>CM076679.1:40813136-43213136 GCA_038501925.1 Xenopus petersii
TCTATATGGGTAGATTTGCTACAGCAAGGTATTTTAATATTTAATACACTCCACACATTTTTGTATACAAAACTTTTTAATGTATTCTTAGATGTTTTAATCTGGATACATGATCTTTTTTTGTCACATGATATGTTTTTTAGACACCCAAGGGGGTGTGAACACATTTATTAACCAACACACTTGTGGACAGGTGTTACTTGTTATTCATACAAAAGAGGTAGCCGGAGAGCACTTGTTTCTTTAGTTAAAAGGTCATCTCTTTATTTGCAGACATTTACTGCACAACATGTTTCGGCTACACAGGCCTTCATCATGCACCTGATGAAGGCCTGTGTAGCCGAAACATGTTGTGCAGTAAATGTCTGCAAATAAAGTCACACACAAGTCTCCTTATTGGCCCTGATTTTCCCCATCCACATACGGGCAAGAGATAGATCTACCATAGGTTGAGCTGCAATTCATTATTTGTAATCTATATAATTACCTGTCCATGCGGACTATACTACGTGGGTAAGACATGCACAACACTAAAGGAGAGGATCGCGAACCACAGGTCGGCCATAAGCAAAGCCCTGAAGGAAGGAAAGGCACTCCAACCAGTAGCTAAGCATTTTCTACTCAAAGGACATTTACTTCCAACCTTCAGATGTATGGCCATTGATTTCCAACCCCCCCCTGGATAGGGGGGAAACAGAGACCAAGCTCTACTGAGGAGGGAAGCAAGATGGATATATAAACTTGACACTGTAGCCCCTCGTGGCTTAAACGAGACACTACCGCTGGGCTGTTTTATATGACCTGCCTCAGCATATCACTCTTATTACTGACATTTATCTATCTTGTGTTAATCCCTCAGGCATGCAGCAATTGTAAAGATTATTGATTTCCATATTCTGACACTACATGGACTAAGTATGCTTGCTACTATGTATCGAATTATCAGCAACCTCTGATTGTTACTTTTTTTCTCATCTTTAGATACTTGTAACAGAATTTGCAGTTTATCCACTACCGTCCCGATCTCCCCTGTATAGAGGATGGGATATACCTTTCCAAGCTGATTGGCCCCCCTCAAACCCTTGTTAATATGCACTACTACTTGAGCACCCAGGACAGTGTATTAGTGTGACAAATTACGAATACCCTGCCCTGATATGTGGACAGTGAGCGGAAGTGCTGTATGGAACCCCTAGGCAAATGTAAGCCCATAAGCAGCCATACCCAGCCATAGGTCTAAGGTCGCTAGGCTCAATGTGTTTTGGCAAATACGGACGCTTTTATTAGTATCCTGTATCAGCCTAACATTCTTTGCCTTTAGCAATACCAGCATAGGTAAGCTTGTGAGGATATGATTCATTCTGTGTGAATGACTTATGCACGAAAAAGCGCGATGACACTAGACCGGCAAGGCGGGTTGCTAGGCAACGCGGTAAACTTCCTACACACTGAATCTCCCGGAGACCCTTGCGGCCTCGGTCCACCGCTACAGGACGTAGGACGGGTAATCGGACCCGCTCACTGAGCCTTACGGAGGAGCTGATGAACCCGTCTGAGCGGTGCCAGTAGTTAAGCTATAAAGAAACCCCTCCTGCGACAGTAGTGTGACTTTTAACTTTATTCTATTGCTGGTAACCTTGATCAGAGTTAAGCTTCAATATACATCCGCTTTGTGGTTACCTAGCAACGGCCTTTGCCGCCAAGACAAGTATTTAAATGTGACTTATGTGTACTGCACTGTTTGTTTCCCTGACGAAGGTTCCGGTTAGGAACCGAAACATAGGATTTATTAAACCTCCACTCTTGTTTCATATCACTGTTGTTTTTGTTGAAATTCCTAGGAGTGACGTCGCTTGCTGCATCTTTACTATATATACTTTTGACTGGCACCCAGGGCAAACATGGACACGTGGTTGTGCGCTCCTTATGCCTTTCTATATAGTGTGTGTGTGTGTGTGAAAAAAACAGGAAGGATGTTAGTTTAGTTGTACGTGTTATGGTCCAGCTCAGGCTTTTCAAGGTAAAGCAGTTTTCATTTTGGCACTAGTCCCAGTGTCTTACCGGAGTTTTATGGGACTTTTTACAGCTATAGCTGTCAAATTAGTGACAGATCAGTATGGCTTGCTGATGCTTAGTCTTAAAATGTGGGAAAAGAGTTGACAATCTTGGTCTTTTTTTCCACACAGCACTTCTTATAGTCTTTTAGCTGTTTGATATATCTCAATCACTCCAAACTGGAAGAAAGTGTTGCACTTATAAAGAGAAGACACTTTTCAGAAGAAACCACAGATACAGCTCTAATTCTCATGTTTATAAAATATATTTTAAAATTTATATATGGATACCAATTTTCAGAGGCAACACAAGTTATGATATCTGCCATTATATTTTACAGACATATACATGCTTGATGTGTTCCATGTCCTGAACTTATTCATAAGCATCATATGAGAAAAAGGTTTTGATTTCAATTTGTTTGCACCATATTAAATAACTGTGTATCAAGTGTATTTAATTTTCAGCTTCTATAGACCACATTTTCATGCAAAAATAATTTTTCACCTTGGGTATATTTTTATGTGGACTTTTTAGACATTTTCAAGGTTGAGGGGAAAAAAACACAGCAAAACTTGTGCAACAGCTAATATTGGGGCACAATATATCTGTCAGGAGCACTCCTGCTCCCGTACGCGGAGAATCCAAGATGGCAGTGCCCATGTTCAGCATGTGGTTTGGGGTGCCGGTGCACCAAGATCAGCGTGCAAACGTATAATGTCACGCCACGTTTTGGTGCCCGAGTATAGGATTTGTTTCAATGCATTCCTGGACTGTTGACCCTGCCTGAACCTTGAGTTGCTAATTATCTGCCTGCCTTCTGAACTACTACCTGGATCTGACTACATTTGTTCCTGAACTCTTGTCTGTACCGTGAACTTGGACTTTGGCCTTAGGCTTCCTCCTTGGTCCAGACTTCTCCCGTTGGGAGCCGATAGGCCCCCTGACAATAACTCCAGGAAAAACCTGCAGCTTCTCTAATTAACAAAATACAGTGACAAAAGCTGGGAGCAGAGATACAGAGGGACTGGAAGCAGAGAGATGTAACCCCTATTTGGCTGAATTAGGCAAATACTAACTAGTGTGATAGAGCAGGATGGGCTTTCGCTAAACGGAAAGAACACATGCTGATGTTGTTAAACTGCAACTCACTACTGCCAAAGGTATTGGATGCCAGGGGTTCTTTGCAAACATATAGAACAGGCTTTATTCAGTTACAAAGTGCCACAGGGTTATAATATAAAAGAGGTAGATCAAAGTATATGCCAGGTACATTCAAAGGTGTATCAGATACAGCATCGAAAGACATGCACAGGACGTTGGTAGGATCACTTTCCAGGGTTTCAGTACCTCATATAGCCCGGATCCCATACAGCAGACGTGGAATAGGGTTAGAACATAGCCTGATTCCCTTGTCAGTACTGTGGTCCCTTCACTACAGGCAAAGCAGCGCCTGGGGGAGAGCTACTCCTTTCTAGCCTCCTTGGTGGAGTTTGAGCTGCTCTTACTAGCTAAGCCTCTCTGACTCACTCTCTTGAGCGAGTGATTTTACAAGGGCTAATCTATACGCTGGCTTCACCTTGTTCACAGGGTCCCTGTACCGTGACTTCACTAAATGGGTTGTCCCTTTAGGGCCTAACACTTCTGGGGACTTGTTGACAACTGCCCAGGTCAACTGCTGCAGGCCAAAGAGGAAGTTCCCCACCCTGCAAAGCACTTTGTTGCAGCACTGCAGGAAGTGGTCACTACTTAGAACCAATAGAATGGGTATGCACATAATGTATAATATGTTACATGGGGTTTAACCCAGCAACAGGGAAAGGAGGCACTGGCAGGGAATGAAGGCCATTACACTTATGGGTCCCTACAGAGACATAGCGGGAGGGACTTGGGCTGCTATTGTGAAGTTCTGCTTGCCACTCACTGACATCGCCAGGTTATGCTGAGAGGAAGTACCAGTGGCTGTCCTAAATCAACCAGACTTTTAGCAGAGGAAGTAAAGGGAGGAGCTGAAGATAATTTTTGGGGGAAGGTTTTTTTTTCAGAAACTGGATCTAAAATGTAGGCTTAAAACTGCCCTAAATTTTTTTAATCATATTACCATATATGTGAACTTAAGTACAGTACATGTCCCCTTCAATGAATGTTATTCCATTTTCCCATGTGTAAAATACCATTTCAGTAGAGTATTTTACTTGCTGATTTCCAGCTTAAAGGCATAAGGAAATTCTATTTGACCATCTCCTTTCACTTTACAAAAAAATGCAACTATGTTACATTGGCCTAACAACCATAAAATGGATATATTTAGTCTGTGGGGTTCATGAAGGCATGGAATGTTGTATTTAATGACATGTTTTAACAAAACATAATCATTAGCCTCGCTCTATTCAGGAAAGCGTTTTGATTTTAATTTTGTCACATTTCTGCTTGTTTTTTTCCCCCCATTGTTGGGATTTCTATAAATAGAGTTCCTTTCCCATTAATTATTACTTGTGCCGCAAAAGCTCCACATAACAGATGCTCTGTCATGTCTTATTGTTCAAAGTCTGCCATTACATCTCATACATTAGTCTGTTGGACCATCTGCCTCTGATGAGACCAGAGCAATTACCAGCACTTCATCAGGTTAGGACCTTGCTGAGAAGCATCAAGCACTCTGCCTCAATGGTATTTGTTTTCTGAAAGAAGACATTAGTGAAAGTAAAATCTTTGCCAAAATTTCAGCAAGTTAGTAAAGTAAGTTGTTTTGACATTTGTGTGTGTTTAGTTCTATCATTTTGTTTTAACTGAAGACAAAAAATTTACGACTTGAACATTTAATCTGAAAGATAAGATACAGAGTTTTATTGACTGATGGGTTTCTCAGTTAAAAATTAAAAATACTGCCACAAAGTAGAGTCTAATTACTTACTTAAAAATGTATTTGCAAACAGCATTAAAACTTCATTCTTGAATAATCCTTAATGTAATTACTACACATTTTATAGATTATAAATTGATATGAGGGATAAAGTATACCCCACAAAGCATAATGAGGATATTCCTGTAGAAACATTGTAATTCTATAAAAGAGGGAGACTTGTCCATATTTGGCATAATATGGGATATTTCACAAATACTGTAGGAATTTCTAGAATATTCAGTAAAAGAATAATTCTACTTACACAACTTAGAATAGAAATGTTAGGACTCACCCTGGTGGTCTAGTGGGCCGGCGGGGATGCCTGCCATGCTCTCAGTGGGGATGCCTGCCTCTGTGATCCTCTGGCGATGTGTTCTCCTATGGCATGCGTGGTGCACACTTCCGGGTTTTTATGCACCATGCGTATGACATCACGTTTAGGAGCAAAAGTCTGTCCTTGCTTGAACTCTGCCTGCACCAACCCCAGCCTGTCTGACCCTGCTTGAACTCTGCCTGGACCAACCTGTGCCTGCCTAGCCTCACTATATCTTGTTATACCTTGGGAAGTTGGTGTTGCCTTCCATCCGAAATCGTGCCCCTTTGCTTGTCCAGAGCACTTGCTTTGCTCCTCTCATATAAAGACCTGGTGGCATCTGAGTAGCTGAGGGCTCCTCCTGAAGTCAAAGGTGGTTGCTAAAGTCAGAAGATTGAGGCATGACCAGGAGCCTAGCACTTGTTCTGAACTGAGGGAGCCATTCATGACAAGAACTTCCCCCAGAGTTTGGGTTATAGGGGGATGACGATTAGAAGATTTTAGAACTCCCGCTTATGAGTTACAATTTTTTTCTGTTCTGTCTCTGTAATAGTATGACAAACCTTAGCAGTTGTGCTGTAATTCTGACACTGCAGATGGAATGCTCATGTGTGGAAAGAAAGTTGTTGTTTTCTCCATTATAAAAGCAAAAATCAAGCTGCACCTCCAAAATTCCAATTCCTAGCTTTTATTGCAATTTGTATAAAAACCATACAGGAGCTAAGGCACAGGTGCTCCAATAATATTTAACACATTGAGGCCAGTATAGTCTTATAATATTGTATTTAAGGTTATAAGAATTTGGGTAAAAAACAAAGAGACCGCTCCAGCTCACCATTCCAGTCCCGGTTCCCTGGCCAGGTGCTCAGTGCTCAGTGTCCCCACTGCATCCAGATCAAAAACTCGGCAATAAACGGCACTTCTGGAAGGGATTTTATTAAAACAGGCTGCAGGTATATAACACCTAATGCGTTTTTGGGAGTAACTCCCTTAGTCATAGGCTTGGCAAGCCTATGACTAAGGGATTTACTCCTTGAAACGCGCTAGGGCAAGCCTATGACTAAAGGAGTTACTCCCAAAAACGCTCTAGGTGTTATATACTTGCAGCCTGCTGTAATAAATTCCCTTCCATAAGTGCCGTCTATTGCCGAGTTTTTGATATAAGAATTTAGGGGTCATTTGTGGAAGGTGATGTTTAAACTTTGCAACCTGCCATTTTTTGCACTTTGCACACTGCCTGCCACTTTTCTGAAATTGCTTTTTCAGAGCACAAAGACCTTAAGCCATGAATACAGCACTGCCTTTGTTTCACAGTCCTGTAGTTATCTACAAAGTTTGTGTTATTTCATCCAGAAGCAGGTAATCAACTTATTTTTTGCTAATAAAGCATCAGCCCCTGCCTGCAGCACTCCCTACATAGGGTATAATCAAGTACAAATAAACATTTCAGGGGCCATGCTCTTATCCATATGGCAGTAAACATTATTATTTGTTGAAAAACAAATGATTATCACTGGTCTGCAATGCTATATATTAATAATTCATCAGAGCACTGAAAATATGTACCTAGTGTTTTCAAAGGTGCTAAAGTTTGATCTGCAATTTGCTCACACTAAAAACCACAAACCTGGCCATCTGGGCAATGATTGTGCAATTCCATGGTTTAGGTGTAATACTCAACATCCAATGTACAAAACCGCAGGGTTCTCAAAGGTGCTGAGCTGCAATACTTTTACCCATGCCTTCCCATCTGAACAATGATATTGTACCATTCCACAGTGCAATATGAGAGCTTATAAGCTGTGCTAAGATGACACAATATTTTGGGGATAGTAAGGGTTGACTTCCCTAGCCATGCTGAGGAGAGGCCCATCGACATATCTGACCAATGTTGTGGAGAACTACTATTAGTTCATTTTGACAAATACATAACATATACTATGGCCTTAGTGTGTAATCAGTAATATAATTATATAGGCCTTTAGTATGATGTGAATACATGTAATTCCTTCGTATAAGCATTTTTTGTTCAAAAGTTTTCAATTTCCAATGCTCCTTCCTTTGCAATATATTGATCTACTATGCTTATAAGTCGATTCTTTTATCTACCAGAATTAACACAGACTTCTTTTCCCATGGTCGACTTTAGTGAGGCTTACTTTGAAACCAAGAAAATATTTCTTTAACTTTGCCTCTGATTAAATGTTAAATAGTATTTATTAATAAAGCCATGTTATGCTATGCAGAGTGCTTGTTTATGTTTAACTTTTTTATTTTTTTCAGTCTATGGGATAGGAATAGTAGCCGGCGCCTTAGAATATTTGCCGGTGCCTTAGAATATTCGCCAGCGCCTAAGAATATTCGCCGGCGCTTAGAATAGCAGCTGGCGCCTAAGAATAGTCATCCAAAAACGAGATTGAAACTTACCAGAAGCTGCTGCATTTCTCACCCTCGGCTTATACTCGAGTCAATAAGCTTTCCCAGTTTTTGGAGGTAAAATTAGGTACCTCGGCTTATACTCGGGACGGCTTATACTCGAGTATATACGGTATATATTTTTTTCATCTTGATGTACTATGAATTTATATTACTAGGAACCTATGGCAAAAAGTCACCTTCATTGCCACCTAACAGAGCGACAGTCAGACATACCTTACATTGCCCTATGAGTACTTAAATAACATCTCCATAACCACAAAATAAAAAGAGTTGTATGTAAGACAACAATATAGACGAGCAATGTTTTCGTATCAGTGTAGCAGACTAGTATTTATTACTGTACTAACCAGTATCACTGCCTTATTTTAATGTTTTATTTCTGCTAGAGCTGGATGATTAGTCAAAATCATTACCATAATGTTGTGAAGTACTAATAAGAGGTTGAATGCTCGCAAACTGCCGTTCCCGTGTTGGGGTTTTTTCCTCCTTTCATTCACATTTTATTGCCAAGCTTGGGCAACATTTCCGGCATAATATTTTAATTATGAACTGCATAGAAAGGCCCATCACAGTTTTTTTTCCTGGAACAGTGAACATGGCACAGACTGCACAGATTAACTAAACTCAAGAGGAAATTATTTTGTAAATGAATTTCCAATGAACATAACTTTCTATATCCAAATCCTTTTGTCAGTTTGTGTCCCCTCTTGGCTCTTATCCAAATCCTTTTGTCAGTTTGTGTCCCATCTTGGCTCTGGGAGTAAGTGCTTCTACAACAAACCAGTGATGTGTGGCCCCTTGGAAAAACAAGCAATCTCAATTAGCCGCAGGAGCCATAATTTAGACGATATATAAATAGCTCCATGTCAAATGGGTATTTGCATAGCAGAGTGACCTCCACCTAAAGTTTAACAATAAACCAATTCTGGCCTATTTTCTTCTTTGTCTTTCAGTGAAAACTGTAGTTTTTCCTAAAAAGCTCAGTTGTTATTCATCTGTCATATATTTTTCCTTGACTAAAACTACTACCTCACTCCTGACTTTTGATATAGCTGCACTATATTACCCAATTAAATGTATTTCAATTTCTCTTTCTTTCTTTTTTTTTTTTTTAAAAGGTTTTTATTTTGCATTTTTAACAGACACGACAAAACAACAATAAGGTGGGAATTATTGAGGCAGTATATTTGGTCACGCAGGACCACAACTGATTGAATTAAAGTTTACAATTGCACATTCGGAGCATTGAAAAAAAAAACATAATGTGCCCAAATGGGGTAGACAAACTGGAGGGAGAATAAACATATTAAATACGTCGTCCCATTCATTTGTATTTATTGGGTCATCGGGTCTGCTTCTGGGCAGGCCTCTAAGCCAGGGTTCCCATATTTTCTCAAACTTTTTCGGGCATTGCCTAGCCAGATATGTCAGTTTTATCATCGGGAGATTGCTATTGACTATTTTCACCCATTGTTTTACCGTGGGGGGACGAGGGCTCATTTAATGGCCTTTAATCAGTTTTTTCGCATAAAAAAGGAGAGTACGCATCAGGCATCTCGTTTTGTTCAGCGGTACCAACTCATCAACTAACCCCAGCAAACATACCTCTGGCGTTAATATTCCAGGGAGCAGGATTTCATTGGACAAATACGCCATTACCTTGACCCAAAACCCATGAATTAAAGGACACGACCATAACAGGTGGAAGAAACCAGTATCTGATTGTTGACATTTAGGACAGTTTCCATTGGGATTTCTACCCATGGCTTTAAAGGAAACCTATTCCCCCAAAATGAACACTTAAGCAACAGATAGTTTACATCATATTAAGTGGCATATTAAAGAATCTTACCAAACTGGTCTATATATTTAAGTAAATATTGCCCTTTTACATCTCTTGAACCACCATTTTGTGATGGTCTGTGTGCTGCCTCAGAGATCACCTGACCAGAAATACTACAACTCTAAGGGGCACATTTCCTAAGGGTTGAATATTGAGGGTTAATTGACCCTCGATATTTGACCATCAAAGTAAAATCCTTCGACTTCGAATATCAAAGTCGAAGGATTTACCGCAAATACTTCGATTGATCAAAGGAAAAATCGATTAAATCCTTTGAATCGAACGATTCGAAAGCTTTTAATCCATCGATCGAATGACTTTCCTTCGATCAGAAATAGCTTGCAAAACTTATGGGGAAGGTCCCTTTAGGCTAACATTGGTGCTCGGTAGGTTTAAAGTGGTGAAGTATGTAGTCGAAGTTTTTTTTAAAGAGACAGTACTTGGACTATTGAATGGTCGAATAGTCGAACGATTTTTAGTTTGAATCGTTCGAATCGAAGGCAAAGATCGTAGTAGCCTATTCGATGGTCGAAGTACCCAAAAAAAACCCTTCGAAATTCAAAGTTTTTTTATATTCGAATCCTTCACTCGTGCTTAGTAAATGTGCCCCTAACTGTAACAGGAAGAATATTGAAGCAAAAGACAGAACGCTATCTGTTAATTGGCTCATGTGACCTAACAAGTATGGTTTGGTGGTATGTTTTTGTGCACAGTGAATCATACAATCCCAGGGGGCGGCCCTTATTTTTTAAAAGGCAATTTTCTATTTATGATTATCCAATGGCACATACTGCTAGAAAAGTATATAATTATGAAAATGGTTTATTCACATGAAGCAGGGTTTTACATAGGAGCTGTTTTATGCAATATCTTTTTTTATAGAGACCTACATTGTTTGGGGGGGTGTAGTTTTCCTTTAAAGGAGAAGGAAAGGTTAAAACTAAGTAAGCCTTATCAGAAAGGTCCATCTAAATATACCAGTAAACCCCCAAAGTAATGTTGCTCTGAGTCCCCTGTCAAAAGAAACACTGCATTTCTTTCCTTCTATTGTGTACACATGGGCTTCTGTATCACACTTCCTGCCTTCATCTTAAACCTCCTTGCCCTGGGCAAGAGCATGCTCAGTTTGCTCCTCTCCCCCCACCCTCCCTTCTCTACTGTAATCTGAGCCAAGAGCAGGGAGAGACACAGGCAGGAAGTGATGTCACACCATGTTAATACTGCAGCTCCTATTCTAAACAAACAGAGAGTTTCTAGAGCTTTTTACTCAGGTATGGTAAAGCATTCTACAGAATAAATATAGCATTCTAGCTTGCACTTTTGCAGCTAATCTATTGGCAATAAAATCCCTCCGTAGCTTTCCTTCTCCTTTAAGGACCAGTATGGAGATACAAGAGCAGTAAGGGGATGTGTAATTCATTTTTATGCTACACATTGATTCTAGGTAATGAGCTTTCCTTCCCAAACTAGTGACTACAACTCCCATGTTGTCAGATATATATATATATATATATATATATATATATAATAACACCACAAATGAGCCATATTTCCTAGACTGTTTTGACATTGAGCATGGCTATTTATAGCATATTTCAGCCACCTTAACACTGTTTAAAGTAAAGGCATAAATATTCTGACTCATGACCTTCAAATACATAAATTGTCATGTTTTTAGATCTGGTGCTGAGTTAATCCCGTTGTACTCCCAATGATACTATTACAGAATGCTGGGCAGGGATTAGTGGACCTTCCAAGTAAATAACAAAAATTATTTGAAATACCTTGAAGTATATGAAAGTCCTTTTAAAATAGTGTAAATACACTAAACTCTTTTTATTTTCTGGGATAACAAATTAAAGTGGCAGTCTGTAACATTCCCTGATGAGCTTTTCACGTGAAACTTACACTGGTGCAGGAAAAAGGTATTTTTTAAAAATGAATAGCGACGAGTGAATCTGTCTCGTGTCACTTCACCGAAAAATTTGTGATACTCCAAAAAGATTTGGCGACTTTTTGTCTTGGCGACTTTTTTGTACAGATGCATTAAAGTCAATGACCATTTTTTTTATGTTGACTTTCTTTTTCTCTAAGACAATGTGACAGTGCGGAATTTCTCTGCAAATACATGGATGGCAATATATTCGCTCATCACTAAGAATTAAATATAAACTAACACAAAAACACAAATGTCTTTGCTAATTTGCTCATGTTCTGCCTTTGAATGGAATGAATGGAGTAAAAAGGTTACATTTCCCCTATCACATATGAAATATTTTAAAGATTTTAAAGAATACTTTTACAGTATATCTCCTCTAAAAGTCAATTTAAAGAGAGACAGTTATGAAGAATGCCTTGTACAGGGCTCTAAAGCTCAGGGAAATCTTTGGAACACCATTTTATCTCTTTCTCTCTCCCTCAATTAATGTTTTTTTCTTTGTGTTGCTGCCACTGAAAAAATTCTCAATATTTTATAAATGCTAAAGAAGTTCATAGGATTTAATAAGATTATATGCAGGTACAACCTGTGTTAGGTTATCGGAATAGGGTACACATATATGAACAAGATATTGAAAGGGTTATGTTGTCTACCCTGAGTATATACATTATTAGAAATTCGTATGGATAGTTAAATTGTAGTTGAGGTTGCAAATGATACGTGGCCTTCAAGTTCAACCATTTGTCCTAGAAAACTTCCCAAACTACTAGATAATACAGAAGAAGGTAAGAAAATTAATCTGAAGCTTTCTTCAGTTGTCTCAGAAGGTGAAAAGTATCTAGATGAGGCATTAACAATGCATTTCAATGGTGATGAATTTTAACATTCCTCAATAAGTCTAGAACCCTTTTGAATAAAGACAATTCCTTGCTGACCATTGGTCCTTCTTATCAACAATTTGCCAATATTTGTCCCAATATGTGTATAAGTAACCTTGGAGTTGCATAATCTTTTATATTTATTAACATTTAATTTCACCTGCACATCATTTTATCCAGATACTGTATCCCTGCTAGGATGACAAATCCTTAATTGGCTTTTTATTCTACATGTGTGTGTGTGTCATCAATAAACACAACATATTTTAATGTCCTCCTCATGATTACAATAACTGCAGTATATTACAAACCTGGACACTTTGGGCTTTAAGTATCAAAATCTGAATTATTTTAATTAAAAAAGTCAGACCAAACTAGAATCCACAATTGGAACTTGTTTATTATAAAAAAAAATCACCAATGTAAGCGGATCAGGGACAAACAAAAAAATCAAGCAAAAAACTGAATTTTTTTCCCAATTTTTTTTTTCCTCTATTTTTTCAGGCTTTTCCCCAAAAATCCAGAATTTTTCAAATTTGTGTCCAAAGAGTCAGAAATAGTTGGATTTTTAGGCTAATTCCAGCACAGACCTCTCCCATTGACTTATATACAACCTCTGTAGGTCTAAGATGCAGTAATTTCAAATTCTGACTTTTTCCATCCCTGGGGTATAATAAATCTTGAAAAGATTTTTTTTTTTTTTGACAAAAAAAATTGGATTTTATTGTAGAAAAAAGTTAATTTTTTCAAGTTTTTGGCATTCGGACTTTAATAATTAACCGCCTTAAAATCTATGGCATTGGCAAAATGGTACATTTAAGTTGGTGTCATAAAATTCACAGAGGGTGACATGTAAAGAGAAATATATTAAAATACATTCTTAGGTTTTTTTGTTTTTTTTTTTTTTTTGCAAGTTTCTGCTGAATATTGTACAAATAACAAATGCTGATTATACATTTTCATGATAATGTACTGAACTTTACTAAAAAGTTTCTTTGCCCTACCCCCCATCTATCATCCTAATCTTTGTCCACTGATAGGTCTGTTGTCATTGAATTATTAGATAACTTTTATTTGCTTCTATTACTGAAAGCATAATTTTGCTTCCTCTCTGGATTGTCTGCTGTCAGATTTGCCCTGCTTGATCTCTCCAAATTTTAACTGCCTGTTTGTGGCCTGCTTCTTGTGGCAATATCTACCTCTGAGGTGCCACCAGCACTTTTTAGCCTGAAGCCAGACCTCATCAACTTAGGCAGGACTGTCCTGACAGTCCCAATACCCTCCTGGCCATAGTGCGGATTGCCTTCTGGACCGCAGTTCTGTCACCTCATTACATTTGGCTGCCCATACTGTAATGCAGTATGCTGTTTTATTAAAACAAAAAAATTTAAGCAGGTTTATGCAAATTTAAAGCCTTTACATTTCTTTATGGGCGCCATTGACTATGAGTGTGACATGTAAATACAATAAATGCATAGAATAATTGCTGTGGTTCATTGCCAACTCCTTGCATCTGATGACGTGCTAATTCTGCACATTATTTTTATCCTATTAGAGGACAATGGCTGCAGTTTTGTTTGTTTTAGCTCTAAACAGGTACTGGGAAAGGCATGTCAGGTGTACCAGTGGGAAAAAAGCTACCAAGGCTCCAACAACTAGCCCACATCTGTACATTGGTGGGTTTGTCCTTTGGAAACCCACCTGGGCTTCAACTTAGTAGCCCAATTTGGCAGAAACTCTGGCAACTCTGGAATGTGGGAAGGGCTTTTCATCACAGTGTTCTAGACTTCAGTCCATGCTATGATCATTTCCTGTGGGAGAATGAAGAGTCACTTCCACCTCTCATTTGGCTCAGAACGGTAATGATCTCTCTGCAGCTCTGACATAATGACATCTTTAGGTGCAAACTGTACACCTACCAAACTAATCCTAGAGATAAGGTTAGATGTCTTCGTTATGAAAAATAATTTTTTTTTTAGAGATGTATGAGATTAAAAGCTGGCAATGAAAAACACTGACATTTCCCTAGGTTACTGCAACACCTCCAGGCTGGCCGAGCTGTGTCTCTGTGGAGCAATTGGTTGGCTCATTTGGCTATTACCCAAAAGGTTGTTAATACATGCCTACCCAGGGATGAAACATATTTTCCCTAAGTGTGAGATTAAACTGCAAATTGGTCCTGCTCTGATGTACCAAACCTGGCTATTGGCTCTTCAAGGTGCTTTTATGAGTTTCATCACCCTAGATGGAAACATGCACAGTACAGTCATTTTTCAGATTTTACTATACTGTGCTTACACTCAGCAAGGGGAAGTCTTGGGAAAAAAAAAGAAAGATTTTGACTCTTCTTGGCAAGTGCATTTGTAAATTCTGATTGGCCCCGACCTAGTGATTTGGAGTCTTCTACTACTTTAAACTTTAGGGGGCAGATTCACTAAGGGTCGAATTTTGAAGTTAAAAATACTTCGAAATTCGACCCTCGAATTGAAATCCTTCGACTTCGAATATCGAAGAAAATCCTTCGATCAAAAAAAGCTTAGCAAGCCTATGGAGACCTTCCCCATAGGCTAACATTGACTTCGGTAGGTTTTATCTGCCGAAGTAGGGGGTCGAAGTTTTTTTTAAAGGGTAAGTACTTCGACTATCGAATGGTCGAATAGTCGAACGATTTTTACTTCGAATCGTTCGACTTCGATCGAATTTAACCAATTCGATGGTCGAAGTACCCAAAAAAAACTTCGAAATTCGAAGTTTTTTTTATTCTAACCCTTCACCCGAATTTAGTGAATCGGCCCCTAGATGTTAATACATTCTACAAGTTTTTACCTTGCTAGATATCATGTCTTTGCATTGCTTTTTATGGAATTAAATATAAATAATAGAAAAAATATGAATGAATTGGCAAATTATTAGTGCTAGACAGCAGAAGAAAAGTGGTACATTTAAATATAGAATAGCTGTCTAAATAAAAGAATGGAAATAACCATCAGTGAGGAAATCATATCTCACAGAGAGTAATGTGTTGCAGAAAACCTCTTAATATTGCGAGTCTGGTAGTTTAAGATATCTCGCTTCTCTTCTCCCCTGAGAATCACAATTACAATAATCATAATATGTCTGTAGTATTGGTTTATGCTGTAAACCACCTGTGTCTGACACAGAGTTCTGTGATAAGAGTTCTTTTTACATGTTAATTTCTGGAGACTGCCTTCAGTTCTCTCAGTTGCATAATGGAGGTTTTAGGTGCTTTAGAGCTTTCTAGCTTTTCACTAGCAAATTACATCATTTAGCCACATTTATTATTTTAAAGGGGTGGTTCACCTTTAAGGTAACTTTAAGGGGCACATGTACTAAGCTCGGGTGAATGACTAGAGGAAAACAAAACTCGAATTTCGAGGAGTGTTTTGTGTTCCTCGAATTGGCATAAATTCGCCTGAGTAGAATGATTCGAATAGATCGAGCGAAAAAACGATGCGATTATTCGCCCATTCGATAGTCGAAGTACTGTCTCTTTTAAAAATCATTCGACTGCCTACTTCGCCAGATTAAACCTACCGAATTGCTTTAAAAGCCTATGGGAAAGTCCCAGTCCCAGGGAAAGTTTTTGATTGAATGAAAAGGCATTCGATCAAATGAAAATCCTTTGATCGAATATTCGCCCATTCGACTATTCGTAAATTCGCCCGAATTCCCTATTCGATTCTATTCCCTAGTCGAACTTCGAGGGATTTAACCCCTCGAAATTCAACCCTTGATACATCTGCCCCTTAATATGTTATAGAATGGCCAATTCTAAGCAACTTTTCAGTTGGTTTTCATTATTTTTGTTTTTTTATAGTTTTATAGTTATTTGCCTTTTTCTCTGTACCTGAAATGAGCTTCACTGACTTCCATCTAAAAAACAAATTCTCTGTAAATGTATTGTTATTGTTACTTTTTATTACTGTTCAGACCCTCTCCTATTCATATGCCAGTCTCTTATTCAAATCAATGCATGGTTGCTAGGGTAATTTGGACCCTAGTTACCATGCAAAATGCAAATTGAAGAGCTGCTAAATAAAAAGCTTAATAACTCAAAAACCTTCAATAATAAAAAACTTAAACATATTGCTAATTGGCTCAGAATATCACTCTCTACATTATTCTATGTTATCTCAAAGGTGAACAACCCCTTTAAAGGAGAAGGAAAGCTACGGAGGGATTTTATTGCCAATAGATTAGCTGCAATAGTGCAAGCTAGAATGCTATATTTATTCTGTAGAATGTTTTACTATACCTGAGTAAAAAGTTCTAGAAACTCTCTGTTTGTTTAGGATAGGAGCTGCAGTATTAACATGGTGTGACATCATTTCCTGTCTGAGTCACTCCCTGCTCTGGGCTCAGATTACAGTAGAGAAGGGGGGGGGAGAGGAGCAAACTGAGCATGCTCTTGCCCAGGGCAATGAGGTTTAAGATGAAGGCAGGAAGTCTGATACAGAAGCCCATTTGTACACTATAGAAGGAAAGAAATGCAGTGTTTCTTTTGACAGGGGACTCAGAGCAGCATTACTTTGGGGGTTTACTGGTATATTTAGATGGACCTTTTTGATAAGGCTTACTTAGTTTTAACCTTTCCTTCTCCTTTAATGCTATAAAAGAGGCTAATGATATAGAAGAAAATATACTCAAGTTGTGAAAAGTGTCTTTTTCTTTTATTTTACTAAAATTCATTTGCCTATCAACAATGCAATTATAGTTAAAAAAAACTTTTGTGTGTGTGTTAGGGGCAAGTTGGCCATAGACGCAAAGATCCGTTTGTACGAATTATCGTACAATCGGACTTTCCCATCTCCCAACCTGCCACTAACCATTCAGATCAAATGAAATAGTAAAAGAACAGATCAGCTGATGTTCTGCCCCTGACACTAATTGTACGAAAGTTATGTCTGACAAAGCTAGTGACAGTCTCCCTCTGAAAATCGTACGATCGGCAATACATACAGAGATATTATCGTCAGCAGATAGAAATCGTATAACCTGTATGATCGACCAAACAACCGATCTCCGCCGGACGAAAAATGACGGGACTCTCCACACACGGTCCGAAAATCATACGAATCCTCGATTCATGCGTTTTTAAAGTTGTAAATGTATTTAGTAATCCAACCACCACTTTGTGCCAGTGGGCAATATGGGGTGCTATTTGTCCCAAATACATTCTGTATAACATCCATGTAACAGACGCACTTATGTGTAAAGTTACCACGGACTGAATTGTGGAAAAATGCCAAAATAGATGTTTATGACCGAATACAAGATTTTATAGCATATGATTCACTCCATCAACAAAATGTAAACCCAGTTTAAAAAAGAAAAATATCCATTCTGTGAAGCAATACCGTCAGTCACATTACTGAACCAATAAGAACAAAGCTTATTGCCTTATTGCAAACAAGATGAAAAGTTGCCAGCTCTGCTCCACATGGCTGCATCATCCCTAATGCATAGGATTACTATCTGGCCTTCTATAGAGGACATTCTCTAATGTCCCCTGTGCTGTGTAGCAATACACATGAACAAATAATAAACATTTCCTGCTATTACACACTACAGGTTCTTAATTGGACGTTCTTGGAACAAATGGCTGAGAAATATAATATTGCACTGAAATTGTTTCTAGAGAAAATAACTATGCAGAACATTTGGGTTAAGGGAATTCCTGCTGTTTTGCCATTGTCTTTTGATTCATATTCCTGTTTCCCTCTTCCTGTCTAAGCTGAGAGCAAGCATAAAGCAGCCAGACCTACTTGTCATGTTGTAATTGATGTACCAGAAGTTACTGTGCTTGTTTGACTTTTTTATCTGAACAAACAGAATCAGAATCCTTAAAACCCCTTCTAGCCATACAGTTTATCACTCTTATTATCTTGCAACCTAACCCATTTTTTTCGTGAAAATATACAAATTTCATGATTTTTCCCTGAAAATGTCCGCATTTCATGATTTTTTGTGAAACTCTGATTTTCTCATTAATGTTTCACCGTTTCGTGAATTTTGCTGGAATTTCACAAATTTTTCTCATCGAAGGGAAATGGGAGAAATTTGCCCATCCTTACCCATCATTATAACAGGCCTAATAAACATCATTATAAACAGGCCTAATATCCCCTCACTAACATCCGACAAATTGAAACTCTCTGCTCCGCCTGGGATTCTTCTAGCAAGCAACACGGAATGATCCTTTTCCTGCTTCTTCTGTTTTCAAATTTCCCGGGGCAGAAGCATGAGCAGTAGAATGAAATAGTCAACTTTTTAGTTAAAGTACGGTTTTTCACTGTACTGCGCTTACGCAACCAAGAGAAGACCGGAGAAGTCTTCGGCTCTGTGGTGCTCACTGGAAGAACCCTGGGCTGGTGCAGTTTTCTGCTAATAGGAGTAGTGATGGGCAAATTTATTCACCAGGCGCAAATTTGCGGCAAATTTGCGCGATTCGCCGCCAGCGAATAAATTCGCGAAACGCTGCAAAAATTCGCCGGTGTCAAAAATTTTTTTTAGAAAAAGCAGACGCCGGGGCCGGCGTAAAAAAAACAGGCACGGAGTCAAAAACGAGACGCCGGTGCCATTTCGTGAATTTTTTGCCGTTTCGTGAAATGGCGCAAAAACGCCGCAAATTCGCCCATCACTAAATAGGAGCACCATCCCAGGATGTTGGGTATATATAATAACTAGGGGGTATCTACATTTTGGCAGGGTGTAAATTGCCTTTCCTTCTCCTTTAACCAAAATGCCAACACAAGCAGGCTACTACAATATGAATAGCCATATCACCTAAAAATTATCATATTTATGTTTTGCATGCTTTTCTTTCTCTTGAATCATTATCAGTACAGCATTATATTTCGCAGCATTCGAAAAAAACTGAAGTTGAAAAAAATTCCAATTAAGAATCTGTCGTTTTTATCAGCAGCCCTTTTAGGAAATGTTAAGTCTTTGAAATGTTTATTACTATACAGTACTAATAATGGATCATTTCTTGCTGTAGGACAAAAAACATGCTTACAGTAACATGGTAATGCACACCATCGACTTCTTTGGCTGGGGGTTCTTATGTCCCATGAATACAGTGCCGTGTGCATATGACATTGTTGTATCATGAGACATGAAGTGCAGAATGCACCATGACTCAGGACCAAAGAGTTTTTTTTGAATAAACACCACAAAACCTTAATGCTCCAGTACTTGTATCTGTGGTCTGTGTAAATGATCCCTATCCTTACAAAATGAGATCATCGTCATTTGGAAAGTCAATAGGATCAAGGAAATTCTTTACCTTTATATAATTACAAATCTCTGACTAAAAGTCAACTAATTTCAAGAGTGATCTTTCTTTTCTCTTTCACCTTCATAACCTCAAAAGAGTTCAGTCGAACGGTAAAAGATTTATCAGAATATTTTAATTACCACAGAGAGGACTAGCTATATATGTTGATCTTTAGTTGCAATTTGTAATATGTACGGTCATAGAGCATTTAGAATTTAATTCAAAGGCCAACATTTCAATGTTAGCAGTGAGAAAATTAACTATATAACTGTACTATGCAGAAGATAAAACATTTCTATATCCCTAAGTTATATTTGCCTACAGTACTTAATCGGTATCACACAGTATTTGTCTCTGCTACCTTAGATATTGTCAGCAGTGGTTTAAATGAATGTAGGCCCCTGGGTAGTACTCTGAGCCTACCCTGGAAATGTCCAAGCCTCAACTCTGATCCCCCCCATGCTGTTTCCTTGACCCAGCCCATCCCTGCCCATCTCATTTTATCAATGGGCCCCAGGTGACCAACCTGATCAAACCTATGGATTTCTGCCATTGATATAGTTATACTGCAATTTTTTTTTACTGTTTTTTTTTGTATTTACTATGTGTTTTTTTTTAAAGGGGGAAAAGTACTCTTGCAGACAGCTCTCAGTAAAGGCAAATATATTATAAATACATATATAGATATATTTACTATATATAGACAAATCGGTCCTGTTTCCTTTTGCCGAAAAAATAAGGTAAATGGAGAGAGGAGAATTCAGGAAATGCATTGAAGTCGATGGGCTTTGGTGACTTTTTCCAAATCACCCAACTTTTTTGTGGTGACTTTTATATTACACAATACATTAAAATGTTTTGCGCATCGATTATTAGCTTTTATATATATATATATATATATATATATATATATATATATATATATATATATATATACAAATATCGTAAGGAAAGGCAACACCAGAAGACTGGACAATGTATGGTCTGCTTGAGAGGAGAGGCAACCAAAGTTAATACCTCTCTACAATCTCTACAGAAGTTTTTCTCTCTTTTTATACTTTTATTTTTCTTGTGAACCTTTTTGGAACAGCAATAAACTATTTTTATCTTAGACTTGCTTTAACCTAGTTCTTGTCTGAGTTGGAGATACTGCATTTCCTCTTTGGTTTCTGTCCTTAAATTGGCCTATTTTGCCAAACAGATAGAAAGTGCAAGAAGGGAAGGGTCCCTTGATTTCAGAGGGGGATTGTTTTCAGATAGATCACCAGAAATAACGACTTTTTCCAATGACTTTCCATTTTCTTTGTGTGACCATGACAAGAACATTCAACTTTAAACTTAGATTTTGGAAAAACAGTAAAAAATAAATAATGGAAAGTAATTGAAAAAAGTCTTTATTTCTGGGGAACAATTTAAAAACAACTGAATTGAAAAAAGTGTTTGGAAGGTGAACAACCCCTTTTATAAAGGGTTCATTTTCAATAGTTCTTATCCTAGTAATAAAACTAATGTTGCATGGTCCATTCATGAGGATATTCCTGTTAAGATAAACAAAGGTCCAGTACCGGATGGTATTCATCCCAGGGTACTTAGAGAACTTGAAAAATTTTTCAAGATTCAATGAGGTCTGGCACGCATGGCCGGATTTACATAGAAGGCGCCTCTAGGCCCACTGCCGTTCGTCCCCTCCTTTCCTTTATTCAGGCAAATTTTGGTCATTGGGACTAGAGCAATGGGTATTGGCGCATGGGAAATTTAAAAAACTATCATATCTCCTGAGCATCCCCAGTGTTTCTAAAAATAATGAGCAGCATGCCACCCCCCTAAAATCCTGCCGCCCTAGGCTTGGGCCTTGGTGGCCTTTCCACAAATCTGGGCCTGACTTACTGCCCTTTATCTTTGTACTTGCTTTATCTGGAGGAACATTTTAAGGCTGATTGTGGCAGGTGCAAATACATAATTTTGTACTTTACATTGTTAAGTGAATGTATAGAAATGGCTAACATCTCAAAATTAGATATGATCATGCAATGTTTCATATTTCACAATGGACTTGTTAATAGGACTGTGTAAGGTACCTGTAGCTGCAGCTGGTCCTCGTTCTGAGCCCGCGTGTGCGTCTTTGCGCGGACGCGCGTCCGTTCATTCGGACGCGTGCGCGTCGCGATGACGCGGGCGCGTTCACGCTGCATAGTTACGTTTTGGCGCCAAACTTGTCCCTGTAAATAGAGGTCAGCAAGAGCAAACAGTGCTTGGTGATTTCCCTTGCTAGCACTCGTTCCTGTGTTTTCCTGAGAACTCTTGGATTCGCTTTTCTTGTTACCGACCTCGGCCTGACTTTGGACTTCGATTCTCTTCTGCCTGCCTACCGACCCTCTGCCTGATTATCGATACGACTATCTTCTGCCTGCCTCTGACCTCGGCCTGTCCCTGACTACGTATACTTGCTGCCTGCCTACCGACCCTCTGCCTGATATTCGACCACGCTTTCTGCAACTTGCACTCGCCTCATCGTGTCAACCCCTGCGAGCTGTACACTAACAGCAGTTCTAACTGCTCTTCCTAATTGAGTCTCCAAAAGAGCCTGACAGACTGACAGAATTGTTTTTTGTTTTATTTTTGTTTTCAGATCCCCTGACCTTATGCAACATTGACATGGAGATCTGTACTATTCTTACTCCGGAAATAACAAGTGATAAATCAAGATGTACAGGTAAATAATAGTCTATACTAGGCACATATTGAACATACTGTTTGTCTATATTTGTAATTAAGTAAATTCTGTTATTTTTATTTTTAAATGAAAATGAAACTTTTTTCTGTCTTACCACCACAAATTATTCTACAGTAGTTTTTCTATGAGCTTTGCAGTGAGTGACAGGGGCCACTGTGTTCACATATTATGCTGGAAGCTTTTCCAGTTAGATGTTTTATGTACTTTTTTTTTCTTTATATTCTATTACTTAGACTCTGGTGTACAGCTTATGTTAGTAGTAGTACAGCTGGCCAAGCTGACTGATTAAATGCCCAAGGCAACCCGGCAGGCCACCATGCCCCCCTCCCCAGATGCTGGTGCATGGGCCGTAACAGAGCCGAGGGCAGGGGAGGGAGTAGAAAGTGGCAGAGGGGAGATCAGGGGAGGTGAGAGTGATATAGTGGAGGGGAGAGTGACAGAAGGGAGAGCGTCAGAGGGGAGCGAACCGGGACTTTTTCTGAGCGAACTTTTGGCCTATTAAAAAAAAAATCTATGGTTTTCATCATTTCTTGACTTAAACTGGGCAAACAAGGAGATTGAACTTTACTCAATGTTTGCTCCTTGGATTTTTCCAGTATACTTCACCTGAATTATTATCAGTAGTCCATTATTTATCTGTGCACTGGTAGTCTAATTATCTAATGTGAGTAGCTTTAGTTTCCCTGGTGGCCCTGTCTAACTCACGAAATACAAACTGTTGGCAAAAAGTATATTCTGCTCAATCCCTGTTTATTGAACTAGTGTTGAACAAAGGTATACCCCCCTTTTAGACACTATAATAAAACATAGAAAAGATAATAATAAATCATATATCAACATGTGTAATGCATTTTACTCATTTATTTTCCAGGTTGTTTAGAAATAGGGATGGCCATGAACAACAGGAACTGTACTAGTATTCTGCATGATTCCTCGCACTTGTGTGAACATCACATGGTTATAGTAAAAGCAGAAGAGCAGAATAAAAGCAAATTAAAGAAATTACAACATACAAATGGTATTTACAGACCATTAAAGTAATAATTACATCACAAAATATCGGTCATTTGATATTAAACTTTCTTATCTTAAATAACACATTTAAGAGCATTAAGCAGGGACAGATTTACATAGCAGGCTTTCCTAGGCCCACTGCCATTCAACACCCCTGTCCCCTCCCCTTTTTCATCATTGGGACTAGAGCAATGGGGATTGGCACATGGGAAATCAAAAAATATTATATTTCCCATGCATCCCCAGTGTTTTTGAACTAATGTGGGTGTAGTTGAGCAGCATGCCGCCCCCCAAAATCCTGCCACCCTATGCCCGGGCCTTGGTGGCCTTTCCACAAATCCGGGCCTGCTGGCACGGTGCCAAGAGACTGGCGTATTGCTAATGTGGATCCTGTTCTTAACTTCAAAACTATAGACTGGTTAGTCTGATATCAGTGTTAGGAAAGCTTTTAGAAGAGGTATTAAGGGATAAGATACTGGACTTCATTGCAAATCCTAATACTATGAGTTTGTGCCAGCATGGTTTAATGCACAATAGACCTTGCCAGACTAATTTAATTAGTACACTTCCAATGTTGCCTATGAGTACGTGTGAGACCACACAAAACATGTATTGTTGTATGATTTAAGACTAATTTAATTTCCTTTTATGAGAAGTTGAGCAGGGACCTTGATTCTGGGAAGGCAGTGGATGTGATCTACTTAGATTTTTGTAAAGCATTTGATACAGTGCCACACAGAAGGTTACTGGTTGTTGGTCTGGAACATAGTATTTGTACCTGAATAGAGAACTGGCTAAATTATAGATTACAAAGAGTGGTGGTAAATTGAACATTTTCTAATTGGACCAGTGTTGTTATTGGAGGTACTCTTTACTTGGTGTTTTGCTTTTTAACTTGTTTATTAATGACCTGGAGGTGGGCATTGAAAGTACTGTTTCTATTTTTGCTGATGGTACTAATTGTGCAGAACTGTAGGTTCCATGCAGGATGCTGCCACTCTGCAGAGTGATTTGACTAAATTTGAAAACTGGGCAGAAAACTGGAAAATGATGTTCAATGTAGATAAATGCAAGGTTATGCACTTTGGCAAAAATAATATAAATGCAAGTTCTAAACTAAATTGCAATGTCTTGGGAGGGGTTTTTGTGGATAACAAGTTGTCTAATTCTGGTCAGTGTCTTTCTGTGGCTAGAAGACTTAAATTATGAGGGTAGACTGTAAAGGTTGGGGTTGTTTTCTCTGAGAAAAAAGACACTTGCGAGGGGATATGGTTACACTTTACAAGTACATTATAGGACACTATAGACAAATAGCAGGGGACCTTTTCACCCATAAAGTGGATCACCATACCAGAGGCCACTCCTTCAGACTAGAAGAAAAGAACTTTCATTTGAAGCAACGTAGGTGGTTCTTTACAGTGAGGACAGTGAAGTTGTGGAATGCACTGCCGGGTGATGTTGTGATGGCTGATTCTGTTAATGCCTTTAAGAGTGGCTTTTGGATGATTTTCTTGGACAAGCATAATATTCAAGGCTATTGTGATACTAAAATCTATAGTTAAATTTATGAGTGTATATAGCTCATGTGAGTACAAGGAGGGGTCAGTGTGCGTATGTATGGATGCGGGTTTCATTTGGTGGGGTTGAACTTGAAGGACTTTGTCTTTTCTCAACCCGATCTAACTATGTAACGAATCGAATAAATGATAAATAATTATGCATGGAAACTTTTCTTCAGGGCACAACAGCTTTTTTAATAGCTGACAATTATGAATATTTATCAATCAAGTCACCCACAAGGGCAATAAAGCCATACAGAACACAAATCATATATATGCTCATACAGTCATGCAAGTAGCTATCAAACACGGATTATATGTGCTCATTACTGAGTTCATTCAGGTAACTACGTTATCTATAGGAAAAAAGCTATATAGAAAAGCAAATATTTACTAATACTGTGTTTAAAAACATGAGCATTATTCACTGTTTAATTTATTCTTCACATTCAGTTCTCTAGATTTTCAGATTCAGCCTGTACAAAAATCAAATGGATAGCTCTCTCAGGATAATAATGTATAAAGCTCTTTTTATGCTTTACTTAAGATTTCCACCTATTCATGGGTGTAATGGGATAGAAGGGTATGGTGAGAACAAACTGTCCCTTCAGTTTTGTGGGACCACTACTATTTTTTTACCTCTCTTCCCCTCTAAGCAGATAAAGGAAGGGCAAGCAACAAGGATGGTTTCTTTATTTCTGTCACTGATTTGTACACTTTTCGCACTTCTGCCAGGATTATGTTCAATGGTTTTGAAAGCAGAATGAACGAATTGAACCCCAATATTTACGCTTGCACACTTTAAAAAAATACAATCCTTAATGGGCTAACACAATAGCAAAACGAAATATAACATGATATATTATTATTAATGCAGGACAGTTGGGAACATATCACAAGATATTGTAAAGATGAACTGCAGTGCCATGCTATGGAGACCTTCCATCTGGACAAATCCAATAAACTTCCCTCTCTGCATTAATCAGGTAATATATTAAAAGAGAAGGAAAGGTTAAAACTAAGTAAGCTTTATCAGAAAGGTTTACAGTATATAACCAGTAAAACCTCAAAGTAATGCTGCTCCAAGTCCTCATGAGTTCTTATGGAGGAGCTCACCCAAAGCATGTAGCGTCTCCCAGCAGGCTGCTGCTCACGCGAGAATTCGGCAACTTCTCCTGAAAACTCCAGCATTTGCAAAAATAGATACCTGCAGTGAGCGCTGACCATCACATCCACACTATAGATATTAATAACAAAGTGGCTTTATTAAGACACACAGTATGACATCAATATGACAGTGGGTGTGCAGAAACTTACACGTTCCGTGCCTCTATGCTTGGCACTTAAGTGGACATCACGTGTTATTGTGTTTAAATAGGGTAACAAATTCCTATAAATCAAGTGTCAATTAAACACTTCTAAATATAAAATTAAAATTAATACACCCAAAAAAACATATCTGTGGAAAATAATGTGTAGAAATAAGTTAATAAAGGTGAGTCATTAATACTTAATTTATTTGTGGCTTGAAAATATGTATAAGTTAAAAACAACCATAATTTATCTTACTCCATTGCTATACATGAAGAATAGTGATAGTGATGGGCAAATTTATTTGCCAGGCATGAATTTGTGGCAAATTCCTGCGATTCGCCGCCGGCGTCAAAAAAATGGATGCCGGCGCCATTTCACAAATTTTTCGCAGTTTTGCAAATTTTTCGGTGAAGCAAAACGCACCAAATTCGCCCATCACTATTGAAGAATTCTAATGAAGTATATTGTATATACCCATAATGCACCTCATATATTATTAATCCAAAACATGGGAAAACAATAATATATTGCTGGGGATATCTGTTACATAATTGGTGTTTCCGAAAAAATCATTATCACAATGGTTATCGCAGTTATCTAACTTATTATGAAGAAGGACAGATCTAATCACAACTATAAGTTCATAATTATCTGATGTTCTTAATCCATAAAGAACCTGATATCACACTCTTTATTCAACTCTTGCGGAGTAACTGTTTCCAATAAAGACATCCACCTGAACTCTTTTTTTAGATAATTTATCAATGTCTCCTTTCCTTTTTCCTAATCTCACAGCCTAAATTGCTTGAAATGGAACAAAGTGTTCATTAGCACCATGCGAAAAAAAAAATCTAAATTCTGTTTGCTTGCACATTAAGTACGCCACTCTTATCCAGATTTATAAATATATTTATAAATATAACCATTCACAGGGCAAATATATTCACTGTGTGAATCATTCTGCCCTGCGCAAAGTTTATAAATGAGCCCCAAGGGCTTTTATATCATACTTCCTGCTCTCAGTTTAAACCTCCAGGGCATTGGCTTGAGCATGCTCAGTTTGCTTCTCTCTCCCTCTCCCTGCCCTGCTGAAATCTGAGCCCAGATTTATGAGCAAGCAGGGAGAGACTCAGGCAGGAAGTTATATCACACCAGGCTAATATGGCAGTTGCTATCCCAAACAAACACAGCTTTTAGAGCTGTTTACTCAGGTAATACTACAGAATAAATATAGTGTTCTAGCTTGCACTATTGTGGCTAATCTATTGGCAATAAACTGCCTAAGTGTCTTTTCTTATCATTTAACTCTAGATAAAATGTTTGTGTATTATCCAATCATCAGTTAGACAAGTCTTATTCCTGTTTATAAGATTGTCGCTGGGCATTTCAAATACCGTAAAAGGGGTTTTTGAATTAATACATAATTTATTTCATGATCCATCATTTGGTTTGCCACTTTTAAAGGTACATTTTTTTACTGCAAAGTTAGCAGCTGCCATTAAACAACAAATAGCAGAACCAACCATGTGGCAAACCACAACATTAGAATTTTCATATCACAAGAGCTAACTGCAATAGAAATCGCAAAAAGTAAGTTTAACCTGTACCTTTTTTATGAAAGAAATTCCATATTAAAAGTTTTCTACTCTGTCATAGTTAGCCATTTCATGTATTTTGTTAAATATGATTATATCATCATTTAGTAAATCTATCCAAATTTTTACATTTTGCTATTTAATATACTCCATAATAAATTAACTACATTGCTAAATTTAATTGAACATAGAACATTTTTTGAAGGCCTGAAGACATTAATTCAAAAACAATACCATTTTAGTTACAAATTACATAGAATAAATACTGGTACCAACAATAAAATTAAATTTTTATTTAGGGGCAGATTTATCAAGGGTCGAATTTTGAAGTTAAAAATACTTCGTAATTCGACCATCGAATTGAAATACTTCAACTTCGAATATCGAAGTCGACGTTTTTTTTATCAAATGTTAGTATCCTGCAGTCAAAGTAAACAAAGTAAACGGAACGATTCAAAGGATTTCAGCCATCGATTGAACAAATTTACTTCGACTTCCAAAAACGTTGAAAAATTATCTAGAAGGTCCCCATAGGCTAACATAGCACTTCGGCAAGTTTAATTTGGCGAAGTATTGAAGTCGAAGTTTTTTTAAAGAGACCGAACTTCGATTATCGAATGGTTGAATATTCAAATGATTTTACTTCAAATCGAATTCGAAATTGAATGTCGTAGTATACTATTTGATGGTCGAAGTATCCAAAAAAATTACTTCGAATTTTGAATTTTTTTACTTTGAAAATTCCCTCAAATTTACTTCAACCCTTGATAAATCTGCCCTTTACTATTGGATGGGTCTTTAAATACTTTTGTAAATATTTTCTTTTTGACTTATGTGTATAGCAGTGGGTGTGACTTCAAATGTGTGCATACAGTAAAAATAGTTAGACTGAGTAGTTTAATTATAGTTGGATTGTTTTATCTGCCTGAATGAGCTCTTATACCAGTAGTTTACAATTTCAGCAATGGCTCATGTTACCTGTCTTCCACAATATGTTAATTCATTATGGTACAATGTTTTCCATCTTGCAGTGCAATTGTTAAGCTATTTTATACTAAAATATAAATAGCCCCAAAGGATTTCATAGTAACATTTAATGACTATTATAAAACTGTTAACGAATCACATGAGACAAGACATTTCCCAAAAGGCATTTCTTTCATCAAGGCCGGGTCTGTGAAGCATTTTAGTACTTTAAGTTTAGCATCTTAGTTTCTATTAAATCTTGGAAATTCTGATATATTGCATGAGTCTCTATGGAATTATCTGTCTTTCATTGCAGCTGTAATTACTGACAGAGGATCGGTGACCTAGTGAGTCAGCGTTGTAGGTATAATTGAATCTAAACCTGTTGTCAGTTCCTGGAAGTCATGCCAAACATTGTGTATACGTGAAATACTTTTTTTTATTTTATATATTATGCTTTTCAAGCAGTGATAGAACTTATCCTACAGAAAAAAAAAAAACGTTTGAAGTCTGAGTTTTTACAGACAAAAGGTAGGTATAAAAACATATACTGTCTAAAAATATAGACAAATACGTGTCTAAAAATATAAACTTATCAAATGACCTCATTGGTATCAAACCTGATATGTCTGAACTGCTGTCAGAATAAAAAACTTAATTATCTGCCGTTTTGCTACCTGCAACGTGTTTTAGAGATACTCTTCCCTACAATTGTACAACTCGACCTGGATTTGAATATGTTATTCTATTGTTTGAAGTGTTTATTGATTTATTTTTCATGTATTATAACAAAATTAAAATGCACCTTTCAAAAAAAAAAATACATTTGAACTATTAAAAATATGATACTGCATCATTTAAAAATATAAAAATGCTGATATATAATTGAAATACTATATTTTTTAGATTAAGGTGGTCCTTATTTAATAAAAATTGGATTTGTGTAGTTTTAGAGGTTTTTTTTCAACCTTGACTATATTTTTAAAAACCAAGAATGTCTACTTATTTCTTTAAAGATCCGACTATAAATAGAACAAACTAATAAAAACGTGGAATGAATCTGAATAATGATGAAATAATTACAAATAACTATACTTACAAATAAAACAAACTCAAAAATCTCTAAAAGCTCAAAGCAAAGAAAGATTGTAGAATTTATATTAACATAAATAGAAGGATGGCTCCCAGTTTTGTATTACTTTTTTTGTAGTTCTTACACATGGAGGCTAATTTATTAAAGGTCAGATTTTAGTGGTTTTAGAGGTTTTTGAAACAACAACTAAACTCACAAATTCTAAAACCGTGAAGTGCATTGAATTTATTAAAAATATCCAAATATAAAAAGTGCCAACGAAAAAAAACAATGAACAATGCTCCAAAAATATGAATACCTCGGACACCTTTAAAAACTGGAATTTGACGGACCAATTCTAGCAAAAAAAAAAAAACCCTCTAAAAGTTGAACGGTCATTCACATCAGTGCAGCTCCCATTGAATTCTATAGGGCCTCAAAAAACTTTTACTTGGCAATGTTTTGCATTAGGGGTTTTTGTGGGTTTTACACTTAATAATTCTCAAATTTTTAGAGCTTTTTAGAAATATAGGAAAAATTTTTTGAGATTTTGGAAAAGCAATCACAATTTGATTGTGATGAAAAAGCCCCCCCCCAGTGATCATGTGAAGAAACTACTTAGCTGGCTTTGCTGTTTAATAGAAGCCCTGTACTACATAAATGTGCCCCAACAAAGACTAATCTGCAGTTAAAATCTCATCTAATTCTTTTCTACACATTCAAATGCCTGGCCTTGCGATCCAATCTCTTCGTATTATATCCGCTCAATACCATGTATTACTTTTCCAGCTAATATTTGTTTAATTTTTCTAACTTCACTTTACTTGTTGCTCTCTTTAGAAACGTCCACCTTCAAGCATAAATCTTTCATTCCTGAAAGTACATCAATTAATATCTAATATAAGTAATTCTAAAACAACTGGGCTTGCTGAGTAATCATTAAAGATGTTTCACTACTCATCCGATGTGATTGGATTAGTGGAAGAGTTTATATGCCGAGGACTTCCCACACCAGTCAGTTGAACTGAAGAAGCTGCTCGGATGAGTAGTGAAACGTCTTCAGTGATTACTCAGCAAGTCCAGTTGTTTTAGAATTACTTATATTAGATATACCATAACCTGGATGAATGAAAATCTTCATAGTCTTACTTCAATTAATTGTACTCCTTGGTAACCTGTTCACATGCACATGGACCAGACTTTACCATCACAGCATCCAAGTTATGGAGTTAATTATAACAAAACATCAGGCTCCTTTTTGATTGTAAAAACCTATGAGGCAGTACCCTTATTGCCTTTTGTCATAATTTGTATGTAATTGTTGTGGGGTACCCTAATAATAATAAATGTATTTGTGGAGTCAGCCCCCCTTGTAACGTCAAGGGCTCACTCTCCAAACATCCACCCTTCACCCCCACCATCTGCACCATCGATGCACCGTATCACTTAAGTTTTATCTGAGGGATCGGTGGAGGAGAGTCTGCAGTACCATGGGGAATGAAACTGGGTCAGCCCACTATGTTTTTTCCCACCAGACCAGTTAAACCCTGTGTAGAGTGCCAACATTTTTTGTAGTTCTGTACATAACAGCAGATGCTGAACAAAGTTCTACAGGTCAATTCCTCTCTTGTTAGGGCTTATTGATATATCCCAGTTTCTGATAAATATATGCATAGTTATGTAAAGATACATCCTTGCACATGTTACTATTATTATTAATGCAGTATGTGTTCAGCAGACAACTTCTATGGGACAGTTTCTTTCTTGTTAGGGCTTATTATTATAGCCCAGTTTCTGCTAAATAAATGCAAATCATATCAAAAGCATAACAACTGTTATGCTTTGACGCACTCTTATCTTGGGAAACACAAATTATAATGGTATTATTCTTGTTATTATTAATTAGTTAAGTAGTTATCATACAAAATCATTCAGCATACCAGAATTTATTCCCTACAAAAAAAATGCAGAAACTTTGCAAACACAACTTGGAACTCCAAAAATATGTCTTTTTAGAATTACAATGAATATTGTTTAATATGCTGAACTAGTTTCTTCACTTGATTTGAATTTCAGCTGAAGTTTGAACTTGGGGGCTTTTGCAAACTCATTTGCCTGCAAACAACTATCATTTGATTGGGTTGGCAGACTGAATAGACATTACGTAACCCTCTGGTATTGTGTTTGGTGGCTGCAGTGAAAGTGCTTCATGTTGTTATTTTTAATCCACTCAGACCTCAGTTGTTTGATTAATTCATTATAATATGGTAAAGTGCCCTTGGGGAACTAAAGATATGCATTAGAAAGTGAAGAGCCAAAACTGCACGCCACCTTTTTTAATCTTTTTTTTTGTGACTAACTCTGACAAAATCTTGGAGCAGGTGTGCTTATGAATCTTGCAAGTCATGGATGTCTTTAAGCACATTAGTTTGTTTCTAGGCAATCCATCTAGATATCATGAATCAAGAAAAGCGTATAAATACCTCTTCTCAGACCTTTCATAAACATCAAACCAACATATTGTTTCTCTTACCGACTGTTATTCACCAAAAGTTATGGACATTATAATAAAAGAGCAGTGCATATTTTCTTAATTTCATAATTAAAAAGAACATTTATTTTCTACTTGAAAAAGTTAGCTGCCTCTTGAGCTATACATCAATTTCACTGTGAAATTAAAATTTTCAAATTTAGTTCTTTTAGACATAATGGGGTTACTTAACATTTTGTTGTACAGATCATAGCATAGCACAGAACTGGATACATAGGGGGTTGTTTGTTAAAGTTTGATTTTTTTTTTGTTGTCAGACTTTTAAAGGGGAAAACACATTTTTTTTAGTAGAAAAAAACTTTTCATGATTTATTAAACACTGATGGTGTTAAAAGTGAGAATAAAAAAAGTACCCCAACTCAGACCTGCCGAGTTTGTGTAGAAGTCAATGGCAGATGTCCTGTTTATATCTTGATCTGCACTGGGTTTCATGCAATAATCCAAAGATTTAGTGGTTTTCAGGCATCAAATCTGAAAAAGTCGCAAATTTCAGGCGTCTAATACGAAAAAGTTGCAGTTTTTGGTGACAAACCCCATACAATTCGGATTTTTTTCACTATTTTATTGATTTTTCTTTATTTCACAAAAATATTCTGATAAATGGGGGGGGGTCAGTGCAGATTTGGTTGCAGTAGTTTTCAGAAAATAGTGAACTTTTCGGATTTTGATAAAAAAAAAAACCCCATAGAGACACACAACCTTGCACTTAGGTTTTAAAAATTAAATAATGCAGTACCATGCTATTTAAGGCTGGTCTCCTTTTGAGGTGAAGTCACTATCAGGATATCTGGGAAAATCCATGACTTACATTTCTCCCAGGTTCCTAACAGAACATACATTAGTCAGCGATCTTTCAGTATTTGGTAACAATGTTTTCTCCAGCATAACTTCCTTCCAAACTATTCTAGGGCATCAATTTAAAATCAATGGGTATATAAAGGTCAGATGTAGGGATTTCTTAGTGATGCTGCTGAACTTGGTGGAAAAGCCCATTTCTTTCTACAAATGTCCAAAGAACTAAAAGGAAGACACAGATCCTCTACTGTCCTAGATCATTATAATCCAGTTTAAGGCACTGGTGCTCCTGCTGCACAAAATCTTCTTCTTTGGCTAGTTATGTAACTTCTAACACTCTTTCTTCTTCAGATGTTAATCCCATCTCTGACACTGGGGAGGGTCAAAGTTCAGCAGCACCTCCTTCTCCAATATCCCTTAGTGATAATTTCCCTGATTTTTCTGAAAAGGCCCATAGGGGTGTTTCCTTTGCTTTTGCAGAAAACACTACATTAGTATGTAGGTACCCATAGGGGTATTGTGCCCCTATACATAGTTACATAGTTACATAGTTAAATTGGGTTGAAAAAAGACAAAGTCCATCAAGTTCAACCCCTCCAAATGAAAACCCATCATCCATACACACACCCCTCCCTACTTTTAATTAAAATTCTTTATACCCATACCTATACTAACTATAGAGCTTAGTATCACAATAGCCTTTGATATTATGTCTGTGGCTTTAAATCCCTACACTTCCTGGCCTCCCTAGATGCTGGGCAAATGCATGTAGCTAGTTGTAATTTACATATCCTAGTTATTGGCCTAGAGGTGTTGTGACCACATTCTGTCACACTTTGGTATAGTGAGTGAGAAGCAGTGGATCTTCCGCTTTGTCTTCTGGTTGCTGACCCAGCTGGATGTTTCCAGTGAGCCTGGGTACACCAAGGCCCAGTAAAGCCTGTTTGCCTTAGACGCAGTGATCCCCAACCAGTAGTTCATGTTGCTCCCAGTGGCCTCAAAACAGGTCGGGAGCAAGGACCCTGTAGGCTAGTTAGTGACAGGGTTACTATCTGTTATAGACTCTCTAGGAGATTAAGATAGTGCAGGAGGAGAGAAAGAGCAGCTTTGTGCTCCATCAAGAGTAGCTTTCTAGGCTGTAAGATTGCCTACAGTGAAGGGACCACAGTGGATAAGGTGTCAGGCTTTAGGGTCTCCTCCCTGACCACTCCACTGGGTGGGACCCAGACCACTTGTGAGGTATTTCTGCCTGGAGGTATGCTGTACTACCTTGACTACATCCTCAGGGGATTCATATACAGTTGGCTCTGATCTATTGTCCTAGCCTGTGAACATATTCTGCAAATGCTTGTATGCACTGTAAGTAACCCTGTGGATATTCTGTTCTATTGATTTGCAAGAACCTCCTGGTGCCCTTTCCTTTATTCAGTTTCTGCACAGTAGCCTGTGGGAGTTGTAGTTGCACTACACAATTTTTCCATTTCTTAAACTTTGCGAAGTCCCAGCCTTAAGTGTTAGATTAAAATGTAACCCATCCTCTAGTATACTAGCTGGTTGTTAACTCCGTTGGTCCAAATAGCCCAAAATCGTGTTACAAGTACATAATGTTGTCAAACACTGGGCCAAACTGTTTGGGAAGGATTCCCAGTGCACCTCCATGGCTCGCAAAACAGTCTTATGGACTGAAATACAATCTGCTGTTAGATGTCAAAATCGAGCCATCAAGACCTGCCAGAAACATTTGGCTGATATTAAAAGGCTGGTGTATGGAGCACTTTGTTAAGTGGTTACTGTATGTTTCTTTTGTTCTACAGTATTTTCTCATATTTACATTAACCCCCTTCATTTTTTAATCATCCAAACTTTCAATTTCAGCCCCTTAACATATGGTCATAGATCATTAAAAGTACTGTATTGTTGCTATGGAACATGAACCATAGCTACTACAAACAAAACTAGTTGTAAGTACTTAATCTTCTACATCGTGTGGTCACATACATTATTCAGTAAATTTCAAATGTTGTCTGACATACTAACATATATTTATATTTTCAATTACATGTCTTGAAATGTGCATGTCAATTATAAACGTTTTTATTTCTATGGAAACATTCTACTTATGTGTGTTTCTACGGAAACATTCTAAATATGTGTGTCTAAATTCTAAACATTCTAAATAAGGTGCCATAGTTACCAATTACTTTATGGCAAACATTTTAACAATTATAGCATCTCATAAAATGTCATTATCTATTAAAGATTCAACATTTAATTGTATTTATCTTTTTACAGACAGGTAAATAAAAAATTCTGCTCATAAAAAGTATCAGAAAGATACTGGAGGAGGACCACCTCCTTTATGCATCGAATTGTAAAAATTTACAAATCTGTTCCAATGCCCTCAATTAATAGATTTAGAAATCCCAGCATCTTTATACATGCACCAAAGATGTATGTGAATCTTTTGAGGGTTAATATTGTTGCATGTTATTATAAGCCTTTATATTTTTGTAGTAGTAACAAGTCTTTTCTCTTTTGTACTAATGCAGGATGATCAAATCACATTGATTCTGGATCTTATAACAAAAGTATGTGAGCAACAGGAACCCCAAGATACAGAGATGCAACCTGATCAAGGAGCATGAGGAAACAACAAAAATGATCGATAATGAGACTGATTCCCTTCAACAATCCTTTCATCATTTGATGTCCACACTCACATCAAGGACTGCAGAAAACAAAAAAAAAAAATCAAACAAAGGTTTTATTCTAATCCATGAGGACTAGGCATGTGTAGCAGGTGGATGGGTCAGGGTCTTCCTAAACCTTCCCTTGGGTTACTGTCCACTGGTTTCAGTACCCAGGCAAGGGGTCCAACTCCAGGTAGGCACAATATAATTAGACTCTTTATTCTCAAATGGGGCCCCCTCTTATGGCATGGAGGAAGGGATAAGTATAAGCACACACAGTATTCACTCTTGATCAAATAAACTTTGGGAGCCAGTGGTTCTTTAAAACAGCAGAACATTTATTGAACTGATGGAACACTTCATGAAGCAAGTAGTGGCAGCAGGTCATTTACACACAATTGTACTACACACAGATACTCTCTGATCCTTTGTTAGTCACCTTTGTGAATTGAGCCGCTTTTCCTGCTTTTGGTGCACAATCCCCATTGAAGGTACATCACAGCTGGTCTCACGTTCCAAGGATCTCTCTATTCCTGAGCCTAAGCACTCGAGTCCCTAACCTGGCAGCAATGTCACCGCAGGGTGCTAAACCTTCACTAAACTCCTTGTTGGAGCCTTAGCTGCTTACTAACTTTCCTGAACCTATCTGTCACTCCTTTAGTGACCTATTACTTTTTCTGACCTGACACTTGCTTCACCTATTCTGAGGCCTACCTCCACCTCAGGCCCTAGCACCAACACACCACTTCTTGTGGGTGTACTGGACAGAGGCAGAACACATGGCAACATCCATTTTTGTAACCTCTGGGGAACTACTCCCCCCTCCCCTCTGGGGAAAATGTACCCAGCCTAGCTCCCCAACTAAATACCTGGGGTATAGAAAAACCTTTATCCATTTATAAAATATAATAGTGACATCTACTGACACTGCCAGCAGACTCATTTCACATAGGAAAAAGGCTTCCCTGGTGTAACCCAGGACCCAATCTAGGTGTCTCAATTATGCCCTGGGGAATAAAGGACCTAAGGGTTAGCAAAACTTTACCCTCCTACACATGTATCTCATCTTTCATCTACCCCTAGTCCTGGCACCTGTCCCCCCACCACGCACTAATTACAGTTCCCTTGTCCACACGCTGGCTTGGCATTGTATAAGCAGTACTCAAAATGATGTCCTGCATCCCACTGACTGCTGATATAAATTAGGAGTTTTGTAAGAGGCTGTAGGTTGGACATCCCTGATTCAAGAAATAAGATACAGGTATGGGACCTGTTATCAAGAATGCTTGGGCTTTCTGGATAATGGATCTTTCTGTAATTTGGATCTTAATACCTTAAGCCTACTACAAAATAATTTAAACATAAAATAAATCAAATAGGTTGGTTTTGCCTCAAATAAAGATTAATTATATCTTAGTTTGGATCAAGTACAAGGTACTGTTCTATTATTACAGAGCAAGTGGAAATATTTTTTTTTAATTTGGATTATTTGGATAAAATGGAGTCTATGGGAGATGACCTTTCTGTAATTTGGAGCTTTCTGGATAATGGGTCCCATACCTGTAACTTATTTACAACAGCCTTTTAACATTGCCCTGTGCCCTTTGGTTCTTAAGAGAACTATCTATTTGTAACTTTTGTTGCACTTAAGTATAGAGCCATGTGTGGAACCTGGCTCTAAAGTGGCAAGGTATCCAACAGACTGTGCCCACATTCAGCAGACAAGTACTGTATGTCTGAGTAACCTAATTTAGTATGCATGCTTGCTACATTAAATATCACTGTACATATTACGTGGTTAAAGGTTAAGTACTTATGGGGAATGTTTACGACATTGCAGCCTAGGTCCATTGATTGCTATGCCTAAACTCATTGTATAGTCTCTTTTAATAGATTTTGCAATGCTAATAAGTGAGCAACTATGCTAGAACTTTTCCTTGTACTGTATAATTAGGAAAACAAAAGGTCTTTTAAATGTCTGCAAAATCCTTTTGTACAGTATTGTCAGAGAACATTAGAGATTTTGCGTATGCCATGCTTTGACTGCACTAGTAGAAAAGGGATGGGAGCGCAAAGAAAAAACATTCTATTCCTCGCTTCACTATTTTTAGAAAATCCTTGATAAGTGTCCCATTAATTGTGTTTTTTTTCCATCCATCATATTAGCAGGAGACCTACAGTAATTATATCTTTATCTTCATAAAGTGATAACCTCTTTCTTAAATTGAATAAAATACCCCCTACCCCTTTTTAGAATAATAGAAGATTGCAGATCTAATGGAAATGTAAGTGGTGTGTTTTCAGAAAATCCTTGTTTGAATAAAAAGCTGGCAAACTTCACTGAACTCCTGTTGTTCTGCACCATTGCCTTGAAATGTGTTAGTTCAAACTGTGCTGGCTATAGACCTCTATTCTAGGAAGAATATGGTCAGACTCTACCTATAGAAAATTAGCAGTTCCATCAAGGTTGTGGAAAGAGTGATATACAGATGCAGCCACTTTGGTTTGTCTGTTTGACACAGAATAACTAAACACAGATATCCCATTTATCTCATTTAACACAGAAAACTGCGTCACAACATCCCATCTAATTAAAGCATTCACCATTGTGAACAATGGAGCTTTGGTATGCTAATGAAAAGGTTAAATGCATTAAATGAGTTAAGATGACTTAAGATAACACAGTTTCTTTAATTACCCCTGAGTCATGACGCATTTAACTCACAAATCCAAGTGGCTTCATCTGTACCTACACTGGCCCTTACAACAAGCAATATGCTATGAAAAGTGAATTTAAAGTTCAGGAGGATAATGGGTGGCCCTGTGGCCATATTTACACTCTGGGGGTTATACTTTTTCTCACTGTATTATAAAAAAATTCAGCCAAACTTTCATACCTAATTCCCTTAATTTACCAATAAAACTTCTTGAAAAAATTGGTGCAATTGTGCGACTTTTTTGAATTGTTGCTCCGAAAACTTGAATTTATTGGATTATCGAAGAAACCAAACAGCCCAAACCTATAGAGAATCCTGAAGGTAAAAAGCATGTTCCGATTGTTAAAGGAACTGTCACGGCCGGCACCCGATACCAGAACAAATGCCAAGCACCCTGGTCTCGGCTCGGCTTTACCAGTAGTGTGACCACCGTTGGGCTTCGGGAGGAGCCCTCAGCTTACTTGGGTGCCACCTGGACTTAACGAGGGGTGCAAGGCTGTTAGGAGAGTCTTTAGGCCGAAGGTCACGGTACAAAGGTCAAGGCAAATGGATGGTCAGACAGGCTGGATCGAGGCAGGCGGATATCAGAATCGTCAGGCAGGCAAGGGTCAAAACCAGGTAATCAATCAGACAGATGGGATCAGGCAAGAGAGTGGTCAAAGTTCAGGCTGGGTCAATTTTCAGAGTAGTCAGTATACAAGCAGGGTCAAACACGGGTAATCAAACAAGAATCAAGGTCAGGATCAGTAAGCACAAACACAGGAAGCACCAGGATATCAATCCTATCATGGGCAATCTACAATTACAAACTGTCCCTTTAAATATATACAAAACTCGTGCCATTGCGCGCTGACGTCACACATCAGCGCGCCTGCGCCTTTAAGACACGGACGGAAGCGGCGCGCGCGCCCTAGGCACAGAAGATCCCTGCGGTCGTCCCCGCTTGGAGTGCGACGGGCGTCCCCGCCGAACTCCACAACCCCTACCGGGGTGAGTTATTACATTACCCCCCTCTCTAGGGGGGGCCACTGGACCCGCAGGCTTACCAGGAAATTTGGTGTGGAATTGTTTCCTGAGTCGATCAGCCTTGATGTCTTCAACTGAGACCCAAGAGTTCTCCTCAGGACCAAAGCCCTTCCACCTAGTAAGGTATTATAGCTTACCACGCACAAGGCGGGAGTCGAGAAACTCTTGGATCTCATATTCAGGCTGACCTTCAACCAACACTGGGGGAGGAACAGACAAGTGACGAACATTAGATGCAGATTTTAAAAGGGAAACATGAAAGGAATTAGAAATTTTGAAATGAGAAGGTAATTTTAGACAAACAGAGGAAGGATTGATTATGGCAATGATGGGATATGGACCAATGAACCTGGGACCAAGTTTGAGAGAGGGAACCTTCAGTTTAATATTCTTTGTAGATAACCATACCAAGTCCCCCACCTTGTACTGAGGTGCCTCTCTACGGGATTTGTCAGCAGCTTTTTTCTGAGCTGAGGAAGCTGCGGACAGAGAGTTGTGGACCTGGGACCAAATCTTGGAAAATTGTTCTACAGAAACATTGGCAGTGGGTACAGAAGATGTAGAGCCAGAAAAAGAAAAAGCTTTGGGATGCAATCCATTGACTATGAAAAAAGGAGATTCCCCAGAGGAAGAATGGGAAGCATTATTATATGCAAATTCAGCCCAAGGCAACAGTTCAGACCAGGTGGATTGGTTATGGGACACATAACATCGAAGATATTGTTCAAGGGATTGGTTGACCCTTTCAGTTTGGCCATTAGTCTGGGGATGGTAGGCAGAAGAAAAGGATAATTCTGTACCAACTAAAGAACAGAAAGCACGCCAAAATTTAGAAACAAACTGAACCCCTCTGTCTGAAACAATATTTTCAGGAAAACGGTGTAACTTAAAGATATGAGTAATAAACAGGTCAGCCAGGGTTTTAGCAGAAGGAATAAAATGAGCCATTTTACTGAACCTGTCTACCACCACCCAAATCACAGTTTTCCCCTGAGAAGAAGGTAAATCCACAATAAAATCCATGGAAATGTGAGACCACGGTTTTACAGGAATGGGTAAAGGATTTAGCAGACCCTGTGATAAACTATGGGAGGATTTAGATCTTTGACAAATTGGACATGAATTAACAAAGGCTTTAGCATCCAACTTAAAAGATGGCCACCAAACATGACGGGATAACAGAGAAATTGTCTTTGCAATACCTGGATGACCTGCTGCCTTAGAATCATGAACTTCCCTCAACACTTGTTTTCTAAGTTCCTCAGGTACATTTACCAGACGGAGTTTCAGCAGGGGCGGAAGACTGTACAAGGGGACAACAAGGAAGTGAGGTCAGATTCTAAGGCTGCAACAATTATCTCCGTAGGAATGATGGGAGTACACTCACTGGAGTCAGGAGAAACTGCTTCGAAACTCCTAGAGAGTGCATCCGCCTTGACATTTTTAGATCCAAGACGATAAGTTAAAGAAAAGTTAAACCTTGAAAAGAATAGAGCCCATCTGGCTTGCCTAGGATTGAGGTGTTTGGCAGACTCTATATATAAAAGGTTCTTATCGTCTGTATAAACCGTTACAGGATGCTTCGCACCTTCCAGAAGGTGCCGCCATTCCTCAAAGGCCCACTTAACGGCCAACAATTCCCTGTTCCCAATATCATAATTCACCTCTGCCGGTGAAAATTTTTTAGAGAAAAAGGCACAGGGATGCATTTTGTTGGTCGTCGGGTGCCTTTGAGAAAGGACTGCCCCAGCTCCTACCTTCGAAGCATCTACTTCTACAATAAATGGAAGAGAGGAATCGGGATATCAGAGGACAGGGGCCGAACTGAACTCTTTTTTAAGAATTTCAAAGGCTTGCACAGCCTCTGGAGGCCATAAGCTGGGATCAGCTCCTTTTTTGGTTAAATTGGTAATGGGGGCAACGAGAATGGAAAAATCTTTAATAATTTGACGATAGTAATTCGCAAAACCGAGAAACCTTTGAATCGCACGTAACGAAAGGGGTTGGGTCCAGTCCAGGACTGCTCTCACCTTGCCTGGATCCATTTCTAGACCCATGCTGGAAATTATAAACCCCAAAAACTGAACAGAAGCAACCTCAAAGGTACATTTTTCCAGTTTTGCATAGAGATTATTCTCTCTTAGTCTACGTAAGACCTCAGAAACATGTTTATGATGTTCAGATAAATTGGAAGAGAAAATTAGAATATCGTCAAGGTAGACCACTACGAATACTCCTAACAAGTCCCGAAAAATGTCGTTAACAAATTCCTGAAACACTGCAGGAGCGTTACAGAGGCCGAAAGGCATTACAAGATATTCGTAGTGGCCTTCCCTGGTGTTAAATGCAGTCTTCCACTCGTCCCCTTCTTTGATTCAAATTAGATTATAAGCCCCCCTAAGATCAAGCTTGGTAAAAATTTTAGCAAATTTGACTTGGTCAAAGAGTTCAGATATTAAGGGGAGAGGATAGCGGTTCTTAATAGTGATCTTGTTAAGTCCCCTGTAATCAATAAAGGGACGAAGACCGCCATCCTTCTTCCCTACAAAAAAGAAGCCCACCCCCGCAGGGGAATAAGAAGGTCTAATGAAACCCCTCTCCAGGTCATCTTTAATATACTCCTTCATTGCCTGGGCTTCGGGCAATGAAAGAGGATATGTTCTACCCCGGGGAGGAGTTGACCCGGGAACCAGATCAATCGGGCATTCATACTGCCTATGTGGGGGTAGAGTCTCGGCTGCCTTTTTAGAAAACACATCAGAAAAACCAGAGTAGGCAGATGGTAACCCTTCTAGAATGGTAGTGGCCACTACCGGAGGAATACAAACACCCCCACACTGAGACCCCCACTGAATAATCTCCCCAGCCACCCAATCAATAAGGGGGTTATGGACCTGGAGCCAAGGTAACCCTAATATAAGGGGGGAAGAGGCACATTCAAAGACGAAAAAGGCTATCTCCTCATGGTGGAGATTATTTATACACATGGATAAAAACACGGTTTTACTAGAAATTTTCCCTGACCCTAAGGGTCTCTTGACCACCGCTAATATATTCATGGGGACACTTAAATAAACTGAAGGAATATTATGTCTGGCTGCAAAAGCAGCATCTAAGAAATTACCCTCCGCCCCAGAGTCCACAAAAGCGGACACCAACACAGAGCCCGTAGGCCAGGTTAACTTGACCGGTAACAGAATCCTTGAGGCAGATTGGGGAGAGGAAACTCCTGTACCCAAATGGAGCTCCCCTTCTCCATTTAGGCTTGGGAGTTTCCCGCCTCTTAGGACATAAGTTTAGAAAATGACCCTTCTCTCCACAATATAGGCAGAGACCCATGGAGCGCCTACGAGCCTTTTCCTCGGGTTTCTGATGAAAAGTTACCTATTTGCATAGGTTCCTCCTGAGGAGAGGGCGCAGTAGCCTTAGAGAACTTATCAGAAGAAATCAAGGCAGATTTATCACTGCAAGCCCCAGGGAAATTTGAAGAACCCTTTTCACCCCTTCTCTCCCTCTGTCTCCTATCCATCTGGATGGCAAGGAACATGAGATCGTCCAGGTTAGAGGACAGAGGGTAATTAACAAGACTGTCTTTAACCGGATCAGACAGCCCTATTCTGAACTGGCTACGTAGAGCCATATCATTCCACCCGGTCTCTACTGCCCACCGGCAGAACTCGGTGCAGTACACCTCCGCATCCCTTTTCCACTGGCGTAACTTACAAATCGCGTTATCGGCCGAAGAGGCACGATCCGGGTCATCGTAAAGTATGGCCATGGTTTCAAAGAAAGTGTCTAAGGAAAAACGGCTGGATCAGAGGTGGGCAGTCTAAGAGCCCAAATTTGGGGATCACCCTGTAATAGGGTCATGACAAACCTTACTTTCTCCTCACCTGTTGGAAACGAGTGAGGGAAGAAACCAAGGTATAATTTACATGCCTCTTAAAAAACAAAAAATTTTGCTCTATCCCCACTGAATATATCAGGAAAAGCAATCTTGGGTTCTTGGGGTCTACCAGAATCACCCCACATAGCAGGGGAACCCACAGGGGAAGAGGCAACTGGATTGATTGGCTGCTGTGGAGTTTCCAGCCTGCGGGTCAGATTGTGAAACCCCTGAAGCAGGTAGTTTTGTTTCTGCTCACGGTCCTCCATGCGCTGTAGCAGGGCAGTAAGAAGCGCTTCGGTGGTAGTTGGGGGAGGCGTAACGGAAACAGCAGCAGAAGCACCGTCTAGACTTTCGTCCTCCATGGCCTGTGATAATGTCACGGCCGGCACCCGATACCAGAACAAATGCCAAGCACCCTGGTCTCGGCTCGGCTTCACCAGTAGTGTGACCACCGTTGGGCTTCGGGAGGAGCCCTCAGCTTACTTGGTTGCCACCTGGACTTAAAGAGGGGTGCAAGGCGAGATGTTCTGGCTAGCAAAGGGGCACGACTGTTAGCAGAGACTTTAGGCCGAAGGTCACGGTACAAAGGTCAAGGCAAACAGATGGTCAGACAGGCTGGATCGAGGCAGGTGGATATCAGAATCGTCAGGCAGGCAAGGGTCAAAACCGGGTAATCAATCAGACAGATGGGATCAGGCAAGAGAGTGGTCAATGTTCAGGCTGGGTCAATATTCAGAGTTCAGAGTAGTCAGTATACACGCAGGGTCAAACACGGGTAATCAAACAAGAATCAAGGTCAGGATCAGCAAGCACAAACACAGGAAGCACCAGGATATCAATCCTATCACGGGCAATCTACAATTACAAACTGTCCCTTTAAATATATTCAAAACTCGCGCCATTGCGCGCTGACGTCACACGTCAGCGCGCCTGCGCCTTTAAGACGCGGACAGAAGCCCTAGGCGCAGAAGATCCCTGCAGGCGTCCCCGCTTGGAGTGCGACGGGCGTCCCCGCCGAACTCCACAACCCCTACCGGGGTAAGTTATTACAGGAACCTTCTGTCATTGACTTTTAAATGATTTTGACAGTTTTAGCTGCAGTATTTAGCTGCAGTATTTTCATATTTATTTGCAGCTTTAGAGCATATTAAATCTCAAAAAATGCAAAAAAAATTTCCTCTAAAAAATCTGATTTTTTTTTTCCCCCTTTACATTTTGACCAGAAAAATCTGAGGCTTCATAAATAGGCCCCTACAAGTAAAGTAATTTCAACATTTACTATACATAAAATCTAATTTGAAACGTATTTTAAATATGTCTCTATCCTCCTAAAAATACTAATGCTCTTCCCCACAACCAGACTTGTACCCAACCACTAATCCAACCACCCCAGCCCTATCACATGCTGCTTCTACTACTAGTATTAGAAGAATGGATCCATGAGCAGACAGCATTTCTTGTCCACTGTTCCCAGTGCTTCTCCTTCTTTCTATTATTATCTGTATGTGAGTTCCATCATTGATTCAGCTTGTGTTTGGCATGCTGCTCCTACAACAAATCTGGACATGGGTCTGTGGCTCTCTAGGCCTGGCTCTTTATACAGGCCATGAAACATAGTGAATTTACCTTTTTATAGTAACCTACTAATTACAAGTTGTGATCAGTCTGCACCAAGTTAGAAAACAAAAGAAAAAAGCATCAACACCAGTCATACCTATTTTTAAAAATCAACCCTCCTGTCTCAGACACACATACTATTTCTCTTTTGCACATGGAAAACAATGTAATGTTTGAACTGCCTCGCTGCAGGGCATCCACAAGGTAATGTGGTTCATTTTTGGAATACCTAATTCTCAGTAGTCAAAAAAATGATATAGCATTTATATGACCCTAAGCAACACTATTTTTCCAGCAGTACTGAATGCTGAATTAATTGGCTGCTGATTAATATGGTCCAAGTGTGTATCACTGTGCCAGGGAGATTTGAAACTTCAGTAAAGCAGGGACTGATGGGAGTGATTGAACATACTTTACATACTGTAAATATCAGCATAGTATACCAGTGCTGTATACATGATAATAATACTTTTCATTAACAGGATATGTCATATGTTTCTATGTAATATAATCTGCAGTGCTCAGGAAGCTAAACCCCTAGTGCAATAATTGGATAGTTAATGGATAATCCCTTTCCTTCAGATTCAAATTTAGATAAAAAGTATATGTACTGTATGGCACCTTACATATTTAACAATGCAACTCTGGCATGTTAGAGATTGCGTTCTGCAGTATCTGTGTTTTTTTTTTGTTTTTTTTCAAGGAAATCATCTAGAGTTCCTACTAAGCAGAAATAAAGACTTTAACTTATTTTTTTTCTAAAGAATAGAAAAATATAGACACAGTTCAGACATACTTTCAAGGAAGCACTTAACCATATACCATACCAATCCCAACTCTTATATGTGAAAAGCCATGTAACTATCCATCAAAATATTTTCCTCCGAGTGAGCTTTCTGAGATGCGTGTCTGTATTAAGAACATGTCGTTTATCCTTTCTGCCTCTGGCTATACTTTTTCAAGAAAAGACCATCCAGGTAGCTAACCAATAATCTTTCTTTTTTTTTCGTGGGAGTCCATTCATATTCTGCCATACAGTGTGACATAAAAACAATACTGATGTCTGCTAAGTCTGTCTGTTGCTCTCAGCAACACATCAAGAATGTATGGTAGGCGAAGAAAGCACTAGAAATACATAGAGGAGAATCATTTTCCCTAGAACATGCCTACAGATTCCTCTAGAACCAACAGAATGAAGCTTCCAACCGAAGCAGTGAGTTAAAATATTTGAGAATATATGTAATTATTACTAGGGATGCACTGAATCCAGGATTCGGCGGGAAGGAAAATGCATGACTTTTTGTCACAAAACAAGGAAGTATAAAAATTTGCCCCTTCCCACCACTAATTTGCATATGCAAATTAGGATTTGGTTCGGTATTCGGCTGAATCCAAAATAGTGGTTTTGGTGCATCCCTAATTATTACTAGTGATGGGCAAATTTGCGCCGTTTCGCTTTGCCGAAAAATTCGCAAAACGGTGCCGGCGTCTGTTTTTTTCGAAAAAAAAATTGACACCGGCGAATTTTTGCTGCGAATTTTCGGGGCCTTTCGCGAATTTATTCGCTGGCGACAAATCACGCAAATTCGCCCCGAATTTGCGCCTGGCGAATAAATTCGCCCATCACTAATTATTACATTTTAAGAAGTCTGTGTAGTGAAGGGCTGACTATTAATGGGATTACACTGTTTATAATTCACTCTATAAAATATAACATTTTATTCCTGAACTAACAAATATATTTTTTAGCTGTAATATTGGTGTGTGGGAAGCCATCTCAGGCCATTGTGCCTGATTCTGAGCTTCCAGAAAGAACCAGCACTTTACACTGGAACTGCTTTCAGATAAGCTTTCATTTGTCCTACTCAATGTAACTGGGGGAGCTGTGGTGGGACTTATTTATTGTTGAGCATTGTTCTGATATATACTACTAGGTAGGCTATGGGAGTATTTTTAGGAATGCAGGTGTCAGGATGCTGCTGTCTTATTGCAAAAGAAAAGAAAAAAATGTGTCCGATAACGTTGCACCTTCCCACTATTTTAATCTGAGATCTCACTACTGTAGGAATAAAACTTAACTTTTACTTATAACCACCTAAAATTAATATGAACTGAAAATTGTGCATTAAAAACAAGGTTAGGCACAGAAGCTGATTGGACACAGAGTCAGCAGCTAATAAACGGTTTTTGAAGGTTGAGACTGTGGTATGGGTTTTAACCACAGTAATAACTGTTCCCCAACATCACTCTCAACTGCAGTAAATGCTGGTGAACTACAGTATATGAGCGGAACGGGTGGTATTTAGGGTTATATTGGCACCTTAGTAATGTACCCAATGTGGTTGGCGTTCAACCAGAATACCATAGCAAGCACCTTTTCACTAAAGATGCCTGTAATTAAGTATATATGCACATGACCGTGATTGCCATTAACGACAATTCAGGTAAGATTACAGCAAGGAGGGATTGTCATACCATGACATACCATCTTCTGCTTCCTCCCACACCGTCCTTCACATCCACATCACCCCCTGTGTCGTGGCCATAGAAAGATATCAGCGTGACCTTCCGGTATTGAGTGCATTACCCGCTTCCTTCCGCACCACCCTTCCTTTACAATTAGCCCATAGAGCTGGACACAAGTAGCCAACTGGCGGGATACAATTAGCTAATGTTGGCGTATCGTAGCTTCCCAAACCACCCTTCCGCCCATTCACCAGCTGCTGCTTTTTATATAAAAGGATCCTCCACTATTCTTAGAAAAATTACTTTCTCAATGAAGATAAGTACTATCTAGAAAGTAGAATCGAAACAGCATACATATACTATTATGGGTTCATATCCGCTCTGCGTAACCCATACCATGGCATCTCTGCAATGCCTCTTTATAATAAAGCCTCCCAATTGCATTCATAGCATAAGTTAAAAGTGGGAGAGATTTATTTTTTGTTTTATACATTTTTGTAAAGAATAGTCAACCAAGTGTTGCATCCAAGTGAGAAAATGGATACACAAGATTCTTGATGCCTGCAAATTTAATTAAATACAGAAATGAAAGAGTAGGAACAGAACATTTCAATAAGCAGCAGCATGAGTTTTATGTGTTGGTCTTTTCTATTTAGCAGTGCAACTAACAAAATCACTGTGTCATAGGCAAATGTATTGAAGGATAAATGACAGACAAGGTCAAGACAGATAACAGGGGATGAAAATAAACAAGCCAGAAGCCAAGAATAAAATCAGTCTATGAAACATTAGTGACAAGACAACATAAGACGGCAGAAGCAGCAGAGATGGACATATGACGCATATAACCATGGCAAACAGAATTAGAAAGGACAGGGTTGAAAAATAGAAAGTTAATGTTGTTAATGAGGTCTAGAAATTTGTCCTTCAAGGTCATCCCTAGTAAACCCTCTGTATATTATGTCAGAGGAGTCAAAAATCCCATGTTGCAACTCTGCAACCTCCACTAATGCCCCATAAGCATTGTTCTCAAAACAGGGATTAAAAATAAAAATGCAAATGGCATAAGAAGGAAATGACAACGAATGCTGTATCCATTTTGCATTCTATAAGACAGTAATCACGTGTTGAAATGGCATCTTGTATTGGTGTACAAAGATACTACATCCATAGTGGTTAAATTGTTCCATTTAGTACTGGACTAATTATAGCTCAATGCAACAATTTTAGCAACCATGGATGTTGAAATTGGATCCTGAGAATGAGATACAAATGATTCCTGAAATGGCATCACTATTTGGCACTACTATCACCATCTTGCCATGCAATACCTGCCATCACCCATTCTTCTTACGTTAGGGTTATCAAACCATTTGAAAATTCAGTGGAAAACACACCAAGAAGGTCTGCACTGATTTCAATTTAAGTCCCTAAATTTTCAAGCGATCAGGTAAACCTAACCATAAACTGTGTAGGAACGGTTGTTCTTGTTCTGTGCATTCATGGCACACATACTGTTATAACATAGGTTATATAACAACTGATATTCTCAAATATTTTATTCTCCAAGCTTTGTTATAACCCTGATGCATTTTGTGAATAAACCATGAATGATGAAGAGATGTCATTTTTAGTTTTTTAATCTTGAAAGTTTCAGTTTCTAGTGACATAACTTGACTTTCCCTGCAAAAAATGTTTGGGTGCCCCAACCACAAGACATTAGCACAACCCTTCTCCCTCCCTGCACCTGTAAACACATAGATAAGATCTCAATGGTGTTAGTAAAAGGAAAGTGCCATGGGATGCAGGTCATCACTGCCCCACCACCAAGTGTCTGGACCTCGCTGTGGTTTCTGGGTCTGCTGATACATAGTTATGCAGAAGTTCTGGAAAAGCTTTTGGTTTGCAGTCATTTTTTAATATGAAGCAATGGACCCAAAAGGTCTGTTTTTCCTTAGACCTGGCCATTGTTAAAGACAGCCTTGTAAAGTAAAGACATTTTAATAATAGACATCACAACATATAATCTAACTTGCACTTTATGAGACCAATACAGCTACTGTACATGCACACTTTTGCTAAAGAATTGCAGTAATAATACTTTATCCTTATACAAAACCACTAGCAATGCACCAGTGAGCACAGAACAATAATATAGCAAGGCTGCCAAGAAGATCTTACAATCTCATTTCTGGTGCCTAATGCACAGGGAGATTAACTTGCCCAAGGTCACTCCGTGTAAGTGACTGGAACTCAAGCAGAGACTGTACAGCCACAGCAAAGCCATTTGCCACTACATCCTCTAGCTTAACTATCTATATGCTGCAAAAATACATTTCACAGTGCTGCATTTCATTGAGCTAACCATTACGCAGTGTAACCCATTTTCAAGATCCAAATAAAATCTGCATTCAAGCAAAATATGCCTTTGTATTTTTGTTAAAATATTTCGATATGGAACCAAAAAGGTTACATTTTATTCTAGCAGGCCAATTCAGTACTTCATCATGCTTAAAGGGAATTTCACTTTTTAAAACATAACGTACCATAATATTTTTTTATTCCCTTCTAAAAGCTGCTGATAGGGACTTGGCAGCTTTTATTTTACTGAATGTATAATTACACTTCGGCTGTGTCTTGGTTACCCTATCAAAAACAGTGTATCCCAGGAATAAAAGCTACTCTGGCTTAGAATGGCAGCAGTCAAAGAGAAAGTATACCCTGGAACATAGCAGGTCTCTATAAAAAAAAACATCAGATAAAACAAACAATATGTAAACACTTAGTATAAATAAAGACTTTTTATATGGAAAATAGCTTTCACTACTAGAATGCACCTTTGATAATTTGATATAAAAAGAAAACTGTCATTTTAAAGAATACCTGTCACCCTAAGGAATAATTCCAAATCTTATTTTATCATGAAACTCGATCTAAAAGAAACATTAGTTGTGCTTTATAAACTATTTAAATTTTGTTGTATTTTTTTTTTTCATTCCAAAATGAAAGCATAGGGCAGTGCCATTTTGTGGAAAATGCATTTACCAGAAAAGATGCATGTGCAGATGCACCGGCTTCACAATTATAGATAGTGAGGCGGGTGGGGGCAGGTGAGGAGAGTTCAATGATGTCCATGAAGTGCGAGATTAAAATAAAAGTAATTGCTGTGTCTCAGGCATAGAGGCGAGAAGCAATATATGATTGACAGCTTATATTTTTAAATACGTTTATAAGAGGTATGGATGTTTTAATACAAAACAAAGTTGAGTCTTGCAGCAAGGAAGTCAGCATAGGGAAAGATGTTAGCGGGGTAAAAGGACTCTTTTTGTGCTGGAAGCTGAGCTGACGGAGGTTTGGGAGAATGGTTATGTTGGCATTTGGGAGTATAACATGTATTTTTCATGTTACTAGTTTATAATGTTGTATTTACTTACTGTTTATATGTTTTTGCCTATTATCTTATTGCCTGTATAATTAACCTTTTCACTGCCTGCCAATTTGGCCAAGTTGGAACTTCTTTTGCCAGACCGTTTTTGAACATTTTTTGCTCTTTCACTTTAGGGGACTTTCCTGGGGGGGGGGGTCTTTTAGTTTACCCATGAAAACAAGATATTGTTTTTTTCAGGACAACCTAAGCTTTCAAAATATGCTAGAATTTCGTTGTCATTCCAGTCCTGTAAAAAGATATGGGCTTCTAAGTGTATAAAAAAACCCAAAAAAAACAGTTTCACATGATACAAACGCATATATCAGAAGGATAATTTATTTTATGCATGAGAACATGGCAGATTTGGAAAGTTCTGTGTCTCCCGAACGCGCCAATACCAAATATATATAATTTTATGGATATTTCTTACTTCTATAGATCAAAAACTCTGAAGCAGTAAACTACCAAATTTCCAAAGCAACACTCCACAAAACTGCATACATCTGATTTCAAGGCCAAACATTCCACTAACAGTAGGTTTACCCTAAAAAAACTACCCCTTATTGGAAAGAACAGATTCTAACAAGTTCAAAATGGGTAAATATATATTTGTACTCCAAACTACCAATTTGTAATTCTTTCCTAAAATTAGTAGTTTTTATAAAAATGTGTTAGATTTTTTGAAAAATTACCTCAAAGTGTCCAGTCTACAGCATTGTATCTCCCACATATCATTATATACCAAGATACAACACACCAAATATGAAAGCCCAGGGTCCGCTGAACAGTTTGATGCCCAATATGCATAGGTACACGTAAGTATGTGGCGTATAGGGGCCCCAGAACGAAGACACCCCATATGAGTTATCAGTTCTGGAATTCCAAATACTGCAAAATCCGCACATTTACATCATTTTTCAAGGGGCAAAAGTACAAAAATGTATGTTCACCCCAGAAAACCATATACTTTTGGAAAGTACACATTCTGACGAATCTAAAATGGGTATGCACATCTTTCTACTCAAAAGTACCAAACTGCAAAGCTTTCCTACATTTCGCAATTTTTATGACATTACCGAAAATCACCTCAATATTGCAACTCTGAAGCATCGTATCTCCCACATATCATTAAATACCAAGATAAAACACCCCAAATATGAAAGCCCAGGGTCCACTGAACAGTTTGATGCCCAATATGCATAGGTGCACCTAAATATGTGGCGTATAGGGGCCCCAGAACGAAGACACCCCATACGAGTTATCAGTTCAGGAATTCCAAATACTGCAAAATCAGCACATTTACAGCATTTTTCAAGGGGCAAAAGTACAAAACTGTATGTTCACCCCAGAAAACGATATGTTTTTGGAAAGTACACATTCTGAGGAATCTAATATGGGTATGCACGTCTTTCTACTCCAAAGTACCAATCCGCAAAGCTTTCCTACATTTCGCAATTTTTATGACATTGCCGAAAATCACATCAATATTGCAACTCTGAAGCATCGTATCTCCCACATATCATTATATACCAAGATAAAACACCCTAAATATGAAAGCCCAGGGTCCGCTGAACAGTTTGATGCCCAATATGCATAGGTACACGTAAGTATGTGGCGTATAGGGGCCCCAGAACGAAGACACCCCATACGATGTATAAGTTCTGGAATTCCAAATATTGCAAAATCACCACATTTACAGCATTTTTCAAGGGGCAAAAGTACAAAAATGTATGTTCACCCCAGAAAACCATATGTTTTTGGAAAGTACACATTCTGACGAATCTGATATGGGTATGCACATCTTTCTACTCCAAAGTACCAAGCCGCAAAGCTTTCCTACATTTGGCAATTTTTATGACATTACTGAAAATCACCTCAATATTGCAATTCTGAAGCATCGTATCTCCCACATATCATTACATACTAAGTTAAAACACCCTAAATATGAAAGAACAGCGTCCGTTGAACAGTTTGATGCCCAATATGCATAGGTACACCCAAGTATGTGGAGTATAGGGGCCCCAGAACGAAGACACCCCATACGAGTTATCAGTTCTGGAATTCCAAATACTGCAAAGTCTGAATAGTTACAGCATTTTCAAGGGGCAAAAGTACAAAAATGTATGTTCACCTCAGAAAACCATATGTTTTTGGAAAGTACACATTCCAACGAATCTAAAATGGGTATGCACATCTTTCTACTCCAAAGTACCAAGCCGCAAAGCTTTCCTATATTTTGCAATTTATGACATTTCCGAAAATCACCGGAATTTTGCAACTCTGAAGCATCGTATCTCCCACATATCATTATATACCAAGAAAAAGCCCAGGGTCCGCTGAACAGTTTGATGCCCAATATGCATAGGTACACATAAGTATATGGCATATAGGGGCAATAGGACGAAGACAGTTCTGTAATTCCAAATACTGCAAAATCAGCACATTTACATAATTTTTCAAGGGGCAAAAGTACAAAAATTTATGTTCACCCCAGAAAACCATATGTTTTTGGAAAGTGCACATTCTGACGAATCTAAAATGGGTATGCACGTCTTTCTACTCCAAAGTACCAAGCCACAAAGCTTTCCTACATTTCGCAATTTTTATGACATACAAAAATCTCCTCAATACTTCAACTCTAAAGCATTGTATCTCCTACAAATACATCCTCCTAAAAACTAGGTTCACCCCAGAAAACCATATATTTTTGGAAAGTACACCTTGTGCCGAATAAAAATTTGCTAAAACTATCTTTCTACTCCAAATGTACATATTGCAAAGCAACGCTAAAGGCAGCAGTTTTTATGATATTTCTGAAAATCTCCTAAAAATATTGCAGTTGGTCGCATTTACTCACCCAATTTCTTATATACAATTAGAAAACACCATAAATATTTACGCCAAGGGTCTACTGAACAGTTTGATACCCAATATGCATAGATATACCAAAGCAGGTGGGCACGTGTGGACCCCAAATGAAAATAGTGCTTAAGAATTTTCTCGGCTGTCAATTCGCCTTCTGTGAAGATAGCACTCTGACTCCATATAATGTGCCGTAAGACTCCCTAACAGTACAAAGACCCCCCAAAACCATATATTTTTGGAAAATACACATTCTGCTGAATAAAAATTTGCTATAACTGTCTTTCTACTCCAAACTTACATACTGTAAAGCAACGCTAAAGGCAGTGGTTTTTATGATATTTCTGAAAATCGCCTAAAAATATTGCAGTTGGTTGCATTTATCTCACCCAATTTCTTACATACAAATGGAAAACACCATAAATATTGATGCCAAGGGTCTACTAAACAGTTTGATGCCCAATATGCATAGATATACCAAAGCAGGTGGGCACGTGCGGACCCCAAATGAAAACAGTGCATAAGAATTTTCTCGGCTGTCAATTCGCCTCCTGGGAACATAGCACTCTGACTGCATATAATGTGTCGTAAGACCCCCTAACAGTACAAAGACCCCCCAAAACCATATATTTTTGGAAAGTGCACCTTGTGCCGAATAAAAATTTGCTAAAACTATCTTTCTGCTCCAAATGTACATACTGCAAAGCAACGCTAAAGGCAATGGTTTTTATATTTCTGAAAATCCCCTAAAAATATTGCAGTTGGTCGCATTTATCTCACCCAATTTCTTACATACAATAAGAAAACACCCTAAATATTGACGCCAAGGGTCTACTGAACAGTTTGATGCCCAATATGCATAGATAAACCAAAGCAGGTGGACACGTGCGGATCCCAAATAAAAACAGTGCATAAGAATTTTCTCGGCTGTCGATTCGCCTTCTGTGAACATAGCACTCTGACTGCATATAATGTGCCGTAAGACCACCTAACAGTACAAAGACCCCCCAAAACCATATATTTTTGGAAAATACACATTCTGACGAACACAGAATTGCTAAAAATGTGTTTCTACCCCAAATTCAAAGTGTAAATGATGCTAAAAAATGACATAAGGAAAAACAATGCAAGCATAAAACTGCAATAAAAATCACAAAAAAGCAAATACAATTAGGAAAATCAACGAAATAACAAAATAACTGATCCGACAACGTGGTTAGAGGTCAGAATGCTTGATCCAGTAGTCATGCTGTGAAATCTAAAGTTTTTAGGGAAATAACATAAGGGAAACTTAGAAAATGAACTAAAAAAAAAAAAAAAAGTGAAAAAAACCCCTATAAGTGTGTGTTTGTGTATGCATGGATGTACAGCTCTAAAAAGTGTATAAATATGTGCATATATGTATTTGAGTATGTAAATATGTGTAGAAGTTTGAAAAATCAAAAAAATCAGACAATCAAAAAAAAAAAAAACCACTCTTACTAGTATGTGTACTGTGTATATGTAAATGCCTGTAAATACCTGTAAATAGCTGTAAATAAGTAAAAAAAGGGGCACTTACCAACTCTAGATGAAGAGGAGTCCTTTTCAGTGCTCTAGGGTTGATACACGCTGAGTCACTGCACCAGGAAGTGCGTGGGCGGAGCAGGAGCATGTGCTGTGCTGGTGCTTGCGACATGGAAGCTGCTGAATCTGTTGCTGCTGTTGCTGCGTCTCTCTGTGACCCTGGAGTGGAGGATCGCCCATCTTTTTCAGGTAAGCTCGTTGCCTAGGGGGTTCTCCTGCTAGCTGCTCCTCTCTGCACGCTGATTTTGCAGTGTGTGCAGAGAGAGAGCTGTTTTAGTAAAGAGCGTAGCTCCTACGTTCTTGGCACTTAAAGCCTTTTTTCAAAAGAACGTAGGAGCTACGTTCTTGGCAGTTAAAAGGTTAAAGCTGTGGCTTGTTTACATCCATCTTGTTTGTATCCCATTCTGGAAGTGATCATTTTCTCTAACAAAGAAAGTTTGGGTGGAACTGGGGAAGGGATCAAGTAAAGCTGGCCATAGATGCAAAGATCCAATCGTATGCATCATCGTACGATCGGACTTCCCCCATCTCCCGACCTGCCACTGACCATTCCGATCAAATAAAGTACAACATAACAGATCAGATGATGTTCTGCCCTTGACAGCAATTGTACGAAAGTTATGTCCGACAAAAGCTGGTGACAGTCTCCCTCTGAAAATCGTACGATCGGCAATACATGCAGAGATATTATTGGCTGCCGACAGAAATCTTGTAACCTGTATGATCGACCAAACAACCGATCACCGCCGGACGGAAAATGACGGGACTATCCAAACACGGTCTGAAAATCGTATGAATCCTCGATTTGTACGATCAGATCTTTGAGTCTTTGGCCAGCTTTAGGCCTACAAGACTGATACTGCACAGTCATAAAGAGAGATAGATGCTGAGAAGGAACAATTGAAGACTCGTATTTAATTGATTATGTTTTGAAAAGTTCTTATTCTATATAAAAATAAATGCGAGAGACGAAAAAGTAGATAACGAAAAAAATGGTTAAAGTGGTAGTTCACCTTTAACTTGATCTAGTATAGGAAAATCTAAAAACAACTAGACTTGCTGAGTAATCATTGAAGATGTTTCCCTACTCATCCGAGCAGCTTCTTCAGTTCAACTGACTGGTGTGGGAAGTTCGGCATATAAACTCTTCCACTAATCCAATCACAATCGCACATTGTAACTCTTCAAAGAGGTGACATCTGAAGAAATTCACAGAGGTGTTGATTCTTGTAGTTACTGTGATAGGATTATCCAACTGAAGAAGCTGCTTGGATGAGTAGTGAAATGTTTTACCTATACTAGATATACCATGACCTGGATAAATGAAAATCTTCATAGTCACCGTTAACTTGACTTTTAAGGGCAGATTTATTAAGGGTCAAATTGAAAATTAAAAACTCTCAAATTTGAATTGTGAAAATCCAAACTCGATTTGAGTTTTAATTCAAATTCTAGTTTTAATTTCAAGATTTAATTCACCATACTTTCAGAACTCGAATCCGACTATTTGTCACCTAAAACCTGCCAAGTTCATGTATACAGTATATCAATGGGAGATGTCTAGGGACAAATTTGGGCATGTTAGTTGCCTTCCTGACATTCATGCTTTTTTGGAGAAAAAAAGCTTGAGTTTTCGAGTCGGTAAAATTCATCCGAGTCTTAGATATTTAATTTTTTTTTATAAATAACTCCCAGTTGAATTTCGAATATATTCAAATTGAATAGAGTTTTAAAAAACTCACATGAATTAGAAATTTGACCTTTACTAAATGTGCCTCCACGTGTGATGTAGACAGTGGTATTTTGAAGCAATTAGAAGTTGGTCTTCATTTTTTTTTTAGTTTTTGAATTATTCAACTTTTGTTTATAAACTCTCCAAATTGGAATTTCAGAAGTTATCTGGTTTTTAGGATTCAGTTTCCCCAAGCATCTAGGCAGTGGCTTGGATCAGAGACTTCAATATACAGTAAACTGTAGGAGAACTGAATGGAAAGTAGGCAAAAAGTATTACTAGCAATAACAAAATTTAGGCTCCCGGAACAATAGTTTTTGGCTGCCAAGGTCAGTGACCCACCATTTGCAAGAAGGAAAGAGGCAGAAGAGGAAGTCTAATAATAATTCAAAAACTATAACAAATACAAATTGAAATCCAATTAAAAAGTTGATAAAAATAGGCCTTTCTATTGTATACTAAAAGTTATCCTAAAGGATGAACAAACCCTTTAAGACTTTACCAATGTTGCATAAAATAGAGAAGAGATTTATTGAATATAAAAGGGAAAAATATATTAAATATTAAAGACCATATTAAAGACCATTTTGAGTATGATTCTGCAATACAAAATACATTAAAACATCAACTCTGAGGTTGAATGCACTTTCCTATTTCTTCTATCCAGAACTTTCTTCTGGCATCACATAAAGCTTCCAAACAACCAAGAAAGATTTGTCTCAGACCTTACCACTTATGTCAGCTAATAACCCTCTTAAATGTTGTTTTGTCATACAGAACCTCAACTATTTATCAATAGCATAGTATTTTTCCACAAACTCTGTGTTGGGACCTATAAAATCTATTAGACTCCTATAGAGTTAATCCCCTACCTTTCTTTAAGTTCTCTTATCCCTTGTTATTGGGCCCAGCCCTTTATACTGGTTAAGTGTAACATCTATTGGACAAAGAGTGTAATGACACTCCCCTGCCACACTGCTATATAGTGTTGTGCAGGGAGTGGCCTCTTCCTCTTTGGCTCCTGGTGTCTGTGCTGCTGGGTGTTTCCCATTGAGCCTGGGATCACCAAGGCCCCAGTAAGCCATTTTCCCCAAAGTGACCTGTACCTTTGGTGCTGAAGTTGGGAACCAGGCAATCCCGTGAATGAGGATTAGCTATCATTAGGGAAGATTCTGTAATAGTCTCTCTAGGAGAGAGAGAGAGCCAGATTTAGGTAGTATGAGCAGTTGTGTACTCCATCAAGGAAAATAGAAGGAAGTAGCCTCCCAAAGGCTTTTAAGGTTGCCTTTAGTGTAGGGAACTCAGTGATAGGGAATTCAGTTTAGCAGAGCACTGCCTGACCCCTACTTGATCGATCCTGTTTCACACTGGTCGTGGTCTTTGAGAGTGAGATATTATGCCTACTATTTGACTATGGGAGTGACATCTGTACATGCTACATCATCATCATGCTATCCTTCCTCTTCTGTGATATGCTAAGTCCTGCTACAGCTCCTGCGTGAGTAAACCTGTGGTCAATTGTCTTTGCATATTTGTATGCCAATAAACCATCTCACTTGTTTCACTATTTAAGAACCTTCTGGCGTCCAATTAATCTATCTTTAACACTAATTAGCCTGTGGGTTGTAGTTTACACCATCTTAAAGGGGAAGCTTCCATTTAGCGAAGGCTCCGCCCTGAGTGTAGTTTCATAGTTTAACCCATGCTCCTACACTAGCTGGACATCTTAACTCCTAATTGGCAGGATAGCCCAAGAAAGTGTTACATCTGTGTAACACATCTAAAAACATACTTCAGAAGGGAAGAGTCTGGGAAATTATGGCAGTGTCCTTGTGTAATGCTAAATGTGTTACTGGTGAGTTTGGTGGCATAACATCTTTGCATATATAGATTCTGAGGTTGACTTGTGTACAAGCGTTAAATCTATTATGCCTCAGAGACCCTAATAACATTTTCTAACACTAAACATTTTTAAATTGCAAAGCAAGTAACATCTAAAATTTAAGCATTGTAGACAATAAACAATCAATGCACCAGTCTTGAGAACATTAATGAAAAGAACGTCCCTGCAGGTGAAAAATACAAAATAATCAATTTTCATGAAGGATTGAAAAGAATTGCTGTCTATGTCTTTATCATTAGACCAAAGCTATGTTTCATTCCCAGAAGACACGACACACCATGAAAAGACATGTCATGTTTATAGCACAATGTTTCTGCTCCTATTAAGCATTTAAAGGGAAACTAAATTCTAAAATAGAATAATGCTAGAAATGCTGTATTTTGTATACTAAACATAAACAGGAACTTACTGCACCAGAAGCCTAATAAAACAAATGATTTATGCTTTCAAAGTTGGCCTCAGGGGGCTGCCATCTTGTAACTATGTTAAACAACTCTGGAAGACCAAGACCACACACATGATCAGTGTGGTCTGAGCTTCACTTGGGAGGTTAAGCTTAGGGATTGTCATCACTAAGTCAAATAATATCTGCCATAGAAGCTGATACAGCAAAAATAATCAGAATATACAGACTGCACTGGGTCTGTGGATACAAATCTCTACACAGTCACCGGCTGCTCTACAAGGAAACAAACAAAGCTGCTCAAGGTCAGCAAAGTAAGGTGGGCCCCCCCCTGCTGTTTGAAAGTATGATTGTTTCCCTGTAGAGTAGTTAGGGACCGTTTGAAGTTTCCAATCTGAGCATGTAAAATGAAGGGGGAATTTCATTGCATACAGGTTTATTAAAAAAATGGTACACATTTTTTAATCATAGTATATCGAGATATATTTCTTTTTCATGTTTGCCTTTACATCCCCTTTAGGGTGGGATATAGTATGAATACAATTCAATATTTGAATGATCAATGTTTAGGTCCTTAAACATTGCTTTTGTTATCCTATAAAGATCTATAGAATTGTTTATGCCAACAAAAAATTCTTACTTTCGTTTCATATAGATCTATCTGACTAAAAGAAATACTGGCACCAGAAATTAAACCTTGTTAAAATATAATATAATATTATCCTTGCATGCTATTTATAATATTGCCATAAAAGTATTTCACTTATGCTTTTACATTATCTGACCCCCCCATGTTTCTGTATGAGGGGGCTGTAAGAGGGGGTATGATCAACTTGGCCTATAGGTGACGGTTAGGGGGTTCTTTACTGAAATCCAAACATTTCTCATTATTTACTTGAAACCTCTTCGACCAAACTCCCTACATTTTTACCATATTTATCAGTAAATAAATTCAGGAAAATCTGGTGTGGTAAAGACTCGATAAAATAGTGAAAAAAACTGAATTGTATGATTTTGACACCTGAAAACTCCAAACTGATCAGATTATTGTACAAAACCCAGTGCAGATCACAATATCCTTTAATTGTAAATGCAACATCTGCCATTGACTTCTACATGAACTCAGCAGGTTTGAGATGGATTTGCCATGGAAGGAAATTTGCAGAGACAAAATTGTTGCAGAGACCAAAAAAGTTGACATTAGAAAAAAAGACCAATAACTTTAATGCAATTTGAGTGAGAAAATGCATTAAAAATATTGTCACATGTAAATAAAGTGTATTGGACATTAAATGTTGATGCTGATTGTGAATACTAATTGCTATTTTAAGGGAATAAACTATTAATGATTGATGTATTGCTTGTAAGGAGTGCTCAGGTCTGATGTGTTCCTGGCCAATTGCTGGCCACAGGTCATTATGTGATGTCCCCTGGGCATGCTCTTGTAATTACATCAACCCTGACACTTTGTTGCCAAAAACATTTAAATTCAAAGTCTGCCTTCCAAATATTGGCCAGTTGTAGGTCTCACATTGCTTAGTTCCTTGGTGAAGTTCTGGTATTTTGACTCTTGACCTTTTTTCAAATTATTTGCCTTCAGATTATGCTTTTGCCTGAAACCTGTGGTACCTTGCTACTGAATTGTGGTCTGCAATCCCCAGTACTCAGATTCTTTTTAAGTCTTCACATCCTAGTACTGACCGCGGTGTAGCCCTTACAGTGCTGAGGGAAAATCCTACAGTATCAGTATTAATGTGAAAAAATTTAAAGTTTCAGATACTTTGTGTACTATCATTTTAGGTGCTTTTGCATACTGCCAAGTGTTCTTTTTCTAAGTTCCAAGTCCTCTCTTCACAGCATCATTGAGACATCTGGAGTGCCTGGAAAAGAGCGTGCATGCTCCTTAAGTCTGCTTCTAACATCACATGACTACCTGATAAGTTGTAGACATTATATCCCTGTATGAAGGGTGACAACATAATTGTTTTTCTAAACTGTGCTATTTTGTTTAAAGGAGAAGGAAAGCCCCAGGGCGCAAAACCCCTCCCCCCCTGTGTTGCCCCCCCTCCCTCCTCCCCCCTGGCCTACCTGTCCCCCTGGGCAAATGCCCCTAACTTGTTACTCCCCCCTCTGCGCAGGTCCTGTCCACGGAGTTCACAGTCGCCATCTTCTCCCACGCGCGTCTTCTTCCTGCTCTGACCGGCGTTTTCTGGCGCATGCGCAGTAGGAACAGTTACCGGTATGGCTCTACTGCGCATGCGCCGAATGTCACGAAGTTTTCCGATTTCACTTCGTGACATTCGGCGCATGCGCAGTAGAGCCGTACCGGTAACTGTTCCTACTGCGCATGCGCCAGAAAACGCCGGTCAGAGCAGGAAGAAGACGCGCGTGGGAGTAGATGGCGACTGTGAACTCCGTGGACAGGACCTGCGCAGAGGGGTGAGTAACAAGTTAGGGGCATTTGCCCAGGGGGACAGGTAGGCCAGGGGGGAGGAGGGAGGGGGGGCAACGGAGGGGAGGGGGGAGGGGTTTTGCGCCCTGGGGCTTTCCTTCTCCTTTAAGGATAAGGGGCAGTTTTATCAAGGGTCGAATTTCGAAGTGATAAAATTTTTCACTGAATTTGACCATTTTGCGTTAAAGTAAAATTGTTCGAGCGAACAATGAAATCCTTTGAATCAAATGATTCGAAGTATTTAATCGATCAAAGATTTTTCTTATTTAAAAAAACTTAGAAAAATGCTCTAGAAGGTCCCCATAGGCTAACAGAGCACTTCGGCAGGTTTAATTTGGCGAAGTATTGAAGTCAAAGTTTTTTAAAGAGACAGTACTTAGATTATCGAATGTTCGAATATTCTAAGTATTTTTACTTCAAGTCAAAGTCTTGGAAGCCTATTCGATGGTCAAGTATCCAAAAAATTACTTTCAAAAAGAATAAGAAAAATAAAATATATGAAAGCCAAAATTATTGAATACATACAGGGATATATACTGTACTGTAACTGTTGGCGAGAATCATGTGGTGCCTCTAAAAAGACACCCTCCTGCTATTTTTCAATGCAAAAACACTAGAATAAACTTCTCTGAAAATTAGGAAAAACTAAGTTTGCTTTATAGAAGGAGCTTTCATATTCCTCACAAGAAGCGGAGGACTGGAAATAATGTGCTGCTTTGTCATACTTGTATCACAAATGATAGATGTTTTGACTATTTACTGTTTCGTTGGAAAGCAGACTGTTATTAAACTGCTTGCATGTATGCAGGAGAGGAAGGGCTAAACAAATGTATGAGTGAATAATAAGGGGGCCTGTATGTCAAAACAAGCTTTATCCTGTAATTTGTAGGTAAGCCTATCATTGTAAAGGACATTCTCACAAAGAACTAACACATTCATTACTGTGAATATTGTCATGAACTAATTTACATTTTTTATGTAATTTTTTTATTCAAGTAAAGCATGACACTGTGACTTGATAGTGTTACATAAAAATTCAATGAAAACAGATATTTTAGTTCTGGATTTTTTATTTTTTTTGCTTTCTTTAAATTATTTATCACCATCTTCCTTACTAGAACTACTGTATATTATTGCATCTCACTTCAAAATGGTTTATTTAAGATTTAAGATTGTACCATAAAAGTCCTACTCTAGCACAGCAATCATAAATGATGCTTTAAATAAAAATCTAGAAAACACCAAATTATGGAAAATCCATTTCCCATAGGGGAAAATTTACTAAAGGGCAAAGTGACTAACACGGGCGAAAATTCACAAGTCATTTCAGTACTTCGCCGATTTGCTAACGGTCGCTGGCGTAACTTCACTAGCGAAGGAGATAGACTCTAGCAGTACTTCACTCCCTAACGCCTGGCAAATTTGCACTCTGGCTAATGGACGTAACTACGCAAATTCACTAAGATGCAGATTTTACTGAATGTTACCTATTGCGCCAGACTTGTCTTCACCACCTCAGACCAGGTGAAATGCAATAGAGTAGATAGGAGTTCCTCCTGCTAGCATCTTTTCCTTTTTCAGGGTGATAGGCTGAAAAGTAGCATAAATATTTTTTGGGGTAACCAGCTTCTCCCCTACATTTCCTAACATATGGCACATAAACTATACACTGGGCTCATGTGTAGGGCAATATAACAACTATTTTATTTTATTAAGGTTTCCCAGGCTTGTGTAGTGTAATGTATTTGCTGCAACATATACGTTCATTCAACTTTATCTTCCCGCCATATGCAAATTAGGAAACGCAAGCGCAACTTTTCTTTGCTTGCAACTTCGGGAGCATTCGGCACCCTGGACGCAACTTCAGATTTAGTGAATTATTGTTGTCCTGGTGAATCTACGTGAATCTGACTTGATAAATAACCCCCTTAATGTATCACTATTTAAAGATTCCTTATCTAGAAAACCCCATGTCCCAAACATTTCAAATATTACATCCTATACCTGTGTGTTTTTCTGTGGACTGGGGTCATTTGAACTTGATGGACTATTGTATTTATTTGTTCAATCACCAGCAACCCTATTTCATAATAGATGTATTTCTATAATGCAATTCTTTTTTGCCTTCCATGTCTGAGCCCTAGAGTACTTATCTCATAAAAAGCTGTCAACACTGCCTATCACAAGTTACACAATACAAGAAAGTGTCTACAGTCTTACAAACTTCACAGACTCCAATTTATGGGGCCTCTTACCTTTATTACTACAAATGTGCAGATACGGCCATTTCAACCGTTGCTATAGCACTGTATAACAAGCAAGGTATAGGACTGGACTACAGTGATAGGGCAGAAAAATCAAATAGCTGTCACTCTGTGAATCTTCCTCTGACTGGTTAGACAGTACAAAGCAGTCAGATTATTAAGGAGGTAAGGAACAGTTACAGTAGTGCACCACTGCTGCACCACCAACAAGGTTGCCTTCAGATATACAAGTGACCTGGGGACCCTCAACGCAATACATTATAGATATACATAAAAAGCATACCAGATGCTCCCTTTCTGTTTAATGCTCCTTTCTGTTTTCTTATGTCCTTTTCTCTCTTACTTTCCACAATCACAGGCCTCATTCATTCTGGGCACAGTCCACAGGTCTCTGCACTCTTAAATACAGCACAGAGGCCTGACACTATTTGCACAATGCCCCACACAGTATGAAAACTGCAAAAAAATTTCCTGATTTAGTTTTTGAGTGTTTGGAGCAATACTTTCACTGGGTAGTATAAGGATTAAGAAGCTACCCCTGGGTTGACATCTAGCCAGGGGTCCTGAACTTTCTCAAACTTTTGGGACACCATCTGGCTAGGTAGCTTAGTTTGATAACTGGCAACATACTAATTATTAGTCGGACCCATTGCTGAACCTGTGGAGAAAGGGGGCTCATCCATTTCATTGCCACATGTTTTTTGGCACAACAGTATAGCGTTTTTAGTAGGGGTTCGGGTCTTATTCAGTGGGACCGTGTCTTCTATTACTCCCAGATAGCATACCTCTGGGGCAAGAATGCCAGGTAATAGGACTTGTTCGTTAAAGGGATCCTGTCATCGGAAAACTTGTTTTTTTCAAAACACATCAGTTAATAGTACTACTCCAGCAGAATTCTGCACTGAAATCCATTTCTCAAAAGAGCAAACAGATTTTTTTATATTCAATTTTGAAATCTGACATGGGGCTAGACATTTTGTCAATTTCCCAGCTGCCCCTGGTCATGTGACTTGTGCCTGCACTTTAGGAGAGAAATGCTTTCTGGCAGGCTGCTGTTTTTCCTTCGCAATGTAACTGAATGTGTCTAAGTGGGACATAGGTTTTTACTATTGAGTGCTGTTCTTAGATCTACCAGGCAACTGTTATCTTGTGTTAGTGAGCTGCTATCTGGTTACCTTCCCATTGTTCTTTTGTTTGGCTGCTGGGGGGAAAAAGGGAGGGGGTGATACCACTCCAACTTGCAGTACAGCAGTAAAGAGTGATTGAAGTTTATCAGAGGACAAGTCACATGACTTGGGGCAGCTGGGAAATTGACAATATGTCTAGCCCCATGTCAGATTTCAGAATTGAATATAAAAAAAATCTGCTCTTTTGAGAAATGGATTTCAGTGCAGAATTCTGCTGGAGCAGCACTATTAACTGATTCATTTTGGAAAAAAAAATGTTCTCATGACAGTATCCCTTTAATGTATTTCACTACTTCTGTTCAGTACTTATATACCATTGGACATGCCCATAACAAGTGAAAGAGCCCTGAGTCTGGAGAGTTACATTTGGGGCATGATGCGGTAGGGTTCCTACACATTACTTTTAGCTTTAGCTGTGGATTATTCTGTACTGCACCATCTTATCTTTGGTGGAGATTAGGTAGTAAGGTAGTTTAGAACTTTAAAATAAAAGACACAATATACTTTAACATTATAAAAGACTCCCCTGGTAAAAACGAATGAGAATTTTTTGTTGCCTTCTCCCAATAAAGTTTTGATACTTTGAAATAATATGAGACAGGAAGCAGTAAGAAAATGCTATATGCACAACCATTAAGTCAGTTGGTTTGAATGAGTTTTTTTGGACTTCTTATTGATAATTGCTACTTAGACATCTGGTTTTATGAATTATTATTAATTACTATTACTATTGTGAACAGATACGTACAATAGAGTGAGGCTTGTGCACCACTATATCAAGTTGGTAGATAATAGATGTAACTACTTAGAGTAAATTATTATAAAAAATCTTAAATGATTCTCATGTTGTAATCGGCTTTGTGTATTCAGCAGTCTCGAACAAAGTACTTTGTGCATGAATAGTACAGTTTAATTAAGAATTTAAGAGTATGCCATGTTTGTTCATTATATACACTATATAAATATTTCACATTCATGGAGATCTTCTCTTGTTAATGATATTTAGGTATTTATTTTATTTCTAGAGTATGCAACAGATTTATTTAATGAACACTTATAATTTCAATCAGAGCTGTCATGCAAACCTTTTCATTGGCATCAAAGTGAGCTATAACACAATTAATTCTCTTGTTATCTTCAAAATCTCAAAATTAGGTAAAAGATTGCCCAGCTGGAATAAGATGCTTGCTTTATTTTTATACAAAGAGAACACATATATTGTATGTTATATAAACTAAACTTTGCCTTCAGAATCCAAATTTTTTCCTTGAAAACAAATATTATCTTTTAGGTTCAGAATATATATTCATTCAAATGGCAGCAGCCATTACTTAATGTATTTAGGGGCAGTGTTAGGCCTCCAGCATTGTTTTTCAGTTTGTGTTGCACTACTTAGTGATTTACTGTAGCTGATGGGTTATGTGCATTGTTATAAAAATGTCCTTCTTAAGCTCTCCATAGATGCGACGATTCTTCTTGCCGAACGACCGATTTTAGGGAAGTCCGACCAATCCTTTGAAATTATCGTGCTGTTAGTGGGATTCGAACGATCGTACATCTTAGGATTTTTTGGCCAACATCTGTCTGGAAATTGATCTATATTTGCAGGGCCAAGCAGGCAGCTCCCCTTTGTTTTCCTGGCAAATTGGTCTTTTTAGTTGATGGTCAATTCGTACGATCTTTCCGAGAAAATCATGGTCTCATGTTGAGGATCGGATCTTTAAAAAATCTCAACATCTATGGCCAGCTTTAGGCTACCATACCCTTACCATGTGATCAGGAAATGATGAGTATAGCTGCCATCTTTATAGTGTTCACAGCTAGAGAATACCATCCACAGTAATACTACACCATCCGGCCTTGTGGTAGCATCATTGGTAGGTATAACTTATACTCCAACCCTGGTTTATGAATGGATGCTTCTCTTCTTTTACATCTTATATAGTGTTTAATGTATTTGTTATATGATATGACATACTGTACAGCTTCACTAAGCACTGCCATTTTCTGTCTTCCCTAGTTTTACAGACTTGTTATTAAAACTGAAGCTCAATAACCTGTGTCAGTGGATTAATGAAGGAAGGAGTTTAGCTGCATGTCAAGCTACACACTTCCCCAGGGTAACACGTAGGGGCAAATTTACTTACATCAGAAATTGCGATGGCTTCGCTGACATCGCAACACTTCACCAGGCGTAGATGCGTCCAGGGTTCTGAATGCTTGCGAAGTTGCACTATCGATAATACGATAAGCAGTTCAAAGTTACACTAGCGAAGCCTAATTAGCATACGGCGTACAATTGACGTATATGTTGCAGTAACTACATTACACTACACAAGGCCAGGGAACCTCAATAAAATGAAATAGAGGTGTTATATTGCCCTACACATGTGCCCACTGTATAGTTTAGGTGCCATATGTTAGGAAATGTAGGGGGGAAGGAGGAAACCCCAAAAAAATGTACAATCTTTTTCAGCCTATCACCCTGTAAAAAGTAAAAGATGCCAGGGTTTTTAAGAACTTAGAAAAATGCTCAACTTTTTTTTGAGGAACTCCTATCTACTCTATTTCAACAAAGATAGGACTCTTTGGAAAAAGGTGAGTCTTTACTTAAAGTGCCCCAAGGCAACGTTTCGGGTCCTTTGCTGGTAAATTTTCGCCAGCGTTAGTCACTTCGCCCTTTAGTAATTTTGCCTCATAGTGAGAACAGAACAGGCAAATTTATTAAGGTTTGAATTGGAAATTCAATTTGAATTTTTTGGTCAAAACTCACAAATTTGAGTTGGGAATAATTCAAACAAATTTGAATTCAAGATTTATCATACCTGGACACTGGGAACAATTCGAATTGGACTATTCACCACCTAAAACCTTCAGAGTTGATGTAGAAGTCAATGGCAGAGGTCCAGTGACCCATTTGAAAATGTCAATAGCTTTCATGACATTTGAGTTTTTTTCAGAGAAAAAACTCGATTTGAGTTTAGTCGAGTTTTGGGGTCGGTAATATTTGTTTGAGATGTGGGTCAACTTTCCTGATGGTCATGGGTTGCTCTCTTCCTGCTGGCCTTTTTCTCCTACCAACTTATTAACATCAAGTGTTTCCAATTATTCAATTCAGCCCATTTCAAGCAACTCCTGGTTGCTTGATCATTGAAGCCTCAGAGCCAGAGCTAGCATTATTTTTGTTACCATGTTTCCTGTGCCTGATATCTGCCCTTGTTCTTAAGTAGTGATGGGCGACTGACCCGTTTTACTTTGGCAAAAATATGTGAAAAGGAGAAAATTTTCCAAAATGCACTGAAATTTGTGAGATATAACACTGTGAAATTTGATGCTATATATGCATATACAGGTGCACACAACTTAAGTTGAAAAAGAAAATAAAGATTAATGAAAATAAGTTGCATTGTTATGGACTAGGCAACAACATTCCATACTCAACCCATTCTGAAAAATGTCCATTACACCTAAAATCATTGGAGATTACATGTAAGTCACAAAGCATCATCCTATACAATACCTATTGACTTTATTTTATCCTTCACAGAAAGGTCCTGCTCAACAAATCTGCATTCTTATGCAAAGGGCCATATGCCTTTACACTCAAGGTGGTCATGAGAGGTATTGAGGAGAACAAAGTATATTCAGGAAAAGTGTAATGATTCCTTGAAACAAAATTAATTTATATTCATTATTTGCCTAAATGTAATGTTTGTTGCAAACAATGTTGTGCCATGCAACAGCTTTTGATTTTTTGTTTGCTTTTACTGATTCTCATCTAAATGTGCAAATTAACAAATGGGTTCTAGAGCAGTCATCGGTAAGTAAAACGGCTCACAAAGAAATCTTGCTTTAATAATGATTAATTGCGCTTTCATCTTGTAAATGAAAGTCTGTATTTATTTTTATCCTATTACTTTTGACAGACCTCCTTTATCAATTTTGTAATTAACAACAGGCAGTAGAAATAAAAAATGCATTATGGAGTTTTCCGCTTAATTTAAAATAGGCCTGCAAGACTTTGCTGCTCTTTTGAATGAATCTTATCTCATATATTTCCAGTATCTTCTGTTTCATGTTAATGTCATGTTTTACTGTCCGAAAGAATAAAAAGTAACCTATAACAATTTTTCCTCTAGTATTTACAAGGAGACATGAGGGAGACTGTGTGGCTGCGTTCACAGTCAAGTGTTTTTAAGCTTCAAAGCAATACATCCTTGGTAAATATATTTAATACAGCCAGCTTTTGGTAAAGAATTGGAATTCCTTAATTTCAAACAATGTAAGACTTATATTGCAGGAGCCTAATCTTCCATCTGAACACTCTAGTAAAATGCAACTTATCTTTAAGACTATTTTGGCTATATTAAAGATGTATCAAGGTCTTCAAAGTGCTTCCTACTTTAATTTCAGATTCATACTTCATTTCAAGGTCTGCAAAAAATGCTTTATTGAAAAGCTGTCTAGAGAATTCACCATATGAAGTTGAATCAGCAGATCTACAGTGCTGTTCAAAGTGTTAAGCTATTACTTGTTTCCCATTCTATTTTCTTGTCATCATAAGCATAATTCTAGCAGAACTGTGATAGAGAATGCAGCCGCCATCTTTGAATGCTTACACATTTTATCATTAACCATATTAATATATATGGCTTAATAAATTACCATATAGCTTATTCTAGTTTAGAACGGTTAATATTATGCACTCAATGTTTTACATTTCCCTGATATGATTAGATACTGCAGTTTAAACATTCTCCAGGTCATGTCTATCAAAGGGTCCTGAGACATTTTAATATTCTCCAGAAATACTCCAAAAAATCTAAACGTAAGAATTTATTGTAAGAGTTTTGAATTTAGAATTTTGTGGTCAAAAAACTCTAGCTTTGTGAGGCTACAATTTTGTTGCTTTTGTTGCTTTCTATTACTTATATTTGTAATCAGGTTTTCAAATTCATCTTCCAGTTATTTAAACCCCTGCCTAGCCCTAGATGACGGGGTACACTGTACCCAGGTAGCTGATAAAACCATATAGCTATTGAAATTCCACACTGGTGAGTGAATGAACAAAAAGTGAAATAATCGAAAAGCACTAAAATATATTTTTTTAAATGAAAACCAGTTGCAAATAGTGAATTAGTGAACATGAATGTCTACAGAAATTAAAAGGTAAATCACCTATACCTTATATACCCTATAATAGACAGCTTTGTCTAAATAACACATCTTAACTAGGGAAAATAGGTCTCCCTGATAGGTGTCTCCATAATCCACTAAGCTACATGTTTTTGACTCGAACGCTATTCAGGGCCGGATTTACATAGTGGGCGCCCCTAGGCCCACTACCATTTGTCACCCCTGTCCCCTCCAGGTTGACAGGAACAATGGGGATTGGCGAACGGGAAATTTAAGAAATTATTGAATCTCCAGCGCATCCCCAGTGTTTTTGAACCAATGTGGGTGTGGTTGGGCAGCATGCCGCCCCCCTAAAATCCTGCCGCCCTAGGCCCGGGCCTAGGTGGCCTTTCCACAAATCCGGGCCTGACGTTATTTCACAATCATGGTCATTCTAAATAAGGTACAATTTGCATATTACAGATTTTACACATACATGATTAAGGGCTTATTTACTGGATGTAAGTGCTCTTTCCTCTTGGGCAGTTACTACAAGCTGTACATTGTGCTGGATTAAAGATACGGAAAAAGGTGCAGAATTGGCAAGCACAAACCAGTCTTTACTTAACACTTGCTTTCTTCTGCAACTTGTACTAACTAATAAATTAAGTACCAATCACCAACTTCACGCTTAAACAAATAAAACTAGATAAAAAAATTCCAGAGTAGTAAACAAAACAAAATAAAACAAATCAACCAAGAGACATACCCCAAACCCTAACTTCAATATAATAGGGAAATGTGATTTACAATTACTCATAGTGCTCAAAATCTAGCCTTGCAATGTAAAAATCTATTCTAATAATAGAACATTATCAGACATGATTGTCACTTAAATTGGTTCATGTCATAATACATCATTCATAGAAGTCACTCAAGCATATATCTGAGTAGAATATTCAACAAAGAGTGCATTCCATTACTGCTGTTTACCATAGGTAATCTCAATTGATAAACTATATTCTCTGGCATATAATAAATAGGGATGTCGCGGACTGTTCGCCTGCGAACTTGTTCGCGCGAACATCGACTGTTCACGTTCGCCGAATGTTCGCGAACGTCGCGCGACGTTCGCCAATTTGGGTTCGCCTTAGCTGGCGCTTTTTTTTGCCATTTCTCCCCCAGACCAGCAGATACATGGCAGCCAATCAGGAAGCTCTCCCTCCTGGACCACCCCCACACCCCCTGGACCACTCCCCTTCCATATATAAACTGAAGCCCTGCAGCGTTTTTTCATTCTGCCTGTGTGTGCTTGGAAGAGCTAGTGTAGGGAGAGAGCTGTTAGTGACAGTTGACAGTAGCTTTGCTGGCTAGTAATCTACTTGATACTGCTATGTATTGTAGGGACAGAACTCTGCAGGGATTTGAGGGACATTTTAGGTTAAGTAGCTTTGCTGGCTAGTAATCTACCTTCTACTGCAGTGCTCTGTATGTAGCTGCTGTGGGCACTGATCTCTTCTGATCTCATCTGCTGACTGCTGTAATAACCCAATTTGTCTCTTGTCTCGTTTTATTAACGTTGTACTTTCATAGTCTTCAGATGGATTAATGTCTGTTTAATGTAATACGGATGTTATTTCAACAGCTCTGCCTTTCCTGACAAGCAAAATTATTTGACTCAAATACCCCTCAGAGAATTAATCTCAGGAACTCTGTAACTATTGTTTATTATGTTCAATAGAAATACTTGTGTTGGATCTGCTGGACCCGCTTACATCGTAGCCCTATTGCAGCTACAATATCACCACTTGAGAAATTCTGGCACAGATTAAGATTTTCATTCACAAAAGTCACACATTCATGTCACTGATGACATCTAGTTTCCTAGCAACCCAATTCCAAGCAGGACACTGTCCAGAACAGCAGTAAAGGGGAGAAAATGAATGAGTTATATGAAAAATATACAAACTGACATGATCTCAGTTCACTCTTTAAATGCTTCGGAGCTTGCAGGGGCCTTCGATGTGCAGCAGATTAATACTTAGCAGTCTTGTTCAGTAGATAGGCTCCTAAACAGTGTAAATATAATGAGCATCACATAGCCTCCACAGATACAGAGCATGATCATTGATATTGATTAACGGGTTGAGACTGCGGATGTTTGTATCAAATTTACATTTCTATCTCTGAACCTCAGTGCAGCAACAAATTAACATAACACATTATTGAATTCTAATTCTCCAGAGCACATGCTCTGTAGCAGAATGGACAAGGACAATCACGATCAAGTGCACATCAAATCTCCAAGTCAGACTGAGGGATACTGAATTATTTAGCTTCCAGATGACTAAACATAGCCTTGCAAACTTTTAATTTATGGTTATATTTTGCAGCATTTATAACAGGGAATTAGATCACAACAATAAATTGTGTCAAAATATTTCTTGTGTCTGGGGCAGAACATCTCAGAGTTTATTTCAGGAATAAGTAAACTGTAATTAGTTCAAGAGCAGCACAATGGCCCAAAACATACAGTACGACCATCATGTATGAATTTGGTTTTAGGGTAGGCATCTTTCACAAATCTATAAAGAATTACAGTGCATCGAGACATGGCTTACTGCAGAAAAGACTTGGTTTTTAGCTAGATTTTTGTCTTGTGTATTTCTATTAAGATAGTAGAAATATGTATATTTCTATTAAGATAGTTATGACTTTAAAATAATATCTTCTTAGTCTTTATGCATGAAAAAAATGATCAAAGTTTGAAATTATTCCTATTTATAAAAATATCTTTTATATTGTAAGTTCATGATGCTTCTTACCTCTTGTATTGGTTATTGGTTGTTTTTGTATGTCATCTTGTATGTTCAGTGTATACACATTAATTCACTAAACTAATTGAAGTCAAAGGGCGTCTGAATAATTTTGATGCATGTCAATTTTTTGTTGGCAAATTTTTAACGCAGTTTTGTGGCAAAACGTGGATATTTGCCGCAAATTTATGCCTAGTGAATTTATTCACCCATGACTAGTATACACCCATTTATTGTACAGCACATGGCCGAAACTAGTGGTAGGCAGAAGAGGCACCTGCCAGTGACACAACAATAGGGTACTGTTAAATAAGTACCTGTTAAAGTGCCTTCTGCCTACCCCAGTCCATGTTCGCTGACCTCTATTGCTCTTCCCTCATTCCCTCTGTCTCTCCCCCTCCCTTCCCTCTGTCATTCTCCCCTCCATTGCTCTCCCTCCCCTCTGTCACTCTCTCATCTGCTACAGCACATGTGTGGTCGGGTGCATGCATACAGGGGGAACGTGTGTCCAGGCTCTAGTGCAGCATTGCAGAATAGAACAGAATATAAATGTGTGTTAAAAATAATACACTTTTACACAATATTTTTTTGATATGAATCAGCGCCATTACCGCACTCGACGGGGAGACAGTGAACTCCACATCAAATACGCCTCCCACAAATCCGCTCTGGCCGCGGTAATACTCACATGGAAGAAACTTGGCTACATGTGAGAGACCAATGAGGTGGAACGCCAGGGAAACCAAACTTAGCTTGAAGTAAAATCTTGAATCTTTATTAGCTCCAATTTAAAACACAATGAAAGAGACTGCGGGCAGGGGAATCTCACTTTGCTATATATATATATATATATATATATATATATATATATATATATATATATATATATATATATATATATATATATATATATATATATATATATATAGGGAATTTAGGCTTCCCTTTCAACTGAAAAAAACACTCAAATCATTACACTTCACACCTGATGAAATCTTATTATGTCTTATGGGAGGAAAAGGAACATCTGTCTGGCAGAGTGAGAGAAGTCATTGATATTTTATACCTTTCATTTCATTGAAGCTGTTAGAATTGCCATTGATTTAATGGAATTTCAATGGCATTTACATTGTAACCCTGTCAGCTATTTTGCAGCCCACTGACTTCTAAAACTTTTTCTAAAGCTTTAAAAATAGACAACTCCAATATATATATATATGTTTTCCCCTTCCCACCATTAATTTGCATATGCATATTAGGGTTTGGATTCGGTTCGGGATTCGGCCGAATCTTTTGCAAAGGATTCGGGGGTTCGGCTGAATCCAAAATAGTGGATTCGGTGCATCCCTAATAAGTTGTGCTCACTACAACCTCAATGCACCCCCACCTAATGGTTTAAAATTGTTTAGTGGTGAGCACATTGATATTGTTTACACGCGGAGCAGTGGCCAGCTTCAAATTATAGCTCTCATCCTTCCCAGCTACAGCCAGGTGATCCCAGTGTTGGCTATTAATATGACAACCAGTTTAACCTTGAAAATAAGCAAGTTGAAGGCAAAACATAGCCCCTGTGCAAAATGTATAATTAAGTAATAGAATTCTTAATGAATAAGATGAAAGTGAGTGTAGAACTGGCCAGACCAGGGATGACTTTGAAGTAGTTGGCATATTATTGTTTATAAGGGAGAACATTTTTTACCAGCATAATGCACAAAATAGCTCAATGTCTTATAAATATTTATAATGGATGGGAGGAGGGGATATTTTGTCTTTGTGTATATATATATATATATATATATATATATATATATATATATAGTGATGGGCGAATTTGCGCCATTTCGCTTCACCAAAAAATTTGTGAATTTCCCGTGAAATTCACGAAACGGCGAAAAATTCGCAAAACGGCACCAGCGTCTTGTTTTTGACGCAATTTTTGACAATTTTTTTGTCGTTTCGCGAATTTATTCGGTATCAGTGAATCATGCAAATTCACCGCGAATTCGCACCTGGCGAATAGATTCGCAAATCACTATATATATATATATATATATATATATATATTGAATAAAGAACCCCCTTTTGTAAATTATAAGGATATTATAAGTTACCGAGGAGTTTCATGACCATATAAAAACATGAGGCTGAAGGCCAAGTGTTTTTATACAGGTCATGGAACTCCAAGTTAACTTCTAATATCCTCATATTTTGCAGCAGGGGGTATTTATTATAATACACAAATTTCAGTGAGTCATGAATAATTACATCACTACTCACCGTTTATAACTGTTTATAACCGTTTATAACTGAAAACCCACCAATTATTTGGATTATTGTATGAAGCCCAGAGCAGATCATGATATCTTCCAATTATAAACAAGACATTTGCCATTGACTTCTACATGACCACGGCAGGTCTGAGATGGAATACTTTTTTATTCTGACTTTTAACAGCATCAGGGTTTAATAAATCAGGAAAAATTCAAGGGTTTTTTTGTATGAAAAAATTGTGTCTTTAAAACTGCAACCAGAAAAAAATGGAGTTTAGTAAATAACCCCTTGAATCTGTACTTTCCAACAGTGGAGTGAGCAAGAAGTGTGACCAAAATATAGCATGTGTGTGTATTAAATCCCTAACAAGAGATAAATGGATTATGCTCAATATGTCATGTAATAACTACAGTACATACACTCAGCCTAATTATTATTATATGTCTAAAAGTTAAAAGATAAATACTCCCAGATACTACAGTATATGATATTTGGAAATGCACATGTCCGTTTGTAGAGATGAATGTTTTTAGAAAGTGTCTGAATAAAATCATATCTAAGAAATCATGAAATAAAAATGCCCAGCAACACAAAGCAGAATACACAACAAACAAGATGTAACCCCAGAGCAGGAATTGTAAGCACGGTAATCATTAATCATGGGCTGAGTTATAAGGCCTCATTTGTAACATGAAAAAGAGTTTCTCAGAATGTCTGTGAACCCGTTTAAATAACATGCACATACTAGACTACAATAATGCTTGTTTTTCTGAGAAGCTAACAAACAACAGATGGCAGTAATGCTAGAAAATGGCACAATTGACAAGCAATGAAAAAAGCACTGCAGTGAAGTTGTGACACTAATACTTTAAATTGCTTGTTGTCAGAGTGAGAACTGTACATAAATCTGACATGGAATCTAGAGGGAACACCTGCAATGGTTTTCTCACTTTCCCTAGTGTAAGGAAGCCAGAACATGCCTTCAGGGCATATTGCCTCTTTAATGTTAATATTATTACCATGTATTTATTGTGCCAGCATAGTTTACAGCATGCTATAATCCAGAGGCGGTTGGCAAAACATATAAAAACATGGATACAGAGATAAAATCAGATTCTTCATTCAAGGGTATGAAGTTCATTGAAAGCTGGGAAGTACTGCAAGAAGTATTTCTCAATTAAATAGACATCATCATAATCATAGTTACTAGTGAAGCTCTGGGTAGTTATCAAAATACTGTACTCCAATAAAGATACATTATATCTGAGCTGTGATCAAGTACAAGGCTCGGTATTATTATTACATAGGGAATATGTTTTAAAATTGTGAATTATTTAGTAAAAATTGAGCTCTTGTAATTCAGAGCTTTCTTGAGAACGGGTTTCTGGATAAAGCATCCTATGAGTGTGGAGTCCAGTTCTGTGTATTCTGAAGTTCAGTGACAGCAATACATAAGTTCCAGCATTTTATTACCCCACAGATTGGATCCAAAGATAGACCAATCAGCTTACAGGGAAACTTTTGAATCAGCAGTAATCTGTTGCAATAGTGCCAACACTCCTTTGGGGTAATGAAAGTCGCAAAGAGAAAAACAATTTGCACAAATAAGAATAAAAATTTGCATTTCACAATTTAATACTCTTCCTGAAACTGTTATTGCATTGCACATTTTAAAGGAGAAGGAAAGGTTGAAATTAAGTAAGCCTTATCAGAAAGGTCCATCTAAATTCACCAGTAAACCCTCAAAGTGTCCTCTGTCAAAAGAAACACTGCATTTCTTTCCTTCTATCTATTCTGTATCAGACGTTCTGCCTTCAGCTTAAACCTCATTGCCCTGGGCAAGAGCATGCTCAATTTGCTCCTTCCCCCCCCCTCCCTGTAATCTGAGCCCAGAGCAGTGAGAGACTCAGGCAGGAAGTGATGTCACACCACGTTAATACTGCAGCAGCCATCCTAAACAAACAGAGAGTTTCTAGCGCTTTTTACTCAGGTATAGTAAAACATTCTACAGAATAAATATAGTATTCTAGCTTGCACTATTGCAGCTAATCTATTGGCAATAAAATGCCTCCGTAGCTTTCCTTCTCCTTTAAGTGTGCATTGCCCACTTTTTAGAAGTGCTTAAAGGTGTTGTAATCTTTTGGAGCAAATATAACAACTCTTTCAGTAAGAAGTTTTATTACATTCACTGTACGGTGGTGCAAACTATTTGCAAACCTTCTTCTACTGTCCCTAAACAGTTTCTGGGTTTGCACAAGCCATATTCATTTGTGCAAAGGAACATTTGTTTGCACAAAGGCATAACTTTTCGCATTGTGAATATTTTTTCCATTACAGACTTTTATTACATTCCCCCAACTGTGTTAAATATACTAATGGTTACTAATACTTTACTTTTTTTTCCAGTTTGTTTCTGGGGTTTGTTGTTGTTTTTTTAAATACCACCTTTCTGTAAATTTCTCCTCAATAAACCAAAATAATTTTCTTTATATTAAAACTATATTTGCTTTAGGCTCCTGCCACATAAATGTTGGCTTTTTTGGAAAATATTGTTTTTATTTTTATTTTGTGCATACATATAATAGAAAAAGGTAGATATGGCTGCTCAGTACTGATGCAGTTAAACCGTTCCTGCATAATCTGCCCAAAGAAGTGCTGCCGTGGTGAAAATGCAGTGATAGAAATTTAGAGCTTGCTGAGTTTGTGATTTAGTGAAAGGCAAGAGATGCAAGCTCAACGGTAATGTCAGGAGTTCATGGAGTTAAGCCATGTCCTGGTTTGACACTGAATCCATTTGCCTTACTATTGATCAGATAAGAGGCCTTACCTTCATCAGTCTTATTTTCTCTGCTGGGTAGTGTGTGCCTTTCACGTGTCACATTCAATTTACAGAAGGACCTAAAAGTGTCTATTACCCATAAGGTAAACTATTTCTGACTATGATGTAGTCTTCTTAATAAGAACATGGAAAGGTACTAAATAACTTTTTTTAAATTAAGTCAGTTCCTTTCTGTTCCAACGATGGAAGAATACTGTAGTGAAAAAGCCTGCAATCAACTTATCGGTCTACACGTAACACCCACAGTGGTGTACATAGGGGTAGAAAGAAGAAGGAAAAGCAGATGTACAGTATAGATACCCTTTTCAGCTCAGCACCAAACTAAAAGGTACATATATTTCTTTTTAACTGTCACTGAATGGCAATTACACTGCAACTGATCTTGATATGATCTTTTAGTCAGTATGCATCGTCCATTCCGCCAGAATATATTATATAGTTTTATCCCTACTACCAAATTGAGTACAAAGCCCTCTGATTAATGCTTGAACATTAAGACATGCCCTTTTTTTACTGTGAGGATTCCAGGAAGCCGAGCAGTGGATTTCAAAACCTCACTCTGGCACTTAATGGATTAACAGACTGCGCTTGGACTGCTGAGTGTTCACACACTGATTCTGGTGCAGGATGATGTTGAAATATCACTCTATGAATAATGCAGCCTTCTTTCTCCTTCACTGTAGACAGTACATCTTGATAGACAATGCACAAATAATACTGTGTTTGCACCATTTAGGAAAGAATCTTACAGTATGTCCCTGTCCAAAGAGAAAACATTTGTCTTGGTAGAATCAACCTCTTCTCCTATGAGCTGTATTGCAAGCTAAAAGAATGTCAGTGCTGTATTATAATACATACAGGCACACGATAACTGAATATTAAATAGTTAATGTGAAACTAAGTAACAGTGAAGGACAAGTAAACATAATCAATTACTTAACAGATGCCTTGAGGAAATTCTTCCAAAAAGTTCCACATATTCAAATACAACATGTAGCCCTAAGGGATAAATGATGTTGAATTTCAATATGATTAACCAGCTTGATGTAAAGATAGTATTGGGTGGCACTAATGTCTAGTGATGGGCGGATTTATTTCCCGCGATTCACCGCCGTAAAAAAAAAAATGCATTGGCGTAAAAAAAGGACGCTGGCATCAAAAACAAGACGCCAGCGCCGTTTCGCAAATTTTTCCCCGTTTCCGAAATTTGTGGGAAATTCGCTAATTTTTCACTGAAGCAAAACGCCCCAAATTCGCCCATCACTACTAATGTCTTCAACATCATAACATTTCAGACAGACAGATTCATGGCTAGGCAGACGGATAGACAGACTCTGTATAGCTGAAATGTAATATTATTTTTTTAAAAAAAGAGATTAGATGAGATCGCCATAAAGAGCCAAAAGACCACTATGAATTTAGATCTAATCAAAACAAGAACATGTAAAATTTAGTGGGGCTAAACTTATAAACTTCGCACAGGGCAGATTGGTTCACACAGTGAATATATTTGCCCTGTACATGGTTATATTAATAAAAGTGTGCAAAAAGAATTGCAAATATTTTTTCACACTGCGAATGTCTATAATAGCTTTTTTAATATGGCAAAAATCGCAAATTGTGAATATTTATGTGCACACTCTGCATTTGAATTACACCACAAGTTTTGCGAAAATATTCGCAAAAATGTTTGCAAATTTAAGTTACTGTCAACGCTATTTTGCGCACAACAACCTCGCACAGGGGGCGCACTCATGCAAACACCCGTCTCACTTGGGAGCCACTTGTGAAAATGGATTCACAATGTGAATTCGCAAAAGCCGGATAGACGGGCAGAGCAATGCAATTTATTAGCATTCAGGGAAAAACATGGGCAATACAACCATTTGCGAATAAATATGCACAGTGCAAACTTTATAAATGACCCCCTATATATGCAAGGAATGGACACTCAATAAAATCATTTATTATATAAAAATATTACAGGCTGCAAGCCAAAATACTTTCATATTTTTACACAGCACCTGTGTGTTGGCAGGGATTCATGGGAAAGAACATATAAGGAGGCAAGCTAAGTGGGAGAGACAGGACAGATTGATGCTTCAAACATCTCCAAATTGATCCCTGGATCTCTTCCATTGACTTAAACAGCAATTCGGTAGGTTTTAGGTGGTGAATAGTATAATTTGAATTCTTGAAGGGGCAGAGTATGATAAATCTCAAAAATCAAATTACATTTAAAAAATGTTTAAAATTCTAATTCAAATTTTCAATTCGACCCTTAATAAATCTGCCCCTTAGCTTCTCTCTATGGGGAAAATGTACTTGCATACAATTTTTTGCTTCAGAAATCTTCACTGTACTTTGAGTAAATCCATCTGACGTTATTTCATGATGACTACACCTATTCATTAAAATGTGCAATTATGTCACAGCAGGAGAACGCTGGCGTACTTTCATCAGTGATGTTTCGTTGGTGCAAAACTTTGGTAACGGTTTCTCTATAGTAACTTCATTAGCGCCAAATGTTAGTGGGTATAAAGGTCAGATGAGTGATTTATTAGTGATGTTGCTAAACTTGATGGAAGAGCTCATCTCTTTCTTCAAATGTACAAGGAACCAAAAGGAAGACACAGATCCTCTATTGTCCTAGATTATCATCATCCTGTTCAACCCACTGCTGCTCCTGCTGCACAAGTGCTTCTTCTTTGAAGTAATGTAACCTCTAATCCGCTTTCTTCTTCAGATGTTAATCCCACCTCTGACCCTGGTGAGGGTCCAAGTTCAGCAGCATCTCCTTCTCCAATCTGTTTGGGAAGGATTCCCAATGCCCCTCCGGGGCTCACAAAACACTCTTATGGACTGAAATACAATCTGCAGTCAATGCTGTTGGATGTCAAAATCGAGCCATCAAGACTTGCCAGAAACATTTGGCTGATATTAAAAGGTTGGTATATGGAACACTTTGTTAAGTCTAATAGGGTTATGTTTCTTTTGTTTTAACACCTCCATTTTTACAATGTTTTTTATTTTCTTATTATCCCCTTCTTTTTTTAATTATCTTAACTTTCTCTGAATTTCAGCTCCTTAACATATTATCATAGATCTTTACAATTACTGTGTTGTTGCTCTGGTACATGAACCATAACAACTACATACTATACAAAACTAGTTGTAAGCACCTATTCTTCTACAGTAGTAACATATATATTCACAATTACATGTCTTGAAATATGTGTTTCTAGCATGTCATTTACCAATGTTTTCATGTCTGGAAATATTCTTTTTTTCAAATTACAAACATGTGTTTCCATGGTGCCATAGTTACCAATTATTTTATGGCAACAATGTAAACAATTACAACATCTCATAAAATGCCATTTTTATCCATTAAACATTCAACATCTAATTGTTTTATCTTTTTAAAATTTCTGCTCTTATAAAGTATCAGAGGGGTACTGGAGGAGGATCACTAACACAAATAGACCTGAGGGACTATGAGGAAGAAATATCAAGCATACTTGGACCAGACACAATAACTGGTACATTATGATAGGGATGCAACAGGTAAACTCAATATTGGTAAATGTATTTTCCTAAGGATTTACTTTAACATTATGTGGCAAATTTGTCAAAATGTGCCATAAAAGCTCACCACTCAAAAAAATCACCCACATTGTATCAATTTATATGGCCTAAGAAGAGTTTTTTTTAAAAAATGTTGAACTCAAACTTGCACCCATTTATAACAGACTATCGGGGGAATGTAATAAAAATTGCTAACGGAAAAACTATTCGCAATGCGAAAAGTTATGCCTTTGCGCAAACAAATTTTGCTTTGTGCGAATTTAATATAGCTTTTGCGAGCCCGGAAACTGTTTAGCGACCACTTCCGACAGTGAAAAACCGTTTGCGAATTTTATCGTTTGCGCCAATGCGCAGTCAATGTAATAAAACTTCTTACTGAAAAAGTCGTTATGTTTGCTCCAAAAGATTACGACACCTTCAAGCACTTCTTATGAGTGCGCAATTAAAATTCGCAATGCAATAACAGTTTAAGGAACAATATTACATTGTGAGATGTGGGTTTTTAGTCTTATTGGTGTGAATTGTTTTGCTCTTTGCGACTTTTATTACATTCCCCTGTATGCTTCTAAAAATCCCAAAGGAACGAGTATAAAGTGGTTAAATATTTCTGTGGTCAGTAGGGATGTAGCGAACCGCCGACAATGTGTTCGCGAACGCCGTTCGCGAACACCGGCAAAAAATGCGAACAGTTCGCAAACAGTTCGCGAACTTCGAACATCCGAAAATCGTTCGATTCGAACGATCCAAGGATTTTAATCGTTCGATCGAACGATTTCCGTTCTAATCGAACGATCGAAGTCATTGGATCGAATGATTTCATTCAATCCAATGGCTTCGATCGTTTGATTTGAACGAAAATTGTTCGATTTTAGCGATCGAATGGTCGAATGGTAGAACGATTTTGACGCGAACGCCTATTGGCGAACGTCGCGCAACGTTTGCGAACTTGCGGCGGACGCGAACAGTCGAAGTTCGCGCGAACTAGTTCGCCGGCGAACAGTTCGCTACATCCCTAGTGGTCAGCTCTAATATCACATTTGGAGAAATGTGAACCTAAGTTCTAGATGTACAGTATGTATTTTAGAAGGCACACATTTCTTCATGTTTCAGCCTTAAATAGATTGATTTCCTTTTGCTCACTATTTAGGGGCAACCAACACACAGGAGTCTGAGGACCAACAACAACAGCAGCATAGTCAACAAATGCATGTGGAGGAGGAAGAGGAATGCCACCAAACACTACCAAGTAAATGTTGTAATTAAATGTTTTTATTGATGAGATGAAAAAAAAATCTTCTGAATTGAAAAGGCCACTTCCAAGCTTCAATAGCTAATTACCTTTAACTTTGTCTGAAACAAAGTAAAACATCATGAATGGGAGTAAAAATTGTATTTTCTTCATGAAAGTTAACATGATCCTCTTACATATTTGTTTCAATCTTTTGGAATTGTCACATACTGTACCTAGTTTATGTAATGAATTGTAAAAACTTTACAAATCTTTTCCGATTACCTCAATTAATAAATTCAGATGTCCCAAAATCTTTATAAATGCACCTAAAATGTTTGAGAATCTTTTGAGGGTTAATATTGTTGTTGCATGTTGTGTGCATGTTCTGATAAGCCTTTATATTTTTGTAGTACAGGAAGTAACAAGTTTATCTTTTTGTACTAATTCAGTTATAGAGGATGATTAAATCACATTGATTCTGGGTCCTACATAAGTAGATGCAGGAACCCCCAAGATATGGAGATGTAACCTGATCAAGAGCATGACGAAACAATAAAAATGATCCATAATGAAACTGATTCCCTTGAACAATCCTTTCATCATCTGACTTTCTCATTCTCATCAAGAATTGCAGAAAACAAAAAAAATTCAATAAATCAAATCAGGCTTTATTCTAATCCATGAGGACCTGCTGTTACTAAATCAAACATTACATGATACAGCTCAAAAAGAGATCTTCTTCTCAACCAAAATCTCAACTCAACTTTTTTATAAACTTTTTAGCAACAATTAAATAATTCATGATTAAGGCTGGTACCAAACCAAAATGGTAACTCGAGTGAAGGCAAATCTGTAGAAAATCTTCACCAAAATTAAATAACAAGCTCAACTGTGCGATGGCTCATTTGTTAATTGCGCATACACCGTATTACCATTTTCATAATAGGAAAGGTGTTACTTTGAGTCAGTTGCACATATTGATGCAGCCTTCTGCATCATACAAAAAGGTCAGTTGGGATGCATGTTGCTGCTCTTCAGATCCAAAATCTCACCATGGATGCAATAAAATATAATGTAATCTTTTTAGGAGCTAAGATGCAACCTGTTCACACTTTGCACCATCAGAATTGAGAACCCCAAAAAATCCTATTCTAATGGCTTGGCTGCACACAGACTCACTGCAGACAAAAAGTCATTTCAAGAGATAAAGTGCAGTAAAATGTATCCTCGTGCATGAAGCTAGCATAGCAAAAATGTATTATAATTAATAGGCATGAAAAAGGGTTTATTTAATACTAGTATTTATGTAAAAAAATGTAATTATACCCCCAACAGGCCAACAAGCAGAAATAATCTTGTGAGGTAAACTGTGCACTATGTTATGATGACATGTGCCTACCTGTATCTACAGGGCTCATCCGCCGCACATATAGTAAGACTAAACATAAGCTGACAAAATAAACACTAATGAATAATGACAGATTCTGAAGCATTGTCTTCTTATATAACCTACCTGAGTGCAGCTCGTTCCAAATGTATCTGGGGATTTGTTATAGTCTGCAAAGCACAATGGAAATGCTGCACTGGAAATAAAATGAAAGCATTGTAATGTCACGGGCTGTGAAGGAGGGAAGAGGTGAATCCTCCAATGTGAACATTTATTACACTGTAAGAAAAATATCTCTGTATAGAAAAAGCACTTCCATTCCCATTTCCTCTCTTTATCAAGTGAATAGGTTTTGAGTACAATTCTCTACAGAATAACTCTTTAAAGCACAAAAACATATACCGGTATCTTCAGAGATTTGTATTTCAGTATAGATGGTTGGTGTTGGCCAGTGCTGAAACAAATGCAAATATCAATCTTCAAGGGATAATAAGAGCTCACTGAAGGTTTTGGGGCACTTTAATCAAGGGGACAAAAGAAAATGTTCCACAAGTGGCCAATAATAGCCTGCAAGCTCATTGCACATATTTGGGGAATACAAATTTCCCACTTTGTTAAACAGAAGATATGAACAAAATCTGTCCACTGAGCGCATTAATAATGTTATTATATTGCATCGTGTGTGTGGTTGTGTTCATGTGTGTAAGTCAAATTGGAGCCAAAACAATTGGGGTTCTGTTGGTGGTATTCAAACAAACCTACAATGGGCAACAGTAAAATAGCGACAGAAACAGATTCAGATGGAAAAAGAGCTTAATAACTGAATTATTAAATTAATAACTTAATTAACTGAATTATTGCAAGCATCTGAAAGGATGGGGGGGGAGATGAAAGGTTAGAGATACAGGGATAGAAATCCATGGAAGCAAGGGGAGAATATACAGGGAAATGTGTGAAAATGTAATCATGTCATTTTCACACAATTCAGAAACAAGTGTGTTTTCAGTCTAAATTGTGTAAACAACACCAGTCTTTCACTTTCATAATTGTGCAAAGTGCACAAATCAGCCCAATTCGCTATAGATTTGTCCAGAACTCAAATTTATATACTTTGTAAATGTCATTAAATGTGCATGGTCTACTATTTACCATGAATAAATGAGGTTTCCTTTGTTGTCATGCAATTCCCATAGAAATCATTAGTTTCTGGTAATTTTACATTGGATTGCCACTAGTGATGGATGAATAAATTCGGCAGGCATGGATTTGTGGCAAAAAAATCCAATGCGACAAAAAATGCGCACATAAAAATGACGCTAGTCAAAACTATTGACTGTAATGCATTTGGACAAAATAGTTGTACTTATAAAAATTGACGATCGCATCAAAATTGTTGCACCTCAAAATTCTATTCAATGCGTTTTGCAAATTTTGCTATAAATTTGCGAATTTTTCAGTGAAGCGAAGTGCCACAGATTCGCCCATCACTAATTGCCACTGAAATAATAGTGGATTTGGCTCAGCTTGGTCCAAACTTTACTTTTTTTCCATTGCAGAGAATGTTGTTTTTATGAAACCTAAATATGGCCATAATACACCATTAAAAACCCTACAATAAAGTCATGGGAAATAAAGTTGTGGTATTTGTTGTCATTTAAATGATGTCCCTATGAGCAGTGTATTAGCAGTCAAACCATGAAACCATGAATAGTATGGGATCTTTTATTCAGAATGCTTGGGACCTAGGGTTTCAAGTAAGCGAGCAGCGGGCGAATGTTAGACTGGGGGCAGGGGTGCATTGTGCCCATGGCTAAATCAGTCACCCTGCAGATTTTAAATCTACTGAAAACCATTCAAACATTAAATAAACCCAATAGGATTGTTTTGACTGTTTAATTATTACAGAGAAAAAGGACATTTTAAAATGATCAAATTTGAATTATTTGCATAAAATGGATCGATAAATTCGAGTTTCCCGAATAACCGGTTTTCAGATAAGGGAATACCTGTACTGAGTATTCTTTTGCATTTCAGGATTCTATTGCAGTATTGCATTATCCTCAAAGGAGAGTAATGCATTCACTGAATGGGCAATTTTTATTATCACATGTTAGATATTTTAGTAAATTCATCTGTGACATCAATGAAAATGTAATATGTCATGTGACTTTTCATGTTTGGTGTAGTTACATTTTTCATTTGCATTTAAATCCCAAATGCCCTGTAAATGCCTTAGGGTTGAATACACAGCTTTTTATTTATGCATTTGCTGTGCTTTTAGTAAGTTTCCTATAGACAGACAATACGTAAGTACAAGTGCAAATATGATTACATATTTTTATGATGGATAAGTAACGAGTATGCAAAGTTAAAGTTAACAAATTCTAACAATTAAATCTAGAAAGAAGCAGCGACACAGTATTGCACACGCTGCTTTTATACAGAGGATAACTGATGCATAAACCCAGCATTAGTGTAAATCATCCAAATAACTTGTTTACTATGGGTTTTGGGTCTTTTTACTGAATTATATCATAGTTACTTACTCAAATCCCCTAAAGCTGGGCTGTTCAATTGAATATGTAGTCTAGTGAATGATTGTTCCATTACCTAGAAACAGCGCTGCCATAAAGCAGACTCACTCAGATCAGTTATTCTGCAATGAGGTGATAATGACTCTGGCGGGCATATTTATCAAGGGTCGAATTTCGAATTGAAAAAAACTTCGAAATTCGAATTCAAAAAGACCAACCGAAATGAAGTCGAAGTTTTTTTTGGTCGAATAAGCTCTGTTTTCGATCGAATAGGTCCAAATTCAGCCGAATTAGAATCGTACAAATTGAAGCAATGTCGCATTCAAATTCCATTCGAAGTTTTTCCCCAAAAAAACTTTGATTTGTTAAATAGGTTCTAGGAGGTCCACCATAGGCTAAAACAGCAATTCGCCAGGTTTTAGATGGCAAATGGTCGAAAAGTTGAATATTTAAAGAGACTGTACATTATAAATTTCAATATTCAAATTTTCAATTTTTTTTCCAATTCAAATCGAATTTGGACTATTCCCTAGTCAAATTTCGAGTTTATTTTTTGTGTAATTCGACTAGGGAATAGTCCAAATTTGATTCAAATGAAAAAAATTTAAATTTGAATTTCAAAATGTATCATTTACTGTCTCTCTAAGAATTCAAATTAGACTATTCGCCATCTAAAACCTGCCAAATTGGTGTTTTAGCCTATGGGGGACCTCCTACAATCAATTTGGAGTCATTTGGTGGACTTCAAATCATATTAGTTTTTTTTCTTTTTCTTGTGTGAAAAAAAACTCAAATCGAATTTGATTTCTAATTTGATTCAAGTTTGCAGGTCGATCCTATTTACCTGAATTTTAAAAAATTCAAATGTTTTAATTAATTTTGATTGGTCGTTTTTTTTAGAAACTCCCTTAAACTCGAAATTCCACCCTTGATAAATCTGCCCCATAATGTAACATAATTAAAATAGCTGCTGGGTGTTCCAAAGAGAATTGCTTATAGAGTGTTTTTTTCACACAAGACATCAAGTGCTTTATGGGTTTTTTTTAGTTATTAAGGCCGCCATCATTAGAAGATTATTATGCCAGGACACCAAGAGATTATGTTGTTGCCTGGGGGTCTCAAAAAGCTACCATGCAGATTCTAGCCAGGAACTTTAGCATGAGATCCAGATCGCTTAACCTTCAAGACCCTCCTCACTGTACATTGCATATAATTTAGTTCTGGCTGGAACAAACCTATCATTCCATGCACATATTATACTTTGTTTCTAAAACACTGTGCACACAACTGCTGAATCTTTATCTGGCAAATCCTACTGGGTTTATTTAATGTGTAAATGATTATAAGAATGCAAGGTATGGTGATCCAAATTACAGAAAGTTCCCATATTTTGGGTCCCAAGCATTCTGCATAATGGATCCCATACCTCTTCTATATATGTTTGGGCTATTACCTTTTGTTTTATTTAGCATGCTGTGTAAAACAATGGCGTAAAACAACACCAGTGATGCTGCCCATAACAACCAATCAGTAATTCGATTTCAAGATTGGTTGCTGTGGGCAATATCTGTGGGCAATATACCTGTGATGTTTGTGATGTTTCTAATATTTTACATAGGATAATTAATAGACAACTTAATCATCAGCTAGTCATGGTTAGAAACTGGACTTTATCAATATATACCATTATCTGTCTTCCTTAAAGGAGAACTAAGGCTCAACAAAGAAGTAAGCTACAAATGCTGCACATTACATTCTGAGATTCTGCTCCAGCCCAAGTTCTCTACAGTCCTTTAACAGGGAAGATCTGTGCCTCTCAAGATGCACCTGGCAGCTTCTCATCTTCTTCTTTAGAGGGCTCACCCTGGTTGTATAGCGGGATGGCAGGGAAGCCTGCCGCGCCTTCGGCGGGGGCGCTCACCGCGTTGATCCTTCCTCTTCAATCGTGATTGATGTCATTGTTTTGCCGCAAATTTTGAATATTTAAAGGTGCCTTGTGCTCATACTCATTGCCAGTTGTTAGGTCTACTTCGTTCGTTTCTGGGTGTGTTTATTCTGTTGGTATACTCTGGTTTTGACCTCCGCCTGTTTGACTCTGCTTTATTCTGCCAATATTGACCCTTGCCTGTCCGACTATCCTAGAATGCTGCCTGTACCGATCCAGCCTGTCTGATCTTGCTTGAACTCTGCCTGCACCGACCCCGGCCTGTCTGACTATGCTTTTGTATATTCCTAGAACTGTACATTCTGTCCAAAACCTTGATAGCTACGTGCCCTTTTGCAAGTTCAGAACCCTTGCTTGGCTCCTCTCGTATTAAGACCTGGCGGCATCTGATTAGCAGAGGGCTCCTTCCAAAGTGAAAGGCGGCTGCTACAGGTGGAAGCAGAGCCAAGACGACGGAGTCTAGCACTTGTTCTGGATTTAGGGAGCTGCTCGTGATACTTTTCTTCTGATTCACTGCACATGCTTTGTGCCACTTCCAAGCATAAGGCATAATAAGAGCTCCTGCAACAGGCACATTTCATTTTGTGCTTGATACATTGTCACAACCATTTAATATAGGGGGGTTATTTATAAACACTGGGAAAATGTACACCTGGCCATTAACCTATGGCAACCAATCAGATGATTGCTTTCAGTGTTCAACCTACAGCTGTCTGAAAAAAGCGAATCACGGATTGGTTGCTATGGGTTAATGCCCAGGTGCAAATTTGCCCAGTGTTTATAAATGAGGCCCAGTATCGCAACACCTTCCTGAGCATGTCAAACAATGGCCTAACAAAATCCAACATGGAGATCTTCTGTGTACAAATTTGAAGTCCTGGATCATTACTTTTAATGGATGTTGAACCTCTAGGTTGATGCTGTAAAGTACATAATTTCTAACCATGCTTGAATTTAGGGTTTAGTTTTCCTTTAAATAAAATTCCAACTAAGATTGCATTTTTCCTGTTTTTCTGAATGATCACAAGATAATACTTAAGGGAATGTCTGAACATGACCTCACAATGCTCCAATTCTATTTTTTGAAAAACTTCTACAAAGCACTTTTATTCTCAGCTTTTTTTTTCTTTAGCATAATAAGGGAGAATATTTTCCAAAAGGCAAACATGAAAGCATACACGCACTTCATCAGCATTACAGATTATTTTCATCTATTTTACTTTTTAAAACTCCACTAAAACTTTCCAAATTTCACTATGCTTCCGTAATCTGCTTAGTGTGTTCCTCAACCGAATACCTATTATATGCCATTTACTTGCTGCGTTTCCAATTCAATATGTCACTTTGTATTTGATTTTGTTTCCCTCCTGGTGTTTTGACAGCATGTCACTGCAATATATTTTTGTCATTTTGAAAATATGTTGAAAATCTCCAGCGCTGCTAAACAAACCGAATCTCTGGGCACAATCATTTACATAATATTGACTCAGTATATCACTTCTATGAGCATCCTGGCAAATTAAAGAATATAATCAACACCATATTTAAACCACAGTAAGAAAACTCTGTGCAATTTGAGATGGGAATGAGCAGGTTGTAACAATTAAAACACAAATAAATGCTTATTTTCAATAAGAAGAGAATTGCAAATCCCTTCAAATTCAGCTGTGTTTATTAAAAGCATTCTAAAACTTTCAGTATTGCAGTTTTACTGCTTTTCATATTGTAGAGTTTGACCCTCACAATAAGTCACAGGATGGGACACAATGACTTTCATTAAAAAACAGATGCAATGTGGGTGCCCAGACATTGTACTGATTTGGTCTTTATTAGAGATGGCGTGAACTGTTCGCCGGCGAACTTGTTCGCGCGAACATCGGGTGTTCGCGCTCGCCGGAAGTTCGCGAACGTCGCGCGACGTTCGCCATTTTGGGTTCGCCATTGTTGGCGCTTTTTTTTGCCCTCTCACCCCAGACCAGCAGGTACATGGCAGCCAATCAGGAAGCTCTCCCCTGGACCACTCCCCTTCCCTATAAAAACCGAAGCCCTGCAGCGTTTTTTCACTCTGCCTGTGTGTGCTGAAGAGATAGTGTAGGGAGAGAGCTGCTGCCTGTTAGTGATTTCAGGGACAGTTGAAAGTTTGCTGGCTAGTAATCGTTTTGATACTGCTCTGTTATTGGAGGGACAGAAGTCTGCAGGGGTTTGAGGGACATTTAAGCTTAGGTAGCTTTGCTGGCTAGTAATCTACCTTCTACTGCAGTGCTCTGTATGTAGCTGCAGTGGGCAGCTGTCCTGCTTCTGATCTCATCTGCTGACTGCTGCAATAACAGTAGTCCTTGTAAGGACTGCTTTTATTTATTTTTTTGTTGTTTTACTACTACTACTACTACTACTACTACTACTACTACTACTATTACTATAAGAGCCCAGTGCTATTAGTCTAGCAGTGTTGGGGAGTGGGACTGGTGTGCTAATCTGCTGCTCCTAGTAGTTCAGCAGCACCAACTGTAATTTTTTTTTTTTAATATTCATTTTTTTTTTATTTTACTTTTTTTTATTTTACTATCGCTGTAGTAGTGTATAAGTTGACCTTTTAGGCATTATTTGCCCTGTAGGCATTTTTTGCCCAGTGTGTTATTCAACCAACAGCCATCTAGCTGTGTGACCTTGTTCACATTCTGTCTAAATATCCATAATATTACCGTCTCCAGAAAAAACACCGGAGTGACTTTTTTCAAGCAGCCATAATAAATTTTACGTAATCCGTATCCATCGCTGTAGTAGTGTATAAGTTGACCTTTTAGGCATTATTTGCCCTGTAGGCATTTTTTGCCCAGTGTGTTATTCAACCAACAGCCATCTAGCTGTGTGACCTTGTTCACATTCTGTCTAAATATCCATAATATTACCGTCTCCAGAAAAAACACCGGAGTGACTTTTTTCAAGCAGCCATAATAAATTTTACGTAATCCGTATCCATCGCTGTAGTAGTGTATAAGTTGACCTTTTAGGCATTATTTGCCCTGTAGGCATTTTTTGCCCAGTGTGTTATTCAACCAACAGCCATCTAGCTGTGTGACCTTGTTCACATTCTGTCTAAATATCCATAATATTACCGTCTCCAGAAAAAACACCGGAGTGACTTTTTTCAAGCAGCCATAATAAATTTTACGTAATCCGTATCCATCGCTGTAGTAGTGTATAAGTTGACCTTTTAGGCATTATTTGCCCTGTAGGCATTTTTTGCCCAGTGTGTTATTCAACCAACAGCCATCTAGCTGTGTGACCTTGTTCACATTCTGTCTAAATATCCATAATATTACCGTCTCCAGAAAAAACACCGGAGTGACTTTTTTCAAGCAGCCATAATAAATTTTACGTAATCCGTATCCACCGCTGTAGTAGTGTATACGTTGATCTTGTGGGCATTATTTGCACAGTGTTTTCTTCAAACCGCCATCTAGCTGTAGAGATGTCGCGAACTGTTCGCCGGCGAACTTGTTCGCGCGAACATCGGGTGTTCGCGCTCGCCGGAAGTTCGCGAACGTCGCGCGACGTTCGCCATTTTGGGTTCGCCATTGTTGGCGCTTTTTTTTGCCCTCTCACCCCAGACCAGCAGGTACATGGCAGCCAATCAGGAAGCTCTCCCTTGGACCACTCCCCTTCCCTATAAAAACCGAAGCCCTGCAGCTTTTTTTCACTCTGCCTGTGTGTGCTGAAGAGATAGTGTAGGGAGAGAGCTGCTGCCTGTTAGTGATTTCAGGGACAGTTGAAAGTTTGCTGGCTAGTAATCGTTTTGATACTGCTCTGTTATTGGAGGGACAGAAGTCTGCAGGGGTTTGAGGGACATTTAAGCTTAGGTAGCTTTGCTGGCTAGTAATCTACCTTCTACTGCAGTGCTCTGTATGTAGCTGCAGTGGGCAGCTGTCCTGCTTCTGATCTCATCTGCTGACTGCTGCAATAGCAATAGTCCTTGTAAGGACTGCTTTTATTTATTTTTTTGTTGTTTTACTACTACTACTACTACTACTACTACTACTACTACTACTACTACTATAAGAGCCCAGTGCTATTAGTCTAGCAGTGTTGGGGAGTGGGACTGGTGTGCTAATCTGCTGCTCCTAGTAGTTCAGCAGCACCAACTTTAATTTTTTTTTTTTAATATTCATTCTTTTTTTATTTAACTTTTTTTTTATTTTACTACCGCTGTAGTAGTGTATAAGTTGACCTTTTAGGCATTATTTGCCCTGTAGGCATTTTTTGCCCAGTGTGTTATTCAACCAACTGCTATCTAGCTGTGTGCCCGTGTTCACATTCTGTCTAAATATCCATAATATTACCGTCTCCAGAAAAAACACCGGAGTGACTTTTTTCAAGCAGCCATAATAAATTTTACGTAATCCGTATCCATCGCTGTAGTAGTATATAAGTTGACCTTTTAGGCATTATTTGCCCTGTAGGCATTTTTTGCCCAGTGTGTTATTCAACCAACTGCTATCTAGCTGTGTGCCCGTGTTCACATTCTGTCTAAATATCCATAATATTACCGTCTCCAGAAAAAACACCGGAGTGACTTTTTTCAAGCAGCCATAATAAATTTTACGTAATCCGTATCCATCGCTGTAGTAGTGTATAAGTTGACCTTTTAGGCATTATTTGCCCTGTAGGCATTTTTTGCCCAGTGTGTTATTCAACCAACTGCTATCTAGCTGTGTGCCCGTGTTCACATTCTGTCTAAATATCCATAATATTACCGTCTCCAGAAAAAACACCGGAGTGACTTTTTTCAAGCAGCCATAATAAATTTTACGTAATCCGTATCCATCGCTGTAGTAGTGTATAAGTTGACCTTTTAGGCATTATTTGCCCTGTAGGCATTTTTTGCCCAGTGTGTTATTCAACCAACTGCTATCTAGCTGTGTGCCCGTGTTCACATTCTGTCTAAATATCCATAATATTACCGTCTCCAGAAAAAACACCGGAGTGACTTTTTTCAAGCAGCCATAATAAATTTTACGTAATCCGTATCCCTCGCTGTAGTAGTGTATAAGTTGACCTTGTAGGCATTATTTGCCCTGTAGGCATTTTTTGCCCAGTGTGTTATTCAACCAACTGCTATCTAGCTGTGTGCCCGTGTTCACATTCTGTCTAAATATCCATAATATTACCGTCTCCAGAAAAAACACCGGAGTGACTTTTTTTCAAGCAGCATTCTTATATTTTACGTAATCCGTATCCACCGCTGTGTATACGTTGACCTTGTAGGCATTATTTGCCCTGTAGGCATTTTTTGCCCAGTGTGTTATTCAACCAACTGCTATCTAGCTGTGTGCCCGTGTTCACATTCTGTCTAAATATCCATAATATTACCGTCTCCAGAAAAAACACCGGAGTGACTTTTTTTCAAGCAGCATTCTTATATTTTACGTAATCCGTATCCACCGCTGTGTATACGTTGACCTTGTAGGCATTATTTGCCCTGTAGGCATTTTTTGCCCAGTGTGTTATTCAACCAACTGCTATCTAGCTGTGTGACCGTGTTCACATTCTGTCTAAATATCCATAATATTACCGTCTCCAGAAAAAACACCGGAGTGACTTTTTTTCAAGCAGCATTCTTATATTTTACGTAATCCGTATCCACCGCTGTGTATACGTTGACCTTGTAGGCATTATTTGCACAGTGTTTTCTTCAAACCGCCATCTAGCTGTGTGAGCTTGTTCACATTTTGTCTAAATATTGATAATATTATCGTCTCTAGAAAAACCACTTGAGTTACTTTTTTTCAAGCAGCATTCATATATTTTACGTAATCCGTATCCACCGCTGTAGTAGTGTATACGTTGATCTTGTAGGCATTATTTGCACACTGTTTTCTTCAAACTGCCATCTAGCTGTGTGTATTATCGTTTCCAGAAAAACCAACTGAGTTTTTGTTGTTGTTGTTTTTTTAAAAATAATGCCAGGCAAAGGCAGGCCGCCACGCAGAGGCCGTGCTAGGGGCCGTGCTGCTATGCAATCCTGTGGCCCTAGCAAATTGCCCAGTTTTAAAAAGCCAATGACCCTGAACTCCCAAAATGCTGAAGAGGTAGTTGACTGGCTTACACAGCACACCCCATCCTCTACCGTTTCTAACTTTACCACAACATCCTCCTCATCCTCCACTGCTATGGCCACCCCACGTAACACTTCCTCCACCACCGGTGCCCCATCTTCACTGGAGTCAGAGGAGTTATTTTCCCATGAGTTTCTTGAACTGAGTAATGCGCAACCATTATTGGCAGAAGAAGATGAAGGAGATGAGGACGTTACACCAGATTTAATTCTGGCAGAGAACACGACAGAGATGGACATAATGATGAGTGATGAGGAGGAGGAGGAGGTCCCCGCTGCTGCTTCCTTCTGTGATGTGTCAGAAGAAATTGATGCATCTGAGGAGAATGATGATGAGGAGATTGATGTTTTGTGGGTGCCTAGTAGAAGAGAGCAAGAGGAGGGTAGTTCAGATGGAGAGACGGAGAGTCAGAGAGGCAGTAGGAGAATAAGACTTAGAAGAAGCAGGGAGGCCAGCCCGCAGGGATCAGTAGGGCAACAACATGTATCGGCACCTGTGTTCAGCCGGCCAACGCACCCGCCATTGCCGCCAATGCCGCCAACTTCTACTGTTACCGCCAGATCGCACACTTCCAAAAAGTCAGCAGTGTGGGATTTTTTTAATGTGTGTGCCTCTGACAAAAGCATTGTAATTTGCAATGAGTGCAGTCAGAAACTGAGCCTTGGTAAGCCCAACAGCCACATAGGTACAACTTCTATGCGAAGGCACATGAGCGGCAAGCACAAAGCACTTTGGGAGCAACACCTCAAAGGCAACAGGCAAACTAAAAGTCACACTCCTTCTGGTCCAGCATCTTACTGCTCTACCTCTGCTCTCCTTGACCCATCTGAACCACCCTCCACTCCGCCTTCCACCTTGACCACCTGTTCCCATTCCCAGTCATCTGCCACCAGCCAAGTTTCTGTGAAGGCCATGTTTGAGCGTAAGAAGCCAATGTCTGACTGTCACCCCCTTGCCCGGCGTCTGACAGCTGGCTTGTCTGCACTCTTAGCCCGCCAGCTTTTACCATACCAGCTGGTGGACTCTGAGGCCTTCCGCAAATTTGTAGCAATTGGGACACCGCAGTGGAAGGTACCCAGCCGCAATTTTTTTTCTAAAAAGGGAATACCACACCTGTACCAACATGTGCAGAGCCAAGTTACCGCATCTCTGTCACTTAGTGTTGGGCCAAAGGTCCATATGACTACTGACGCATGGTCCTCCAAGCATGGTCAGGGCAGGTATGTCACCTACACTGCCCACTGGGTGAACTTGGTAATGGCTGGGAATGGGAAGCAGGGAATGGGTAGCTCAACAACAACAACAACAGTGGAGTTGGTGTCACCGCCACGGATTGCACGCGGTTCTGCCACCACCTCTACTCCTCCATCGCTCTCTACCTCGTCTTCTTCCTCTTCTTCTTCTTACTCTGCTGCTGGGTCCTCCTTCTCCTCCTCCACACCTGTGCACCCCCAGCTCCCCCTAGGCTATTCGACGTGCCAGGTACGCCGTTGTCACGCTGTCTTGGGGATGACGTGCCTGGAAAGCAAAAACCATACCGGATCTGTACTCCTGTCATCTCTGCAGTCACAGGCCGATCGGTGGCTGACCCCACACCAACTGCAGATCGGAAAAGTGGTGTGTGACAATGGAAGCAATCTGTTGGCAGCGTTGAGACTGGGAAATTTAACACATGTGCCCTGCATGGCACATGTGTTAAATTTAATAGTCCAACGTTTTGTCTCCAAGTACCCAGGATTCCAGGACGTTCTCACCCAGTCCAGAAAGGTGTCGGCCCATTTCAGACGTTCCTACACAGCCATGGCACGCCTTGCTGACATTCAGCAGCGCTACAACATGCCAGTCAGGCGTTTGATTTCTGACAGCCAGACTCGCTGGAATTCAACGCTCCTTATGTTGGAACGTCTGCTGCAACAACAAAGGGCCGTCAACGAGTACCTTTTTGAACTGGGTGGTAGGACTGGATCTGCAGAGCTGGGGATTTTTTTCCCCCGTTACTGGGTGCTTATGCGCGATGCCTGCAGGCTCATGCGACCTTTTGAAGAGGTGACAAATATGGTCAGTCGCACCGAAGGCACCATCAGCGACCTAATACCCTTCGCTTTCTTCCTGGAGCGTGCCGTGCGACGAGTGACAGATGAGGCTGTAGACCAGCGTGACGAGGAGCTGGAAGCGCACGATTTATGGTCGCAATCACCAGAACGAACCCAGGCACCTGCTGCAACGCAGGGAGAGGTGCCAGAAGTGGAGTCAGAGGAGGAAGGTGGCTTTGTGGAGGAGGAGGAGGAGGACCAACAGGAGCAGGCTTCCCAGGGGGCTAGTGGTGACCTTTTGGGGACCCCTGGTCTTGTACGTGGCTGGGGGGAGGAGACCGTGGATGATGCAGTCCTTGATAATGAGGAAGCGGAGATGGATAGCTCTGCATCCAACCTTGTGAGAATGGGGTCTTTCATGCTGGCATGCCTGTTGAAGGACCCCCGTATCAAGAGGCTTAAGGAGAAGGACCTGTACTGGGTCGCAACGCTACTAGACCCTCGGTACAAGCATAAAGTGTCAGAAATGTTACCAACATACCACAAGTCCGAAAAGATGCGGCATTTACAAACCAGCCTGCAAAACATGTTGTACAATGCTTTTAAGGGTGATGTCACTTCAGGAACTCATCAACATTCCAGGGGCAGAGGTGCCAGTAATCCTGCCACGAGCACACCTGCAAGGACAAAGCCCTTTGGCCGGTCTGTAACGTCAGACATGCAAATGTTTTTCTGTCCAAGGCAGCGCCACAACCCTTCGGGATCCACCCTCAAAGAACGCCTCGACCGGCAGGTAGCGGACTACCTGGCATTAACTGCAGATATCGACACTCTGAGGAGCGATGAACCCCTGGACTACTGGGTGCGCAGGCTTGATCTGTGGCCAGAGCTGTCACAATTTGCCATGAACCTCTTGTCTTGCCCAGCCTCAAGTGTGCTCTCAGAAAGGACCTTCAGTGCAGCAGGAGGGATTGTAACTGAGAAGAGAACTCGCCTAGGTCACAAAAGTGTCGATTACCTGACCTTTATTAAAATGAATGAGGGGTGGATCTCGGAGGGTTACTGCACGCCGGAAGACTTGTTCTGACTTCTATGCAGCTGTCCTTCTCTTCAAGCCTCATGACTCCACACACAGCTGTCCTTTAGCGTCCTCCTCCCTCCGCCACCGTTACAAACTAGGGTGCAAACCCTACTGGTTTAATTTTTTCTGGCCTCTGTGCTTCAGTGGCTGCAACCAAAAAAACTGGGCAAACAATGTCTACAAGGTCAACGTATGGCGAAAAATGACTATTTTCAGCATTTATATGGCATATTTTTTCTGGCAACTGTGCTTCAGTGGCTGCGTCCAAAAAAATGCATATTTTCTGCATTTATATGGCATAATTTTTCTGGCCTCTGTGCTTCAGTGGCTGCAACCAAAAAAATGCATATTTTCTGCATTTATATGGCATAATTTTTCTGGCCTCTGTGCTTCAGTGGCTGCAACCAAAAAAATGCATATTTTCTGCATTTATATGGCATAATTTTTCTGGCCTCTGTGCTTCAGTGGCTGCAACCAAAAAAATTTATATTTTCAGCATTTATATGGCATAATTTTTCTGGCAACTGTGCTTCAGTGGCTGCGACCAAAAAAATGACTATTTTCAGCATTTCTATGGCATATTTTTTCTGGCCTCTGTGCTTGAGTGGCTGCGGCCAAAAAAACTGGGCAAACAATGCCTACAAGGTCAACGTCGTTGACCTTGTAGGCATTGTTTGCCCAGTTTTTTTGGCCGCAGCCACTCAAGCACAGAGGCCAGAAAAAATATGCCATAGAAATGCTGAAAATAGTCATTTTTTGCCATACCTTGACTCAACGTATATGGCAAAAAATGACTATTTTCAGCATTTATATGGCATATTTTTTCTGGCAACTGTGCTTCAGTGGCTGCGACCAAGAAAACTGGGCAAACAATGCCTACAAGGTCAACGTATGGCAAAAAATGACTATTTTCAGCATTTATATGGCATATTTTTTCTGGCCTCTGTGCTTCAGTGGCTGCAACCAAAAAAATTTATATTTTCAGCATTTATATGGCATAATTTTTCTGGCCTCTGTGCTTCAGTGGCTGCAACCAAAAAAATTTATATTTTCAGCATTTATATGGCATATTTTTTCTGGCAACTGTGCTTCAGTGGCTGCGTCCAAAAAAACTGGGCAAACAATGTCTACAAGGTCAACGTATGGCGAAAAATGACTATTTTCAGCATTTATATGGCATAATTTTTCTGGCCTCTGTGCTTCAGTGGCTGCAACCAAAAAAATTTATATTTTCAGCATTTATATGGCATATTTTTTCTGGCAACTGTGCTTCAGTGGCTGCGTCCAAAAAAAACTGGGCAAACAATGTCTACAAGGTCAACGTATGGCGAAAAATGACTATTTTCAGCATTTATATGGCATATTTTTTCTGGCAACTGTGCTTCAGTGGCTGCGTCCAAAAAAACTGGGCAAACAATGCCTACAAGGGCAACGTATGGCAGTTGTTTAAAGAGAACAGTAGATTACTAGCCAGCAAAGCTACCTAAGCTAAAATGTCCCTCAAATCCCTGCAGACTTCTGTCCCTCCAATACAGAGCAGTATCAAGCAGATTACTAGCCAGCAAACTTACTATCATCTGTCCCTGAAATCACTAACAGCTCTCCCCCTACACTATCTCTTCCAAGCACACACAGGCAGATTTTTCAGATACATTTTTGCCCTTGATCCCCCTCTGGCATGCCACTGTCCAGGTCGTTGCACCCTTTAAACAACTTTAAAATCATTTTTCTGGCCAGAAATGTCTTTTTTAGATGTTAAAGTTCGCCTTCCCATTGAAGTCTATGGGGTTCGCGAACCGTTCGCGAACCGCTCGCATTTTTGCGCAAGTTCGCGAATATGTTCGCGAACTTTTTTTCCGACGTTCGCTACATCCCTAGTCTTTATTAGAAGTCCTCTGCTAGTCTATGTTTGAGAGTGTATGTTACTTACAGTATACTAAAGAATAATATTATTTTTATGTTACCAACTTTGTAATGGAAAGAATGGACAACAGTTCCATTTTACTAGGGACCAGCTCAAAAATGTCAACTGTTTTCATAATAAACCTGACTGTTTGCAGTGAAATTAAACTTTGCGCCCTAGGCACGTGCCTACTCTGCCTACCCCTAGTTCCGGCCCTGACTGAAGCCCAGACCACACTGAGCATATGCGTGGTCTGGTGCAATAAGTTTATGTTTAGTATACAAAATACAGCATTTCTAGCATTATTCTATTTTAGACTTTAGTTCCCCTTTGATAGTCAAATTCAGCTCTTTTAGTAGAGTGTTATAACTTTATAAACATCATAGTGATAATTTTTTTTTGTGGCTCTCCTGGGATGCGCTTTCTTCCGTTCACCGCAGGGGTGCGCAGGAGTAATAATAATATTTTTTTTGTAGCAGATGAACACTTTCTCTCAGTCTTTAGCAGGAAAGCACCCCCCATGCTGCCCTTGTGCAATGTTATCGTTTAATGTTTAATATTACCGTTATACAGAATATTTTTCACCTTGTGAAATGTGTTCATTCTGTATCTTAGCAAAGAATATGACTTTATGGCACATGTATCTTTATACCATGTGCGCTCTTATACAAGGGCATTTTTTTGTGCGCTCCCTTGGGTTGCGTTTTCTTCCATTCAACCGCAGGAGTAGACACACTCAATTATTGTGAAGGGGGCTGTACTCACACAGACACATGTAAGCACCAAACGCAGGTGGGACTCAGCATGTTGCATTAAACCTGTGTTTAGCACTTACATGCGTCTGTGTGAGTACAGCCCCCTTCACAATAATTGAGTGTGTCTACTTCTTCGCTCCCCTGCGGCTAAACGGAAGAAAGCCCTAACAGAATGGCTGGCAGAATATCTGGAAAAGTCCAGGACACAGTTTATGTTTGTCCCAGGTTTCTGATAAAATGTTTCTGGGTCATGTTACCAGCCCAGGTTTTCTTGCACTCAGGTGGGCTAATTTAAACAGCTTTTCCCAGTGTGTGGGGGATTGTGTGAGTAACTGGGAAGGAGACTGGTTGTTTCTATGCTGAGCTGCATCTTGCTAAAGTATCCCCAAGTGACTGGAGGAAGGAACTGATAAAACCTTACTAAGAGACTGTGTATTAAAAGTTTAACAGAGGACTCTGGGACTCAATACTGCAAATGCTGTAAGTGCAGGACACCTTTTATTTCTGTATACACCAATCTAGGTGTTAAAGCTGGACTGCTGCTATTCCTATGTTGAAGAAAGTGTGCTAATCCTGTTCATTTTGTTTATAATAAAAAACAGCCAAGCTGCATAAAACTGTCTACGGTGGCCTTCAACGTTTGTGTGCTAAAACTGTGCTGTGCTTATATTCCATGTTAACCTGGATCGCACACGTGGCAGGAAGGAATCCAGTCAAGATTGAAAAGTGCAACCTGTAAATAACTGTACTTTGAAGTTTCTGGCTATACTTCAAACGGCTTTGTCTTTTAGCAACAATCTTTTGAAGTACTTTGGGTTTTGGGTGAGTATTTTTTTGAGTTCATACTGCTACATTCATTCATGTGGCCAAATATGCCTGCCACATCCTGCTAGATTAGTGATCCCCAACCAATAGCTCGTGAGCAACATTTTGCTCTCCAACCCCTTGGATGTTGCTCCCAGTGGCCTCAAAGCAGGTGCTTATTTTTGAATACCAGGCTTGGAGGCAAGTTGGTTGTATAAAAAAACAGAGCCTCAATGTAGGTTAACAATCCACATAGGGGCTACCAAATAGGCAATCTCAGCACTTATTTGGTACCCCAAGAACATTTTTCATGCTTCTGTTGCTCCCCAACTCCTTTTACTTCTGAATGTTGCTCATGGGTTCAAAAGGTTGGGGATCCCTGTGCTAGATCCTAACCTTAATGAAAGACATTAGCTACTTCATTATTAGGGCTCTTACAGATGAGCATTTTTACCTGAGCTCCCCTGCGTTCCGGTTTCATGTGTTCAACCGCAGGGGAGTGCAGGAGTAGATTACACTGAATTCTTTTGAATGTGGCTGTACTCCCACAGAAGCATGTAAGCGCTGAATGCAGGCAAAATGCAACATGCTGTGTCCCAAACTGTGTTCGACGCTTACATGCGTCTGGGTGAGCACAGCCATATTGAAAAGAATTCAGTGCGTCTACACCTGTGCTCCCCTGCGGCTGTACGTATGAACGCGGAACACAGGGGAGCACAGGTAAAAATGCTCATCATCTGTAAGAGTCCTTAGTAGAAACAGCTTGGCATTTTCACTTTGGAGCAACAAGTGATCCCCAACCAGTGTCTCATGAGCAACTTTCTCTGACCACTTGGATGTTGCTCCCAGAGGCCTCAAAGCAGGTGCTTGTTTTTGAAAGCCTGGCTTGGAAGAAAGTTGTAGTTGGATAAAAAACATGTGTACTTCCAAACAGAGTCTTGTGTAGCTGTAATTCCACATAGGAGCTTCTGATAGTCTATAACAACCCTTACTTGACACCCCAGGAGCATTTTGCATGCTTGTGTTGCTCCCCAACTCTTTTTTTTATGTTTGAATGTGGCTCACGGTTAAAAAAGGTTGGGGACCCCTGCCCTACTGACTCCACTTGTGCTCTATAGAAACTTAAAAGTTGGGTTTGTCAAGCCAAAATAGATTTTCACAAGACAATCCAGATGTGACAATAATTTACCTCTATGTATAAATATAGTATATATGCAGGTGTGGGTTCAGTTATCCAGAAACCTGTTATCCAAAAAGCCCAGAATTACAGGATTGTATTTAAATCACATTCTTATGTCCTTTTAATCTGAAATCATGAACCAGTACCTTGTACTTAACTAAGATATAATTAATTATTACTGGAGGTAAACAATCCTGTTGGGTTTATGGAATGTTTTAATGAAATGTTTTCAGCAGACCTGAAATATGGATATCCAAGTTATGGAAAGATGCATAACCGGTCCTATGCATGTATTGAACCATGTAAACCAATGTATAATAACCAGAGACCGTGGGATTTGTATGACAAATGTCTCACATACTGTAGTTCTTCTTCTTTGCTGGCTTATTTCAGTTTGCAGACAAATGGCTGATTTTTCCAGTGTCTCATGTCTTTTGTATGAACTGAAAATGTCAAGAGTGGTATCAAGGGCAGAGGGAATATTGGAGGTTCTCCTCCACTTGAAATACGCCAGCAGAGAAAATCTGCATGTTATGAGTTTTATTCTTCCTATTACATTTCCATAAAGCACATATTAGAAAATCTCAGAAGATTATAACAAAGAACGTGTGTGCTTGAAAGCGAATGAGTTTGACTTGGATTGAACCTGACAGGTGTAATCCCATGCAGTGCAAATCTACATTGCTGACTTTTACTCTAGATTTATGTGAATCATTTTGCATTATGGGTAAAACCAACCTGGGGAAGTTGCCCTTTGCACACTGTACTTGACGGGAGAGAAATTAGCCATATTCCCATACATGCAAGATATTTTTTTCAGTTTTTCATCCACTATTACAGTTCTCATATATAGCAAACCTATGCAATTAAAATAAAATATACACCCAGCATTTACATTTGCTAGATTGTATTGACGCATTTGACACACTAGTAAATATTATAGCATGCTATTCTTCAAAAAATACATTGCTCTGTGTGCCAGATAATACATAAAGATCTACCCCATCTATAGATCATAGCGCTATACAGTGCTACGCAATATGTTTGCGCTATATAAATACATGTTAATAATAATAATAATAATACTAATAATACTAATAATAATAATATACAATTCTTAAAGAGAACATCACATTAATGTCTTGTCTTCTTTTCTACAAACTTTAGCAAAGCAAATCATCCCTAAGTCTTTTTATACTTGTAACCTTTGAAATGCATGTAAGCAATGTTTATCCAAGAGAGCTGACAAGTAAATGGGGCAGGCCAGCTAAAACTGGCTATTCTGTATAACATTCTATTTTAAAAACAGCTATACTGTACAATTCATATTGTAAATCTAGTACTAAGCTCAAGTGAATATTGTTTTATAGACACTCCAATTAATAAAAAACAAATTTGTTGTCTTAAATGGTTCTCCTCTGCCTTTTTAAGTTTGAAAACAACTGACCGCACCGGCATATTGGAATACAAAGTTATTTTCATCTGACTCATTATGGCCTCTGGATTGAATAATGATTAATTTGTTGGAGACGGCAATCACTAATCGGCGGTATTCCAGGGACATTCCGAATTAAATTCATATTATAAAGTACAGCAAGATTATCTCTGCTCTTGCAAATTACCTCTCTATAAAAGTCATAGTAAACATGATTGTACACTAGACTTATCATTATCTTTTTGTAAGCCCTCTTTATGGTTTATTGGATTACCGTTTGCCTGGCTGTCTTGTCTACAGAAATATGGACGCCTTTTGCAAATTACATGTTATTATACTGTACTTATTTTAAAGTTACCCAGAGTTTATATGACTCTTAAAATTAACTCTATAATCAAGAGATATATACGAATGCCAGCTATCCTGAAATGTACTAGGATTATTATAATTTCCAAAATCTACAAACTGGATGAAGTAGTTGGAAGCAGTACTTTGACAATGCTCTTTATAACATAGTGAATTGCCTTGCTGGCACAGTTCTATGACAATCTGTCTTTCTGTACAAACTATGAGGAGGTTATTTCCGCTAATGCTCTGTCTATGGAGATCTATTTCCATAGATAGTAATCTGTTAGCCACAGGCTGCCTCTCCATGTCAAAATAATTAAAAATAATAGTATTTAATAAGCAACCTAACCTTAGCCTTAACCAGGCCAAGATTTATGGAAAGGGCACCAAGGACTGGGCCTAGGGCAGCATTATGTCAGGGGCGGCATGTTGCCCAACCACACCCAAATTGGTTCAGAAACACTTAGGGGCACATTTACTAAGGGTCGAAGTTAAATCCTTTCTTATTCGAAGGATTTTGCGCAAATACTTGATTCATCTAAGTAAAAATTGTTCGATCGAACTATTAAATCCTCGATTCGAAGGATTTTAATAGACTTTAATCGATCGATTTTTCTTCGATCGGGAAAAGCTTAGAAAACTTATGGGGAAGGTCCCCATAGGCTAACATTGTAGCTCAGTAGGTTTAAGGTGGCGAAGTATGCAGTCAAAGTTTTTTTTTAAAGAGACAGTACTATCGAATGGTCGAATAGTCGAACGATTTTCAGTTCGAATACTTCGAATTGAAGTTGTAGTCGAAGGTCAAAGTAGCCTATTCGATGGTCGAAGTACCCAAAAAAACCCATCAAAATTCAAATTTTTTTTACATCGAATCTTTCACTCGAGCTTAGTAAATGTGCCCCCCAGGGGTGCGCAGGAGATACAATCATTTTTTAAATTGCACGTTCAACAATCTCCATTGCTCCAGTCCCAATAATGAAAATTTGCGAGATGGGGAAATGAACATCAGCAGGCCTAGGTGTATACGCTTTGTAAATCCGAACCCGTATATACAGTTGGGTCCTTAAATCTTTGGACAGAGACAACTTTTTTCTAATTTTGGTTCTGTACATTACCACAATGAATTTTAAATAAAACAACTCAGATGCAGTTGAACTGCTTTAATTCAATGGGTTGAACACAAACGATCATAAAAAATGTGAGAAACTAAAGCCTTTTTTTTAACACAATCACTTCATATCAGGGGCTCAAAAGCAATTGGACAAATTAAAAAACTAAAAATACATTTTCATTTCTAATACTTGGTTGAAAACCCCTTGCTGGCAATGACAGCCTGAAGTCTTGAACTCATGGACATCACCAGATTCTGGGTTTCCTCCCTTGTATTGCTCTGCCAGGCCTTTACTGCAGTGGCTTTCAGTTGCTGTTTGTTTGTGGGCCTTTCTGTCCGAAGTTTAGTCTTCAACAAGTGAAATGCAGCTCAATTGAGTTCAGATCAGATGACTGTTTGGCCATTCAAGAATATTCCACTTCTTTGCTCTAATAAATTCCTGGGTTGCTTTGGCTGTATGTTTTGGGTCATTGTCCATCAGTATTATGAAACACCTCCCAATGTTTTATAGAGATGTGGTATGCTTTGGATCATGTGCTGTTCCATGCCTTCTCCATACTTTTGTTCTTGCCATCATTCTGGTAGAGGTTGATCTTGGTTTCATCTGTTCAAAGAATGATTTTCCAGAACTGTCCTGGCTTTTTTAGATGTTTTTTTAGCAAGTCCAATCTAGCCTTTCTATTCTTGATGCTTATGAGTGGCTTGCACCTTGCAGTGCACCCTCTGTATTTACTTTCATGCAGTCTTCTCTTTATGGTAGACTTGGATATTGATACGCCTACCTCCTGGAGAGTGTTGTTCACTTGTTTGGCTGTTGTGAAGGGGTTTCTCTCCACCATGGAAATGACTGTGCGATCATCCACCACTGTTGTCTTCCGTGGACGTCCAGGTCTTTTTGCGTTGCTGAGTTCACCAGTGTTTTCTTTATTTCTCATGATGTAACTGTAGATTTTGCCACTCCTAATATTGTAGCAATTTCTCGGATGGGTTTTTTCTGTTTTTGCAGCTTAAGGATGGCTTGTTTCACCTACATGGAGAGCTCCTTTGAACACATGTTGTCTGTTCACAGCAAAATCTTCCACATACAAGCCCCCCCCCCCTCAAATCAACTCCAGGGCTTTTATCTGCTTCATTGATAATGACATAACGAAGGAATTGCCCACACCTGCCCAAGAAATAGCCTTTCAGTCAATTGTCCAATTGCTTTTGAGCCCCTGAAATGAAGTGATTGTGTTAAAAAATACTTTAGTTCCTCACATTTGTATTCAATATTTTTGTTCAACCCACTGAATTAAAGCTGAAAGTCTGTAATCCAACTGCATCTGAGTTGTTTCATTTAAAATTCATTGTGGTAATGTACAGAACCAAAATTAGAAAAAAGTTGTCTCTGTCCAAAGATTTATGGACCTAATTGTATATATAGGGTTGGATTTACATAGCGTGTACACCTAGGCTACAAATGGAATTTCCTGGACAAATCTCTTCACTTACAGTGAAATAATAAGCTTTTAATTTTTTTCATCCCCATTTTCACAATCAGAACAATATTATTTTCATTAACACTGTTTTGTTTTTGGTATCTTTCTGTCCCCATTCTAAATAAATCTGTTGTATTTTCTCATTTTTCTTATTCAACAGTATATAACCGAAACTGTAATACATTGGCAACATTAAAGGATCATCATTTATGTAAGACACTCCATTAGATAGTCACACACTGTAAAACAATTAGCTCAGTCAATAAGGGGGAGAGAATAAATAGAGAACATCACTAAAAAGTAAAACTAAAAAATGCATTCAGCTTAATACAGTGCAACGCACACAATTTTTTATTTCAAGGAACACTATTTCCTTGTAACACGTTCAGGCTCATTTTCTGATGGTAGGCAGAAATTTGCTTCTTTCTCTCGGTTACTCTCCACCTACAATTACTTATTTTCAGCAAAGATTTATGTTCAACAAAGGCTTTCCTTGCTATATGCAAATTTCATCCATCCAACTATGCCTGTCATATTCTGTTTGTATCCACAGGACTGCATGCAAAGAACACACTACATCTTACCTTACACCTTTGTGAATCATTTTACTATATATATTTTCTATGATAACAAAGCTGGCTTATACCCTTATCCATAATTTGCTGTCTCTACAGATCAAAGTGCCTATGTGTGTGTTTTTTTTGTAGACCTGGATGTGATTCTGGCTCATTCCCCCATCATAAAAGATGCCATACAATCTCTCTCTCTTTTAACATTTCTAAATGGTTAATTTAATGGCCTGTTACACCTTAAGAAAAAAAATCAGAACTGTCAAAAGTCCTCTTTTGTGACTAACCTTTTAAGAGGTTTTTATTGTTAAAACTTGACAGTCCAAATAGCTTTAAAGCTTCGATTGGTTTTGTTAAACTATTTTCTCTTTTTATTCTGTAATTGATTTTTCATACAAGCTAGCTTTAGCACATAAAGGCTAAGTGACCCAAGCAGAAGGTGCTACCAACAACCTCATCATGTGTCATTTTCTTTGTTTGTGTCTCTGCTTCTCACCAACATTCTATGAATGGGATATTTACATATATATTTTTCTACTTGTCTTTTTTTTCTCATGTGCTGCTACATGAACAAACATTTACAATAATTTGTAACTTTAATTTAGTCTACCTAGTACAAATCTATCTAGACACTGGATAGGATATAGACCAAATGTCTAGATGAATGGTTAGACGGCTATTTGGAGGAAAACAGAGAATGGCCTGTCAATTAGATTTATTACACCTCAACCATGCAAACAGTCTTAATTCGAATATTCACCCACCTAAAACCGGCTGAGTTCATGTACATGTCGGTAGCAGAGGTCCATTGTGCCATTTGCAGATGTTAATAGCCTTCCTGACATTAAGTTTTTTTTTCAGGAGAGAAAAATTTGCAGGTTGGAACCATTCGATCGAATATTAGTCAATTTATTTTTTTCTTAAATAACCTCCAGGTTGAATTCACATGAATTCAAAATTTGACCTTTGATAAATGGGCCTCTAAATGTAATTTAGCAGGAGAGATTTAAAAGAAACCCATCTATGGTGGTGGGGAAAGAATGCAACATATGGATACAGTCGACTATACTGAATCATTTGAGACATTTATTAGGCTTTTTAATAAAGAAAGTGAACTGGGTGTCTTGTTCCATTCGTGCCAATATCTGCTATTGATAAGGCTCCTTTGCGCTATTAAATGGGCTCTAATAATACAAAGTAGGACAAATAGAAGAATTATAAAACACATTTTTAAATGACTAGATTTTAGGTACTTGGCAAAATACAGTTCTGGCATATTGTGAATTATCAGGCAGTTCAACCTAAGGCAATGTGCATAAAATGTCATGCATGGAGTTGGGAAATATCAAACCAGCCTTTTGATGCTCACTATCCTCACAGCATGAAATGGGGAATAAATGACCTTGCATGTGGTTAAGATTGCTATGCCTCAGACCTTAGAAACCACCTATAAAACTGCATATCGCAGTACACAGTAAAGGTTATAGTTTTATTTTTTTAAAAATCCATGTGGGGGGTTTAAACAGGTTGCTAATTTAAAAGCATATAATAAGCCCAGTACCAAATAACATAATAGTTAGTATGTAAAACCTAGGGGGAAGAACAATAAATTTAAATAGAACAATGGTAGGACAAAAACACTCCACCCACTCAACTCCTCCCAAAGTTCCATTAGAATTTTCTTGCCAAATAGTGCAGTTCTGTTGTGTTCTCTGGGGTTTTACTTTTGTCTGGACATGTGCATTCTTTCAGGAATTTGAGTTGGGAATAGCTGCCATCTGTATGCTTTTGCTTAACTATTATAGCTATAGTATAGTATAACTATAGTTATGCAGGAATCAGAAAAAATGTGTGCATTTAATCTACAGTCTCATTTCTAATTTATATTATATATAATTACATTCTGCTCAGTGAGCAGGGCCCTATACCTATACAATTTTGTACGTTATTCTGTAAAATATGTTGGCACTTTATAAATGAGTATTTATTATGCTAATTAAGAATGGTTTGCGCAGGATATTTTTCAAACTAGATAAATGGTGAATTAGGCCGCATGGAGTGTCCTTACCCAACTTAGAAAAGTAAATATAAATATTAGAAAAATGGGACTTCAACTCCAAATGACCAATTTACCATTACTATATTGAATATTGTAATGGTGAATTGATCATTTGAGTTGAAGTCACATTTTTCTAATATTTATGAGTATTTATTATAATACCAACAACCACAATATGAATTACTAATCACTGGTTGCAAAGTGTTTGACAATTCAATGTAAGAACTCTCACAATTTCAGTAGAAATGGGAAAAGGTAAAGGGCTTTGTGAAAAGGTGTTGCAGATGATTTTCAGGGAGTTATTTAGAAAGATTTTATTTTGGATAGGCTGTTCTCAGATCCATTAGTGAGATTCCAGTAGAGAAGATCTTTAAGCTACCGCTGCTGCAAGATTTGATGGGAACACAGACTAAAATCTTGCCTTGTTGTGAATCACTCTTTACGCACAGTAATGTTTGGTTCCCTTACTCTTCTTTCCTTTCCTTGATCGGAACAATGGAAAAGTGGTCATACTGTGCCATGCTGTGTTTGGCCCATTGTAGACAATCTTATCTGTTCAATCCATGGTCTGATTGGTTAGATAGGGCATTTTGTCAGAAGGTATATGTGTACCTTTAGATTGGATCTTAATTCAGCAATACTTTGGATTTTAAAATTAATAAAAAGTGCAAAACTGTCTAAAATAACTTGTAAAAGGGATGCTATACTACTGCATATCCAAAATGTTTCAATGTAGGGTAGCTAGAATTAAAATATAATAGGAGGGAGTTCTGAAGAAGTTTCAACCAAGTCCTTGCCGGATTTAGCTGCACAACTCTTGGACCAAATTGGATTGTTCCAATGGTACAGTCCCCAGGTAAATTACTACATTACATAAGTGACGAAGCCTGAAGTAAGATTGACTGTTGCTGCTTTTTGCAAGTTTTCATGGGGCATATTAAGGGGCCTATTTATTAAACCTCACATTTTTCAGGTAGCTTTTAAAGGGAAAAACAAATTTTTAGTGGAAGCATTTTATTTCAAAAAGCTGAAGCTGCTAAAAATCTGAAAAGTCATGTAAAAGTCAATGGCAGATTAAAAAATTTCTTTTGATTTCATGATTGTCGAGAGTTTTGTGCTGTTTTCGTTCAATAATTAGTGACGGGTGAATAAATTCACCTCGCACGAATTTGCGCCGAATTACCGCGTTTTGCGTCAATTTCCGATTTTCAAGATTTTTTCATTAAAATGTTCGAATTGCTAGATTTCTTTCGTGAAAACGGTAGAATTTCAAGATTTTTTCATGAAAACTGTAGAATTTCAAGATTTTTTCAGGAACTTTCCGCCGTTTTCACGAATTTTGCTGGAAATTTCCAAATTTTTCTGCGAAACGGGAGAGATTCGCCCATCACTAATCAGAAAAGTTGCATGATTTTATTTGTCTCCGGATTTTGTGGAGACTTTTCCTACACAGACATTTTCAGACCCAAATTTTTAATAAATGAAGGAGATCGTGTTTGGTCGCATTTTTATTATTTTTTGATTATTTTGGGAAAATGTGAGTTTTAATAAATAGCCCCCTAAAAGTTGAGGTAACCTGTGTGTAAAAGGATAGCATTTTAAAACCTTGACTGTTCACTTTCTAAAGGAAACCGAATGTACATTTATTAATCATGTCCTTTTACTCATTTTTAACAGGGGAATTGTTTAAATTTTTATGGCAAACTTGCATATGCCATTTGTGATGAGGGAAAATTTCCAAGTAAGAGACTCATTATAGGGTTACTGCACTGTGCCCTGTCATGATCTAATTAAAATAACTGTTTTTTGTCAAGGATTTTCATATAATCCATTATTTTTTAAAGTTTCCATTGAATTTATTTAGTGAATATTTTTTATAAAGCAATGGCAGGTTTGAATATATCTGAAATAAAACAAACATTTAATCAGTACTAACACATCATCTATCACAGGCTTGATTTTCTGCAAACAATATCTCATTTCCGTTTAGGCTGTTTTTTATGTTTAAGAAAAATTACATTTCTGAAATGCTGTCATGCTCTTAGCACCTTCCAACGCTGGAAAAAAAGGAAGTATAAAAACCTTAAGATGCTTGTAATTGGTATCTTTTCAATTTGGGGCTTTATTAAATATTGTGATTTGGTGAACCTTATTTTAGGTTATATGGGTCTAAATTAAGAAAAACTTAATCTATTTTTATATAATGCTTGGGACCTTTTTTTTAATGCTTTGGAAGGCCTCCTCTTTGGCAATGTTATGTTCAACCAGTATACTAAATGTCTCATTATCAATTTGCTAAGATGAAAAAAAAAACCTTATCTTAAAGGCCCAGTTATCAGAGGCCAAAAAAATTGACAATTCTAATTTACTATTTGACCCTTAATAAATGTGCCCCTTAATATTTACATTAAAAAAAATACCTGACCAGAATAAATTAATAAGATACTGTAGGTTTACAAAAGTGTAATCTTTTTATACTTAAATGTTTACATGTATAGTATTCCAGGCTATGGGTACATTCCTTAGATTAAGATATTTATGCATACTGATAGAAATAAAGAATTAATTTACTTTTTTCCCAACACTATCTTTCATCCAGTATTCAACTAAATCAGCAAGCCAATCACCTGTATAATAAAGCAAATAAAATATAAAACACATCATTTTTACACTTAACAATTTTTATTTTTCTTATGGGTAAAATCTGTAAATCATTAACTGGAATGTAATAAAGAGACTATACATAAATTTAACATTTTTAAAAATGTGATGCACAGCGTATATGTGGGCCAACTAAAAGAGCAAAGACCATGCTCTTAACATTAATAATGCATACTGCAACAAAAGTATTACCTTGAATAATCAAGAATCTGACATATTTCAAATTCTTTGAATGCCATTGAAGTACTTGGATGCGTTTATTCCCAGCTGATTTAGCGGATGACTCACTAGTTGGCTTTTATCACATATACTTGCGTATAGTATACATGACACATAGTGGAAATGTAACTACCTGCAAAACTGATGGGAAAAGATTTCTAAAACATAGTTATAGCTATCTGTCTATAATGCCCTCTAACTTGTACTTGTAAGCATTGCCACCTGTCCAGTTTTTACCAGGACCACCCGGATCAAAACTGCCTACTCCGTTTTTCAAATTAGGAAGATCTCAAAGAATGACGCAGTGAATTACCAATCACTTATTGGCACATCATAGCCCCACCCATTTGACATCACCATTATGCCTGTCTGGCTTTTGTATAATAGATAGTTGGCAACCCTAATTATGTCTCCTTGCAAGGCACTAAGTTTGCCCATGTGTTATAACCTATAGCAGTGTGGTATTGAGGGACAGAATTTTTCTGGCCTACATGGTGAAGGGCCAATAATGGATGCCAGTGTTCCTGTTTTTAAACCACACTCATGTTACCAAAAGACCGTGACCACATTAATGGTAGCACACCAAAAAACCAAATGGTTAGTGCTCACGGCAGGGATATCACTTATCACTCATATGTGAAAAAAGTTATACCCTTAAATCCAAATACCTCATCCTCCCCTGTGGATAACACAGCACCCCCATCTCATTAAACTCCTTAGGGGCTCCTCAAATGCTAACAAACCCCCAGAACAAATACCAGGCATATGTTCCACAGGCAAAGCAGGGCCACACAGGCAGAGTATGATATCCACAGGGAGCATAGGGAATGCAGAGTATGGCACACACAGGCAGAGTTTGGCACACCCAAGGCAGGCAGCATACAGCACACACAAGGAGAATAGGGCAGGCATAGTATGGCAAACCTAGGTAGCATAGGGCAGGCAAAGCACGGCACACACAGGGAGCATGGGGCAGACAGATTTTGGCACACACAGGCAGAGTAGGACAGGCAAAGTATAGCACACCCAAGGAGCATAGGGCAGACAGAGTATGACATGCACAGGGCAGGCAGAATATTTCACACACAGGGAGCATAGGGCAGGCAGCAGAGTATGGCACACACAGGGAGCTTAGGGCAGGCAGAGTATGGCACACACGGAGCATAGGGCAGGCAGAGTATGGCATACACAGGGAGCATAGGGCAGACAGAGTATGGCACACACAGGGAGCATAGGGAAATCAGAACAGAGCAGGCAAGCCTATCAGGACGCCAGTTGGACAACCCTAACCTACAGCAACCAATAAGATTTTGCTTTCAAACCACTTGCTGATTGGTTGCTATAGTAACATAGTAACATAGTAAGTAAGATTGAAAAAAGACACATGTCCATCGAGTTCAACCTTTTTTTTTTTTTTTATTAACTTCCTATCTGCCAGTTGATCCAGAGGAAGGCAAAAAAAACCATCTGAAGCCTCTCCAATTTGCCTTAGAGGGGGAAAAATTCCTTCCTGACTCCAAAATGGCAATCGGACTAGTCCCTGGATCAACTTGGACTATAAGCTATTTCCCAGAATCCTCTATTCCCTCACTGGCTAAAAAGCTATCCAACCCCTTCTTAAAGCTATCTAATGTATCAGCCTGTACAACTGATTCAGGGAGTGGATTCCACATCTTCACAGCTCTCACTGTATAAAACCCCTTCCGAATATTTAGGCGGAACCTCTTTTCTTCTAATCGGAATGGGTGACCTTGTGTCAGCTGTAAAGACCTACTGGTAAATAAAGCATTAGAGAGATTATTATATGATCCCCTTATATATTTATACATAGTTATCATATCACCCCTTAAGTGCCTCTTCTCCAGAGTGAACATCCCCAATTTGGCCAGTCTTTCCTCATAGTTAAGATTTTCAATACCTTTTACCAGCTTAGTTGCCCTTCTCTGTACCCTCTAATACAATAATATCCTATGGGTTATTGCACTATTGTAAATATAGTGCTTTATTACATAACCCCATTAGGCTTATTAGCTCTCAATAACTCGCATAAAAGCATTCACTTATCAGCTAAAACATACAGTAAAACAAAATCAGCCTTCGCAAGTTGTGCTAAAATATTTGCAAAAGTTGCCATAATTATGGTGTTGTCTAGAAGACTAAAAAGGGTCTGGGATAATATACAGTATGTGTGTGTAAAAAAACGATGGTTTATATAAGGAACCTTAAATTGTAGTTTGCCTGAGGCGTACAAGTTGTACTAAACTCAGTACTGTATATCCACATTTTCCTGCAAAAATAGTAGTTGCTAACAGATCATACCAGTGCTATCACAGATTTAGTGCTCTGTCTAAAAAACCTAAGGAGTTGTCCCTAGTATAAACAGTAAACTTTATGTCCTATAACTAACACCAAACATAAACCGATAGATTTCACTTGAGTTGTTTATGATTCCCCAAGGCACAAGTGCAAGAGTGCACACTTACTAAGCACTTGGGGAAATGCTGCTCTTTGTACTGAGCACTAGATCCAAATTCCAGAACCTGGTGCAGATAGCAGTGTTAGTGTATTGGTATCTGTGAGGCACCTCAAATCTAGAATTTGAGAGCTCCGTACATTCGTGCCTTTTTTATTTGGTGCGCCACTTTTGACATTATTGCACTTGGGGCAAAATTAATATTTAAAGGTGCCGTGCCGAATTGTTCCTTGCCCAATGTAGGTCTATTTCTGATTCTGGGTGCCTCTGTTCCTTGGTGTGCTTCTCTGACCCTTGCCTGTTCTTCGCTAATTCGCTGCATGTCACAACCTTTGCCTGTTTCTGACCATTCTTCCAGATCCACATTCTGTACTGCGTTACGGTTTGACGTCGGGACCATGTTCTCAACTATATCCCTGGCTCCTGATTCTATACTGCACTGTCTGATTGGTATTGACCATGGCCTGTTCCTTGACTATGTTCACTGAAAGGTGACTGTTATAGGCAGAAGTGTGAACTGAGACCTGAACCTTGGCTTTTGTTCTTGGTTTTGGGATACCATATGTTGCATTACATTGGGCCCAACATGGTCAATGAAGGAGAAGCTGCAACTGAAGCACTCCAGGCAAGTCTTCTCCAGCATCTCAGGGAACAAGAGGCAAAGCAGGCTCAAGTGATCCAATGCCTGTAAAGACTGTCTGCAAATTTGGACTTTATTTATAAACAATCTGTTGTTCCTGTCCCGGGAAGCAGACGCTGACAACTTCCTTGGGTAACGCCGCAGTGGAACCTAAGATCCTGTTCCCTGAAAAATTTACTGGGGACCATGGTAAATTTTCTGCCTTCCAGAAGGAGTGTAAACTTAATTTTTGGTTCCTACCAACTCCTTTCCCACAGAGGGGTCTAGAGTTGATTTCATTATTACACTTCTTCAAGGAGGTCCCCAATTATGTGTCTTTACCTAATCCCTTTCTGATTCAGCTGGTCTCTCTCTCTTTCGACTCCTTTTTTTAAGGCTATGGCTATTATGGCTATAAGTGCGCTACGATCTTCTCTCAGATCGATCTGAGCAGCACATATAATCAAATTTAAATCAAAGAAAGCGAGGAAAGGAAGAAACACTTCAATACTCATGATGGTCATTATGAATGTTTGGTAATCCAGCAGTCTTCCAGGAGTTCTTAAAAAATATCATTATTTATGACATTGGTAACAGGGAGTTATTGCCCATTAAATTAGCCTGTGAGGAGTGGAGATATCTTTTGGAGGGCGCTAAACATGTTTACGGATCACAAAAAGCTTCTGTATATTGAGTCTGCTAACTTAAATCCTAGACAGGCCAGATGGGCATAATTTTTTACCAGCTTCAGTTTCATCAATACTCCTGCCCTCTCCAGAAGTTTTGTCTCTAATCCTTGAGAGAAGTTTGAACCTGATTCTATTGTCTCCAAGGAAGTGACTGTAGCAACACTGAGTCAAAATCTGTATTCCTCCTTGTGAATAGCTCAGGTTAATCTAACTCCTAATGTACTGCCAGGCAAACTTTGTTCCAGAAAACCTTCATGAGGCAGTTTTGTTAGATACTCATGATTCTAAGGTAGCCAGACATCAGAGCCACAGTAAAACCTGTTCTATTCTGTCCTGAACTGTCTTGTGGCCAACAGTGAGACAGAATGTTAGTAATTATGTTGACACTTGTCCAGTTTATCAATGCTCAAAACCTTCCAGGTCTTTACCTCAGGGGCTACTACAGTTGCTTCCTATTTCCGATAGGCTATGGACCCTATCTCCATGGATTTCATTGTGGAATTACTTCCCTCCTAAGGTAATACTGTTATTTGGGTGGTCATGGGCCGGTTTAGCAAAATGTCTCATTTTATTCCTCTTCCCACCCTCCCCTGTGCTAAGTCTCTTGCTGAACTCTTCTTATCTAATCTATTTACAGTAAGTTTCATGGGACACCATTGAACATTGTTTCTGATAGGGGGATTCAATTTGTGTCAAGATTTTGGCGGGCCTTTTGCTATCTTATCGGTACTGATTTGTCTTTTTCCTCTGTGTATCATCTGCATACTAACTGCCAGATAGAAGGAATGTCATGGGGCCTATCGGCTCCCAGCAGGGAGTAGTCAGGACCAAGGAGGAAGCTTAGGGGTTATAGTCCAAGTTTGCGGTAACAGAAGGGATCAGGAGTAATCATCGTCAAATTACAAGCAAGGTTCAGTAGGCAGTCAGAAATACAGCAAAATCCAAGTTCAGGCAGAGTCAGGAAGTTCAAGAATCAAACAGCAGGAATTCTAGATGCACCCAGGAACAAAACAGGAAATCCTATTCTTGAGCATTGAACCAGCGTCCTTTTATTTCAATTTGTCACTGGTTCGTGATGTCATCACCGGCGTTTGGCTTTTGAGCAATATCACAATATCTAAGATGTTACTTCTCCAAAAATCAATCTTTTTGGGCAGATTTTCTTCCAAGGGCTGAGTTTGCATACAATAATGCTATTCCATGCAGGAATCTGTTTTTTTTCTGGTTGTGGCTACCCTCCAAGAGCTTTTTCTTTATCTTGTCATTCCTCAGATGTTCCTGCTGTTAACTCTTTGGTTGACCACTTTTCCAAGATTTGGCAAATGGTTCACAACTCATTATCCTCTGCAGTAGCTGCCCAAAAAAATATGTTTTTATTTGTATAGAGCTCCTTGAGGGAAAAGCACTGTGCAGCAGAATAATAAATGAATTGAAGTAACAGGGGTCATAATATTAAGTTGAAATAAGTATAAAAATACAATACACATAATTGTAAAGTATAGTTACAATACATATCAAGGGGCCCATTTACTTAGCTCCAGTGAAGGAATAGAATATAAAATACTTTGAATTTCGAATGTTTGTTTTGGCTACTTTGACCATCGAATTGGCTATTTTGACCTTCGACTACGACTTAGAATCGAACGATTCAAACTAAAAATCGTTCGACTATTCGACGTACTGCCTCTTTAAAAAAAACTTCGACCCCCTACTTCGCCACCTAAAACCCACCGAAGTGCAATGTTCGCCTATGGGGAAGGTCCCCATAGGCTTTCTAATGTTTTTTTGTCGAAGAAAAATCGTTCGATCAAACTATTTGCGGTAAATCCTTCAACTTTGATATTCAAAGTCGAAGGATTTACATTTGGCAGTCGAATATCGAGGGTTAATTAACCCTTGATATTCGACCCTATGTAAATCTGCCCCAAAATGTTGATTTTCAAGGAGACAAACGGATGGCGCTTTCTGCCCCATAAGGCTTACAGTTAGTGATAAACCAATATTTTCGACAGACATGGATTCACAGAGAATTTCTGCATTTCACCATCTGTGAATTGTTTTGCAAAACTGTGGCAAAAATCCGCAGTGAAAAATTTTGCAGTGACAAAAAAAGACACAGAAACAGAATTGTTGCAGAGACAAAAGTCGGCACAAGAAAAAACGCCCATTGACTTTAATGCATTTGAAATGAAAAAAAAATTGTCGCACACGTAAAAATGTTGACGCCCATTGACTTCAATACATTTTGCAAATTTTTTGACGTTTTGCAAATTTTGCGCAGGGACAGATTTGCTCATCACTGCTTACAGTCCAAATGTGAGGGTAACATACAGACACAAATTGGAGGGATGCATGCTGTAGGTTAAAGTGGATGACAGTGCCATATAAGTGCCAGTTCCCAGTTCAGGTCTCATGCAAGTGCTCCAAGAGGTAATCTTTGAATCTAGATCTGAAGGCATTGAGGAAGGATTCTCTATGGAGAAATTCAGGAATTTCAAATATAAGGAACATCAAGACAGAAGGGTTTGGTGTGGGAAACAGCAGTTGTAGTGGGAGGAGCAGAGTATTCAGCCAGGAGCATATAGAGAGACGAGATGAGATGTAGTTAGGTGCAGAGGAGAGAAGGGCATTGACGATTATGAGGAAGAGTTTGTAAGTTATTCTTTGTTTTCAGGGGAAGCCATGATAAGGACTTCATCAGTAGATGGGTGTGTACTCTTTTGGATGAGAGAAGCAGCATTCTGGTAGCAGTGTTTAATACAGCCTTTAAAGGGGAGAGATGGGAGTTGAGGCCAGTATGTAGAAGGTTACAGTAATCTAGTCGAGATGAGTAGAGTGAGCACATGCATGAGCATCTTCGCAGTAACAGGCAAAAGAAAGGGACAGATTAGATGAAAATATTGCGTAATATTCACACATATATTTGTACTGTATGTGTTTGCCAAAATATTCAGTTGAAAGTGCCTTCTGCCGAGCTGAGAGCCAAATTCATTCTATTTCTGTATCAGACATTAGAACTGTCTAGTTCCTCCTGAACTCAAAATTTCTTTCCATGTCTTCTTGCAGTCTCTGTTGATGGTCAGCCTGAATATTTGGTACAGAGGTTAGTGGGTTCTCTCCTTTCCAGAGGTAAATTGCAATATCTGGTACATTGGGCAGGTTATGTTCCATATTGTGTCCCTGCCTCTGATGTTCAGGTTGATCGGCTTATAAAACAATTTCATGCCAAATGTAATTTAGTGGTTCCTGGGAGAGCCTCGCCGGTGGAGATGTCCACTGCCTTAAGTCTGTTCTCTGACCCTTGCCTGTTCCTGACCTTCGCTAATTCACTGCCTGTCCTGACCATAGTCTGTTTCTGACCATTCTTCTAGATCCTGATTCTGTACTGCATTACTGTTTGGATTGATCTCTGCTCGTATTCTTGACTATGTCCCTGGCTCCTGATTCTGTTCTGCACTGATTGGTATTGACCTTGGCCTGTTCCTTGACTATGCCCTGTTACTTGTTATGGTTCCCTTGAATGCCCAGAACTCTTGCCTTGGTCTTCTCACTGGAGGCAACTGAGTAATGGAGGCCTCCTCCCAAAGTGAAAGGTTGCTGAGACTGGGACCTTGACATTTATTCTGGGTTTTGGGTTACCATAAATTACAGTCAGAAGGAGAATTCAAGCCCTGTGCAGCAACTTACATGATGCAGGATGTCATGTGCAAAAAATGGCACACCAGAATGTTTTTTGCACACAGTGTTCTGAATTCTAAATGGCCCCTACAATTACTAGCCATGAGCTAAATTGGACCATTTCATTTTGCTGAAATATTTGTTAATGACACCCAGACAGCAAAGGGGGTGGCTGCAACAGGCACCAATCTTGACGTGGAAGGCAAAAAGGATGTGCACATTTTTCAGATAATGCAGAATCATGGAGGAATTAGCATTTTTACAAGTAGTGAATATTAACAGACATCTGCTCTAGAATTTTGCTATGCATTTTATTTTGCCTGAAAAATAATAATCTATTAATGTCAATTGGGTTTTCTCGTGTTTGTCTTGATTGATTTACAAATGCATTTGCTCCCATGTATTTGGCATGAGAGACAAATGCCTATTGACTCCTTTGGCATGACAAAAAATGCCATTGTCTTCAATGATTTTGATTTGAGAAAAAAACTGCCATTGACATTGCAGGGCTCCATTGTTTTAGAAAATGCCCAAAGACTTCAATGCATGTAGCATGAGAAAAAAAAACTTGTCTCCAACAAGTTGGTCTCTAGTTCATTTGGTATAAGAAAAAACTCTGATTTACTTCAATGTATTAGGAATGAGAAAAATGCCCATTGAATTCAATGCATTTGGCATAAAAAAAAAAACGTAATAAAAAAAAATGCCCGTATACTCTGGTGCATTTGGCATGATAAAAAAAATGTTAGGAAAACACCCACTGACTCCAATGCATTTAGAAAAATAGAAAAAAAATTACAATTTGTGGGGGGTTCCCCTTTGTTTTCTCAATTTGTTTTTGTGTGTTTGTGGCCCTTTTAATTCTTAATTCTTGAATTTGTTCTCTATTTTACTGTAAAAAGTATACAATGGTATTTTAGCCCGGGAATTATTTCAGTCATTAGTGAAATATTCCAATAAAATGGCAATCATGGCCTGTAGGTTCAGGTTCATACAACATTAAAACCTGTATTAAAAAGCTGAGTAATATGTCTGCTATTTCTAATTTCCTGCTAGTATTGTATTTGAATAGTTTAAGAAACCCTGTAATAGGTTGGATTTGAGAGATACACCTCAGGCTTTTGCAAGAAACTGCACTAAGCAGATCTCTGATGAATGCCTTTCATGATAAGCCCTTTTGCTATTATTTTTAAAATAAAAACAAAGTCTTGGACTAAGACATTGTAAATTATCATTCTGTGCCGTACATCTCTGCACCTTCAAAATCAATGGCTTTTTGTTGCTTTGAATTCACTCTTCTATAAAGAAGCCAGCAGACTTTCTCATTTTCCCTTAGGCTTATGGGCATAGCTTAAAAAGTTACAAGCTGTTTGTATGACCACATTAATTAACCTTTACGTATCTTTAAATAAATGAATGTGTGCAGGGCTCGACTGGTACATTTTTGCCTTAGGAAAGTAACATTAATGCTGCTAAAACAATGCTGTTCATTATTCTTTTTGCAGTTACTTGAAGGGGAAAAAAAGACTTCCCAGCATGGAATCCGCTGGTAAGTAGGGTAATATTAAAACCATAAAGAAACATTGTGTACAGCGTAAAAGTTTGCGAACCCACATTGTGTTCTTGAAAAGTTATCATTCCGTTACCAATATAAAATGACAACCGTAGCTCTGTTTTGAAATATGTAATAATTGCTTTATCTAGTATGGACAATTAATGTAAATTACATTTTTTAACTGTGATTCTGTTTTCTTGAAAGAAAAAAAATGCTGTTGGAACAGATAATATGTAACAAGCTTGCTATTGTGTTTATGTTAACAAGGAAAATTGTGCAGTAAATCTTGCTTCCCATTTTTATATAATTTATAATAGTATAGTTGGTTGTTCTAATTTGAATTGTATACATTAGGAATTCTCAGTCTGGTAATGCGTAAGGTTTTTCGGCAGATGTAATATTTCTATAATGAATAGTTTTGAGCAGAAACTCTTCAATTGTAATACGGTTTAGTGCCAGCCCTTTTTGTCCAGTGGAGTCTATGGTCTTCTCCTGTAGCTGAAGGTCTGGGGCATATGTACCTGTGTCCAACATTCCATGTGGTTAGTCTATTGTAACATCTCCAAACCTAGTTTTACACACCTTTGTGTGTACACACATTGTGAAAGATAAAACGGCCTAGCTGGTTTAACACTGGGTCACAATAATATTGCTCCTCAAATTTGTAAAACAAAATATCCTGTCCTAGAAGTCTAGCTCATACAACGAAATGCTGTACTGACAGTTCCCTTGTCCAACAAGAAACTATTTACTACATGCAAAGGAAGTGTCATACTAAATGGAGGGAGCTGTTTAGTTTAGGAGTGTACAAGAATAAACTTAATGGACAAACAGGAAATTGGAAGGATGATCAGTTGGTTCTTAAAGGCCCCCAGATGCATGTGGCATTATCCTAGGTAGTGATGTTTGATTAGTGCAGGGGTAGGCAACCCGCGGCTCCGGAGCCTCATGTGGCTCTTCATCCCACTTGCTGTGGCTCTGTCTTGCGGCTTTGCCTGTCACGTCGTCTATACAGCCCTCGCACCTGCTGGCAGCTCAAAAAGCCTCCAGCAGGTGCGAGGGTTGTATAGACTAGGGATGTCGCGGACTGTTCGCCGGCGAACTTGTTCGCGCGAACATCGACTGTTCGTGCTCGCCGAATGTTTGCGAACGTCGCGCAACGTTCGCCATTTTGGGTTCGCCTTACCTGGTGCTTTTTTTTACCTCTCACCCCAGACCAGCAGATACATGGCAGCCAATCAGGAAGCTCTCCCTCCTGGACCACCCCCACACCCCTTGGATCACTCCCCTTCCATATATAAACTGAAGCCCTGCAGCGTTTTTTCATTCTGCCTGTGTGTGCTTGGAAGAGCTAGTGTAGGGAGAGAGCTGTTAGTGATTTCACTGTTTTGAGGGACAGTTGATAGTAAGTTTGCTGGCTAGTAATCTACTTGATACTGCTCTGTATTGGAGGGACAGAAGTCTGCAGGGATTTGAGGGACATTTTAGGTTACTGTAGGTAGCTTTGCTGGCTAGTAATCTACCTTCTACTGCAGTGCTCTGTATGTAGCTGCCTGCTGTGGGCACTGATCTCTTCTGATCTCATCTGCTGACTGCTGTAATAACCCAATAGTCCTTGTAAGGACTGCTTTTATTTTCTTTTTTGTTGTTTTACTTTGCTACTATAACAGCCCAGTGCTATTAGTCTAGCAGTGTTGGGGAGTGGGACTGGTGTGATACTGTGCTGCTCCTAGTAGTTCAGCAGCAGCAACCCGAGAATTTTTTTTTTTTTAATATACATATATATTTTTTTTATTTTACTTATCTTACTGTTCTTTAACGTGTACAGTGCTGTTGCTGTTCTTCATAGTAGTGCACTTGCAGGCATTATTTGCCCAGTGTGTTCTTCAAACAACTGCCATCTAGCTGTGTGAACTTGTTCACATTCTGTCTAAATATCAATAATAATACCGACTCCAGAAACACCACCCGAGTGACGTTTTTCAGGCAGCAATAATATATTCCGTATCCACTGCTGTAGTAGTGTATACGTTGACCTTGTAGGCATTGTTTGCCCAGTGTGTTCTTCATTTTCAAACAACTGCCATCTAGCTGTGTGAGCTTGTTCACATTCTGTCTAAATATCAATAATAATACCGTCTCCAGAACCACCACCTGAGTGACGTTTTTCAAGCAGCAATAATATATTCCGTATCCACTGCTGTAGTAGTGTATACGTTGACCTTGTAGGCATTGTTTGCCCAGTAAAAGGAGGCAAATTGGGAGCACTCACCGGCCCAAGATGTATTTCAGCTGTGCTACACGTGGAAATACGCCCCCGAAGCGTTGTCTCAAACAGCAAATTGTATGGTAGTCACGGAGCATCAAGCAGATTAAAAAATCCGTTTATTGAAAAATGATTAAAATATAACAATGGAGCATAGAGAGAGAGCCCGTCGGCTCCATAGCTTTGCTTTGACGCGTTTCGTGGACAAACCACTTCCTCAGAAAGCTACATTGTAACCAACAAAGGTAACATTTAAAACAACAGATACCACACCCCTTGTAAAAACATTAACCCTGTCATGGTTGAAACCCATGATCGGTTCTTTAAAAGAATAGGAAGTGTGTCTCACTCAAATATGTTGAATAAACTCGTACGTCATGCATATCATATGTCAAGAATAATAATAGGAATTTAGAAAATAATAATTAAATGTTTCAACTTCAAGTTAATTACTTTTATTTTGATGGGGTCTTTTATCTTCAAAAACGTGGTGCCGCGATGGGGGCTTCGTTTGCCCCCACGTATGCTAATCTATACATGGGTTGGTGGGAGCGGCACCACGTCTTTGGAGACACGAACCCGTTCCGTCACCATATAGTGCATTTTTATAGATACATCGACGATTGCATAGGTATATGGGATGGAGACGAGTTGTCCCTGGCATTGTTTATCAAGTATTGTAATTCAATAACCAAAGAAATACAATTTACATATGAAACCCATACCAAAAGCATACCGTTTTTGGATATTAGGTTCACAGTTTCTAATCATGCAATTGGGACAAACTTGTTCCGCAAGCCCATTACACGCAATACGCTATTGCATGCACAGAGTAGCCACCCGAGGTCCTGCCTACGGGGCATACCCGTGGGTCAGTTCCTCAGGCTCCGTCGGATATGCTCCACGTGGGAGGCTTTCCACGAGAAAGCAATGGAGCTCTGGGATAGATTCTTAGAACGTGGCTACGATAGTGATGTAATCAGAGAGGCCTATGAACAGGCTGTCTCAAAAAATAGAACAGATTTACTGAAACACTCCCGACAGCGAAGCAATCCCAATATCCATTCACATGGGATCGGTGCTGCACAAGATTCAGCTATACGTTTCTCTATGGTTCATAGTAAAGAGGCGCATTGTGTACAGCGGAGTGTTAGACGGCATTGGAATGTTCTGTTACAAGATCCTGTTTTGAAGGACGTCTTAGATCAGTCCCCCTCATTTGTTTTCAGGAAAGGAAAATCACTGGGCTCTATCCTATCCCCTAGCCTTTATAGATCTAATAGTCAACACACTGATTCGGCTTGGTTAAGATATAAAGGAAATTATAAATGTGGTCGAAAAAGATGTAAATCGTGTTTGGTACTAAACGTCTCAAAGAGTTTTCGCAGTAGTATCACCAAAAAGGAATACTCTATTAAACGTCATTTCAATTGTTGTACTAAAGGCATTGTCTACCTAGGAACATGTGCATGCGGTGCACAATATGTGGGTAAAACCACACGTAGGGCTGGGGTCAGATTTTTGGAACATATAGCAGCCGTTAATAGAGGCGATAACAAATCAGCGATTTCTAGACATGCCATAGAGAGACACGATGGGATATCGTATTTTACCTTTCAAATTATCGATACCCCCAAAACTAATGTTAGAGGAGGTGATATGAATGAAGCCCTATCAAGGCTAGAGGCTTATTGGATTTTCGAACTAAAGACCATCAATACGAGTGGAGGTCTCAACCAAGATTGGGAACTCACCTGTTATTATTGAAATTGGGCTACTTATGTCCGAAGGCTTGGATATACATAATTTTCTCTCCTTTTTCTTTTCTTTTTTTTTTTCTTTTCTTTTTTTGATGTTGCTTTTTGTTTCTATTTTTTGTTTCCATTTTTTGTTTAATTATTTGATTTTTTCATCAATTTATGATTTAATACTTTATTAAATGTTGCCCTATAATATATATATATTTTTTCTTATTAACCTTCACTGCAATTATTTAATTGGTCATATAGTGCATTAAGCTATAAATGTATACTTATAACCCATCTCATTGGCCATGAAAGCATGTAACTTGAAGTTGAAACATTTAATTATTATTTTCTAAATTCCTATTATTATTCTTGACATACGATATGCATGACGTACGAGTTTATTCAACATATTTGAGTGAGACACACTTCCTATTCTTTTAAAGAACCGATCATGGGTTTCAACCATGACGGGGTTAATGTTTTTACAAGGGGTGTGTTATCTGTTGTTTTAAATGTTACCTTTGTTGGTTACAATGTAGCTTTCTGAGGAAGTGGTTTGTCCACGAAACGCGTCAAAGCAAAGCTATGGAGCCGACGGGCTCTCTATGCTCCATTGTTATATTTTAATCATTTTTCAATAAACGGATGTTTTAATCTGCTTGATGCTCCGTGACTACCATACAATTTATTGTTTGCCCAGTGTGTTCTTCAAACAACTGCCATCTAGCTGTGTGAGCTTTTTCACATTCTGTCTAAATATCAATAATAATACCGTCTCCAGAAACACCACCCGAGTGACGTTTTTCAAGCAGCAATAATATATTCCGTATCCACTGCTGTAGTAGTGTATACATTGACCTTGTAGGCATTGTTTGCCCAGTGTGTTCTTCAAACAACTGCCATCTAGCTGTGTGAGCTTGTTCACATTCTGTCTAAATATCAATAATAATACCGTCTCCAGAAACACCACCCGAGTGATGTTTTTCAAGCAGCAATAATATATTCCGTATCCACTGCTGTAGTAGTGTATACGTTGACCTTGTAGGCATTGTTTGCCCAGTGTGTTCTTCAAACAACTGCCATCTAGCTGTGTGAGCTTGTTCACATTCTGTCTAAATATCAATAATAATACCGTCTCCAGAAACACCACCCGAGTGACGTTTTTCAAGCAGCAATAATATATTCCGTATCCACTGCTGTAGTAGAGTATACGTTGACCTTGTAGGCATTGTTTGCCCAGTGTGTTCTTCATTTTCAAACAACTGCCAACTAGCTGTGTGAGCTTGTTCACATTCTGTCTAAATATCAATAATAATACCGTCTCCAGAACCACCACCTGAGTGACGTTTTTCAAGCAGCAATAATATATTCCGTATCCACTGCTGTAGTAGTGTATACGTTGACCTTGCAGGCATTGTTTCAATTTGTTTGCCCAGTGTGTTCTTCATTTTCAAACAATTGCCACCTAGCTGTGTGAGCTTGTTCACATTCTGTCTAAATATCAATAATAATACCGTCTCCAGAAACACCACCTGAGTTGTTGTTTTAAAAATAATGCCAGGCAAAGGCAGGCCGCCATGCAGAGGCACTAGGGGCTGTGCTGCTATGCTATCCTGTGGCCCTAGGAAATTGCCCAGTTTTAAAAAGGCAATGACCCTGAACTCCCAAAATGCTGAAGAGGTAGTTGACTGGCTTACACAGCACACCCCATCCTCTACCGTTTCTAACTTTACCACAACATCCTCATCCTCCACTGCTATGGGCACCCCACGTAACACTTCCTCCACCACCGGCGCCCCTTCTTCACTGGAGTCAGAGGAGTTATTTTCACATGAGTTTCGTGAACTGAGTGATGCGCAACCATTATTGGCAGAAGAAGATGAAGGAGATGAGGACGTTACACCAGATTTAATTCTGGCAGAGAACACAACAGAGATGGACATAATGAGTGATGAGGAGGTCCCCGCTGCTGCTTCCTTCTGTGAGCTGTCAGAAGAAATTGATGCATCTGAGGAGAATGATGATGATGAGGAGATTGATGTTTTGTGGGTGCCCAGCAGAAGAGAGCAAGAGGAGGATAGTTCAGATGGAGAGACGGAGAGTCAGAGAGGCAGGAGGAGAATAAGACTTAGAAGAAGCAGGGAGGACAGCTCGCAGGGAACAGTAGGGCAACAACATGTATCGGCACCTGTGGTCAGCCGGCCAACGCACCCGCCATTGCCGCGAACGCCGCCAACTTCTACTGTTACCGCCAGATTGCCAGCTTCAAAAAGGTCAGCAGTGTGGGATTTTTTTAATGTGTGTGCCTCTGACAAAAGCGTTGTAATTTGCAATGAGTGCAATCAGAAACTGAGTCTTGGGAAGCCCAACAGCCACATAGGTACAACTTCTATGCGAAGGCACATGAATGGCAAGCACAAAGCACTTTGGGAGCAACACCTCAAAGGCAACAGGCAAACTAAAAGCCACCCTCCTTCTGGTCCAGCATTTTACTGCTCTACCTCTGCTGTCCTTGACCCGTCTGAACCACCCTCCACTCCGCCTTCCACCTTGACCACCAGTTCCCATTCCCAGTCATCTGCCCCCAGCCAAGTTTCTGTGAGGGCCATGTTTGAGCGTAAGAAGCCAATGTCTGCGAGTCACCCCCTTGCCCGGCGTCTGACAGCTGGCTTGTCTGCACTCTTAGCCCGCCAGCTTTTACCATACCAGCTGGTGGACTCTGAGGCCTTCCGCAAATTTGTAGCAATTGGGACACCGCAGTGGAAGGTACCCAGCCGCAATTTTTTTTCAAAAAAGGGAATACCACACCTCTACCACCATGTGCAGAGCCAAGTCACCGCATCTCTGTCACTTAGTGTTGGGCCAAAGGTCCATATGACTACTGACGCATGGTCCTCCAAGCATGGTCAGGGCAGGTATGTCACCTACACTGCCCACTGGGTGAACTTGGTAATGGCTAGGAAGCAGGGAATGTGTGGCTCAACAACAACAGTGGAGTTGGTGTCACCGCCACGGATTGCACGCGGTTCTGCCACCACCTCTACTCCTCCTTCGCTCTCTACCTCGTCTTCTTCCTCTTCTTCCTCCTCTGCTGCTGGGTCCTCCTCCTCCACACCTGTGCACCCCCAGCTCCCCCTAGGCTATTCGACGTGCCAGGTACGCCATTGTCATGCTGTCTTGGGGATGACATGCCTGGAAAGCAGAAACCATACCGGATCTGTACTCCTGTCATCTCTGCAGTCACAGGCCGATCGGTGGCTGACCCCACACCAACTGAAGATCGGAAAAGTGGTGTGTGACAATGGAAGCAATCTGTTGGCAGCACTGAGACTGGGCAATTTAACACGTGCCCTGCATGGCACATGTTCTGAATTTAATAGTCCAACGTTTTGTCTCGAAGTACCCAGGATTCCAGGACGTTCTCAGGCAGTCCAGGAAGGTGTCGGCCCATTTCAGACATTCCTACACAGCCATGGCACGCCTTGCTGACATTCAGCAGCGGTACAACATGCCAGTCAGGCGTTTGATTTGCGACAGCCAGACTCGGTGGAATTCAACGCTCCTCATGTTGGAACGTCTGCTGCAACAACAAAGAGCCGTCAACGAATACCTGTTTGAACTGGGTGGTAGGACTGGATCTGCAGAGCTAGGGATTTTTTTCCCCCGTTACTGGGTGCTTATGCGCAATGCCTGCAGGCTCATGCGCCCTTTTGAAGAGGTTACAAATATGGTAAGTCGCACCAAAGGCACCATCAGCAACCTAATACCCTTTGCTTTCTTCCTGGAGCGTGCCGTGCGACGAGTGACAGATGAGGCTGTAGACCAGCGTGACGAGGAGCAGGAAGCGCACGATTTCTGGTCGGAATCACCAGAACGAACCCAGGCACCTGCTGCAACGCAGGGAGAGGTGTCAGAAGTGGAGTCAGAGGAGGAAGGTGGCTTTGTGGAGGAGGAGGACCAACAGGAGCAGGCTTCACAGGGGGCTAGTGGTGACCTTTTGGGGACCCCTGGTCTTGTACGTGGCTGGGGGGAGGAGACCGTGGATGATGCAGTCCTTGATAACGAGGAAGCGGAGATGGATACCTCTGCATCCAACCTTGTGAGAATGGGGTCTTTCATGCTGTCATGCCTGTTGAAGGACCCCCGTATCAAGAGGCTTAAGGAGAAGGACCTGTACTGGGTCGCAACGCTACTAGACCCTCGGTACAAGCATAAAGTGGCAGAAATGTTACCAACGTACCACAAGTCCGAAAGGATGCTGCATTTACAAACCAGCCTGCAAAACATGTTGTACAATGCTTTTAAGGGTGATGTCACTTCAGGAACTCATCAACATTCCAGGGGCAGAGGTGCCAGTAATCCTGCCACGAGCGCACCTGCAAGGACAAAGCACTTTGGCCACTCTGTAACGTCAGACATGCAAATGTTTTTCAGTCCAAGGCAGCGCCAGAACCCTTCTGGATCCACCCTCAAAAAACGCCTCGACCAGCAGGTAGCGGACTACCTGGCATTAACTGACTACTGGGTGCGCAGGCTTGATCTGTGGCCAGAGCTGTCACAATTTGCCATGAACCTTTTGTCTTGCCCCGCCTCAAGTGTCCTCTCAGAAAGGACCTTCAGTGCAGCAGGAGGGATTGTAACTGAGAAGAGAACTCGCCTAGGTCACAAAAGTGTGGATTACCTGACCTTTATTAAAATGAATGAGGGGTGGATCTCGGAGGGTTACTGCATGCCGGAAGACTTGTTCTGAGTTTCTGACTCCCCATGCAGCTGTCCTTCTCTGCACGCCTCATGACTCCACACACAGCTGTCCTTTAGCGTCCTCCTCCCTCCACCACCGTTACAAACTAGGGTGCAAACCCTACTGGTTTAATTTGAATCCAGGTAAATCCTGAGTTTTTCTGGCCTCTGTGCTTCAGTGGCTGCGACAAAAAAAATGAATATTTTCAGCATTTATATGGCATATTTTTTCTGGCCTCTGTGCTTTAGTGGCTGTGACAAAAAAAAATGAATATTTTCAGCATTTATATGGCATATTTTTTCTGGCCTCTGTGCTTCAGTGGCTGTGACAAAAAAAAAATGAATATTTTCAGCATTTATATGGCATATTTTTTCTGGCCTCTGTGCTTCAGTGGCTGTGACAAAAAAAAATGAATATTTTCAGCATTTATATGGCATATTGTTTCCGGCCTCTGTGCTTCAGTGGCTGCGACAAAAAACAAATGAATATTTTCAGCATTTATATGGCATATTTTTTCTGGCCTCTGTGCTGCAGTGGCTGCGACAAAAAAAAATGAATATTTTCAGCATTTATATGGCATATTTTTTCTGGCCTCTGTGCTTCAGTGTCTGCGACAAAAAAAATTTATATTGTTAGCATTTATATGGCATATTTTTTCCGGCCTCTGTGCTGCAGTGGCTGCGACAAAAAAAAATTAATATTTTCAGCATTTATATGGCATATTGTTTCTGGCCTCTGTGCTTCAGTGGCTGCGACAAAAAAAACATAATTTTTCAGGAAAGTACACATGCCTAATTTTTCAGGGTTCTGCAACAGTGGCAAAATCGCATCTTTTACGGTCACCGCAGGTGATCAATAAAGTAGACCAAAACTGGGCCCACACTGCAGAATCTGTGTTTTTTGGTTCGCTTCACTGTACATTGAATTACCTCTGCCTGACCGTGCACGTGCGCACAAGCACGGTGACTGCTAAACACACCACTACAGAAATATTGCCACCAACAGGACGAACATCCTGGAGGTGACAAGCTCAACTAGTAATTAACAACTATTATTTGCTCACTTGACGGCATCATTCATTAAAGCTCTTTGCGTTTTTTTGCGTTGCAGTAAGCGCCGCGTTTCGTCTTTGCGTGTGAACAGGCTGTAACCTTTACACGACTTGATTGCCATGTAGACGCCGGACGTTTTAAAGCATTTTATTACACAGGTTTAGAAATGTAGTGTGATTTCTGCCCTTTACAGCACAAAACGCAGCGCTGTGTCAACAATGTATTTTTCAGATACATTTTTGCCCTTGATCCCCCTCTGGCATGCCACTGTCCAGGTCGTTGCACCCTTTAAACAACTTTAAAATCATTTTTCTGGCCAGAAATGTCTTTTTTAGCTTTTAAAATTCGCCTTCCCATTGAAGTCTATGGGGTTCGCAACGTTCGCGAACCGTTCGCATTTTTGACGCAAGTTCGCGAATATGTTCGCGAACGTTTTTTTCCGACGTTTGCTACATCCCTAGTATAGACATCCCAGGCAAGACTGAGTCGCAGCAAGATGATACATCATGGTCCTTACCGCGGTCGCACACTCAAGACAAGAGAGAAGCCTGCAGAGTCCAACTGCAGCAGGTGCGAGGGCTATAGACGTGGATGTGACGCATATTTTAATGACGTCTATAACCCTCACCTTTAAACAGATGAGAACACTAGCATTTAATAGGGCTATTCAGTGTTTAATTTATTTCAAAGTAGGCCTACACATTGCACTTTTGTAGTTGTAACAGTTAAAATTTAAAAAAATGGCTCTTTTGATAGTAAAGGTTGCTGACCCCTGTAGTGTATGGTTGTATAGCCCTGTTCTGCTACTGCATGAGATCTAGCACACATTTAGTTGCGTGTGGCGCTACAGGAGTCCTGTGCCTCCGCTATATAAGAGAGCTGGTTCACTTTATTATGGCGTGCCTCCACCCGAGGTCAGGACAGGCTGAACTGTAATACCCCTCCCTGGGAACTTCTCTGATCCGCAATACACATACACAGTGGAACGGTTGATGTGTTTATTTGGCAGGACACTATACGTTTAAATTGCATTAATACAGGTAGCCTGGCAGCCAGGAGCAACTTCCCTCAAATAACACAGCTATTGATCTCTGGGCTGCTGAAGGGAATCCCCACTTATGTGGCAGTTGCTTCAGAGCCCTAAGAAGGACTCCCTTTGGCTTTCCGTGCCCTGAAAAGAGCACGCTTTGTTCTTCAGAGCCCTGAGAAGGACCCCCTTTCCTTCCGCACCCTAAAGAGAGCGTGCTTTTCTGCCACTGGGGTTCCCTATTAAGTTTCACACACAAAACTCTGGGAGTATGTACACTTTACTTGTAGTCTGCTGATTCTATATCCCAGCAGCACTTCCTTTTCTCCCAGCAGCACTTTCTCTCTCTCTCTCCCTCTTCCTTCCTGTCAGCTCACCGAGGGTGGGGCTCCTCCCCCTGCTTGCACAGAAACAATACAGAGGAGAGACAAGTGTACACAGCTCTCCTACAGTTGTGGTAGAAGAGTTTGCATAGAATCTCAACTTGTACATGGATGTGCATGAAGGCTTGGGGAGGCTAAGCCTCTTCAAACCAGCAGGGTACATGTCCTTAAAACAGGTGGAATTTAAAGATCTATTCACACTTCTATACTGTGCAATAGTAAGCAGTAACTGAGTTTCACTCACAGCTCCCCATAATCTGACACAGGCTGTGAGATCAGCTGTCTTGAGGAACAGAGGGTAGGGAGCTGATCTTCCTGGAAGAACTATATGCATAGGGGCATATTTATCAAGGGTCGAATTTCGAATTGAAAAAACTTGAATTGAAATTCTAATTCAAAAAGACCAACCGAAATTAAGTTGAAGTTTTTTTTTTTTTGGTCGAATAGGTCCATGTACGAATTGAAGGAATAGCGCATTCGATCAAATTGGATTCAAAGTTTTTCCCCAAAAAACCTTAGCTTTTTAAAAGCCCACAAATTGACTCCAAATTGGTTCTAGGATGTCCCCCATAGGCTAAAACAGCAATTGGGCAGGTTTTAGATGGTGAATGGTCAAAGTTGAATTTTTAAAGAGACAGTACATGATAAATTTCGATTTCGAATTTTTTTCAAATTAGATCGAATTTTGACGATTCCATGTCGAAGTACACAAAAAATAGCTCTAAATTCAATTTGTTTCATTCAAAAATTCACCTCGACCTTTGATAAATCTGCCCCCTAGTGTAAAAAACTGTTGCACTTAAAAATTTGATGCCCATTGACTTCAATGTGTTTTGCAAAATTTTTTAATTTTGCGTGAATTTTTTTGGAGTTTTGCAAATTTTACGGGGAAATGGGACAGATTCACTCATCACTAATTGTTACTCCATTTTGTTAAATAAAGAAGTGTGCAGGGGTGTATTTCCTTTACATTTACTGCAATACTGAACCTAAAAGTGACCTTAACGCTATATTGTACCCTCTACATTTTCAGCATTGATTTTTCCATGCTTCACATAGCTGGACTGGCTCAAACACACATTAGGAAGACCTCCTTATTTTCCACTCCCTTGCAACCACCTTCCATCAACCAAATTTGGAAATTAATTGAACATAATTGAATTAGCATTCTGAAGTATATGAATATTTTGTTTTTGATAAATAAATATTCAAAGGGTTGTTCCCCAAACACACTCGATGGAGTGTTATGAAGCTTATTAAGAACTTAAAAGAAAATCAGCATTTGCTGAGAAAATGCCTTCCAAGCCGCACAAGCCGCACAAGCCATGCGCTAAAGAAATAAAAATAGCTGGCACTGGTGAGGGTGTAGAATCACTCTGGGTAGAGATTTCGACTGGGCAAAAGGTATCAAAAAGAATTATCATTGGTGTATGCTATAAACCACCTCGTATAAGTGTCGAGTATGAAGCCGAGCTACTCTTGCAGATACAAGCGGCTTCACAGCTGGGTCAAGTTGTTGCTATGGGTGACTTCAATTATCCAGACATTGACTGGGGTAATGGGGTTGCTAAGACAGAAAAAGCTAGTAGGTTTGTAAATATGCTGAATGACAACTTTTTATTCCAGCTCGTTCAAGAACCTACTAGGAATAACTCTCTTTTGGACCTTGTAATAACTAACAATACTGAACTCATCTCTAACATTTGTGTGGGTGAGCATTTAGGGAATAGTGATCATAACATGGTCTCCTTTGAGATTCTGTTGCAGAAGCAATTCTATAAGGGAGTAACTAAAACACTAAATTTCAGACGTGCAAACTTTGACAGTATAAGGGCATCTCTGCAACATATTAAGTGGGAAATGCTTTTCACAGGGTTAAACACAGAACAAAAATGGGAAGTCTTTAAAATGCTGCTTAATAAATATACTTGTCAGTATATTCCACTTGTAAGCAAGGAACGTCGTTGCAAAGCAAAACCTTTTTGGTTCAATAGAAGCGTTGGTGTTGAGGTGGGTAAGAAAAGACGTGCTTTTAAGGCTTTCAAGTTAGCTGGTACAGCCGAAACATTTATAAGGTACAAGGAGGCCAATAAATCATGCAAAGAAGCTATAAGGCAAGCTAAAATTGCTATAGAAAAGGATATTGCAGCAAGCAGTAAAAAAAATCCAAAATTATTTTTTAAATATGTCAATAGTAAAAAAATGAAGCAGGAAGGGGTGGGACCCTTACTATCAGAGGGGGGTCAGCTGGTTGATGAAAACAAAATAAAAGCGCAGATTCTGAACTCGTATTTTTCATCTGTGTACACAAATGAAGAACCAGTAAGTGAAGGTTTCCTTCTTAACACTCCCAATTATAGTAATACAACTAATGATGCATGGTTCACACATGAAGAAATTCAAAAGAGACTTGAACATGTTAAGATTAACAAAGGTCCAGGGCCAGATGGTATTCATCCCAGGGTAATTAGCGAGCTTAGCTCTGTGATTGCCAAACCTCTTTACTTAATTTTTCAGGATTCATTGAGATCTGGCATTGTGCCGAGAGACTGGCGAATTGCTAATGTGGTGCCTCTATTCAAAAAAGGATCCCGTTCTCAGCCTCAAAACTATAGGCCAGTTAGTCTGACGTCAGTGTTAGGAAAGCTTTTCGAAGGGTTAATAAAGGATAAGATACTGGACTTCATAGCAAATCATAATACTATGAGTTTGTGCCAGCATGGTTTTATGCGTAATAGATCTTGCCAGACTAACTTAATTTCTTTTTACGAGAATGTAAGTAGAGACCTCGATTCTGGGATGGCAGTGGATGTGATTTACTTAGACTTTGCTAAAGCATTTGATACAGTGCCACACAAAAGGTTACTGGTTAAATTAAGGAATGTTGGCCTGGAACATAGTATTTGTACCTGGATAGAGAACTGGCTAAAAGATAGACTACAAAGAGTGGTGGTAAATGGAACATTTTCTAATTGGACCAGTGTTGTTAGTGGAGTACCGCAGGGCTCTGTACTAGGTCCCTTGCTTTTCAACTTGTTTATTAATGACCTGGAGGTGGGCATTGAAAGTACTGTTTCTATTTTTGCAGATGATACTAAATTGTGCAGAACTATAGGTTCCATGCAGGATGCTGCCACTTTGCAAAGTGATCTGTCTAAACTGGAAAACTGGGCAGCAAACTGGAAAATGAGGTTCAACGTTGATAAATGCAAGGTTATGCACTTTGGCAAAAATAATATAAATGCAAGTTATACACTAAATGGCAGTGTGTTGGGAGTTTCCTTAAATGAAAAGGATCTAGGGGTCTTTGTAGATAACACGTTGTCTAATTCTGGGCAGTGTCATTCTGTGGCTACTAAAGCAAATAAAGTTCTGTCTTGCATAAAAAAGGGCATTAACTCAAGGGATGAAAACATAATTATGCCTCTTTATAGGTCCTTGGTGAGGCCTCATCTGGAGTATGCAGTTCAGTTTTGGACTCCAGTCCTTAAGAGGGATATAAATGAGCTGGAGAGAGTGCAGAGACGTGCAACTAAATTGGTTAGAGGGACGGAAGACTTAAATTATGAGGGTAGACTGTCAAGGTTGGGGTTGTTTTCTCTGGAAAAAAGGCGCTTGCAAGGGGACATGATTACACTTTACAAGTACATTAGAGGACATTATAGACAAATGGCAGGGGACCTTTTTACCCATAAAGTGGATCACCATACCAGAGGCCACCCCTTTAGACTAGAAGAAAAGAACTTTCATTTGAAGCAACGTAGAGGGTTCTTCACAGTCAGGACAGTGAGGTTGTGGAATGCACTGCCGGGTGATGTTGTGATGGCTGATTCAGTTAATGCCTTTAAGAATGGCTTGGATGATTTTTTGGACAGACATAATATCCAAGGCTATTGTGATACTAAACTCTATAGTTAGTATAGGTATGGGTATAAAGAATTTTAATTAAAAGTAGGGAGGGGTGTGTGTATGGATGATGAGTTTTCATTTGGAGGGGTTGAACTTGATGGACTTTGTCTTTTTTCAACCCAATTTAACTATGTAACTATGTAACTATGTAACTACATCTTAATAAAGAACGTATCACCCACATCCATAAATATTCATGTACCCCCTCTGCGAAACAAAAAACAGGCTCCGTAAATAACAGTTTGCATATTTATTCTATAAATTCAATTGTAAAATAGGAATAAGCATATCACTTTCTATACATGGCTGTAATGAAATTAATAGTTGGATTAGCCTTTATATGCATTGAAGACAGAGGCTGTAACTAACATTTATTTGGGCAATGGCCCTTATTTCTTGGTTTCTCATTTTTTTTCTTTGCCTTATTACTAGAGATAAGCAGAGTTTTTATGAAAAGATAGCTTCTACCCTCACTTCAATGTATCCTTTTTAATCCAATTATATATGGCAATATAGAGCTGCAATACAGGTATAGGACATAGGCCTCCAATAAGCATGACTTGTATCTTTGTTGGGTTGAAGTACAAGGTACGGTTTTATTTTCCAAAATGTTTGTTTCCAAAAATGTTTTTAGTTTTTTATTGGCCTTCCCATAGAATAGAAAAGTCTGTTGGCACATTGCTACAGAAGAGCTTACTGTAAAAAAAAACAAAGGATATCGGTCTGGGGTTCATTTTTATTTGTGCCTGTAAAAAAAAGTATTCCACTGGGTCTCTACCAAGTACCAATAAAATATATAGTGAATAAAGTACCCTCTTGTAAAATATAAGGATATTATAAGTTAGCAAGGAGTTTCATGACCATATAAAAACACGAGGCCGAAGGCAGAGTGTTTTTATACAGGTCATGGAAATCCGAGATAACTTCTAATATCCTCATATTTTGCAACTGGCGGTACTTTATTTAATATAATACACAAATTTCAGTGAGTCATGTGACAGAAATGACATCAGAACTCACCATTTATGACTGATGACATCAGAACTCATTGTTTATATGGATATAATTTACAAGATATTCATGGCTTTTGTGTAATATAAATATATATATATATATATATATATATATGTATGTGACTGAAAAGCCTTCTAATTAACTCTTTTTTAATCCAAATAGCAGACTTAATATCACCCTAGGTCCAAATGACCGCCATATTTTTCATATTGTTTATATGTTTTTAATGTCGTGTTTTTAATAGAAAATGGTATCGGTTGTTGACATTTTACTGACCTGTAGATTTATATCTGTATTAATTGTGTTCTTTAATTATATTAAGGTATATTGATGCACATTTATACATTGTCTATATATTTCTAAATATTAAAAACTTTAGAAGATTAATATTAAAAATTGGTGTGCTTAATTTTTTTGTTGATTTAAACATATAACTGTTATGAAGAAAGAGTTGAAAAAAAAATTATATTAGTTTTCCAGTAGAGATTTACTGAGATATAGTAAGATGGGGATTTAGGCCCAGTTTTTTCTGTTTAGTGAGAGCACCGCAGCTTCAGTTTGTTGTTTCTTTTGAGTTCCCAGAATTGGTTTTACTAATGAGGATTACCTTTTAATGCTTTTAGGAGGGGTTGATTTCTGTAGATTTTCCTGCTGACTAAAAAAAACCAATGTCAAATTTGGGCCTGTTTTAGTAACCCAGAGCAACCAATCTGTAGGTAACATTTACATGTTGCCTAAAAGTAATGATTATGATTAGTTGGTATTAAATACTATGCCACCACACTTTTATTAAATTACTCAGTACGTGTACATAAGTACAGGGAAATAAGATAAGTTCCCAAGTATATGACAGAGGAAGTAATCCTTACCCCCTATTAAAGAAGATTATTGTATAAGGACGACGTTTTTCTTCATTCTATGGCTTAAAAAAAAAAAAAAAAAAAAAAATATATATATATATATATATATATATATATATATATATATATATATATATATATATATATATATATATATAGCAGTGAGTTAAAGGATTCTGCTGTGTTAGTTCAGGTGAAGCAGTTAGACAACCACAGGAACTTTTGGTACATTTATTAGAACATGGTATGAACACCTGCACCATATTGCCCTCAGCTTAGACAGGAAGAGGAAAAACAGGAATATGAATCATAAAGCAGCGGGAATATCCTTAACCAGGGTCACACTGGGCCATTTTGAATCCAGAATATAATCTGCAAGGCATTCCCCCATGTTGTGATAGCTCCCCTAAAATCTAAAGTGTTCAGCAATGACAATGGGCTGGGGTTTACAATGCTGAGAGAGGGTCTCTGTAATTCTCACATGTGGCAACTCAGTGGCCTTAGCAGGAGCTATAAGGGTCTTTAAGAGACTGAAGGTTTTTGCTGGCAGTATAGCAAGAACAATTTGTGCATTCTTTTTCTGACTAACATAATTTGCAGACAGCCATCTCTCAAATCTTTCCAAATAAGAATCCAATTCTTCAGCAGATTCTGAAAACTCATAGGAGTATACTCATGTGAAGTTACAGTCCTCTGGAGTGAAATTCCGCCACTCTCCATTCATTTCTATGGGATTTTGAAAGGCGTATTTATCAAAAGATGAACTTTCACCCATTGATAAATACTCTTTTAAAAATCCCATAGACATTAATGGAGAGTGGCGGAATTTCACTCAAGGACTGTGGCGATCTCTAACTTCACTCTTTGATAAATATACCCCTAGACTTTCCCAATGTCAGAAATTGTAGCAAATTTCTCAATGTGCAGAGAAGCAGGCCTGGATTTGTGGAGAGGCTTCAAAGGCACGGGCCTAGGGCCGCAATCTAAACATCATGGGGGGGTGTAGTTCTGTACACGTAATCTCCAGCGCATGCGGGGGGAGTGCACTTGCGAGGGCGCCAGTGCTAGGACCCTGCGGGCCTAAGGGCTTGGGTTGCCTTCCTATATATTTATAATTTTTCCCTATTAATAACATTGGGATCAACCATTTAAAATACCAGCTAGGTGGCAATCCTAGTAGGGGCGCCCAAGTCCAAAATCCGGACCTGCAGAGAAGAAATCATCTTAAATAGGAGGAGGGAAAACAGGAATATGAACCATAAGACAATGGCAAAGCAGCAGGAATGCCCGTAAACTAAATGTCCACACAATTAGGTTACTACAACCTGGTTGTCACGTACTGTCCAGTTTTAGTCCATGGTGCCATGCTAGTGTACTTATTATGGTCATTAACTTTGCACCCTCTGGAAAATGTACCCATGCTTCCAAATAATAGTAATAGGCTCCTTCTCCTTCTCAGAATGGGAAATATTCTGAAACTTTTTACACTGCAAAAGCTTGTTTACAAAAATCTGTTAATATACTGTACATCTAAACACATGCCTCGTTAATTCAGCTTTGAAGACACTCGGTGCCCAAGCTTATTTTTTCTACCATAGTGCAAGGAAAACATGCCAAGAAAGGTCACTTATTAAATCTAGGCAATCTGTTCAGCCAACAATATGTGACTTTGGTCACTGCTACAGGCACACTCTATATATGAGATGCTTATTAATGAATCTAATTCTGAATGCATGATAAAGTGCGCTTCTCTGCATCTTCATTGAATAAAAGTCATTTGTAACTATTTTCGTTCAGTTCTTCTGTTTCTGCCAACAATATTTCCATATTGGCATATTGCTATTGATACAACAAACCAATCTGTATTCATGCATCTTTTCGTTATTTACAGCTTACAGAAATCCAAAATTCAACTGTGATTTGAATAATGAAATATCTAAATATTAATTTTAACTGTATCATACCTAATTGGATGTAGTGCCGTTTGCTTGTTTCATTTCCCATGAGACCTTGCCTCTGCTAGCTTGTTGGTATTTATCCAACAAAAATACAGGTATTTTGTCTCACTTCAGTTATTAAACTTTGAAAATGGACATTTGGAACCAGAGCACCACATTCTTTGGTTCAAATAAACTAACCATCCTAGAAGGTATGATTTCCTATGAAAACTATTAATAGTTAGTGATGGCATGAATTTGCGGCAAATTCCTACGATTCGCTGCTGTCGTATAAATTCGAAAATTCTCCAATTGCTATCAACATTCTACTTCCACTGAAGCAAGGATGAACAAACCAGCTGTGAATGCTATCTAGGGGGCAGATTTCCTAAAGGACAAAGTGGCAAATGCTGGCAACAATTCACCAGCATAACCGCCCACAGGGACATCACCGATTTACTTACGGACGCAGGCGCCAATTTGCTAGTAAAAGAGGCACTAGAGCTCATTCCCACTCTATTGCCAGGTGACAATTCGCTCGGACGAATGGACGTTACTCAGCAAATTCACTAAAATGCGGATTTTACTGAACGTTACCTCTTTTTTGCCAGACTTGCTTTCGCCAGCTCAGACCAGACAAAGTGCACTGGAGGGCATAGATCTTCCTCAATCTTCTGTTACTTACATCATATTCTTTAGTTAGAAAAAAGCATTAAAGTTCAAAAAACGCTGGTGTCTTTTCCTTTTTTTGTTGGGGTAACCGGCTTCCCCCATACATTTTCTAACATATGGAACATTAGTTATACAGTGGGCTCATGTGTAGGGCATTATAACAACTCTAATGTCTTTATTAAGGTTCCCTGGACTTGTGTAATTAACAGTGGAAATGTAATGTATTTCCTGCAACATATAACATAAAGACGTCCATTCGACTTTAAATTTCCCACCTTATGCAAATTAACCTAAGCGCAAGACCTCTAGCGAATTTGCGCTAGGCAGAAATGAAAGCTATCGTATCTTCGCTTTGAATTGCTCGCATTGGCAAAGTAATGCTAGCGAAAAGTCACCAGCGTTCAGCGACCAGGATGAAACTTTGCATTTTAGTGAATTAGTGTTGTCTGAGCGAATATTCGCCAGACGAAGTATAGTGATGGGTTTGAATCGGTCGCTGGCGACTTTTCGCCGGTTAGTGAATCTTCCTCTAGATCTATTTGCCCTTGTTTGACCAGTATCTAGGTTCAAGTTTTAAATGGTCTTACTTGCTGAAATAATTAGGCACATACAGAATCCTCCTCCTAACATGCACATTTCCAAGTAACAGGTCCAATGTGATATCACTGTGGTGGCCATTATTATTATGTCACCATAGTTACATAGTTAAATTGGGTTGAAAAAAGACAAGTTCAACCCTTCCAAATGAAAACCCAGCAAAACTGCCAGCCAGACTGGCATTATGAAAGAATCAATATTTCTTCCACAAATGAATTATTTTAATCAAACCTATGTTGTGCAAATGCCTGCTTTACATTCTACTAATAATGCTACAAATGTAACTTCATTGCATTAAAGCTTCAACCAAAGACAAGAAATCAGCTACCAATGCACTTCCACTGGAAACCCCCTTTACAAATTACTTTCTTTGCATAACTATGATTTGCAGGCATCGAACCACAATGTAAAGGGAAACAGCCAACAAATGACAACAAACAAGCCTTAATGCAATTGTTTTTATTATCTAATATCCTTCAGAGATTTAACTGTTTGAGAACAAAAAAAGGGTATCGTTATTCACACTAAACTATTGGCATATCAAGGTTTTTGTAGAATTAGACATTTATTGAGATATGTGATACATCAATAAAAGAAGCATGATTGTGCATGGATAGTATTGCTCTCTTTCAACACTTACTACTAGGTTTGATTCCAGCCAGGGCAAGAACTACAACAGTTTGGTTGTCCTCCTAGTTCTTACAAAGGTTTCCCCAGTGACATCCTTTTAGATTAATTTTCTAGAGATGTCCCTAAACATCCAACTGATCTGGTAACCCTACTGTAAGGGGCAGATTTACATAGGGTCGAATATCGAGGGTTAATTAACCCTTGATATTCGACTGCCGAATGTAAATCCTTCGACTTTGAATATTGAAGTCGAAGGATTTAGCGCATTTCCTACGATCTAAGGAATAATCTTTCGATCGAGTGATTAAATCCTTCGAATCGAACGATTCAAAGGATTTTAATCCATCGATCGAAGGATTTTCCTTCGATCAGAAAATTGTTAGGAAGCCAATGGGGACCTTCCCCATAGGCTAACATTGGCCTTGGTAGGTTTTAGGTGGCGAAGTAGGGGGTCAAAGTATTTTTTAAAGAGACAGTACTTCGACTATCGAATGGTCGAATAGTCGAACGATTTTTAGTTCGAATCGTTCGATTCGAAGTTGTAGTCGAAGGTCGAAGTAGCCAATTCGATGGTCGAAGCAGGGGAGAGATGTGTAGTCTCTATAAAGTGTTTGGTAATATGTTGGCACTGTATAAATAAAGGATAATAAAATGCAAACGGCAGTTAAAAATAAAAAAGACTCGTGAATTTCTCAAAGGATAAATCAACTGTTTATTGAGACGAGCATGTGCAATACAGCTATGCATAGCAATTGGTGGTACAGGTACAGGCTTGTTCGGGACCTGGAGTTTTCTAGATAAGGGGTATTTCTAGAATTTGCATCACCATACCTTAAGGGGAAGATTTATTTTTTATGCAAATGTGTCTATTGGGGAACTCCACAGATAAATATGATTCTTAAAATCCCATAGGAGTGAATAGAAAGTGAGTTTGTTTTTCTGTGGTGCATTCTAATCTGCCCCTAAGTCTACTACAAAAACTATTTAAACTTTAAATAAACCCAATAGGATTGTTTTGCCTTCAGTATGGATTCCTTATATCTTATTGGGATCAAATACAAAGTACTGTTTCATAATTACAGAGAAAAGGGAAATCAATTTAAAAAAATGTGAATGACTTTATTAAAATGGAGTCTATGGAAGATGGCCTTTCTGTAATTCAGAGCTTTCAAGGTAACTGGTTATGGGAGAACAGATCTCATACTTGTAATATATCTTTATAACGCCATAGAGCTCAACAAAGAACATGTTATAGGAACAGTTTATGTAAAAATAAAAACTGTCTGTGCCAAATAAAAAATGTTTCTAATATAGTTAGTTAGCCAAAATTTTCATCTATTAACGCTGGAGTGGCTGGATGTCTAATATAATAGCCAGAACACTATTTCCTGATTTTCAGTTCTCTAACTCTGAATTAATCAGCGACTTTAAGGGGGCCCACATGGGACATAACTGTTCAGTGAGTTTGCAATTGATCCTCGCCATTCAGCTCACATTCAATAGCAACAGTTGTGACTCGTGTGCCCCCCCCTCAAGTCACTGATTGGTTACTGCCTGGTAACTAATCAGTGAAAACCAAGAGAGTTGAAAAACAGGAAGTAGTGTTCTGGCTATTACGTTAGACATTGAGTCACTCCAGCCTTTATACATTAAATTTTTGGCTAATTAACTATATTGAAAAGATTTTTTATTTTGCACAGCTTATCCATTACCCATTTATACTGAACAATCCCTTTATAGAGTAACACCTTTCACTTGGAAAATGGAATATGTCACATTGCCCCATGTTGAGCCAAATGTATCATTAAAACCTGTTCCTCCAGTAACCTGCTGCCAAAATGGTGTACTTTCAGACCCTTACAAACTGGCAACTAAAAACAACTCAATACAAAGCATCCTTGGGATATTGTCATGTAATGGATTTATTTACAAATCAAACTGTATTGCAGATTAGCGAGGGTTGTAGAAGGTAAAAAAAGGTAGATTTAGGTTATATGAAGGTGTCAAAACTAAGTCTTTCAGGAAAATGAACAGAAATTACATTACTGGAAGCTGATACTGCAGGTGTCTTCTATTGGCTGTTGCTGATCCTTCATTTTATGTCCTAGTGAAAGTAGAATGAGAAATATCAGAGCCAGATGTAGCATCTACAGCACAGAACTCCTAAACTTTTATGTGTAACAGAAATTTACATTTCTAGGTCAACAAATTGTGCTCAAATCATTAATCAACATAAACTGAAAACTATTCTAATCTGCTAAATTGAATGCAGAAAGCACTCTAGAAAGAAGTCTTTTTTTATTATCAGTCTCTTACTGGTGTCCAGACTCTTTGATATAAATTTGGATGCCCCTGAAGAGCTTCCCTTGGCACATGGCTCCCTGCCAGTTCTGCAAAGCTCCAATTTGTATCGCAACAGGCTTATAAAATTAACCTAAAAATGAACATTTTAACCTACATCTCTTATCACATCTGCTCACAGCAAAATGCAATAAAGACCTCACACAGTTTTAATGCCCCAGTGTAGGCACCTATCCAGCTGTGCTAGATTGTAATTCTTAAACATAAAGATTCCCATCTACTCTCATATAGATCTGGCACCATGAAAGTTCCTGGAACAAGAGTTTATAACCACAAAGGACAGCGCTCCAAACACATAAACCACTTCAGAAACCTCACTTCAACATTTACTCATAATGCATTTTAATGGAAAATCAGATCAGATCCCATTTAGTAGTTGGAAAGAGTGTGACAAATCTCACTAGGCCCTGAAATATATGCAATAAGGCACTACTATAAAGTATTGATCTGCTTTTTTTTTTTTTTAACTTGGAGAAAGACTTGGTGGTTATGGCTTGTTTTTCGCTGACAAAATTTTAAAAGACTATTGCATTATCAAAGATGTGTGTAGCAACATAGCTTTAACTTTTTAGCTGCCTGCAAAGTAGAAGCAACATATCTGATACCAAAGTTACTGAGAACCAGGTGGCATAGATTCGACTTATCCTTATTGTACATATTTTACATATCCTTATTATTATTGTTTCCGATCATGCATTGTTAGGCAATCATCCTGTTCTGCTGTCAGTTATAATAGTTTTTAGTTTTAGTAATATGCCCTTAGTGAAGTTATAAGTATTTTGCTTTCTTTATTCTGTTGTTGATCTTCATCTATCATGGCCTGATTTTAAGTAAACATTAGTGATGGGCGAATCTGTGCTGTATTGCTTCAACGGAAAAATGTGTAAATTTATTGCGAAATTCGCTAAAAACAGCGACATTTTTGCAAACCGTATGCGTCAAAATAATTTTGACGCACTTCAATTTTGACTCGAGCAACCCTTTTTATACGCACAACCATTTGGTCAATGGGCGTCCAAATCATTTTGACCCGTGTCAATTTTTTTTGATGTATCTGATTTTTCGGCAGCAAATTATGCATTAATTAATTTTGCCTGCGGCAAAACTCGGAAATTCACCTTGAATTAGTGTCTGGCGAATTTATTCGCCCATCACTAGTGAACATGCTTTTACTAAATCAATGGTGATAGCCAATTAGATGTATTTAAATAGAAATGTATTAACAGTTTAGCATGTTTTTATTCTATGAATATTTATTACATGCAGGTGTGTCCAGGATATGTTTTTTAAAATGTAGGCAATCTATGTGCCCTAGGATGTGCAGGATATGTATCACTGAGCTACAATGACACAAAGAAATACTGAACACCTCAGCTTTCTTTTCTTGTGAGGGGGATAAAACAGTCAATATCCTCTATTCACTTAGAACTGTAGTTCCTGAAAGTGCTGAGGAACTATATTGAAGTGATTATTACTTAATAACATGTCATAATAAAAAAGTTATGCCATAGCTCCTTGATGCTGTTGTTTCCCAGCCTGGTGGCTCCATGCTCCCTTTGCAGGTGGCCAGCCTCCATCATGGTGATCATGAGCACTTTAAATTGCTTTAATCATTTTAATAATGCATTTTATTATTGCCTAGTTTGTAGTGTCTGCATCTTCTGCAAACAGAAGCCTTAGACACATGCCTCTGTTGCTTTTCTGGCTCTGTGAGTAGCACCCAATACTAACTGAAGTTCAGGGGGCATGGAGAAAGTAGCAGGGTGGTGAGTGGGTGAGTGGATCAGCTATGCAACGCGTGTTGGTGAGTGGGTTGCTATGGAGGGTGGGGCTGGTATAGAGATATATCTCTATTCAGGAGCTGGATGAAGCAAAGGGATCTTCGGGACCCATCAGTGAGATCTCTAATGTTCAGTTATGAGTATAAAGATGCAGTATATTCACAAGCCATTTTTCTATTTTGTAACCAAATTTTTCAAAGGGATTCATCACTGAGATGAAGCCGTCTCTGCTAGGAGATCCAGTCCAAGCAGCAGAAAGGGCAGTGTGGATCAAACAGTTTTTGTTTATTGCTCAACAACTAGACATAGCCAAACACATGTGTGTGAAAAGAGGTACAAAATATTACCCTTCATTGGGCTCCATCAAGTCCTAATCCATCTCTGCTTCATTTATTTGTAAAAAAAAACAGAATGTTACTATTAAATGTAAAATAGTATTTACAATTAGATTTCTGAAGGCTATTTCAATTGCATTGTTTTGTCATTTGGGTTACTATAATTTAAGTCTGCATAGTCACCTTTTAACTATTGTGTTGACTAAGCAGTTGACAATTCATAATACTTGCAAATAGGAAGGTGGTTCTGCTCCCCTATAGCTTTACAGCATATAGACCACAATAATGTCTCCAGCTTTATAACGGAATTTTCTCCACTTGGCTACCAGAATGTCTTTGACTTAAATGAGTAAAGCTGTAAATGTTGGCCAATTATAAAGGCATATATTCACTGCAATTGAAATAAGATAAATGTTGATGAAAATAAAGGATTGTGTTTCATTTAATTAAAGGTGCAAAGCACTGTACTTTCAATATCACATCTCAGTAAACTGAATGAAAGATTACCTGAGTGTGACTATCATCTAATTAGAAAGACCATTCTGCTGTGACTAGCACTGGGTCATCTTTCAGGCACTTTCTCTTGAAAAACAACAAAGGTTAAGATTAAAATGGATTTGGCAGGAAAAAGAATGAACTGATCCACAAATTAAATTATTGAAACCATGGGTTGTGAAGGTGAAGTGTCATTCAGTTTTCAGTTGAGTTTTAGCATTCATTGCACTTATTTCAAAGTTCTAATTAACCAAATGGAAATAATGTTGAAGCTCTAAGCTCTTTGACCAGCTTCTTCTGTTTTCCCGGAAATAAATATTATCTCACCAGCAGGGTTTTCTTCAAAGTATTGTTCCCCAGGTTATGCAGATAATGAGTCCCATATGTTTTGTAATTTATATAGTTTGTAAAATCATGGCTAATGAATAGGTAAGTAGACAACTGCCTGCTTTTAAATCAATTTCTGTTCCATTAGGTCACTGGCAAAATCAATTAGAAAAAGGAATTCAAGGATGTAGGAAACCCTAAGTGAGCTAATGGATTTGTCTGCTTGTATAAAAGTGTCCCTTGTGAGGGTAACAGAAATGAATTTAAAGAGAAATGGAATAAAGATAAACGGTAGAAAAGAAAAGGTAACATAGCAGAAGCTATCCCATAATAAACAATGATTTCATTAAAATGTTTTTGAAACACACACATTTTCCCAAAATGAGAACAAGGGTAATCTTGGCAAAGTTAAACAGCCACTAAAATCTGTCGGCTCAATGTAGCTGCATTTGTTTGGTCTTATTATGAATATACTGTAGTTCATACACATAAAGGGAGCAAACCATGGAATAATCAGATTCCCATTCTCACAGTTAACAAAATAATCTATGAATACATTCTATTTTATAGCATAGGTCTGAGGGCACTCTACAGAGTAGAGACCTCCTTCCTCTAGTTTCTGAAAACTGAATTAACTATATTGTGTGTGTGTGTCTATATATATATATATATATATATATATATATATATATATATATATATATATATATATATATATATATATATATATATATTTATTTATCTTTTTATTGTATTGAACACTGGTTATTAATGTATCGTGCTACGGTACATTGCTGCGTGCACAACTAGCACAAAATATATGTACAAAGTAGGTGTAGTTCCTCTAGAGCTCTTGAGTGATGAGTACAGCATAAAATATGTTAAGCTAATCTGATAACTATGTTCCAATACATTTTCCTTGACATTACCTAGATAGGATTAATCCTTTGGAATGTCTGCTATTAGTGATTATATGGTTATAAATTGTAATCTCAGGATAGAACACCTAGGCCCTCCACTATATTGGCGAGGTACACTAAAGTACACAACTGCATTATTACTGGAACATTTTCTCATGAATGTCCCCTATGTGCCAACTGGTCTATTTTACGAAAGTGTTAATGGTTGAAACATGTTAAGGCCAACAACTTATTAGATGCATTGGTTTAGAAAACAGCTGTGTATCTAACCAGTGCTGTACAAATACAGTGCAAATGTGTTGATTTTAATGGAAACTCAGGTAGATCATAATGCATTTGTTAACTGAAATACATACAAAAAATAAAAATCACTTTTATCAGAATCATAGTGATTTCACAATTTATAGACTCTATTTTTATTGACATCTATAGTTAGATGTATGTAAGTCAGTAATAGAATTAGACACCCTCAGGCTTGCCCTCTCCGCCCCCACTGCCCACCAATGTCTACAGCTGCACTGATTACCAATTACCACACCCCTTGTCTCCCATTATCCCAATGGGATAGTGAATGTACTTATTTAAAAGGTTGGGTCTTTAGGGAGCATTTGAAAGTTTGGAAGGAAGGGGAAAGTCTGATAGCTCAAGGCAGAAACTTCTAGAGATAGGCAGAAGCCCAAAATAAGACTTGCTTTAGAAGTGATGAGAGGACTAGAAAGGCAAATGCTGAAATATAACAAGGGACTTCATGGTTAAAGGAGAACTAACCCCCTCCCCAACAAAAGCCCCCTAAACCTGCAGGCATTGCCCCCCTTTCCCTCTATCGCCCTAAAAAATGCGGCCCTTAAATGTAGAGAAGTGCAATGGAGCTCCCAGTTGCCATCTTCCAGCTCTTTGTATAGTCTTTGGGTCTCAACGCCGATTTGTGCATGCACAGTTGAACCCAATTCCTGACTTGGGCCATGCGCATGCGCCAGCAGGCATTGTGACAGCGAAGCGACCTGAAGACTATATGAAGAGCTGGAAGATGGCGACTGGGAGCTCCGCTGTGCTTCTCTGTATTTGAAGAGATACTGACATCAGAAATGAAACTCTTTTTATATCTACCATGAAATTTACTTAGAATTCTACTTATAATTTTGCCAGAAAGTATATCTGACTCCCTGTGTTTGTCTATGAGGGGGCTGCCATATTTGTGCAGCAAGAGTCCGTTAGCATTACTAATTTTAAAGGGTTGGTTCACCTTCAAACAACTAGTTTTTTCAGATAGATCACCAGAAATAATGACTTTTTCCACTGACTTTCTATTTTCTATGTGTGCCCGTTTTTCTAATATTGAGGTGTCAAGTGTAATTTTTCACCTTCTGCAGCAGCCCTGAGAGGGGGGGTCCCTGACCCTGTAAACTGTTCTAAATGGATACATAAAACCGCTCATATGTAAAAAAAACACTTTTCATAATAATTTTATGATAAAAAGTACTACTAAAAAGTATATTATTATTCATGTTTGTATTATTATAATAAAAATGATAATAATACAAACATGAATAATAATAAACTTTTTAGTAGTATATGCCTTTGGGTAATCCTAACGTGGCATGAGCCAATTAATAAACAAAGGTCTTTCTTTTGCTTCCACACTTCTTCCTGTTGCATTAATTTTGGTCCGGTGATCTCTGAGGCAGCACAAAGAATGTAATAAAATGGGGTCTCAAGGGAAAAGATGCAAATGGGCAACAGTTACTATGCAACTATGTGAAACAATGAGATGGAATGTCTAGGAGCAGGGTAAAGAATGAATTTATGGAGTTGCAAAAGGTTAAAATGGTAAATGTAAAAAAAAAGATTTGTGGCCAGGTTTGATAAATCAGCCCCATTTACGTGCAAACGTTTTTGTTTTCATTCTGAACATGGAATTTCTATGATTTAAAGGAATTGTTCAGTATAACAGCTGGGTAAATAAATAGGCTGTTCAAAATAAAACATGGTTTCAATATGGTAAATTAGCCAAAAATGTAATCTATAAAGTTTGGAGTGACTGGATTATGTCATAATAGCCATAACTTTTTCTGCTTTGCAGCTCTCTTGGTTTCCACTGATTGGTTACCAGGCAGTAACCAATCAGTGACTTGAGGGGCCCACGTGTAAAAAAATTCTGCCAGAAGCAATGTAAAATAATTGTGTTAGATATGGTGTTAAACACAAGAGTCCTCTGCACTCAACCCATTATCAATATATTGCAATATATTTAAGCTGGCCAACTACGTCAAAGTCATCCCATATCTGGCCAGTCCTACGCTCAATTTTATCTGATTCATTAAGAATTCTATTGCTTCATTATACATTTTACAAAGGGACTAGGTTTTACCTGCAACTTACTTGCTGCTTTCAAAGTAAACCTCCATACTTGGCTGCCCTTTTATTAGACACCAGTGGGATCACCTGACTATAGCTGGGAAGGGTGGGAGCTACAACATGGAGCTGGTCACTGCTCCTGTATAAACTATAACAAACAAGGGAAAGTTGTGCTCACCACTATTTTTTAAAAACATTAGGCGGGGGTGCAATGAGGGTGTGACCACAAAATACATATAGTCAAACACAATCTTGTGTTTGACTATATGTATTTTGTGGTCACACCCTCATTGCACCCCCGCCTAATGTTTTTAAAAAATAGTGGTGAGCACAACTTTCCCTTGTTTCTTAGATATGGTGTTCACATGGTGTAATAAACTGAACTGTTCCATTAAATGAGGACTATATTTGTCTGTTTAATAAACAGCCCTCTGTTGTTAGTATTATCTCTCTCTATTCTGATATCTTAATAAGGTTGCACTGGAGGCACACAATATCAGCAAAATTTCCTGTTTTATGCATGTTACTATCCACAAAAGACAATCCTGCTGTAAACATTTGAATAAAGAATCAGTGTCCTAACCTACAGCAGGAAAGAATATAATTGGTCTTTTAAGCAAAAGATTAAACATGTTTTGCTAAAAAGTCTTTCTGACAGTGAGGTTCATGTGTTTCCCTATGGAGAGCAGTTTCACTTTATCATTTATTTTATGAACTGCATTCACTTAAAACTCCTTGCATGCTGATTCCTCAGTAATTACATTCTCAGAATTAAAACTAGATAAAAAGTGTGACCTATCACTGAAAACGTCAGTAAGACATGTCGCCATTTGAACAAATCAATTTATGTTTAATTATTGCTGCTGTTAGCAATGGGGCAAACAGCAGCACAGCAATTACAGTATAGCAGGTACAAGATTTGTTTACATTATCATGACTAGAGTGATCATTGAGCTTGAGAAGAGCTTAGAATATTAAAATCCCTCTAGTAGAAAATCAAGTGACTTTAAGATAAATGTGGTTTACTGCAACAAATGCTTTAAAATTAACACTACGTTTAATGATTAGAAAATATGATTAGTAAAAAGTACAACACAAAAGTGACATGTAGATATACATGCGCTGTACATAACCCAGCATTGACAGTCACACACTGGCTCTTTTAATTTGCAGCATAAAGGTAAATTTTATATAGACACTAAGGAGGAGCTCCCTTTAATGGGAGTCAAAATAAACATTTTTCTCGTTAAAGTTTTTCTTTAATTTTTGACTGTTATGAACAACTGGATTGTCAATGGAAAAGATATACTTATACTGACTTCTGTGGCATCGTTATACAGATGCAGCCACTTTGGTTTGTCTGTTTGACACAGAATAACTAAACACAGATATCCCATTTATCTCATTTAACACAGAAAACTGTGTCACAACATCCCATCTAATTAAAGCATTCACCATTGTGAACAATGGAGCTTTGATATGCTAATGAAAAGGTTAAATGCATTAAATGAGTTAAGATGACTTAAGATAACACAGTTTCTTCAATTACCCCTGAGTCATGACGCATTTAACTCACAAATCCAAGTGGCTTCATCTGTAGGTCTGATTTAAGGGATACTATCATCGGAAAACATGTGGTTTTCAAAACGCAGTTAATAGAAACCCTTTAAAGATTTTATGCATTTGTTTTGTCATTGAAAAAAACACAATTGGATTTTACCATTACAATTCAATTGTGTAAGAGGTGCTGTGAGATGCAATTACCATGTGGAAGCTACCCAGATAATTCTACTTAAATGATGTATCCAACAAAAATATTTGCCATGGACTTTGGTGAAAGAAACTTCTGTCTCAATGTAGGGAGCTTTTAAAGTCCCGGAGAGCCTGGGAAAGTATAATTGAAATGAGAAGGAAATTCCAGAGGATGGATGTAAAGTACTTGGGAATTCCTGGGTGCATGAGTGTGAAGCTGTAAAAACTGAGGGGGAAAGGACTGAACTTAGTAAATAAGAGGTAAAATATGAAGGGTAATTGAATGCAATTTGTGGTGTAAATTAAAAATGTTTTAACCCTAATGTATATTTCCCCCATAATTGTAGCTGTGTGCACCACATATGTTAAAATTAGAGAAAGTGGTAGCTAATTCTATGTGACGAATACGTTCATAGTTGTGATTACATAAATTGTATGTTTATTACAGATGCAACCTGTGCAATCAGAGTTGCATCAAGTGGCGTGATTTTTGAGTATGATTTAGTGGAAGAGGCAGGATGGATGCAATAACAGTAAAGGCGTTGTTCCGTGCAAGAACCTTTATTAGTGGTGCTATTAAGAACATTTGTGTCCATTTTAGCTCATTCACCGGCATGAGATTGCTGTGTGCTTAATTAGTTACATGGTTTAGTACAAGAATGTTAAAGCCCAGTTACCACAATAGGGGAGAAGCAAGTATAGGAAGGCATTTCAGCACCATGGACAGCAATTCATGCAGCCTGCCTCTGGTAAAGCCACCAGGTACAAGGCACTGGGTTCAAGGCTATCTGTATGAGATGAAATAAGAATTTTAAAAAATGTCATGATTATGTCAGCTATAAAGCTACTTTTTAATTGATGTCATTGTAAAGAGATGCAGATTGTGCCATTGTCAAAACTGCTGGTGCATGTAAAATTAAGCACTGCCTAGTGTGCCATAGCCCTTGTATGTTTATCAGTGGTGTAACTAGATAATACTGGGCTGCACAGCAAATAATTTTTCAGGCCATTAAAATGTCTAGAAGTTGACCTGTTTATCAATATTTAGTTAGGGCCTCATGGGGCCTATATACCTCCTGCCCCCCACCTTGCAGTCGCAGGGTCCTGCCGCTGATGTTTATTATGCTAAGTAAGAGATTAGAGATCCTCACAGAAAAGCACTATATGTTCAGCTGTACACGCATGATTATTTGCATTCATTCATTGGAATATTAACCTACCACATGTATCATCTCATGGATTCTAATTAGCAAAACACCAGCCATAATTGCATCATGTTTTTACTTAGCACAGGCCATATCACAGAGCTGACCTGTGCATTGTAATGACCGCAATTCTGTGAAATGATTGCTCAGCTTCTTATTTCCTTTTTCTAAATCCAGGAAACACACAGAATTGAGACTATTAAATAGCGATGTCTTAAAATAACAAAAAATCCGCTTATACAAAAAAACTCTGTCTTTAGTGCATACGTATCTTGTTCTCTAGTTCATAGTCTGTTTATTAAATCCAAAGATATGCATTCAGAGGTTTACTTATCTTGGCCCACGGGAAACTTCTTTTATGTAGAAATCAGTTTTATAACCTCATCCCTGCCCTTTTGTCTTCATAATGAAATACACTATTTTTATCTGTCTGCAAGAAAGAAACTAATATTGCAAAGGGTCAGATCTCAAAAAATAAAGAAGCCCATTTCAGAGCAAGACCCGTGAGATAATGTGCATGATATCTCCTGGCATTGCATTATTGAACGTCAAAGTCTATAAGCAAAGTAAAAAATTCAATTAAGTCAAACCCTTCTTTATATTACTCTTGAGGATTTTATAGACTAAACTGAAACTGTCTTTAAAAATGTTGAGATGTTTTATATTTCAAGGCTGCATTATTTAAAAGACCAGTAGAATTTCACTTGGGATGTAGATGGCTCTATTAATAGCATACCTATGCAAATATACAGACTATATACAGTGCAGTGAATAGTGTGGGTATAACCACAAAGGCATAGTACCAGTGTCCAGCACTTAGGTTGGGATCCTTTCAAGCTATGTGTCTGTATTTTGAACTCTTTCTATAACTAAAGACTAAAGGTATAGGTCTTCCATAAGTGGAGGTAGGAAAAATCTAGGTAGATCCGTGCAATGCCCTTTAGATAAAACATTAAACTGAACATTATTGATATGCCCAGCTCAAAAAGCACAATATACCAACACAGCCCTAGGATTAAGAATCTCCTGTCTGTTTCTATATTGCTAGTTAGTTAGCTAGTATGTCGGCCATGATATTTAGCAAATGTAGTGTACGGACCCATATGCTTAATATGCCCCTATGGTTTTAATTCCTACCCCTCCTCCTTTCCCTAGCTGCTGGGCAAAAGCCCATGGGGTAAATTTGCTAAGCGGCGAAAATTCACCAGTGACAGCTTCGCAGCCATCACAACATATTTCCAGCGCGCCGAACACTGGCGAATTTTCGCTAATGTTACTTTGGCAATGCGAGCAAATCAAAGCAAATATGTGCTAGCGTTCAATTCTGCCTAGCGCAACTTTGTTAGAGGTCTTCACTCAGATTAATTTGCATATGGCGGGAAAGTTGAATGGACATATATGTTGAAGCAAATACATTATATTACACAAGTCCAGGGTACCTTAATAAAGAAAGTAGAATTTTTATAATGCCCTACACATGAGCCCACTGTATAGTTAATGTTCCATATGTTAGAAAATGTATGGGGGAACCCGGTTACCCAAAAAAAAATTTAATGACTTTTGCAGGCTATCACTCTGAAAAAAGACGCCAGCGTTTTTTGGAAATTTTTTCCACTAAAAAATATTGGAGTCCTAATCAACGCTAGGGTCTATCTCCTTCGATAGCGAAGTGATGCCTGCGCCTGTTAGTACATCCAGCGAAGTCCCTGAAAATTAGACTTTGCCCTTTAGTAAACATGCCCACATGTATCTAGTGATATATTTACATATCCTTAGTTATTGGCCAAAAGGTGTAATGACCACTTCCTACCACACTTCAATATAGTATGTGAAAAAGGGGTTGCTCTTCCTCTTTGGCTGCTGGTGTCTTATCGACTGGTTGTTCCCACTGAGTCTGGGTACACCAAGACATAGTAAAGCCATTGCCCTAGAGGAACCAGTACCTCTAGTAAAGACGTTTTTGGTTCAGGCCCCAATTTTCAATTCCTTGTGGCTGCAGATTCAGGTGTCTGTGTTACACCTTAAGGTACAATATTCAGGAAAGCAATTGAATCAAACAGCTCCAGGCAGTATTTTTAAACTGCAATGCATTTATTAGCAGTGTAGGCACACTACATGTTTCGGGCACAGCCCTCTAGTGTCTGAGTCAGGAAGCAGAGAACCCAGTGAAGAGGTTAGCTAAAACAGGGTTATATCGATCATAGACTCTCTAGTAGAGTGAGCTAGAGAGTACAGATAATAAGAGCAGCTTTGTGCTCCATCATGGATCTCTAGCAGGAAGTAGCTCCCCAAGACTCCTAGATTGCCTTTGGTGAAGGGACCACAGTTGATAGGGTGTCAGCCTTAGATTCCTTCTTCCTGACCACTCTGCTGGGTGGGATCCAGACCACTTAAAGGTACATCTGCCTGGGATTCCTTTTACTGCTTGGCTACAATGCCTATGGGAGCTACATTCCTCAGCTGTATTATCCTCTGTCTGTTTCAGCCTGCTAAATTACTTGCATATACCTCCTCTGACTGTAAGTAAACCTGTGGGATATTTGTCTTGTACAAACAAACTTGTTACTACTTTGTTTCACCATAAGAACCTTCTGCGGTCCATTATTCCTATTTTTATTGCACAGTAGCCCGAGAGTTGTAGTTACACTACACCATTCCTGAAATCTTCCACTTAGCAAAGGCCCTAGCCTGAAGTGTTTGAGTCACATGTAACCCATGCTCCTATCACTAGCTGGACATTAACTACTTGTGGTCTGCCTAGCCCAGGTTAGCGTTACAGTAGTGTGAAAGTATCAGTAGTTTCAGGTTAACGATAAGAAAAAAGAGCGTCTTGCAAAACAGCTCAAAACTAGTGATGAGTGAAATTTTTTTGCAAGGTATGGCTTTGCAGTAAAATTCGGCGAATATATTTGCAAAAGTCTTGCTATTAAAGAATCTGCAACAAAACACCCATAGACCTCAATGTATCATTGTGAAAAATCCAATTCTGTCCAGAAAATTGTTGCTGCCATAAGGCCAATGTACAGTACATGTACTTCAATGTGTTTTTGGAATTTTTGTGATTCACTCATCACTGAAAATCTCTGTTTTGATATGTATCACACTGAATATCATAAGTGACTATTACGTTTCAGCCCCAGTGTTTGTTTAATTTACTGTCCAAAATATTGGGCAAATAAATTAAGCGTGCAGACAAAATGCAACAGTGCCAAAATTCTGACTTATTGACTCCAAAATACATAGTACAAGGATGGCAAAATCTCAGACCAAACTAGACCCTTTATAAAACTCACAATTTTGGCACTGTAATATTTGTTCAGTATATTGCAGTAATAACTCCTTGGAATTGCTTAGTAATTGAGGCATATTACATAGATGCATTATCTTTATCGTACATGTTGTGACAATAGTCCTTTACAAACTCTTATGAGAAGGATTGACTGTTGGCCAATGTTTAAGAAATGATCCTGCACTAGAAGCCATTAGGGGACCAAACTTTTATGCTTAATAAGAGTCTCAGCCCCATAAAACAATAATGGGAACACCAGTGCAAGAGAGCAAGAGAGATGCCCCCCTCCCCATGATATATTCTTATGTTAATTGCAGAGACTTATTCCTACACCAAAGAAAATAGCATCCAGCATAAAAAATAAACATCCAATATTACTTAAGTACTGTTTAATTCAGCAGTACTTAAAAGAACTGCACCCTGAAATGAATGTGAAACAATGAAATCTGAGGTCTTTGGGTTTATTTAGCCCAGAGGTAAACTCAAAGCATTTAGAATTAGCCTTTCAATCACCTTAAAACCAGCCACAGTCCACTTCCAGAAATTCTGACACCTCTAACAACAAAAACATGTTTGTAATTTAAAAAATGTTATGAAGTGCAGCCTAGCTTCAACAGACGTGACTAATTTCATAGCAGAAGGAACTTTTTTTTAGCAAATCTATGTCAAGAATACCCTATCCAAATGTGATTTAAAAAACCATTTCTGTTTCTTGGAGGGAAGTGGACAAGCGTCAAATCTTTAGCTTGTTTTGATTGTCTACTAAATTGTCAATAAAAATAATGACCAGGTGTATTGAGGGCCTATTGGCTCCCAGCAGGAGTAGTCCGGACCAAGGAGGAAGCCCAGGAATCAAAGTCCAAGTTTGTAATGCCAAATAGGGTTAAATAGTATACGAAATCCAAATCCAGGCAGACGTTCAAAAGGCAGGCAGATTAACAGCAAAGTTGATAAACAGGCTGTGTCAAAGTCAACAAATCAGTTCAACAAGAATAATAGAGTACCCAGGAACGTCCAAAACAAACGCTATAATCGGGCATTGGACTCATGACCTGAAAGGGTTTTTAACTTTGAATTTCGCGCCATGCACGTGATATCGGCGTCTGCGTTCCCACGTGTTGTCAATGGGCGCCACCATTTTGGATGCGCCGATGGAAGCGTCGAAAGGAGTGACCGCGCTGATCGCTTCTGACAGACTGCAAATGTGTTCTGATTATGCTTTATTTATATAAAACGTATATAAAACATACACATTATAAGCACAGAGATTTGTCACAAAAATCATAGCTGTTTATTCATCATTCACCACCAGCTCAGTTTGTATAATTATTAGAAACATAATTAAGCAATTTAATTTCCATTTTGTTAAAACATCATCCAACACCTTTTGTGTTAAAAATCACAAATATAAAATGTTATCCTAAGCACAGCATGAAAGCTGTCTTGTACTTAATTGTTGGTATTTGAAAAATAAGGAAAAGAAAAAATGGATGTAATTTTTAACCATTTAAAGAATCTTCCATCTGTAATTGTCTTTATCTTCTTGACTGTGTCCTTGACTATACTGGATAGCATATCTCACTTCATTACTTTTGTCTTGGCATGATTTTATTTTCTCTTTCAATGGATGTTCTCTCTTGTTTTCTGTAGATCTTTCCCTAGCTAGTTCTACTATGTCTTTAGCGTCACAGCCTTTTGCAGTTCCACATAGTCATATGGACTAGAACAATTTCTTTTAACATGATTAAAATGACTATACACAATACTTTCCAAACACTGTTTTTATGATGATTATTTTTCTTAATACAATTAATATTAAATTATTCTCACATATTAACTTGGGGTCTGAGTAATGAATTAAGGATATGTTTTTGTTTTAGTTTTTTATTTGCCCTCACCTCCAATAAAGATGTTCTACCACTTACATATCTACAAATGTACATATACCCAATAGGTGTCCAGTTTACACCAAGAAATATGTAGGATCTAATAAAGTTTTTGCCATAAAAATGACAGGCAATTGTCACGTGTCAAAAAAATTTTTTTTGTCACCATTGACTTCAATGCATTTTGGCAAATGAATGTCTCCATTTCACAAATTTTGGGTGAAGCGAAACTGGTCCGATTCACCCATCATTAGTAGGATTATAAACCAACTGGTGTGGTGGCTCAAGGTCTAATATAGTAAACAAACAGGAGGTTGGATGTATTGGTCGTTGATTAAAAGCCAACATCCGACTGGTTACTTTAGGCTATTAGACCTGGATCAAATTTTGAAGGTTCTTACACAAACAATGAGAAAATGGTGTCACATGTCACTTTATTGTTCATATGTGTACACCTATCACACAGATTGCAAGGAGTCGGCTGCAGCAAGATAACACCCTCAGCAGCAGACCAGAGCTCAGTCCTAACCAAGCATGCTTGTTGCTAGACTTGTGCATAAATCCCACATATTTCAAGTATATGGACATCTTTTGCAGACAGAAACATTGGTGAGCAATGGGTTCTCCAGTATCTCCCATAATGGACAACTTGTACATGAAGGAAGTGGAAAGGAGGCCCTTACATGCATTCATAGGAACTATACCAAGTCACCGGTTCAGGTATGTAGCTGATTCATTAGTTCAAAATCAGAACCCATGAAGTGGAGGCTTTTACAGAACACTTTAACTCAGTGGACAATAACATCAAGTTCACAATGGAGGATTTCAATGAGAACAAACTTGTCATTTTGGACTGTTTGATATCCATCCAGGAGGGGGAAACTTGAAAACAGAAGTATACAGGAAACCCACTCATATGGATCAATATCTGTTGTTTGATTCCCACTATCCGCTAGAACACAAACTAGGGGGCAGATTTACCTAGGGTTGAATATTGAGGGTTAATTAACCCTCGATATTCGACTGCCGAATTGAAATCCTGTGACTTCGATATTCGAAGTTGAAGGATTTAAGCGCTATTCCTACGATCGAAGGAATAATCGTTCGATCGATTCGAAGGATTTTAATCCATCGTTTGAAGGATATTCCTTCGATCAGAAAATTGTTAGGAAGTCTATGGAGACCTTCCCCATATGCTAACATTGGCCTCGGTAGGTTTTAGGTGGCGAACTAAAGGGTCAAACAATTTTCTAAAGAGACAGTACTTCGTACTTCAAATGGTCGAATAGTCGAACGATTTTTAGTTTGAATCATTCGGTTCGAAGTCGTAGTAGTAGTCGAAGCAGCCAATTCGATGGTCGAATAGCCATATTCGATCATTCAAAATTCGAAGTATTTTTTCTTCTATTCCTTCACTCGAGCTAAGTAAATGGGCCCCTAGGTGTCATTAGAACTCTGCACCACAGGGTGTAAAGTGTGACAACTGATACAGAGTTCAAAAACAAACATCTCAAAGAAGCATTGAAAGCTTGTTGCTACTCAGACTGGGCTTTTGTCAAAACAGCAACTAAGCCCAAAAAGAACACAAAAAGAAATAACCACCCAGAAACAAAGAGTAGGTGCAATGTAGTCATTCCAAATGTAGTGGGAGTGTCAAATAAACTCAAAAGAAACACTACATCCCTGTGTGTTTTAAAACTACCAACACACTGAGACAAAAAACAGTACATCTGAAGGAGCCAACACCAAAAGAAAAACAAAGCAATGTAGTGTACACAGTCCAGTGTAGCGAGGAGTGCATAGATCTACTACTGCTCCCCAAGTGAATGGATCAATATAGGAGGGCGAATGCTATAGAGCAAGACTCAGTGGAAAAGACTGATGATTTGAGAGACGCCATTCTTGTTAAGCTAGAGAAACCATCCCTAAACAGAAAAGGAGGCCTTCAACACCACCTGTCTTCTACATACGCTGTTTTAACTCTTTACCTCGGCGGTTTCCCAAAACTTCACACCTCCATTCATGCAACTCATGCAACAAGTAACACCTGTCTTTTTCAGTTGCATAACACCTTGGGTCCCCACAATAACTTAAGGATAAATGTGTTACTACTTGGTAGAAAATACAGATATTTGGTAAAGTGGCCTCATTTTGAGTGTGGCAGTTACACAGATATTGAAACTATGCTTTTCAGACAAATAGATATAATTGTAAAATGAGTAACAGTTACATTTTTAGCAGGAAACAGATGTATTCAGCAGAATATAATACAATATACATTGTATATGCAATTAAATTCTGTGCTCTTTAACCATCTTCGGTTCCTTTCTCTTATTTTCTTTTTTTTTCACGAGTTTTAATGATTGCATATTTTTTGAATGTCTACAAATCATTATTTGTTTTCATCTCTTAACATATGCCAAGGAATGACAGCATTTCCAAGAACACAGCACTGTTAACTCTGTGAACAATTGACAAAAGATAAGTCGGTTACATGACCTTATGCCCCCAATAAATGCCTACAACTGCCATGTAAAGTGCTATCTTAACGAGCAGAGAGACTGAACTTAAAGCTTAATGTATATTCTTTTGAACATGGCATCCATTCTCATGATAACTTTTACATATTTATTGTGTGAAGTCTAGATTTCTAATTGTTTCATTTTACATCACTACTCAATATTCTTAAATGCTTGTTCTTTGGTATAAAGGAATATGCCATAAAAAGCATCTAAATGTCAAAATTAAATGTGCCTTATTTATGGGTTGCATTTCTATTCTGGCAAAGCAATTATAGTTCTTGGCTCAAAACAGTAACACATGTACCCTCATGTGTAATAAAGTAACCCATATCAACCAATAAGATGTTTGCTTTTAGACAGGTGACTAGTAAATTCTATTTGCTACTGTATATATGATAGGAACTGTAGCAAACAATGAACCTTTTAATCCCATGATTGTATAATAGTTTATAGTTTATAGGGTAAACATGAAATGTAAAATTAAAATATGTTGTGTCGTTCCATCATCTATTTGTGTTGTTGCTTGTGGATATGGTTGCATTATGTTGAAGTAGTAATTCCAATTTTTAGAAATGATTTCCTTTTTCTCTGTAATAATAAAACAGTACTTGATCCTAAGTAAGATATAATTAATCCTTATAGGAGGCATAAGACTCTAATTTGGTTTATTTATTCTTAAAGTGATATTTCAGTAGACATAAATTATGGAGATCCCAATTATGGAAGGATATTATATCTGGAAGTCCCTAGGTCCAGAGCATTTTGGATATTGGGTGCGATTTCTGTATGAGGCATGTATGTCCAAGATAGGAAATCTAGAAATTTTGCTGTCACGCCTGATTTCAACAATAAGTGATTCATGGCCTCTCTGAAAAAAAATCAAAGAAATGTTATCCCTTCCTTTAAGGTTCCCGTATCCTGATTTCTTTCATTCAAGTGCCCCTTTTACTGAAAGAATAAATTTGAATAATAAAAGTGCATCTTTTTTTTTTTGCCAGGCAGCTGCCACACAGCTTTGAAGAACTGCATAATTCCAAAGGTTTTATGATCAAAGCCTTTCTTAAATCCAAAATATGCTTGTATTCATCCCAAATCCTGAATGTTATTCGGACTGTGATCCAACAGTTCTGATCTCATTCATTTCTGTCAAAAAAAAAAGGTAATCTTCACCTAGGGGCCCATTTACTTAGTTTGAGTGAAGGAATAGATGAATGGTTTTTTTGGCTACTTTTGGCAGTCGAATATCGAGGGTTAATTAACCCTCGATAATCAACCCTAGGTAAATTTGCCCCCTAGTGAAATCTTCACCCAGTGTTATTCATTTGTATGGCACCTGAAGTAGGGATAAAGATGCAAACTTCCCAAAAACATTGTGTATGTTATTTGATATCATGCTGAATTCTAAATGGAGGATCCCCCTTTTCAATACTAATATTGCTTACTGGATTGAAGATAACTAGGACCTTATGCACTAGATTGCTACATACTCTTGATATATACCACAATCTGGGAACTTCTCTCTCATAGCGGCCTATATATCAAACCTCAAATTTTGGTTGAGTTTTAAAGGGCAAAAAAGAATCAGAATTTTTAGAGGTAAATCAACTTGATATTTTTGGAGATTTATTATGCGTCTAAGCTGCCAAAAATCCGAACCCAAAAATACTCCAGCTAAAACCTGTCAGAATCATGTAGACGTCAATGGCAGATAGTCCCTTTAACAATTGTAATATGCTTTTTACCTTCAGGATTCTCAATAGTTTCCGGCTGTTTGTGATGGTTTTCATTCGATAATCCGAAAAAGTTGAATTTTTCTGGTGTCAAATCAACACAATTTGTGTTTTTTTGGGCATCAAATCATCATTGTTTCATTAAACTGAGTTTATGAGGAAGCTGCTCTATTATAACCAGCTGAGGACTCCTTGCATTTTAAGGTTTATAGCACGTCGTAGAGATGACTGAGTTTAAGGGTAGGACTACACGGAAATTTTCGGCGTGATCCGACGCGCTGCAACAAAATGCCAGTGTCAAATTGCATGCAACGGAAATAAGGTAAGAGATAGAAAAGTCGGATGAAGTCACAGTGTTGATCCGACGCGACACAATTTTCAAATGCAGACGCATCATGCAGCATCTGCATCCGACAGTCGTGTCATGTCGGATCAACGCTTCGACTTCATCCGACAATGCATTCACTTACCTTATTTCCGTTGCATGCGATTTGACGCCGGCATTTTCTCGCGGCGTGTCGAATCACACAAAAAACGTCCTTGTACTCCTACCCTTAGGTCTGTTTGAGCTTTCAATCTCAGTAAAACAGATGTAGGAAGCTTATTCAAAGCTTAATCAAAGCAGAGTTTACCGCACCCAACATGTTTCGGGCTGCAAGCCCTTTATCAAGTGTAAGGGTAGGATTTCACGATGTGAGAGGAGCCGACACATCGCTATGCGACAAAACGCCTCCTTCACTTCCTGTTTCTTTAGAACATCCGACACATTGCATGTGTTTTGTTGCATAGCTCCTCTCACATCGTGAAGCCCTACCCTTAGAAACACATTTTTAAAGGTGTATACAGGAAGTGAGGTCTCACGGAAAAGGTGTGTCAAATACTATAATAAGGTGTAGATATATGATGTGTCACCAAAAGACAAAGTAAGAAGAATCCAATGGCACACAGGTCTGTATGAACACTTTTGGGGGCAGATTCACTAAGGGTCGAATTTCGAAGTTAAAAATACTTCGAAATTCGACCCTCGAATTGAAATCCTTCGACTTCGAATATCGAAGTCGAAGGATTTAGCGCTAAACATTCGATCGAACGATCGAAGGATTTTTCGTTCGATAGAACGATTAAATCCTTCGAATCGAACGATTCGAACGATTTTAATCAAACGATCGAAGGAAAATCCTTCGATCAAAAAAAGCTTAGCAAGCCTATGGGGACCTTCCCCATAGGCTAACATTGACTTCGGTAGGTTTTATCTGCCGAACTAGGGGGTCGAAGTTTTTTTTAAAGGGTAAGTACTTCGACTATCGAATGGTCGAATAGTCGAACGATTTTTACTTCGAATCGTTCGATTTCGTTTGACTTCGATCGAATTCGAACGAATTTAACCAATTCGATGGTCGAAGTACCCAAAAAAAACTTCGAAATTCAAAGTTTTTTTCATTCGAATTCTTCACTCGAAGTTAGTGAATCTGCCCCCTAGTGTTTATTTAAAGTGGAGTGCAGTGCAACGTTTCGGGGAAAACCCCTTTGTCAAACGTTGCTTTGCACTCCGCTTTAAATAAACACTAGAAGTGTTCATACAGACCTGTGTGCCATTGGATTCTTCTTGCATTGTATTGGGAGGTGTCCGAGCCTCCACCTGTGTGCACCAGGCTTATCTACTCCATTTTATTCGTAGGGTGTGCGAGAACACACAACTACTTCTGGTTACCAAAAGACAAAGTCCCATACACATATCAGTGCAATTTCAACACCACAGTGTCTGGACACTTTAATACTGCTATTCACAATCAGTCCCAATTAAGGTGAGCAGTTCTGGAAGTAGTCAGTCCCTTATAAGAGGTGGTAGTATAAAAAATAATTTAGTGCAAAGGGAAGCCTGCAGCCCGACACATTTTGTGTGAATAAACCACTTAGCTGTAAACTCTGCTTTGATTGCTTTCTCTTGGTTCCTATGACTTCATTGGATACGGTTTATATCACCACTTTCTCATCAACAGGTAAGTAATACGGGGCTAAGAATGATTATTATATATTCCCCTTCAAGGGTGTCATAAATGATGGTACAATATAAATAACCAATCATCATGAAAATATTATGAAAGGGGTTAAATTTTAGTAGATAGAATAACTAATATTTTTTTATAATTTTTTGCCTTCTGATTCTTTCCAGCTTTCAAATGGGGGTCACTAACCCCATGTATAAAGCAAATGCTCTGTAAGGCTACTAATTTATTGCTATCACTACTTTTTATTACTCATCTCTCTATTTAGGCCCCTCTTATTCATATTCCAGTATCTTACAATAATAAGAGCAACCCCAATTGTGAGATAATGTATTGTTTGTGGCATTTTTCTTGACCATCTGACATTTGAATAAACTGCGTGGCATAAAAGAGAATGGGTACAGATAAATATGCCTGGTCCCATATCGCGATACTGGTAGTTTTAAAAAATGTTTGGGTTGCATTAAATTTTTATTACATTACCCTTAAATGTGCTATTGTATTGTCAAGGTCTATCTACTTTTATTTAGTGCTTGATTTCATAATGGAAGCAAGGTGACTTATAATGTGCACCTTTCATCTTAAATTCCCATACGTACAGCATCTGGTACAGAGATTGGACAGGGTGTCATCTCGTAACAGCAAAGAAGCATGTAGAGCAAAAAAGGCAGAAGGGATTGTGGGTGTAGGAACAATTCAATATTTATGCTAAGGGCATTCAAATAGCCATAAGATATATTAACGTTGGATGGATTGGCCTCATTCAATCACACACATACACATACATATCCAAATCTCAGGCAAGCTTTTTAGCTGGTTTACATCAGCTGGAGTATAGACACAGACATACTGTACTAGTAGTGTATTTCCCTCTTGGTCAAACCCCATTTCATTTTAGTCTATAATGAAACCTCTATTGCTGCCTTGACATTTTCTTGTCTGTTTTAACTGCACAGTATCATACCAAACCCACTGACTGAGAAGTGCAGCCATCCCTTAAACCAGAAAATGAAGAACAGTTTATAATTAATCAAAAGAAGGAAGATTCACATTTCAGCGGGACTAATACATTAAACTCAAAAAACCTTGAAATAGCTTGGGTACAAAAATCTGCATAATTTTTATTTCTATGTTTAAAGCGATAAAAATATTTTATTACTCTTTTGGTTACAAATGAGGGTTTTTATTTAGCCGCAAAAAATATCTTGATTGTAATAATACCACTAAACTTTAAGTTTCCAAGTGAATATAAACCACACAGTAACTGAATACTCAAAACTAAAAAGGCATGCATTTGTGCGAATGTAAACATTATACATTTCCTGATACTGAGAATGATGGACACATTGGTGCATATTTATCAAGGGTCGAATCTAGAGTTTTTGGGAGTTTATAAAAAAAACTCCCATAAACTCGAAATTCTGGGGAAAAAATGACCGAAATGTATTAAAAAAAATCTAATTCTTGAAATTCTGGTGAATAGGACTGACCCGCAAATTCAAATTAAATTTAAATCAAATTCAATCAAATTTGATTTGATTTTAAAAAAAATTCAAACATTTTTCAAAAAAAGTTTTAACATTATTTCAAAAGTCCACCAAATGACTCCAAATTGATTCTAGGTGGTCCCCCATAGGCTAAAACACCAATTCAGCAGGTCTGAGATGGTGAAGAGGAAACTGATAATAATATCAAAAGCGCTTTATTTTAAGCACACATGTACAATACAGCAGTGGGTTGCAAACTAACGCGTTTCGTGCCCTTATCCCGGCACTTCCTCAGAGTTGTGCAAACTACACACATGAACATGTTTTAAAGTGTTAGCTCAGGTGCATATCATTATTGACTCACTTAATTTGAAGGCAAAATCAACACTATGTGATCAATCCATCATATGTGATAAATATCATAAAATACATCAAGATATATCCATAATTAAAATGTATCAATTTGGATGTGCTAAAAAGTGATAAAAAGTTTTTCTATTAATTGTGCATATTAGACACCATATATTGTATATTGCTATCATCCATCTTGGTGTCTCGACATAGTAATATCTAAATTTCCATACAACCATAAAATCATTGAAAACTTTTAACTAATGTATATTGTACTCCTTCATATTAGCTGTGATGTTCAATCAAAACACGTTGTATTAATTTATTAATAAATTATGAATTATCATTATAAATCTAAATATAAACTTAAAGGAACGGGGCATTTCATTTAATATCATTTATAGCACTATTTTTAGTTATCCATAATGTACTGAATCAAATCTCCATTAACATCATATAGTTTTTTCTTTTTTCATGTATATGTTTAATGTTATAATAAAATGTATATTTGTTTATATATTACTCACATAGGACTTAGAAACATCGAACATGTACATGTTCAATCACTGGAGAATCAGTTGCATCCATGATGAATAAATTCCTGCATTTTTTCAAAGGGGTGACTAATCTATAAAGTACTTAATATCACACTCCTTATTCAACCCTTTAGGTGCAACTGTATCCAAAACAGACATCCACTTAATCTCTCTTTTGGATATTAATTTTTGGATGTCTCCTTTCCTCTTTCCCAATCTCACTGTTTCAATTCCCTGAAAAGATACAAAGTGTTCATTAGCAACATGTGTTTCAATTATATGTTTAGCTATAGCAGAAGACTTATCCAATCTATTTATACAGGCTATATGTTCCAGGACCCTTTAAATTTTCTTAACGTCATGTTTTACATTTGTGTATTCTTTCGGTCACTGTACTCTGTACTTCACTAGATGTTTTTATAAAGCTGCAACATTTGCACACTTTCGCTTCACATCTATAGGTACCAACTGTTCTTAACCATTTGGTCTGTCCTTTCTTATCTGGCAACATGCTTGGTGAAATTCTATCTCTCAGGTTGTAGCCCCGTCTATATATAAACTGTGTTTTTTTCAAATCCAGTAGTGCTAAAACCGGATCTGATTTCAATATATGCCAATGTTTCAAAATATTTTGTTGTATCTCTTTGGCCTCTGAAGTATATGTGGTGATGAATCTCATTCTCTTATCCGGAATCTCTGTTCTATCCCTACCATGTTTACTAGCCAGCAATTCCTCCCTATTACACAGAACCGCTTTATCATACGCTTTCTTAATATTGATAGTCTGATAACCTCTGGATAATAGTCTGTCCCATAAATCCATGGATCTGTCTTGGAAGGCATCCCAAGTGGAACAGATCCTGCGCAGCCTAATAAACTGTCCTGTGGGTATGCCCTCCAAGAGGGGTCCCGAATGGCTACTCTGTCTCTGTAAAAGGGAATTCCTACTGATAGGTTTCCTGTATATGTCAGTGTGTATAATATCCCCAACAGAGGTGAACTGTATGTCCAAAAATTCAATGGTACTGCTATTTTTATATGTAAACTTGATGTTATTCTCATTTTTATTACATTAATTAATAAATAATAGTAACTGTGCTTCTATACCCTCCCATATCAATATTAGATCTATAAAGCGATAGTATGCTCTAACATTAGATTTAAATGGTGTTTCATCTCCAAAGATATGGCCTGCTTCAAACCATCCCATGAATAAGTTTGCATATGAGGGCGCAAAACGCGCCCCCATGGTTGTCCCACACCTTTGGAGGTAATACTCCCCATTAAACATAAAGTAATTGTGCATAAGTAGATATTCGACTGCCTCTATTGTAAATCAGATTTGTTCAGTTCTTCAGTTTTTTTATTATGTTAGACTTAGATGGTGAATAGTCTAATTTGAATTCTAAAAGGGACAGTACATGATAAATTTGAAATTTAATTTTGATTTTTTTTTTTAAATCAAATCGAATCAAAATTTGACTATTCCCTAGTCGAATTACACGAAAATAAACTCGACATACAAATTTAAAAATTTTAATTTTCAATTCGACATTTGATAAAACTGCCCCATAGATGGAATACTATAACACCAAGCTGTGCAAGCTTATTGTCAAGCCAGAAGCTGATATGAGTTATTATTTTAAACAAGTCACAGCCATTCAGGATGCAAGGAACACAAACAGCAAATGCAAAAATAATGACAGATGAGTCCTTGTTTTCGAAATGATACAACTAGTGTTTAAACATTAATAGACATTGGTACTATTATCTACCAGCATTAAAGGAGTAGTTTCCCTTTAAATTCACTTTTAGAGGCAGGTTATTATGTGGTTGGAAAAATGGTGAAATAATTTGCTACAGATAACCAGAAATCGACATGTAAAAAACAGTGAAAAATTGTGTGATTTTTTTTACTAGCTTTTTCTTTGAGCAACTTCTGCCAAAATTTACTTGCAAAGGTCTGAAGCAATGTAACATAACAGCGGAAAATCTGACATTTACATGGTGTAAAATAAAACACACCTTCATAAATTCGCCATTTATTCTACACAGCTTTTTAAACATTTTTTTTATTTTTTTTAGTTTTAAATAGCATAATAATTAGGAAACCCTCTTGCTAGTGTTCAAATGACCTTGAGGCTGGAATATGAACAGAAGATGGCCTGAAATGAAAGATAAGTAATAAAAAGCAAAAATAACCATACAATTGTAGCCTTATAAAGCTGTAAATTGTGAGCTGCTGAGGTCAGAGACCCCCAAATTGAAAGCTGGAAAAGGTAGGATAAGAAGGCAAATAATGAAAAAACTACAGTATATAAAATAGAAAATGAAAACGAATTTAAAATGTGGTATATTAAAGACCTATTTTGTATGTTATGGCCTATTCTTACTTAAAGGAAAACTATACCCCAAAAATGTATTATTAAGCAACAGATAGTTTATATCCTATTAAGTTGCATATTAAAGAATCTTACCAAACTGGTCTACTGTATATATTTAAGTAAATATTGCCCTTTTAGATATCTTGTATTAAATCTCCATTTAGTGATGGTCTGTGTGCTGCCTCAGAGATCATCTGACCAGAAATACTACAACTCTAACTGTAACAGGAAGAAGTGTGGAAGCAAAAGACAGAACTCTGTCTATTCATTGGCTCATGTGACCTAACAAAGTTTTTTTGGTTTGTTTGTGTGCACCGTGAATCGTAGGATCCCAGGGGGCGGCCTTTTTTTTTAATATGGCAATTTTCTATTTATGATTACCCAATGGCACATACTACTAAAAAAGTATATTATTATGAAAATGTTTTATTTACATGAAGCAGGGTTTTACATATGAGCTGTTTTATGCAATATATTTTTTATAGAGACCTTCATTGTTCGGAAGGTATAGTTTTCCTTTAGGTTAAAAGAACCTACATTATGATTAATACACTGACTATATCAGAGTATTAATTCAGAACATTTCTATTCATCAAATTTTATACTCCGTAAATCCTCAATTTGCAGACCTCTGCCATTCTAGCAGCCAGTTTTTGAAAGTATTCAAAGGAAATGTCATACCTTCCGTGGCTTTCTTTAGAGGTGTAACTGGGTTGTATGGCATTTTTCTCTTCTCACAAGAGTTCGATGTGGTTGAGGTCTGATCATTATGCTGGGTAATTCATCAAAAGCAGTACTCATGTTTCTTATTTGTTCCTGAAAGACTCTTCATTCATTTCTATTGGATTTTGAAAGGCGTATTTATCAAAGAATGAACTCTCACTTTCACCCATTAATAAATACTCTTTTAAAAATCCCATATAAATGAGGAATTTCATGCTAAAGGACTGTGGCAATCTCTAACTTCACTTTTTGATAAAAATACCCCAAAGAGAGTAGTGAGACCGCACTCGACCCAGACCCGCCCTCCCTCCACCCGCGCATGCCCGTCTGCATGCGACTTCCAGATTCCTTTTATAGACCAGTGCCGACCCGCCTCTCCGATGATGTCACAAAAGGGGCGGGGCGAGCATGCATGCGGCAATAAAAGGAACCCGGAAGCAGGAAGCTGACATGTGAAGGTGGCTGGAAAGAGGAGTGCGAGGTTGGCCAGAACCCGCCCGATCCGTGGGTAAGCCAGTGGGTATCAGGCCGCCCCACACATCACTAATAGAGATTGAGGTCTGTGAACTAAATGCATAGAAATCAAGGTGCCTGTACATATTGTTGCTTGATAAGCGATCTGTAAACAGGATTTTCTTATATTGTCTTGCTGCTGAAATTTATTTTTGTATTTTTGGATGGAAACAACCTTAGTTTTCTAATCTGCTGCTGCCGGCTAAAATAAAAGCCATTTTTCTTTAAAATACTTTTGCTGTCCTGGCAGTTACTCCGTGGGAACCTGCCACAAATACAGACACATGAATTATCAAAAAGGACCCACAATTTAAAAGCCCCATATACACATTGCCTGTACTGTACTTATCATATGCAAGTAAACAACCCCAGTCCTAGCTTTATATATAATCTATTATATATTGTGCTGAAACAAAATGCTCAAGTAAATTGGGAGGACTAAAGCCTGAAGAAAAAGCCTTTGCTCAGTTTACTTTTTATTTGTTTAGTTGAATGCTTGTTTGAAACTTAAACTGATCTTATTAGGCAGAATCAGGATTGCAGTATGATTGTTTCTAGTCATTAAGCTGCAGATTCAATTAAATTGGAATTTCTCTGATACACTGTTTATGGTTTTTTCCTTCCTCTGGAACAGTGCGAGTCTCTGAATGTTTTTGTCTAGAAGAAGCATTTTGATGCATTGTCATAAAAGCACAGCAGGAATTGAGATATTTAAGAATCTTATATTTGCCAATTGACCTACAAGCAGCACATTGGCATGTCTTTTGCTTGTCAACGATAACCTTCTAAAGTGCTTTCATTGAATAAAATACCCAAATTGATTCTGTACAGTGATTATCATTTCCAAAGTCATTTTAATTCAGTGCAATATTACAGAGGCGCTTAACGTTTCATGATTGTAATTACCGTGAGTTGTCAGATTTCAGACTAAAGAAAATTTAAAAGCAAGCACCTTGCATAGCAGCACGTGAAGATGACAATGACGAGACATTCCTTTTGATAGACTTCCATAATTGTTTCTTCTAGATGACATTATTAAAACTGATATTGTACCACATTTTTTAGCAGAAAGTAAACCACCAATTGTTGTTTAATAAAGACTCTCCTACAAGGGTTTCAGAATATGTGGCACAAAAGGTTGTTGTTCAGTAACAGATGGTGGGGGGAAGGCTCCAGGCCCTTGAACGATGGTTGGATATCTTTTGCAGATCACACCAACCCCTTCCAGAAATTTAAGACAATAAGGGGGACTGCCGAAAGTCGCAAGTCGGCTGTAGGTTACAGGGACCAGGTGAAAACCAGAAGTCAACCCGGAGAGCTGGATTTAAGGGACCTGGAGTGGAATCAGAGAGGGAACAGTCTGAGGAGAACCAATCGGCACATGTAGAGACTGCCAGTGATGTAACTCATCTGATCGGAGCAATGTGATTCATTTGTCCCAAGATATTTTGACTGAAGATGAATTTAAAGGTGTTAAGCTTAGGTTTGTTTTTGATATAATAGAATAATTTGTTATCATCTGAAAGAAAAGCTATTAGCTGATTGTCTGGAATCAAACCCTGGCCTTTGTGTTTGGGCGCTTCTGTGAATTGCCTGTGTGCTATCTGGCTATGAGTTTTGGGGTATTATACTCGGAATGGCTTTTGTGTTATCTTGTGGTGTTCTGATGGTATTATACACAGAAATGACTTTGTGCCATCTTACTATGAGTTCTGGGGTATTATTAGTGATGGGAGAATTTGTCCTGTTTCGCTTTGCCATGAATTTCGTGAATTTCCAGTGAAATTCGCAAAACTGGTGAAAAATTTGCGAAACAGTGATTTTGACACCAGGGAATTGTTGACTGCCGCCGAAATCGTCGTCTGAGTCAAAAAAACTTTGACACTGGTGAATTTTCATGCCAAATTCTCAAATTTATTCAAAAAAGGCAAATTCGCTGTGAATTCGCACCTGGTTAATAAATTCGCCCATCACTAGGTATTATACATGGAAATGCCTTTGTGCTATGAGTTCTGGGGTATTATACAGGGAATTGCCTTTGTGCCATCCTGCTATTATACACAGAATCACCACTGCATTCATTTATATATTCAACAAGGGTGTATTTGTAAAATAAGATAGGAAAGCAAGAACTTTTGCTTCCTGCTTCCTGCCTTCCTATCTCTCATTGGCTAGTGACTGGTCATATTCGGAAGTTTTGGGTGAGGTAGGTGGATACAACTTTGAATAAAAGCCTTTCTTATGTGATGCAGAGTGGCTGGTTGGTGATGAAGGAATCCAGTGCCCAGGTTTGTGCACTTATGTTTGTGAGGAGGGTGGGAGGTGGGTGATTTATGACAGAAAACTGGCGCTTTAGTGATGCCTAGAAATAACGTGTGGCATATGGCTGCTCTCACTATTTTTGCAAGGTCACAGGAGGCAACAGACCTAGCTTTGTTTATAATAGGGGCAGAACACAATGCGTAGGAAGCACAATATTAAACTAGCTTAGACCTCAACCCTGATCCTTTCATATGCCTTTATGTGGATTGGCCTCTTCATATTATACCCTTCTTTCTTCTTTAGGTGGAAACAACAAATGTGTTTTTTAGCAATGAGAAACAAGTGTATGCAACAATATAAATATAGTCGTTTTTTATTTATGAAACAGTATAGTTCGATTTGGAATAATCCGTTCAAATCATATACATATATATACTTAGATTAGAGTTTACCAAAAAAAACCCACCCACTTTTTATTCATTCTTGTGGGATTTTTAGAAGCACATTTATCAAATGGTGAACTCTAACTTTGACCCATTGATAAATACATTTCTGAAAATCCCATAGGGAAGAGTAGAAAGTGGGTGAGTTGTTTTTTCACTTGCACATTATAAGAAGTAATGTACCCCATACTGTAAAGGTAAACTATTGAATCCTTGTCATTTTTAGATGTTCAGCTTATAATAAATGGAAAAATGGTTAATGAGGACACACTAGATTTGTGTGGTACCAGTAAAGAATATTTTACTGTACTGTAATAACAATAGTGAATTAACTGTTGGATTTGACATTAATTACAGTTAAGCGAGTAAGGCAGCTCTTTATGCACATCATTTTTGCAGTTGTACCCCAATATATGTGTGGGTGAGTACAAAACCATTGTGTGTTTACATGTGGGCTGCTTTGATTTTTTTGCTTGGGTTGCTTTTTACTCCCAGTCCGGCTCTGGTTTTGATCCCACTGATATATTTTGTGAATCGTGACAAACTTATTTGATTGTCAGATTGGGCTACACGTGTATCAGTATATCAACCAGTGCAACCCATTTTCTATTATAGTAAAAATTTATTCTGTGAGTTGTATCATAGTGATCCATAAAACACTAAAGCCTGATCTGGATGTTAAAACTTTATTTCTATTAACAGGAATAAATTGGTGTCAAATCTTGCACATTTAATCACTGTGTGCCAACAGTCTATCAACACTTTTTTTTTTATGATACTGTACCAGTCTCTTTCGCTTAGAATGTTTTAACAGTCTAATGTAAATTACATTTTACAGGCTCATTTTAAAACCCTGACAGTTCCAATACAAATTCTCAGTGCTGTTTTTGCCAAAGCAAAACTTTAAGAAATGCATATGCACAAACATGTATGAAGGTAAGATGAGGTTTGACTTCACCAGTCTAGACCCTTGTTTCTATCCTTTATTTAAAAAGGACATGATAGTGCTTTGCATTAGAGACCCTCAATAGGAAAATCCAAGCATTCAGGATAACTGATCACATTAATATGCATCTAATATACAGGAACTGATCATAAGAATTAGGGCAAAGCAGTAAAGATATTTAGAGGAATTGTACTGTGGGCTGTTTCTTACTGAACCCCTGGTTATGCTTATCTGGTAGAAATATGCTAAAAAACATTTCTGTCTCCATGTCATTGTACAGATCAAGTTGCTAATATCCATATATGCGCCTCTTGACAGCTCTGTTCTTTCTAATTTTTCATCTCACCAGGTGAATTTTTGCCCTTGCCTCAGGGATATCCCACCAATATGTAAATGCCAACATTTTAATCTCCAAGCTCATTATATGATGCCCTACAGTGACCTGAAATATCTATTAATGTAAACAGGCACTCACCAATGCTTACTGCTAAAGTGTCATATTTGACCCTGCCTTTTCCTCGGTTTCAAGTATTCAGCCACATTTACCTACAGTACATCACAGAAATCTATTGATGTTATCAGTTAACTTTCTCAAGCTCTCCATGTTGTACAAATGCTGCCAGCGTTCACTTAAACACAATACTGGCTCGTCAGAGCCACACAATTTAAACCAAATATACTTAGTGCACCCTTAGGTGTTAGCAGTAGTAATCGTGAATCTGCTTCCGTCCAACCTGGTCACATCTTGGGTCGTCATTAAACAGCTCCAATTGCAAGAAAGAATTGGTTAGGAATGGCAAACCATAACAGTGAATCAAAAACAGAAATGCAGATGCAGAGACACAGTTTACATTACAGCTCTGGTCTGATACAGTAAGAAATGAAGGTAGTAGAATAGAACAGCACCACTGAATCTTTTCCAGATAAAAATGCCTTTATTGCAGATCTCTGGCTGTGATGCCCAGAGATCTACAATAAAGGCATTTTTATCTGGAAAAGATTGAGTGGTGCTGTTCTATTCTACTGTCGTTACATGTTCCAGTGGGCAGTGGCCACTGGGGAACGTGCACCACAACACCAAAAGAAAAGGTGTAAGTAGCTGTGCTGACTATTCTACTTTCATACAGTAATAAATGACTAAGAACAATAATGCCATAAATGTGCCATGAGAAACTCTCAGATCTCGTTTCCAGTTAAATATAGTGTGTGTGGGTGGGGACCCCCCTTGACAAGAGCTAGACAAGAAATGCTAATGGGTAGGAACCTAAATAAAACTTTTTTTTGGAAAAGGTACAGAAAGGTACAGAAACCTACAGCAACTCAGACTCATACCAATCCATAGATGCCAGAAATCCTTCTGGATACAGTAAGGGTTGAGCAAGACTCTTGGTCAATTTCCCTTTAAAGGAGAACCAAACTCTTTTTATATTAAAATCCCCTACCCTATATAGACTCCCTCCCTGCTCCCCCCCCCCAGCCTAGGTGTTACCCTCGGTAAATGCCCTAACTCTTTACTTACCCCTCGTTGCCGATTCAGAGTTCACAGGTGCAATCTTCTCTTCGGTAATCTTCGTGAAGTAAGCATGCACAGTTTGAGCAGTCTGCCGGTTTTTTAACAACTGTGCATGCACAGAAAATCACGGAATTTTCAGAATCGCCGGAAGAAGACCGGAAGAGAAGAAGATGGTGCCCTAAAACTCAGATGTGCTGAATCTGCAACGAGGGGTAAGTAAAGTGTTAGGAGCATTTACTGAGAGTAACACCTAGGCTGGGGGGGCGGATAGGGGAGTCTATGTAGGGTAGGGGGTCTTAATATAAAGGGTTTGGTTCTCCTTTAAGGACACAACTATGACCAGATTAACAACTTCATGGCTTTGCCACTTCTGACTGATGACGTCTCCCCCAGGTAAATTCATTCCTGGTTATAAAGGGGTACATAGCTATAGTATTAGTTATTAGTATGATTCTAAGGCTACAAAATGTATAATATATATATATATATATATATATATATATATATATATATTATTTTGGACTAATTAGAGACTGATATACAAATAAAAGTTAGCAATGCATTGATTTATGAATATATTGTACACCATCTAAACAGGGCTGTATTTATATATATATATATATATATAGAGAGATAGAGATATATATATATATAGATATATATAGATAGATATAGATATATATATATATATATATATATATATATATATATACATATATATACAGTCCTCCATGAGCAGCACCAATTATAGTATGATTTTATTCATTCATCTTTTGACACTATGGGGTTAATGAAGATTGATTGATACATCATGATCAGGATCATGAACTCTGGACACTAGGGGCATATTAGATGTACTTTTTATTTTTTATTCATTTTTCATTTTATGTTCACATGTATTTTTATATATTTCTATTGATGATTATTTGTAATAGATTGAGGAGCATTATTGATTATATTACATGATTTGGGGCAGTCACATTTATGAAAAACAATTTTAACTCCACAATGATATTTTTTTAACCCTAGTATGGTTTTACACGGAGGATCGTTGGTGCAGTATATAGATGCAGTTGGATACACATGTACAGTTAGTACATGCCTGAATATCAGGTTGTTTAGATACAGGTCACTGGGTTAGAATAAATGTATGTCCTCTTGTTTGGTATGGTGCGGATCCCCTAGTGAATATTAATGGGTATATTAATAATGAGTATATCTATGATAAGCACATTTACCATGTCCTGACAATAAATTATTGATGGTGGGCAAGATATTGGGTTATAATGATACTAAGCGGTAGAGAGAGGGTTAATATGGCGGTTACTAGAATGATTATGATGTAAACAATAAACAGCAAATTTTTCTTCACATCAATACAGTGAGTGCTGATCCTTCTTATTCTATATATATATATATATATATATATATATATATATATATATATATATATATATATATATATATATATATATATATATATATATATATATATATATATATATATATATATATATGTTAATATTCTGCGAAGAACCAGCACTCCCATGTGTAAAAAGTCGTTTTTTATTTCTGTTGCATTCCAACGTTTCGGTCCCTATTGGGACCTTTCTCTCATCCTTGAGAAAGGTCCCAATAGGGACCGAAACGTTGGAATGCAACAGAAATAAAAAACGACTTTTTACACATGGGAGTGCTGGTTCTTCGCAGAATATGAACATATATATATTTTAACCGCGCACCCCAGCTGAAGAAACTGTATCAGAGTGCATTGGAGTGCGGATACTCACTCCAATATATATATATATATATATATATATGTAGAGGGAGCCCCTGAGTAGACCTTCCACCCTTATTCAAATTTTGATATTTTTCGTAACAAGTAATAACTATGTTAACAATTATGGCAACAAATTGGGAAGTGATATATAGGGGCCGATTCACGAAGGGTCGAATTTCGAAGTTAAAAATACTTCGAAATTCGACCCTCGAATTGAAATCCTTCGACTTCGAATATCGAAGTCGAAGGATTTAGCGCTAATCCTGCGATCGAACGATCGAAGGATTTTCCGTTCGATCGAACGATTAAATCCTTCGAATCGAACGATTCGAAGGATTTTAATCAAACGATCGAAGGAAAATCCTTCGATCAAAAAAAGCTTAGCAAGCCTATGGGGACCTTCCCCATAGGCTAACATTGACTTCGGTAGGTTTTATCTGCCGAAGTAGGGGGTCGAAGTTTTTTTTAAAGGGCAAGTACTTCGACTATCGAATAGTCGAATAGTCGAACGATTTTTACTTCGAATCGTTCGAATCGAAGTCGAAGGTCGAATTCGAAGGTCGAAGTAGCCCATTCGATGGTCGAAGTACCCAAAAAATACTTCGAAATTCAAAGTATTTTTCATTCGAACCCTTCACCCGAGCTGAGTGAATCGGCCCCATAATGTTACTGAATATTTGGTTTTAATTTGTTTTTAACATTGTATTAGAGAGTGGGTTTTGTTACATTGTAATTTACTTTTGTGTAGTGATTTTGTGATAATTATTATGTTGTCTGGGATATGTATATTTGTCGTGCTTTAATGAGGTGGACACATCATCTTTAATTGGCCAAAAAATCTTTTTCCTGCCAATCTAGGTATTTAAAGCATTTGTGTTTATGTATTTGTTATTTTGAAAAAGGCCTCGGAGGAGGCCGAAACGTTAGACTCTTGCAATATATTTTCTATAATTTTGATAAGTCCTGTGAGTGCAGATCTTATTTGTGTATGTATATATTTATATTTATAAATATATATAGATATAAAGATATAGATAGATAGATAGATAGATATATATATATATATATATATATATATATATATATATATAGATATATATAGATATATATAGATATATATAGATATATATATATATATATAGATATATATATATAGGCACCTGACGGCCTGCGTCTAGGATAGCAGCTTTCAGGTTCCCAGTAAGACTATTTTCTTAAAAAATCTCCCCAACCGCCAGAGACTTGTAAGCAAATCTGGTGGCTAAGATGGAGGAGGAGGGGTTATGAGTGCAGTTTTCATGCTTGTCAGCAGAAATGTCATGTTGTGTGTGTAACATCACACGCAATGTCACTTCTGACATTGTCCAGTGCCTAGGGCAGAACCGCATCTACTGTACATAAATAGCTTACATTATACACTTTTATATAAACACAGAAGAAATGCAGAAAAAAATTACACACTGCTCTTAAAATAATGCCCCATCTGTGCCCAAAATCTTCTGCTTGCTAAAAAAGGACATGTATTTTCATCAGCGTTCCAAATATTTGTCAGAGAGGTTATGTAATGCCAGAGGACCAATAACATCTCACATACTGTACAGTATGTAGCTAAAGAAGTGACGAGTGCTGAATAGTGATGGGCGAATTTATTCGCCTGCCGAAGATTAGTCGGCGTCAAAATATTTTTGACACCAAAGACAATTCTGACGCCGGCGACAATTACAAAAAATATTTTGACAAAGGCGTCAAAATTTGCGTTATGCAAATCGCCCATCGCTAATGCTGAACCTTATCAGGTATACAAGTGAGCTGATATCCAAAAGTGGTGAAACACAGTATTTGTCACCTATCATAGTTCATCAGCGTAGCGATTCCATCCAAATACAAACAGAGAGTTAGTGTGCTGTATGATCGTGCCAATGTAGTATTTATTGTAGCATATCACTAAATGAATACTCTGGCTGTTTGATTATACTCCAGAATTGGTCTCCAGTGATTATTTTGCACATTTCATTGACTGTTAATGGATGGTATTTCCTTACTCTGTTTGTAACCTTTTACTTTGACTGGAGTGTCAAATAAATTAATTTACAGCTCTGCACTAGCAAAAGAATCTTACATAATTGAATCACGTTATTCTTCTAAAGGTAGAACACTAATTTGTCCTATCTCTATAACATTAAAACGTCTCTATGAACTGAACAGTTTCCATATGCAGATCAAAGTCCAGAGGGATCAGAACCTCTCACAATATTATGGGGCAGATTTATCAAGGGTCTTTTTAAACTCCCATCACCTTGAAATTCGATTAAAAAAAGACCAACCGAAATGTATTTAAAAAAAATCGATATGTTTAACTTCAGGTGAATAGGCTGTATTTGATTCGGATCGTATTTGATCATATTCGAATTGGAAGTATTTTCCAAAAAAAACTTTGATTTTTCAAAGTCCACCAAATCACTCCAAATAGGTTCTCGGACGTCCCCCATATGCTAAAATAGCAATTTGGCAGGTTTTAGATGGTGAATAATCAGTTACATTTTTAAAAAGACAGTACATATAAATTTTAATATTCTAATTTTCTTCAGATTCGATTTGAATTTGGGCTATTCCCTCGAAGTACACTAAAATTACCTTGAAATTCGAATTTAAAAATTCAAATTTTCACTTCGACCCTTGATAAATCTGCTCCTATGTGTATTAAAGGAACAGAAAAATGGAAAATTGTTTTAAGACAGTACACCAAAAAAGGTTAAATTAGTTTTTTCAACAAATGCTGCTAGTGGAACAGATCGTTAGGAAAGGCATATATTAATGCAATTATATAATGTGTGACACAATAACATGATCTCCTGTGACAGAGTGCTATTAATATGGCTGCTCTGTTGCTTTAAACCTGACATAAAACACCGTATCTCATGACAAATACTCCATTCTTCTTCTTGTGGATAAATAAAAGATTTCTCAGCTGCATAATTTGGAGTCTAAGTTATGATTCCTTTTCTAAAGTTCTGCCAAAAGTGACAAAATGGTACAAAGTGCTTCTCCACCTGTTCTTTTTGGGAGTGTGCCTTGTAGGAACAAGCCTCTATTGTAATAATAAAATGTGATCTCTCGTCCAAAATACATTGATTGCTTCTAACAGTGTTTCTGGGCTGCCAGAGTGCCAACTTAATGTATAAATAGGGATTTTGTGCTAAACATTTAATTTAAAACCGCATTTGCATAATAACTATAATATAAACCCAAGTCTTGAATCACAGTTGAAGAGTGTTTATGGCCAACAGGAATATGCAATTTTATTCTAGACCAGAGGAAAATAAAACCGTGATAAGTAAAATTAAGCATATAAAAGTATATTAAATCTGATTTCTAAAGGCAGCTGAAGACACTTGAAGCTCACAAGACAGCAAAAAAAAAATATGTATATATACTGTATATAGGGGCAGATTTATTAAATGTCAAATTGTAAATTCAAATTTGAATTTTCAAGTTGGGATTTTTTGGTCAAAACTCACAAATTTGAGTGGGGAATACTCCAAACTAATTTGAATTCAAGATGTATTATACCTTGACCCTGGGAACAACTCTAATTTGAATATTCACCACCAAAAACCTGCCGAATTCATGTAGAAATCAATGTCAGGTCCAGTGACCCATTTAAATATTTTAATAGCCTTCCTGACATTCGAGGTTTTTTTTGGAAAAAAAACTTGATTCAAGTTTAGTCGAATTCAATTTGAGTTTTCGGGTTGTTAATATTCGTTCGAGTTTTAGACGTTCAAGCTTTTTCTTAAATAACCTCCCATTGGAGTTGAGCTGAGTATTTTTCGAATTTATTAGAGTAAAAAAATGTACATATATTCGAAATTCTACCTTTGATAAATCAGAGTTTCCATTACTAGAGTCCAAAGTTTGAATCACAATGGATACTATCTGCAAGGAGTTTATATCTTCTCCCCATGTCTGTGCGGGTTTCCTATACATGCTAAAAAGTTAGGCTGATTAATTGATTCCTAATGAAACTGACCCTGGTGTTTTACATGATCAAGACCTAAGATTTTAAGTTCCTGTGGGGAAGGGACTGACGTGAATAATGAATTTCTGCAAAATGCTGAGTGAATGTGTCAGCGCTATTAAATTAAACAATCATTAAATCAATCTCTCAGAAGAATATTGCAGCTTTTCCTTCATCAGTCATTGATAGCAGCAGGCACTGCAGCAGAAATGTAGAGAGCTCCCAGACTAGACAAATCCAATTTCTGTGCAGTAACAAGTATCCCTTTTTCTTTGTTAAGGCTTAATAGTTATCATCCTATTAGTTCTTTTAACAACGTCCTTGTGCTGGTACAGCCAGTAAAGAAAAAAACATATTTATCAAGGGTGATGTCATACAGATAGTTTCACACCATCTAAATTATGAGCCTTGCAGAACTGCTGAGTGTAGCAAAGAAGCTGAAGTAATATTTCAGGTCACTTTATACATAGGTTTAATCTTCCAGGACATGGAGAAAGGTGACTCATGACTTAAATTTGGACTGTTTCCAGACTGGTGCTCACCATTTGTCCTTACTTTCTATTAAGAAAGATTCTGCTCAAAGTTCCAAAATACAATGCATATCTGACTTTTGCAGAGCACGCTGGAAATTCAGGTGAACTCTTTTAGGGAAGATATTAATTGTGAAATGTGTCTATAGCTGAATCTTAACTCTTAGGTTTCTGGGGTTCCCAATGTATTTTATTGGGATCTGATACAGTTAGGAAAACCAATTTCAATAACTTACCCGACTATGGGTCAACAATAAAAATTAGGATTTGTTAAAACCTTTTATGAAACATGCCCTGGTCAGAAAGGAATCTGTTTTGTGCCTTTTATTAATTAAATATTTGTAGTGGGGATTCACCAAATCCACTATTTAGGATTCAGGCAAATTCCCGAATTTTTTGTGAAGGATTACTGAACCAAAACGGAACTGTATATGTATATTTGTATCTCCATCCGCCCTATGTGTTTCACAACCACTTAGGGCACTTAGTCATGGGCTTGGAGCCTGAGAGTGGGTGTGAAATGCGTAGGGCGGATGGATATGCAAATGTACATTTAACTTTATATAAATTTAAAAAAATTAACTAATTTTCTCTGGTCCTGTGGATCTGTTTGAGTCAGCCCTGCTTCTTTTTCACATCATAATAATACTAACAAGAATGGGGATCCTTAGAATAACCTTTTTACAGACAGAAAACTATCATAAAATTAAATAAGTGAACTGCTTTCCAACAGCGATTTTCATATTTACCCCGTTAAACACTCATCACAAGGCTTTAGCTTAAAAAACCTATAATAGAAAACAACCCAACGCTGTTTTACTTGCTTTATTTTAAGTTTTGGTGCATCTGCTTGTTTTCTATCCACTGGGAAATAACTTTTTCTAATGGGTGGTATTGTATGGTTCAAAGCTCTGTTTCAGTTCATTGCACATTTTATTTGTGTTCTCTAAATTAACTTATAAAGCCCAAAGGCATTTTCCATGTTAGTCTTGGGGATTTTTATATCTCTTGATTGCTGGAGACTGTTGATGTTTTTCTTCCATCATTTTTTTTTCCAAGACTGATGCAGTTTGCCTGCCAATGGCAAATTTGGTTGAATTAACGGGTTTTCCTTTCTATAAGGTTAGGCGTCGGCTTTTGTTTGCATTTTAAATGTTTTAACTGTTATTTTCTCCTATTGGTATTAGGAAAACTTCAAATCACACCATACAGAATTTCTGTTGGATTTTGTTGCAATTCCTTTGAGATAAATACAGCTTACAAACTAAAAGCATATTCACACATGTTGTGGTCAATTAAAAATACAGATGCTACAGGAGGACCAGTAACGTAACTAGAGGGGGGCGGGCCCTGGTGCAGAACACGCTGCTGGTCCCCCCACCCCCCTCCGTACACCCACAACCGCCCGGGAATTGTGCCGCGTGAGCTGCTGGGGGGCCCTGGGGGGTGCGGGCCCTGGCCCAATCGCACCCCCTGCTCCCCCGGTAGTTACGCCACTGAGGAGGACATTGAAAGTGCCTGGAGATTTTTAAGGCATTGTCAGTAATATAAAACAGACTTGGTACTCTATTGTATCAGTGCATGTCTCAAAGTAAATAAGTGGAAGTATCATATCTGGCAGCTGATATATGAAAGTTTGAACACATTTCAGGAAGTTTTGGGGTTATGTTTTATGTAAATAAAACATGAACATGCCCAAATTGGGATAGTGGTGTCACCAGAGTGATCAAGATGTAGTTGGCACTGTTGTCTGGGAAATCCAAAACACCAAGCAGCATCTCTTGACAGTATTATAATACAGTAATCTTGTTTGTGTTCCATTAAAAACACATGGCTCCAAACAACATTGGTGCTGCCTAATGCGTTTTGCAGTCTATAAATAAGAATAGTAGGACTCAAAATGTGTCAGGCAGCACCAGTGATGTTTGGTCCTGTTTGTTTTGACACTACTAAAACTATTATACTTTTATACCTTTGGAGATTTTACTTTGTGTTTTGGATATTTACCATGGTGAAGAATGATAAGGAGCCTTCACCCAGATATTTCAATTACAACTTCTCCTTTTCAGATGGAATTTTATATAGTTTAGTTGCACATTTAGTATAGTGAGTATTGAGTGGCTTTTTTTTCTTTTCTTGCTACATTGGTGCCACTGAAGTCAAAAGCATAATGTAATGAAGCAACACCCGAGAAATTATTGTACAGTGACGCCCAACAGATAGTTTGCCTACCATAGAGGTAGCATTACAACTGACTATATTCTTACACTAAGCTAAAACGTAAAGAATATACCATCAATTCTCTGTCGTTTTCATCTGTTATGTTTTTTCTTATACCCATAGCTTCAAAGGGAAGTGAACATATTCACAGTACAGTAAATAGATAAGTCATTAGGATATTTTTTCTAACTTACACCTAAGATAAAAATAAGTTAAAAGATATGTTGAAGTTAATCTTTAAGATAACTTTAAGTACATTATAGAATGAATCATTGACCCTCAAAATAATAACTTACGGGATGTGGCATGATGCCAACTTGAGCAGACTTGTTTCTTGTTGGCTCTGGACCGGCTGGGCCTTAAAGCTTCTATTAAGCATGTTTTTGCTGCCTTCACCACGCTTAAATTACACACTATTGTAGGTGAGGATGACAAGATCCGACAAGGCTAAAAAGATATCTACGCAGAGCTAGGTAAAAGATTATTTTACAAACACCGAAATTTTTGATCTGGAATCCAAGATGGCGGCAGGGCCTGCTGCATTGCCGGATACCCAGTTGACGCAGTCTCCTCGTAACAGCCTAGATTTACCTTCTGAGGACTCTCAAGACGCTCTACAACCAGGTACAACAATAACACCGCTGAAATATTCAGGGGACACGATATTAATAGGCAAATTTAAGGAGTTGCTCCAAAGGCTAAAATAGCAATTTGGCAGGTTTTAGATGGTGAATAATCAGTTACATTTTTAAAAAGACAGTACATATAAATTTTAATATTCTAATTTTCTTCAGATTCGATTTGAATTTGGGCTATTCCCTCGAAGTACACTAAAATTACCTTGAAATTCGAATTTAAAAATTCAAATTTTCACTTCGACCCTTGATAAATCTGCTCCTATGTGTATTAAAGGAACAGAAAAATGGAAAATTGTTTTAAGACAGTACACCAAAAAAGGTTAAATTAGTTTTTTCAACAAATGCTGCTAGTGGAACAGATCGTTAGGAAAGGCATATATTAATGCAATTATATAATGTGTGACACAATAACATGATCTCCTGTGACAGAGTGCTATTAATATGGCTGCTCTGTTGCTTTAAACCTGACATAAAACACCGTATCTCATGACAAATACTCCATTCTTCTTCTTGTGGATAAATAAAAGATTTCTCAGCTGCATAATTTGGAGTCTAAGTTATGATTCCTTTTCTAAAGTTCTGCCAAAAGTGACAAAATGGTACAAAGTGCTTCTCCACCTGTTCTTTTTGGGAGTGTGCCTTGTAGGAACAAGCCTCTATTGTAATAATAAAATGTGATCTCTCGTCCAAAATACATTGATTGCTTCTAACAGTGTTTCTGGGCTGCCAGAGTGCCAACTTAATGTATAAATAGGGATTTTGTGCTAAACATTTAATTTAAAACCGCATTTGCATAATAACTATAATATAAACCCAAGTCTTGAATCACAGTTGAAGAGTGTTTATGGCCAACAGGAATATGCAATTTTATTCTAGACCAGAGGAAAATAAAACCGTGATAAGTAAAATTAAGCATATAAAAGTATATTAAATCTGATTTCTAAAGGCAGCTGAAGACACTTGAAGCTCACAAGACAGCAAAAAAAAAATATGTATATATACTGTATATAGGGGCAGATTTATTAAATGTCAAATTGTAAATTCAAATTTGAATTTTCAAGTTGGGATTTTTTGGTCAAAACTCACAAATTTGAGTGGGGAATACTCCAAACTAATTTGAATTCAAGATGTATTATACCTTGACCCTGGGAACAACTCTAATTTGAATATTCACCACCAAAAACCTGCCGAATTCATGTAGAAATCAATGTCAGGTCCAGTGACCCATTTAAATATTTTAATAGCCTTCCTGACATTCGAGGTTTTTTTTGGAAAAAAAACTTGATTCAAGTTTAGTCGAATTCAATTTGAGTTTTCGGGTTGTTAATATTCGTTCGAGTTTTAGACGTTCAAGCTTTTTCTTAAATAACCTCCCATTGGAGTTGAGCTGAGTATTTTTCGAATTTATTAGAGTAAAAAAATGTACATATATTCGAAATTCTACCTTTGATAAATCAGAGTTTCCATTACTAGAGTCCAAAGTTTGAATCACAATGGATACTATCTGCAAGGAGTTTATATCTTCTCCCCATGTCTGTGCGGGTTTCCTATACATGCTAAAAAGTTAGGCTGATTAATTGATTCCTAATGAAACTGACCCTGGTGTTTTACATGATCAAGACCTAAGATTTTAAGTTCCTGTGGGGAAGGGACTGACGTGAATAATGAATTTCTGCAAAATGCTGAGTGAATGTGTCAGCGCTATTAAATTAAACAATCATTAAATCAATCTCTCAGAAGAATATTGCAGCTTTTCCTTCATCAGTCATTGATAGCAGCAGGCACTGCAGCAGAAATGTAGAGAGCTCCCAGACTAGACAAATCCAATTTCTGTGCAGTAACAAGTATCCCTTTTTCTTTGTTAAGGCTTAATAGTTATCATCCTATTAGTTCTTTTAACAACGTCCTTGTGCTGGTACAGCCAGTAAAGAAAAAAACATATTTATCAAGGGTGACTATGGGTCAACAATAAAAATTAGGATTTGTTAAAACCTTTTATGAAACATGCCCTGGTCAGAAAGGAATCTGTTTTGTGCCTTTTATTAATTAAATATTTGTAGTGGGGATTCACCAAATCCACTATTTAGGATTCAGGCAAATTCCCGAATTTTTTGTGAAGGATTACTGAACCAAAACGGAACTGTATATGTATATTTGTATCTCCATCCGCCCTATGTGTTTCACAACCACTTAGGGCACTTAGTCATGGGCTTGGAGCCTGAGAGTGGGTGTGAAATGCGTAGGGCGGATGGATATGCAAATGTACATTTAACTTTATATAAATTTAAAAAAATTAACTAATTTTCTCTGGTCCTGTGGATCTGTTTGAGTCAGCCCTGCTTCTTTTTCACATCATAATAATACTAACAAGAATGGGGATCCTTAGAATAACCTTTTTACAGACAGAAAACTATCATAAAATTAAATAAGTGAACTGCTTTCCAACAGCGATTTTCATATTTACCCCGTTAAACACTCATCACAAGGCTTTAGCTTAAAAAACCTATAATAGAAAACAACCCAACGCTGTTTTACTTGCTTTATTTTAAGTTTTGGTGCATCTGCTTGTTTTCTATCCACTGGGAAATAACTTTTTCTAATGGGTGGTATTGTATGGTTCAAAGCTCTGTTTCAGTTCATTGCACATTTTATTTGTGTTCTCTAAATTAACTTATAAAGCCCAAAGGCATTTTCCATGTTAGTCTTGGGGATTTTTATATCTCTTGATTGCTGGAGACTGTTGATGTTTTTCTTCCATCATTTTTTTTTCCAAGACTGATGCAGTTTGCCTGCCAATGGCAAATTTGGTTGAATTAACGGGTTTTCCTTTCTATAAGGTTAGGCGTCGGCTTTTGTTTGCATTTTAAATGTTTTAACTGTTATTTTCTCCTATTGGTATTAGGAAAACTTCAAATCACACCATACAGAATTTCTGTTGGATTTTGTTGCAATTCCTTTGAGATAAATACAGCTTACAAACTAAAAGCATATTCACACATGTTGTGGTCAATTAAAAATACAGATGCTACAGGAGGACCAGTAACGTAACTAGAGGGGGGCGGGCCCTGGTGCAGAACACGCTGCTGGTCCCCCCACCCCCCTCCGTACACCCACAACCGCCCGGGAATTGTGCCGCGTGAGCTGCTGGGGGGCCCTGGGGGGTGCGGGCCCTGGCCCAATCGCACCCCCTGCTCCCCCGGTAGTTACGCCACTGAGGAGGACATTGAAAGTGCCTGGAGATTTTTAAGGCATTGTCAGTAATATAAAACAGACTTGGTACTCTATTGTATCAGTGCATGTCTCAAAGTAAATAAGTGGAAGTATCATATCTGGCAGCTGATATATGAAAGTTTGAACACATTTCAGGAAGTTTTGGGGTTATGTTTTATGTAAATAAAACATGAACATGCCCAAATTGGGATAGTGGTGTCACCAGAGTGATCAAGATGTAGTTGGCACTGTTGTCTGGGAAATCCAAAACACCAAGCAGCATCTCTTGACAGTATTATAATACAGTAATCTTGTTTGTGTTCCATTAAAAACACATGGCTCCAAACAACATTGGTGCTGCCTAATGCGTTTTGCAGTCTATAAATAAGAATAGTAGGACTCAAAATGTGTCAGGCAGCACCAGTGATGTTTGGTCCTGTTTGTTTTGACACTACTAAAACTATTATACTTTTATACCTTTGGAGATTTTACTTTGTGTTTTGGATATTTACCATGGTGAAGAATGATAAGGAGCCTTCACCCAGATATTTCAATTACAACTTCTCCTTTTCAGATGGAATTTTATATAGTTTAGTTGCACATTTAGTATAGTGAGTATTGAGTGGCTTTTTTTTCTTTTCTTGCTACATTGGTGCCACTGAAGTCAAAAGCATAATGTAATGAAGCAACACCCGAGAAATTATTGTACAGTGACGCCCAACAGATAGTTTGCCTACCATAGAGGTAGCATTACAACTGACTATATTCTTACACTAAGCTAAAACGTAAAGAATATACCATCAATTCTCTGTCGTTTTCATCTGTTATGTTTTTTCTTATACCCATAGCTTCAAAGGGAAGTGAACATATTCACAGTACAGTAAATAGATAAGTCATTAGGATATTTTTTCTAACTTACACCTAAGATAAAAATAAGTTAAAAGATATGTTGAAGTTAATCTTTAAGATAACTTTAAGTACATTATAGAATGAATCATTGACCCTCAAAATAATAACTTACGGGATGTGGCATGATGCCAACTTGAGCAGACTTGTTTCTTGTTGGCTCTGGACCGGCTGGGCCTTAAAGCTTCTATTAAGCATGTTTTTGCTGCCTTCACCACGCTTAAATTACACACTATTGTAGGTGAGGATGACAAGATCCGACAAGGCTAAAAAGATATCTACGCAGAGCTAGGTAAAAGATTATTTTACAAACACCGAAATTTTTGATCTGGAATCCAAGATGGCGGCAGGGCCTGCTGCATTGCCGGATACCCAGTTGACGCAGTCTCCTCGTAACAGCCTAGATTTACCTTCTGAGGACTCTCAAGACGCTCTACAACCAGGTACAACAATAACACCGCTGAAATATTCAGGGGACACGATATTAATAGGCAAATTTAAGGAGTTGCTCCAAAGGCAACTTAACATAACTGCGCACAAAATGACTTCTCAACTCTCCTTAGAGATACAAGAGCTGGGTCAGCATATGGATTTGTTGGAATCTAAGGTGGATGATTTGATCGAAACTCCCACTTCTCACCATAACCTAATTTCCTCACTAACCGCTCTACTTACGGAACTGAAAGACAAGGTTGAAGAAGCATAAAATCGTTCCCGCCGAAATAATATTTGGATTTGCGGACTTCCATCATATTAAGGACTTAACATGTAGTGGTTCCTGCTATCTTCTCACTATTGGTCCCAAATATTTCATCGGAAAGAATGGAGCTGGATAGGGTCTATAGGGCCCTGGGCCATAGAGCGGAAGGAAGCCCACCTTAAGATATCATAGCACAAGTTCACTTCTTTTCCAATAAAGAAGCCATCATGGCTGTGGCTAGAGCGACAAATACGCTCTCCTACAAGGGCTTTGATTACCAACTGTTTAAAGGACAAGGAAAGCTCCAAGGCAGTTTATTGCCAACAGATTAGCCACAATAGTGCAAGCTAGAACGTTATATTTATTCTGCAGAATGCTTTACCATACCTGAGTAAACAGCTCTAGACACTGTCTCTGTTTGTTTAGGATACAAGCTGCCATATAAGCTTGGTGTGACATCACTTCCTGCCTGAGTCTCTCCCTGCTCACTTATAGCTCTGAGCTCAGATTACAGCAGGGATGGGAGGAGGGAGGGGGAGAGGACCAACTGAGCATGCTCAAGCCCTGCCCTGGAGGTTTATGCTGAAAACAGGAAGTCTGATACAGAAGCCCATGAGTACACAATGGAAGGAAATAAATGCTGTGTTTCTTTTGACAGAGGACTCAGAGCTGCATTACTTTGAGGGTTTACTGGTGTATTTATATAGACCTTTCAGATAAAGCTTACTTAATTTTAGCCTTTCCTTCTCCTTTAAGGATCTCTCTCCTGCTACCATCCAATTGAGGAGATAACTTAAGCCTGTTACGACTGAATTGATAGCGTACAATGTTCGTAATTGTTGGGCTTTCGGTTTAAGATTCTATTTTCCTGGAAAGGAAAACAGCACTCATGCTCATCTCTTGAGGAAGGCCAAGAGGTGTTAACACAATTACAGATTGCTACTGTGGTGTCGCTGCATCAAACATTGGCTAGTGGATCTACATCTACATCTAGATCTGGCATCATCAGCCACCATCTCCAATATGGCAGAAGTTTACTCGATGTTCGTCACCTTGAATTACGTGAAGGCCGCAAAAGTTAATATTTTGGCTCCTCAGCTACTTGATCCTTTATTAATCTTGCAAATGGGCAACAACTATCTCCTGAGGCATTGACGGCTTAATTAAGCCTTGTTGCCTTTGAAAGATACAACTCAATGTGGTAATTTTAGGCTTATCACAATACTCAACTTGGATGTTAAAATGTTAGCGAAGGTTCTGGTTTTACGCTTAAATACATTTATTCACTCTCTAAGTGATACGGACCAATCTGGTTTTGTTCCAGGAAAGCATACATATGATAATATTAGAAAACTCAACCATTTAACACACGCCAGGGGCATACGTCAGGGTTGCCTATTGTCTCCTACCCTTTTTTTATTGCCCATAGAACCACTTGCAGCCTTAATTAGGGCTTCATTAGATATATCCGGTATTTCCATTGGGGCCACAAAGTATAAATGCACTTTGTTTGCTGACGACCTAATACTTACCTTGACAAGACCTATGGCATCCCTTCCCAAGTTATATAATCTATTAGGGAAGTTTGGTAAGATTTCAGGCTTACATGTTAAATCGGCTAAATCTAAAGCTCTTAATATCAATCGTCCCTCACCTTTACTTAAGTTACTGCAAACAAATTTTAATTGGGCTTTCTTAAGTCTCTTCAAAAAATGTGTTCAAGATTTATCTGGAAAGATAAACCTCCCAGACTTGCCCATAATGTCGCAATCCATCATAGAACAAAAGGGGGCCTGGGAATCCCAGATTTTACAAAGTATTTTCAAGCTGCATGTTTGAGCCAACTATTTAAATGGCATGCTGATCCTAACTACTCACAATGGGCAACTATAGAACAATGTGCTATTCCTGAAATTCCATTGCATAACTTGCTTTGGCTTTCTCCAAGGGATCATCGTCCGATAATGAACCCTATTATAGCACATTCTCTTAGGGTCTGGGAACATTGCAAAAGACCTATGAGGCTTATATTTGAACACATCCCCGCTATTAGCCTATTTGGTCATTTTTCTTTTTTGTCAGGCTCTACACCAAACCCTTTCAAATGGTGGATTGAAAAGGGATTAACCAATATTCATAACTTTATTCACGAAGGGAAAATTATTTCTATTACTCAACTACAACAAAACTTTGAAATACCACAATCTGAACACTACCACTATATCCAAATTCTACACTATATTCAATGGCTCTCTCAGACTACAACTTATAGTGCCCTTACTCAATTTGAACTATTTTGCATTAAGAATCCTCAATCTAGGAGACTAATATACTGTATATATCTTTTACGATAATTGGAATAATGCTACTTCCCCTAAAGAGTTAAAATATATGAAGTTTATTCAACTTACAGGAGGAAGAGTGGTCCACCATTTTTCTCAACATAGCTCACTGTTCCCTTAGTTCTGATATTCAGGAAACTTCACTAAAAATTTTAACTAGATGGTATATAGTTCCTGCACAAATTGCAATATGGGTTCCTTCTTATAATGCAAATTGCTTTCAGGGATGCCAAGATGCTGGTACAATGGCCCATATTTGGTGGACCTGTCCCAAGGTTAGGCGACTTTGGTATAGAGTATATGTCATGTTAGATTCTGGGGGTAACTCCCTCCAAGAATCCATGGGAAGCTTTGCTACATAAACCAATTGAAGGTATTGCAAAAAATGAGCTGCGCCTAATTACTTATATATTTAATGCAACAAAACAAACAATTGCAGCAGCTTGGAAGACTCCATACGTACAATTTAACAAAGTCAAAGAACGGTTGATGAGAGCATATCTATATGAGAAGCTAACGGCACAATCCTTGGGCAAGTTTAAACAATTTTATGACATATGGTGCCCTTGGCAAGTCTACTCCCAACTGGAGGAGCATTAAATCGCTTATCTATTGAATTAGTAAATTCATTGATGACTGACTACACAAAGGTTATGGAAGCTGATAGTAGTATGAGAGGAAGATTTCTCTTTCTTTTTTTTGTCTGTTATTTTCCTTGTTCCTTTGTCTATGTATTTATGATTTTATTTTTAGTTTCCTTTTACTTATTGTTCTTTCTAGATATTTTTGATCTCAGAGTTTATATAACTATATGTACAATTGGAATCGATGACTCAGATTGGGTACTATCATACTGTGGTACTGTATTAATGTATGGTCTGCTGGACTAACCCTCTCTTAATTGTCTTATATATTATCTGACAATATGATCATTGTACTGAAAATTGTTGTTAAACAAATAAAAAAATAAGAACCTAGCAACCAGAAAGCTGGATAAATACAGCTATTATTATAACTTTTACTGATTTATATCAGTTGATTTTCAGCTTTTCTTGGAAATTTGAGTGCACTGTATTGCTTTCTATACCTGTTTATCATTTTCACACAAATTCATATCACCAGAGCACATGTGTGAGCGGTGATGGTGCTTCAGAAGAATTCTACATTTTGCCATCCAGCAGGGCTCTAGTCAGCTGGCTTCATGGGGCACAGAATGATGTGTGAGTCTCTCAAAAAGGTGCAATATCTTGTAACAACATAGTGTTTATTGCTTTGCCTGTAAAACTGTCTATGAGAAAATATCACTGCTTGTTGAATTTAATGTAGCAGAAACAATCAAATGTCTTCTTTTATTTGGGCTTAGGTATATCTCTATGTAGATTTTCTGCTTCAGTGCTAGCAGTCAACACAGGATTTAGGTAGGATTTAAGTAGGATTAAAGGGTAAATGTGTACGAATCTATGTGCTTGCTGCTTCATTTGAGTAATAATAGCACATTTGACCCAAACTGAATTAAAGGCCATTAATGGATTTAGTGCTGAGCATGTCCAGCCTCTTGGGACCAGCTCTTCCAAAACACAAAATCTTGAATTAAGACACTGAGTTTTGTGATGTCTTACCAGCTCTGCTTTGGATCTTCCTAGCCTGCCAATAATTTTCCATTTCTGACAGCCTAGTACTACTGCATTACTTTCAATTAAGCTGAATTCATGAGTCGCATACCAGAGTTTTACAGTCTCCCATCCAGCATCAATACGTCAGACACTTAACTCATTCAATCAATGAGGGAAAAAAGTGTTCTGCTTCAGGACTGAGCAAGCTGAGAATTCTCTAGTTCATTAAACACAGGGCATTGTGTGACAGTTATCACACCCCAGCAAGGAAAGGCAGCTAATATCCTAACTCTGTGTATTCATGCCAAACCTGCCAAACCGATATGAAATGCAAACAGAATCAAAAATAATCTCAATACCAGTAAAATAGGTCTAGAATACATTTTATCATTAATTAAAGAAAATCAATCATGTATTGATGTTATTAACACATATTCCTAAAATGCTAATATATTCCACATTGCTGTACAAAAAATGGTTGTATACATTGAACGTACAAGATTTGATACAACACAAACAACCAATAACTGATGAGGTTAAGAGGTCCCTGCCCAAAAGTGGTTCAATCTATATCTCCTACAAGATATTAAATCAGAGCATGTCTTACCTATACATAACTTCCCGATACTCTAATGCAACATCACTGACTTGAGGGCATGGACACATTGGACAGTGCCCAAGCTTTAAGCACAGCCACGTATTAAAAAACACTCAATATGTTTCATGATAATGATCAATTCTGGGCATTTTTAGACATTGGCCCATTATTTTATGGTTTATCACAGGAAAAACTATGGACGAGATTCAATTTGAGGAGAAAAACTTTCCTCCTTAATCAGTTCCAGTTTTTCCCATAAAATTTCCAATGAGATAAACAGCGAGAAGTTTTTCATTGAATTGTGTCTGGCTCTATGGGAAAATCTAGAACTGAATTGGGAGATAAGCTTTATCATCAAAAGGGATCAGATGTCATGTTACTATTAAAAATGGTCAAAATTCGAATTTCTGAAATGTTTACATTTTCTTCTATTTCAAACAAAGTAAAAGTTTTACAAAGCTCTAATGTTTGCTCATTTATTGAGGAAATATATGGGACATTCTTTTCTCTTTTTTACAATAATTAAAGTGCAGAATTTAGCCACAAATCCATGCCTGGCAAATAAATTCACTCATCACCAGTCCTGTATTTTGTGGGGAACTAAGACCTTTGCAACATTGTTTAAAAAGTAACAATGGGAGTTAAGCAAATGATGCTTTCAATAGCAATTGTTTTTACAAATAAATGTAAAAGCACTGAATGTTTAAAGGAACAGTAACACCAAAAAATGTAAGTGTTTTAAAGTAATGAAAATATCATGTAGTGTTGCCCTGCACTGGTAAAACTGATCTGTTTGCTTCAGAAACACTACTATTGTTTATATAAATAAGCTGCTGTGGAGCAATGGCGGAAATTGAAAAACAGCTACATGGCACAGGTTAACAAATGGATAACAGATAACACCATTAGACAGACAGAACTTATGTGCTATCTGCTGTGTAACCTGAGCCTTTTCTCCTTTGAATGGCTGCCCCCATTGCTATACAGCAGCTTATTTATATAAACAATAGTAGTGTTTCTTAAGCAAACACAGCAGTTTTACCAGTGCAGGGCAACACTGCATTATATTTTCATTACTTTAAAACACTTTTATTTTTTGACATTACTGTTCCTTTAATAAATGTTAAATTGCCACAGTCCTTTAGAGTGAAATTCCGCCACTCTCTATTAATTTCTATGGGATTTTGAAAGGCTTATTTACATAGTAAACATAGGAAGTTAGGTTGAAAAAAATACACACGTCCATCAAGTTCAACCTTTTGACTTTTTTTTTTTAAATCTGCCTAACTGCCAGTTGATCCAGAGAAAAGCAAAAAAAAAACATCTGAAGCCTCTCCAATTTGCCTCAGAGGGGGAAAAATTCCTTCCTGACTACAAAATCGAACTAGTCCCTGGATCAACTTGCAAAATTTGGGGGTTGTGGAAGCACTCTTAAGGCTAAATCAAGGTATGCTACTTACAATGCACTTCCCTGGGCCCCTGTCTCATAAGCAATTCAGTATAAATGCAAGTGCATGTGTTTACAAAACAGGGGTTTTTAGTTACAAAGTTATGATCATAAAGTTGAAAAGCCACCATACCTGGATCAACTTGTCCTATGAGCTATCTTCCATAACCCTGTATTCCCTCACTTGCCAAAAAGCCATCCAAAATGTTCTTAAAACTATCTAATGTATCAGCCAATACAACTGATTCAGGGAGAGAATTCCACATCTTCACAGCTCTCACTGTAAAAAAAAAAAAAAAAAACCCTTCCGAATATTAAGTCGAGGACTGTGGCAACCTCTATCTTCACTCTTTGATAAATATACCCCTATGTTTTCTTACACAATTTTTTGGGAGGTTTCGACTTCTAAAATTCGAATTTTTGAAATTCTAACATTGATAAATCAGCCCCTAAGTGTGAACTGTAATTAAGCTTGAAAGAATTCAGGACTGGGTCATATTTTTACTTGTAACAAGGCATCTTATAATTGGTGTCTTGTACAAAGCCTCCAAAACTGCCCTGAGCCACACCATACCACATCTCTACTATTGACTGGGAAGCCATGCTGTATATTTCCTAATACTTCTCTGAGTGATGGGAAGCGACCTTGTTCCTGCCTTTTATGGAGTATGTTGTTACGTTCAGCACTTCAAAGTAAATATTGTTTAGTTGAGAGAGTTATTTTAACGATTGAACAATTTACACACAGACTTTTTTGTGGGTTCTTTTTAACATGTATGCAGAGCATCTGTTTATCTCTTGGGTTTCAATTTACTTTCTAACCCAGAGCTTCCCTGTCTTTGGTGCTCACATCCTAACATATTGACAATCAACATTTACCACAAGGTGAAATCTAGTGTCCATCCCATGTTTTAACTAGCTGGACCTCAATTACATAAAATGATCCCCAAATCACACACTAACCAGTTTCAGTCTGTGCTAATTCTGATTCTGATTAAATATACTTTTAATAGCTTAATAGAAAGCTCTTTGAGTCAGGTCATGATTCATTTTTTAATCATGCTATTTTCATCACTATAGCTTGCTTGAATATAAGCAATTTGATAGATTTTATATTAAAATCTAGAGCTATATTATAATGTATAATATTGTGAATATATACAGAAATATAATGAGATACCTTTATATCTATATTGTGGTATCCACATACTTTAGTATATTAAAATATGCTATTATTTCTAATCTATTATATTAAAATGATAAAATATTAATATAGCAACAACTAGTAGAATTATAATGTCATATTTACATACTGTGACATAATTAATATCCTGATATATATTGAATTTTCCACCATAATGTAATGATTTCCTTGTCCACTATATTGGAATACACAATATATTGAGACATAATGCATTTCAGGATATAATTAAATGTTACCCTGGAAGACTTTCATACAGAGATAAAAGACATTTCATAGCCGTGGCTCTTGATTGCTGAAAGTTAATTTTCATGCACTCTTGTAACAGTCAGAAGTAATTCATGGGCCCTAGTTTATTCAGAAATAAGCCTTTAAGTTTCCCTGGCCCAGACCTTACAAAACATATTTAAGCAAGTTAGCCGTATTAGCCACTAGTAATGAGGGAAATTGCTTCATTGGCGCCTCGCACCCAATCAAGTTTCTTCACGTGTGAATCACCGCAGCCAGAGCGGATCTGTGGGAGGCGTGCTCTTAGTCTTAGCAGGTTATACTTTCTCCCTGTCGAGTGCGGCAATGGCGTTTGCCCCTATCCGATTGTAATGAGGGAAATTGCCCTGTTTTGTTTCACCAGAAATTTAGACAAATGGTGAAATTACGCAGAATGCAATGGAGTCAGTGAGGGTTTTTTTGCTGCGTTTTTGCTGTGGAGTCAATGCACATTGTTTTTCTTGTGTTTTTTCTTGCACCAAAAGAGAGGCAAGTTTCACTGCAAATCTGTATCAAGTGAAAAAATGTGCTCATCCCTATAGGTCTCTATAAAAGTATATTTAATAAAACATCTTATATGTAAAACCCGCTTCATATAAATAAGCCCTTTTCATAATATATTTTTTTAGTAGTATGTGCCATTGGGTAATCCTAAATAGAAAATTGGCATTTTTAAAAATAAGGAGCATCCACTGGGATCCTAGGATTCACGGTGCACACAAACAAATCATACATGTAGGTCACATGAGCCAATTAACAGACAGAGTTCTGTCTTTTGCTTCCACACTTCTTCCTGTTACAGTTAGAGCTGCAGTATTTCTGGTCAGGTGATCTCTGAGGCAGCACACAGACCATCACTGTCAGGATCAGCCGGGTCTCAAACTCTTGTACTTACCATGTGAGCCACTGGAGGCTCCTGGGACTGGCCCTGATCTTGTCTTTTATGCTCATGTATATCTGCCTGTTCACAGTATGTCTCCTCCTTGTTTTCCACCCACCTCGTTTACCCTCATGTGTCTCCCATTCCTTATCACCTTCCCTTTATAAACCCCGCCCTGCTTTGCTCAGTCATTGAATGTAATTTGTTTGTTCCTGACCTGCCAACCTGAACCTTGTTACCTGGAAATCTTTATTCTTGGAAACCTTGTCTTTGTATACCTTGATCCTGAATACCCTTTACTTTGTTCCTGAGTGAGTACCTCAAGTTCCTGTGTTCCCCATTTTTTCCTCACCTTGTGGATACCCTGATTATCCTTTTTGCCTGTTCCTGCCTTTTGTTTTCTGTGTTCTGGCTGCCATTAAATCTTCAATCTTCTATCATCATGTCTTTGCCTCCAATCACCTATGGGTACACCCCTGGGCTTCCACCATTTGCACTCCCCATGCAGTGGCTATCCTCAGTTACAGCGGTTCCCCGTTGTAAACCTTACAATCACGAAATGGTGGCTTAAGGTCAAAGATGTAAAAGGACAATATTTACTTAAATATACATTAATGTTCTTTAATATGTAATTTATGGTGTCATCAAAAATTTCATTTGTTTTTTTCTACTTTGAATAAACTCAAAATTGTAAAAAACTTGAATGCTTATTTATGAAAAAATCACAAACTTGGATGGGTACAATTGTGGCAAACTAGAATACCTCTAATTTTTCACATTTATAGGAATAAAAACTTAAATACCTTGAATTTTTTCAGTTTATAGGCTTAAAACTCAAATTTGGGAGTTTACAAATGAAGTCACTTGGATTTGTGAGTTAAATGCGTCATGACTCAGGATTAATTGAAGAAACTGTGTTATCTAGTCATCTTAACTCTAGTGATGCATCTATTGATGCAATATAGGGCTGAGTGTTCAGATGTTTGTTTCTAACTATTAGAAACATTAATACAGCGTAAAAGCAAAGGGATATTCAGTTTTCAAATAAAGTAAAAAAAATTGTTGTACCAAACAGTACTTCATTTAAAAAGAATACATTATTTTCCTCCTTTGCATTTTGCTCCTTCTGCATGTTAATGTTGAAAATGTGGGAGGTGGTTCATAATCTTGATTACTCTATTGTTTATTCATACATTTGAGTAAAGTCTGTGAAGCATAAAGCTGTAAATGTGGTCATTGCCTCTTTATTTGGAATAATAAATGCCTGTTAGATGCTGATGAGTCCTTATATTTTTGCAGACTCTGAGGTCTTGTAAGTGGATTGCTGCTGCAAGAAAAAGAAAAGGCAGGGAAGCAAGGAACGGAGCAAATAGAACCGGATATGCTGTCTAGGGAAAGAATATGATTTAGTGACTATAGTTCACTGGATGATAACTACCCAGATATAGGAATGTCAATCATTCTTAAATTTTAGTGTCCCTGATATCATCAACACCAATTTCAACAGTCTGAGGCCTAAGTAAGGGAGCCCTGTACATAGACTGCCCCCATGCACGCTATATCAAAAAAGGGAAAGATTTGCTTACCACTAAATTTTACATTTTAGGTGGGGGTGCATTGAGGCTGTGACCACAACATTCACACACTGACAGTGAAGGATATGATATCCTCTACACTCGCCCAGTATCAATACTGTATATAAGATATTATGACACTTTGCACATTAAGCTGCTTAAAAAGGCAAAGGGAAGGGCATTTCTTAGTAGCTTAATTAGGGTTACCATCTCACCCCTTTTAAAAGAAAACACATATTAGATATAAATGCTGGAAGTTGAATGCATGCTATACCCTCCTGCTCTTTATAAATTTTGGGTGGATTCTGTCAGTAATATACAATTGGAGCTTGCCAGGACAGTAGGTTCATCAAGCAGCTTGTCCCCCTGTCTGGCTTCAAAAACCCCTTGCAGCATCACGGAAATAACCAGCTTATCATAAGAGATAATAAACCACTTGGAGCACCCCTAGTTTATGAAGATGAGAGTAAACAGTAAGTCTAATTGACTATAAGCTGAAAATAATGACCTGTCAACAAGTAACATGAAAGATTGTCAATGTATTCCTTTAATGAGATGAAGGTCACTGTGGCCTAACAATCTATATCAGCAGAGCACTGCAGACCTGCAGCTTATGTCTGAGCTGTTAACATTGTCTTGTGTACTGTATTTCCTGCAGGATTAGTGAGGTTCTGCTTGAGTAAAATTTATTTGGATCTATTTTTTTTTTTTCTAGTGAACTCATTATATTTCTGTTTTTATAAATATGTTCAATGTATATTTGAAATAATACTACTTATAAAATTAAAAAAAAGTAGTAGATCTCTCAGGTACTTGAAAGATATTGTTCTTGTGGTTTAGACCAGGCACAATTGCCATGCAATTAACAGAAATTACTAGGTGTGTAGACAGACTTGTATTCAAAACAATACAAGTGTGTGGATTCAACAAACAGGCCCAGCGTACAGAAGAGCATTAACAGCAAAAGTATCTGTAGAATAACCTCAGCATAGCCCAATTACAGGACTATGGACTAAAACAGTATATAAGGAGACCATCAGGGCCTGTATTTTAAGGTCACTCCTCAACCAAGACTGAAGAACATCCAGAGACCTCCTATGTTATAACCAAGATCAGGTCCATGTTGTTGTCTCTGTCTAATTTGCAAATTGGATCATATACTCTTCTTTCTTCAAGAAACCTACTGTATCTTTGGAGGTTAAACAATTTTAGCAAAGGGATTCTAACCATTTTAACTTAAAAAATTTGTGAAACGATGAGATTTCACCGAAATGCATATAAGTCTATGGGCGACAAATTTTTGTTCACCCATTAGAGTCTATGCACCAATAGAAGAAAGAAGCAGGAGCGCTGGAGTCCTGCTGAGTGCGTGCCAAACTGCCGGTTTCAAGCATTAGAGTCTACGGCTGTCATTTTCGCGACAGAGCACCCCATGCACACTGATATATGTGTCGGCCTATATTCAGCTTCCTAATTATATGTACAATAATTCCAGTACTGGAAACAATAAATAACCCAGCAGTCCCAGTTTCAGTGCTATTCTTTTCGAATATTATGTCCAGTGTTGGCCACTATCTTACTATGCGCATAATTTGCGCATAATTTTTTAGTCCCGAAAGAAAAAACATATTTCAAATAGGCATGTTGATCTCACTAATAACCTTCAGGTGCATTCAAAGCATTAAAGTAGGACCTAATATGAAATAATAAAGCGGGAAACAATAGAGGTTATCAGTATTTCAGTATTTTAGGGCTTGACTGAGTTGTCATCTTCCACTCTCCCCATTACTCTGTTAATATTTTTCAGACATCTGGCAGAAGCTAAAGTGCCACACACAAAGATATGTCAACTTCCTTTCATGTGAACTCTTCCTGAACCATAAAAAAATCTGAATTTGTCCCAAGCACAAATCTATCCATTCTATTACTGAAAGCAGGAGGGGAATGAGCTTCCTGGTGATATATTACACAGGATAAAGTTTAATCTCAAATACTTGCCTCTTAGGAAGTGTCCTTTCATTTTGTATACCTGGAATATATTAAAGATTGGATCCTTTGTAAATTCCTGTCTTACTTCTTTTCCGTTGAATAAATAATTTTACTCTATAAATCAAATGGGATGGCTTCCCATGTTCTGGTTAACTAAAAAAAGATTGTCTTGAAAAAAACCCGGACCCCAACTAGAATAAAATCTGCATTATAATGTAAAGCAGAACACAACTCTTTTATAAGAAACTGAGTTTGAAAATATCAGTGGTGATGTATCTCACGTCTCCTTTAATCTTTTTTAGCCTCCACATAGACAGTTTTGGCTGAGCCTCTTCCTATAATATTTTCCTGGCTGCAGGGAGACCACTAATATGTGAGTAAGGAAATGAATTGTGTAAAAAAAGCAACATTTGGGACCATTTCCAGTATTCCATTTCCAAGAAAATATTTGTGTGGGCTTTTGGAAAAAGGGGCCCAGGAAACAAATCAAATAAAAATCAGTGGATTTTTATTTGCAGAATAGTATTTCTCGTGACATGAGGCAGTGTTGATTTAACAACAAATTACCAAGTTTTCATACATGCTGCTTAATTAAAGCAGCCTGAACAAAAAATCAAATGGGGATTTGGATAGCAAACCAAATTACAAACTTAAATGCCAAGCATTTGGAATTGCACATAATTATGTTTTAAAGGATTCTCTAGGCAAAAACATGTTTTATTGTTGTTGACATTTGTTTGTCTTCCAAAGAATTTGTCAATGCAAATGAAATGGGAAAAAACAGATATATTATGTTTATAATTATCTGTCTATTTATCCATCTATCTACATACATATATATATATATATATATATATATATATATATATATATATATACAAATGGCAAACACTTCACATAGGTACAGTATTTTAAGGAGTGTAAAAACTGCTATAAGAGGTACAAACTTTGCTTTAGGTTGGATTACAGCCAGGAACCAAGAGGCACTACAGTACAGCAAGGGTACCAGTCCCCTTTTAAGTGCTTAGTGTGGGCCAAGGAGGAAGATAAACTAAAAACACAGGCAGGCAGTAACTTGATCACAGAAATATGCTTTATTGCAGCAAAAGAAAGTAGTATGGCATGCACAGGCACAGGCAAGGTACTGTAACAGGAAAGGCAAGGTAGATAATACAATCAATGGTCTAAGGTAAGGAAAATAGGTAAAAACCCAAAGAAGGGCACAGTATGAGTTACCAGTCTATAACCAAGCCCAAACAAAGGGTCACAGCAGGTCAAAGTCTATACCAGAAGTTCATTATCAAGGGGTTCACACAAGACAAAGTAACCAAACAACAAAACTTAGTCATTGGTTTTACAGTAATTGACACTAAACCATAGTGATCCTCATACCTGGGGGCAAATTTATCAAGGGTCGAATTTCGAGGGTTAATAAACCCTCGAATTTAAATTCTTCGAATTTGAATATCGAATTCGAAGGATTTAGCGCAAATCCTTCGATCGATCAAAGTAAAAATCGTTTGATCGAACGATAAAATCCTTTGAATCGAGCGATTCGAACGATTTTAAGCGATCGATCAAAGGATTTTGCTTCAATCAAAAAAAGGCTAGGACAGTGCTGGGGAAGGTCCCCTTAGGCTAACATTGTACCTCGGTAGGTTTAAACTGCCGAAGCATGTAGTCAAAGTATTTTTTAAAGAGACAGTACTTCAACTATCGAATGGTCGAATAGTAGAACGATTTTTACTTCGAATTGTTCGAATCGAAGTCGAAGGTCGTAGTATCCTATTGGTCGAAGTACCCAAAAAAATACTTCAAAATTCAAACTTTTTTTCATTCAAATCCTTCACTTGAGCTTAGTAAATGTGCCCCCTGGTGTCTGGTGTGTGCCTGAGCCCTTCTTTAGTTCTTCACTACTGCTGTGGAAATTCAGGAACTGGAGATTAATTAAAAGGCAAAATCTATTTGACAGAGCTCAGAACCCCAACAAAAAAATCACACAGTTTTTATGCCTTGTAAAAAGGGAGTTACCAGTGGAATATCATATAGATATCACTCTACAGAACAGGAAAAAAAACAGCCAAAAGGTGGCTCTTGCCTCAAGGCTAGGGTACTAGTGACCAAGGCTAGCTTGAGACCAGAATCCATCCAAGTCATGGGGGCTTTCGATGGAATCTGCATATGCAGAATTTTATTCTCTATCATTACCAAGCTGTGCTAATCATCATGCACCGATCATCACAGTAACTCTTTGGGTAATGTAATAATAGGTGCAATTTCCTTTAGCATTATTCAAATCCATCAAACTGGCTTATTGTAGCAGCCAACTTTATAGTTCACTAAGGCCTGTCCAGTATTTACATCTTAAACCTTGATAAACCCACCCCTTGTATCTGTACAAATGCAAATTGATATTTCTGATTAAAAAAAAAAGAAAACTAAAGTGCTTGCCCAGTTAATATAATGCCCTGTCTGATTTGTGACTGATTAGAATTCATACAAGCAAGCATGGGGAATTTTTACAAGTCTGACAATTCCTAAATGCAAGCAGGAAATCCCAGTCTACACTTCTTGGGAGCCAAAAGTAAAATCTGTGTGCAGCTTGACTATGTCAGGACAAAGTGCCGCAGAGCAATCTATTCCTTTTCTTTGCCTTCCAAATAAATATTCTGCTAACTTTCCCCTCATGATGTTCCCAACAATGTATTCTGATAAGTCAGAGGCTGAACACTGAGCAGCAATGATGAGTGCAGCCATCTGTTGGGCCGAATGGCTTCAATAAGCCAGCCTATTATGTTGTGTTCACAAAATCCCAGAAGTAGCAATGCTATATGCCTGTGCATCAGTGTATTTTTCTTTTTAACATGCTTGAACATATTCTTGGGGTACAGAAAAATAACAATGGTTTCTAAAATGGATAGTGCATTTAATAGAGCTAAATCCTAAAATAAATTGCCATAAAATGCAATTCTAAGCACTTTCTAATATACATTAATTAATAGCAATGATTTTAAAGTTATTTGTAAATATGATTGCTATTTAAAGCTGTATTTGTCTGCCTCTTGATATTATCTGGGCTGTTGTTTCTGACAATTGAAACAATAAAGTCCGAAGCCAACTGATTGAAGAAAACATGTAGGATAAGTGAAACCTCCCCCCTCCAAATGAGGGATGGACGTGTCCCAATGGTCATTCACAGTTCTGCAGTCACACAAGCAAAGACAAGCTTCAGTTCCCTATCAGGTCAGCCTAACTGCTGATTGGTTCATCGCCTACAGTGCAGTGGGCTGAGTGCCAACCGCTCCCTGCACAGCCTGGGAAAGAAGGCAGCATGAAGTGGAAGAGATGGGGGTTGGACTGTTTGAATTTAGGTTTGGAAGAAATTTTCAATAAATCAACCCAAAAAGACCAACCAACCAGAAAAGAGTACAATGCACTGGCACATTTTGTGTAATAAGTGATACTTTTCATGCGTCGCTATGCAATACATTGCACTAAACACATCTGAGTAAAATATCTTTCCATTATCTATGTTTTCGCTACTTAACAGGCCATTAAAAGTAGTGGGAATGCTTACTGTTGGCAAGATAGATGATAAATGATCTGTGTGTAAGGCTGGAGAATGTCCTTTCTGCTGGTGTGGTGTTGATTAATTGAACGCAATTGTTGTAGACAAAGCATGATTGCTTCAAGAGATTTGCCAATTGTGTCAGCAATGATAAAGGAATTCTGTGAAAAAAACAGTGCATTGTGGGGAAAACATGGCAATTGTGCTGAAATTGCACACTCTTTTGCATCTAGGTAAGTGCACATTACACAAGTGCAGAATGCACTACATAAACATTTGTAGTCTATGATGACTTTCTAAATACAGTTGAGGCCAAATTTACAATGTTATTGCTGTATGTTTTCTTTGTGGGTATTTGTCACCTGTATAACCACCCAAATATATTCATTCAATCCCTACACTAACTTCCCGAATGCAGTTCCAGATATCATTATCCCTCAGGTTTCCTATAGGATAGACTAAAGTATCAAAGGAAATGTGATCTGAAGATTTTTACCAATTAAACCAGGCACATCACCAACTTTTTATATAATTTGTCATAATAAACAACAAGTACAGAGAGTTAATTTATGTGGCTATAGAAAGTTTAGCCAGAAAGTTCTGCTACATCACAAACTACAGGAAATGTCGTGGATGATTAGTATAGCATTTCTTTGTCAACTTGGGATATACAGTGAAAAGACAAATATAACTGAAAAGGAACAAACAGTACTAAGCTACAGCCACTGAAAACCTATAATGTATTGCCACAGTCAAGTCTATTGTAGGACTGGATTTCCCAGAAGGGAATTATTATTATTATTATTATTATTATTATTATGCTTTATTTATGTGGTGCTGACACATTTACGCAAAGCGTTACCAAGATTGTTCATCATTCACATCTGCCCCTTCCAACAAAGCAGCATTGCTACCCAATGAACCACCATGCTACCATTGCTTTCTAAGAACCTAACATTAAAAGCACTGGAATAAAGGTGTTTTTATACTCTCCCTATGAACCAAAATGACCATAATTAAGTTGTTATCCTGTAGGTAAGAGCAAAGGTAAATAAGGTAAGCCAAGTACAGTAGCCAATTCAAACATCCATTGTCCTTTCATTAACTCAGGAAATAGTGTTTGCTGTAATATGTTTTTTTCCTCAAGGATTAAACTCTTATATATATATATATATATATATATATATATATATATATATATATATATATATATATATATATATACATATATATATATATATATATCAAGTTGTAGATAGATGTGACCTCAGGATGAGTATCTTATACAGGTCAGGGAACACATTATTTATTCTACTGAGACAGATGAAGAAGTAAACATGCTGCTGAAAGAAGGTGTTATTTGCAGCACTTCTTGTGTCTAGGCACTGTGTGCTTTGCACCTTGTGTTCCGATGAGGGCACGTCATCAGATCAGGCTGAACTAGTGCACTGGCACAATGTGCAAGTTGTAAAAAGCATGTTTAATCTCAATTATAGTACATTTGTTAACAGTGTGCACATATACTAGTATCTGTACACTGTTAAACGTAATTGGGACTAAACAATTTTGTCACATAAACATTCAGTGTTGCTTTTGGGATTCCAATTTCTCTGCGAGTCCTGCGGTAAACTTCTAAATTAATCAAAACAACTCAATGCCGGCTTCAAGCTCAACCTTCAACTTTGTTGGCCCGGATGCACAAGCCCCAGACCCCTTGTTAAATCACCGGATCAAACTCCCAAAGTATGTAAAAGATATATAATCTTACCCGGACTTCGTTGTGACCCAGGTGCAGTCTAAGGGGAACGAAATACTGCACACACCAAATTCCCGGACAGCGCACTCTTCGGATCACATCAAGGAATCGCATTCTCATTAATTGATCGATAAAAAAACTTAATTTTATTTGTTTGTTGAACATATTAACAAACTGTTAACCCTGCGCCATGAGGTCTGACGCGTTTCGTGTCACTGCACTTCATCAGAGACCTCCTGAATTGGGAATTTGGTGTGTGCTAAACTATTTTGTGTCAGGGTGGGGACATACAAGGCTCTTTGTAGGCGGGTATCCCGTAATGTAACCAGATGACCATTTGTAAAAAGAATGACGTTCTATTCATTCTTCCAACACCAACATGAATTCTAAGTTAAAGGGGAACTCCAGAAAAACATAAATTACGCTTTTTGATAAGTAAACATAATTTCAAGCAATTTTGCAATATGCATCAATTAAAATATATTCAGACTTTTCGTGATTTTTTTATGGTTTCTGACAGTTCCCTAAGCCTAGCCCCCTTCTCTCCTGCTGAGCTGGCTGACTTCTTTGCTGAGCTGGCTGACTACCGTTACTTTGTATCAACAGCCAGCTCTCCTCAACCTGCATCCTCCAAACCCCACAATTCCCTGCACACATGATTTCAATAAGGAAAGTCACAGTGCACTGCATTGTGGGTTATGTAGTTCCTACATGCTGTCTGTAAGCTGTGGAGCAGTTGTTACAATTTGTAACATCAGTGTTTTAGTCCCTCCTTCCCTGCCAGGATTTCAAATGTTGCAGAAAGAGAAGAACTGTTAAACATCTGGATTTTAGCATAGAAAATGGCATTTATTCATACTTTTTGAAGAAACAGGTCACTTTGATGGGTATATCACGGGTTTCTTTGTTATGTGGGCCTCTATATCAAATTTTGGTTTGGAAGCCAGAGTTCCCCAAATGACATCACCACACAATTAATAGGACCCTACTTCTTGTGGCCAAACCCTTTAAGTAGATATTTTCAAACATTACAATTTTCAACATTCAAAACCCACATACACACATAACATGCATTTTCACATTTACATCGTCATGTCACTTTTCACATGACATAATTTTCAACCACCTTACATCTTTTCAACCCTGTGTCCACTGGCACCCATGTTAAGGTCATTCTAGAGCAGGGGTCCCCAACCGCCGGGCTGTGGACACTCCCGCACTGGGTCACTAAGCCCAGTGCGCAAAAATGTGGCGTGTCCAATTGGACACCGGATTGGACAACGACGTGCCAAAATTGGATGCCAGCGAGTCCAAATTTGCTGCTGACCCCCGCCGACTCCACCCCCGGTCCTCAATAAAAACGAAAATTTGGCCCCGGACTCGGTCCAAAAAAGGTAGGGGACCACTGTTCTAGAGCACAAGGATATGCAGTTGTGGGTGTGTATGGCTGAAGTGGCCTGTTTTTTGCACTTTGCACCCTGCCTCACCATTCATCAGTGACCTTTATAGTTTTAAACATACAGTATGTACTGCAAGAAAGACAGTACCTAACACATAGTTCTGGAAATTGCAGAGAGTGTTTGAAAGACAGATCTACACACTGAGAAAGATAAAGTACATATGTATAGTTAAAGGGATACTGTCATGGGAAAAAACATTTTTTCCAAAATCAGTTAATAGCGCTGCTCCAGCAGAATTCTGCACTGAAATCCATTTCTCAAAAGAGCAAACAGATTTTTTTATATTCAATTTTGAATTCTGACATGGGCTAGACATATTGTCAATTTTCCAGCTGCCCCTGGTCATGTTTTAGCGGTTGCTGTGTATGATCAAAACTTGGGCACAGCATCCACACTTTCTATAGATCTAAAACATTACAGTATTCACCCATGTGTTCGGACTCCAGTGAAATAACTGCTGTAAAGAAAATGACCATCCAACATTACATAGATGCCCTGAAGTAGATAACCTCATAGAAATCCCAGTGCAAATAATTACTTATTTTGCTTGCCAATAAAAGAAATAACCCTGACATTAATTATTTGTGATGTTGATGTTGAAGACAAACATAAAGGCAGGAGTACTGCTGTTAAAAGCTACATGTGCATTGTAAGATAGTGTGAAGGGTGTAAGTAAGGTCTCAGAGCTTGTGGAAAGGCCTTAAATTGATATTGTGCCGACCATTTATGGATTTAGAAAGCAATATGATCTATGTGACATTCAGTGTTAATAAAAAGAAATGTACTTTGGTATCTGAGAGATTCCGAGAGATGTGTATATCAAAAGGTATTGATTGGTATAATCAAGCATTTTCCATTTTCCACTAGGAGTGGGGGGAGCATTGTTTGATTGTATTCTGCAGATGCTAATCATATTTCATAAACAGGAAGGCCATCTTAAATGTACTTTTAATATGATGTACACAGTGGTTTTATATGACAAGGAATCTTAATTTTTTTTAAATTATTTAAAAATGTGCTCTGTAACTCTTCAGTTTTGAATTGAGCTAATAAGTGCAAAGTTTGTCTTGTTACCCATAGTAACATAACAAATTGGATGTGGGATTTTCTTAAACCAGTGAATGGCACATGATTGGTACTTGTCGACTGATACTTTGGGCCAGATTCAATTCAGTGAGAAAAAGGTTTATTATGTAGTCATGGATGACATGCAATTCAATTTTATAGGAAAAAAATTGGAACTGAATTAGGAGAAAAGTTTTTCTTCCTTGAATTGAATCACATCCATGAGTTTTCATGTGATAAAAACATGAGACTATAACAGTATCTACTAAATGGTTAAATGGTTGTCGGATGAAGTCACAGCGTTCATGCGACGCGACACAACTGTTGGATGCAGACACAGCGTGCAGTGTCTGCATCCGACAGTCGCCCGTGGAGTTCTACCCTCAGGTCTGCTAATGGCATGTTTTTTGTGGCTGTGACAGGGAGGCTCATTTTTAATTTCTTACTGAGGGTGCTTCTCTTTTTTATTCTTTTTTATCCTTTAGAAAATACTATATATTGGCCATATCTCCAGTTTTTGGGTCTTGTGGGTAAAGTAAGCCAAACTTCTGATGTTTTCTTTTATGATGCCCCTTCCTTTGCTGCTCACTTGACTGACTTTACATCTATCCAATAGGAATATCATAATTGATTTTGGTCTCCTGCCCATTTTAACTGATATAAAGAGCACATCTGAGAGCCTACTCTATACAGCATTCCACCAATCTTGAGAAAGTCGGGACACAACGAAAAACGTTGGGAACATATTTAACAGACTTACTTTGATGAATGATCATTCTCTGTTAAATTGTAAGTGCAATATATCTTTAAATAAATAAAGGTGCTGATTACATTATGGGAGTGTGTCCCTTCTTTTATTTTTATGTAGACAAAGACAAGAAATCTTCTGCAATTACCCATATCAATATATTAAGGACATTAAAACATTGGGTTAGATTCAATGTGAAAAATCATGCATGAGATTTAATTCAGAAAAACTTATCTCAAGGGTTATCACATGAAAACTCTATTGAAGTCTATAGGAAAAAACTGGAACTGAATTTGGAGAAAAGGTTTTTCTCCTCGCACTGAATCTCGTCCATGACTTTTCACAAGTCGCAAGATAACTTTTTCTCAATTTATTGAATCTTGTGCATTTAGAAACTGAAAAATGTCCTTACCTTTAAATAAACAGGGATTGTTTGTCCATATATCTTTCTTCACTCAATTTGATCTGATTCCTTAGGAATTTTACTTTTTCATTTTATTTACAGGGATAGAATTTTACCTTTAGTTCTTTTTATTGGACCAGTGCTTGGGCCTCCTAGGCAACCCTCCCACCCTTTGACGCACATGCGAACAGACACACACAGTCTCCCACTACAGAGGAACGAATTTGGTTCAAGTGTGCTCCAAAGCAGACCAGGCTCCTTGCAGCCCCATGTGCAAGCTGTACCCCCTTCCAGGGCAAACTCTGGCTTTATGAAAATGAATGAATGCATGAATGAATATCCAATGAAAACAGCAGCACTCCGGTATTATTGGCAAAAGTGAAAAACTTTACTTAAAATGCCTTAGGCAACGTTTCCGAACAACGCAGGCCCTTTGTCAAGCCATGGCTTTCATTGGACTACTACAGAGGAACAGCACGATAGAGGAAGGTGGAGACAGGGGACTAGACATGGGGTAGGTGGCAAAGAAGGTATGTGCCTGTTACCCGCCCAGCTTTGTGCCCTAGGCACGTGCCTCTTCTGCCTGCCTCTGATTCTGGCCCTGTATTGGACACTGCAGAGAATGACAGAAGCTACTGCACAGAACAGACCACTGCTACTGTATAAACTATTGCAAAAGGGAAACATGTGCCCACCACTAAATCATCATGAGGGGTTGCAATGGGAGCGTGAACACAAAATAAATACAAATACACAGAGAAATCCCCTACTGTAGATTAATTTATTAACGAAACTAAGTACATATTTAGAGGCATGCCAATGTATTAACCAATAATAGAAAATTGAAATATGGTTAATACATTGGCATGCCTCTAAATTCGCCCCCCCCACCCGGCCTCAACCCCTAAATGTCCCTGTTTGCTGTACCTTGCAGATTAGAGCAGATCAGTACAACAAAGCTGACGGGAGCCATCTTGCCCAACTTCATCTCTTCTTTGCAAGAAGTTATCTGTTTCATGCACAGTTCCCAACATTCGAGATGTTCTTGAAGTTGGATGGCTGCAGCTTCTTGAATAATGTAGGTTTTTTTTTTTTTACAATAACGGAGCCCTACGCCACTAAGGACAGTCCTGACCATAGTTAGTCTACTCTAGTAATTGAAGGAAGGTCTAAAATCTGCTTGAGGCTCAATTGCTTTAAAATCCTTATTAGTACTGGTATGCGATCCGTTTTCTGGAAACCCGTTATTCAGAAAGCTTTAAATTATGGAAAGGCCTTCTCCCATAAACTCCATTTTATCCAAATAATCCAAAAAATTTAAAATGATTTCCTTTGTCTCTGTAATAATTAAACAGTACCTTGTGCTTGATCTAAACTTAAATATAATTAGTGATGGGCGAACTTATCAAAATAATTTTGATGCCCCTTGACTTCAATGCGTTTAGTGAAAAATCACGCAACAATTTTGACACGAGCAACAATTTTTATATGCGCGACTCTTTTGTCCAAATGCATTAAAGTCAATGGGTGTCTGAATAATTTTGACATGCGACAATTTTGACGAGCAATGATTTTTTAGTCTCAGCGAATTTTCCCACTGCGAATTTTCTCAGTTTCGCAATAAAACTCGCCGTCGGCAAAATCGGAACTTCACCACTTATCCATGCCTGCCGAATAAATTCACCCATCACTAAATATAATTAATCCTAATTGGAAGCAAAACCCTCTTATTGTGTTTATTTAATGTTTACATGATTTTCTAGTAGATTAAATAAGTGATGGGGAAATCTGTGTAACTGTGCAAAATTCACAAAACAGCAAAAAGTTTGCGAAACGCATTGGTCAATGGGTGTCAAAATAATTTTGATGCTTGTCAATTTTGACGTGAACGAGAATTTTGACGTGACCTACAATTTTTATACACAAGATTATTTTGTCCAAATGAGCATCCGAATAATTGTGACGCGCGGCTATTCTGACACGTAACAATTTTTTTTTTTTTGTTGCCGGCAAATTTTCGCCACAGTTTCGCGTATTTATTCGCTGCTGGCGAAACGCAGAAATTAGTGCCTGGTATGAAGATCCAAATTATCCGTTAAAGATCGGTTATTATTATGGTTGCCACCAGTTTTTTGAAGGGCTGTCCAGGTCAAAACTGCCTGCCCGGTTTTCTAAATTAGGAAAACTGGGCATGATTCCCTATGATTGATGCAGCTATTGGCCAATCACCAATTGCACATCATAGCCCCACCTCTGATGTCACAAATCCACCTCCAACTCCCGCCTGGAGTTAGATGGGCAAAAAAGTGCCAACCCTATCTGTTATCCGAAAACCCTAGGTCCCGAATATTCTGGATAACAGGTCCTATACCTGTATCTACATTTGACATAGGGGTATAGCATTGAAATGCATATACAATAAGGTTTTCAAAAATCCATGCAAATTATTTTTAGGTATCCAAAATGAAGCAGGTTCTCCCAGTATACTAGAAGGCACCCATGATTCAGTAAGTTCAAGTCAATTGCATGGGTAGGCACAACACAAAAGTGAATCCTGAAAGCATTATCTCTTCAAGACAGGGGTGATTCTAGTTCTCTATTCTGTACATCCCTCTGCACACTAGACACAAATCATCTAGCTGATCAAAGCAGGCAGAACTGGCACATATCTAAACAGTTTTTATAGTGTAATAGTGTGTAGAGTTATAGGGACCTCTATAAATAAGTGCACAAATAACACTTGATTTTGCACTTTACAATTGTGCTTACATTAGTAAATGAGACTATTCAATATAGCTACATTTTTAGAAGAAAAAACAATTGCTTTTGATAAAGACAAACAAGGGAAAATCCTAAAAAAAGAAATAGGACAAGGGTAATAATTTTCAAAATCTTATGCACTGTCATATCTTTGTGTGATGTATTGCAAAGCACCCTACGAGCTATTGCTGCAGATAGCATAAGAACCAAATGTAACAGTGTAGACACAATAAAGTCACTCAAAGGAGAGCGTGTGAAGTGTTTGCTAATTACATGCTGCAAAGTAGAAAAATCACCCATGTGGAAAAATGGCTCGGGAGATAAAAAAAAAATCTTGTCAGTTCAGCATCTTTTTATGTGATTTCCTTTCTGTTGCCATAACCCTTAGATCGGATAGTGGAACAAATAATAAAATTGTTCTGTATTGCCATTCCAGCTAGATAGTCATTTCAGCCCAGTGCAGGGAGTCCAGAAATTATTTGGTCAGGTCAGAAAATTGCCTGTCAGAAATACTGTACTATGCTCATCACTTTGATTTATTTTATTGACATTTTGCAAATCTTAACCAAAAAAAATGCAGTGGAGTTGTATATAAAATATGTGATTCAAAAGCAATTTAATGTGCCACACCCTACTTTCTTACTCAAAGTATCAACTTTGAGTAAGAAAATAGGGTATGGCACCTAGCCACCTAATCTATAATAACAGAGAAGCATGCATTATGGCTATGCTTATGACCTTAGGTGAAGTGGAAATGGGTACTCCATAAACACAAAGGCACAGTATACGACATTTATGAAGGTAAATATAGTGTACGTCCAGAATTACTTTAAAACATGCCCCTAAATAGCAGTTACCCACAACAGCCAGCCATAAAATTGTCTGTCTACCAGTTAGAATATATATATCATCAGGTGCGATCCGGCCCGAGACAGCCTTCATTCTGCCGCATCCCCACGACACTCACGTCCATGTTGCTGGTGCAGAGAGAGCAATTGCTCCCTCTGTACTAGAAGAGCCGAATTTCCAGGTTGAAAAACGTTAATTGGCTCTTGAAGTTACCAGGAATGGCATTTTTGCCGTCCCTGGCATTCATGAGGCTGCTGCTGCCTGAGGCGAGCTTCTCAACTCGCCTCATTGGCGAAGTGCCCCTGTATATGATTGGTTTCCACAGATAACTGCACTGCTTCAGAGATGCCAACCTGGATTCTTTATGCCAGTTCCATCCCCAGGATGCCTTCGGCCTCCAAAATCTCCAAATGTTTTTGAGAGAGAGGTTTCTGGGAGAGAGGTGACAGAACTATTACTGTAGGTGAAAGGGCTGACTCCAGAAAAAGTCAATTGAGTTGACTGACATGCAATTCAGTTGCTTGTGTAGGTGCAACAAGCAAACAGAGCCTTAAGATGGCCATAGACGCAACGATCCGATCGTACGAATCATGGATTCGTACGATTTTCAGGCCGTATGTGGAGAGTCCCGTCATTTTTCGCTGGGCGGAGATCGGTCGTTTGGCCGATCGGACAGGTTACAAAATTTCTGTCAGCTGCCGATAATATCTCTGTGTGTATTGCCGATCTGACGATTTTCAGTAGGAGACTGTCACTAGCTTTTAGATGTAACAGGAGAACTAAAGAAGTAAGGCAGAAATGTTGTACATTATGTTTTGGCCTTCTCTACAAGCCCAAGACAACAACAGCCATTTAACAGTAAAGATCTGTCTCTCCAAATATGCCACAGTAGTTCCCCATCTTCTTTTCTGCTGATTCACTGCATATTTTCTGTGCTGCTCTCGCTTACAGAACGTAGGGACTGTCTCACAATATAAAGTATGCATATAATATAAATATAAGGCTGAGTAGTAATTAATATAGATAATTACTACAAGGCAGCACAGAAACCAGTAAACGGTCTAGCATCATCATTTAATAATCAGCCCTGTAGCATCACCTTATATTACAGGCCAACCTCATTTTCTGCTGGATAATTAGTGACGACCCCTAAGCTTAGCTTCTCAACAGCTGCTCAGAGCCCACTGAGCATGTGAGTGTTGCAGACACTTTCCAAGATGGTGACCCCCTGTGACAAGTCCTTGATCATTGCTGCTATTGAGAAGCAGTTTATAAAATACTCAAATGACAACTGTTTACCTTTGACCAACCTGACGTTTTTTAAAGATTATTATGGATGCCTCAATAATATCAGACAGGGATGTCTCCAGTCTCCAGGTGTCCAAATACCATTTCCTCCCATTTTTTAACTATATATTTTTTTAAATATATAGATAGTATAATGATATAGTATAATGATGAGCTACAACATTGCATTCAGCTTAGGTGCAAGTGTTTTGTCATACTGTAATACTTTATGCCTTTGCTTCGGAAATTCTGTGAACTCTCATAGGAAAGGTCACAACCTGCTCATTTGTGCTTGCTGAATCTCACAGCAACTGTTAAAAGCTAAAGTTATGTAAGTGATCTATAGTTATAGTCTCCTGGGCAATCATCGGTATGCAGAACAAAAAAACCTTTATATGAACTCAATCGCGAATTCTATTTCTGTTTCAAGGATATTATGACATTAAAAAAATGATATTTGTATAGACCATAGTGCATAATGGTCCTGATTTTATTATTCAAAGCTCGCGGACCTACAGGGAATGTAATTTCAGCAGTTTTGAAGAAATGCAGTTTCTTTCTACAACAAAATATTTTATCAGAGATACTATTATAACCATAACTCTGTTTATTGGATATATTCATTTAGACTGTAAGCCCTACGGGGTAGGGTCCTCTAGCCCATACCTCCCAACATTTTGAAAGTAAAAAGAGGGACAAAAATGTTTTTCCGCACGTAGTGCGGCAAACTTTTTTTGACCACGCCCCTTTCTGTGGCCACACCCCCTTATTACCACGTTCATTTTGCAAAATTTGGCAGGTTATGAAAGTTTGAAAATATTTCTCCTTATCTAAACTGTTTTTTTGTGTCTCAAAATTGTTACAAAGTATCTTATTTGCACCTGTTAGCTGTTCTGGGCTCTCTGCTAAAAGCCAATTAAGTTAAAAACTTTTTTCTTTTTCTGGCTGTTCAGTGCAGAGAAAGTAGGGACTTTCCAGTACAAATGAGGGACTGCGGGTTGAGCTGTCCCAAAAAAGGGACAGTTGGGAGGTATGCTCTAGCCTTTTGTTTCCTTGACACTGAGCATTTAATCTGCATTGTAATTATATTTTATATTTATGTGAATTGTATTCTAATAATGCACTTATTGTTACTTTTTATTCCAATGACCCCTTGTTTGTTACTACTAATTTATTGTTTTGTTGTACAGTACTTTGCCCTCAAGGAGCGCTTTACAAATAAAAATATACATACATACATATTGGTCTAAAAACCCAACTGGATTTGAGCATTTTAACTCTTGTACAAGAATACATAAATATGCTAATTTATTTATTTTGTTGTCATATTTGTTATATCTTTCAATTCAGAAGCACTTATACAGGTATTAGATCTGTTATCCGGAAATCCAGTATCAAGAACGTTTTGATTCACGGAAAGGCTGTCTCCCATAGACTCCATTATTATAAATGAATCCAAATTTTAAAAACTATTTCCCTTTTCTCTGTAATAATAAAACAGTAGCTTGTACAGGTATGGGAACTGCTATCCAGAATGCTCAGGATCTGGGGCTTCTAGATAACAGATCTTTCCATAATTTGGATCTTTATACCTTAATTCTGCTAGAAAAACACATAACATTAAGGGGCAGATTTATCAAGGGTTAAATTTCGAAGTAGAAAAAACTTCGAAGTTCGACCATCGAATAGAATCCTCCGACATTCGAATTCGAAGTCGGAGGATTTTATACATCGTACAATCATATTCTGATCGCACTTTGAATCGTATGATCGTATGATTTCCTACAACTTTAAAAACTTATCAAAACACACAGGAAGTCCCCCATAGGCTAAACAATAATTCGGCAGGTTTAAGTTGGCGAAGTATTGAAGTTGAAGTTTTTTTAAAGAGACAGTACTTCTATTATCAAATGGTCGAATAGTCAAACGATTTAACTTCGAATCGAAGTTCGAAGTCGTAGTAGCCTATTCGATGGTGGAAGTATCCAAAAATTACTTCGAATTTCTAATTTTTGACTTCAAAAATTCCCTCGAATTCACTTCGATCCTTGATAAATCTGCCCCTAAATTAACCCAATAGACTGGTTCCGCTTCCAAAAAGCATTAATTCTTTTTTGGATCATGTACAAGGTACTGTTTTGTTATTACAGAGAAAAAGGAAATCATTTTTAATAATTTGGATTATTTGGATAAAATGGAGACTATGGGAGACAGCCTTTCCATAATTCGGATCTTTCTGGATAATGGGTTTCCCATTCCTGCACTTGATTCAAACTAAGATATCATTAATCTTGGAATATTGGAAGCAAAACCAGTCTATTGGGTTTATTTAATGTTTATATGATTTTCTAGTAGACTTAAGGTATGAAGATCCAAATTACAGAAAAATCAGTTATTGGAAAAACCCAGATCCCGAGCATTCTGGAAAACAGGTCCCATACCTGTACTACATGCATACAGAGAAAGAGAGAGAGAGAGAGAGATATGGGAGCAAGCTCATATGTTAAAGGAGGGTGTAATTATCTGGCCTTACACATAACATCTTATAGATGTTACAAGCATCAACTTACCTTATAAGAGCACTACTAATTGTCAGTGTGTAATCTAGTTTAAAGGACAAGTAAAGGCATATTCACTGGAAGCACCAATGGATCCTACCAGCAAAGATAATCAATAACCTTGGACCCCCAACCAGCATCTGTGCCAATGTCCCAGCGAGCCTCACCACTGTCCTGGATACCATACATGTGCAGTAGGGAAGAGATAGGACATTTAACCTTAAAGTCACAATTTTTACATTTTACTGCGTATACAAGCTATCCAGCACAGTGCAGTGTGAAATGATGGCAGCTTTGCTCTCAAGGAATTGTAAGGGCCTACATTTAGAGATTATATTGACTCAGGGTGCCTAACACATAGTTACACCAGAGTGAATATAATTGTCTAATTTTTTTAGAAAAAAATATGTATACATCCCATGATAAAAATGTTGTGATTTGTTTTCAATTAGATTTCTTTGTGTTTCCAGTACACTGGTTTAAGTTAATATAAACTGTTTGTAAAATATATATATATATATATATATATATATATATATATATATATATAGCTGAACTATCAACAAAAAAACCTGAGGAAACTCTCCTGCAAAAAAATAAAATCAGGTGTTTCTATGGAAACGACATGTTTTGTCCTGGATTTATTGTATGAACATTGCAAACCTAGCCAGCATTTTATATGTATTATTTCCAAACCAAGTGTATGATCTGAAGTTTTCAGTATCCCAGGAGAACCCAGAAATAACACCAGAAGCGAATACAGGTCCTTGGAATATTTTTCCAGATCTACAGAACTATCTTTTGTGTAATGTTTGCTTTGCCTGAATCCTTTCTTCAGCGCTAGTATTGTACTTCTTTATATAGCTACAGATTTAGGCAGTGACTGACAAGGTATTATGAGTAATATGAGTAGTGATGGGCGAATTTGTTCGCCAGGCGCGCATTCGCGGCAAATACTTGCAATTTGCCGCCGGCAAATAAAGACGCCGGCACCTTTTTGAGAATTTTTCGCCGTTTCGCAAATTTCGCAAGAAAATCACAATTTTTTTCGCGAAACGCCACAAATTCATCCATCACTAATAAAGAGGGGTTCATTTAGTAAATATTAACTGTGAGAATATATACATAAGTGCTAGTAGTTTCAACCGGGGCAGGCTAAGTTGACTGGGCACCCTAGGCAACTAGACCAGCCAAATTGCTCCCCCCCCCATCACATGAGCCATGGTGTTTGCGTGGGGTGATGAGCGGGAGCAGCAGAAGGTAAGAGAGAGCTGCAGAGGGAACCAGTGAACAAAGACTATGGGTAGGCAGAAGACCCTTTAACAGGTATCTGCCCAACATGTGCTGTAATGGAGGAAGACTATTGGAATAATTAATCTTAAGGATTTTTGATTTTGATTTTAATTGTCTTCATAACATGGTAAATGTGGGCGTTTCTGTAATAAAATCTTTTACTGTGGGTTACATTTGAGCCCAGCAGTGTCATGCAACCACTCCTTCAATTTTTCCAGTTGTGAAGTGATATATTCTGAGACCTGAATTCCCCCTGAGTCTAAGGAAAGGTCCTTGCTCATTCAGGATATCTATATATATATATATATATATATAGGTTTAGCTGGTAAATAATGATGTTTTAGATATTCGTAATAACCTAGGATGAGTATCGTTTTTATAACCGGGAGATTTACACCCAATTTTAAACATCTGCTCAAATATTGACATATGAGTAACAAGGGCAATGTAGAGTTATCTTTGCAACGTGGGATTATGTATGGAAATGTTACAACGTTGCCACAAAGGTAATAGTGTTACATATTGTTTTGTTTTTATTACTGCTTGCTACTATTATACATAAGTGAATGAACCATTTAAATGTGTATAGAGATAAATTGAATCTGGTTTTATATTTTTATAAAATCAGAATAAGTTTTCGAAAATTTGCCAGTTCGAAGGATTTTAATCCATCGATTGAAGGATTATCCTTCGATCAGAAAATTGTTAGCAAGCCTATGGGGACCTTCCCCATAGGCTAACATTGGCCTCGTTAGGTTTTAGGTGGCGAACTAGGGGGTCGAAGAAATTTTTAAAGAGACAGTACTTCGATTATCGAATGGTCGAATATTCTAACGATTTTTAGTTCGAATCGTTCGATTCAAAGTCAAAGGTCGTAGTCAAAGGTCGAAGTAGCCAATTCGATGGTCGAAGTAGCCAAAAAAACATTCGAAATTCAAACTATTTTTCCTCTATATTCACTCGAACTTAGTGAATGGGCCCCTTTATGTTGGTTGAGAGACAATATCTGGAAGGTGATAGTAAGGAAGTAGAGTTTCTTTTTGGTTTAAAAAACATGCAAGGCCTGCCATTTTATAATGAATTTGCATATGTAAATTAGGGGTCAGGAGGGAAATCACGTGACTTGTCATCACAAAACAAGGAAGTGAAAAAAGTTCACACTTTTTCCTTTCCCGCCCCTAATTTCGATTTGGTTTGATAATCGGCCAAATCTTTCACAAAGGATTTGGGGACTTGGCCGAATAGCAAATAGTGGATTCAGTGCATCCTTAGTGTTAAAGGAATATTTTTCCACCTAAACAATGATGGAAGTTTTGCATTTTGTGCATCCCTGCAAAATAAATGAGCGAAAAGAAATTAAGTTACTGTAACTCTTATTGAGTATTGAGGGCTTATGCCATGAAACAACTATTCATCTGCAAATGTTATTTGTACCCTACACAGAGAATTCATTCATTTTTAAAAGAAAAAGGGAATGAGTACAAAGAAAACTCATTAACATGAAAAACCAGAATATTTTATACCCAGTGTAGTCAAGCTTAGGCGTGCCGCTGCTCCAGCTTATAATCACTTTTGAGCTATGCTATCAGGTTTTCAGATAATTAGAAATGTAGAAGGGATGTTAACAATTGTACAATCATATTTTAAGTTCACAGTGTCCTTTCTTGTTTTCCGCCGTTGTCTGTATTTTTTTTTTATAATTCTTCTAGTAACGTGATATACAAAGAATGTTTCTCCTGTTAGCAACCACAGATATAATTGTTAAGGGCTATGGGTATAAATCATATGCAGAATACTAATAGCTGCCTGAAAGGTGGTCGCTTTTAGTCTAAATTTAAAATAGCTAAAAGTAAGATATATTTCTTACAAGAAACAGTCTAAATAAAAAATAGGGGGCTTAAGCACACAAGTCCTGTAATTGTTGTGTTTTTGTTTTATTTTTAGCTGTGTTGCAGCCACAACTGTCACATTGACCACTTGCCATGCCTCAACTATACTAACTACCTCCAATGTCCAACACCACATAAGCTAAGTCCAATACTGTGGCTGGAAGAGTGATGGACCTTTTAGTGACAGCTTTATTCCACTACCCAATAAAAATGTAATTTTTGGATCTAATATTTGAGCTTTAAAAAATGTGTTTAAATGGGTATTTGTGACTTTGGGGGCTATTGTTATTTATATATGTATAATGCATCCTAATAACCTAATAGCTTTTAACATTTCCATAATTTGCCTTAACACAAAAACTTCTGCACATATTATTCTGTTATTACTTCCTCAATAAATGCTAGATTAGATCTTAAATAGGGAACATAGAAAACACTCCAATGCTGCTTTGCTCTTTACAAAAATTGTATAAAAACCTTTTTTACCCAACATGCAAATTGCATCAGGATTCAGACAGGTGTTACATAGTTACATAGTTACATAGTTAAATTGGGTTGAAAAAAGACAAAGTCCATCATGTTCAAACCCTCCAAATGAAACCCCAGCATCCATACACACACCCCTCCCTACTTTTAATTAAATTCTATATACCCATACCTATACTAACTATAGAGCTTAGTATCACAATAGCCTTTGATATTAAGTCTGTCCAAAAAATAATCAAGCCATTCTTAAAGGCATTAACTGAATCAGCCATCACAACATCACCCGGCAGTGCATTCCACAACCTCACTGTCCTGACTGTGAAGAACCCCCTACGTTGCTTCAAATGAAAGTTATGGGTATTGGTAAAAAGGTCCCCTGCTATTTGTCTATAATGTCCTCGTAAAGTGTAATCATGTCCCCTTGCAAGCGCCTTTTTTTCCAGAGAAAACAACCCCAACCTTGACAGTCTACCCCTTATAATTTAAGTCTTCCATCCCTCTAACCAGTTTAGTTGCACATCTCTGCACTCTCTCCAGCTCATTTATATCCCTCTAAAAGACTGGAGTTCAAAACTGCACTGCATACTCCAGATGAGGCCTCACCAGGGACCTATAAAGAGGCAATATGATGTTTTCATCCCTTGAGTTAATGCACTTTTTTATGCAAGACAGAACTTTATTTGCTTTAGTAGCCACAGAATGACACTGCCCAGAATTAGACAACTTGTTATCTACAAAGACCCCTAGATCCTTCTCATTTAAGGAAACTCCCAACACACTGCCATTTAGTGTATAAATTGCATTTATATTATTTTTGCCAAAGTGCATAACCTTGCGTTTATCAACATTGAACCTCATTTTCCAGTTTGCTGCCCAGTTTCCAAATTTAGACAATTCACTCTGCAAAGTGGCAGCATCCTGCATGGAACCTATAGTTCTGCACAATTTAGTATCATCTGCAAGAATAGAAACAGTACTTTCAATGTCCACCTCCAGGTCATTAATCAACAAGTTGAAAAGCGAAGGACCTAGTACAGAGCCCTGCGGTACTCCACTAACAACACTGGTCCAATTAGAAAATGTTCCATTTACCACCACTCTTTGTAGTCTATCTTTTAACCAGTTCTATATCCAGGTACAAATACTATGTTCCAGGCCAACATTCCTTAATTTAACCAGTAACCTTTTGTGTGACACGTATCAAATGCTTTAGCAAAAGTCTAAGGTGTTAGGACACATGTCTATAGGTTATTAATACACTGAGAACTAATACCCCATAGCAGAGGCGACCAGGCCAGCCAGACACCCTAGGCGACCCAGCCAGCTCACCCCAACTTCCCCCGTCGCCCCCCGTCGCATGTGTGGTGATGTCACGCGCGTATGTGCATGCACAGTGACGTTGCATGCTTACGATAAATGCATCAACAAATGGCCAACAGCTAGTAAATATAGGACTGAACTGCCTTAAATCTTTCAGTTGGATTTTTCATTGATCTGACTTTTGAACTCTCAGGGGCAGATCTATTATGGTGTGAATTTCGAGTTGCGTGGAACTCGTTTAAACTAGTTTTTTTATTTTTTTAAAAAATTCAGCTATGATCATGTTTATGAATAAGATCGAATTGGGTGAGTTCAATCAAATTGCTTCAGATCGAATTTCAAGTTTTTTGCCGCACCACTTGCAGAGTGTATTCGAGTTTCCTATTTAATCCTTTCCTGCCCAGCAATAATTGCTATGGCAAACAAAGGTGGCAGATTTTATTGGTAACCCATTGCTTCCTGGCATGACATAGAGCCTTAATAGATTTTGAATTATTAAAATTCGAATATGTGAATTATCATAGTCTCTCAGGGAACTCAGTAGGTCAAAACAGGCGAAAAAATTGGTTGCTAACAAAACTCTATTGAAATTCGAAAAATCTCAAATTCAAATGAAAAATTTCGGATTTATGCATTCAAATTTCATGTTCCCAGTTCTTGAAACTCTATCACTCACATTGGCAAGTTCTAGTTCATATATTTTGCAAATACGAATGACAACTCAAACATCTCTTATTTCTTATTCTTATTTACACCATATCATCATATTACATTTGCAAACACTACTTTCTGACAAACAGCAGGGCAGCCAATTTTTTATTTATCATTAATACCTATGATTAATATCATGTCTAGAAGCAAAACAGTCGAAGGCATTCATCACATAAGCTTTACAGATACACTATGGAGCTCATTAATCTTGATATACATATTTTTTAATCTGTCAACTATCTCAGCCTGATATGTGGTAAAAGTATAGTTCTATTTCTAATAAATAGTGCTACATGAATAAAATGAAAAGTGACACATGGTTTTATTACATATATAAACTGCAACAGCAAATTAATAATAAGATTTCCGTTCATCCAGCACTCAATTTAGGAATTCCTAAGAAGTTTGACAAATTACCGGACATTTGTAATGCTGTAAAATCAGGAATTTCAGCATAATGGGTCCTCTTCTAATTTGCTCAACACTATCTGCAACTGAGAGTGGTTTATCCAGATGTCAATGAAAACAGTATCATTTTCCAAACGATTGCTGAAGCAATTAGAAGCTATTTCGTTAAGGACAGGGTAAATAATAGTCTTCCTTACTGCATGCATTAATAAATGAGCACATATTTTCCTTGCCAAGTCTCCGCTTAAATCTTTTGTCCTCAGTATGCAAAAACAACAGGCTATTTAACAAACTAATATCAAAGTGTTAATTGCAAGAAGAAGTAATATTGAATATTTCAGGGTTTGCTGGGGTTATGGTGACAATGGCTGCTTTGATTTTTATTGTTATGGAACAATGCAATTTCAACAGTGTAGCAACTATTATTGATGTAAGAACATAAAAGCCTCAAATCGCAAAGATTTGTCAGTGCTAAAACTAAGGTACTGATAAGTATTTAACAGTCCATCACTGTATGCGACACAGTGCAATCGTAAGAAAGTACAGTACATATTGGATCAAACCCAAAGAAGGTTAGAGATATAATCTATGAACATATCCTGAATAACGAAAAAGTTGTACTCAAACATAATCTCTCTGCACATTACATGAAGGTTAAAGGAAAATCCTCTCTGTATTTATGTGATTCGGCAACATTTCCCAAAGTAAAGGAGGAAAAATCATCATTTCATATAACTCAAATGTACAAAAGAAGGTTAAATAGATCTTTAATATTAAAGACAGGAACTTAAGTGGTTGTGATGTTTTTGAATAATTTTTGGCAATATCAACCACACACTTGAATGTCTTGAGCACTTAAAGTGGATGTTAATGTAAGGCTATACCGACACCATTACTCAGACTGATAGCTTTACCCTAATATTGCTCTAGATGAGACCTATATTTCTGAGACCTATAGTCGCAAACGGAGTGGGGGCAGGGTTTTGTGCAACGATAACTGTATATATTGCGCAATTAGTGGGCGCCAGTTCTCGAAACGTAACCATAGAATTAGAATAAAATAACAAGATAATCCACATAGGAGTTCAGTAAGAGAGTAAAAAACAGATACATACTGACCCCACATGGTTCATCTTATGCGTTTCGTACCCTCCGGCTCTAGAGACACCTTGTACCGGAGGGTACAAAACGCGTAAGGTGAACCATGTGGGGTCAGTATGTATCTGTTTTTTAACATGTGAACACTAATAAACAAATTTTATTTACTGAATTCAAGCCTTGGGACATATATCTATTTTGTGTAGGTTCCACTTCTCCCTTCCTGCGGGCTCAGGTAAGGGGACTAACAAAATGGACCCCGAGCACATATTCTCAGCTTTTATATTAGAACACAGTGCCATCTTGTGGCTAAACCTGGGATATTTAGCAATCATACTTAGAACAAGGAAATAGAGTCTAGCAGCTAGCTCCTTTATAACTAAGGGGACCTTAAGTGGCTAAACTATAGGGAAATGCAATATAAATGGGAAAAGCATTTATCAATTCCCTACAATAAAAGGATACTGTCATGAGAAAACATGTTTTTTTTAAAAAAACAATGTATCAGTTAATACTGCTGCTCCAGCAGAATTCTGCACTGAAATCCAATTCTCAAAAGAGCAAACAGATTTTTTTTTCATTCAGTTTTGAAATCTAACATGGTGCTAGACATATTGTCAGTTTCCCAGCTGGCCCCAGTCATGTGACTTGTGCCTGCACTTTAGGATGGAACTGCTTTCTGGCAGGCTATTATTTCTCCTATTAATGTAACTGAATCAGTCTCAGTGGGACTTGGCTTTTACTATTGAGTGTTGTTCTTAGATCTACCAGGCAGTTGTTATCTTGCATTTGGGAGCTGCTATCTGGTTACCTTCCCATTGTTCTGTTGCTAGGCTGCTGGGGGGAGGGGTGATATCACTCCAACTTGCAGTACAGCAGTAAAGAGTGACTGAAGTCACATGACAGGAGGCAACTGGGAAACTGACAATATGTCTAGCCCCATGTCAGATTTCAAAATTGAATATAAAAAAAATCTGTTTGTTCTTTTGAAAAATGGATTTCAGTGCAGAATTCTGCTGGAGCAACACTATTAAATATGTTTTTTTTAAAAAAAAACATGCTTTGTATCCCTTTAATATTATCCATATTTGATATTATATATTGCCAACTCATTCTAGAGTGCTTTAAAGAGAATGTTTTATTGTTCACTATAGTCCCTGTCTTAGTGGGTTTAAGCGTCAGTGGGTGGTTGCAACATTGGGGTTCTAAGTTTGATTCCATTATATGGTTTATCTGCTAGAAGTTTGTATGTTCAAAATCCTTCACAAGTATGCATAATAATGCAGGGAACAAACACTAAACTTGGGTAATAAAATATGGTAAATTTTATCCAAAATACATTCCTCGCCTTTTAGTAAATTGGTAAATTCATGGCGAATTGTCCTTTTGACGAATTTTCACCAACAGTTCGCCCTAAATGTGCCCCTATGAAACACAATGGGTGATGACATTGTTATAATTTGGAGCTTTTGGGATGATGGGCTTCCAGATAATAATCCTATACACATGATTGCTCGCCTTTACCAATGTTTAGTACAACACCTATTAAGCATTGGAACAGCTGTATCTTATGCAGCTACAAATGCTTTATACTTTTGTTTTTTTAATGCAATAACTTAATTACTGATGTAATCACCATTGCTTTATAATAAGACTCTCTAAGATCCTCCCACTGTCCTTTACCTGGATATGCAGTGGGAGTTAAAGAGAATATGGCAGGCAATATACTCTCTAATGCACTGTAAACTGCCATGCATAGATATGTAGGGCTAGGAATGTATTGCATGCATATGATTCATGTTCCCAACAGTGATCCCCAACCAGTAGCTCGTGTGCAACATTTTGCTCTCCAGTGGCCTCAAAACAGGAGCTTATATTTAAATTCCAGGCTTAGAGGCAAATTTTGGTCGTATATAAACCAGGTGCACTGCCTAACAGAGCCTCAATGTAGGTTGACAATCCACATAGGGGCTACCAAATGGCCAATCACAACATTTATTTGGCACCCCAAGAACATTTTTCATGCTAGTGTTGCTGCCCAACTCTTTTTACTTCTGAATGTTGCTCACTGGTTCAAAAGGTTGGGAATCCCAGCCTTAGAAGTACAGTAGGTGTAGTGTGTCCAGTGCTAGAGGTGTACAGGCCCCAGGAAAGTAGACGTTGAGGATACTGTGAATTAACCCTATGAGAAGCATACAACCTGACATCCTCTATATAGTTGTACAATGTCAGGCAGCATCGGACTGGGGAGGGGGGGTCTGGGCTCACGTCAGGGCCCCCAGGGGCCCCAGCCACAAATTCCCCTCTGTCCTCCTTAAACCCCCACTGCCACCAGCACGTCTTGCACTTCATTTCTAATTGTAATCGGTGGGGGTCAGAAAGGATTGCAGCTGGCCAGGAGCTGCCTGCTGTAGGGACCGGGTCTGGGCCAGGTTTTTTCCTGGTGTCCCACCAGCCCAGTCCGACTCTGCTGCCAGGATATTTATATTTGCTAGACCATAAGCAATAGCCATGGATGCAAAGCTGACAGACACTATCTATATAATCAATAGTTGCCCTAATGCCCTTCCAAAACTTCAGTTGTGTATCTGACTGACTATACACCTTCCAATGTTCTTTTTGCGAGTGCTACAGTGACTTGAAACATCTATGTGCCATAGGCATAATAGCAGCTGCAGGAAGAAGGGCTGGAAAAGAAGTCACAGTCAACATATGCTCAATGCATGAGATAGCATTTTTAAAGAACATACTTAAGACTACAACAAATAGCAATGTGATTCAGCTACCCACCATGAAATCTTAGATTATCCCAATCGATGGATTCTTATCAAGCTTGTGACCTTGCCCTATATGTCATATGTCATGCCTATATGTCTATTATCACCCTGTCTATTAAAAAAGAAATGGTATACTACACAGCTGGAAATATAAACAATACTTGCCAAATCCCATTAGCTAATTTGAAATTGCATTTACAAAACAATGTTGTGATATTCCAGTGGCAGTAAGATACTGCTATGATATTGCCCTGCTCATTAATAACGCAGTCCTACAGATTGTGATGAGCAAAATCAAGGCCTCAGGTAAATGCATAGGTCGGAAGGTCATGTTTCATCCTGAGTCTTCGGATGATATATTTATCTTTAGGCATTATCAGATGTATGAGTTCATGCTCCTAGAGATGGGGGGGGGGTAGAGAGATGTCATAATGTCATTTTTACCTGAGCTGCAAACTGTATTTTTATTCATCTTAACTAAGAGAAATGTATTTGATAATGTACACATACAATTCTGTTTGTACTTGAAATAAGCATAAGTAAATGTGTTAAAGTGTGTATTTAATAAAGAGTCAGAGTTTCTAGGATATTTACTAGCAAGAAGCGTAAGGTTATGCCAAAAAGTATTGGAAAACAATGTTGAAAGGTACCAGGGTTGACAGAAATGTACATTATATTCCTAATAACTGATAAAAACTTTATTTAAAATATTTTTCTTTATAAAGAATACTGACATTACTGACCCTTTGGCATATTATACTTTACCATCCAATGATCTTGAAAATGATGCTGAACCCATTGAATCCCACTTGACTTTACCTGCTCTGTATTTGAAGAATGCAATTTACGTAGAGATTATCTGACAAGATCTTTATAATTAACACAAACAGTACCAGGTTGTGGCTTTTTAACACATAAGGAAAGGGCACCTTCCCATGCCCACCTAATAGAGTTACTCTTGATCTCTTGCTTCGTTTGACTAAGGCTTGTCACTGTAATTAATTTATAGAAGGGATAGGCTTGGAAAATAAATTATTACATGTTAGTTTAAACAGGATCCCTGGAGGCTGTGGGGTATACAAAGAGCAATTAAAAGTTCAATAGAGCAGAGGATAGGATTAAATAAAGCAAGATCTTCAAACATGATTAACGTTCAAACCATTTGTAAGTAGAGCAGGATGTAGCCTGGGATGCAGGCAAGAACCTCACAGAATATTGTTTAAACATTAAATAAATAACATCATATTAAAGTTAAGTATGCCAATGGCCAATTAAATTACGCTAACTTTTATTTGCATATTGCAGGGTGCAAAATGGGCTAAATCTGCCTTGGTTTAAGTCTTTTGTGCCCCGCCCTTCACTTAAAAAATTGCCAAATGTCTCCAAAACAGAGCTTGATAAAAGACCAGTTGGTCTGAAATGTTGCTGTAATGCCCTTGGTCCAATAAAGGCCGTTTTATTTTAAACAAGTGGGTGCTGGACTAATTTTTTCTCCAAAACAGAGCACTGCCACTTGCATTCTCCCCATGTATCCAGTGCTGCCTGCATTCAGGAGTGCTGCATTCATAAGCAGAAGACTGGTATAGGTTTACGTTCTCCCAACGCCTACAGGTCATGCAGACCCCACATGCAAGTGTAGTCCTTTTGTACTGCTTAGTGCTCTTGCACTTGGGATCAAAGTAAAGGATGAAGGAGAAATAGCTGCATTTAAGAGCTTTTGCAATAAGGATGAAACCCCTACCTAATGCAGGGGCTTGCCCCCGAAATGTTGCAGTGATGTAATAAACTAGCAGGGGTTACATCAGGCTTTCTTCATTTTATTATCGGAAGTGTTCCGACACTCCAGGCTGGGCACCAAGTGAATAATTTTGGAGAGGTGGTTGTGCTGGTTAACTTTTCTACTATAAAAGTAAAGGATCCCTTATGTTTCCCTAAGCGGTGTGTGTATGGATGCTGGGTTTTCATTTGGAAGGGTTGAACTTGATGGACTTTGTCTTTTTTCAACCTGATTTAGCTATGTAATTATGTAAGCTGTTCTTTAAACATTAAGATATATTGATCTATATTAAAGGAGAACTAAAGTCTAACTAAAGAAGTAGGCTAGAAATGTTGTTCATTATGTTTTGGGCTTCTGTAACAGCCCAAGGCAACCACAGCCCTCATTCATACTATATGGCATATATATCATATATCTTGCATGAGTCCAAGGGACCCCTTTAAATTCAGTGTAATCAGCTATTTAATAAGTTCTCTAAGTACAACTCAAAATATGATGGATTCTCTTCCACAGAGAACTGAATGCATTTTGACTTCATTGAGGATAAAAAGGCTTAGATATCAGCAAAGAAACTGGTGAGTTTACTTTACTATAGCTTAGAGGTAAGTGAACTGCCTGGATGCACTCTAATGCAATGTCATGTTAAGGGGCATATTTATTAATATTGGAGACAAAGCATTGGAGACAAGATTGCAAAGTGATAACAAAGAGCCTAAATAGATGGAATAATAGATTATGGTATGTAAACAAAAGAGACTGAGTACTGAGAGTGGGACCCTGGTCTATGGTTTTTTGGTGGGCCCCTGGTGTAAGGTATTTGGGTGGGCGCCTGGTGTTCCAGTCCGACACTGGATGCGCACTAAGTTATATGTTGCAGACATCAAACTTACACAAAATACTGTGCCTCCAAATTCATCTATTGCTTACATTGTCAAACATCAACAAGCCAAATGTAAGGCTTATACTGACAAAAAATGTGGCGCAAGAGAAGTACACTTTCAGCCTCGTCTTTAGTCAGAAACCAGGAATACTGAAACAAGGACAGTCTAAATTTACTACACCACTTGAAGTGAGATGTCAGCGAGGACCATACACATATGAACTGTCTGATGGACAAATATGGAATGCAAGTCGTCTTGCTCCTGTTGTGTAAGTAAGTGAGTCTAAAACTGAAATGGTTCTCTTTCCTCCAACTAACACCAGTAACATCCCGAAAGTATCCATCATAGTTAACAATTCTACTATCACTCCCTCTCCCCAGGCCCGGTGCCTTGGGGTTATCCTAGATTCTGCCCTGTCATTCACTCCTCATATCCAGTCACTTATGAAATCATGTCACTTCCACCTAAGGAACATATCCAAAATACAATCATTTATCCCATCTTGGGAGTTGATAGTTGTATCGGAGAAATGTATCGGACATGACAATATATTCAACCTCAACCACCTTTCCCTTTCGCTCAGGTAGATGTTATGGTATAGTAGGGCATCGGAGAGTGGTCATAATGTAGACACACCATAATGTTATAATTGCTGTGAAATGCTGACATACAATTGTTCTACTTTTTCTTTCTGTATTACGGACTGTGTGAAACCAATTAAAAAAAAAAATACTATGATTTATCACCCAAGATGCTGCCAAAATTCTTATTCACTCACTCATCATATCATGTCTAGATTACTGTAACTGTCTTTTAATTGGCCTTCCCCTCCAGAGTCTGTCACCTCTCCAGTCCATAATGAACACTGCTGCAAGGCTCATACACCTCAGCAACCGCTCCTCCTCTGCCACGCCATTCTGTCAATCCCTGCACTGGATTCCATTACCTTTCAGAATCAAATTCAAATTAATGACCCTGACTTTCAAAACACTTCAAAACTCTGCCCCATCCTACATCTCTGAACTCATCTCTATATACTCACCCAACTGCTTACTACGCTCCTCTACTGACCTGCTACTCAACTCTTCTCTCATTACCTCCTCACATGCTCGCATTCAAGACTTTGCAAGGGCTGCACCCCTCCTCTGGAACTCTCTCCCACAGTCAGTCCAACTTTCTCCCAGCCTTTCTGCTTTCAAGAAATCTCTTAAAACGAACTTCTTTCGAGAAACTTACCCTCACTCTACTTAGCTACCAAACGCAACACCACATACAGTACCACATTTCTCACCCACTTAATTCAATCTTGCACGCTCCCACACCTTGTGTACTCCCTTCCTTTTAGAGTGTATGCCTATGCATAGGGCCTTCCTCACCTTTTTGTACCAGTATTGATTGTGATGTATGTAACTCCGTATGTTCTATGTATATAATTCATGTGATTTAGTTGTATAATCAAATTTACTTTACAATGCTATGCAATATGTTGGCGCTATATAAATGTTAATGTTATTAATAATAATAATAATAATAATGACTCTGCTAATAAAGCACTGTTATACTCTACTCATCCTCGGCTACCCAAAACTTAACACCCCTAAATAATTATTTGAGTTTTACATATGGCTGCACCTTCTACACCAGGGGTCTCCAACCTTTTTTACTCATGAGCCACATTTAAATATATTAAAAAAAGAGATGGCGAGCAACACAAACATGAAAAAGTCCATGGGGATGTTAAATAAGAGCCGTGATTGGCTGTTTGGTAGCCCCTATATGGACTGGTAGACTACAGGAAGCTCTGTTTGGCATTACAACTATTTTTTATGCAACCAAAACTTGCCTCTAAGCCACAAATTCAAAAATACTGTAAGCACCTGCTTTAAGACCACTGGGAGCAACATCCAAGGGGTTGGTGAGCAACATGTTGTTTGCAAACTACTGGTTGGGGAACTCTGTTCTGCACATTTACTGATGTTAGAGCTTCAACTCATCTTTAAATAATGAGTAACAAGTGAGTCTTTTCAGCTTGTGCAAAGGGGGTGCTAATTATCCTCTTTTATCTTTCAGCTGATGTTTACAGCCCCAAGCTGCTTTGCTTTGATAAGTAATCTGGCACATGTAGAAGGTAAACATCAGTGTTCTATACAACCACACTGAAGCAAAGAACAAAAAAATACCGCCTTCGAATTAATATTTTGCTTATTCCATTCTGAAATGAGAACATGGCTATACAAAAACACAAAACCATAGCTTTTCTATGACGCCCAATATCAGACTAGGCAGAAATATTTATGTTCCTGTAAGACACATAAGCCATAAATATTGTAGTTATTCAGTGTGTTAGTCACTATGGATATGATTTTATTAGATTGATGACTCCTTAAGAAAGGGCACGGAATTTTGTTTAGTTAAGGCTACCATCAGAATAGAAACTTATCTGCGCTGATTCATAATCATAATCTCATAGTGTACAGTGAGTATAAGTAATTCCCTATATAAAACATTGATGGAATTTATTTCCTACTCACTGCAACCCTTAGGGGCAGATGCATCAAGGGTCGAATATCGAGGGTTAATTAACCCTCAATATTAGACTGGGGAATGAAAATCCTTCGACTTCGAATATCGAAGTCGAAGGATTTTGCACAAAAACTTCGATCGAACGATCAAAGGAATAATTGTTCGATCAAACTATTGACTCTTTCGAATCGAACGATTCAAAGGATTTTAATCCAACAATCGAAGGAGTATCCTTCGACCAAAAAAAGTTAACTAAGCTAACATTGAGTTTGGTAGCTTTTAGGAGGCGAATTAGGGGGTCGAAGGTTTTTCTTAAAGAGACAGTACTTCAACTATCGAATGGTCAAATAGTCGATAAATTTTAGTTCAAATCGTTCGATTCGAAGTCGTAGTCGAAGGTCGAAGTAGCCCATTTGATGGTCGAAGTAGCCAAAAAAAACTCTTCGAAATTCTAAGTTTTTTTTCTTCTATTCCTTCACTCGAACTTAATGAATGGGCCCCTTAGTGTTACACTATACTCATACTGCTGACCCTTCAGTTGCTACATAAATATACTTTCTAAAAAAATTCTGCCCCCAATTAAATTGCCCAGTAACATCTAGTTGTGCCACTGCTGCCTGCCCACATGTCTATGGTACATTTAATCTTCCTTTAACAGAATTTCCAGTGGGCGTCAAACCCCTATATTCTATAATGTAGCATCATCTCATTCATTTATTTTCTGAAATCAGCAGATCTCATATTGTAAACAAGGCATCCTAAAATTTACATTTCTATTCATTTTCAGCCTTTAAAATCTTTAGTCAAAGATAACTATTATAGATATGTGAAATACAGAAATGTAATCTTCCAATTGAACATCCACATTTGGAAATAAAACGATTGCTTCTGAATATTTCCTGTCTCTCTCCCCATCCGCTGCCCTAAAATCCTTTTGTTGCTGCCATAAAATCTATCAAGGGTTTGCACACGTCATATGTCAGAAATGCACCATCTTAACCGGAATCAGCTGTGAACAATGCAAAAGCTAATTTAACTGTCTGTACCCAGAGATGCTGAGAAGAGCAAATTTGCCTGAGCTACTGGTTTGTTTTAAAAAAAACCTGCATGGAGTTGCAGCTTCCCAACGACTGCAGTGTCGGACTGGAACACCAGGGTCCCACCCAAATACCTTAGACCAGGGGCCCACCATAAAAACCATAGACCAGGGGCCCACTCTCTGTACTATATTCTTCCTCTCCTCACTCAACCTCCAGTCTCCTAGTCTCTTTTGTTTACATACCATAATCTATTATTCCATTTATTTAGGCTCTTTGTTCTCATAGAATGGCCATGAAATAGGCCAACATTGAGCAGCGTGAGGGCCCACTGACACCTGGGCCCACCGGGAGTTTTCCTGGTATCCCGGTGGGCCAGTCCGACACTGAACGACTGTAAACTTCTGTTCTTCTCTCTCAGCACAAAGAACAAAAAGCAGTGCTCTTTAACTGATATACCTCTGGTACGGTGATCCACTTTATGGGTAAAAAGGTCCCCTGCTATTTGTCTATAATGTCCTCTGATGTACTTTTAAAGTGTAATCATGTCCCCTCGCAAGTGCCTTTTTTCCAGAGAAAACAACCCCAACCTTGACAGTCTACCCTCATAATTTAAGTCTTCCATCCCTCTAACCAATTTAGTTGCACGTCTCTGCACTCTCTCCAGCTCATTTATATCCCTCTTAAGTCCAAAACTGCACTGCATACTCCAGATGAGGCCTCACCAGGGACCTATAAAGAGGCATAATTATGTTTTCATCCCTTGAGTTAATGCTCTTTTTTATGCAAGACAGAACTTTATTTGCTTTAGTAGCCACAGAATGACACTGCCCAGAATTAGACAACTTGTTATCTACAAAGACCCCTAGATCCTTCTCATTTAAGGAAACTCCCAACACACTGCCATTTAGTGTATAACTTTCATTTATATTATTTTTACCAAAGTGCATAACCTTGCATTTATCAACATTGAACCTCATTTTCCAGTTTGCTGCCCAGTTTTCCAATTTAGACAAATCAATCTGCAAAGTGACAGCATCTTGCATGGAACCTATAGTTCTGCACAATTTAGTAGCATCTGAAAAAATAGAAACAGTACTTTCAATGCCCACCTCCAGGTCATTAATAAACAAGTTGAAAAGCAAGGGATCTAGTACAGAGCCCTGTGGTACTCCACTAACAACACTGGTCCAATTAGAAAATGTTCCATTTACCGCCTCTCTTTGTAGTCTATCTTTTAGCCAGTTCCCTATCCAGGTGCAAATACTATGTTCCAGGCCAACATTCCTTAATTTAACCAGTAACCTTTTGTGTGGCACTGTATCAAATGCTTTAGCAAAGTCTAAGTAAATCACATCCACTGCTATTCCAGAATCGAGGTCTCTACTTACCTTCTCATAAAAAGAAATTAAGTTAGTCTGGCAAGATCTATTACGCATAAAACCATGCTGACACAAACTCATAGTATTATGATTTGCTATGAAGTCCAGTATATTATCCTTTATTAACCCTTCGAAAAGCTTTCCTACCACTGACGTCAGACTAACTGGCCTATAGTTTTGAGGCTGAGAACGGGATCCTTTTTTGAATAGAGGCACCACATTAGCAATTCGCCAGTCTCTCTGCACTATGCCAGATCTCAATGAATCCTGAAAATTTAAGTAAAGAGGTTTGGCAATCACAGAGCTAAGCTCGCTAATTACCCTGGGATGAATACCATCTGGCCCCGGACCTTTGTTAATCTTAACATGTTCTAATCTCTTTTGAATTTCCTCATGTGTGAACCATGCATCATTAGTTGTATTATTAGAATTGGGACTATTAAGAAGGAAACCGTCACTTACTGGTTCCTCATAGACAGATGAAAAATATGAGTTCAGACATGCGCTTTTATTTTGTTTTCATCAACCAGCTGACCTCCCTCTGATAGTAAGGGTCCCACGCCTTCCTGCTTTATTATTTTACTATTAACATATTTAAAAAATAATTTTGGATTTTTTTTACTGCTTGCTACAATATCCTTTTCTATAGCAATTTTAGCTTTGCATGATTTATTGGCCTCCTTGTACCTTATAAATGATTCGGCTGTCCCAGCTAATTTGAAAGCCTTAAAAGCACGTCTTTTCTTACCCACCTCAACATCAACACTTCTATTGAACCAAAAAGTTTTTGCTTTGCAACGACGTTCCTTGTTTACAAGTGGAATATACTAACAAGTATATTTATTAAGCAGCATTTTAAAGACTTCCCATTTTTGTTCTGTGTTTAACCCTGTGGAAAGCATCTCCCACTTTATATGTTGCAGAGATGCCCTTATACTGTCAAAGTTTGCACGTCTGAAATTTAGTGTTTTAGTTACTCCCTTATAGAATTGCTTCTGCAATAGAATCTCAAAGGAGACCATGTTATGATCACTATTCCCTAAATGCTCACCCACACAAATGTTAGAAATGAGTTCAGTATTATTAGTTATTACAAGGTCCAAAAGTGAGTTATTCCTAGTAGGTTCTTGAACGAGCTGGAATAAAAAGTTGTCATTCAGCATATTTACAAACTTACTAGCTTTTTCTGTCTTAGCAACCCCATTACTCAGTCAATGTCTGGATAATTGAAGTCACCCATAGCAACAACTTGACCCAGCTGTGAAACTGTTTGTATCTGCAAGAGCAGCTGGGCTTCATACTCAACACTTATACAAGGTGGTTTATAGCATACACCAATGAAAATTCTTTTTGTTACCCTTTGCCCAGTCAAAATCTCTACCCAGAGTGATTCTACACCCTCACCAGTGCCAGCTATTGTTATTTCTGTAGCGCATGGCTTTGTTGGTAACTATGCCTTGTGTTTCTTTGACTCCACATTGTTAGACCACAAACACCAAAGAATAGCTTAGAGTGATCCTAGCTAAAATTAATGGGTTGAAGAAGGATAATGCATAATCTACACCACAAAGTGAAAGCAAGTTTTGAGGTCAGGGGCACAGCTAAAGCTCTGTAGTGTTTGAAAGACTTTAAGTGGGGTGCATAAATGAAATAAAGTATTTAATGTGCAGACTCTACTCCACTGTGGACATAAACACATATATCTGCCACAGATTTCCATTTGCATTCTAACAAATTGCATTTTATTATTATTATTATTATTATTGCTATTATCCTTTATTGATGTAGGAGGGTAATGGTTTTGGTAACTTTTATTTCAGATAGTCCCCAAGAGGATTTTGACCACTGGCTAGGGGTGTCTAGGTACCCTAGTCTTTAAAATGGAAAGCCACCACAAGTTCTGTCTTTTGTGGTCCCCACTTGCTGAAGTAGGCGGTGTGTAGAAAATCCTGGTGTGAAGGAAGGTCCTTGTAGGTAAAGATTGTGTTAGAAAGACATGAAATAGCTTTCTTTGGAACTGAGAGGCAGGATCAGGGTATTTAGTAGAGCAGCCAGGGGCTCCAACATGGAGGCCAAGAGGGATATTATCTGTAAGGAGTAAGCAGGTCTGCCAGAACAGAGAAACATTCTAGCCCTGTACTTTGATTGCTATGGTTTTCCATATAAAGCTCATCTCTCTGAAAACCCATAAACCCCTTTGGTTTCCCGTACCAAGTTTGCGCTGCTAAAACTCTCATTTAAATTTTGTCCCACGCTTTCTTCTTCTGTCATTTTAAGTGTCCAACTGCTTCTCATCTATATGTTCTTGGACACCCTCTTGCTTGCTATCTTACTTTTGAGAGAACACATAACATTTCCACCTCCCCCTTTCCTTTCGTTCACTATAAACAACACTATACTTAACATTATTATAGAAATTGATTGATTGATAAAGAAATCAATCTTTGAATCATGAAATGATAGCAAGACACGTAACAGCACTATATTAAGTTCTTCCATATTATACTAAATCTAAATGGATACATTAAAATATATGGTAGGTTACTCTTCTTTCTTAAATTAGAATGCAATGAGCTGAGAGCTGCTCACTGTCATAATACTATGTATATCATTAGTGTGGTCGATAGAACACCCAAGTGGAGAAATAAAAATATTTTATTGCATGAAATTGTCTATGAAAGGTTATCTGATACAATTTTCACAAAGTGTTCTGAAAGAATATCTAATATCAGAGTTACTGCCAAAATCTTACATCATAAATTACACACTTAAGTCAGAATGTGCATGTATATATATATATCTTTGTTAGTGTTGTGTTATACGACAGGCCATAAAGGTTAGAGATCACATCTAGGCAAGAAGTAAAAAGCAGTGTCGTAAAAAATATAATGCAACTACTTAAAAAGATTGGTTATAATAAAAATGAATATGTGGAACTAAAGGTATCTGTTGTATGTTCTGATATTGGTCCATGACACAGAGTATTAGCCCTTGTACTATGCAATATACTATCCAATATTTTTATTACCCAACATACAGGGAGCTATATAGCGGTAGCAATATGATGCAGTGTGACATTGACAGCAGTGTGTTTTCTGAGCAGAATAGAGACTTGTATATATTTCAGTCATTGGAACAAAGACCAGTGTCCACTACCACCGCCTTGAATGGTGGTAGTGGACAGATGCCTACTTGAACAGCTACCCGTTGATAGCAGATGGACTGGCAGCCTGATTTACTACCCTCTGTTTGCCCCCCAAAAAAGGAAGGGATGCCTTTATGGGCTCAGAAACATAAACCTGACAAGTATCTGCAGGCACCTGATTTGAACAGCACTCAGCCTCTAAGCTTATGTCACATGACATTTTGTCAGAGGGACTTGGTACTGATTTACAGAATTGGGGTCAATCAGAGACACAGTTATATGATACAGTCAACGATAAATAAATGTATTCCAGTAAGATAAAATTGGTTCTTAGTGAATATCTAAACATATTCTGCAATTATATTGTTTATAAATAGGATAAAGAATATTTATACACAGAGCAGCAGAAATGCAAAGGGCAATGCCACAAACCATTTGTTAGGCTCTAATTTCTCCAGCCTTTGGACCTCTCATTTTCTTTGTATTATAGGTTTGAAAGAAATCCACTCTTGAAAGCATATTTGGCTTCAGCAAACCATTCCAGATGAATGCCATTCAAAACAGGGGTATCATATTTTCATCCCTTTCATCTGACCTTCCCGTTTGTTGTTTTTGGGCTATTCAGAACTTTTAAAAATATTTTCACTTGCATACTTCTCCAAATGAAAAACAGCCGGTCTTAACCCTGAACATTTAATTAAAACCTGCACATAGAAGTTAAAGACATGTGTTTTGTATATGTGTAGGAGTAAAACAGTGTCACAGTCAGCGAAACATTCCTATCTCAAATTTAAAGATCTGTTTGTGATGTGGTTGAAGGGAGTATAGCCAGGGGAATCTGCCAACTTTCTTACTGAAATGTTAGGCGTTGCATATTGATGATTCTGCTCTAACTCTGAATTGGAATTAATAATACTGTAATAGATGAATTCAGACAAAATACGTAGATGGTAGCTTGTTGGGCCTTGTTGTTTTATTGTCAACATAGTGGGGGTCATTTATAAACTTCGCGCAAGGCAGATTGGTTCGCAAAGTGAATATATATGCCCTGTGCATGGTTATATTTATAAATCTGTAAATCAAGTGTGGTGCAAACAGAATTGCAAATTTTTTTTCACAATGCAAATGTCTATAAGAGCTTTTTAAATATGTCAAAATTCGCAAATTGCCAATATTTATGCGCACACTCTGCAACTGAATTATGCCACAACTTTTGTGGCAGAGAAAATATTCGTAAAACAGTTTTGCAAAGTGCGAATTTAAGTTACTATCAATGCTATGTTCGCGCACAACAACCTCACACATTGGGTGCATTTGCGCAAGCTCCCGTCTCATTTGCGCGCCATTTGCGAAAATGTATTCACATTGCGAATTCACAAAAACAGGAAAGATGGGCAGAGCAGTGCAAAACATCTGGGAACAACCATTTGTGAAAAAATATGCGCTGCGCAAACTTTAAAAATGACCCCCAGTGTCTCTTCCATACAGATATGAATTTAAAACAAGGCTGATGCAATGGGCCCTGCATGAAGTGTGGCCCTTGGCAGTCAAAATTATGATATAGGCATCCCAAGTAGGTATGGGTGAATTTTTTCATCTGGGTGGGTGAATTGGGTGAATTTTTTCGCCTTGTTTCGCCGAAAAAATGACCGTAGACTTAGACAAAAAAAAAGACGTGCATCAAAAAAATTTTGCAACATTTTTTGACGCCCATAGACTTTAATGGGTGTCTGGACATTTCGCTGGTAGCGAATTTTTGGCGAAATGAAACAGGTCAAATTTGTCCATTCCCTAAATTCCCAAGGGGCTTTGCAATCTCCACTGCCACTCAGGGTATCATTTATAGTTAGGAATCTGAGTAGGTTAAAATGAATGTTTTATATCAGTGTTGACAAACTTGTGGCCCTTTTGGAAAGACAGCTGAAGAACTATGGGCCATAATCTGTTTTGCCCCAGACCTTCCTACCACTAAACACAGCCATGTTTTTACACTACAGTGACTATGTAGAACTGATGCTGGGCTAGACCAGCCCTAGACCTAGGGACAATGATTTACAATACTGTAAATGGTAAGAAATTCAAAGAGTAATTGTTCCCTTTGTGTTTGCATTTAAGGCACTTCCTTATTGTCTCAAATATTACAGTGACAAAGCAAAGCACCAGAATCTATTTTGGAGCCTGCCAAGTAAATCTGCATGTAATATAAATCCAGGCGGCAGTGTGTTTCTTAAGACCCAGCAATGTTTCACAATAAGAGCTTGTAATTGCAGAACAAAATAGATTCTTAATAAGGCCCCTTGGGAGCGTGAATAGCTAAAAAGCTATCCCTTTTAAAAGTAAGTGTGGTGCTCTCAAATAAAATTAAATCAGAGCTTCTGTGTGCAGTATGTCAGTGTCTCGTTATTAAACACAATTACAAATCTATTAATTTGCATATGTTTTTCAGACATTAGTTGAAAGTTTAAGTGAGACGTTTCCCAGTCGTGCACAGTAACAATATGAATAGTCATTTATTAGTCCTGCACAGGGAGCCTCGCTGAGGTTAGGAGAACATACATATTAAAACACCATGGCTTTGGATCTTATAGCTGTGCAGCTCTGGAGCCAAAGAATTCAGGTGTCTTTAAATCTCCCAAATCTGTTCGGGATCAGACGGTGTTTGCATTGTGTATTAAAATCAAATTAAAGTTCTAAACAAGATTCTGAGGAGGCAATCATTTCCATGAGATTGTTTGAAATGAAATAAAAGTTGAATAGAAAAATATTAATGAGACTTTTTTTGTAAATCTCTCATTATGTGTAGCCCATGATGAAAGTATATAGCATTCTACAGTGCCAAACACTGACTTCTTCTAAAGAGCTTAGGAAAGCAGCCAGCAGGCTGGGTGGTACAAGTAAGGTTTTTTAGGGACATTTTAATGAAAAAAACCCAAAATATAGCATTTAAAGATACATTCCTTTTATTTTAGGGGTATATAATGTAATGGCTAATTCCATTTTCCTAACAGGGTGGAAAAGAGGAGATCTATCAGACAAGCACTGTGAACATCTCTGACTTACACTGTGCTACTACTACTACTAAGTCGTATTTACGTGGTTAAATAGTTAGGCTCGTTGAGAACTAGCAGAGAAGTTGAATTAACTGGAAGAAATCATAGCTTAGTGTGGCAGAGAATATTATTTATATAACGCCATAATTTCATACAGCACTCTACAGAGTATGAAGCTACAGATCACACACAAAAACCTTATCTTAAGCAGATCGTTGCCAGGGTATAGTGGTAAAAGACAGCAGGGAGGGGCTCTGATTACGGAAGCAATTAAAAACGGAAGGTAAGTGAGGCACAATATGGGTTCACCTGTGTGGTGGTAGAGGTCCTGTCAATGTATAGTAATAATCAGTAATTTGTGTCTACAATGAAGAACAAGGGAGTTACAATGTGAACACGTTGTTTATGGCTTAGATTCAAAACCATGGATGAAGAGGTGAGTTTTAAATAAAGTTTTGAAGTCTTGGAGGATCTTTGAATGCCCAGTGGAATTGGGAACATAATTCCACCTAAGGGCTTCAGTCCTGGCTGTGATATTAAAAAAGGTAATTGAAGAGGAGTGAAAGCCATGCACACAATGATGATTTTGCATTACAGTATTATTTGGTGGGGTGACATTGCTGAGTGCTTTATAAGTTAGTTAGTTATAGTATAAGTCAGTAGATTGATGTAGCAATGTGCCTCTTTTGACACTTGTAGTTTAGCAGGATATAGCATGGCATAGTCCAAACCAAGATCTCGAAGCTTTTTTTTAACTCCCTTGAAGGAGCTTTGTTTCTTTTGTACTGTTGAGGCGTAATCTAGATAAAGGGAAATGTGAGAGCTGGCATACTGCAGGTCTCCCTGCTTTCTAGCCTCTCTTAGAGCAATGTCTCTGTTACTGTAGTTGAGCAATTTGATCAGGAACGCCTGAAGTGCACCAGAGAGGTCTCAGTGGTACTCTTTGTACATGTTCCACCACAAACTGTGGGGAGAAAATGTCTTGGCCAAGTAAATCTTTAAGCAAATATTTCAGGTTGGGGGCCTTCTCTCTGGGTCGATTTTCCAAGTCATCCATTTGATCAGTTACAATTTGGAGCTGTAGTTTGATTAGTCTTTGTTCTCGGGTTAAGTTAACTGTACGATCTTCAACCTCACCCACTCTTTCCTCCAGCACAATGGTTCTTTCCCATATGTTTTGAATATCTTGCTTGATTAAGGAAAGGTCAATTTTCAACCTTTGCAAGATGGCTACCATAAGAGTTGGAACTGTAGGGGATCTGTAGGGGACTCCTGTCGGCTGCGTCTGTTGTCACTTGATGAGTGCTTTTCCCCATATTAAGTAGTAAGGGTGAAGGTATAAGTGCTTTTGGTATAGAGTTTCTGCAATGTACAGCAGGCAGTTGTGGCCCACCAGATGCAATGGTGCAATAGTCACCATGGATATAGGTCACACATACAGCATAGTAGTATGCTACATCTTTATAATTGAGTGCATCAAATATTATAGCCTAAATAGGGTTGCAACAGGTTCAGTTTAGCCCCTCAGTGTACAGCTTAAGGAGCTTGTAATTGTTCCCTTGCAAATAGCCTGTACTGAGCTGGGAACCCAAGCTGTAAAATAAATGGTGCTTCCTGCACCGGATTTGTCACCCAATTCCCTGGCTTCACTTGCGCCGCTAGGCCTCAAGAAGATCCCCAATGTGGGCAGTCCAGGAATGGCTGAATTTGGGAGCAGTCAACAGTAGATGGTTCCGAAACTGCTATCAAACTGCTAACAATCTATGGAGATGCTGGAGAGCTTGTGGTGCAGGGATGAAGGGGGATACCCCGGGAGTGCCATGAAAGTTCTATTGCACAGAAGCCGGGTCGACCACGCTCCCAAGGATCCTAAGTTTAGTTTGAAAGGCGTGCGTGAGAGGGAAAGTGCTAGTATTAAGCAATGTAAATAAGACAGGGGTAAAGAAGAGTTTAAGAGTTAGACACAGAGCAACTGTGAAATAAAGACAAGGTATAGGATATGGCCAGGAGGAGATATCATAGTGAGTTGGGACTGAGGTTCATCGTGTAGAGAAAACATTTCAGAAAGGATTAAGACCATACAGTATGTGCAATGTATGCCAAGTGCTGCTCCACTTCTCACTTCATCATCTGTGTGGCATCATGAGTACCTCTTCCATACTATTTTTCTTGGACTGTGCAGCTGTGAATTTGATGGATCTGTGAAAAATATTGGAGAACACTGAAAAAACTGATTTTATTTCTTTCTAAAACCTAAGTCCAAAGGGTTAAGGAAATATTCAAAGTTTGTTGGTATAGACAATGGCCATGAGATATGTGACAGCATATCAGCACAGACTCAATTGAATGCAGTCGGGGAATATACCCCTTTTATTATGCCACCAGTAATTCAACGTTTAGGGTGTTGGATACAATTCAAAGTGCACAGACCCATTTAAACCCCAACATACCCCACCTCAATTTACCAGCATGCAATCGTCAGTCCAATTTTATCGTCAGTCCAATAAGTCCAATTATGGAATAACAATACCCTAGGTATTCCAAAGTGAAATCAACTTTTGTTATACCACAATACCGCAAATGTGAAAAATTGGATATAAACATTGTATTAAACACCATTTTTTGAAAAACAACAGTTGCATAAAATCCACACAACATTTGTAATATGTTGATATAATCACTCACTGCCCTGAGATTGCTAGTACCCCTTAGCATTCTATGTGATCACTCGGTTGTTCATATCTGTGAAAAAACAGCAGAAACAGGAAACGTTGAATTACTGGTGGCAAAATAAAAAGGGTATATTCCCTGACTGAATTCAATTGAGTGTGTTCGATCTGTTTCCAAACAATCGCTGTTGCTAGGGGACCCGGTCGGGCCTACAGATGACCAACACCACCATTGCAGCGGAAGTAGAGTACAGATGTGCGGCAGAATTCTTACACTGTACATGAGATGTGAGAATGTGGCTGCAACAAGTCTGGGAATGCCTTCATAAGAATAATTGGCAGAGCCAGCATGGGGGAGATCATCTCAGCATCAAGGCTTCAATAAGTTTCCACACCCCTCCATGGTAACAATAGGAACTGGGCCAATAGATATGGCCTCAAGGAGAGACTGAAGGACAGTTTAGAGGAAAGGTCTCTTACACATTGCTTCAGTTATTCTTCGACCATCATTTTCTTTGGACTGTGGATATACTTTTGTGGGACTGCCTTTTTATTATTTTACTTCAATAGAAGTTAAAAATGCCACATTGTTACTCTGCAGTTTTCTGACATGCTTCTTTTACAACATTTTCATGACACTGTGTCACTCCTGCACTTAAAATACTACACCAGGGGAAAAAACTAAAAATTTTTCGAGATTTATTATGCCCTAAAGCTTCTAAAAATCAGAATCTGAAAATTCGTCATCTAAAACCTGTCAAAATCATGTAGAAGTCAATGGCAGAAGGTCCCCTTAACAATTGTTTTTTACCTTCAGGATTTTCCAGGCTATTTGTGCTGGTTTTCTTTCGATAAACTTTTAAATTTGAGTTTTTCGGATGACAACTCGAAAAAGTTGCACAATTCGAGTGTCAAATCGAAAAAGTTGCACAATTCGAGTGTCAAATCGAAAAAGTTGCACGATTCAATTTGTCACATGATTTTGTCTCAACTTTTAAGTAAATTAAGAGGATTTGAGTTTGGGAGTTTGGTCAAAATAATTTTTAATATAGTGAGAAAAAGTTGAGTTTTAGTAAATAGGTATATAAACGACAAAATTTCCGCTGGCAGCGCTGGAAAACGTATCCACGGGAGACGGTAGGAATAATATCAACCTCTGGCTTTATTTAAACATACATTGTGGTACAATGGTAGTGGGAGTGCCAAAAACTAACGCGTTTCGTGCCCCACACACTGGGCACTTCTTCAGAGTTCAATAGAAGTGACGTAAAAGTTCAAATAAATAGCTGTGTTCACACGTGTTGCATATTAATCAATTAAGTAGTATACATAGTGCTAGTACATATTGTTTCACATTTGATTTATATAAAACTAAATCTCCATATAATATACGATCACACCATATATGTACTTCATAAATATTTAAGGAATAAAAATGTGGAAAATCATAGTTCATACCAATAGTGTATAAAAAATATATATATTGTTTGATAGTGCCAATCAATTCTAAAAGATTCATTACTTATAAAAATAGTTATATAATTCATAGGATTATCAACATCATGATATTACTAAAAGAACTATATTTATTACTCTGTAAACATTCAGTACATATTATCACTATATCCCAGAAATATGTTTTTCTTCCTGCTTTTCTCAACACGTAAGTTCAATACTTCTATTAAAAATGTAACTTGGCTCAGAAAATACATATTTTTAACCAATCAGTTATTTAAACCAATCAGTGAACGTATTATTGTTTGATTTTATATGATCATTTACACTTATTATAAGTTTATTCACAGGTGCTAATGTTTGTCTCTCCCCAGACTGTAAATTCATTCCTAATTTATTTCTTTGTATTATTATTATCATTTGCTGTGTTAATGATTTGCCTTAATCTATATAATACTTGATGTCACACTCTTTATTTAAACCTTGTGGTGTAACTGTCTCCAGTGTGAACATCCATTTGATTTCCCTTTTTGACAGTACTTTATCAAAATCTCCTTTTCTCTTCCCCATTCTCACATTCTCTATAACCTGGAAAGAGACAAAATTTACATTAGCTTCATGTTCAACCAATATATGCGCCGCAATAGCTGATGATGCATCCTTCCTATTCACACATGCTATATGTTCCAGGACCCTGTCCTTAAGTCTCCTCTTTGTCTTGCCCACATACTGTTTACCACATCGACACGTGGCAAAATAGGTCTCTGTAAGTACATTTTGAAAGTGAAAGCTGTGGCCCACAGCTTACCACAGAGTCTTCTAAAGCATTTTTCACTAACGAATGCACGTTCTGTTTATTTACTACAAGCTTTTAATTCTCTATTATGGAGCCCTTTACTTGATGAGCTTAGCAACAAGTTAGGTTCCCATTACTCACCGTTTCCCATTTCAGGATCTTTTAGCAAGGTATTAAGGCACCTATATATGCATTCATCTTTATTTTTCAGCCACAAAAGGAACAGCAAAAGTGTGGAAAATATAAGGTAGACTGAACCCAATTACCAATCTACCTCTACTGATATACCCCATCAAGGAGTTTCCAGGCTCGGATTTGTGGAAAGGCCACAAAGGCCCGAGCCTAGGGCAGCAGAATTTTAGGGGGGCTGCATGCCGCCCAACCACACCAGCAATGGTTTTTATGCACTGGGGATTCACAGGAGATACAATAGTTTTTACAATTTTCTGTGAACCAATTCCCAGTACTCTGGACCCAGTGCTGAAAATGTGCATATGTACACAAAGGAAGGGGAGGGGATGGGGGCGATGAATGGCAGCTAGCCTTGGGGAACCTGCAATGTAAATCCGGTCCTAGGAGTTTCTAAGACCCAGAGCATGCAAATAGTGTGAACTGGTGTTATATAGATAGTTTGAGAGCTCATAGTGAACCCCTATGGACAGCAAGATAGTAGGAGCCAATGTGAGTTACATAATGCACAGAATAACCAGTGTGAGTTATATTTGCCAGTATATCAGATATATATTATAAAACTCTCTTTCTGAGTGACCAGCATGATGCATAAAACTTACCAACACACTGAAAGTAGCTTCATTAGGGCAATAATGGTTAAGAGCTGAACTGGTGAGCCAACAAAATACAAGTCACAATCAAATGACAAGCAGTGCTCCAAATGAAATCTATAGAACGCTCAGACATACTGTACAATTATGCATTGTTTTGCTGTTTACTCTGCCCTAGATTTTCTTTGTTAGGCTGGCTAAGATTTTATTCATACTTGGAAGATTGGTTTGCTGTGAAAGGTTAGCACATCATTTTCAGTGCAATTGAAATGTAACCCCGTCTGAAGCTTGCTGTATAGAACACCCTGCAGAGTCCAATATTGTCTGGCTTCAGAATTAAAATTAAATCACTGCTGAAAGTGAAGTTCAACTGTTATTTAAATCCGCTTCAGTCATACATTGGGAAGAACCATTAAAGAGAGAGACTTCAGAATAAAGTAGCTCAATTATGAAAAGTATCTCTGCTCCCAAACATAAGGTTCAAGCCTGATTATTACTCATTACATTATGAATCAATAAATTGATTGATTGATGTTTGGCATTGGTAAACATGTTTGAACACAATTGATTCCAGTCCTATATCTTTTATATTTGAATGTGTACAAATTAAAGAAATAAATCAAAACTGCATGGGCTCAACAACTGCCCACCCAGAGTTATCCTGGTCCATCAAGGAAGTTGAAAACTGTTATAAGTACCCATATTTAGTGTTGTGTTGTGAATACAAATTCAACATGTGATGCTAAACTGATATGAATATTACATTGTAGATTTGTTCTATAGTTCTATAGTTATTTGCAGTGATAGTCATTCCCTTTAATTAGTATTAATTATGTTGGCTATGAAATAGCCAACATACTGTTCTTCGAGTTCAGCTCGTTCTTCTTCTTAATATTATTATTATTGGCGAACCCCATATTCTAAACGCTACTCCTCCTACAGTTCTAGGGGTGCAAGCGCCAAACTTTCCACACTTATTCCTCTTATAGCAAAGTACGTTGCTTGTGCTTTAATAAGCGATCCCACCCACCCCGCCCCTGTGGCGACCCCCCGACGACCCCTTTTTTCCCATTGACTTTGACAGGGAAAAATTTCAAATCGCCGCCACTCGTACAGTTTTGAAGATACAGTCCCCAAACTCGGACCACATATTGTTGATGTCACCCCGAATAAAAATAAGTATTTTGGGGGGGCACCCCAAAGTGGGCGGAGCTACCAACGCCCAATGAAAATTTAGCAATTTTCTATACGCTACTCCTCCCAGAGGTTTAGGAGTACAATTATGATACTTTGCACACTTGTTGGGCTCATACCCGAATAGGTTGCTTGTGCTTTGTTAAGCGATCCCACCCTCCGTGCCCCTGTGGCGACCCCCCGACGACCCCATTTTTCCCCATAGACTTTCATTGGAAAACTTGAAACTTTTGCCACTTGTACAGCTTTGAAGTTACACTCACCAAACTTGGCTCATTTAGTCATGAGGTGAAGCTGAAAAATTCTGTCCTATTTTGGGGACCCACCCCGCCCCTGTGGCGACCCCCCGACGACCCCTTTTTTCCCATTGAGATTGACAGGGAAAAATTTCAAATCGCTGCCACTTGTACAGTTTTGAAGATACAGTCCCCAAACTCGGACCACATATAGTTGATGTCACCCCGAATAAAAATAAGTATTTTGGGGGGCACCCCAAAGTGGGTGGAGCTACCAACGCCCAATGAAAATTGAGCAATTTTCTAAACGCTACTCCTCCCAGAGTTTTAGGAGTACAATTATGAAACTTTGCACACTTGTTCGACTCATACTCGAATAGGTTGCTTGTGCTTTGTTAAGCGATCCCACCCTCCGTGCCCCTGTGGCGACCCCCCGACGACCCCTTTTTTCCCCATAGACTTTCATTGGAAAACTTGAAACTTTTGCCACTTGTACAGCTTTGAAGTTACACTCACCAAACTTGGCTCATTTAGTCATGGGGTGAAACTGAAAAATTCTGTCCTATTTTGGGGACCCAAAAAAGTGGGCGGAGCCGCAAACAACCAATCAGATTTTCCCTATTGACTTCAATGAGAAAATGTAAACAGCTGTAATTCTCACAGTATTAAAGCTAGAGCTCTCCCAAACTTGGCACCGTGGGTCACTGGGTGACTCGGCTAAAATTTACCTAAAGTGGGCGGAGTCTACAACAGCCAATCAGATTTCAGCCATTCAAATAAATAGGAAAATATTAAACTGCTGCCGCTCTTAGACGGTTAATGGCAGGGTCCTCAAACTTGGCACAGTTGGTCACTGGGGGACTGGGATTAAAATTAAGAAAAGTGGGTGGAGCCAAAACCAACCAATCAGATTTCTTTGATTGATTTTAATGAGAACAATTAAGAAGGCTGCCATTCTCTCAGTATTGATGTCAGGGACCTTGAATATCACAAATGTGGTCGCTGGGGGTTTCCACTTCAAGTTTAGAAAAAGTGGGCGGAGCCACCAACAACCAATCGAATTTCATTCATTGATTTTCAATAGAAAAAAATAAAACTGCTGCCATTTTTACACAATAAATGACAGCATTCCCAAACTTTGGAATGTTAGTCACTGAGTGACTGTGGTTCACAATTAGGAAAAAAAGGGGCGGGGCAACAACAGCCAATCAGATTTCAGGCATTGACCTTAATTAAAAATGATAAACTGCTGCTATTATCACAGTTTAAATGCTAGGTGTACCAAACTTGGCTCAATTACTCACTGGGTGACTGCGGTCAAAATTTAGGAAAAGTGGGTGGAGCCAAAAACGGCCAATCAGTTTTCACCTATTGACTTCAATGTAAAATTTTTGATTACCGCCGTTCTCACAGTTTTAAAACCAGAGGTCCCAAACTTGCCACTGACCATGACTAGGTAACTGGGGTTAAAATTCAGAAAACTGGGCGGAGCTTAAGACAGCCAATCAGATTTCTTTGATTGATTTTAATGGGAACAATTAAGAAGGCTGCCATTCTCACAGTATTGATGTCAGGGACCTTGAATATCACAAATGTGGCCGCTGGGGGTTTCCACTTCAAGTTTAGAAAAAGTGGGCGGAGCCACCAACAACCAATCGAATTTCATTCATTGATTTTCACTAGAAAAAAATAAAAATGCTGCCATTTTTACACATTCAATGACAGCATTCACAAACTTTGAAATGTTAGTCACTGAGTGACTGTGGTTCATAATTAGGAAAAAAAGGGGCGGGGCAACAACAACCAATCAGATTTCAGCCATTGACCTTAAAGAAAAATGATAAACTGCTGCTATTATCACAGTTTAAATGCTAGGTGTACCAAACTTGACTCAATTACTCACTGGGTGACTGCGGTCAAAATTTAGGAAAAGTGGGTGGAGCCAAAAACAGCCAATCAGTTTTCACCTCTTGACTTTAATGTAAAATTTTGTATTACCGCCCTTCTCACAGTTTTAAAACCGGAGGCCCCAAACTTGGCACTGACCATGACTAGGTAACTGGGGTTAAAATTCAGAAAACTGGGCGGAGCTTAAGACAGCCAATCACATTTTACCAAACGCTATTCAATGGGAATATTTAAATTCCTGTCAATCTTACACTGTTAATGTAAGAGTGCTCAAACTTGGTCCATTTGGTGAAGGGGTGACTGGGATGCAAATTTTTAAAAGTGGGCGGAGCCAAAAATAGCCAGTTTGTTTGAATGGATTTCAATGGTAAAATTGGATTGGCTTTAAATTTCACCGTTTTAATCCGGATTCTACCGACTTTGTGTACTCTCTAGGCACCGGGGGCGACTGGGCAAGACACCTATAGCGTTTCATAGCCAACATCCCGTGGTTTCTTCAGAAACGACACCCTCTAGTTATTATTATTATTGGCGAACCCCATTTTCTAAACGCTACTCCTCCTACAGTTTTAGGGGTGCAAGCGCCAAACTTTCCACACTTATTCCTCTTATAGCAAAGTACGTTGCTTGTGCTTTAATAAGCGATCCCACCCACCCCGCCCCTGTGGAGACCCCCCGACGACCCCTTTTTTCCCATTGACTTTGACAGGGAAAAATTTCAAATCGCCGCCACTCGTACAGTTTTGAAGATACAGTCCCCAAACTCGGACCACATATTGTTGATGTCACCCCGAATAAAAATAAGTATTTTGGGGGGCACCCCAAAGTGGGCGGAGCTACCAACGCCCAATGAAAATTTTGCAATTTTCTATACGCTACTCCTCCCAGAGGTTTAGGAGTACAATTATGATACTTTGCACACTTGTTGGGCTCATACCCGAATAGGTTGCTTGTGCTTTGTTAAGCGATCCCACCCTCCGTGCCCCTGTGGCGACCCCCCGACGACCCCATTTTTCCCCATAGACTTTCATTGGAAAACTTGAAACTTTTGCCACTTGTACAGCTTTGAAGTTACACTCACCAAACTTGGGTCATTTAGTCATGAGGTGAAGCTGAAAAATTCTGTCCTATTTTGGGGACCCACCCCGCCCCTGTGGCGACCCCCCGACGACCCCTTTTTTCCCATTGAGATTGACAGGGAAAAATTTCAAATCGCTGCCACTTGTACAGTTTTGAAGATACAGTCCCCAAACTCGGACCACATATAGTTGATGTCACCCCGAATAAAAATAAGTATTTTGGGGGGGCACCCCAAAGTGGGCGGAGCTACCAACGCCCAATGAAAATTGAGCAATTTTCTAAACGCTACTCCTCCCAGAGTTTTAGGAGTACAATTATGAAACTTTGCACACTTGTTCGACTCATACTCGAATAGGTTGCTTGTGCTTTGTTAAGCGATCCCAACCTCCGTGCCCCTGTGGCGACCCCCCGACGACCCCTTTTTTCCCCATAGACTTTCATTGGAAAACTTGAAACTTTTGCCACTTGTACAGCTTTGAAGTTACACTCACCAAACTTGGCTCATTTAGCCATGGGGTGAAACTGAAAAATTCTGTCCTATTTTGGGGACCCAAAAAAGTGGGCGGAGCCACAAACAACCAATCAGATTTTCCCTATTGACTTCAATGAGAAAATGTAAACAGCTGTAATTCTCACAGTATTAAAGCTAGAGCTCTCCCAAACTTGGCACCGTGGGTCACTGGGTGACTCGGCTAAAATTTACCTAAAGTGGGCGGAGTCTACAACAGCCAATCAAATTTCAGCCATTCAAATAAATAGGAAAATATTAAACTGCTGCCGCTCTTAGACGGTTAATGGCAGGGTCCTCAAACTTGGCACAGTTGGTCACTGGGGGACTGGGATTACAATTAAGAAAAGTGGGTGGAGCCAAAACCAACCAATCAGATTTCTTTGATTGATTTTAATGAGAACAATTAAGAAGCCTGCCATTCTCTCATTATTGATGTCAGGGACCTTGAATATCACAAATGTGGTCGCTGGGGGTTTCCACTTCAAGTTTAGAAAAAGTGGGCGGAGCCACCAACAACCAATCGAATTTCATTCATTGATTTTCAATAGAAAAAAATAAAAATGCTGCCATTTTTACACAATAAATGACAGCATTTCCAAACTTTGGAATGTTAGTCACTGAGTGACTGTGGTTCACAATTAGGAAAAAAAAGGGGCGGGGCAACAACAGCCAATCAGATTTCAGCCATTGACCTTAATTAAAAATGATAAACTGCTGCTATTATCACAGTTTAAATGCTAGGTGTACCAAACTTGGCTCAATTACTCACTGGGTGACTGCGGTCAAAATTTAGGAAAAGTGGGTGGAGCCAAAAACGGCCAATCAATTTTCACCTCTTGACTTTAATGTAAAATTTTGTATTACCGCCGTTCTCACAGTTTTAAAACCGGAGGCCCCAAACTTGGCACTGACCATGACTAGGTAACTGGGGTTAAAATTCAGAAAACTGGGCGGAGCTTAAGACAGCCAATCACATTTTACCAAACGCTATTCAATGGGAATATTTAAATTCCTGTCAATCTTACACTGTTAATGTAAGAGTGCTCAAACTTGGTCCATTTGGTGAACGGGGTGACTGGGATGCAAATTTTTAAAAGTGGGCGGAGCCAAAAATAGCCAGTTTGTTTGAATGGATTTCAATGGTAAAATTGGATTGGCTATAAATTTCACCGTTTTAATCCGGATTCTACCGACTTTGTGTACTCTCTAGGCACCGGGGGCGACTGGGCAAGACACCTATAGCGTTTCATAGCCAACATCCCGTGGTTTCTTCAGAAACGACACCCTCTAGTTAGGATTAGTTTCTCCATCGTGATTTTTTTTCTGTCCCGCACATGTGTATTATCACATTGAGAATTCCTGTATAACAATACAGTCACAATTATTATGTACAGTATTGTGTACATCTATGGCAGCCCCTAAAACACAGATGAACCAGTCCTCCGAACCTTTCAGGATTATATGAATGAATATCAATGCCCCTGCCCATGGTGCACTGGAAAATATTTTTTGGTATCCAGCTGGTTAATTCACAAAAGCAGAAACATCTGAGAAATGTAATTATCTAGCATGGCATTGTGATGTTAACCCAGCTTCCTTTTAGCAGGAAAGTTTCAAACCATTAACCAACATTCTCCTTTGTATAGAAATGAAAATCTTTCTATTCAATAAGTTGTTAATTTTATGCATTTTCCAGGCAGGTGAATCACAGCAAGTGAGCGAGAAACATTGTAGAGCATGAAAATGCAGCTGTCAGGCTTCAGAACCAGCCTCAACTTCATTAGTTCCCCCCCATCCTTAAACGCCCCTGCCTTTTAGAAGCGTTCCCTAGTGCAATCCATTAATATATGAACACGCAACATGCAAAAGGATGATTGGCAAGGGGCATCCACAGGGGAAGGCTAATTTTAAATATGTAACAGGTGATAAAAACAAGTATGTAATTACAGAGCAAGGGTGGGGCACTGATTTAAGAATATATTAATGGTTAGGTGTCTTGATTAAAAAGCTGGAATATACTGTACTGTACATGGTCACCAGAGCATCAATTCTGGCATTTAGTCTGTTCCCACATAAATTCTATTGGCAGAAGCATTTGTGTTGGAGATTGGTAAAGCCCTATGGGAGGAGCAATACATGTAACCCAGGCTTACTGTAAAGATAGCTTGTAATAGTCTGTAAAGTTGCTACCCGTGGCTGGTAGACACCCATTATAATCATATGTATAAGCATGGCCATTGTTGCAAGAAGTATGCATGGTAGAGAGCTTTGCAATGAAGCAGGGGAGACTTTTATTGAAAGCAGCTGCTTGCAGGGGCAGATTTGTCACAGGAGCACTGGTTGGAGTCTCAAAGATGATAAATACTCCATGATGGTTTTCATGCGCTGACACAACATTCCTCTCACAAGGCCTCTAGGACCTGTGTCATGTGGAAGTGCACTGGCAGAGGGCTGTTAGCTGTGCCTCTCCTAATCACCTCTGCCCAAATGCCCAAGCTTCTTTCCAGACTGTCTCACTACAGCCCTTGTAGGTTCCCTCTAACTTACAGCTGAATGCTCTCAGTTTGCTAATCTAATTAATACTTATTGAGACAATAGGCTGTACTTGCTAATTAGCCTCTCTATCTCCCTCTCCTAGAGTGAGTTCACAACCCAATAATAACCACTTGCTAGTCCTGAAGGAAACAGCCTTCTACCTGGTCTGGCCACAACAGTCTTCAGTCCTGCCTGCTTGATGTTCTTAAGCCAAAGAGGAAGTGCACAGCTCCTGCACTCCCCTATAATTCCCACATAGGTCAACCTTAGAGACGGCTAAACTGTAATATTGCCCAACTTTTAATATTTTAAAATATCAAAAATATTTCACCCCATTACAAGTCAGTATATATGCTTACTATCCTGATATCTATAAGCCCATTAGATATGTGTAGAACATGTTGTTGACTGACACATGACATGAAATACATTCTAGAAATTCCGATGTGTCTTTTATTTGTACATTCCACATTTGCAAAGTATGTCTATAAAGAAAACCTGCAGACGACCACTTGCTGGTACAGAATCTTTATTGTGTGTCAAATAACAAAGCAAAGCTAGTGAATGCAAGGCCATGCTGTAAACATTCTTCTCTAGACTTGGAAAGAGAACTGCAGAAGAATGCATCATATATAACATATAAACAACAGCCACCATTTAGAATGTGTCATTATATAAAAAGCAAACAAATATTGGTTTAAACCTTCATCAAATCTAGGTATAAATTAGATATACTGTATGCTAATAATATCATCCTCTTGTATTATCCCTGGATATATAAAGACATATTTCACTGTTTAATATTTGAGATTATTTTTATATTGATTTTATATTAGAGATTACAGTGTTTTTTTTAGTTTTGCCTCTAGGACTATGATGCTAGAATGCAATTTATTTTAGTACATTGCTTCTGATGGATTAAGGCCATTGCACTCTAGCACCAACTAGAGGCAGGGATAGGGATACTCTATGGAGCTACAAATATACATCCCTAGCCTTACTCATTATAGTTATGGATACACTTGTCAATATTTTGTCATTGTCCACTCTCCAGCTAACTGATATTTTTAAAGGAACAATGACAATATGATGTACTATTGTCCTGCACTGGTAAAACTGGTGTGTTTGTTTCAGAAACACTACTATAGTTTATATAAAGAGCTGCTATGGGGGCAGGCACTCAAGCATAGGATTCACAGTAGATAACAGATAAGCTTTAAAGAATCTCATTGTTTACTACAGAGCTTATCAGTTATCTGCTGTGTATATTGTGCCTTTTCTCCTTTTTTCAGCTTTGAATGGCTGCCCCAGTAGCTTGTTTATATAAACTATAGTAGACTTTCTGAAGCAAACACACCAGTTTTACCTGTGCAGGGCGACAATACATAATATTTTCAATACTTTAAAACATTTATGGCAAATGAGCCAATCTTTCTGTGAAGGTTTCTTATACAAATGAAATGATACGCAGTAGGTGCTGTGTGCTTTCAAAAGCCTGCTCAGTCTTTAGTATAACAGGAAATTATTCCAAGGCTTCTCTACTATTTATAATGTGTAAATTATTATATTGGATCCTCTAGGACTGGAACTAGGGGTAGGTATAAGAGGCCACGTGCCTAGGGTGCGCCAGGCACATACGTGTACCTCTTCTGTCGCCTACCCCTAATTCCAGCCCTGGAGGATTCAATATAATATATAATAGACCGGGCCCTGGCCCATTTCTCCACACTGGCCACTGTTTGTTATGTTTCCCCCCATAGTCAAAGTATGCATAAGCCTGTGTGCACAGGCTTGGGAGCCCAGCTGGTCTGGCCCGGCACTGGAAACCTCTGCTAGCATATAATACAAGATAGAGGGTGTGGTCATTGTCTATACAATTTTCTCCAGTCTGATTCATAGAAAAATCAGATTTTAAGTTCTTTTAAGCAGAACCCTCTGATCCCATTTTATTCTGGATTTTATTCTGTGCCCCATTGTTGTCACAATGAAATCAGTGAAATCATTGTAAATTACTGTGTAACTTGCTGGTGCTATATAAATAAGGATAATGACAAGGAGGAGGGGTATACTGGAATGGAGATTGGAGAGGCCCACTGTTACTTTAAAGCGTATTGCAGTGGGTGCCCACTGGCAATAGGCCACAAGCTCCCACGTAGTACTGGTAAACCTAAAATGTAATCAGAAATGCCTGGTTTTCACAGCATACTGTAAGTGTTTTTTAAAGATGTTGTTCAATTAATGGAATTCGGATGAGTCCCTGTTTAGTTCATGTCAAGACATGTAAAGATACACAAGTAAAATCTATGGTCATACTCCCAGAGATTTGTCTCAGTCCTTTCCCTTTGAACAGACATTACAAACCTGTGGAACACTGCTGCGAAGCTGTCACTTGATAAAAATAAATTGCTAAGGGCCTACTTTAATGTGCTTCAGCAGCTCAAATGGCAGACTAGGTCAGTTCTGAGCAAGCACAGGATTCTGACAGACAGAGTTACTCTGAAAGGTTTTGAAGCCCAATGTAAATGGCATTTAGGATGAGATTTGGGGACAATATCTTCAGTAATAAGTCTCTCTGATACTCAGCTTGAATATCAGTTAGGAAGAGAAGTAGGGTGACAACGAGTACTAGATATGCTTGAAACTATGGCTGAATTGTATATGTGTGTGTTTGTAAATGTATTTGAACTAAGGGTGGTCCTAACCAAATAGTTGACCTCAAATGGCATCCTGAAACAAGTCCGAAAACCACTGATGCTATGCTATAATCTTGCTATATTCAACAGAAAAGCTAACCAAAAAGTCCAACCAACAATTAGGCCTTTCTTTTCATCAAATTTAGAAACAATGATTTGTCTCAGCAGTAAGAACATAGGATTTAAAGGACATCATGTAAATCTGACATAGAGATTTTGCCCTCAAAGACTTATTTTACAGAGCAAAACTTTGTATGACTTGTTTTAGTCTTTCCTACTGATTTTATGTACGTATATACAAGATCTGACACTCATTTCTAATCAAGAGCAAAATGACCCTTGCCAGTAATAAGTCATATGAACTTGTAAGGAGTAATATTATGTATGTTAGTATTGTTGGTTTCAACTGGTCACCAGGTGGCACTGTTGGATATATGAATCCAGGGAGGAGTTATTTAAGATCTGAGGATAACTACCTCAGGCTGATATGGAGATAAGGGGAATGATGCTGGAGAGTATGAGGCCTGCCACCTCAGAAATATACTAAGCATTAGGTAGGTAATTTAGTGGTAGAGTAGCTTTGTTGGGCACAATGTAGTAGACTAGAGTCAGGTGTAGGTTGTGTAGCCCAGAAGCTGAGCTCTAACAAGGAGAAGGAGAAGGACCTGTGTCCTATTGGTACCATGCCCAGATTAATGACTCAGGGGAGAGGGGACTAGGGTAGACAGGGCCTAGTGCCTCAACATAAGGTAGACACCAATTCTCAAGATAAGTTAGATACCAGTGCTGAAAGTCTGTTAAAGTGTATGGTGTTGGTGACTCAAAGAGGAGGCAGGGAAGGTAGGCAGCCGGTGGGACCTAGTGACCTGGGACTCTGATTAGGATACTGTGTAGTGATGGGCGTATTTGGGGCATTTCACTTCGCAAAAAAAGCATCAGTGTCCATTTTTTTTTGTCGCTGGTGAATTTTTGCGGCGGTTTCACGAATCACGGGAATTCGCCGCAAATTTAGTGCCTGGTCGAATAAATTCGCCCATCATTAATACTGTGGGGAGGATTGTATGTGGCAAGTATCACTGTGAAAGCTGTGCTGGCGGCTAATAAAGAACCATTCACTTCAACTGAGAGTCATGTGGAACCTTTTATTACAATCACTCAGAGTTGTAGTGGTGGTGGTGTACATGAAAGTCAGCCAAATTACATAGTTAGCAACTAGACATCACTTCAAGGTACAAAAAGCATAAGCACACTTCTTCAAGGGACTGGAGGTAAAGAAAATGGTAATAGGACAACTGAAATTTGCATAAGCAAGTGAGCAGAATGCTGAGTCTGTGCAATGTAATATCTAGAGGTCTAAGCTCCCAGGTACATGATCTTGCTATGGTAAAGTACAATGTTACAGTAGCCCTGTGAATATTATTATTAACATGTATTTATAAAGCAGGAACATATTTTGCAGCATTGATACTATACACTGAACATATAAAATTAACCAATATCTGAGTAAGTAAAGAGGGCTCTGCCCAAAAGAGCTTTTATGTACAAGCAAGCCAGAAGCCCAAATAGCGAGCCTGGGACAGGTGGAGCGGAGAGTAAAGGAAAGAAAGGGTGTAGTGGTGTCAGGCATTGTGGGAGTTGTAGTATGGAGTAAAGAGGAGTAGGGCTTCACCTTTAAATAGGGGTGAAAAGTGCGGGAACTAATTTTACCTGTAGTTGGCACAAGAGATACAACGTCCCTCCCTCCTGTCCTGTGGAGATGGGGGGGTGGATGGTTAGGTCGCAGCAGTAGCATAGTGGGGCTGCCCTACTGGGTAGCCAAAAATGGGGCTGGAAGGTAAAGTGAGGTTGGTTGGATAGGTCCAGGGTGAGGCTTAGGGGGCAAGGAGGCACCGTAAGTGAGGAAACAGGTGACGGAGTCTTAGCCTTAGGCTGGTTAATGGGTTTTGACTAAGAAGGGTTTATGAAGTTATTGTAAACATTGTTAAATGTTATGTTCAGACTTCAGCTGCTATTGTTTTAACCCCAAAATGTCAAAGTGTTATGCAGTATTATTTTATGCTGGTTTTTTGGTATGTTAAATAAGAATAAGTGAATGCAATTGTTATTTAATAAAACAAGCTGTGGCCTTTTTCACCAAAAGATCTGTGATTGGAGTATATTTATGGGGTGTTGGGGAATTGTAGCGGAATCAAATCATACTCTAGTCAAGTAAATACATAAAACCCACAGCTTCAGGTGGCAATTTATGAGAACCCCCAAACTTTTCACATCATGATTTACTCCAAGTGAATCATTTATTCTTTCACATATTTCATTTAATTATTATATACAGTATTTTACTGCATATTTTTTGTGATTCGATTTCTTTCCTGCAGCAGAGGATTACAGCAGTAGTAAAAAAAAGCACCTCTATATAAATCTGGAAAAGATTTGTTTTATTTTATTTAATTTTATTTTTCCTTTTGGGGGGTAGTTTTTTTAAAAATATATATACCCCACTGTGTGATAGCTGCACAAGGAATGTTGGATGTTACAACATGTATTCTGTGGAAATCACCAGATTCCTTGCAATAAGATTAAAGAGATAAAAGTTACAGGTCTCCAGCGATAACCTAAAAACTGGTACATAAAACCATTGTAACTATTTAATATAACAACAAAACAAGCTCATTGTGTTTGATTGAACTATATAGTGTCTTTTATTTTCATAGTGTAATAAAAGACAGATATTGAGCTGATGAGCCCTCGCTGATAATATGTGTTTGCTGGAAATTTCATTGAGCTAAAAATAACGCAAATAATACCGCTTACCTAAATGCTATCCCCTGTAATCCTCAATAAAGTGGAATCATATGCAGACCATGCAGGCCTTTGTTCTGACAGGCCAGCGGCTAGATTTATGCACAATGTATAAAATGGTTACTTGCTGAGTTGCCAAGTCATATTAATTTTTAAATTGTAAACAGGGCTGTCTCGAGCTTCCCCGTGTTTAATGTCTTTTATTCGGTGCCAGTGGCTAAAAACCACATCCTGCCACGCAGCGTGCTTTCCTGCTGAGGGCTTTCGTTTGGATTTCTAAATTGCTCTTCGTGGAAAGAGCCAAGAGAACTTGCATCAATTTATCAGAATCTAGAACATGAGTTACACATTGGAATCGTGTTTCAGTAGGATGTTTAGGACTGATAAAAATGTACATTTCCTATGCAAACTAAGGACATGATTAGGAATGCCATGAATCTTAAATCTGCTGCTAATGCTGATAGAAGCACTTTTCTGTCCAGCACACGTGGTTCACTTTCTGCAGCTTTTCACAGAAGGAAACTGTACACTGTAAAACCAGTGAATGTAATAAGGATGTCAAGCATACCTCCCAACTGTCCCTTTTTCGGTGGGACAGTCCCTCTTTTGACAGCTCAACCCGCAGTCCCTCATTTGTACTGGAAAGTCCCTTTTTTCTGTGTACTGAACAGCCAGAAAAAGAAACAAAGTTTCTCACTTAATTGGCTTTTAGCAGAGAGCCCAGACCAGCTAACAGGTGCAAATAAGATACTTTGTAACAATTTTGAGACACAAAAACACAGTTTAGATAAGGAGAAATATTTTCAAACTTTCATAACCTGCCAAATTTTGTAAAACGAACATGGTAATTAGGAGGTGTGGCCACAGAAAGGGACAGAACAAAGTCATAGTCGAAGGTCGAAGTAGCCAAGTTTTTTTTATTCTATTCCTTCACTCGAGCTAAGTAAATGGGCCCCTAGGTCTACTAGAAAATCGTAAAAACATCAAATGAATCCAATAGGCTGGTTTTGCTTCCAATAAGGATTAATTATATTTTAGTTTGGATCAAATACAAGGTTCTGTTTTAATATTATGGAGAAAAGGGAAAATGTAAAAATTGGATTATTTGATTATAATGGAGTCTATGGGAGACAGCCTTTCCATAATTTGGAATTTTCTGGATAAAAGATCTTGGAAGCTAGATCACTATTCTTAAAATAGATAATAAGAAGGGTATCATCCCCTTGTGTAAAATCTTTACAAAAATGTATTAATTGCAGTGGGTGGGCCAGGCGGGCCTCAGGGCGGTTCTCTTGTGAGGGGAGGGAGTCTCAGGAGGGAAGGGAGAGGGGGCAAACAGGGAGGGTGGAGGGCTGGAGGCGGAACAAAGGGGTTGGGCCCGGGGGATTGGATGTAAGCAGCTGGGAGAGAGAGACACAGTGGAGGGGAAGTGTGGGAAGGCAGATCATGTCCTCAGGCCTGGATTTGTGGAGAGGCCACCAAGGCCCGGGCCTAGGGTGGCAAGACTTTAGGGGGCGGCATGTTGCCCATCCACACCTAAATTGGTTCAGAAACACTGGGGATGAGCAGGAGATATGATAGTTTTTTAAATTTTCTGTGTGCCAATCCCCATTGCTCTGGGGACAGGGGTGACGAACTACAATGGGCACAAGGGTGCCTGCTATGTAAATCCAGCCCTGCATGTCCTTAGGGCTCTGGTCCTAGTTTCTATTTAAGATGCTGTTGTTTTGTACCTACTCCCCACTGGACTACAGGAAATTCGCGTTTGAACATATAAAAATAAAAATGTGTTCAAACTTTCATAACCTGGCAAAGTTTGTAAAGTGTACATGGTAATTAGAGGGTGTGGCTACAAAAACGGACGTGGTCAAAAAATGTATCTTTTTGTCCCTCTTTCTGTTTCCAAAATGTTTGGAGGTATGCTGACTAGCATGTGCTTCATTAGTTCTCCAAGGGGGAGGGAAGGGTCCTGTTTGTCTGCGGGGGGGGGGGCAAACTTTAGTTACGCCACTGGCACAAACAATATTTGCAGGCATCAATAGCGTATAATAACACAATTGGAAGATTCAATTTGCATCCCAATCCCAGATCGCTATTCCTGTTCATCAGATACCTTATACTGCCAAATCCATCTGCCATCATTTTATTTTTGATCAAAGATTATGAAAAGCCAGACTAAATATATTAAATAACTAATGGGCAACAAACATCAAGTGCATGACCTTTGCCATTATGTTCATAAACAAATACACATGCAGACGCACACAAATGCTATATGATCCGTGTATACCTGTATAATAAAACTGACCTCTGACTTCTGGTGTGTGATTTGTTTTGATTAAATGGCCAAACAAGGAGAAAGCGTAACCATTTTGAAATACCCAACATACTATTAGCCACTACAATCCAATTAGAATTATCCTATACTGAGATGTTCCAATTAAAAGAAAGCATAAAGACGCTTAGACAAGCCCTATTAATTTGTATAAACCTATTGTGCCTATATTACAGTAATTAATTTGATGCCATTTTACTGTCAGGTAAATAATAGCTTAAGCAGCAGACAAGACTAAAATGAGCTGTTATGCCTCACTGACAGTTTTCTTCAAAGCATTTGCTGTACATGAAAATAAAAGCATATTCCCCATGCGTTTATTAACTCCCTACCTTTGTATTTCAATTACGCTGAATTATTCAGATGTGCTCTCCGCCAAGTGTTATTTACATGCATTTTCTCATAAGTGGCATTAGGGAGCAGAGGAGCTCTGCAAATCACAGTACAGTCTTTCTCTCTATCATAGACATATGTGGATTTTCCAGATGGAAAGGTTGATTTGAAGGAGCCAAAGGTCACCCAAATTTAGCACTAAACATAACACTGATACCAGTGATATTCATGGCCGAAGTGATGATGATTATACAAGAATGATGAACATCTTTAATGTTACAACAATAAATATGCAGGATTTCATTGACACCAGTATATTTTCCCTTTGTTGCTTCAGCAGAAACCGCTGCACTTTATGATTGATTTCTATCGCTGTCTCATCTCCTAACTACTAACTACATACATGGAGAGACATCAGAGCAAGACATTTAAGACTTGCGATGGCAGGACTTAATGTAGTGCAGTATTTCAGTGGTAAAGACATGTACTCTGTTTAATTATGAATGGATTTACACAGTTCTACCTGCACTAAAGCCATTTAATTGTCTCTGTTCCAGAAGACACCAGTCTGTTCAGCATCTGAATGCATTTTAATCCAACACATGTGCACCCCATAAATTCCAGTTGCAATTGGTTAAGATCTAGTTTAGTGTAGCATTAACACCTTGGGTTTTGACAGCAAGAGACACTCTTTTCTATATCCTTTGTGAGGCTCCAGTGAGCAGGAGTCTTTGAGAGCCCCAAGGCAGTTTGAATTCTTTATTTTCCTGTTACATTTCCTGCATGTCGGCCGGCTAAGGCATCAAAGCAAGTAACATCTTTCTTCTACAGCCAGCCAGCAAATTGAAGCAGTACATACAAATGAAACTCGCTGCGAATTATCGAAGGGGAAAAAAAAGCTGCGGCTTTCAAACGACATTTCATTTTACAAACTAGGGAAAGGCACCTTTATAGGGTAAAACATGTCAGCATCTTCCCGGCATGTCTAGAAAAGTACCGTCATACTTCATTTAGGTTTGCTATGGAACAAAATACTTGCCATATAACAGCTTCACTGCCATTTTTGCAGTTTATTATCAGCTCAGATAATCATTCAATATGTAAAAATTATTCATCAGAGCTGAATGAAAAACTGTTTTCATAAACTGTGGCTATTTAATTTAATAGGGGATCACATCATGCAAGATTCACTGGAAGTCTGAAGGAAAATAAACCACACTCAGCATGCAGGCATTCATCTGTGAAACTGTGCTCTTCAGTCATTTACTATTATTCCCCATCTATAATGTGTATCAACTTGGCTGTGGCATTCTTGAGCAGACTGTCATGCAAGGTGCATAAAAAGCAAAAAAAATTAGGCAAATAATCTGATGATGTTGTAATGTAAGGTTTAATGTTAGCACCCAGTTAGATGCAAGTTTACAATACAGCTGACTAGTAAATGCAACCTACAGTATCTGATGCAAGCATTATTTATTATTTTTTTATTGTCCTTTATTTATGTAGAGCTGACACACTTACACAGCACTTTATGGAAAAGCTATGTAATAGATAAGTATATACATAATAAGTAAACCTTATTTTCTCTAATATTACTCATGACAGACTTCCCAGAATAATATATATTTCTCCCTCCATTTAGTCTTATTTAGTTTCTCTATTACAAACAGCTGAACGGCCGCTCTTTTAGCTACTACCTTGTCGATCATGAAACTCTGCCCCCTGAGCTCTCCTTCTCTCTCTGACTATCAAGACCTCAAAGAGGTGCCTACTGGGCATGCTCATTGCCTCTGTCCAATGGAAATTAGTTATTAAATTTCAGGTCCATGCCCTGTAGAGCTTATAATCGAAATGGATAAAGTCCGCAAAGCAGGGCACTGCAGAGCAGGAGGGGGGGTAACCCCTCAGGTAGCAGCAGCCCCAGAATCATCACAATGTTGTGGGATTTGACCCTGAAATGTAAACTATACAAGAATATACAAACAAATTCCAGCAGTGCTAACCGCTGAGTAACCATGCTGCCAACACTGCGTATCCCTCAATGTATAATTTCTCAATAATATTTTCTCAATTAATAGCTTAAAAACAAAAAAGCACTCTCTCTTTACTTACCTCTAAGACATATATCAGTGTTGCTTAGACTATAGGTCAGAAGAAAGAGTGAGGCGAATTTTAAGTAAACTTTATTGTAATAAAAACATATTTGCACAAATGGACAAAAGTGCTCAAAAGTTTGGGCATTTGTCCTTACGTGCAAAGACTGGAAGAAGAACAGATAATGTTCGTGTGCTGTAGTGGAAGAATCTGAGTTTCTTTATTGGGAGACATTACCTACTAAGATCTTATTACCTTCAAAAGTCCTGTTTTTCAACCTACCTCCTGCTTCTAGATGTCACGAATCGGCACCCTAAATCCAGAACCAAAGCTAAGCTCCCTGGTCTCGGCTCTCACTTCCGCCTATAACCTCCGCCTTTCACCTCGGGAGGAGCACTCGGCTTTTTGGAGAGAGAAGCAAAGCTAACGGTTCTGGACATGCAAAAGGGCACGATCGTCTCACCAGGATACTGGAATGGAAGAACACCTCAGGAGGACAGGCCGGACAACACAGCGTGGAACAGGCAGGGCCAGCACAAGCAGAGTAGAATAGTCAGACAGGCCAGTCGGTGGACAGGCAAAGGTCAGATTGGAGAGTTAACAGGCAGGCAAGGGTCAGGATTGGAGAGGACAGAGGAGTCAAACAGGCAGGCAAGGGTCAAAACACGGTAGATCAAATAGGAATCAATAGACTAGGCACCCAGGAAACAAACTGAATTGAACCTAACTACGGGCAGTAATTTTCAATGAAAGGCCCCATTAAATAGTTTGAATTTCACGCCGTTGTGCGTGACGTCATCACGCCGACAAATGAACCCCCGAAGTGCACCAGAAGGAACAGGACGCATGCGGTGGGCATCCCCCGCATGCCAGAGTACACACCACTGGACCACCAGGGTAAGCAGAGGTTGGTATAATTGGTATAATTGATGACATCAATAAGTATGATTTTTAAGGACATATTATAGGTTATTCATGACTCTTGTGTATTATAAATGGATAAGCAAAAAAAAAAAATGATTGACACGGGGACAATGCATCTCTCTATTTTAATTTCTCCTCCACAACCATAGATATATTTTACAAATTTAGTCCAGTTAATGGTCCTGTTTGACTTTTTGTGCCTTCCTTCCTCATAACCTGAAAAAAAATAATTTACAAAGTGCATAAGACTGAGGAAAACAAATTGTACAGTAATGGTGTCAGTTTATACTCAGGAGGGATACTATGACTACTTCCCATGTATATTCACATGAAAATTGAGAAATCCATAATTCCTTGTTTCTTGCACAGCACAAAGAAATGTCATATGGAGTTCTGTTATTCTAAAGGCTTTTAACGCTATTGACCGCGGCTTGTTTGTCCCACAGAGTTCCCACTGATAGATTGCATTGTGTTCTATTACAGAGAAATTATATTATACAAAAGAATAAATCATGTATCATATTTGTCCATGTGTATACAGTATCACTGAAGCAATTCATTTAACGGTATATGGAATTTAACTGACATCTCTCTTAAAGCCAAGCGAGTGTAGCTTAACCAACTGTTTAGGTGCCTTGTGTGTGGCTGGATATATATATACTGTATATATATATATATTTACTTTAGCACACACTTCAAGAGTTACATAACTTGATGCAATTCAGAAATCAAATATCCAGAGGCAGAAAAAGCTGAAGCACACCAGGATTTTCTTCAAAAAGATAAAGTGTTTATTTCATCAACGTTTCGGCCCTCGCATGGGGCCTTTATCAAGATACAAACATGCACAAGTGGAAGCTTTTTAAAGATTCACCCAGCTAACACCCACCGCCCAAACACACCCTATATATATATATATATATATATATATATATATATATATATATATATATGTATATAATTTTTTTTATTTTACATTTTTCAGATGACAGAATCAAAGCAGGAGTGTCAGTAACCAGAAATCAAGTCAGAAGAGTAATTTAGGCACACCCAGGAAATCTCTATAATTGGGCATTGAACCCAGATCTTTAGAGTCTATTTATTTAGAATTTTTGGTGACAAACATGGTGTGATGATGTCACACATCTACACTGAGAGAAGTAAAGCGCCATTGGTCACTCCTTACAGTTGCAAAGAGCAAAATCAACCATGTTTTTTGGCACTTTGCGCAATGTCTTGCACTTTGTCTTTGTTTACTGGTAAGTGTAACATACTTGCACCTCTGGCCAGAGGTCTTGCTCCATTAAACAGTGCACAGTTTTACCCTACCAAGGTTAGCCCAAAATGCACTGCAATTCACTTGTGTCAGCCTCATCTATTTAACACTGTCTGCATTTGGCAGCACTGTATTTTGGGGCAGGAGATGAAGTGCAGGGTGCAAAGGCATCTTGTACTTACTGCCTGTCTTATGAATTTTTATTCTGGCAAGAGATGCAGAGCACAACCATGCTTCTGCTGCTACTCAAATGTGGCCCTTACTCTTGAGGCAGGGGTATTGTTAAGTTTGACCCAATGTCTCCATTCGAATTTCACTTTTATTCAAGAATTAAACTCATTAGAAAGCTGGACATGTTTGCTGACTTGCTGAGTTTGAAATGCCTTTTTTTGTTTTTTTATTCCACGCTGCTTTGCCTATAAATATTCTAGAGTTGTAGATTTTGTTGAAAATAAAAATCATCATGCAACACCATGGAACATAAATTGTTCAGGATTTCTTGGGTTGCACTATCCTGTTCTATGAAGTGCCACTTATGTGGTTTTGTTGGTTGACCTTTATTCAAGGGAAAGAAAATGATACAGTAGCCTATTCCTTGCCTTGTTTTCTCCCAAGTTCTGTATTTCCTAGTATAATCACCAGGCTTTCAGACCTCATGTAGAGCTGTGCTAGGATACCAAAATTGCTGTAATAACATCTGAGATGCATAGAAATGCGAGGCGAGGTAAACCAGAGACTGTGTATCAGAAACTAAAATAAAGATAGCATTTCAGACCCGCTGACGATTTCAACTCAGTGTAAGAACTTTTGCACTTTTTCTTGTCATGAAATAAAGCTAAAAGAGCTTAATAACATTAATTTGTTTAAGGTGATTTCATTTGGCTTATTTTTGGAAAGGTAGTCTATTTTTCGCATTTGAGATCTACTGTTAGCATTGGGGATATCCGTAATATGTCAAGCACTGGAAAGTTTGGGCCTATTACCAAGCTGTGTAAATTGGTTTAAATGGAAAAACAGGGTAAGAAGGAGTTTCCAATAAACAGACATACATCAGTAGGGCATATCAGTTAATAAATAACTAACTGCCTTTTGGGAAAAGGTTGATTTAAAAGACATTCTCTGTAAGCAAGAGGATAATATACTTAAAATAGTACCGTATATACTCGAGTATAAGCCGAGTTTTTCAGCATCCAAAATGTGCTGAAAAAGCCTACCTCGGCTTATACTCGAGTCAGTGGGCAGTAGCTGAGATTGCAGTCACTTTTAATCATTCCTATACCAACAGTTTGCTTGGGAAGAGACTGCAATATCACACACCGCCTTTTGTTGATTATATGAAAGAACAACAGTGCGCCCTCTGTTGGTTATATAAAAGAATAACAGTGACTGCAATATCACACAGCGCCCTCTGTTGGTTATATGAAAGAACAATAGTGACTGCAATATCACACAGCACCCTCTGTTGGTTATATGAAGGATTAACTGTGATGGCAACATCACACAGCGCCCTTTGTTGGTTATACGAAAGATTAACAGTGATGGCAATATCACACAGCGCCCTCTGTTGGTTATACGAAAGATTAACAGTGATGGCAATATCACACAGCACCCTCTGCACATGGTAGTGGGACAGTGGGACAATTCTCTGTCACCATCAACTTGCAAAGAAGTCCGGTTGATCACTGGGGGGGTCGCTTTGGCAGAATGTGCACTGCTGGGAGACAGGGCTGTAGTTGTGTCTAGGCTTATACACGAGTCAATAAGTTTTCCCAGTTTTCGCAGGTAAAATTAGGTACCTCTGCTTATACTCGGGTCGGCTTATACTCGAGTATATACGATAATAATAATAATAATAATAAACAGTCCATTTAGTACTCTGTTTTTTTAAAAAAATATACATAAAAATTAAGAGATCTGATGCCAAAGCATAGAAGCTAAAAAACAAACTTTTTATTACTGCACCATATTTATGAAATTTATATGATTTACTTTGCAACATATATCACTGAAATTACTTTGCTAGTTCAAACAGTTATTTCTATGGAAGGTTTACCACGAACATTTGGAAAGTTTGCCACCCAAAAAAGGAAGGTCAACTAAACTCCTATTATGTATATATTTCATATAACAAAATTGTATATGCTAATTGTATCCTTAATGAGAAAATCCAGGAATATTGTCTTTGTGCAGCAAAATACGGTATTAGACTGTATCAAGAGAGAGAGAGGTCAATAGACATATTGTAAAATGTAATTCTGCCTTTATTTTACAAAAACATCTAGCATTTGTAGGTTTCAGTTTAAAAAAAAAAAAAAGCAAATAACGAGAAGACTATTTTCCTTTATATTGATGCTTTACATGCAGGTAAGGATATTACACATATTTCTGTGGCTACATAATAAAATGGTCACAGTGGTGCTATTCCCATAGGGAGAAATATGCATGGTAAATGGGACCTATTTATAAAAGGGCAGGAAAAAAGTGACAAAAAAAAACTGTTTAACAATAAAGCATATTAGAAAATTAATTTTTTAACAGGCATTTTAAGGTAAATGTTATTGTTTTGAACAAATTACAAGACAAAATAAGAATACAATCAGTAGTCAAGTCCAGAAGGATTAGTCACAATACCAGACAAATTTGTCACAATACCAGAAGATTTAGTCACAATACCAGAAGACCATAATAAGTTGCCAAATGCTAAGACCATGTTTGCAGGGGGTGGACACTGGGGAGGCTAGGGCCCACATGGGGCAGCTGTAATTACCCTGGGAATTTCAAGGTTGTCAGCTAGATTAATTAATAAATTAGGACAATGATGTGGTGGCATTTCCAAATTAGTTGGAAAAAATCATTTGGAGCAAGAGATATTTCAATTAAATTTGGCTACTGAATTCAATGGAATTCGGTTTGTCTGATATTTTTTAAGAGTCATTCTGCCATTTTCTAGCTTTACTTATCGGTTTCCTGGAAGCATGTGCTAGAGCATTCAGGGGTGCACTTTCCCCTAGCCTACCCTTTATGAATCGAGTACTGCAGAATGCAGGCAGCAATGTACTCGTGTTGGAGCACAGATCCTTTCATTCCATTTTGGAAAGTCCTGCACCTGCAGACGCTGATCTGCAGGGCAGGGTGCATGGTATAAAAACCATTGTGGAGTACACCATATTTATGGCACTTTACACTTACTCAGTGCCTTTGTGCTCTCGTTGTTTGTTCTCTTTGTGAGATCTTCTTGTTTTCTCTTTGTGAGATGACCTAACGGTGTCTGTAGTCTCTCTTTGTGTTTGTAAAAGTGTATCAGAATTACACAATAATGAAAACACACATTTTGTATTCCTTCCCAGGAATAATTCTTCTGCATCCACTGAAGCTTAGGTCACACGTATGTTTTTCAGTATGATATACTGTATTTAGTACAGTGTGATGTATGTTATGATAAGTTCTTAGGGACTATTTTGTTTATGTGGAGGTTTTGTGTAGGTCCACTTAAGTATTCCGCATTTTTAAAACTTTGGCAAAAATACAGTAAGGTTGTCCATAAATTATTTATGAAAATCATCTTTAATAACCTGGCTAATTGCATTACATATTGGACAGTGTATAAAGCTTCTGTCGATAGTCAGCTTTTTCCATTTTTAATTTCCTACTGTATTATCCAATTATCATTAGTTTGAATGTATATGGTCATCTCACTAAAGCAGTCTTTCTTGATATTTCCAACCAGTCATGGTTGACTTTCTATATGTATATATATATATATATATATATATATCAGGATGCTAAAACTTTGTCTCTTCTCATTTTAATTTCTCATTTCTTTTCATTCCTATTGACACTCTCTTCCTGCCTCAAAAATCACTAGGTATTGGAAAGTGCTGAACTTACCATATCCATTATTAAACTATTTTTACAGTTTGTGTCTTTAAATTCTATTACAGAAGCTATAGGGAACCTGTAGCCACGGGTAGTTTAAACTGTTAAATGAGAGTGCTGTTCCAAGTCATGCTGTGATTACATAATACAAAACCTGCCATATTTTGTTCATTTTGTCCCTTAAAGGTCTGCCACAACACAGAAATGAAAAAGTTCTCTGGTCGATGTAGGTTACTTGCTTTACACTTTTCAAAGGTGTCCCTGTACTCAGGATTTTATCCATGAAACATTAATGTGTGCTGTCAGAGCAACCTTAAGAGATGTCAAATTGCAGCAAACATCAAAGCAATTTTAATTCTGTTTGTTCCAACTTTGTAACTGGTTTCCAGTATAGACAGCATTTTGAAAATAATGCTCCAGCCAGGTCAACTTCCTATCATATTATGTTTATTCAATAACAACTTTATTTGATTGAGTTTATTTACCTTTCGGTTGTTAGAAGAAACTATGGGAAAATAATGGATTTGCAAATTGCCTTTAGAAGTAGAATAAAAGCTCGGAGAATGCTTCTGAAGCTGCATAAATAAACCCCTTACAGATGAATTGTTTGTCTTTTTGATGGCTGTATATTTCTAATCTTGTTTGGTCAGTGGTTACACTTATGACAGGAATGGAGCTGTTTTCAAAACTTGTCAAGGGTTTTTTTTTTCATCTCTCAAGGATACATGAAGCTACCACACATCATATGATCAAAGGAAGCCAACTACATAGAGTCAGGAATCAGAGCTGTGTCTCTCTGTAGTCAGGTTCTGCTTAATACAATAGCTCAGTTTGCCACAAGTCAATATGAAGTATGACTTCCATTACAGGAAAGCATTCCTCCCTCTCCTAAACAAAATTGTCAAGGCTTTGACAAAGATTGGAAAGGAGGTGGTGACCATGGAAACAGTTTTTTATGTTTGTTTTGTTCTTTCATTTTTTTTTTAATGTGACCATACGGCCTATGTTGTCCATCTTTAGGGATGTAGCGAACTGCCGTTTATGTGTTCGCGAACGCCGTTCGCGAACACCGGCAAAAATGCGAACAGTTCGCGAACAGTTCGCGAACTTCGAACATCCGCAAAATCGTTCGATTCGAACGATCGAAGGATTTTAATCGTTCGATCGAAGGATTTTCGTTCGAATCGAACGATCGAAGCCATTTGATCGAATGATTTCATTCGATCGAATGGCTTCGATCGTTCGATTCGAACGAAAATCCTTCGATTTTAGCGGTCGAAGGAATCGAATGGTCGAATGGTCGAACGATTTTTGTTCGAATCGAACGCGAACTCGTATTGGCGAACGTCGCGCGACGTTCGCGAACATTCGGCGGACGCGAACAGTCGAAGTTCGCGCGAACTAGTTCGCCGGCGAACAGTTCGCTACATCCCTATCCATCTTTACAGATCTTTACTGGAAGCAGATCTGCATGCAGGATCTATGAAAAATCAAATGGGCCTGCAGTGAATATAGTAGGTTGATATATAATGTTCTGTGATTTTGTACTAAAAATGCAGGCATTTAAAATCTTGAGTGCATATATGCCCCCCATATGAGGCATCATCAAGATGATGCCCATAACATGAAACTGTTCACCATGAACTAGGTTTGTAATTTAGCTTGCACACAGCTGCCATGAGGTATATACCTATTTAGAATTGTAGACAATGGCTATTTGAGGTAATTTTGAAGTGGTCTTATTTGTTCTGTATAAATTCATGTGTCAGGGTTTCTTGTATTATGCCTATGAATAAGAACTTGAACAGTCTAAAACGTGTCAGGCTAAGATTCCTTAATTGTATAAAGGTTTAACCATATATTACAGATGTAGCTCATCCTTTGGTATGTTAGACATTTAGGGGCACATTTAATAAGCTTGAGTGAAGGATTCGAATGAAAAAGTCGAAGTATTTTTTTGGGTACTTCGACCACGGAATAGGCTACTACGACCTTCGACTTCGGTTCGAAGTAAAAATCGTTCGACTATTCGACCATTCAATAGTCGAAGTACTGTCTCTTTAAAAAAAACTTTGACTACATACTTCGGCAGTTTAAACCTACTGAGGTACAATGTTAGCCTATGGGGACCTTCCCCATCACTTTTCTAAGATTTTTTTGATCAAAGAAAAATCCTTAGATCGATTGATTAAAATCCTTCGAATCATTAGATTTTTACTTTGATCGATCGATCGTAGGATTTGCGCAAATCCTTCGCATTCGATATTCGAATTTGAAGGATTTTACTTCGAGAGTCGAATTCGAATGTTTATTAACCCTCGATATTCGACCCTTAGTAAATGTGCCGTTTTTATTATTTTCCCTAAAGTGGTATACCCTTAAACACGGTAGGGCTCATTTACGATTGCAAGGAGCGATGCTGGGTGCCAGCATGACGTCTAGAAAAAGCCATTCACAAAGATGCTTGCATTCCTTTAAACTTAAATCCATAGATCATTTGCACAAATATGCAAATAGTGCTTGGTGCAAGTTCTCATGGTGCAAAGCCACAAATGAGCCAGGCGAGCCCTTGGATTACTTGCCTATTATTTTAAATATATCGTAATAAACATTATGACCACTATCCTGCTTTAGAGATAAAATAGTAAACCCAATGCTCGAGCCGTGTACTGTACCATCATGCTTGTGATGTCACACAGTTGCTTGGAGAGATATTAACTTTATCCATAGTGGAGCGGAGTAGATTTATCATTAGAAATCTGCTTTATAAGGGAATACTGGCTATATACACAGTCAGAAATCTGTAAATTCTGTGAATAACTGCTATAGTCTGTATATTTTACTTTGTTGTATCAGTGTGACTTTGTTCTTTCAATTTTTTATTATTTTAAAGAAACCTACTGTAAATATTTATCTAATGGCTGTTGCAGTAACCTCAATAACATTGGTGTAAATATTTTCAGGCTATGCTTACTTGCAATCTCTTGCCTAAATTACGTTTTTATCTTGTGAACCAAATCTAAAGTCAGGATAGCCTGGTGTAATGTATTCAAGAGCCTTGAGATACTTAGGGCTGCGAATGACGTTCACAAAATTAGACAAGTGTATTTACAGCCATAAAATCTCTTCGTGCCCAGCTCAGAGAGTCAGGGTAACAATGTGTACATCCTTCCTCATCCCTATTTCTTGTTGGCAGATATCTGTCACATTTGATGGGGAATGCCACAAAGAGATAATGAAATGGAAGGCCTGCAAATTCACTACGGGGCACTTTAAATGTCAGCCTCTTTTGTGGGTTTTTACATTGTAGTTATTTTTGTTCTAAAAGAGGCTACTGGTGTGTTTCCCAAAGCTTTCTGTAACGGGGCAGTATTAGTAATATTAATAGTCAATAGCCTGAGTAGCATACAAAAGAGAAGCAGCAGTGTGTGTGAGATAAGAATTTCCAGGAATATTACATCCACCCTTCCATCTCTCTCCATAAAGACATAAAAACAATTTTTTCCCTTCTTTCATAAACAACATCAACATGGAAAAATAAATCACATAAAATAATCCAGATTATCAGTGGTGCAGATTCTCTTGTTTACACAAATCTATTTTTTGAAATTTAAATTATGGTACTAAAACTGTATATAGAACATTGGGTTATCCTTATATCATGACACTGCATGAAACTAGAAAAAAGGTATAGTATCTGTTAATTGTATGGAAAAAACATGGTTATTAATTTATCATATTACCGATGGTGGTGGCCTATTGGGAATCCAAAATTAACGTCACTGTACATGAGAAGAGGCCATTTTCGCATCACTGAATGAATAATGCAAATACACACAGGACCTTCATTGTATGCACATACAGAGAAAAAAAGCCAGGGGAATACCTTAACATGACGAGAGAACTGGGGAAGGTTATAAAAAATGGGTAACTCCTGAGGAAATAGGCAGTGTTGGACTGGGGCACATGCAGCCCACCAGAGAATCTGACCTCAGTTGTCCACCTATATAATCTATATAAGTTAATTTTTAGTATTGTTATCTTTTGGGTATCTGAGGATGAGTCGAGTATAACAGTGCTTTATTAACAGTCTCTCATGCAGCCATTACACAACAGTAACTTTCACTTTTAAACTGTCTGGAAGTATTCACAGTATAAGTCTGGGCACAGTGACATCTACAGGCCATTTGTATAAACACCACACATATGTTATAGAATGGCTAATTTTAAGCATCTTTTTCAAGATATTTAATTTTTTAAATATCTTCTTCTTCTCACTAATTCCAGCTTTCACATGGGGGTCACTGACCCCATCTTAAAATGAAACCTAAATTACCTAAATTAATTTATTGTTCTTGCTTCTTTTGATTACCCATCTTTCTATTCGAGTATCCATTCTCTATTCATGGTTGCTAGGGTAATATGGACCTGAAAAGTTTGCTGTATTAAATTATTTCAATTTAATTTAAAGGTGAACAACCCCTTTAACAAAAAATAATTTATTGAATTCATTTATTTATTGAATTATCAACCCATATGTCATTCATTTTATACAGCCACCCTGCAGAAAAATTATTCTTAGCTAAAATGGCTGGATAGCATTAGCTACTGCCCAATGCCAGGGCTGAAGGAACTCCATTTGGAGCAGATTATAAAATGCAATGTCCAGTGTAGGAGACATAGATGGAGCAACTGCAAAGGAGCAGCAGGACAATGTAGGAGGAGACTGCTTTATGGATTTGTTTGTTTTATATATCAGTAAAGAATGCAGCTGAGGTGGTGAAGTGGTAGTCAGGGCATATATGGATGAAAGGGCATGGGCAGTCAGTAGCATACAGCCTGTGTGGATTATGGGGTAATAAGATAGAATCATACTAGCTGCTGCATAGCTCCACATGCCAGGTATAATGCTAGACCCCTGCTGCCTCCCTGCCAACTACTCCAGGCAAGTTTGTTCCTTGTCAACCCAACCCAATATCATCCACATATATCAATTCAGCAATTTAGACACAGACAGGGATCGCATAAGCACTAGGATTGGAGCAGCATCTGCACCCTCCCTAACTCGCTTCTCTTTGATTAACGCATCAGCCACTGATATCATCACAAGAGCATGTCAGACTCATTTATGGCTGCTAAAAAATCGCACATAATTGGAGCGATGGGACCAAAAGCCGGCAGGAATTATATTTTTCAGGTAATGACAGTGCTAGGTGGCAGCAGGTTCCATTAGGACTGGGGAGAGAGCCCAAACATCTGTAGGATAGAAGTATCCCCGTGCGCACAGAAGGAGAAGGGACAGAAGGGCTGACACCAGGATTTTCCCCAATATCCCAGTGGGCCAGTCCGACCCTGGAAATAGGGAAATAGAGTTGATAGGTATGATTATTGGACTTATTTATGAACATAAGTGCTAAACTGTACAAGTACAGTATATGTAATAAGCCTTTATAAGCATACAGTAGGTCATTCAAAATATTGAGACTTCCTTGCACGCAACATGCAAGGAGACAGGTAGGGGTGGGCCTACTTGTGTTCCCCAACATGTTGCTCTTGAATACACCTCTGCTAATGTAAGCAGCTCTGTATTCATCAGAGATGTGCAGGTCCTGGTGCTCACTGTGAGACAAGGTGCAAAGTGGAAATAAATTTGGCACTTTGTGTCTGTTTTTTACCCTTACCTAAAGGTAGTAAGTAAGTCCCATGACTTTCTCTTTTTCCAGCACTAATTGCTGTGGCTGAGAATCTGTACTCTATATATTGCTTCTGCTAAGGTACAACATATGTACATCCATTCACATGAAATTAACTTACTGGCAACCAAACCCAATGAATTATCTTTGTTCTTCTGCAGCCACAACAAAAACCCTGAAAACTTAAAACTTGTGTGAAGGGTCCCAAAGTGCATGCTCTTGCCTGACAAACAGTAAAATAATGTGTGGTAGTGCTGTGACCAGTTGCTGTTTGTTCACCGTAAACCTGTTTTTGACTGTCAAGAATAATTCTTTTGGAAAGACAAAGGAAAGTGAAGAGTAGGAAACAGAGCTGGGGTGGATGTGTATTATTTACAATAAATTGGAGGAGGGGACATATATCAGGCTGAGCTTCCAAATCATATGAATTAACTCCAAAGGTATGGGCATATTTGGGCAGACCTGCAGTGTCTGTGTTTGCAATGGATGCTAGCTGTATCATGGAATCATATGCCTTAGGTTTTCAGTGTCAGTAATTATCAGATCTGTATTTGAAACTCAGGACAGGCATGTCAAGCTCTATCACAGATAGGGCTGTCAAAATTCAACTCCTCTGTGGCTATAATGAAAATCATGAGTATAGCTTAACATGTTCATTATAAAAGAATGATACACTAAAATCAAATACAGTGAAACTTTCCCTTTAATAGAGACAGATTCAAAACAGCCAGACACGTGGTTAGCAGCAAATCCTCCTCGGCTTAGAAAAATCATATCAGTTAAGTCATTTCATTTGTACAATTTTTGTACAGTTATAATTTCTTCATGTAATTCTGATATAATTGATTTGTAATTACCTTCAGAGAGGTGCACCGCTGCTCTCATACAGTATGCTAAGGTAATTGCAAAATATATTGTTTTTTTCAAATCTTAATGCACTGCCTCAAGTGATCTCTTCTTAAGCACCAACAGGCTCAAGCAAATGGAGTGACAGCCACAACTCAGGGAGATGATAATACCACCATTTCTATGTAGCAGCCAATGTCTGCCTCATGCATTAGTGTAATTCTGTATGTTGGCTCTCCCAGCAGGATACAGAGCAGATGTCGGTGCTTTGAAGTAGAACTGGATTTTTTTTAATGTGATCACACCTTGCTGTGAATTCACTGCCATATGCTTCTTTTTTCTTCTTCTACTCAAAGAACACAAGGGGCAATCAATGCAAAGGATTTGTGTTTTCATATTCAGACGAATGATACTTCATCCCTAGTTATTTCCTCAAAGAGGCCAATTTCAATCAAAAGTGATGTGCTAAACTGCATTTTACATATATTACTGTTGGGAGCAACCTACAACTTTCTGCTAATTGAACTGAATATTGTACTGATAATAGGCATTTATATAAACATTGGCTATATTTGACACTATTCATTTATAATTAGATCTAAATTTTAATTTTAAATGTTTATTAAAGCATAATGACATGAAGGGGTCTATTTATTAAAGTTCAAATTTTTTTCTGGTTTTCAAGGGCAAAAAAGCCAAATTTTTAAAGGAAAAAAAACCTCAGATGTTTAGAGATTTATTATGTTCTGAAGCTGCTAAAAGTTTGAATCCGAAAATACTCCAGCTAAAACCTGTCGAATGGCAGGTAGTCCTTTTAACTTTCGGAACACATTTTTTATTTTTTTCAGGGTTCTCAAGAGTTTTCGTTTGTTAATCCGATAAATTATGAGTTTGTTGTGTGACAACTTAATAAAGTCGAGTTTTCGGAGCATCAATTCTGAAAATGTGCATGATTTGAATTGATGCTTGATTTTGTTGCATTTTTTGCAGCAAATTTTTCGAGAAGTTTATAAAGAGGATTATGGTTAGGGAGTTAGGCATGGTTAGGGTTTGGGAGTTCGGTAAATTTTTTTGCCAAACTGATTAGAAAAAGTTGAGTTTTAGTAAATAACCCCCTAACCCTCGATATTCGACTAGGAATTGAAATCCTTCGACTTCGAATATCGAAGTCGAAGGATTTAGCGCAAATGCTAGGATCGTACGATCGAAGGATTATTCCTTCGAACAAACGATCAAATCCTTCGAATCGAACGATTCGAAGGATTTAAATCAAACGATCGAAGGAATATCCTTTGATCAAAAAAAGTTAGGCAAGCCTATGGGGACCTTCCCCATAGGCTAACATTGACTTCGGTAGCTTTTAGCTGCCGAAGTAGGGGGTCGAAGTTTTTTTTAAAGAGACAGTACTTCGACTATCGAATGGACGAATAGTCGAACGATTTTTCGTTTGAATCCTTCGATTCGTAGTCGTAGTCGAAGGTCGAAGTAGCCCATTCGATGGTCGAAGTAGCCCAAAAAATACTTCGAAATTCGAACTTTTTTTACTTCGAATCCTTCACTCGAATTTAGTGAATCAGCCCCTTAATTAACCCTCGATATTCGACCCTTGATACATCTGCCCCTTAATGTATCTGTGATTTGCTATTTGAGCAAGTATAGACTATAAAACATATAGACTATAAATGAGTACAAGAAAAAGACGTTATTCAACTTAGGCTGTGCTGACTGAAAGGTTTATTGATAATCAAGACCCAAAAGAAAGGTCTAGGGAACAAGTGTAACATATGAGCATGGGTTTCCATAACTGAGGTGGTAGTAGCTGTGGGCAAAGGCCTGGTGTTGGCTGTTGTAGTATATGAACTTCTATAAATTTGAGAAAACAATTTCTGGGGCCAAATAAGGAGATATGTTTACTTATCAAATAGAATATGGACAAGAATTTTGTTAATGAGGAATGGGTGTGTGAAGTTAAAAATACATTAAGGTCATCTGGATAGCCTCAAATTCAGAGTTGGTCATAAAGAGCAACACTGTGAAAAAAGATCAAGATATAAATTAATTGGCATTTAGTTACTTTAATTATATATATTATTTTTGTGTATTCTTCCTTGTTTTTTTTTTTTATAATAGAACCATAGGGAAAACGTGGGTCATTATAATTAAAGTATAATAATAATTCTATATTTTACAATGAATTATGCTTTATAATGGGAGAAGAAACTGTTAAATTTAAAGGAAGGAAGGACTGTAGTTTAATCCCCTAAGTATGCAATTAAAACTGTAGAATAAAGATAAGTAGGTCATAGAATGTCTCCAAGGTCTTTCGGACTTACAGTACAATCAGTTGGAATAAGACCTTATGCTTTTAAATGGCAGTTAGTCTTGGATTTCCATAACTTGCTAATGCTTTCTGAGAGACATAGTAAATATATTAACAATTTTGCAACTTAATTAGTTACTGATAATAAGGGGGATTTTCATTTTTACATGCAGGTGTTGTGCTGTGTGTCATCTCAAGCTTTATTACATGTGTATGTGTTTAAATGGCATGACCCAGAGCAATTATAAACTTAAAACAGCATTGCCATCATGGGGAAACAAGTGAAACTGCAGAATGGGGCCACTTTTCTTGGAAAATGTATAAACAAAAAAGAAAACATTTTACAGGAGAGACAATTTTTAAATAAGCTAAAGGAGGGGAGAATGAAGGCACTGCTGAAATGTAAATTAGTCCTGTCCTATAATACATTTTTTTGTATGCTTAACTAGTAGATAGTTGTAGATCCTGTGTGTGTATACATTTGGTTATAAAGCACTGCGTATCTTGACAGCGCTATATAAATAAATGATGATGATGATGATGGTTAAATAGTTTTCTTTAGTTCTTTAGCAATCAAATGAAAGAATAAGGCATTTATCCATATTACCCCCTTTGGGACTTGTTTTGAACAACGCAACAAAATTTGGTAACATTGGTAACAGATGTTTTACCAACTGTTAATAAAGGCTGTAATTAGCAATGTATAATATTTTTTGGTAACAAATACTATCATATATATATATATATATACACACACAGAGAACCAGCATTCACAATAGCGTAGTTAATAATGCCTGGTTGTCAACATCAGTAATGATCGTAGTAAGAAGTCGCACTCGCAGCTCTTAAGTAGTGATGGGCAAATAAATTCACCTGGCATGAATTTGCAGTGAATTTCTGCGTTTCGCCGTCGGCAATTTCTGATTTTCGCAATTTTTTCGTGAAAATGTCCGAATGTCGTGATTTTTTGTGAAAACGTTTGAATTTTTTCGTGCAAACGGCCAATTGTCCAGATTTCATGATTTTTAGCGAATTTTTCCCTTTTTGCGAATTTTGCTGGAAATTCCAAAACTTTTCGGCAAAGCGAAACGGGAGAAATTCGCCCATCACTAGTCTTAAGGTGAAAAAAGTAAAAATATTTTATTATCAGCGCCCTTACAGGTGCAACTGATGTTTCAGCTGACTCCTCAACCTTTCTAAAAGTGTGAGAAAATTTGAGGGCATTGATAATAAAATATTTTTACTTTTTTCACCTTCTTACAAGCTATTATATATATATATATATATATATATATATATATATATATATATATATATATATATATATATATAATACACAAAAGCCATGAATATCTTGTAAATTATATCCTTATAAACGGTGAGTAGTGATGTCATTTCTTTCATATGACTCACTTAAATTTGTGTATTATAATAAATAAAGTACCCCCAGTTGTAAATATGAGGATATTAGAAGTTACCTCGGAGTTCCATGACCTGTATAAAAACACTCGGCCTTCGGCCTCGTGTTTTTATATGGTCATGAAACTCCTCTGTAACTTATAATATCCTTATACTTATCCTTTTACAAAAGGGGGTACTTTATTCACTATATATATACTGTATATATATATATATATATATATATATATATATATATATATATAAAATAAAGTATTTATTTTTAACCTTCCTATTAATCCCAGTGTGCACCGATTTTCTTGGACTTGTTTTATATATATATATATATATATATATATATATATATATATATATATATATATATATATATATATATATATATATATATATTATAATATAGATGGACAGAGAGAGATAGATAGATACTGATCAACAGATATTTCATTCAAGCAAGGAAAAAATGAATTTGTTTATAGCAATACAAATAATGTAGGTTTGACTAGAGGCTTTAAGAAACTTTGACCGCTTGTATAAATGAAACAAGTTTCAATGGGTGCACTGAATAATAGAATATATAGCCTGAAATACAATGTGACCAAATGGCTTTCATTCATCCCATAATAACTAATATTTGCATTGCTGCACAGTCAACGCTCACCACAAGGCAAGAAGTATTTAAAAAGGCCTAAAGATCACAGCATGAGGATAAGCAGCACACGTTGCCTGCAAATGTCATCTAAATGTGTCTGCATGGCATTATACTGTATGTGCTTTGAATAACGAGTAAGAGAGAAATGTAATTGGTTTGCTGGTTATGACTCACTTGTGGATCATAAGATTTTTAACATCCTGTGGAAGCCCATGTATTCTGCAGAAGAATTTAGAGTATCTTAAAAAGCATGGAAAGTGCCTACCCTTTGATTGATGGGAAAAGCCGTGGTTAAATTACCTGTTACACCGATTATTTCTTTCTATTGCTTAACATTGTGCCGGTCATTGATAAGGAAGCCCATCATTTCCATCATGAGAGAATCCTTTCTTATTTACACCACGTGCTTTAGTTATTTTCTCAATGGGTACCATTAGTCTTTCTTCTGCCACAGAGAATCTGCAGAGGGCATAAATGGAATGTGAGTATCTCTGTACTCCACTGCTTCATCTCTCTATTCCTAGCTGATGAAAGCACAACTAGACGTTGAAGAGGCTTTTTATATTTTGGCCATTATTTTTCCCTCAGCGGCAACATAAAAGGAAAAATGCATATATATTTAATTTAGGAAGGGAAACAATGCATAAAAGCTATTATTATTGCATAGCTGACTTCTGTTGAGTAAAAAAAACCTCAAGTTTTATTCTAACAAGGAATGATCCCAGATTATTTGTCTTTATTATTTTAATGGGACTCCTGAAAGGGATCAGGTTAAAAATCTGTTTTGCTATTAGTTTATTGTTGTTGCACATTCTATTTTGAAATAACTGTGCATGCAGGCATGTCAAGCAATTTATATTTAGAAATAGAAAAATGTATCTGCCTGTCTGCCTAGCCATACTGTATTTCTGTCTTACGGCCATTATTTATTGTATACGTCATAAATACCTGCACATGTACTACAGTACTGAAACAAACACACTTTTCTTCTGTTATTCTTTGAATCAAAATATTCATGTAACTTTAAAGGACAAGGAAAGTCTAAAATAGAATAAGGCTAGAAATGCTGTATTTTGTATACTAAACATAAGCATGAACTTACTGCACCACAAAGCGCAAAGCCTACAAATGATTTATGCTTCCAAAGTTGGCCACAGGGGGCTGTCATCTTTTAACTTTGTTAAATATCTTTGCCTGACCCTGCACATGCTCAGTGTGGTCTGGGCTGCTTAGGGATCGTCATAAACAAAGCTGCTTGAATTCTGCATGGCTGCTAAGTAAGTTGGGGGCCCCCCCATCTGCTGTTCATAAGTATGATTGTTTCCCTGCTTAGCAGTTAGGGACCTTCTGACAAATCCTATTCACAGCAGTAAATGAAGGGAATATTACACTGCATACAGTCAGGTTTCTTATAAAAAGGAACACATTTTTTAATTAAAGTATATTGGAGATAGGTTTCGTTTTCATTTTATTGTTTTGCTTTTCCTTGTCCTTTAAAAAGCACATGTAACTTTAAAAAGCACATTTTTTCTGTAAATTCCTTTTTCCCTATGCAGAAAGCCACTAAGAAATCAAATAACATGTGACATAATTCCATGTGACATCATATTGATAAAACTCCAGAAGCCACTGTTCCATGAGTTGCACTGATCTGATAAGAACAAAACAACCATCCACAGGCTGTATATATGGTTCAGAATATCAAGCTATAGGTAAATCTTCTCAGAAGCATAGGAAATGATGTTACACCTTTAATACTATAGTACTGTATCTACCTTATGGCAGATTGTAAGGACAGAGCTGGCCTGCATGCTTTCCTTACAGGTGCACTAGTGTATGTTAAAGGAACAATTCAGTGTAAAAATAAAAACTGGGTAAATGAATAGGCTGTGCAAAATTAAAAAAAAACTCTAATATAGTTCGTTAGCTAAAAATGTAATGTATGTGTGACTGGATGTCTAACATAACAGAACACTACTTCCTGCTTTGCAGCTCTCTAACTCTGAGTTAGTCAGTGACTTGAAGGGAGGCCACACGGGACATAACTGTTCAGTGAGTTTGCAATTGATCCTCCGCATTCAGCTCAGATTCAAAAGCAACAGGAAAAACTCATGTGCCCCCCCCCTCAAGTCATTGATTTGTTACTGCCCAGTGGCGGAACTACCGGGGGAGCAGGGGGTGCGAGCGGGCCAGGGCCCCTACCTCCTCACGGCCCCCAGGCAGCTCACGCTCCACTGACAAATGCGGCCGAACGGAGGGGGACGGGGGCCGGCTGCGCGTCACGCACCAGGGCCTGCCCCCCTCAATTGACGCTACTGTTACTGCCTGGTAACCAATCGGTGGAAACCAAGAGAGCTGCAAAGCAGGAAGTAGTATTGTGGCTATTATGTTAGACACAAAGTCCCTCCAGCCTTTATACATTACATTTTTGGCTAACTAACTATTGAAAAAAAATAATTTTGCACAGCCTATCTATTTACCTTATTATTTATTTTTATACTGAACAATTCCTTTAAGCGCCCCCTAGGGGTGTGTTAATGCACAGGCAATAGCCATGGGGCACAGTGTGATCATGGGTCCATTTTTATTTTATTTTCTTTAAATATCTATTTATATTTTTGCTTCTGGGACCGGGCTTACACACCTGCTGGGAGAAGAAGGCAGGGAAGGCATGTGCATAAGTGCACCCAGATGTGTACAGATGCAGTGACATCACTGTTGTGCAACCCTACCAGCATAGAGAGCTTGGGTTCATATATGCCTGGTTCTGCACCCATCCAGACCCAGCAGTAGCCTAGAAAGGGGCCCTGTGTGGATGTAGCCTAGGGGTTCCACGTGTCATTAATCCGCCACTGCCCTTAGCACTCAAGTACCTGAACCCCAGGGAAAGGTAATTCAATTCTACTGTGTCTGTGTTAAGAAAACACAAATGTATATATTAGAAAAGCAGCAAATTTCTGCAAAACCCGATCTAGCGACAATTCAAGCCCTTAAGGCCATTGACGGATTAAGCACAATCAGAATGGTTAAACCTAACTGACAATAGAAAGTGCATCTTTTCTATGCACATCACTGCAACAGGTGTATCATTCCCCTTTTATCATTGTTATATTTATGTCTATTTGTGATTCAGACATGCTAATGAGCAGGGACATGTTGGAGGTATCTCATGAGCAACACAAAGCATTAACAACACAAAATGAAGTCATGTCTGGCAAGAAAGAACAGATTTTTATTACTTTTATTAAGATGTGGATGAATGGTTTGGGCCTGACAGTTTGGGAAACATTTTACACGGCACAGAATTTCCTGCATCACAGCATTTTCTACAAGGCACTGAAAAAAAAATAATGTCAAAATGTGTTAAGGACCGCTCATATTCTCCTTATCTTCCTGCTTGTGCTTTGCTAGTGAAGCCAAGCTCTTTACAACTATAATAAGATTTCAATTGTGTTTCATTCTGAGCCTTATGAAAAGGCAACCAAAAGATTCAAAGGGATTTTAGTAGTGTGATTTTAGATGTGGATATGTTCCATAAAATGTGACATTAAATAACTGGCACCTTGTTATATTAAAGTCAGTTTATTAGTAAGGAAATGCAAAGCATGCTCTGTCCTACCCTTAAACTCTCCCCCACTATCATTATCCTGCTTTCATCTAATAACAGCAGAGTGAATATGGAAAATACTGAGGAGCAATAGGCTACCTCATTTATTATTCTCTCCCAGCGCTAAGTGAAACAAGTTAAAAGGACAATTGGAGTTCTTCTTCAGAGTAACTCTGAAATATAGGCACCATTAAAGCCTAAATCATCTATTGTAATAAGTCTGAACGGCAAAAGCAGCCAAGCATTAAAACAGCCTCTTTAACTTTAAAATTAACTTTCAAAAATAATTATGTTGATTAAGCAAAGCTACCCATAAATATCATCAAGAGCAACTTGATGCCAGCTAGTGCTTCGCTTAGAATTCCATTAACACGGTTAATATAAATTGCATCAAGATAAATGGAATAAAGGTATGCCATACATGCTCAAGCTAGGAAGGATTCTATGCTAGAAGAAGAGACAAAGGATATTAGAAACCAAAAATGAGCAATCTGTTCAATTACTCCCAACCCCAGCATATTCTTCCATGAAGGCCCGAAGGCACAGTAGGAGTACGGACCAAGGAGGAGGCAGGTAGCTAACCAAAGTTCGTGGTATCAAAAGGATGAGGCAAGAGAGTAGTCAAAGTCAAGGCAAAAGTTCAATCCAGGCAGCGAAGGGTCAATCCAAAATAACAGGCAAAGGTTGGTACACAGGATCAATCAATAATAATACACCCAGGAATACACAAAGTTAGACCTATACTTAGGCAATGTTTACAGTGTCCAGGTTGCTTTAAATAGGCCAGTCTTGGCGCCAAAAGTTTGGGCGCAATGACCTCATGACGCTGATGCTGGCGTCCTGACGCCGGCATCAATACGCCAACGCACGTTCTGACGCCGGCGACCATTCCGTCGCCGGCGACCAAACGGCAAGCGGGAAGACGCTGGCGTCATAGTGCTGCGACCAGCAGGATCCACATGGAGGGGCAAGGAGTCGCCATCTTGGATGTGAGTAGTGACTTCCATGTTCATTACATAATAATAGCCTTAGTGGTATGTACTGCTAAGTGTATGAACTGAGAAAAAAACTGCTGTATTTAACAACATTTACAATAGTGTTAAAAACTGACCTGACCTGACCTGACCTGTTTTCCCCAAACCAAGATTTACAGTAGCAGATTGTAGAGGCTGAGTGCAGATGGAGGACCCATCACAGAGCTATAAAGATCAACCTATATGTTGATATAATGATAGGCACAGTTAGCCATAGACAACATGAATCTTTTTGGAGTAAACTGCTTAATGGACATATAAAATAAATAAGATGAAACCCTGCACTAAATCCAATTGTTGCTCGAGCAGCACCAACAAAATGTCTGTGGACCTGCTTTGTGCTCTGCACTCCTGGACTCTCCAGCACTGCTAAGGACCCCCCTTCACCTTGTAGGGATTCAAAAGCTCTGAGTCCTCAAACAGGCAACTTTCCTGTGTCTTTTCCCAGCTCCAGTCAGTATGACAGTGTTTTTAAAACTGCATCCCAGGCACCTCATCCTGTCACCATCTTCATGCATTTGAAACTGTTCCAAATTGTCCAATCATATTTTTCACGTATGCCAGATTGCGAACTCAACTGTAGATCAAATTGTTTTACTATTGTGTATGTTGTTCCTGCTAAAAATACAATGTATTCATTCTGGTGTCAAGCAGACATAACACTAGTTACTGGAGGAAGAGCCTCAATAGACAGCAAAACAGAAGGCCCGACATTTTTCCGAACAATTAGCCTGTTGGCCCTTTCACAGGAGATTGCAACGGAAAAATTCTAGGATAAATACACACCATTACCAAATATCAATGCACACCAAAATACTGTATGTTGTGTGAGCTTTAGACTAACTATTGCAGTAACTGGAATTAGCTCTGATTGACAGTGTTACCTGAACTATGGCTGCAATATGCGCAGTTGGCCCAGAACATCAGGGTGTTATATTGTTTGTTTAAATAATCATCACTGTATACTTTTTATTCATACTTGTAACTGTAGTGTTTTTAGGTCAAGCTGCAATTTTATAGGTAAAGGTTGGTGTTTTAATTAAAGTAGGGTAGTAATGAGAGGTAAAAAACATTGTTTTTGTGAAATAGCTTAATAAAATGCTAATAGTTTGCAGAGTTGTAGGGGGCTTTTTATTAAAATTTTAATTTTATCAAAAAATGTTAAAATTCAACCTAAGCCCCAACCACGATCTGGCTTTTTACTAAAAATTTGGATTGAAAAATCATGCATGCGAGAAAAGTCTTGACAAAATTGTGAGACAATTTGAATCATGTGACAACCATGAAGGCAAAAAAACAACTTCATGACTTCGACAAGTTTTAGCTGGAGTATTTTCAGATTCAAATTTTTAGCAGTTTTAGAGCATAATAACTCTTGAAAAATGTGTGTTTTTTTTCTGAAAATTAAAATTTTTCTCCTCAACCAGAAAAATTTGAGGATTAATAAATAGTTCTCTAACTGGGCAGATCTGTTGGTGCTGCTGTTTTCAGACTGAAATACTCCCTCACATTCTCAGCTCCTTTGCAAATGCCATAGGGCATCCTATTACTGTATAAAAGCAAGCATTGGTATTTTTGCTTATTTGTGTAGGTGCAAGTATTTGTGCATAGGATTGTATGTGTAAGGTATGTATGTGGAACTGCGAGGTTACATACATCCAGGGACTAATGCAGAAAGTCAAGAAGAAGAATGTCCCAAAGAATTCACAGTTGAGCTGAACAATGGGAGACCAGCTGAGCCATTTTTGGGGTGGTATATAGATTTTTGCTGCAATATGTTCAATGCAAGTATAACATCTTTTAGGAAATAGGTTTCTTACTGGTACATTGTACCTTCTTACCCAGAGTCTCAACTAACAATTGCAACTCACTGAAACTCCTGGATGATCGTTGGTCCCGTGCGACTTTTTCCTTTCTGGTGGGCCCTCGGTGTACTCATGGAGGAAAGATTAACCACATTGAATTCACACATAGAACTTGATCTGTCAAATAAAATGGGTGCCAGTGGTTTTTAAATGAAAATTCTTTTTTGACTGAAAAGCACATAATCTCTTGGTTGGTGCTGATCTGATGATAGAAACTTCATGCACATCACAGTTGCATCAAACACTTTCATTTCTCGGATGGTATTCTTACTTTATATCAGCTGTAGTGTTCACAACACCTTAGAGGAAGTACTTACCGACTTGGGAAGAAAAGCTCACAGTGGCCTCTTATTCTATAAATCTCATATTCCTGAGCCTGACCACTTGATTCCCTGTACTGATGCCATTTAAACTGCAGGGTACTAATCCTTATTAGCCTCCTCTTGGGGCCAATGGCTGCTCTATTAACTAATTAACTACCCTGATCATGTACTGTATCTCCGTTCTAGAGCAAGCTATTATATATCTATCTAACACTGTCTTCACCTTCTTGGACCTAACTTTGTTCCAGGCTTATCAGCACACCACCTCCTCCAGCAAGTGGGGGCCAAACACACAAACCATATGAAATCAGAGCTTACACCTTGCGCTACTATAACTGGATGTGCAACGGCACACTAAATCCAAAAAGACAATATAAGTAGTAGAATGAGTGTGCGCCTCCTAAGAATATCACCAAAGTTAATTTGATCAGTTCCATTCCCCAAAAGGTAGTCTATTTATGCACACGTTGTGTCTCAGTACAGCGATCACTTTCTCACATCCACCACTCCTCGGCGATCAGGATCCTAATCGAACAGGCTCCCAAACGTCGGGCACTCCAGCTCACAATACAGTCTGCTGCTTCTTGTTCCACTTACACACGATCTCCCTTCCTCTTCCTGGCTGCCGCATGCAAACTACGGATCCCCATGATGGTCAGTCCACAGAGCTCTATGTGCTGGAAAACGTTTTCGAGCAACAAAACAGTGGCTCAGAAGATTCGATTATACTTTATTACAACAAACGAGTATCCAGACCCACATTCAATATTAAAACTTCCTGTACTGTACTGTATCTCAGTTCTAGAGCAAGCTATTATATATCTATCTAACACTATCTTCACCTTCTTGGCCCTACCTTTGTTCCAGGCTTATCAGCACACCACCTCCTCCAGCAAGTGGGGACCAAACACACAAACCATATGGTAGCTTTCCTTTATAATGACTAGGGAAGCCTGACACCCCTGACCAGTTACTGCCCTGACAGGGCAATACTTTAACCCAGGAATGAGAAACATCTTTCACTCCCAACTGTAAATCAGGGTGAAACCCTCATGTGGACATGAAATAAAGGTAGGCAAAACCTTCACCCCCTACACATACTGGTGTGTCTTGCACCACTTTTATAACATTAAGGGGCCTATTTAGTATGCTGTGTAAAATGTAATTTACTGAAAAATGGTGTAAAAAGCTGTGAAAAATCAAAGGCAAATTTATTAAGGTGTGTGTTATATGACACCATGTGAATGCCAGTTTTGCCGTCGTTGTTTTACACTGCTTCAGATCTTTGTAGGTAAGTTCCAAAGGAAGAAAAAGCACATCAAAAAATTACCCAATTTTTACGCCATTTCTTACACAGCGATGTGTGGCAAATTATTCATATTTTTTTACACCACACAATAAATATGCCCCAAAATGTATTATAAAGAATCTCTGCATTATCATCTCCTTAGCTGAAAAACAATTCCCTCTTCATTCTGAAGCTGCATATATTCTAAATGATCCCACACACATATATTTCCAGACAAGGTTTACTAATTTCCTTCTTACCCTCCCTCATTTGTTTGTCCTGTCTTGGCTTTTTATGTGTTGTCAGAATTTATTTTGTGTATCATATTTTGCTCTTAGGAACAGAATAACATATTATGAAAAAGTATAAACCATAATAAGCAAGGCTGACATCTCATCAATATGAGTTGTATTTATGGATTGAATGGGCACCCAAGGAGAAAATTATATTATTGCATTTTGTGATAAAGAGGTCACTGATGGTTTTTATTGACTTACAAGGGAATGTCTCATGTCATTGCTGAAATGAAAAGATCGTCCTATAGGAACAAACTATATTAGCAGGTACATAGCACAGGGCTGTTGGATTACTAGCCCCACAGCTAATGCTGAACTACCCCTCTGGCTGCCTGAGGATAATGGGAACTAGAAACACACATGTTTTTTCATACTATGGCAAATGTAGTAACATGGCTTCATTTTGCTCCAGGTCTAGTAACCCATCACAACCATTTAGTAAGTCATGGTTGCTTGAAAGGACAACTACTATCTGGTTGTTATACAGTGGGTTAGTAGACGCGAGGCAAGCAGTTTGCATGTTACTACATGCTCTCTGACAAAGTACTAATGCAGTTAAGCAGAAACTTATTAAGTTGGGATGGTTGGCTATTAGAAGCAAAAGCCATTGATCATGCTATCATATACTTAAATTATGTAATTTTTCTATAATATTTACATGAAAAAATCTATTTTAAGCAAGAGTGTCACGTCTCCAGCATAAGCTGTCATCACGATCAGTTATTTGCTTACTCTTTCGCTGTGAGCTCCCTCTGCTGGCGATTTTAGGTATTCAGCATCTCCATACTGTCATCTAGTGATGTGCGGGCCATGCTGGTTTGGGCCGACCTCGCACCTGCTCTCCCCGCCAGCACCTTGCACTGCCGGTCTGCCGGCTTCCTTTTTTATAGACGCGCGCCTTATCACCTGCCCCTTTTTGTGACGCAATTGGCAGGGAGGGACAGGTCTATAAAAGGAACCTGGAAGTTGCAGGCAGGCGTGGGTTCACGGAGGGCAGGTTAGGGTCGGGTGCGGGTCGGCCATGCACATCGCTACTGCCATCCACAGTTTTACATTTGAACCTATTTGGCTACCATACTCCCAACATGTAAAGCCCAATGCTTTAAGGGAGTTGGGAATCCATTTTGTAGCCCATGTTGTGGAAGGAGCACATACAGTTTATCTTCTCCTCTTATGGTAGTATCGCTTATAAGCTAAAGGACCTAAAGGGGAGGTTCACCTTTCAGTAAAATTTTAGTATGTTGTAGAATGACCAATTCTAAGTAGCTTTTCAATTGGTATTATCTATTTTTTTATAGTTTTTGAATTATTTGCCGCCTTCTTCTGCCTCTTTCCATCCTTCAAATGAGGTCACTGACCCCAACTAAAAACAGATGCTTTGTAAGGCTACAGATGGAATGTTCTTGCTACTTTTTATTAGTCATCTTTCTATTCAGACCCCTCTCCTATTCATATCCCAGTGTCTTATTCAAATCAGTGCATGGTTTCTAGGGGAATTTAGACCTAGCATCCAGATTCTGCACTTAACCATCACGAAAGCTGCCAGCAGCTCAAAAACATTGCTTTATGCATATTTCTGCCAGTACATATGTTTTATGTTGTAGTTATGTACCTCTACATGTTTATCTGCAAAATAATTTTTCGTATCCATTATATTGCCTTTCATTTCTATTACAGTTTCACCTCTCTCACCTGCTAATATTACAGTAAAATCGACAGACTCTCTTTTAATGAAGTGTGGGGAGGCTTAGCTGCATGTGGAACTACATACTGCCTCTGGTTAATACTGTAAGTAATAAGGACAGAACAAAGACTATTGTGTCACTTTCATAGTGTGCCCATGTAATCATGACATCTAACTTAATACATACACATGTTGTAATGTAGTGAAAATATTGTTTTGCTGTATAGATATATGTGCATAGACGAGAGGACTGTGCTGTGGTATTAGAATAAAGGCTATAGAAACAAAACAAACATGGAGGCAGAGATCTGTAATCTATTGTTTCCCAGCCCTTGTAGAACTACACCTTCCAGCATCCCACAAAAGCCGGCAGCCATTTGCCAGGTCGAAATAATGACAGGGGAATGCTCAATGGATGTGACAATAGGATTCTTTGCTTGGATTAGTCTTGTTTCCTGGAAGCATACTGCAACTAGCATTAATACGGGTCCCATTGTTTCCCTTTGACAGAAACAGCATTGCTTAGAAAATCTGAAAGACACACAAAATGTATATCTATGGAAATATCCCTTTTTTTCTAAAAATATATTTTGCCTGACAAAAGTTTGAGGAGCAGGATAAGCCATTTTAGGAAAGCCACTCCAATAACAGGCTCAAACGCATTCCAATTTAGCCTGTTCAATTCTGTGAAAATGGTCTCTTAACAAGCAGCAAATTAAAATGTCAGGATCGATCATAGCAGGAGAATGTTTACAATGCTGCTATTATTAGGGTTCCAAGTGTTAGGAAAGAAGAGCCTGCCTTTTTCTTAAATCTATGGGCTTCCTTCTCAGTGCGAAATAAAAAAAAAAAAGTATGATATGATTCCACAAATTTTTGACACCTCAATTTAAATTGTTATCCTTCTCTGGGCAGCAGCAGTTGCTTCTAAATACCAGGCTTTTCACATACAATTATAATAAAGACACAAAGCCTGAAGCAACACTGTAGGTCTGGAAAGAGATGGGCTGCTGTCTTAGGGATGAATGCACCGTCGGGCAAAATAACTTAATGTTGAGCATCACTGACTCTGTCAGGTTCTCCAGGCATTTTCTCTTATATTCAAGTTACATTTGCAGGATGCTACAATACAAACTGACTCATCTTCAGCCACAGCCTTGTCCTGTTTATATGGGCGACTTTGTAGCTGCAACTTTGTTGCAGTAAGAAATGTTGCAAGGGATATCAACACAGTTTACAACTCGCATAAGGAGAGACAACTTGATAATGCCACTCAAACCACCCGAAAAGAAACAACAGGGGAAAATGAATCTTCTTCCCTAATTTTGTGTAACCAGCAAGAAATACACATATTGGAGTCAGGGTCGCCATCAGGGGGGACAGGGGGGAGTGTTGTCCCAGGGCCAGAGGGTTTTAAGACTTGAGCGGGGCCCGGCCGTGCTGCTTGGATAGCTGGCCCGCTGTCACTGAGCTTCGGAAGGGAGAGTGGGTGGGAAGCCTGCATCTTCTAACTGCTCTGATTTGTCTGTGAATTGTAAGTCCCGGTTAAGACACATGGTGATTGGATGGGTGAAATTTGAGCCTCCCCTCCAGCTTATCCACATCACCATAAAAAGTTACCGGGATTTACATTTTACTGGTAAATCAGAGCACAGGAAAGCTGAAGACACAGACACCTGAGCTTCCCCGAACTCTGCAGCTGAAGAACGTACAATTATATTTTTTAATAACTTACAGGGGCCCTGGCTACCAATTTTTATGTAACCTGTAGGGGCCCTGGCCAAGTATTTTCTATATAACTTGTAGGGGCCCTGCCCACCATTTTTTAAAAATAACATGTAAGGGCCCTGGCCACTATTTTTCTATATAACTTGTAAGGGCCAGCAACCAATTTTTATTTTAAATAATTTATGGGGGCCCTCGCCACCAGTTTTTTTTTAATATAACTTTTAGGTGCCTTGCCCAGGAATTTCATTTATATAACTTTGTTGTACTATGGGGTTTTTTTCAATAATTTGTAGGGGCCCCAGGCACTAATTTTTTTTATAACTTGTAGGGGGGTCCTGGCCACTAATGTTTTAATAACTTGTGGGGGTGCTCCATGGCCACCAATTTTTTTCTTTAACTTGTAGGTGGACCTTGTGCCTGTGTAGCCTTTGTACTGATGGGGGGGAAGAGGGGCGAGTGGGCCCAAAAAAATTTGTTGTGTGGGGCACCGCGATTTCTGAGGCAGCCCTGATTGGAGTTATGAGAAGCATACAGGTTTGTGATTAGATTATCTTGTATTAAAAGTCTTCAATTTCTATACCATGCTGACATTTCCATGGCATGAATTGCCTAGGTGAATAAGCTTACTGCCAACATTAATGGGGTTAAATAATACCACATGTAGTGAACACAGTGATTTATTGGCCACAAAGGGCGATTCACACAAAAGAAAATGGTCTCTTCAAGTTAGATATTTGCTTCTCTACCATCCCTAGAACTCATCCACAAAGACTTTGAAAATCTCTTACTTGGGGCGGATTTACTAAGGTTCTAATGGTAAATTCGAATTTTCTAAATTTTATTTTGGTCAAAGCTCACAAATTTGAATGTAAAACCACCAACTCGAATTTGAATTTGAATGTGAGATTTATCACATCTTGGCCCTGGAAATAGAACTAATTCAATACTTCGCCACCTAAAACCTGCCAAGTTCATGTAGAAGTCAATGGCAGAGGTCCCTTGAACTATTTGAAAATGTTAATAGTAGTGATTACCCAAATTTTTGCCAAGGTTCGCTTCAAAAATGACACCCCATAGACTCCAATGGGAGGAAAAAATTGTTACGCTGAAAAAAATGTTGCATGTTAAATAAACTTGACGCTCAAATATTGAGGTTTTTTTTTTGTAGGAAAACTTGATTCGAATTTGATTTGAGTTATCCGATTGGGAGTATTTGATTGAGTTTTAGACGTTCACATTTTTTTTATAAATAACATACTATTCGAATTGTGAATAAAGTCAAATTTAATACATAAAATCATATTACTCGTCCTTTCATAAATAACCCCCTGTGTGTCTATCTACTTAGTGTTATCCTGGAGCTACCACCACATCAAGGCAAAGGTAACTCCAGGGTTTCAACAGCAGCCTGAGTCAATGGACGTCAATAGACGCACTAGGCACTTTGGCACACTGCATTATGGATAAAAACATGGCAACTCACGTCCAGCACTTGCGCTTGTAAAAGTCCTTATCTCTCAGCCATGAAACTGCCAGTCTAATAAAATTCACTGTGAATGAAGATCCTTTTTTTTTTTTTTTTATTGCAGTGTGCATTATGAACTACTTATGAAACCACATAGGATATAAAAAAAGGCTATTTAAGATGAAGGAGTACAATAAATTATGTTTACACTGTTATGCAATATAGCTTCTGCCTTAGATTTCATTGGCTGGCTGCTACATTGATGAGTTGGCAATCCCGGCTGAGAAAAACAAACTTAATTTATACAACAGAAAATTAGGTTCAACATCAGGGCAAATGGGAAGTGGGATAGCTGTCTAATTTGACAGATTATTGTGAATAAAGCTGGGGTGCTCCCATAGCAACAGATACATTCCTTAATTAATTAAGGTAAGATGATCAGCGGGAGCAGCAGCAGCAGCAAAAAAAGAAAGAAAGATTAAACAAGTGATATCTTTTTTTTTTCTTTTCTTTTTTTTTTTTAAACGCTAAGCATTACTCCAGTAAAAGGACAAGTCTTTTCCTGGAGATGCTCCATCTACAGCTGACACCACAGTGCACCGAAGAGAATGACAGCATAATCAGTGTAAACTGGACACTAGGGATAGGTAAACCCACATGGCCCAGAAAGTGCAGGGGGGCTAATCCACAAGCCTGGACAAACTACACTGATACATGGAGAACTGCTTGACAGTTGAAAAGATGAATTATCCGTAACGGCTGAACTATCAAGTCATCAGTAACCCTCACGTGCACACTGTCTACACAGTCACCCAGCAATCGTCTCGAAAAGGAACTACCGTTTCCTGTGATCAAAACCTGCATCATCCCAAAAATTCATCCCATATTTATGTGTATACACAGCGATGAGCAAAACGGACCCATTTTGCGTTGACAGAAGATTCACAAAAAATAGAAAAAACAAATGCATCAGAGTAAATGAACACGTTTTCTTACATTTTTTTCTCATGGCGATTGCTTTGGAGTCAATGGGCATTTTTCTTCCACTGTAGAGATGGATTTGGTAGATTTTAGGAAAACCTTATAGAGATATAAGTGGTCTGGTCCCTACCAGTGAAAACCACAGGCAAAGCCAGGGCCAATACAGATTATACTAAATGGTGCAGAACTGTAAGTTCCATATGTATATGTATGCTCACTTGCTGAACACCTTTGCCTTCCATGTAACCTAGCATTACCAGTGCCTTGTATAACCAGAGTGATATAGAGACCGCCAATGTTCAGCACTATAGGTCCTTTTTAACCTTAACCTACACATGTTTACTGAGCTAAAAAAAACACAGCACCTAATTTTTTGCAGCTCCCATGTTTTGAAACTCGAATGCAAATTTGTCCCTGATACTTGCTGTTGCATAACAGCTAATAATTAGCTGCTCTAGTTAACAAAGCCCTTAGGGTAAGGGCACACCTGGTGATTCGGGGAGATTTAGTCACTTTGCGACTAATCGCCTCTTCTTTGGGGGCGACTAATCTCCCCGAGCACCTTCCCTCTGTCTTGCGCCAGCTATAATGAAAAGTCGCCTGTGGCATGACACAAATGGTGCTTCGTTTACCAAAGTCGCCCCAAGTTTCCTCGTGAGGCAACTTCGTGCGAATTCGGAGTACGAATCGACGTGTGTGCCATACCGCAGGCGACTTTTCATTATAGCTGTGCAAGACAGAGGGAAGAGGCGATTAGTCGCCAGGTGATTACGTCTCTCCGAATCGCCAGGTGTGCCCTTACCCTTATGTCTCACCCATGATAAGCCTATGTTAATTAAAAACTCACCTACTATAAATTTACTGGACCCACAAGGACCATTTGCCTGAAATCTTCATCAAATTTTCTCATAATTCCTGTACTGATTAAAAACCAGGTATTCAAATTCCTAACAAATGTTTGCAATTTTAAAATAAGCAATAAGCAAGGCAACATATCAGGGAAGGAATCCCTGGTTTCTGTAGTCCAAGGTTAGTATATATATATATATATATATATATATATATATATATATATATATATATATATATATATATATATATATATATATGTGTATATATATATATATATATATATATATATATATATATATATATACAGTACAAGTTCAATATAAGAAGAAAAGCAAGAAGTAAATTATTTATATATATTTATTTATATATATGGAGTTACTTTTCTATATTTTAAAGTTCTCTTTAAAGTTTTAATTTTATTTTATTTTTCTTTATATGTTATTTTTTTGTGATAAGAAATGCTGTAGGGGTGACCAAGATGGCGACTTGAGCGGACGTGTCCACCAAGAGCTCCGCACATCAGCTTAACATTCTGACGATTATAGCAGTTAACCTCGCCAACTGATACCGACACAAGGTGCCGACAACTGCTGGCAGCCAAATGGGGAAATATGGGAACAGATCCAGGTCGGAAAAACGGCTAGACCGCTATTTGCAGCCTTCCCAAGGCCCAGATCAGGCCCCGGAAGAGGAGCCGCCATCACCTGTATCGGACCACGAGGCGCCGGCGGCCTCTGCTCCTGAGCCGTCTAACGCAGAAATACTAGCGGCCATCAGAGGAACGCATGCCTCCACTACCGCGCAATTGGAAACGATAAAGGTGGATTTATCCTTGCTCCGGCAGGATCTCCAAACCCTGAGGGAGCGTACCACAGAGGCAGAGCGCAGGGTGTCTGACATTGAGGACACGATACGCCCGATGCCAAACGAGATAGCCTCGCTGAGACACCAGGTACAAACGCTGAACAACAGGGCGGAAGACTTGGAAAACCGCCACCGCCAAAATAATGTGAGAATATTGGGGCTTCCTGAAAGGGCCGAGGGGGCCTCCCCGGAGGCCTTTGCGGAACGCTGGCTAAAGGATGTGTTGGGAGCAGATTCATTCTCGGCCTTTCTGGTGATTGAGCGCACCCACCGTATACCAACACAGCCTTTGCCGCCCGGCTCGAACCCCCGGCCTTTCATCATGCGGTTTCTCAATTACCGCGATAGAGACACTGCCTTAACCATGGCGCGAAAGAAGGGCCCGATTTCTTGGGAAGGAGGCTCCATCTCTCTATACCCCGACTACTCGCCAGCAGTGCAGAAGCTGAGGGCATCCTATCAAGGCATCAAGAAGCGGCTTAGGGATGTGGACATGCCCTATTCAATGCTCTACCCCGCGAAGCTAAGGGTGGTAGATGGTGGCGTGACCCACTTTTTTCAGTCGCCACAAGATGCGGACCACTGGATAAACACGCGTGGGCGGCAGGTGGGCCCGCATAACAGCCCGCACCGTCAAGAGTAATCTGCCGACTTGTTTGTGAGTATGTTGCCTATTTGGTCGCATCTACTGTGCCTTTTCTGTTTGGAACGTTTGTTAGTATCACTTCTTGGCTTGATCCTACACTCTGCCCTGGCCTTTGTTTGTGCCTACGTGGAGGGCCATCTTATTTTTCTGGACTCCTGTGGATGTCCGTACTAGGCCACTTTCCTCCCCAAGCGGCGCCATTAAACCTCAACTGAGAGGCCGAAAATGATGGGACGGAACGTATGATCTAGTGTTGCAACTTTGCTGCGGGGGCTATAGTAACATGGCATGCACGGACCAGAGGGACACTACTTCCTCAAAAATGCATCATTAGCCATCACACAAAATGGAGGGGGGTAATGTGAAACTACTTTCATGGAATGTTCGAGGCTTAAACTCTAAATTCAAACGGGCTCTAGTCTTTGATTATGTCAACAGATACAAACCGGATCTGCTCCTTTTGCAGGAGACCCATCTAGTTGGCCAAAAGCTCCTGTCCCTCAGGAAAAGATGGGTTGGGCACACATATCACTCCTCTTATTCTACCCACTCGAGGGGTGTATCCATCCTGATCCGTAAGAGTTTACGCTTCGAACACCTTGACTTATCTACTGACCATTACGGGAGCTATATAGTCCTTCATTGTAGGAAAGATAACCAGGATATGATAATAGTCAACTTATATGTCCCACCCCCCTTTGATAAAGAATTGCTGGACCTGGTATTCGCTAAGGCCTCTACGTACCTTCCTTGCCCGATCTGCTTCATTGGGGATTTCAACACAGTGTTAGATCCGCAACTGGATAGATTTCCTTTCACGGCCCAAAGAACTGGGCCCCTGAAACAATGGTTAGAAGCCCTAGGGCTAGTGGACGCATGGAGACACGCACATCCCCACGATAGACAGTTCTCCTGTCATTCAGCCGGGGCTCATTCCCTATCCCGAATTGATGTGGCTATTGCCTCCCCGGATTCCATGCAAGGGATTCGTAGCATTGACTTTCTTCCTAGAGGCCTCTGATCACGCCCCCCTCCTGTTAGACCTCCATTTCGCCCCCAAGCAAAGACACTCCACTTGGAGACTTTCTCCTATGTGGCTCGATAATGTAGAAGTGGCAGAAGCATGTAGTTCGGAATATGATCTCTATTGGGATGTTAACGCAGGCACCAGCAATTCGAACATAGTCTGGGAGGCGTCTAAGGCCTCCGCCAGAGGCACGCTCGTTTCAGCTATTTCCAGAGTACGCACCCTAGCCAGACTATGGTCGAGGCGGAAGGCAGGGTACAAACGGCTGAGAAAGCTTATTGTGAGTCAAACGACGATGCTACTCATCGTTCGCTGATTGCAGCGCAGAGGAATCTAGAACTAGCTCAGGTAGCTATGACCAGGAAAAAATTACTCTATGCAGCACAAAGAATTTTTGACCAGGGGGATAGGAATGGTAGGACTCTTGCATACTTAGCTAAAGCAGCTCAGTTGACTACGCTGATCCCCAGAATTAAAACCCCGGCGGGTACTTATGTTACAGACCCGACCGACATAGCAAACACCTTCTCTAATTACTTTGAGAAACTATACTCCTCACAGGTGCAATACACAGATCTTGACTTACAACAGTTCCTGCAACACATTCCCTTTCCAAGACTCACCAGGGAGGAGGCTCTTTATTTAGATGGACCAATTACCCTTGAGGAGGTTACAGAAGCCATTGGTAGTCTGTCCTCTGGGAAAACCCCAGGCTTGGATGGTCTACCAGTCGCTTGGTACTGCCTACTCAGAGACCAACTCGCCCCTCACCTACATGCCACGCTTTTAGGAGCGCCCGAAGTAGGTTCCCTTCCTCATTCTTTCTACTCAGCTCTAATAGTTCTTATATTAAAGGAGGGGAAAGACCCGGACCTGTGCGACTCGTACCGTCCTATTTCACTAATAAATACCGATGTGAAAATACTTGCAAAAATACTATCTAGGCGCCTCAACAAAGTCATATCCTCGATTGTACACCCGGATCAAACGGGTTTTATGCCCAATAAGAGCACCTCTATGAACCTACGCAGGCTATTCTCCCACCTACAAACCTCTCATACAAATCAGGGCTCTAGACTGGTGGCTGCACTTGATGCCACTAAAGCGTTTGATTCGGTTGAGTGGCCATATCTCTTGAAGGTTTTGGAGGGATTTGGTATAGGACAGAACTTTATAGGATGGCTCCAGCTACTCTATCGAGCTCCAGTCGCACAGGTCCGAGTCAATAACACTCTTTCCAGGAAATTCTCCCTGTTCCGTGGGACTAGACAAGGCTGCCCACTTTCCCCCCTATTATTCGCCTTAGCGATAGAACCTTATGCTTTAATGATTCGGCAGTCGGAGAGGATCGTGGGCTTACAGTGTGGGAGAATGGAAGAAAAGATTGCATTGTATGCGGACGATCTCCTCCTATTCCTGGCCGACCCGCAGGACTCTCTTAGGCACGCTCTTGACTTGGCAGATCGGTTTGGTACTTATAGTGGCCTAGTTATAAATAAGAGCAAATCCATCCTCTTTACATTAGAAACTGATCAGAGGGAGGGTGACATTCAAGGTCTGTGTTGGGTTTCCCAGTTCAGGTATTTGGGTGTTCAGGTCTCCAAATCTACTCTAGACTATGTGGCCAAGAACATTGACCCGGTGCTAACCAAATTTAAAAGTGTAGTTGCTCAATGGATAAATCTCCCATTAACAGTGTGGGGCAGGGTGAATCTTTTCAAAATGATATATTTGCCGAAATTCCTTTATTTCCTACATAATGCCCCGATTTGGATCCCTCAACAGGTTTTTCGGCAAATAGACACAGTTCTTTTCTCCTTTATCTGGGCACATAAACCTCCCAGGGTTAATAAGTTAACTCTCCTGGCCCCAGTAGATAAAGGAGGCTTGGCCCTCCCCCACCTTAGACTCTATTACCTTGCGAGCCAACTGTCTTTCATCCACAACTGGTTCAACCCTGACCCTGAGAACCCATTGACCGCATTGCATGCCACCCTGGCAGGTTCGTTTGAGGCTATTCGTAATGCTCCATATAGGAGTCAAGGACACGCCAGAACTCCCTCCCACACTGAACTGCCCACAAAGGGCTTGGGCGCTGGCCAATAGAATGCTGGCACGACCAACCCCTTCGCCCTCCCCTTGCGCTCCCTTATGGAGAAACTCTAATTTCTCGCACCTGCGACAACTTCAAGACTTCGTCTATTGGCCCAAGCTGGGAGTGAAACATTTATCTGATCTATTAGCAGAGGATACCCTCCTGACCCAGACCCAACTCACCACTACCCTAGGGTGCCAACACATTGCTTGGCATAGGTACTTTCAGCTTCGACATGCTGTCACTGCGCAGTTTGGCTCTCTAATTATTCCCACGGCCACTATGCCACATGAAGACAGATTGTGGGATCCGAACCCCCAGAAACTAGTGTCTAGCCTGTATCGAATATTGGTGACTTCCATGGGTAGCCCCTTTGCTAAAGCCATAACTAAGTGGGACACGCTTATTCCCAATATGGAGGATGATGTGTGGGAGGAGGCAACTAGCGAGCTCTACAGTTTTCTGATTTCCACTAAAGATAAAATGGTACAATTTAGGATAATGCACTGTACCTACATTATGCCACTTAGGCTTAAGGCCATGGGTAGGAACCCAGCTGCTGACTGTCCCAAATGTGGGCGTCCGGATGCAGATTTCTTTCACTTATTATGGTCTTGCCCTCTTATCAACCGGTACTGGGCAAGGGTGATTTCTCACCTCTCTGATGTGGTCCTGCTTCCTGGGGTACTTGCACCAGAGGTTTGTCTGTTAGGCGTGGTAGAGGCCCTTGCGCCCCTCGTCAAAACCAGATGCCTGCTACGCACCCTACTATTCTATGCTAAAAAACAGATAGCTATCAAATGGATGAGCCCCCTGCCCCCGACAGTCAAGCAATGGCAAAAACTGGTCAATACTCCAGTCATAAAGCTAACGTACACAGCTAGGCACTGCCCCCAAAAATTTGATAAGATTTGGGGACCGTGGCTAGAGGCGCATGATGAAGTGATTCTATGATGTAACTCATTAGGGATACCATCTGCTTTATGATCTTGTTCTGCTATATCATATTGTCTTGCCTGGGGGGTGGTGTGCTTTGGCCCTGTGTGACCGATTGGGAATTTTGTTATTTGCATGTCTGACCGTATCATGCTGGGATCTACTGACAATTGAGTGTTCTTTGCTATGTTGCACCGTAGGGGTCCTGCGTGACCTCGATGTATTCTGATCACTGCCTATGTTATCTGACGTACATTTTTATGTTGTCTGTTATGTTTTAAATGTGAATAAATAAACACCTTTAAAAAAAAAAAAAAAAAGAAATGCTGTAAAGAAATGCATTCTGTTCAAAAGTAAAATACAATTACAAAAAGCCTAAATTATGAGGATAGATTGTCAAAGTTGGGGTTATTTCTCTGGAAAAAAAAACAGTTTTTTTCCCTGAGGAAGATTACTATGATGTAATGGAAATGTTGGACTTTCTTTTGTTAAAATCGGTTACTCTAACTGAGCCTGTTGAATGCAGTATTTTTTCGCTATTTAAGGTTAAGGTGCTTAAAGGGCCATTGCTCATCACTGGGAGTTTCAGGGAGTTGCCCACAGCCTAAGGGTACACTGTCAGCAAGTCACACTAACTACATACTACACTAAACTACACTATTGTAGCACACCAATCGTGTTATATGCATACATTATATACAATTATATCCATATATCTCTCTATAGTCATGTCTCAAAAGGTAGTGTTCACCATGTATCATGCATATAGCCAAATAAGCTTCTATATTTAATATTAATCTAATATTTAAAAAAAAAAACACAGAGGTGGAAGAAAGTGTCTGGAATTCTGGGAATAATACTAATAAATACAGATAAATAATAATAATACTAATAAATACAGAGCAGCAGCCAGATGCAATAATCCCTGGAACTATTACAGATTCATATAACGTTTGTCACTTTCTCCTCTTCTGGGACATTTAGCGCATGGTTCACCAAGTGATGGATGGCAACTGTATAATGTATTAATGTTGCTCTGTAAAAATAACACATTTCTGATTAATTCATCCTTCTCAAAGTGAAGAACTGTATAGCTGGCTGAAAGGTCATGCAGAAAGCCCTTTGTAGTGAATGAGTAACCTCGTAGTGGCTGAGCTCTCCAAATTTTAGTAGATAACATCAGGCAAGAATTTAATTAAATCATTAGGGGTCACTGCATGCATATATGACAAGTGAATTCCTATATAAATAATTAGTAAATGTGTTCAGAAAATAAAGGATAAACCTAGCCAAAGGATGTGAAGAGTTCCCTGATTTTACATATAGGGTTGCTGCCTAAATAATGAGTATTGACAGGGCAATTAAAATTATGTAACAGAGATAACTGTGGTAGCATTGTGCCTTCCATGTAACCTAGCATTACCAGTTCCTTGTATAACCAGAGTGATATACTGTAGTTGTATAGAGACCTGCAATGTTTAGCTCTATAGTTTCTTCTTAAATGAACAGTAACACCAAAAAATGAAAGTGTATTAATGAAATGACAATAAAATGTACTGCACTGGTAAAACTGGCGTGTTTGCTTCAGAAATACAACCATAGTGTATATAAACAAGTTGCTGTGTAGCCATGAGGGCAGCCATACATAATAAATAAGTTCTGAAGAATCCCACAGTATACTACATTGTTTACCTGTGGTCTGCTGAGTATACTGTGCCTTTTCTCCTTTTTCAGCTTTGAATGGCTGCCCCCATGGCTGCACAGCAGCTAGTTTATATAAACGATAGCAGAGTTTCTGAAGCAAACACACCAGTTCAGCGCCACATATTTTGCAGCTCCCATGTTTTCTACACTTTAATACATTGAATTTGTCTCCGAGACTTGCTGTTATTTACACATGCATAACAGCTAATAATTAGCAGTATTTCTTGCACATCACAAGTTTTTTTTGCCACTCATTTGGGCTTAAAAATACTTCACTTTTAAAATAAAATAGTAATTATTATCAAAATATCATTTCAATATGATCTGATATTTGATATTAGTAATCAATACTTTCTACATTATATTAATTAGCAATAAATACGCTGATACTAAGTTGATGAGAATTATTCTTCCCCAATGGACTTTTTTTGTGCTGCTCTAGTTAATTAAACAACCTATTATACAATTGCAATTGCTTCATAAATCCTGTACTGATTAAACTCCAGTTATTCAAATTTCCTAACACATGTTTGCAACTTTCTAATAAGCAGTAAATAAAGCAACAGATCAGGACAGGAATCCATAGTGTCTGTAGTCCAAGGTTGTTATAAACAGTACAAGCTCAGTATAAATAGAAAAGCAAGAAGGAAATTCAGATCAGAAAAAGGCAACTAATGCCCAACCTTTTCATATACCCCATGCAGAAAACCAGCAATGCAAACACTGAACAAAATATGTTACACTGAGAGTAAGTTTTAGAGGGATTGCGTAGCATACATAATGTACATAATCCTTCAGAAAAGGCAAATGCATCAGGGCACACATGATAAGCCTATGGGGACACTGACTCCAGGTTTGCAGTAGCAATTAAAGAACTATCAGATAGCAGTACTGTGCATTTCACTGGAATTTGCTTCCTGTGATTGATATCATCTTGCAGGACATAATCCCTATCTTAATATTATCTATTACAAAATATAGACATTAAACCTAGAATAAAATGTAGGTAGACACATACAGAAATGCATACTAGCTGGGGAAAATACATGACAATGGAGATGTTTTACCTCCCACAGATCCCTTGTACATTACCCATTACGCCCATTACGACAACGATGTCCCATTTTATACTTATGTATTGCTAATTCCATGGTTATATTAAAGGCCTTAATGGGTGGATTGACAACTTGGTTGCTTGTTTGGTGTCTCCTCACTATGGCTTTTAGTTGAAAGTCAGTGTCATTTTTAGCTCTATTTAATCCCCACACACTGTTAATAAACCAACTGTGCATGTGTCACTAAGATCTTTCAAATCATAAATATTTTACTAATATGCAAATTAGAAAACATCCTTGTCACAAACTGCTCAGTATCAATGACATATACATGAATCTCTCTCTTTAGCTTCATACATTTTGGAGTACATCCCAGAGTTAAACAGCAGCAACCCTTCACCATTCTGGGCACAATTTATATTTCATGGCTGTGTTGCCATTTTGCTTTACTGACATACTGTATCTAATAATGATACCAATAAAATTTCTTCCATTTATAAATAAAAGGACATTAGAATTGTTGCCCTAACCTAAGTTATTCAATGTCCTAGGTCAAATACTAAGGTTAATTGGTTATGATCATAACTTTTCTGTGGCAGAGTTGTACAATTACTTTTTAATAAAAATGCTGTTATGTTTGCTCCGAAAGTTTACATCTCCTTCCAGCAGGTGTTAAGGTTCCCAATGTGCAATTAAGATTTGTAATGCACGGGGCGTGGTTTGGCGAACAAGATGGCTGCATAGTCAGTGAGCTCCCTACCAACGCCGACATTTAAGCCTGTTTACAGCTACTGCTACAGCAGCCTCTTCACATCCAGGCTGACGTAAGGACGAAAGGGGCAGCAATTACTATGGGCTGGAGGAAACATAAAGACCCGAACGGCACCATTTCGCCCTACCTTCAACGTACGCAATCCGGCCGCGCCAGAAGGGAGAAGCAAGATGGCGGCGATCTGAGGCACTTGGCACCTAACTCCCCAGCGCAATCTTCCGTGAGTAAAAGTTCTGAGGATCCGAGGGCTTCCTCTCCACTCCAGCCAGATGGAGATGCCAAATATTGCAGAGGAATCTGCTGAAGGAGGATACTGAGAACAGGGAGTGGAGAAACAACCTGCGTATTAGAGGTATTCCAAACACAGTCTCAACTCCTGATCTGCGCACATATCTCGGGACTTTTTTCCTCCATAAACCCGGAATTACCCCGGAAGCCTGGAGAATGGATAGAGCTCATAGAGCTCTGGGGAGCAACTCATCCAACTTACCCAAGGATGTTGTGGTTCATCTTCACTACTTTGAGAGTAAAGACTCGATTATACAGAAACTACATAGTCAACAACAACTCTCTTACCGAGGAGCAACCATACAAATATTCAATGATCTCTCCGTAACCACCCTGGCAAAACGGAGACTGTTGCAGCCAATTATGCAGAAACTGTGTGAACATCATCTAAACTACCGATGGGGATTCCCATTCAGACTGACAGTCACTAAGGATGGGCGTCAATATGTGCTTCGGGACCCCAAACTTGGCTCCCAACTACTCTCGCAACTAGATTCCCCACGGAAAGCTCCTTCTCCACCATGCTCTAGACCCTCTCCTTTGTGGACTGCAGCCTCACCAAAGCCACATCGCCCACAAGGCTATTCTGGTGAGAGATCTCCACAACGTCGCCTAAATGAGGACTCTAGCCCATGCAACGTTGTGTAAATTAAAGATTCACCAACACAGGAGACCTAGTCATCTCTGCTGTTCAACACGACCCCCTGATGCCCATCATCCATGGTTGAAGTCTGGCGTACATGCTTTTCCCCTTTTCAACTTACTCACCTACTGGTAGGCCCACACACCATCTCACCCACGAAGAGCAGGGTAACCCCGCTCACTTTCTCATCTTCCACTTGCAGAGGCCTTGAAGGGTCAACAGGTTTATTTTTTCTATACAAATAATGATGACAAGATGGAAACTTTTTCAAATCTCAAGTTGGTTACTTTTATGTTTTGACTATGTTCAGTTTTTTACTCTACTACTATTCTTATTTGTTTTTATGGCACATGCAAATGAGCCCTGTGGTTGGAATGACTTGGTTTTTTATTAGAAGCCCTGGTGATCGTTTGATATGTCCAATTGCGTTGGGGGTGATTAGACAAGTTTTGCTCTATTTTCATACATGGTTCATGGTATTTACATATGCCTTTAGGAGGTACACTGTATGTTGGATATGTTTAACTGCCTTTGAATCTTTGCAAATGATGGTAATCAGAGTCTGGAAAGATAAGTTGCACAATCTACCCAATTTAAAAAAAAAAAAAGATTTGTAATGCAATGAAAGCCTTATGAAGAATATTACATTGCAACATGTGAATTTTTATTTACTAATTTGTGTTCTTTGTAAATTGTATTACATTTCTCCCATAGACATAAGTTGGGTCAACGTAGATACTTTGAAATGTGAGCAGAGAAGCAGTTGTCGAAGAGCAGAACATCTCTGCATAAGTTCATCACTATAAGCATATTTCCAGGCAAAATGTTAGGAGAGAAGTATAGGATGGAGTAGGATCACTGTTTCACTGTTTTTTACAGCACACCATGTTTCAAGGCTAGATTGACTGTCAATTCCTGGATTAAATTGCCCATACTGTACACTGACCATGTGATATGCTTTAAGATTTTGTTAATACATTGTCAATAACGTGCTGCACAATTGAATTGTTGTAGTACAACTCCTCCTGCACACACTTTCTACATACCCATCTAGAGCCGAACCTAGAGCTTATTCAGTTCCTTAACAGGTAGCGCAATGCTCAGTGTAATAATGGAATCTCCAATCTATTACAGTTGTGCACCACCTCTTAGGGAAACACACTGTTAACCAATACAAAACACACAAAAAGCCACTGTAGGGAGATCAACCTGGTAAGGGGAAGAAACTCACACACTCACACACACCCATTTCTTTCACAAACAACAGCCAAAACACTAATCCATGCCCTTATCTTATCCCATTTAGACTATTGCAATCATCTCCTAACTGGTCTTCCTGACTCCCATCTTTCTCCCCTCCAATCAATCTTAAGCTGGCCATAGATGTTGAGATTTCTAAAAGATCCGATCCTCATCGTTAGACCACGATTTTCTCGGAACGATCGTATGAATTGAGACCAATTTGCCAGGAAAACAAAGGGGAGCTGCCTGCTTGGCCCTGCAAACATAGATAGATTGCACTGGGATCGACAAAGATTTTTTGACCTGGCCAATGAATTCCCTGACAGATGTCGGCCGAAAAATCGTAAGATGTACGATCGTTCGAATCCCACTAACCGCATGATAATTTCGAAGGCTTGGTCGGACTTCCCTAAAATCAGTTGTTCGGCAAGAAGAATCGTCGCGTCTATGGGGAGCTTTAAACTCTGCTACCAGGATCCTTCTGCTCTCTCCTAAAAGGGAACCTGCTCAACCCCAACTAAAATTCTTATCATGGCTGCCTGTTAAGCAAAGAATAGCATATAAAACCCTTCTACTAACATTCAAAGCACTTCACTCCTCTGTTCCTCACTACATTTCTTCTCTTGTCTCACTATACATTCCTGGTCGTCTTCTCCGCTCTTCTCAGAGCCACCTTCTCTTCACACCATCCACGTCCACTGCCACTTCTCGTCTCAAATCCTTCTATCTTGCTGCTCCTTACCTCTGGAATTTCATCCCTGAATTCCTCTGTAAGGAATCCTCTCTTAATCTCTTCAAGAAAAAACTAAGAGCCTACCTTTTGGACTACTAGAACATTAGCCTAGTCCTGTCCCTACTGACTATGCCTTACCTTGTGCACTTTTTCATCTCCAATTTGTACCTGTATGTTAGCCTCCCATCCACTTAGACTGTAAGCTCTACGGGGCAGGGACCTACTTCCCACATACTGTATGTATCTTACCACATAACACTTAAGCTCTTTGTCCTATGATTCTGTATATATTTATTATGTGATTTGTCTCCCCCGTGTATACTTTTATATATATTGTACTTTTATGCACTGTACAGCGCTGCGGCTCCTTAACAGGCTCTAATAAAGTTATACATACATACATACATACATCAGAGGTGGGTGGATGCACAGCTGCACTTTAGCCAGGTACCCACAGAGGGTGCCTGCAGACCACTATCAGGGAATCTGGGACATTCTGTCCAATACCCAACTGCTTTGCAGGTATTCCGTGTTAACCCAACCCAACCTATTTGCACCTTGCCTTGCACGCTGAACTGCAGCAGCTTTTTGCTCAATGTGGACATAATGACACATTACACCCTCATTTCATTTTCCATGTACTAATGAGAAAAAGTAGCAAATCATTACCCAGCTGATAGCATATCTTAGCTCTCATATCTGAAAAAAAATATTGATTACATTTCAAATAATATATATGTGTTATGTTCTTGACCAAAAAAAGATTAAAAAGTCTAAAATATAGGCATCAATACTGCAGGCAAGTTAAAATCTTACCATTACTTCACTCCTTTTATGCAGTCCTTTGAAGGACACTGCTTTTGAAATAATTGGTATGCCAACACCAGACCTAGGATTCCTGAAGAGACACTCAGCTTTATACAGGTTTTACAGCCACCCACGTTTTTAAACCTATATTAACATGAAATTTTACTGCTTTTCCTATGCAGATGCCTAGCAATGGAACTGTCCAAGTGTGGTTAGTAATGAAGAATTTTTGTAACTCCCCTTCCCTCTTAATATTTTGTTTAAATAAATATAACAAGTTCTGTATAAACTACCCCCATTTCTTCTCTCAGCTGCAGACTGTGTCAGGCTTTCTGATCAAGAGTAGGAGCTGACTATACAGAAAGCAAAATAAAATACATGCCCTATGGAAGTTGAACACCTTCAAGTAATTGAATATGTTTGTCAAAAGATGGACCACAATGAAAACAACCCTTTTAGAAATAATCACCCTGAGGAGGACTGTCATTTTTATTTATAACCACAAAACATTTGCTCCCAACTTTCGAAATAGATTTAATGGGGGTTATAGAATGTTAATAATGTAAAATAGTTGGCTTTAAAATAAGAAGTCCAACGAAACTTAGGTAATTTTTTGGTAAATCACCAAGGGGCAAGATTTATTAAGGGTCGAATTGTTTTTTTTTTGGTCCAAACTTTCAAATTTGAATTGTGAATTATCCAAACTCGATATGAGTTTTAATTTCAAATTAGAATTTAAAGATTTATCATACTCTGGCCATTTAAGAACTCGAATTTCATTATTCGCCACCTTAAACTTGCTGAATTGCTGTATAAGCCAATGGGAGAGGTCCAGGGATCAATTTGGTGATGTTTGCAGCCTTCCTGGCATTCAAGTTTTTTTCAGAGAAAAAACTCAAATTGAGTTTTTTAAGTTCAATTCGAGTTTTTCTAATTGAATTCAATTTGAGTTTTCAATTTGTCCAAGCTGAGAAAATTCTGTTTTATTAATACATTTCGATTGGTGGAATTTCGAGTTTATTGGAGTTTTAAAAAACTCACATGAATTTGAAATTCGACCCTTGAGAAATGTGCCTCCAATTGTACACAGCTATCACTGCAAGGCTTATTTATTAAAGGTCAGATTTTAGTCATTTTAGAGATTTTTGAAACCAAGACTAAACTCTCAAACTCTACAGCCATGATTGTCATTGAATTTATTAAAAATATAAATATAAGTGCAAATGAAAAAAACAATAAAGACTGCTCTAAAAAAACTACACATACCTTGAAAAACCGCTAAAAATTCAAGTTTTCTGAGAATTCCTAGCGAAAAAATAAATTAGCAAATGATTCGATTTAAAGTGGTACAATAAGATCAGCACAGCTCCCACTGACTTCTATTGCACATAGACAACTTTTGCTTGGCGAAGTTGGTTATTAAAGGATTTCTTATTTTTTTCACTTAATAAATTTAGAATTTTTAGAAATATAGGAAAACCACACATTTCATGAGTGTGACCTGACCATTACTTACATAGAGGCACCAGAGACTATAACTGGTACTATTTAATTAAGATAATTGGTCCTTTATAACACAGAAAATACAATGTTTTTCCAATAAATCCAACTTCTGGATTTCCATAGCAACTTTGGAGTTATTTAATTCCCTTAAAATGCATGGTAAAGTATATTTAGCCAATCTGATTTGTGTTTTAAAAGCTGTCAGTCAACAGATGGAACCACTTGATAAATCTGTGAATTTCATTAACACCAAAAATTCCAGCCTTGTTAAACATAAGATGATGTACAGCCTCTGCCAAAATACAGCCCCATGCCTACCATGCAACATTTGCTGCTATCAAACAAATCATATTTTATGCCAAATGTATCTGGGGCAATATGTTCACACTGGAGTTCTTGCTAGTTATTCCTAAAAAAGACATATTATTCAGCATTTCTTAGATATACAAAAGCCATGTTGCTAAACTCTAGAATTTCAGAATGTTAGAAAAATAAAAAAATATTCTTAAGGTGAATTTTAAAAATGTACATGAGCTTAAGGATGCTGTAATAAAAGTCACAAAGTAAACACTGAGTAGTGTTTACTTTGTGACTTTTCTGCAAAGTTAAGTCTTCTATGATTTGCTAGCCTTGGTGCAAAATGTGGGCGTGTTTCAATCAGAGCCACAATTACATGTAGACAGAAGAGGCATGTGCCTAAGGCACAGCATTGGAAGGGGCAATAAGAGCCTAGACATGTACCAGTGCTGCTGGAATTGCAGATCTGTGAGTGGCAGTGGAAAAAAGGTGGAGGCTGAGGTTGCTCAGTAAGGGAATTCGCCAAGTGTGGGGTGGGTGTGAAGTGGAAAACATTGGGAGCCTGTCTTGGGCACCCTTTCTCATTGGCCCAGCTCTGGTTTCAGTTCTCCAACAGAAACATTGATTTGTAGTGATGGGCGAATCTATCCGCCAAGCGCGAATTCGCAATGAATTTGCGCAATTCGCTGCCAGCGAATAAACAAGCAAAACGCCCGCGAAAATTCGCCTGAAAAAATTTGCCGGTGTCAAAAAAACGGGCGCCATTTCAAATTTTTCGCTGTTTCGCGAATTTCACTCAAAATTCACAAATTTTCCGTGAAGCTAAACGGCGCAAATTCGCCCATAACTTTTGATTTGTACCTATAAACAATATCCTTTTATAATATATATCAGGTGGCACCTCTGGCACGGGCACTGACATTTGTACTGCCTTTGGCATGGCATTTGGGTATTTAAACTCCATTGAAACCAATTGCCTTATCATCTCGTAAAGGTCCATTTTATCTTGTTCCAGTTTTAGCTGCTGCTACTGGTTTCCGTGTGCCTTTTGTCCTGTTTCTGATTTTGCTTTCTGAACTGTGCCTGTCTGGACTTGGACTTGATCTGTTATTACCTCTCTTGTCCCTTGAACTTGCTTTAATTTGTCTGTTTCCAGTTTTCCATTCAATGTGTGCCAGCCATGCCTGCAGTGCCTGTTGCCAGTATTGCATATATTGCCTGTCCATTTTGAATATAATAAAGAGCAAAGTCTTTATTGTAAGTACCAGTCTTGCATGCCTATTCTCCAGTACCTGCTTCTTCTTTGTCCTTTTAACCTCCTTCTGAAGGCCCTGACAAAGTGTAAAAGCAAATATAAGTATGTGAGACTCAATACATGAGAGTAACATGATTATGTAAGTGCACATACTGTGTTTGTGGGTTTTAGTTTTGCAAGTGTGTATGTGTCAATGTCTATGTATACATATGAGTTTCAAATTTCAGTTGGAAACTCAAAACATTAAGTACATGCTTATGTGTAATTGTGAATGCAAGTGAGAGTAAAAGTGAGTGTACAAAATTGTGTTGAAAATAAATTCACCAGTGAATAGGCGAGGACAAAAGGGAACAATGTAGGCAATTAGGGCAAATGCAAAACTTGGCTCAAATAGAAGACACTAAAAGCAATAGACCGTAGCAGACAAAAGATACATGAATTAGAAGCCGTTCCATCAAATAATAAAAATAGAAAAACCAGGGAGACTATGGTGAGAAGCACTAAAAGAAGCTGAAATCCATCAACTATTTAGGAAATGCAGTACAAACCTTCATATAACAGAAACTTTTCTGTTGCTAGACACTCCCCCCAGTGAATTGAATTGCATTTTTTTTACCTGGTTGCAAACACATAGTGCTGGGTGGGGGAGTGGGGGAAGTAACACAGTGAGATGCCACCACCGTTTGCCTGGGCATTAAAGAAAATGCAAATAAATGTTGCAGTGATTAGATTCACTGGGGCCTAACATATTGGGCTGGGGTTTCCTTGTCTTTTAATAACAAAAATATTTTACCACTCACATATGGGATTTATAGGTGAAAAAAATGCACAAATGCATTTTGAGAGATCAAACAAATGGAAAAAACAGAGAGGTTATGACGATACAACAAAATTCAGAGAAAAAGGCTGAGATTTCTCACAAGCCAACTGATCTTTATTATGTATGACCCTTTATACTGGTACTTGAATGCAGAATGTTGCTATTCTATTTGCACACTTTGATCTGCTGTTCAGGATTGTATACGAATATGTTACAAAATGGACCCCTTGTTTCTACTTACACATAACTTTTCTACGGTTTCAGAGGACGGATTACCTAGAGGGCAAATCCATTTCTTTTCCGTTCTAACTGTGTAAATGGAAAAATATATAATTCTGAAAATGTCAGTAATTTGAGTGAATTGCACTGAAAACCATGACCTTTTGTGTAAAGTCAATCCAGATGTATTTTCATGTAGCTGTGTAAAGTGAACTTTGACAGCCAAAACATAATTTTTGCATCATTCACTCCCATTACATTTTAATAGTAAGCTGCCCATTCAGAAGTCATATAATATGTTTCAGGTTAAAGCTACAGGATAAGCGAGTCAGTGTTTGGCTTCAGTTTCAGGTATCTTGAACATCATTCTACTCTCATCTCTATCTCTTAGTTATCATCCCTGTTAGTGACAGTAGTCAATAAAAATCCAAAAATTACAAACAATGAACTCACATTTCTCAGTGTAATAATGTTCATTATATAGTTTGTTACATTGCAAATTCTAATTGTACTTTACACATGTTTAAAGGAGAAGGAAACATAGGCGGAGGGTGATTTTCTTTGTTTGGGTAGGCTGAGTCTAATGTTACTTCAGGGATTTTCCACTGATGGAGAAACAGCTGATTCAGTCCCATATTATAGCACTGGCAATAATACACCTGTCTGAGCGCACAGGGTGGATTTTTGTCTAAAAATGCACTGAAAACTGAAATCAGTACCATACATGGGCTGACTTAAGAGCTACTAACTGATGGGCCCACAGGCTGAACGGTAAAATACAGGCAGGGCCGCCATCAGGGGGGCACAGTGGGTACAGCTGTACCAGGCCCAGTGGTCTTGGAAGTGTGAAGGGGGGCCCGACCGCTCTACACTACCTGGATTGCAGGGCCCTCCTTAAGCGAATATTCAAAAGCAGCAGCCGGAAAAGAGTTAACAGGCTGGCTCCGCTGCCACCTCTGCAGCACAGGTCTCACAGCATTTCTGCCTGCCTCTGTGAGACCACACACTGACCAATAGCAGCGGAGGTGTGTCACAAACCCGCCTCTTCCCACTAGCTTACTCAACCAGGCGCTTATTGGATAGTTTCTCTGTATGATCCCGTGCCTCCTCGTGTCCAATGACAGGTCGAATGCTAGTGAGGGAACGTCAAAGCTCTGCTAGCAGTCATCTGAAAACAGGTCTTTTTTTTTTTTTTTAACCCCTAACCACCAATGTTTTTTTATGTTACTTTTATGAGGCACCCTGCACACCAATGTTTTTTTTTAAACTTAAGGGGGGCCCTGGCCGGCAATGTTTTTTTTTTTAACTTATAGGGGCACTGGCCACGTTTTTTTATAACTTGTGGAAGGGGGGCTGGCCACCAATTATTTTTTAGAACTTGTAGGGACGTCCTAACCACAAATGGTTTTTTATAACTTATTTTTATAACTTGTTTTTATAACTAGTTTTCATAACTTGTTGGGGGGGAGGGTGTTTCAGCTAGGATGAATGTGTGGCTTTTTTTAAAGTGATGTGGGGGTGCGGGATCTGTGGTGGGGCTTTGGGTCATGCTGGGGCGGGGACAAGGGGGCCCAGAAAATTTTGTTGTACGGGGCCCCGTGATTTCTGATAGCAGCCCTGAATACAGGTATTGGATCTATGCTTTGGACCTGGGCTATTCCAGATAAGGGTTTTTTCCATAATTTGGCGCAGTGTCTATCTATTTGGAAAAAAGTTGGAAAAAATCACAGTACAACTATATGTTCGCTGTTGTGATCAGGGATCTGTCTTTACTTCAGCCTCATGCAAGTTGTCAGATTTACAGCCGAAGGAATGAAGGTACGGCTACTGCATAGGTATGTCTCACATACTTAAATTATTAATAGGGTGGAAGGCACAGACCAAGGAGAGAAAATTTAAAGCAGCTTACATGGGAGCGGGAGTGGGAGGCTCTAACCTGTGACCTGCAGCTATGACTCACAGCTGGGATGAGGAAGTTACTTGTGTCGGAGGGGAACCGGAACTGGCACATACCACAAAAAACATATGAGTGTAAAAACCCGGGAAAGTTCTGTTTTTGTTTAAGGTTTTAATGTAATGGCTTTACTTTTTTGGAGAGAGCTGATGCCGGATTTTGGAGCGGCCCCCTCCAAGTGCCGGTTTTTGGAACGTGCCAAATAATGGGACACTGGATAAGGGATCCAATACCTGTACTAAGTAATTTTCCACTTGCCATGGACGAAGCCCAGACTATTTTGAAAATAATAATCATAACACTCTCTTATTCAGTTCATTGACATTGCTGGAAATCAGGGCTTATGAGTGGGCTGTTTAACATTAAACCATGTTTGGGAGATCTTACATGCAGAAAGTATAATGCAGATATATTTTGGTCCCCTTGTAAAAAAAAAACAGTAGCTGTTTTTTACTGCAATATAATATACAATATAATAGTAGATAAGATTTAAACAACTTGCATTCAGTCATCAACTCAAAATGTGTGTGTAAGTGAAAGTAGCCTAACTGATCTGCTAGCTGCCCCAGAGTCAGGGGAAATACAATAATAGGCATGTATGCTGCAGTCTAATCTTTGATACAAATGAAGGGAGCATTCAAGTAAGAAGGAATGGCATATATTTGCTAGGCAGCTAGGGATGGGCAAATTTTTTCGGCTTGTTCACCGCATGTACGCCCATAGACTTGTATGGCGTTGTGCGACAAAAAACAGCAGCGTGTCAAAAAATTTCACTGCATGTCAAAAAAATTTTGACACCCATAGACTTTAATAATGGGCAGCGGCGAATTTTTGTCGAAACTAAATGGGTCAAATTCGCCCATCCCTACAGCTAAGCAAACAAGGCCTTTAACCCCTTATGGAAACAGCAATATCCAATAACAATGTGGGGTTTTGCGGATGCAGGCTAAGGACAGCTGGCTGCTAATACAAAGTAACAGTAGTCAGCCAGCTCAGCAAAGTAGTCAGACAGATCAGTAGGAGAGCAGGGCTAGGCTAATCACTAAAAATCATGAAAAGTTTGCATATTTTATTGATGTGTATATAGTATTGAAATTATGCTTGTTATGTTTGTGTGGAGTTCCCTTTTAATTAGGTCTTCTGAAGCCGTTCTTCTCTTTAGGCCTGTACAATTATATTAAATTGTAAGTAATAGTACATTTAAACATCACAAACTTTTTTTTGTTCCCTCTCTTAATGGAACTTCTGTACATTTTTTTTATGTTGCATGACAATTTGTTCCTATATTATTTTTTTCGCTAAACCTTCCTATCCCTCCTTTTTCTTTTCTGTAGAATGATTGTTAAAAAAAAAAGCAATGTAAAAACAATGCAAAGCTAGATCTGGGAAACTATAGGGTATGGAATAAATTATGCCTGTGTATGAGAAAGTGAAGAAGAAAAAAAAAAGAAATGTGCATATGATTACAAGTGAAATCATTTCAAATTCAGTAAATAATGAATGCTACCTATATATTTAACATAATTGCAGATTCCTTGTCAAAAAGGGGAATTATATATAACAATCCTGTCTGGGTGCTGGAAGCCTGTGTCTGCTGCATATATAAATGACATTAGAATACCTTGGCAGACATGTAACATGGGATGGCATATTTACAGGTAGCAATTGTTCTGGGTCATCTCTGCAGTCACACTGGAAGATATGATGTGATGAACTTAACGTGCCATTGAAAACATGATGTGACAATGTGACGGCCTCTGCCATCCTGATTTCAGTCAGTCAAACGTATCACAGAGCAGAACTGACAGAGGAATATTAATACCCTTTTTAAGTTTACAGGCATCTGAAATGGGTTAAGTGCTAATATTGACTGCTTAATCCACTACATAACCCTCCAATCATATATTTTTTGAGGGAAAAAATAAAGATGGGGTTTTTTGTGCACAGTTCAATATCAACTATGCAATTGTTTTTGCTTTTTTCATAAATACTTTTCTATTCTTTTAATTTTACCCTTTGCTTTGTCAAAATAAATAATTCTGCAAACATATAGATATCTAGAATACACCAGTGATTCTCAAAAGGAACCTAAAATGAATACCAAAACATGTTTCCAGTTATTCATTCGATTTATCAAGCCAAATAAATATTTTATTTTAAAAGCTATTTCTTGAAGAAAGGTACAGTATAGATTTGCTACTGAGCACCTTCAAAAATTAACAGTGGTTTTCAAATATATATAATATGTTATTTATAAGTGTACAAACGTTCCACAGAGATTCTGCTATCTTCCAGACAAAATAAACCAAATAAATGCCAAAGCACAGGCCCCACTTTATTTGACCTTGATTAAAAGACTCCTGCAGCTGTAATTATGAATGAATAGGATAAAATGCCAAACCTTAATCTTGTCTATTACCCTGAATGAATCATGTGATTAAGATGCTGCCTGGTGTCAAGTGTCAGTTTCTATATGTTATATTATGTCTCAAATACACAGTGTCTAAGGTAAAGAATGTGCTGATACTGATCATCTCTTAATGCTACATGAGTGGTCACCTCTTATATGCAACATGCATTCATCTTCAACGGGAAAGAACCACTAAATTGATTTTCCAGAATCCAAAATTGCTAAATGTTGGCTTTATAAACTGTTGAAATTGTTGATTGTTATGTCCAGTCAAAAGATTCAAGCCTTTTGTTTTAATGCTTTTGCTATGTCTTATAGATTAGTGATGGAAAAACATAATGTTAACCATGGAGTCGTTTTTTTTCTGGGGACTGAGTTGTGTAAGTGTAATTTATTCACATTCACAATTCACAGCAATAGATATCTGTACCACCTATGATGTTAGTAGGAACCCAATAAACCAGGGGTACAGTTCCATAGCAATTTACATTATATATGTACATGCCCCATACCTTCCCACACAACTACTCTTTTCTCTTGTCATTTCATTTTCATAACAGATCCCTACCAGCTCACCTGTTCCATTCTCTCTATATTTTACAGTTTCCCCATTTGTCTTTTTGTTTATTTTCTTCTTAGTGTTATTATAACGTTTCTGAGCATCTGTCCTAACTTTCTGCCTTTCACACTTACCCCATCATTTACAGCTTTTGTTTCTCTTCTCGCTTCCCATTTTGTCTTCAGCCATTCTTTTCGTAATATGTTTATACAACCAAATATTTAACTGGATTCCATTTAGTGAGAATCTTGCGTTTTTATCACTTCGTTGGCCTTGGTAATATCAGGTTGATGTCTAGTTAACTGGATTCCATTTAGTGAGAATCTTGCGTTTTTATCACTTCGTTGGCCTTGGTAATATCAGGTTGATGTCTAGTTAACCATGTTGTGTACCGCCAATGATAAATTACTACCCTCTAATTTCCTGACAATCATAATGTTTGTGGTTATATATCTGTACCTGTAATTGTGTTGTTATCTCACTCTACACTATTGCATTTTTAAAGTAATTCCTTTTCCTGTCTTATGTTTATTGAACCTTACTCTCTTCTGACTTGTACCTGCATACCTTGTACTCTGTCACAGAAGTTCTTAATAAATTGTGCTAACACACAGAAATGGCAGGCAAAGTGGGGTATACACCTACTAAACATGAGAAAGTATTACAGTAAAGCACAATGTTTAAGTGGGAAGAGGGGAGCTAATACCCACAAAAATATTGCTGTAACTACTTATTGCTAAGGAACCTTAAATTATCCTGTGAGTTTCTGAATCAATCAAATTGCAAAAGTGTGTGCTCACTGATATGCAATGTAATTTGTCGTTCAGACAGAGCAAAATGTAGATGTAAGTACAGTATAAGTTACTGTATGCTATGAATATGCCTAGCACATCAACTGGAATGTTGCAACATCAAATACGCAAGTTCTTGCATCAGGTGGAGGAGTCACATCTGGATTTGTTTTTGTGCGTGAAGATTTTTTTTTTTAATTTTATCAGTCCATCTGCCATGTGTTAGAATGTACTGGAAATGACCGCAATATAAATACAGAGTTAAACACCAGCATATACATGACCTTAAGGAATTTTCCATTGTACATGGGTTTCTAGCTCTTTGTTACACTTTTATTACACAACATCACTTATTATTCATAGGATTTCATTCCCTTAGCCCCAGAATTATGCTACAATGAATATTTTTTCGTTGAATTGTTAAAAAACGCATCATACTAAATATGGAGAATAAGATTCACAAATAAAAAACCTAGGCCTTAAGAGGGATGGTTGCTGTAAAGCCATGTACTGCCAGTTCAAAATCTGTATGCCATATTTCCTCATCCATAAGAGCACATATTGATGTCACCTGAACTAGGTTTAACAAAAGACAGGGACGAACAAAGTAAATTACTTTCAAGTAATGGAGCTTTCTAAATGGCAAGGTTTAAGGTCTGGGAGCCTTGACTATATTAGGAAGGTTGGTGGAGTTATGATGCCAAGCTGGGTTTATTACATCACTTACACACAACTAGCTGTCCAGTTTTCTTAAAGTTTTGAAGCGGACAGAAAGTTTCGATTGGACAGCCCTTTGAAAAACAGAGATGTCTAAATTAAAACCACACGGGTAGCAATCCTATTTCCATCAATATTCTGCTTGATGAGTAAGCCCAATCTTTAATTACAGGTATGAGATCTGTTTCTACAGAAATCAGTTATCCAGAAAACTCTGAAATAGAGCAATGCTAATTTAGAAAATGCATTATTTTTTTTTTTTATTGATTTGCTTTTTTTGTTTGTGTAATAATAAGAAATAAACTGTACTTGATAATAAATAAGCCATGATGAGTTGAGTTTTTATGTATTGGCCAGATTATTGTTCGGGCTTAACAAAGCCGAAAGCTGAGCAAAAAAGTTGAGACCCCAACAGGCCTTAAGCTGGCCATAGACGCAAAGATCGATTTTCGGACCGTGTGTGGAGAGTCCCGACATTTTTCTTCTGGCAGAGATCGTCTTTTGGTCGATCGGACAAGTTAAAAGATTTCTGTCGGCTGCCCATAATATCTCTGCATGTATTGCCGATCGAGCGATTTTCAGTGGGAGACTGTCACTAGCTTTTGTCGGACATAACTTTCGTACGATTGCTGTCAGGGGCAGAACATCGGCTGATCTGTTCTTTGCTACTTTATTTGAGCTGAATGGTCGGGAGATGGGGAAGTTCGATCAGATCTTTGCATCTATGGCCAGTTTTAGAAAACCAAACTCTTTGGGTCAAAACCAAACAGGTGGCAACCCTAGACCAACTGCCTTGCCACTGTCTATTATATTGCTTACATAGCAGGAGTCATCTGGGGGAATATAAATAATTGTGCAGTGAAGTAAACTTTACAAAACAAAAATAATATTCTAACCCCAATCTAAATGAATCTTGAAATTGTATTATATTATAATATTATGGCAAAAACTTTCCCTTATGAGCTTATAACAGTGCATTTTATCTTTGATAGGAAAGATAAAGTGCTTTGCCTTGGGCTGAGCCAAGCTCCCTGTTCCAGCCCAATGTCTAGGCCAACTTACTCCCTCATCTATCTTGGTCCTAAGATCAATGCTCTAAAGGCACACATTACCATATACCTTAATTGACCTTCCACCCAGAGATTGTATTTATTTTCTTTCAGACAAATGTTCTCGAATGTTAATCTTACTGTTCCTAAGAACATTTATGTAGTAGGGATTCCTGGCTATAGACCATTTCTTTGATTTCTTTTGTTTATGGAAAAATGTGCCATAAACATTTATCACAATTACTTTATACTCAGTATGAGCGTGGATGTCTTGCATTGTTCTTTTTATAGAAGCTAGAATCCCGCTGATGTACCTTTGCCTGCATTTCATTTTATGCTTGATGTCAGTGTTCTAAATGAGATGAAAAATTATGGAGAACACTGGTAGTTTTTCCATAAAACCTATTTACAGTTCAGATATAGCATGAACTATGATTTATATTGCAGGCTACATAGTTTAGCTGTTTGCTAAGATATTTTTTATGTTAAACAAGGATTTCCTATACAAGAAAATGTAAACAATATATAAAAAGCACATCAGACTTCATAAAAGTCAGTGTGAATTAAAGCTGAGCTGAAATCATTCAGAACTGCTCAAGAGAGGGGAAGTGTGGGGAGGCAGCGGGAGTCTTAGGCCTGCACCAAAATAACATCACCATTTGGTGGCTTTTATCTGCTTCATTGATAGACATAATAAAGGAATTGCCCACACCTGCCCATTAAATAGCTTTTGAGTCAATTGTCCAATTACTTTTGAACCCCTAGTTCAGTTACGTTTGAGCACCTGAAATGAAGTGATTGTGTTAAAAAAAGGCTTTAGTTCTTTACATTTTTATGCAATTTTTTTGTTCAACCCACTGAATTAAAGCTGAAAGTCTGCAGTTCAACTGCATCTGAGTTGTTTCATTTAAAATTCATTGTGGTAATGTACAGAACCAATATTAGAAAAAAATTGTCTCATTCCAAAGATTTATGGAAATCATAGATGGAAAGTATATCCCTTGCAGAATCCTCTATGAAGCAGTGCAGAGGGATGTGAAAATGAGGCTCTGAGTAGCAGGGAGGTGATTAGCCTCATCTGGAGTAAAAAGGTGGGGGCTCAGTTAAGGCTGCTCTCTGCCCTGGAGTGAGAGAGAGAAAGGAGAGATACTGGAGGGCTGTGAAAAAAGTTCTCATAGTAACTGCATGTTACCTGTGTTTAAAGCATAAGGACTTTTATTGCTGGGCACAAGTTTCCAGAAGGAGACAAGTTATCTGGTAGCAAGGACTGGCTACCAGCTACTGCCTTAAGTGTTTGGGGAGTGGCTGCTTCCAGGAGAAAAGCACAAGGAATCTCCAAAGGACTGTTTGCCCAAGTTGGAGACTGTGGGACCATTGGGAAAAAGACATTTTCATTTTCCAATACAGCTGGACTATTTTGTTTACTGCCTTCCCAAAAGGGTATGAACTGTTATGCTGGTGTTTATGCTGCTGTGTTAAATAAATGTACACGTAAGATCAGCTGGAAACCTGTGTACTGTCTACTATCTGTGTGAAAGGAGTTGCTGCTGCTACTACCTAAAGAGCGATCCCCCCACAATTGGTGCTTGGATGCGGGCAGCTCCTTTAAGACACAGTCATATTAAAGGAATGTTATATCAAGCACAGTAGTGTGATTTTCACAGAACATTACCAATATGGAGGAGATTCTAAAAGAACTTGTAAAGTCCAATGCTCAGCAGCAGCAAGCCAATGCTCAGCAGCAGCAGCAGCAAACCAATTATCATCTGCTGCAAGCCAATGTTCATCAGCAGCAGACTAATCAAATACTTGCAGAGCCTGTTCAAACAGCTTTAAAAGAACAGCAGGCTATCAACAGTCAGCTTCTAAAACGGATCGAGACTATGGAAAAGTCCCAAAGTGGATCAAGAGAGCCCGTCTCTGTGTATAAAAGAGTGCAAACCTCTTTACAAAAGATGACATCAGAGGATGATGTGAAGGCTTATCTCGCCATATTTGAAAGAGTGGCAGAGCAGGAAAAACTTTCACCTGGCCAGTGGGCGGGGGTGCTTGCTCCCTTTTTGTCCGAAGAGTCTCAAAAGGCTTATTTTGATTTGAATCCTGAGGATGCCCATCAGTACCAAAAGTTTAAAGCGGAAATAGTGGCCCGGTTGGGAGTTACCCTGGCTATGAGGGCCCAGCGGGTACATGCCTGGACATTTGATGTGGTCCAACCTGTAAGGTCTCAGATATATGACCTAATACATCTTGTCCAAAAGTGGCTACAACCAGAAGAATTAACTCCTGCACTAATAGTGGAAAGAGTGATCCTGGATTGTTTTCTCCATGCTTTACCCGTTCAGCTGCAACTTTTTGCAGGCCAAGCTGATGCAACTGATGCTAACCAGATGGTGGCCCTGGTGGAGCGGTTTCTTACCACAGAGGATTTTCAACAGCTAAAAGTGCTGGCTCTAAGAGTCAAAAGGCACCGGGTATAGGTAAAGACACTAAGGGGTGGAAAGAGGCCCCAAAAGATGGAAATGATTCCGTGACCAAGCCATTGAGAGGGCAAAGCCCTAAACCAGACCTGCAAGTTAGAGTTAGAGGACAAGTAATTTGTTGGCGCTGTCATGAGCCAGGGCATATGGCAGCCAGTTGCCCACATACCCTGGAACCCATGGATTGTAGCACTGCACAACCACATTTGTCCTTATTTGCTAAGCCTGTTTGTATTGCCCAACCTGGTGCAGAAGTGGAGCCACAAATGTAAAAGTAACAAATTTAATGCATGATGTTATTTTGGGAAGTGATTTTCCTGTGTTTTGGGAATTATGGGGTAAAGTAAAAGGATGCGAGGAGGGAAGTGTGCCTCCAATGTCTATTTCCCCAATATGTCCTGAATCTTTAGAGTCTAATCTTCCCATATGTCCTGAGCCTTTTTTTCCCCAGGTGAAGCTGTAGGAGTGGCCCCGGATAAAAATTGCAATTTTCCCTTAGAGGTCTTGGTAGGAGAGGATGCGGAGCCTGAACTTGATCTGCCTGATCTACCAATTTCCGGGGGTAATTTTGTCACTGCCAAACTAAGGGACCCCACCTTAAGTAAATTTCTAGAACAAATAAAGGTTGTAAATGGGTTGCCCCAGATGCTGATAAAATATTTCCTCATTTTGCAATGGAAAATGATTTACTGTATAGAGTAAATGAAGTACGGGGTGAGAGGATAGAGCTACTGATAGTTCCCCAAGCCCATAGACATACAGTGCTGGATCTGAGACATGCCCATATGTTAGGCGGACATTTGGGCTATGAGAAAACGAAAGACCGGGTGTTACAAAGGTTTTACTGGATTGGGGTACACCGAGAGGTAAAACAATATTGTGATTCCTGTCCCATTTGTCAGTTAATGGCCCCAATGCCACATTTCAAAAGTCCCCTTGTACCCTTGCCTATAATTGAGGTACCTTTTGACATGATTGCCATGGATCTGGTAGGCCCTCTAGTCAGATCTGCTAGGGGACACCAATATTTCCTTGTTGTACTTGATTATGCCACGCGGTATCCCGAGGCAATTCCACTAAGGAACGGCTCGGCAAAAAGCATAGCTAAAGAGTTGGTTCTGATGTTTACACATATGGTGATCCCAAAGGTGATCCTCATTGACCAGGGGACACCCTTTATGTCAAAGGTAACAAAAGTATTGTGTAAGTTACTGAAAATCACCCAACTGCGTACCTCAGTGTACCACCCCCAAACAGATGGGCTGGTAGAGAGGTTTAACAAAATGCTAAAAGGCATGTTAAAGAGGGTGGTAGCTAAGGATGGTAAGGACTGGGATGGCCTTTTACCTTACCTCATGTTTGCCATATGGGAGGTGCCCCAAGCTTCCACTGGGTTCTCTCCTTTTGAACTGGTGTATGGTAGACACCCAAGGGGTCTCCTGGGTATTACTAAGGAGACCTGGGAACAGGAAGCCACTCCCTTTAAGAGTGTGATCGAACATATCAGTCAAATGCAAGATAGAATCGAAAAGGTTATGCCTATTGTATGGGAGCATTTGCAACAGGCTCAGGAGGGTGTATAATCGCTCGGCTAGGGTGAGAACCTTTAATCCGGGGGATAGAGAACTGGTTCTTGTTCCCACAGTAGAAAGTAAATTCTTAGCAAAATGGCAAGGTCCTTATGAGATTGTAGAGAAGGTTGGAGAAGTTAATTACAAGGTTTATCAACCTGGGAAAATGAAACCCTACCAAGTGTATCATGTAAATTTGATTAAGCCCTGGAAGGACCGCGAGACCCTTGTGGCTGTAACCTTCCCTAGGAAAACAGTAGGTAGTTCAGTTCCAGAGGTAAAAATATCTGAGACCCTGTCAAATACAAGAGGTAAAAGAGTTCTTACAAAGAAATAAGGATGTGTTTTCAGAGTTGCCAGGGCGAACCATGGTGATTAACCATGACATTAAGAGCGAACCTGGGGTAAAAGTAAACTTGAAACCCTATAGGGTGCCTGAAGCTCGCAGGCAGGCAATCTCAGATGAAGTTAAAAAGATGTTAGAGTTTGGGGTAATAGAAGAGTCATGCAGTGAGTGGTCTAACCCCATTGTCCTAAGCCAGATGGCAGTCTCCGTTTTTGTAATGATTTCAGAAAATTAAATGAAGTCTCTAAATTTGACGCATACCCCATGCCCAGAGTAGATGAGCTGATTGAGAGCTTTGGCCCAGCACGGTATATTACCACCCTTGACCTTGCAAAGGGTTACTGGCAAGTTCCCTTAACTGACAGGGCCAAAGAGAAAAGGCCCTTCTCCCTGAAGGGCCTTTTGGTTTACATGGGGCCCCAGCTACATTTCAAAGGCTGATGGACCATGTTCTTAAGCCCCATCAGAAATATGCCTCAGCCTATCTTGATGACGTGGTCATCTTCAGCACAGATTGGCAAAGTCGCTTACCCAGAGTCCAGGCTGTTCTGGATTCAATCAGAGCGGCTGGTTTAACAGCCAACCCAAAAAAATGTGCCTTTGGGTAAGAAGAGGCCCATTACCCGGGATATGTAATTGGAAGGAGGTAATTAAGCCCCAGATACACAAAATTGAGGCTATACAAAACTGGCCCCAGCCACTGTCAAAAAAACAAGTAAGAGCTTTTTTAGGAATGGTGGACTACTACAGGAGATTTGTGCCCAATTTTGCCACTATCGCAGCCCCACTAACAGAGTTAACTAGAGGTAGAAAATCTGTCATGGTTACATGGAACCCAGAAGCAGAGACAGCATTCCATAATCTAAAAACTGTTCTCTGTAAGTGCCCAGTTTTGATTACCCCTGATTTTAACCGTGAATTCATAGTTCAAACAGATGCCTCAGATATGGGACTAGGCGCTGTTTTGTCCCAGGTCAAGGGGAAGAACACCCAGTGGCCTACCTTAGCAGGAAGCTAACATCAGGGGAAAGAAATTATGCCATTGTGGAAAAGGAGTGCCTGGCCATTAAGTGGGCTCTAGAAGCCCTAAGTTACTATCTCTTAGGGCGCCAGTTCAGTTTAGTGACTGATCACGCTCCTTTTATGTGGATGGCGCAAAACAAAGAGAACAACGCCAGGGTAACCAGATGGTTTCTGGCACTACAAAATTTCAAGTTTGTAGTAGAACAAAGACTAGGGAGTCAACAGGGAAATGCTGATGCTCTCTCTAGAGTACACTGTCTGGTGGCCAAGTGTGCTCAACCCAACAAGTTTGAGCAGAGGGGGAGGATATCTTTTTACCAGTACAGCTGGACTATTTTGTTTACTGCCTTCCCAAAAGTGTATGAACTGTTATGTTGGTGTTTAAGCTGCTGTGTATTTATTTATAAATGCACACGTAAGATCAGCTGGAAACCTGTGTACTGTCTGTGTGAAAGGAGTTGCTGCTGCTACTACCTAAAGAGCGATCCCCCCACAATCCTTAAAAAGGATATAAATGAGCTGGAGAGAGTACAGAGACTTGTAACTAAACTGGTTAGAGGGATGAGAGACTTAAATTATAAGGGTAGACTGTCAAGGTTGGTGTTGTTTTCTCTGGAAAAAAGATGCTTGTGAGGGGACATGATTACACTACAAGTACTGTACATTAGAGGACATTATAGACAAATAGCAGGGGACCTTTTTACCCATCAAGAGGATCACCGCAACAAAGCCCCCCCCCTTTCAGGCTAGAGGAAAATAACTTTCATTTGAAGCAGCGTAGGTGGATCTTTTTTTGAAGTGAGGATTTAGATTTCTCCTTGTAATACTATAATATTTACTTGGATAATGTACTTCCAAAGTCTTTCAGATGGCCTGGCGCATACCTGCTATGCATACCAGCTGTTGTAGAGGTGCATTGGATTTCCCCTGTAGAATAAGGCTTCAGAGATTAGTTATTCTTGAATAACTATTATAAATATAGTTTGGTGTTTGCCCTTCGCCGATTCTCAAGTAGCTTTTTTTTGTGTCTGTGTGTATGGGTAAGATTTTTGCATTTCAGAGAACTCTGAAACAGAACACTTTGGCACAGTGCAAGCAATAAAGATATTTTAATTTTTTTTAATTTTAAAGGGATATTTATCTTTACATTAAATGCAGCAATTTAAAGACATCAGAAAACACATCATATTTGCACCTTGTTTCAATTACATGTCATTGTTCCCTACTCTCATGATTCTCAGGAACCAACCAACCACTGCTGTGAAGAACCGACAAGAGCCAGAACCAGTGATATTACTAATTATTTTACAGGCCCTCAAAATGCTTAGAGGTTGATTTGTTTTACCAATATTTATTGAAACTGTATATGAATTAGAGCCTCATGGGGCCCCCATCTCTCCTGGGCCCCCCTGCAGCTGCAGGGTCTGTTTCCTCTATAGTAACGCCTCTGGTCAGATATTCAGAATTCTCTAGTACAGCATTTACCTTATATTGTATTCTGCCCGCTTCTGTAAATGCTTTCTTCTAGTTTTTCAAATTCTCATTTTGCTACCAGCAGAAAAATAAAACTTATGCCTATACAGGAATGTGATCTGTTACCCGGAAACACGTTATCCAGAAAGCTCCAAAATAGGGAAAGGATTTTATAATCAAATAATCCAAAGTTTGAAAATAATTTCCTTTTCTCTGTAATAATAAAACAGTATCTTGTATTTGATCCAAACTAAGATATAATTAATCCTTATTGGAAGCAAAACCAGCTTATTTGGTTTATTTAATATCTACATGATTTTTCAGTAAACAAAGTATAAAGATCCAAATTACGAAAATATATAATACCTGTATTCCTGTACAATATATGTTTTATGGTTCTTACTTCATTTTATATAAAGATGTAATTAGATCTTAAAGGGCACCTGTCACCCAAAAATTGTTACCCTCACCAGAGGTGCAGGCTAATACAGCTCACACTCTGGTTGGGGAAAACAACATTTTCCTGGTGATGGTGGTGTAGCGCTTACAGGAGGCAATTTTTCTTAAAAAAATATTGTTTCCCCCAGCCAGACTGCAGACTCTATTAGCCAGCATCTCCATTGGAGGAACTCCTTTTTGGTTGACAGGTGCCCTTTCAGAAACTTTTTGATTCCTCAAAATAAATTTCTAATAACATTTTTATCCCCAGTTCTTATAGTACACTAGTTTGATCAATTGAATTATATACCAATTCAAGCAGGCCGTAAGAACCTTTACAAACCTTTGTTTTACCTCTATCCCTTGCAACCTGTATTTAAATATACAAACAGTGGTGTATCTACCAGGGCAGTGGGAATGCAGCTGCACCAGAGTCCTTCCTCCTGGCACCCCTGGTGAGGCCAATAGAGCGCTTGCATTACTGCAGCAGAAAGCCTTTTGTGACCCCACAGCACTGCAGCAGCAAGTCAATCACAGACCACAAGCACTGTTGCAGCAAGTCAATCATAGACAACAAGCACTGTTGCAGCAAGTCAATCATAGACAACAAGCACTGTTGCAGCAAGTCAATCATAGACAACAAGCACTGTTGCAGCAAGTCAATCATAGACAACAAGCACTGTTGCAGCAAACCAATCATAGTGGGTGTCAGAACATGGGAAAGTTTTTACCATATGTGTTGTTAGGACATTGGTGAAATTCTGGAGGGGGGGGTAGCTGTGGCTAGTTACGCCACTGCATATGAAATGTTTTTTATTGCATAAAATGCTGAAACTTGCTGAATGACCTTGAATTTATTTCTACCATGCTGCTTTATTTACAATATGTCATTTCTGCAAAACAAACAAATCAAGGCACAGTTGCAGTGTCAGCATGATCCTCATTCCAAAAGGTCACTATTCCAGTATAAGAAGAAATGAATTTAAGCACTGAAGATGTAAGTATCAGCAGATCTAATACAAATAATTAACATACAATAAAACATGATATTATTATTTGCCTGCATTTTTAAGAAGGTGTAGCGGATTGAGATTTCAGGTTTAGACTAGATCTCCCTAGAAAAGAGAACTAAAATCTTTGTACCTGTACTACAAACTTTTAATAAGCACAATATAAAATAGAGAGCAAATTTTACAAAAAAGCATTATTTATTGAGCCCATGCTTATATATTTATATTTAGACTACTTTATTATGGCCCCCTTATTAAAACATTCTATAGCTATCTATACATATGTCTGTCTGTCTATCTATCATTCACCTATCATGTAGCAAAGGTTTAAAAGTCATGTTTAAACCTGTAGGGGTTCTGCAAAGATCAGTGTTGTTCCCTATTGTAAATAAAAGATTTGGTTCATGATTTACTTGTGTTCTGTAGAGCTGTTACTGTGATTACATTGATCTATGATAACAGCAGCCTGTCTACAAGTTTCTAATTAATTTAGTCCCCACTGCATACATTTAGAATGAATTTTGATTTCATCTAATTTTACAAGACATAAGTCGTAAAAATAAGTAAACTCTGTTGCCTTTCTTTTAGGGATTTAATACCTAGGAAATTGTTGTTAACGTTGGTATCAGAGGAGAAATATACTTGAAATATATCTTCAGTTTAATTAGGTTTAAAATGTTCAGTATCAATTTTCGGCTTTGCACTTACATAAAAACAGCAATATGGGATAAGAAACAAAGACAAATTCCAAAAGGCTATTTCCTTCTAAGAGCTTGATTTACCTTATTATTGCTTTCTATATTTTTGTTGTTTATACTCTACACTCAATATTAATAAGCAAATATTATTTGCTGATTTAGGACCCTAAATTCCCCTGCATTTATCCTATTTATAATACTAAAACAGCACAAGGGGTTTTTATGTAATATGAGTGTGATGATGGCGTGACAGTTTATAATTCACACCAAGGTTTTTTGCCCTTACAGTCAACTCATGCCATTTTATAATTATCATTTAACTCTCAGTTAATCATATAGGCTTCATTTTCTATGTTGCAGTGCTGGTATCACAAAACTGCTCATTTACAAACGCAGTTGTGCAAAGTCGCATGTACAGTAGCTACAGTGACATGAGTATACTCTATTCTTTGCTTGCATCTGCAGGGGCTCCTTACTTTTCCATATGGTCACACTTGACACATTCTGCTGTCGAAGATGATAACATCTGAACACCTAATTTTTCCAATGCAATGGGGATCAATTAAATGCATATGGCACAATTGCATCAGGTGCATAACCAACTTGCAGCCGCCATTACGTGGAATTATGGAATAAAACACTGTATTGCAGGTAAAAAAAAACATGATTTCCACCCCAAATTGTCCCATGCACCCTGAGGATCAGTGAAATGACCCCGAAAATGTCCCTTTTTATCCATCCTGAAAATGTTTTTCAGTATGTTGAAAAAAAACACACTCAAATGCACCACACATCACCATCTAAACATTAGCATTTTGCACAGATTTTTGCAAATTGCAATACTCCATGTAAAATTCCAATATAAAAAACTGGAGCTGTCTGGTGTTTTAATTATACTGGAGTGCAGGGGAAAGAGGAAACCCCACCCTCTGCCCAGCACTATACTGAAGTGTAGCAGGAACTTGTAATCAGCCTCTGGACCATTCATACACTGTACACATTATGCTAATAAGCAAAAGTAGATATATTGGCTTTTGCCCAGCAACCAAAGAACAAGGAATTGTAGGCATTTAAAGCCATATGGGAGCATTAACCGTATTGGTCCCTACATACATTTCTTCATCCATTGTTGGGAGTCAGCCTTTGTTGACCAAATACATAACTATTATAAACAAAAAGGCAAAAAAAAACTTTCCACAATGGTTACAGTACAGTTTAATATCTCAAATGTGGATTTATGTACACCAGCCATGAAGCGATCTGACTGTTTTTCTATAGGCTAAATCAGGGGTAGGCAACCCACGGCTCAGGAGCTTCATGCGGCTCTTCATCCTGCTTGCTGCGGCTCAGTCTTGCAGCTTTGCCTGTCACGTCGTCTATACAGCCCTTGCACCTGCTGGTGGTTCTTGACTGTGCGACCGCAGTAAGCTAATGGTTAGCTTACCGCGGTCGCACACTCAGGAAGCCGCCAGCAGGTGCGAGGGCTGTATAGATGTCCCAGGAGTGACAGGCAAGACCGAGCCGCAGCAAGATGGTTCATCATGGTCCTTACTGAGGTCACACACTCAAAACAAGAGAGTGAAGATCAGCATGGAGCTTCAGAAACAGAAGTCACATTAACCAGACGAGAACACTAACATTTAATAGGGCTATTCAGTGTTTAATTTATTTCAAAGTAGGCCTACACATACACACTGCACTTCTGTTTGTTGTATTCTATTGTTGTAGAAAGAGGTTCAAACTTTTAAAAGTTTATAAGCTGTGTAATATTTTGCGTCTCCAGACTATTTTTCTTTAGTAGAAGAGGGGGCAAAATGGCTCTTTTGATAGTAAAGGTTGCTGACCCCTGGGCTAAATGATCAGGCCCAGATTTGTGTGAGACCACAAAGGCAAGATTTTAGTGACGGCATGCCGCACAGCCGCTTCCTAATGTGCATTGGGAATGAACAATTCCCCCAGCGCTACGGCGTATATGCAAGGTCTCTGGAGCAGATTTTTTTCATTTCCAATGATCATGCTTGGACTCATGCAAAATATTTCTTGCCATTACCGCATTGCCCAGTTAAACTTTGGCACTTGTTATCGCATTGTGTAAAACCAGGCTGGCCATAGTATAAATTGGAATACTGTTGGAATAATTTTTCGAAGTTATTCCTTCTCTAAGATTTATTGCTTTTGTAGTTTGTAACTCTTCCATAATAATTATATGCCTGTGGATTAAATTGTTGTAGTATTTAATTTTTATACCATAATTTCCTTTTTATTTTGAAAATGGAAGCAGGAAACCAGAATGGAGTCCTGAATTGCATTTTTGAATAGGATCCAGTTGAATGTCTGGGCACCTTACAACTTACAATGTATTTACTAAGGCTCATTCAAACATATTCATAAATATGTTGCGTATATATACAGTATATTTAAATTACCTAAACATGTGCACATCTCCTGATAAATCACCAATCAAAAAATGCATGTTTATTTGACAACTCGAATTTCAACCCAGTATTTCTGAACTTTTCCTCAGAATACCCAGAGGGGCCACAGCATCAAAGATGCGGTTCAGCGGAGATGCAAAGCAAAAAGATAAGCTTTCAGCTTATCAAACTTCTCAAATAAAAAACGGCATATGGGAATAATGATTTCAGAAGCTGCTCACATTCTGGAGCTTCCAGATTAGGTAATGACATTTTTTTAGTCTCTCTTGGTTCACTTTGAACAGCAGGGCTTCGGACACAGTCCTAATTTACATTGGGACCGGCTGGAAATTAGCACAGGGATTTTTTTTATATTGTTTATTTTTATCAAGTGAATTCAATTAATCAATTCTTTCCCTTCCTAAGCAGAAGAAAGAAACTGATCTTTTTGATGTTTGTGAGTTCATTCTCCAGGATATTATTACAAAACTTTATCAGGAGTACCCATAGGTCCAAAAACTGGGGGAATTTCTTCAAAATCGTTACTCTTTTTAGTCTAAAAATGTATGCTTCTTTGCAATGGAGCCTGGAGTGAAAAGGAATCTGTATCTTTTGCTGTCTTTCTGAATTATTTGCAATCTATTCCCTCCTGCTTTACTTACAGGGATTGCAAGTTGCTATCTTATTATATACATAAGGCAAGCCAAACATTTTATTAGTGAGTGGCACAGAATGAAAAGGACAAACACCTGATCTGCCATGGTAAAACACAGTAATCCCAGGAAACCCCTGATCTGCCTAAACCCCTTTAACATCCTGTTTAATACCCAGTCCTTAGCTGAAGGGTTAATAAAGGCAAACAAAGAAATAGGCTTGTTTCAGAATTAGGAGAGGGGAGTTGGTTCCATTTCCAAGTTTCCATGGCAGTTCTGTAATTGGGCAGGGGTGTCAAGTGTCCCTAGTCTTAAAAAATGAGAGTTGACACGTGTTCTGCACCTTTGAACTTCACTTGCCAGAGGGGTGGATGTGCTGGAGAGCCTGGGACAAGAGGCCTCAGTAGCAGTAGTTAGTAAACATAGTAACATACTAAGTTTGGTTGAAAAAGACTCACGGTCATCAGTCCTGTATTCCCTCACTTGCTAAAAAAAAATGTTCAACCCTTTCTTAAAGCAATCTAATGTATCAGCCAGCACGACTGATTCAGGGAAAGAATTCCACATCTTCACAGCTCTCACTATAAAAAAACCCCTTCCGAAAATGTAGCCAGAAACTCCTTTCTACTAATTGGAATGGGTGCCCACGTGTCAGCTAGAAGTACATAATGGTAAATAAAGCATTAGAGAGATTATTATATGATCCCCTTATATATTTATACATAGTTATCATATCACCCCTTAAGCACCTCTTCTCCAGTGTGAACAACCCCAATGTGGCCAGTCTTTCCCCATAGCTAAGATTTTCCATACCTTTTACCAGCTTAGTTGCCCTTCTCTGTACCCTCTCTAATGCAATAATATCCCATTTGAGTGCTGGAAACCAAAACTGTATGGCATATTCCAGATGGGAGTCTTATCAATGTTCTGTACAGTAGAGGAACAACCCCTCCTCCCACCAGGTCCGGACTGAGAATTAAAATAGGCCCTGGCATTTCGGATACACAGAGGCCCAATCAGCTCACAAAAAGGCCCCACCAGCCCTGACCAACACTGATTTTCTATGACACCTTATAGCAGCCCCTCTGGCATTTGCCAGAACCCACAGATTGCTGTCCAGGCCTGCCTCCCACCAATCTATCCCCTTTTAATACAGCTCAAGACCCTATTTGCCCTTGATGCTGCTGACTGGCATTGCTTGCTACAGCCAAGTTTATTAACTACAATAATTGCAAGGTCCTTTTCCATGATAGATTTGCCTAGTGCAGTCCCATTAAGGGTATACTGTAAGTGGCTTAGATATTTTTACATCTCAGGTGCATGATTTTATCTTTATCAACATTGAATCTCACTTAGCTGCCCAGATTGCCAGTTTGTCAAGTTCCTGCAGCAAGGTTGTCACATCCTGGATGGAATTAATTGGGCTGATACTTTTGTGTCACATGTGATACATTACTTACAATACTCTCCCCATAGTCATTAATGAACAAGTTAAATAAAAGTGGGCCCAATACCGAGCCCTGAGGGACCCCACTAAGAGCCTTACTCTAAATAGAGAATGTACCATTACCAACCACCCTCTGTACCCGATCCTGTAGCAAGTTTCTATCCATGTGCAGTTGCAAGAAAGCAGTCGTTTGTGGGGCCCTGCATTAAAGGCTTTAGCAAAATCCAAATAGATCACATCTCCTGTGCCCCCCCCCCCAGCAGACCAGCAACTTACTAACCTCATCATCAAAAGCAATCAAATTTGTCTGACATGACCCATCTTTATAAAGCCATGCTGATTGCTGCTCATAATGCCATTCACCAGGACTACATTTTGAATGTGATGCCTTAACAAGCCTTCACACCATGGATTGTCAGGCTGAGATCATAGTCCCTTTTAAATATAGGAATTATATCAGATTTCATCAAAACCATTGGTACCATACCAGATGAGAGAGAGTCTGAGAAAATCAGAAATAGAGGCTGGTTAGTGTAAGAAAAGATTCTGTAATGGCTTTCTCTAGGAGTGATAGTTAAGGTGCCATTTACTGGGCGACAGATGCTGACTCTTTGTCCCTCCGGGCTAATTTATTTGACCATTGTAGGGAGTCCATCAGCAGGTCCGTCTGACCGTTACCTGACAGATAGATATCGATAAAGCGGGTTTGAAAATGTGTTTGGATGAGGAGCTCATCAGTGCATTGATTCAGTCCTTGACCCTCGGACCTTAGAAACTATTGGTGTATCAACAACTTAGCTGGGCTTTCAGGTATATTTAAAGGAGAATACAACCCTAAAGTAGAAAAAACCCTATCCCCCTACCATACATCGACCCCCTCCCTCCTCCCACCCAGCCTAGCTGCTACCCCGGGCAAATGTAGGGTAGGGTTTTTTTACTTTACGGTTGATTTCTCCTTTAGAGCAAACAGATATTATTCCCAAATCTTATTGTAACTGAATTTCAGTCTGAGCCCCACTACCCCTACAGTTCCAAGCCCCCCCCAACATTTTTATAACAACTGACCTACCTAATACAGGTGGGGAGCTAGCCTTTATAAATGCACCATTAATATTTTGGGGGGCTTTCCAGCCCTTCTTTAAAACCACAGAAATGTTGGGGTACTGGTGATTATAATAAATGGGGAAAGCATCCCATTTTCAGTACTTAGTGTATGGGTGACTTCTTTAATCTACTTGTCCTCTAAATCTATACCATTGAGGATATATATTTTTTTCGTATTGCTTTTTTCTGTGAATAGCACTAATAAGACAATGGACACCAATTGCTTTAAGCCCCAGCAGGGAGGACTTGACAATGAGCAATGAGCTATTGACAATAATTTTTTCAACTATGGAAAATAAATCTGTGTATCAGTCAGGATTCCCCACCAAACCAAGAGTACCACTGAGCCCCTCAGCATAGATTTTCTGACAGATGCATATTAGATGGCCAGGTGTCATCCCTTTAACATGTAGTTCCTAGAAGGAGCTGCAGCATTAAATGTAGCATTGGAAGAATATGAAGAAGCATTGAAGGGAAGCAATTTCATCTTCATTTACATGCTTTGGTGATACTTTGTGGATGTGAAGTATTTTATCGCTCAGAAATACATTTTCCAATTACACATGGGTCCACGTGAATCATATACAATTCTCCTTTAAGATTTGAATCTGATTTTGCCGTTTTGACAGCACAAAGCAACATATTCCTCCCAATTAATTTTTAACCAGCTTATGCAAACCTTATGGAAAAGCTTTTCATGTGAATGGCGGTGTCACAGAGGGTTAGAGGTATTACACATGCGACACTATCTTTTATTCATTCAATTTATCTTTAGGAAATGGAACACCATAACAAGAAATGACGTTCCAAGTAAGTAGTTAGTCATTCCCTTTACAGTAGCTTTTATGTTTAGATTAGGGACAGGCACCCTTTGAGCTATAGCTGTTGTGGAACTATAATTCTCTTAATTCTGAAACAGCATGATGGTTGACAGTTTTCTTTTTACAGTTTTTACAGATCATAGCTTGGAGTTCCCCAGAAAAAAAATTTGTACTGTGGAATTCCTAAGAGGGGTGCTTAATAAAATGTTTAGTATCACATAGCAGCCAATCAACATGCTGCATTTATCAGTCAGCTATTTAAAAACAAACATCTGGTTGCTGTTGGCAATTTTTTTAGGAGGCATCTTAAATGCACCACACAATGAGCAAAGTGCAAAAAAAGGCAAGAATCGCACATTGCACACTGCATGGTGATGTTGAAGAATGGCTGCAGGCCATTGTGTCAATCATACGCACAAATTAGGGAGCAGCAGAAGGTGCATCTTCCATCAAGGCCCAGATTTGTGGGCAAGCCACAAAAGTTTCTGCCTAGGGTGAAGAAATTGGTGGGCAACATGTCCAGTGGTGATGCACATCACCACTGGGGACTGAAACAGGAGATTTTTAACATCTCCCACCTACTCAGTCCCCAATGCAAGAGATTGCAATGGGCCTACAAATGCAGAGCAGACTGGGGAAGCAGGCTTGTACAAGGAGCATGGGAGCGTACAGGAGCAGAAGGGGTTTGTTGCGAGCAGGAGGGTTTGATGTGTTTTGGGGGGCTAGGGGCACAGAGCTTACCCTGTCCTTTCCATCCACCAATCTGCTCCTTGCAACAGATTTTCAATCCATCATAAGGAAGAGAGCACATCTTACTCAAGGGTGCTTCTTAAGTGAGCATGAACAGGCACACTTTTGCCCCTTACTCGCACCTTGGGGTAAAGTAAATCACAACGTATGTCTTTTATTTCATAACTCATGCTAAAGTCTTTATTGGCCTGTTATATGGGTTTAACATCAGACTGGGTACCTGGAGCCAATAGGGACTGCTGTCAGCCAAACACGTGGCAGCTTCAACCATAACCAACACTTTTTCAATTCAGACCCAGCTGAATCAACATGTTGCAATCTCACATTAGCAGCTTCAGACCCGTCAGGGCTGATGTGGGTATATCAGACTGGACCTTAGCTTATTATATGTTGTTACAGTATGTATGTGGATCCAATGGATGTGCTATAGGCTTGTTCCAAGCTTGTGAATGTGGAAGACACTTTAAAAAAAAACAAAAAAACATTTGACTGCAGTGAGCTGCAGAAGGCAACATGCATGCAGTTGTGTGCACCCCCATATATGCCCTAGTGTTTTCATAACTCTTATTTGCTCACCTCTAAACATAGACTATTTGGGCAATCTCTATTTTATCCCTGAAATGAAAATATTTTCTAACACATACTTAAGGAGTTCTGCAAAATCATGACAGCAGGAGATGTGTGATGATAAAATGATAAAGACTTTGGCAGAACATCGGCAGTGACAGTGCCAGCGACAGCCTGGAGGAACACCTGGGCACGGGACATCTTTTCTACTTAAAGTATCTGTTATATCGCTGCCTTGCATATACCGTAATACACTTTCCATTCCAAATAATTTCACTGCTTCATTGTTGCTATTTTGGACACCAGTCAGCCCCTTGAACTGTGTGTATTTAAAAGGATTTATATATACAGACTGGGTACCTGGGGGCATATAAATAAATATAAATATATATATATATATATATATGTAGCGCTATAGTAAACTGCTTTGCGTGAGGGCAGTTTTAGCTACTTTCCTTTGTGGGCTGATACCACAGATGAGCCCTCGCAACGCAGTGGAGGCAGGGTGTAGTGTAACTGTAACTAGGTGCGATCGCACAATGATGGGCGCCAGTAGTTCTTTAACGGTTGAAAATAGAACTGTATTTATTGAACAATAAATGCACATAGATCATTCAGCACATTGATCCACAATGGAGCATAGAATATACGCAGCAGCATAAAGGAAGCATATACTCACAGCACGTATAGGCTGAATCCCCACAGGCTAGGGAATATACAGCAGAGTAAGTTGACAGCATGTGATGGGTATTGCCCAGTTTTCAGGATATCTTCTTCGAATTTGAGTACTTCAATAGTCGAAGTACTTTTTCCACCAAAAACATCCGTATTTGATCGCAGTGCGATCGAAGTAAAATCGTATGATCGAACGATTTAACCCTTCGATTTGAACAATTCTAAGGATTTTTTAAAAAAAAAAACTTTGACTTCTCAAAACTTGCCCAAAAGCCTCAGGAGGTCCCCATAGGCTAAACAGCAATTCGGCAGGTTTTGGGTGGCGAAGTGTCGAAGTCAAAATTTTTTAAAAAGACAGTATTTTGATTTTCGAGTGGTCGAATTATCAAAGGTTTTTCAATTTGAATCGAAGTCAAATTTGGCCTATTCGATGGTCGAAGTACCCAAAAATACTTCGAAATTTTTTAATTCGAAAATTCACTTCGACCTTTGATAAATCTGCCCCTAATGGAGGAGGACTTACATCTTTAGGAAAAAACCCTGGCAATGAGTTGATCAAAAATTCCAAAAAAACACTGGCCTAGAAATGCATCAACTCTTGCAAGCAGGGTCGGACTGGGCCAGACCCCCTTCTCCCAATCCCAGTCAAATTTTAAAATAAAAAGTTACTGACGCGTGGCGCCGGGTGCTCATGCGCAGAGATGCGCAGCACGCCGGGTAGCAACGTCATCGCATGTGTGCCCGGCAGTGCTGCAATAGGAGGTGGTGAGGAGGGGTGGCAGGGGGGCCAGAGGGGAGGTAACGGAGGGGGCCCTGGATGGCAGTCCCGGTGGGCCCTTCGGGCCCTGGGTCCCCCAGTCTGACCCTGCTTGCAAAGCCTGACTGAAATCTGGGAATTAGCTGTCTGATCCTATTTAGTGAAAGACAATATACAGTATTTCCTCATAGACCTTGGGAAAGCTATTTTCTTTTTCTTATTTTGTCTGTTTGTGTTCTCGCCGCTTTCCAAGACACTACAAATGTAGTAAAACCATTTTCAGATTTAATTACCTGTCCTTCAGCTTCTTAAAATGTCACAAAATCATATAATGCCAGCATGCAAGTATATCCGCTTCTCGGTTTCTGCTCACCACATAAATATAATATTGTTCTCAATGACGTTATATTTGATACTATTTATTTTTAAGGTGCCATCAAACTAAACAGTGATTTCTGGATTTTTAGCGTGCATATCTAAAATGTATCTATTGCTATTTTACCTGAAAACTGGGAACCATTCATACTGGGTCCCCTTGCCACTGCTTTGGACCTATCTAAGGAGGGGCCAGCCTTACAATTTTGGGAAACACTTCCTACAGATAATTAAAGGGGTGGTTCACCTTTGAGATAACTTTTAGTATGATGTAGAGAGTGATATTCTATGACAGTTTGCAAATGGTTTTCATTTTTTATTATTAAAGCTTCTTGGGTTATTTAGCTTTTTATTCAGCCACTCTTCAATTTTCATTTTGAGCAATCTTGTTGCTAGGGTCCAAATTACCCTAGCAATCATGCACTGATTTGAATAAGAGTCTGGAATATGATTAGGAGAGGCCTGAATAGAAAGAGGAGTAATACAAAGTAACAATAACAATTTGTAGCCTTATAGAGCATTTGTTTTTTAGAAGAGGTCAGTGACCCCCATTTGAAAGCTGCAAAAAGTCATAAGAAAAGGGCAAATAACTATAAATAATAAATAATGAAAACCAATTGAAAAGTTGGCCATTTTATAACATACTAAAAGTTACCTTAAAGATGAACCACCCCTTTAACAGTTGTAAAGGAAAAACATCAAATTGAATACATTAATAAAGCACAAAAAGTTATTTTAAGAAACAAGTATAATAATTGATTGGTCTGACTGCCCAATATCTAGGCTAACGTATCTAGGAGTCACGCCTTCATATTCATTTTTGTTTTGTTTGGAGTCTATTTATAAAGCTTTGAAGCTTAAACAAATGTTGATATATTACCAAATTTGCTCAGTTTCACTTTACCGTGATACAGTGTTTAATTCAAACAATTGACCTGGTAAAAGAAATGGGCTATTTTATTCTATGGGACGTTGAAGGACTTTTTGATAAAACACGAGTCATCAGGATTTGATAATATGGCTAAGGTCATTTGTATAACATTTTTAACTCTGAATACATTTTTTGACACCTCTCCTAACAGAAACCTTTTGAAACCTTGTAAATAAGTTTATCCAGTACTAACAGAACCTGCCTCAAAGTAGTCAACACTATTACCGGGTTGTCCCTTTGTAAATAGGGGCCTTAAACTCTCCGTGACTCAGTATCCACAATTACTGTAGATAATGTATTAACATATGAATACAAAGAACGATCTAGGCTTAAAATAATACAAATTCCTTAAATAATAGGTGATTTCAATGGGAAAATGTATGTGTATGCCAAACCTGTGACCCTGTATCTCAGAACTACAATATTTACCGTTTGATTAAATATAAAAGATGCTGGAAGTTCTATTTTATGTTCAGCAAAACTGCAACATCCTTGTTCCAAAGGAAGTTCTTGTCAGAAACAGTTATTTTCCTCCATCTCTTCTCCATCTTATTTTTGCTTTCTGATATGGTCTTTACAAGAAAACCTAACCCAATAAAACACGAAAACCTAACCCAATAAAACACATATAATTCACTTATACTCTTCCTTCTGTGTAGTTTTGTTTACAACTGATTGACGCCAAGATAAGATTTGTAATGATTTTATGGATGATGAGTAGACAGGAAGCTGTCTTTATCTCTTGAGAGAAGGTGCCTCTCCTCTGCTCCATTTATAAAAGCCATCTGCTCCAAATGACCTCCCTAAACAAACCAGTTTCGACGTGGCACATTTGCTGCGTTTGAGAATGCTACTGCAGGGATTTCCTCTCTAATTTTCCAAGGGCCTGTATTATTATGAAAGCCTATTATGAAGCAATTAAAATGACAGCAAGAATGTAATAAAGTGCAACAGTGTTTCTGTATCATTATCTGGGGTGCTGATGTTAATGAACGGCTATCACACCCAAGACTATAATTCCTGCGCAAAACTGTGCACTAGTCAGCAGCTATTTTAATCTTGTTGCAGTTAGCTATTATTTCTGGGGCTAAGCATCAGAAGACCTGAAAAGAAGGGTCTGTTTACACATGCCTTTAAAGAATTCACCAGAGTTTTGGGATTTCAAACACATCAGCAACAACATTTTTATTATCTTTTGTTTCTTTCAGTTATGTGAATATAAAGGACAAACACTTATAATAAGGTAATGGAAAATAATATCCCTTTTTTATATCCCTTTACAGGTAGAGATGGGGCTGACAAAAACCAAGCATGCAATACTAATAACACTCAAAAGCTGTTGTCTATAAGGCCAGTCTCAAGGGCCAAAGTCTCTTGGAATATACTCCAAAATGTTCTATTCAAAGTTAAAAATCAATATTTTATTGAATACAAAATTTTAAAAAGTAGGCATACAGACCCATTGATGTTCCGCCTTACGCGTTTCATACCCACTGGTACTTAATCATAGGCACTATTAAAAACCAAGCATGGCCCAGAGAGAGTAAATACAGTGCTATATTTAATATATACATGTGAATTAAATGATCATTTTGGATTGTGTTCTTACTTGAGCTACTTACACTTTTTAACATCCATGGAATACAAACAGTTTAAGAAAAGCAGTAAAAAGCACACATATTGTAAAATCAACATATTCAAAATGCCTCAGTCTAGAAGCACTAGTGTCTGCGTTTCGCAGGCGAAGATGTTATGTTTCATTAAAGGTCACAGTGGAACTAAGGTCCTGCTCATCTACCAAGTTTCTGCACTGTTTGTAGATTTATTCCCATTTTCACATCACTGCCAATGGGCAAAACTCAGGCCACAAATTGATTCTGTGTTGCTCTCAGGCCATCTGTTCCTACACATTTTATTCCAGTTGTCCATGCAGTTAAAAGAATCTTTTTTTTTCTTTGTCTTACTGAAAGAAGCTTTGAAAAGACAAAATGCAGCTAAAACTGGGCTCATAGTTCATTTAAGGTAAAATATATAGACATCTGTGAATATTCTATGACAGTCCAAAATACATATATGGCTTTAAAGGATTTTAGAATATGATATCCCAACATGGACCACAGATAAACCTGAATTAAACAAAATGTGTTTAATTCAGAATTATCTCTAAGGTCAATAAAAATACCTGATATCTGAGAAAAAGGAAGCATTCATTGACCTAAGATGTATGCCAGAGAAGACCCTTACCAAGCATGGCCCTAAGTTATGCATAGGTTTGCCACCTTTTCTGGAAAAAAATACCAGCCTTCCTCTATATTTATCTTTTTTCCCCTATTAATAACATTGGGATCAGCCATAATTTTTACCGGCCAGGCCGGTAAAATACCGGCCAGGTGGCAAATCTATTTAATTCTAATGAGAAAGTGCATAATAACAGGCAGTAGGGTTGCTGGATTCTGTAAGTTTGGGAGCCACCTGGATGTACCACATGGCAGGTTAGACTTCATAACTGGGCAGGTCCCAAAGAACTTCTAAACTTTTATTGTAAGCATTAGAAGGTTAACCAAATCATAAAGTATGACCAATGCTTTTTATGGAGACGTGTAAAAGGTGTTATTGTTAACCTGGAGTAAGCTAGGTAATGTTACTTAGCAGGAACAAAGCTGACTATCTACTGTACCTGGGCAATCAGTAGACTCCTAGTACATAAGGACTGCAGTTCTCTATCTACAAAGTAGAAAAAATTACTACTTGAGGGGAATAATACTGAATCTTGGGTGATCTATATAAAATGTATTTAGAGTAGGGCTACCTGTGATTAAGGGTCGAAGTAAAAATTTTGAATTTAAAAATTAAAATTTTTGAGTTTACTTAAGTGTAATTCGAATAGGTAATAGTTAAAATTTGATTAATTGGAATTTTGAAATTCATGTACTGGCTCAAATTCGACTATTTGCTACCCTAAACCTGCTGAATTGCTGTTTTAGCCTATGGGGTACATCCTGGAATATGTTGTTTGGAGACATCCTGAAAATCAAGGGTTTTTTTTGGTAAAAAAAACTCGAAAATTCGATTTGTGTTTGCGGCTTGATCCCATTCACCTGAATTTGAAAATTTAAATTTTTTTGAAAAACTTCGATGAACTTGAAACTCAACCCTTGATAAATCTGCTCGTAAAAGGTGTCAATTTTTTTTCCAAAATGTAAGTAGGGGACCTATTTATCATGCAGTTTAAAGTTACATACAATGGGAAAATATTGTTAAAAAAAAAGCAGTGTAAAATAAATGGCAAAATGGCAAATTTAAAAAGGTATGTATTTTATTTTTTGCTACCCAAATCACCATATTAAAGTTATTAGACAATTGTTTTTAAGGAGAAATCAGTTACGTAAAGTGTTTTTACACAGTATTTTCAAGCAGCTGCTTCTTTTATAGACACATTTTATGCACAAAAATCATTCACAGCTTGATAAATGCTTACAAAGTTTGATAAACGCAAATGTTTTGTGTGTTATTGAAAAAAAATATTTCTATATGAAGTGAACAGATTTTGAAGTATTTTGGAGATAAAATTCCCATACCCATTTTGTTCATGAGATGCTGTTCTGTGGGCAGGAGTTACCTGGAGACAGCCTAATACAACATAGCTGACACACAAAGATTGGAATACCCATAATGTGATTAGACAGATATCCGTAGAGCCCTGTAACATCGACTGACATTTTTTGGACAGTGATATTTTGACACAAACGGTTCTAATGGAAGGGTGCTGGGAAATATGTTAAACAATAAGTCTTAGAGACAGAGATGATTAGTGGCCTCAGTTTGAAATGGGAAGCAAATTATCTTTGACAGCTTCCCTATCTCAGTGTACGTGTCTGCTGACAAAAAAACTGAGATTCAGGCATTTCCTTTATTAGAGGCATATTAGCAAAATAAAAAATATCAAGTTCTTGAACACAGCTTATATTATTGTATACGGTTAAAGAGATCTTAAAACCTGTCCCAAACATTTAGACAAGCAAAAAAAAATAACTGGAGCTTAAAGGGATACTGTCATGGGAAAACGTGTTTTTTTCCAAACACATCAGTTAATAGTGCTGCTCCAGCAGAATTCTGTACGGAAATCCAATTCTCAAAAGAGCAAACAGATTTTTTTATATTCAATTTTGAAATGTGGCATGGGGCTAAACATATCTGTCTGTTTCCTAGCTGCCCCCAGCCATGTTACCTGTGCCTGCACTTTAGGATGGAACTACTTCCTGGCAGGCTGTTATTTCTCCTACTAAATGTAACTGAATCAGTCTCAGTGGGACTTGACTTTTACAATTGAGTGTTGTTCTTAGATCTACCAGGCAGCTGTTATCTTGTGTTAGGGAGCTGCTATCTGGTTACCTTGCCATTGTTCTGTTGTTATTCTGCTGGGGGGGAAGGGTGTGATATCACTCCAACTTGCAGTACAGCAGTAAAGAGTGACTGAAATTTATCAGAGCACAAGTCACATGACTGGGAGCAGCTGGGAAACTGACAATATGTCTAGCCCATGTCAGATTTCAAAACTGAATATAAAAATATCTGTTTGCTCTTTTGAAAAATGGATTTCAGTGCAGAATTCTGCTGGAGTAGCACTATTAACTGATGCGTTTTCCCATGACAGTATCCCTTTAAGACATAAAGATAAAGACGTACTTTAGATACATAGATAAATGATATTAGTTTGCCATTTTATTAACATATTTTTATTTCATTTTTAAGTTTTCACATCTTGCTGCATAGTTCACACATTGTAGTAGATCAAGAAACTTTGACCAAAAATTGGAGAACTTGCATGGAGGGGTTCTTGCTAGAATGGTCATCTTAGATTGGAGAAGTGTAGTTTATTCAATGCTTGTACTGCTGTGGTCAATTAAAAAACCTCATGATAGGAACTTTTTTATTATTATTATCATTATTATTGGTAGGCTTGTGAACACTATTAGGTAATAAGCAAGTGCACTCTTCCGACAAATATTATTTTTGAAAAATGTACTTTCAAGCAGGGTTGCTTTAATCAAACACGGGACTTCATATTCCCATCTGGCCATGCCCCTGACCCCACCCCATTCACCATCAGATCCAACCAAAACCTTTTTTTAAGCACCACTGTTTTCATGACTGTGTGAGCCCCTTCTCTAACTGAGTCTCTGACAGATTACATAGATAATGGAAGAGCAGCTCCATGTACAACTGAAAAAGAGCAGCTGTTGAAAAAAATATAAGGTGTGGAAAAACAAAGGGACACAAGCACAAGTAATGGAGTCCAAAGGGGAGTGCAACATCGCACCCCTTATGGCCCATAGACAGAAAGTTTGCAGCTGTGAGATTTGTGCTTCCTCTGCTTTGCATCTTATAAATAAAGGGCACCACTGTGTCTGAATGATATGCAAGCTAGGGGTAATCCAAGTGAAAGGAGAAGTATTAACCTCAGCCCAACCAATTAGGAGTACAGCAGTGTTGGGTATGGGCAGCACTTTATTCAGAGGCAGTGGGTTTTTGCACTCAAATTTTACTTAATGTGGGGCAGAGTGCCAAAAAAATGGTGTTTGACATTGGTTTTTGCACTATGCATCCTCCCTTGCAGTCAGTTATTAACCCCTAATACAGGCCCATGCTAGAGCTTGCAGGATTCAGTAAGTATTCAGGGTAATTTTAGGGTAATAGACTGTTCTGTCACAGCATTTTTCCCATGAGGCATGATTAGAACTTGAGTAAACAAAAGATTGTTCTTTCTTTGTTTGTGTTTAAATACCATTAGAGCAGTGATCACCAACCAGTGGCTCACGAGCAACATGTTGCTCACCGTCACCAACCCCTTGGTTTGCTCTCAGTGGCCTCAAAGCAGCTGCTTATTTTTGAATTCCATAGTCTGCCAGCTCCACACAGATAATTACATGGTTATTAGAGCCCTTTCACCAAAGGAACAGCCCCTATGATACCATAATAAACTTATAGCAAAATACTTTGAGTTGAGAGGTGAGATCTTATATGCAAATTAAAGCAATAGGTGTAATTAAGTTGTAAAAATGAATAGCATAGCAAATACAACTAATTGAATTTTGGAATTGTGGTGACAATGGCAACTCAAATGCAGTAGTAACAACCATCAATAAAAACCCCTAAAATACAGGAGACCCATCTTGCGCAAGTGCTCCAGAGACATCTTTGTTATCATTTTAATATAACCCAGTCCTTCACTCCATATGGACTGACTTATAATCATTTTCCTACATATATTCACACAAGAGCTGTAAGTGAATATTCAAACGTAATTTGTGCAATTTGTTGTGTCTCAAACGCAACAATAAAACTCCCCAATACAAAAGAGGCCTTATACTACATTGTTTATACACAATAACATAGCTCATTTCAGGCAGCTTTTGGTATCGGGATTAAAGAAAATAAGATATTGTTCTTTTCTTTGTTTGCCTCCAACACTGAAAGGTTTAAGACAGAAGGTGGCATGTTTATTAGATTCAATAATGTTCTAGAAGATGAAGCATCTGCCTCTAAGCAAGATTATAACCTGTGAATCTCTTTGATGAGATTAAGGACATTTTCAGCCAGCTCATGTAAAAAATGGATAGTTTTGAGCCCATAAATGCTCACTTCTAATGTGTTTGGCGGAAAATCAGTCATACCATTATATTTATACCTTAAAGGGATACTATCACTACATGCTTTCACATTATAATACTTCAATATATTTTTAGCACAGGCTTAAATCTCTTATATATATATATCAGGATTTTTTAGACTGGGTCCTGATCTGAATGGGCCTTTGCCCTTCCTGGAGCACTGAGCATGAACTTTATCCTACCTTTTCCAAGTTTTGCTTGTGTTTTTAATGTATTCCCAGCAGTGGGAGAGATATGAAAGTGTTAATTTAGAATTCTGTGCTAGAATTTAGAGAAAAGACAGAAACCAACTGCAACAGATAAGCAGGGAGAGGCTGTTAAAAATATAGGAAGGCAGGGGTAGTTTCTCAAGAAGAATTTGTACAGTAAAAACGGAAGAGCAAGAGCACACTGTCTATGCTATCCTCTGTAGTCTGTCTGTATCCACTGCATTGCTTTAACCTTTTTGTAAAAAAAAAAAACTCTGCTCTATTAACAGACAAAGCATATAATTTATTGAATCACACAGCAAACAGATTTTATAGATGCGGGAACAAATCAGGAAAACTTTTGGCCAAAATCCCTGCAAAAAAAATAACCAACCCCTACATACAGAAATTACAAACTTCACAAGGGTGGACCAAAGATCCTGATCAAATAAAAAATATCTTGACAACTCACTTCCAATCATTATACAATATCCCTACAGACAATCCAACAGACGACCTAAAATTCCTACAGGAAGCTGGACTTCAAAAGTTGTCGGTTCAGACAGAGAAATCATTGATGCCCCTGTAAAAAAAGAAGAAATTTTAAAAACAATCAAACAATTGAAAAATAACAAGATGCCAGGACCAGATTGTCTCTCTGCAGAATATTATAAACTATTAGGTTCTGAACTCTCCCCGATTTTAACTAACCTTTATAATAAAATTCTGCAAGGTTTACCATTATGGCATGAAGCCAATGTAGTAAGAATAATACTAATCCCAAAAGAAGGTAGAGACCCAACAGACTGCACATCATACCGACCTATATCGCTACTCATTCAAGATATAGAAATCTTGACTAAAATAATGGCAGGCAGATTACAATTAATTCTCCCAAGAATACTTACCGAACATCAAGTAGGCTTCCTTAAACACAGGCAACCGGTGCAAGCCCTCCATAAAATATTCACAGCCTTATATCACTGCAATCTGGAAAAACGAAAACATGGAGTATTACTAAATTTAGACGCAGATGAAGCCTTTGACAGGATCTCACATATACTTAATAGATGACTAAAATATCAACATTTTGGCATCCAAATGTTCAATCTCTTTAAAAACGTATATTCCAAGCGAAGCACATTTATCACAGTAAGTTGCCTAAACTCAGACAGATTTATGATTAGCAGGGGAACAAGACAAGGTTGTCTGCTCTCTCCACTATTATTCACTATTTATTCAATTTAGTGATAGATCCCCTACTAAGTCACTTCTTACAGAACCCAAAAACTTTCAGTCATTCAAATCAAACACAACTAAAGGTCACAGCTTTCGCAGATGACATATTACTCTTCATACAAAAACCTAAAACAGAAATCCCGCTCATTCTATCAATTATACACAGATTCGGGCAAATAGCAGGCTTCCAAATTAATGCCAAAAAGTCAGAAGCTCTCCACCTACATGCAGGGCCGCCATTAGAAATCACGGGGCCGGGGAGGAGTCTGCGCTCGAGGAAGATGGCTGCGTGAGCTGCTGACTCGTGCTATGTTCTCCCATTAGCAACTTGAAATACACAGTATGCAGTAGTGCATATCCGTATCCGTAACGGCGGTATAGAGGGGATTGTTTGGGAGGATGGCTAAGAGAAACAAGAAATCTCCTACGATATCTACACCGCTGCCTTTTGTGAGAATGCCACAGAAACCATTACAGCCACCCGTTGAAATGGATTCCGGGAGAGGCGCTCAAGTGAAGGCTCAAAATAAGGCTAAAATGGCGTCGGAGGCTGATCAGCCGTGTACGAAGCAAGATTTTGCAGAGCTACGTGAGTACCTTGTGGATATGAAGAGGGATCTACAGGATAACCTCCAGCAAGGACTCTCTGACCTGGCTATGGATATTACGGCCATCGGTAATAGAACGGAGCTTCTAGAGGTACGCCAGGAAGAGATTACTGATACTACTACCAAGCTGGGAGCGTCTGTACAGGCCTTACAGTTGGAGGTCCGGGAACTACGGGAAGCTCATGAAGATCTTGAAAATAGGTCCCGTAGATCTAATATAAGAGTTAAGGCTGTGTCTGAGGATATTACAGACTTAGAAGCATACATGTTACGCTATTTTAATACACTGCTTCCAGAGGTGTCTCGCCAGGAGTTACGGATAGATCGGATACACAGAATAAGCAGGCAAAAACCAGGCCCGGGTGAGCGTCCAAGAGATATAGTAATAAAGATGTGCTACTATACCGTTAAAGAGAAAATTCTATTTGCTTCACGGAATAGCAAGATTTGTATAGAGGGCTCTTCTCCTGAACTATACACTGATCTTTCTCCTATTACTCTATCGAAGAGAAGAGAGATGCGACATATTACAGATATTTTGCGTAAAAATGATATCCGCTACAGATGGGGGTTCCCATTTAAGTTGTAGGTAACAAGAAATGGAGTTACAACATCTATTAAAACTCCAGCAGAGGGGCCAGAATGGCTACAGAGCATGGGCATACAAGCCCCTAAACTGTAACCTGTTTTGCAACTTTTTAATAAGTCAACAATTTCTCTCCGTGTCTCTCTAATGGGGGTTTTTTTTTTTTTTTTTTTTAGAGAGAGATCTCAATGTTGCCTGTTTATAATTATGTATTTATGCATTTCAAGAGTGTGTAGGCTATTCTTCGGGAGGGGGAAGGAGGGAGGGGGAGAAGGAGAGGGAGAGGGAAAAAGGGAAATCCCCTTTTTTTTTTTTGTTGTTGTTGACCTCTCTCCCTTTTTTTTTTCCTCTCTTGGAGAATATTTAAAAATATTTCGTTGGGAGGGCTATATGGGAGTTAGAGGCTACCTTTGGGCCTATTTTCTTTTGACCAGTCCCAATTACCCCTTAAACTAAATATCGGGGTGGTGGGTTTTTCTTACCCTTGATATTTATTTAAATATATTTTTTTTTTCTCTCTTTTTTCTCTTTTTTGGGGTGGCTATTGATGTTTGTAAAGGTTGTTATATTCGGAGGGATAAATATTTGTTGTAATATTTCTATAGGAGTAACTCAAAATGCAGCTCAGTGTAAAGGTTGGAGATGGAGTTTTTTGCAAAATGTTATTAGATCTTTGCAATGCCAATTAATGTAATTTCACATAATGTTAAAGGTTTGAATATACCGCAAAAACGTCGTCAAGCATTAAGATATTATAAGGCTTCTAAGGGTGATATTATTATGGTCCAGGAGACTCACTTTAAATCAGATCAGACCCCCAAATGGGGGGATAAAACCTACCCAAAAGTGTTTCATGCGACAGATCAGGAGTAAAAGAATGGTGTGTCAATTGTACTCCATAAAAATTTGAATTTTCAGGTAAATGATCAAATTGTAGATAAGAAAGGCCGTTATTTATTTCTTAAAGGTTCAATTAATGCAAAAGATTGTCTTCTGGGTAATGTTTATGCACCAAGCCAAGCAGATGCTCAATTTTATAAGGTGCTGTCAACAATACTAGATACTAATTGGTGTAATATAGTAATATTAGCGGGAGATTTTAATACTATACATGATAAGATCTTAGATAGGTCACCCCCAGAGAAGTCAGGGGAGGGCCACCCAAACAGGCGTAGATTTGTTAATCTTCTGGGGGATCATAACTTGTTGGATACATGGAGATTGGCGAATCCAACTATGAGGGATTTCTCATTTTATTTCCATCCACATAAGTCATTCACCAGGATAGATTATATATTAATTAATCAACCGTATATTGATAAAATATTTAATTCTGTTATTGGGGAAATATCTTGGTCAGACCATGCAATGGTTAAGACCACATTGGAGGGATTATTTGTAGCTCGTCCAGGGTATTCATGGCGTCTTAACGAATTTATGCTGTGTATTCCTGAGCAGGTAGCAAATCTGGCGTCCGCTATAAGGACTTATTTTTTGGAAAATGATACAGGAGATGCCTCTATGCCAATGGGGTGGCAAGCACATAAAGCAGTTATAAGGGGTATATTAATTAAGTTAGCATCTGAAAGAAAAAGAAAAAGGAAGTTACATATAAATAAGTTAACAAATAAATTACAGAATTTAGAGTCTAAATATAAAGCAAATAGAGATGCCAGTATTTATGTAGATATGGTTACAGCTAAGACAGAATTAAATTTGGCTCTGGCTGAGGATACATATAAGTCAATGCTTTGGGCGAAACAAAGTTTCTTCGAGAAAGGAAATAAACCGGATACCTTTTTAGCAAGGAGATTGAGAGGGTTGCGAAAGGTACAAACAATTGAGATAATTAAGACTAAAGAGGGGACATATGTTAATGATCCTAGGGAAATAAATAAGGCCTTTGTGGATTTCTATACTGATTTATATAATGGGGAAAAGGTAGCTACTTCAAAGGGTATTATACGTGAAACTGCTAAATTTCTTCAGGCTTGTAATCTCCCAACACTTAGGCCATCACAACTTAACTCTCTGAATACACCAATTACTAGAGCAGAAATTACAAAGGTTATAAAGGAAAAACTAAATGCTACTAAGGCTCCAGGTTTAGATGGTTTTAATGGGAAATATTACAAAATTTTCATGGAGGAATTACTCCCATATATGTTAAAAATGTTTAATGCCTTTCTGTCTGAAACGCCAATCCCTACTGAAATGCTAACGACACAGATTATAGTAATACATAAAACTGGTAAGGACCCAAAGCTTTGCTCGAGTTACCATCCCATATCATTAATTAATACGGATATAAAGATTTTTGCAAAAATCTTGGCAGAACGTTTAAATATGCTGCTTCCAGATTTGATCCATTTCGATCAAGTGGGGTTCATTAAGGGTCGGGAGGCTGCAGATAATATTAGAAGAACGATAAATCTTATAGAATTTGCAAATAAGGAAAAAAAACAGGCTATTTTTTTATCATTGGATGCCGAAAAGGCGTTTGATCGGGTTGATTGGTGCTACCTATATAAAACACTGGAAAGTTTTGGTATAGGGGGCCCTATATTGACCGCGATCAATCGCCTTTATTGTAAACCAAAGGCTGAAGTAAAAACAGGATATATAAAATCTGAGGTTTTTGAAATTAAAAGCGGAACGAGGCAGGGGTGTCCGCTTTCCCCCCTTCTATTTGCATTATGTATAGAGCCACTGGCACAAGCTATAAGGCTAAATGCAGATATAAGGGGGATAAAAATAAGAGATGAGAAATATAAATTAAGTTTATTTGCAGATGATATTTTATTGTTGTTAGTCGAACCTCAAGTTTCACTTCCCAATTTATATAAAGTATTGGATGTTTTTAGTAGACTGTCAGGTTATAAGATCAATTATTCAAAATGTGAAGCGTTAAATCTGAATATACCGTATGTAACAGCAGAGTGTTTATCACAAAATTTCCACTTTAAATGGCAAGAGGAATCGGTTAAATACTTAGGAATATTGTTACCGAAGACATATCAAGAAATTAGTAAACTAAACTATCTACCTCTGATAAAGAAATTAAAAAAAGATCTGATACTATGGCAAGGATACAGTATTTCTTGGTTAGGTCGTATATATAGTGTAAAAATGAATATATTATCTAAGATTCTATATTTGTTCAGAACTCTACCTGTTAAATATCCTAAAATAGACGGAAAAATTTTACAAAGAGCTATTGAGAATTTTATATGGGAAGGTAAAAAACCAAGATTAAGTAAAAAAACGCTGCAGAGAAGTAAGTATAAGGGGGGACTAGGAACCCCAGACCTATATTTGTATTACAAAGCAGCTCAATTTACCCAGATCCAAGCCTGGCATAGGAAGGTAGAGAAGCCAAGATGGGTCCTATTAGAACAGGAGCTACATCCTAACTTTAATCTAGCTGACTCTATGTGGAATGTGACCTTACTGCAGGAAAAGAAACAAGCTAAATCTTGTGTGGGACATTCATTGGGATTGTGGTTAACCCATAGAATCAGGGATAGATTATCTGGGCAAAGATCCTTGTTGACACCACTATTTCAAAATGCAACATTTAAGCCTGGTATGATAAAAAAGGATTTTCAATGGTGGATACAAAAAGGGATTACAAGAGTAGGGGACCTTTTAGTTGTAAATAGGATCCTATCATTTGATAGTTTAATAGAACGCTATAATATACCCATAGGCGAGCATTTTAGATATCTGCAGTTATCGCATTGGTTAAAGGTTTTAATAAAGGAAGGGTGTGATGGGAAATATACCAGGTATGAATTGGAGTGTAAAAGTGGGTTAACCCTTTGCCTGCCAAGCACGTACGGCGTACGTGCTGGCAGGCCAATGCTCAGGCTGCCAAGAACGTACATTGTACGTTCTTTGGCAGCTGAGCTCTCTCTCTGCTTCGGCGGCTTGTGCCGCCTCCGCAGAGAGTGGGGACAGAAGACAGCCCCCTAGGCAACGTGGCTGGGGGGCTGTCAAGTCGGATCTGCGACTCGATTGTCGCAGATCCGACTTCAAAGTAGCAGACGCATCGCATGGAGCGTCTGCTACTACACTCACCCTTCTTCCTGCCTGCAGAGCCGCCCACGCACTTCCTGCTGCGCAGCAACTCTGCAGACACGCTGCCAGGACTCCTCCAAAGAAGACAGCGATTCTCCTGCTCCAAAAACGGTAAGTGCACGTTTTTTTTACACACTTACCTGCACCTACACATACTTACAGTACATTTATGCATTTTAGTAAAGATTGGAATTTTTTTAAAAATTTTTTTTTTAATTTTAGCACACTTGGTCCCTTTTGTAGTTATTTACACTTATTTACACTTATTTACATGTATTTGCACACTCAGATAACTTTTATTAGTGCACAAATATGTATACAAAAACAGGTGTTTTTTTTTTTTTTACGAATTCATTATACTGTTATCTTTTGGTTTTTTTGCCTAAAAACGTGTTATTTTGGCAGCGTGACTATTGGATAATCGATTTCGGCCACTAATTACGCTGTCAGAACAATTATTTTGTTATTTCATTGATTTACGCTATTTTTGTGGTTTTATTGCAATTTTATCCCTGCATTATTGTTCCTTATGTATCTTTAGTATCGTTTTGCTGTTTGGTGCTTTGGTATAGAAAGATAGATTTTACTTAGTTTGATCCGCCAAAATATGTGCTTTCCAAAAATATATGGGTTTCTGGGGGTATTTTTACAGTTTGGGGGTCTTACGGCACATAACGTACAGTTAGGGTTCTCTTTTCTGCAGCTTAGTTGGCTAGCGTGAAAATTCATAGGCACGTTTTTCATTTGGGGTCCATACACAACACATACTTTGGTAAATCTATACATATTGGGCATCAAACTATTTATTAGACCTCTGACGTCCATATTTAGAGAGATTTTTCTTTGTACGTAAAACATTGTGTGTGATAAATGCGGCAAACTGCAACATTTTTAGGCGATTTTCAGAAATGTTGTAAAAACCTATATGTTTAGAAAAGCTTTGCAGTTTGGTAGTTTCGTGTAGAAAGACGTCGTTATCTTTGTTGGAATCGGCAGAATGTGTACTTTCCAAAAATGTATGGTTTTGGGGGGTCATTGCTGTTAGGAGGGTCTTGAGGCAAATAATATGAAGTCAAGGGTCTATGTTCACAGAAGGCGAATCGGCAGCGGAGAAAACTCATATTCACTATTTTTATTTGGGGTCCGCACATGCCAGCTGCCTTGGTATATCTATGCATATTGGGCATCAAACTGTTCAGTAGACCCTTGGCATCAATATTTATGGTGTTTTACAATTGTATGTAAGAAATTGGGTGAGATAAATGCGGCCAATTGCAATATTTTTAGGCGATTTTCAGAAATGTAAAAACAGTTGCTTTTATCGCCAAATTTAGGAAAGGCTTGCGACTTGGTACTTTGGAGTACAAAGACATGCATACCCAATTTGGATTCGCAGGAATGTGTACTTTCCAAAAATATATGGTTTTATGGGGTGAACGCACTTTTTTCTACCTTTGCCCCCCCCAAAACAATGTAAATGTGTTGATTTTGCAGTACCTGAAATGACAGACCATTTGAGGGTCTTTGTTTTGGGGCCCTATATGCCACGTGCTTGGGTACACCTATACATATTGGGCATCAAACTGTTCAGAGGATCCCAGGCTTTCATATTTGGGGTGATTTCTCTTGATACCTAAAAGTATGTGGGAACTACGATGCTAGAGGGTGAAAATTTTGAGGTGATTTTTGGAAATGTCCCCAAAATCACCAAATTTAGAAATGGTTTGCGGCTTGGTACTTTGGAGTACAAAGACATCCATACCCGATTTGGATTCGCAGGAATGTGTACTTTCCGAAAATATATGGTTTTATGGGGTGAACTTACTTTTTTCTACCTTTGCCCCCCCCCAAAAACAATGTAAATGTGTTGATTTTGCAGTACCTGAAATGACAGACCATATGGGGGTCTTTCTTTTGGGGCCCCTGTATGCCACGTGCTTGGGTACACCTATACATATTGGGCATCAAACTGTTCAGGGGACCCTAGGCTTTCATATTTGGGGTGATTTCTCTTGATACCTAAAAGTATGTGGGTAATACGATGCTGCAGGGTAGATATTTTGAAGTCATTTTTGGAAATGTCCCCAAAATCCCCAAATTTAGGAATGGTTTGCGGCTTGGTTCTTTGGAGTACAAAGACATGCATACCCAATTTAGATCCGTGGGAATGTGTACTTTCCGAAAATATATGGTTTTCTGGGGTGAACTTACTTTTTTCTACATTTGCCCCCCTCAAAACAATGTAAATGTGTTGATTTTGCAGTACCTGAAATGACAGACCATATGGGGGTCTTCGTTTTGGGTCCCCTATACGCCACGTGCTTGGGTACACCTATACATATTGGGCATCAAACTGTTCAGAGGACCCCAGGCTTTCATATTTGGGGTGATTTGTCTTGATACCTAAAAGTATGTGTGTAATACGATGCTGCAGGGTAGATATTTTGAGGTGATTTTTGGAAATATCACCTAAAGCACCAAATTTAGGAATGATTTGCGGCTTGGTACTTTGGCGTAGAAAGACATGCATACCCAATTTGGATTCGTTGGAATGTGTACTTTCCGAAAATATATGGTTTTCTGGGGTGAACTTACTGTTTTCTACTTTTGCCCCCCCAAAACAATGTAAATGTGTTGATTTTGCAGTACCTGAAATGACAGACCATATGGGGGTCTTTCTTTTGGGGCCCCTGTATGCCACGTGCTTGGGTACACCTATACATATTGGGCATCAAACTGTTCAGGGGACCCTAGGCTTTCATATTTGGGGTGATTTCTCTTGATACCTAAAAGTATGTGTGTAATACGATGCTGCAGGGTAGATATTTTGAAGTCATTTTAGGAAATGTCCCCAAAATCCCCAAATTTAGGAATGGTTTGCGGCTTGGTTCTTTGGAGTACAAAGACATGCATACCCAATTTAGATCCGTGGGAATGTGTACTTTCCGAAAATATATGGTTTTCTGGGGTGAACTTACTTTTTTCTACATTTGCCCCCCTCGAAACAATGTAAATGTGTTGATTTTGCAGTACCTGAAATGACAGACCATATGGGGGTCTTCGTTTTGGGGCCCCTATACGCCACGTGCTTGGGTACACCTATACATATTGGGCATCAAACTGTTCAGAGGACCCCAGGCTTTCATATTTGGGGTGATTTGTCTTGATACCTAAAAGTATGTGTGTAATACGATGCTGCAGGGTAGATATTTTGAGGTGATTTTTGGAAATATCACCTAAAGCACCAAATTTAGGAATGATTTGCGGCTTGGTACTTTGGCGTAGAAAGACATGCATACCCAATTTGGATTCGTTGGAATGTGTACTTTCCGAAAATATATGGTTTTCTGGGGTGAACTTACTTTTTTCTACATTTGCCCCCCTCAAAACAATGTAAATGTGTTGATTTTGCAGTACCTGAAATGACAGACCATATGGGGGTCTTCGTTTTGGGGCCCCTATACGCCACGTGCTTGGGTACACCTATACATATTGGGCATCAAACTGTTCAGAGGACCCCAGGCTTTCATATTTGGGGTGATTTGTCTTGATACCTAAAAGTATGTGTGTAATACGATGCTGCAGGGTAGATATTTTGAGGTGATTTTTGGAAATATCACCTAAAGCACCAAATTTAGGAATGATTTGCGGCTTGGTACTTTGGCGTAGAAAGACATGCATACCCAATTTGGATTCGTTGGAATGTGTACTTTCCGAAAATATATGGTTTTCTGGGGTGAACTTACTGTTTTCTACTTTTGCCCCCCCAAAACAATGTAAATGTGTTGATTTTGCAGTACCTGAAATGACAGACCATATGGGGGTCTTCGTTTTGGGGCCCCTATACGCCACGTGCTTGGGTACACCTATACATATTGGGCATCAAACTGTTCAGAGGACCCCAGGCTTTCATATTTGGGGTGATTTGTCTTGATACCTAAAAGTATGTGGGTAATACGATGCTGCAGGGTCGAAATTTTGAAGTCATTTTTGGAAATGTCCACAAAATCACCAAATTTAGGAATGGTTTGCGGCTTGGTACTTTGGATTACAAAGACATGCATACCCAATTTAGATCCATGGGAATGTGTAGTTTCCGAAAATATATGGTTTTCTGGGGTGAACTTACTTTTTTCTACATTTGCCCCCCTCAAAACAATGTAAATGTGTTGATTTTGCAGTACCTGAAATGACAGACCATATGGGGGTCTTCGTTTTGGGGCCCCTATACGCCACGTGCTTGGGTACACCTATACATATTGGGCATCAAACTGTTCAGAGGACCCCAGGCTTTCATATTTGGGGTGATTTGTCTTGATACCTAAAAGTATGTGGGTAATAAGATGCTGCAGGGTCGAAATTTTGAAGTCATTTTTGGAAATGTCCCCAAAATCACCAAATTTAGGAATGGTTTGCGGCTTGGTACTTTGGAGTACAAAGACATGCATACCCAATTTAGATTCGTGGGAATGTGTACTTTCCGAAAATATATGGGTTTCTGGGGTGAACTTACTTTTTTCTACCTTTGCCCCCCCCCAAAACGATGTAAATGTGTTGATTTTGCAGTACCTGAAATGACAGAACATACAAGGGGGGGTCTTCATTTTAGGGCCCCTATATGCCACATGCTTGGGTACACCTATACATATTGGGCATCAAACTGTTCAGAGGACCCTAGGCTTTCATATTTGGGGTGATTTGTCTTGATACCTAAAAGTATGTGTGTAATACGATGCTGCAGGATAGATATTTTGAGGTGATTTTTGGAAATATCACCTAAAGCACCAAATTTAGGAATGATTTGCGGCTTGGTACTTTGGCGTAGAAAGACATGCATACCCAATTTGGATTCGTTGGAATGTGTACTTTCCGAAAATATATGGTTTTCTGGGGTGAACTTACTGTTTTCTACTTTTGCCCCCCCAAAACAATGTAAATGTGTTGATTTTGCAGTACCTGAAATGTCAGACTATATGGGGGTCTTCCTTTTAGGGCCTCTATATGCCACATGCTTGGGTACACCTATACATATTGGGCATCAAACTGTTCAGAGGACCCTAGGCTTTCATATTTGGGGTGATTTGTCTTGATACCTAAAAGTATGTGTGTAATACGATGCTGCAGGGTAGATATTTTGAGGTGATTTTTGGAAATATCACCTAAAGCACCAAATTTAGGAATGATTTGCGGCTTGGTACTTTGGCGTAGAAAGACATGCATACCCAATTTGGATTCGTTGGAATGTGTACTTTCCGAAAATATATGGTTTTCTGGGGTGAACTTACTGTTTTCTACTTTTGCCCCCCCAAAACAATGTAAATGTGTTGATTTTGCAGTACCTGAAATGTCAGACTATATGGGGGTCTTCCTTTTAGGGCCTCTATATGCCACATGCTTGGGTACACCTATACATATTGGGCATCAAACTGTTCAGAGGACCCTAGGCTTTCATATTTGGGGTGATTTGTCTTGATACCTAAAAGTATGTGTGTAATACGATGCTGCAGGGTAGATATTTTGAGGTGATTTTTGGAAATATCACCTAAAGCACCAAATTTAGGAATGATTTGCGGCTTGGTACTTTGGCGTAGAAAGACATGCATACCCAATTTGGATTCGTTGGAATGTGTACTTTCCGAAAATATATGGTTTTCTGGGGTGAACTTACTGTTTTCTACTTTTGCCCCCCCAAAACAATGTAAATGTGTTGATTTTGCAGTACCTGAAATGTCAGACTATATGGGGGTCTTCCTTTTAGGGCCTCTATATGCCACATGCTTGGGTACACCTATACATATTGGGCATCAAACTGTTCAGAGGACCCTAGGCTTTCATATTTGGGGTGATTTGTCTTGATACCTAAAAGTATGTGTGTAATACGATGCTGCAGGGTAGATATTTTGAGGTGATTTTTGGAAATATCACCTAAAGCACCAAATTTAGGAATGATTTGCGGCTTGGTACTTTGGCGTAGAAAGACATGCATACCCAATTTGGATTCGTTGGAATGTGTACTTTCCGAAAATATATGGTTTTCTGGGGTGAACTTACTGTTTTCTACTTTTGCCCCCCCAAAACAATGTAAATGTGTTGATTTTGCAGTACCTGAAATGTCAGACTATATGGGGGTCTTCCTTTTAGGGCCTCTATATGCCACATGCTTGGGTACACCTATACATATTGGGCATCAAACTGTTCAGAGGACCCTAGGCTTTCATATTTGGGGTGATTTGTCTTGATACCTAAAAGTATGTGTGTAATACGATGCTGCAGGGTCGAAATTTTGAAGTCATTTTTGGAAATGTCCACAAAATCACCAAATTTAGGAATGGTTTGCGGCTTGGTACTTTGGATTACAAAGACATGCATACCCAATTTAGATCCATGGGAATGTGTAGTTTCCGAAAATATATGGTTTTCTGGGGTGAACTTACTTTTTTCTACATTTGCCCCCCTCAAAACAATGTAAATGTGTTGATTTTGCAGTACCTGAAATGACAGACCATATGGGGGTCTTCGTTTTGGGGCCCCTATACGCCACGTGCTTGGGTACACCTATACATATTGGGCATCAAACTGTTCAGAGGACCCCAGGCTTTCATATTTGGGGTGATTTGTCTTGATACCTAAAAGTATGTGGGTAATAAGATGCTGCAGGGTCGAAATTTTGAAGTCATTTTTGGAAATGTCCCCAAAATCACCAAATTTAGGAATGGTTTGCGGCTTGGTACTTTGGAGTACAAAGACATGCATACCCAATTTAGATTCGTGGGAATGTGTACTTTCCGAAAATATATGGGTTTCTGGGGTGAACTTACTTTTTTCTACCTTTGCCCCCCCCCAAAACGATGTAAATGTGTTGATTTTGCAGTACCTGAAATGACAGAACATACAAGGGGGGGTCTTCATTTTAGGGCCCCTATATGCCACATGCTTGGGTACACCTATACATATTGGGCATCAAACTGTTCAGAGGACCCTAGGCTTTCATATTTGGGGTGATTTGTCTTGATACCTAAAAGTATGTGTGTAATACGATGCTGCAGGGTAGATATTTTGAGGTGATTTTTGGAAATATCACCTAAAGCACCAAATTTAGGAATGATTTGCGGCTTGGTACTTTGGCGTAGAAAGACATGCATACCCAATTTGGATTCGTTGGAATGTGTACTTTCCGAAAATATATGGTTTTCTGGGGTGAACTTACTGTTTTCTACTTTTGCCCCCCCAAAACAATGTAAATGTGTTGATTTTGCAGTACCTGAAATGTCAGACTATATGGGGGTCTTCCTTTTAGGGCCTCTATATGCCACATGCTTGGGTACACCTATACATATTGGGCATCAAACTGTTCAGAGGACCATAGGCTTTCATATTTGGGGTGATTTGTCTTGATACCTAAAAGTATGTGTGTAATACGATGCTGCAGGGTAGATATTTTGAGGTGATTTTTGGAAATATCACCTAAAGCACCAAATTTAGGAATGATTTGCGGCTTGGTACTTTGGCGTAGAAAGACATGCATACCCAATTTGGATTCGTTGGAATGTGTACTTTCCGAAAATATATGGTTTTCTGGGGTGAACTTACTGTTTTCTACTTTTGCCCCCCCAAAACAATGTAAATGTGTTGATTTTGCAGTACCTGAAATGTCAGACTATATGGGGGTCTTCCTTTTAGGGCCTCTATATGCCACATGCTTGGGTACACCTATACATATTGGGCATCAAACTGTTCAGAGGACCCTAGGCTTTCATATTTGGGGTGATTTGTCTTGATACCTAAAAGTATGTGTGTAATACGATGCTGCAGGGTAGATATTTTGAGGTGATTTTTGGAAATATCACCTAAAGCACCAAATTTAGGAATGATTTGCGGCTTGGTACTTTGGCGTAGAAAGACATGCATACCCAATTTGGATTCGTTGGAATGTGTACTTTCCGAAAATATATGGTTTTCTGGGGTGAACTTACTGTTTTCTACTTTTGCCCCCCCAAAACAATGTAAATGTGTTGATTTTGCAGTACCTGAAATGTCAGACTATATGGGGGTCTTCCTTTTAGGGCCTCTATATGCCACATGCTTGGGTACACCTATACATATTGGGCATCAAACTGTTCAGAGGACCCTAGGCTTTCATATTTGGGGTGATTTGTCTTGATACCTAAAAGTATGTGTGTAATACGATGCTGCAGGGTAGATATTTTGAGGTGATTTTTGGAAATATCACCTAAAGCACCAAATTTAGGAATGATTTGCGGCTTGGTACTTTGGCGTAGAAAGACATGCATACCCAATTTGGATTCGTTGGAATGTGTACTTTCCGAAAATATATGGTTTTCTGGGGTGAACTTACTGTTTTCTACTTTTGCCCCCCCAAAACAATGTAAATGTGTTGATTTTGCAGTACCTGAAATGTCAGACTATATGGGGGTCTTCCTTTTAGGGCCTCTATATGCCACATGCTTGGGTACACCTATACATATTGGGCATCAAACTGTTCAGAGGACCCTAGGCTTTCATATTTGGGGTGATTTGTCTTGATACCTAAAAGTATGTGTGTAATACGATGCTGCAGGGTAGATATTTTGAGGTGATTTTTGGAAATATCACCTAAAGCACCAAATTTAGGAATGATTTGCGGCTTGGTACTTTGGCGTAGAAAGACATGCATACCCAATTTGGATTCGTTGGAATGTGTACTTTACGAAAATATATGGTTTTCTGGGGTGAACTTACTGTTTTCTACTTTTGCCCCCCCAAAACAATGTAAATGTGTTGATTTTGCAGTACCTGAAATGTCAGACTATATGGGGGTCTTCCTTTTAGGGCCTCTATATGCCACATGCTTGGGTACACCTATACATATTGGGCATCAAACTGTTCAGAGGACCCTAGGCTTTCATATTTGGGGTGATTTGTCTTGATACCTAAAAGTATGTGGGTAATACGATGCTGCAGAGTAGATATTTTGAGGTGATTTTTGGAAATGTCACCTAAATCACCAAATTTAGGAATGATTTGCGGCTTGGTACTTTGGCGTAGAAAGACATGCATACCCAATTTGGATTCGTTGGAATGTGTACTTTCCGAAAATATATGGTTTTCTGGGGTGAACTTACTGTTTTCTACTTTTGCCCCCCCCAAAACGATGTAAATGTGTTGATTTTGCAGTACCTGAAATGACAGACTATATGGGGGTCTTCCTTTTGGGGCCCCTGTATGCCACGTGCTTGGGTACACCTATACATATTGGGCATCAAACTGTTCAGAGGACCCTAGGCTTTCATATTTGGGGTGATTTCTCTTGATACCTAAAAGTATGTGGGTAAATGATGCTGCAGGGTAGATATTTTGAGGTGATTTTTGGAAAATTCACCTAAATCACCAAATTTAGGAATGATTTGCGGCTTGGTACTTTGGCGTAGAAAGACATGCATACCCAATTTGAATTCGTGGGAATGTGTACTTTCCGAAAATATATGGTTTTCTGGGGTGAACTTACTGTTTTCTACTTTTGCCCCCCCAAAACAATGTAAATGTGTTGATTTTGCAGTACCTGAAATGTCAGACTATATGGGGGTCTTCCTTTTAGGGCCTCTATATGCCACATGCTTGGGTACACCTATACATATTGGGCATCAAACTGTTCAGAGGACCCTAGGCTTTCATATTTGGGGTGATTTGTCTTGATACCTAAAAGTATGTGGGTAATACGATGCTGCAGAGTAGATATTTTGAGGTGATTTTTGGAAATGTCACCTAAATCACCAAATTTAGGAATGATTTGCGGCTTGGTACTTTGGCGTAGAAAGACATGCATACCCAATTTGGATTCGTTGGAATGTGTACTTTCCGAAAATATATGGTTTTCTGGGGTGAACTTACTGTTTTCTACTTTTGCCCCCCCCCCCAAAACAATGTAAATGTGTTGATTTTGCAGTACCTGAAATGACAGACTATATGGGGGTCTTCCTTTTGGGGCCCCTGTATGCCACGTGCTTGGGTACACCTATACATATCGGGCATCAAACTGTTCAGAGGACCCTAGGCTTTCATATTTGGGGTGATTTCTCTTGATACCTAAAAGTATGTGGGTAATACGATGCTGCAGGGTAGATATTTTGAGGTGATTTTTGGAAATGTCACCAAAATCACCAAATTTAGGAATGATTTGCGGCTTGGTACTTTGGTGTAGAAAGACATGCATACCCAAATTGGATTCAGGGGAATGTGTACTTTCCGAAAATATATGGTTTTCTGGGGTGAACGTACTTTTTTCTACCTTTGCCGCCCCCCAAAACGATGTAAATGTGTTGATTTTGCAGTATCTGAAATGACAGAACAAACGGGGGGTCTTCCTTTTGGGGCCTCCTATGCCACGTGCTTGGGTACATCTATTCATATTGGGCATCAAACTGTTCATTTGACCCAGGATTTTATATTGGGGGTGTTTTACATTGATACCTAATGATGTGTGGGAGATATGTTGCTGTAGAGTGGAAGCTTTGAGGTCATTTTTCAAAAAATTCACCAATTTCTATAAAACATTATAACTTTAGGAAACAATTGCAACTTAGTGGTTTGGAGTACAAAGATATTTCTACCCATTTTTGATTCACCAGAATCTGTTCTTTCTAGTAATGGGTAGTTTTCTAGGGTAAACCTACTGTTAGCGGAATGTTTGGCCTTGAAATCAAAAGTATGCCGTTTGGGGAGTGTTGCTTTGGAAATTTGGTTGTGTACTGCTTGTAGATTTTGAGCTATACAAGTGAGAAATCTCCATAAAACGATATATATTTGGTATTGTCGCGTTCAGGAGACATAGACCTTTCTAAATCGGCTGTGTTCTCGTACATAAAATGAATGATGTTTCTGATATATGTGATTGTTCTTCGTGCAACATGATTTTTTTCATTTTATTTGACACTTAGAATCCATTATTTTTTTAGAGAAGTAGAATTACACCAAAATTCTTGCATATTGTGAATGTTCAGGTTGTCCTGAAAAAAACAATATATTGTTTTCCTGGGTTAACTAAAAGACCACCCCAGGAAAGGCCCTTAAAGTGAAAGAGTGCAAAATATCTAAAAACTGCTTGGCAGTAGATGTTCGCATCTAGGACAAAACGGCTGGCAGGGAAAGGGTTAAAGTCCAGGGGATCTATCTCTAGATTATACGATCACTTTATCCACATAGGATTCAATAGGCTCCCTGGATTTCAAACTAAATGGGAAGAAGACTTAGGTATCTTAATAGAGGAGAAATCATGGAGTCAGATATATCAAAATATTTTCAAAATCTCAACAAATACTTTATTAAAAGAGAATGGATATAAAACAGCTGCAAGATGGTATATGACACCGCAGAAACTCCATAAAATGCAAAATACGATCTCTCCCCCAATGCTTTAGGGGATGTGGGAAGTAGGGACATGTATGCATATGTGGTGGGATTGCCCTCAAATAAAAAAGGTATAGAAACGGGTTTTCCAGGAAATATGCAGTATATGTAGGTTAAATATTTCTCCCTGTCCAAAAATTGCCTTATTAAATCTAATACCAGAAAATAAAACATATAATGATTCTACTGCTTTACTGATACTTAAAATATGCTTGGCTACTAGAATGTGTATAGCTAAACATTGGAAAGGTTCAATACCTCATATATGGGATTCTATTCAGGCAAAAATTAGGGAGGTATTGGTAATGGAGAAAATAACGGCATTGATAAATAATGAGGTTAATAAGTTCCGTCAAATTTGGGAGCCGTATGTCTGTAAATATCCAATCCACACGGGAATAGATCGTTCTTGTTCATAAGCTATGGTTAATATTGCTAGCTTATAATATAACAACCTTATGTGTATTAATGTTTTTTTTTTTTTTTTTTTTTTTTTTTCTTTTGGGGTTATAAATGTAATCGCATGTATAAGATGGTATATAGTAAGCGTTGTAAATAATGCTGTATAATTAAGATAAATGTCAGCAGTATATTGTCATATAAAAATAAAAAAAAAAATTAAAAAAAAAAAAAAAAGAAATCACGGGGCCCCGTACAACAAAATTTTTGGGGCCCCCTGGGCCCCGCCCACACTGACGACCAAGCTCCACCCCATTTCCCGCCCACTCCACATCGCTGACCACACAGACATCAGCGCTAAAAAAGTAACCCCCCCCCACACAAGTTGTAAAAAGCTATTGATGGTCAGGGCCCCCTTATAAAAAATTGGGGCCCCAAAAAAAAAAAAATTAATTTTTTTTTTTAAAAAAACATTGGTGGCAGGGGCCCCCTTATAAGTTAAAAAAAACGTGGGGCCCCAACAAAAAAAATGTAAAAAAAACTAAAAAATAAACAAACATTGGTGGCAGGGGCCCCCTTATAAGTTAAAAACAATTTGGGGCCCCAAAAAAAAATTTGAAAAAAAAAAAAACTGGTGGCAGGGGCCCCCTTACAAGTTAAAAACAAATTGGGGCCCCAAAAAAAAATTTAAAAAAAAAAAAATTTTTTGAAAAAAAAAAAAAAAACATTGGTGGCAGGGGCCCCCTTATAAGTTAAAAACAAATTGGGGCCCCAAAAAAAAATTAAAAAAAAAAAAAAATTTTTTTTGAAAAAAAAAAAAAACATTGGCGGCAGGGGCCCCCTTACAAGTTAAAAACAAATTGGGGCCCCAAAAAAAAATTAAAAAAAAAAAAAAAATTTTTGAAAAAAAAAAAACATTGGCGTCAGGGGCCCCCTTATAAGTTAAAAACAAATTGGGGCCCCAAAAAAAAATTTGAAAAAAAAAAAATTTTTTTGAAAAAAAAAAAAAAACATTGGCGGCAGGGGCCCCTTATAAGTTAAAAACAAATTGGGGCCCCAAAAAAAAATTTGAAAAAAAAATAATTTTTTTTTGAAAAAAAAAAAAAAACTGGTGGCAGGGGCCCCCTTACAAGTTAAAAAAATTTAGGGCCACCAAAAAGAAAATTATTATTTTTTTTTTTTTTAAAAAAAACAATGGTGGCAAGGGGCCCCTTACGAATTATAAAAAAAATTGGGGCCCCAAAAAAACATGTTTTAAAAAAAAAGATTGGTTGCAGGGGCCTATAGAATATTAAAATAATACATTGGTGGCCAGGAGATTAAAAAAAAAAAAATACACAAACTGGTGTTCAGTAGAATTGAACTCACGGCTTCAGTACTTCAACTTCACCTCCTTTCGTGACTTCGGGTCTTTGCGCTGCTTCAGGACTTCGGCTTCGGCTGTTTTCGTGACTTCGGGTCTTTGCGCTGCTTCAGGACTTCGGCTGTTTTCGTGACTTCGGGTCTTTTCGGCGCTTCGTGACTTCGGCTTTTTCCGTGACTTCGGGTCTTTTCGGCGCATCGGCTTCGGCTTTTCGGCACTTCCGCATTCGGCAGCACAGAGGCAAGACGTACGGCTCGGGCGCTCGTAAGGGGGGCCCGGATCTTCAAAAAATGCAGCGCTGCCGGGCCCCCCTTCATGCCCGGGCCCGGTACGCTTGTCCCCCCTGTCCCCCCCTGATGGCGGCCCTGCCTACATGATATCACACCACAAAGTTGGTCTACAGATTTTCCCTTCAAAAAAGCCAAACATCGCATAACATATCTTGGCATAAAAATACCAAAACACCATAAAGACACTTATAAACTGAACATCAATCATAGATCAATTATAGATAAGATACAACAAGACACACAACAATTGAAATATATCAACTTAACTTTTCTGGGCAGAATCCAGAAACGGAGACATGCGCAGTGGACTCTAATGAATGCTGAAGAAACGCACGAGAGACACTGAACTGTTACTTATTGATTTTATGCGGATTTTAATGCAACCTAAAACCACATGCTTGTGAGTGCAATTTTATTTATTTATTAAAGGATATTTTACTCTTCTACATATGTTGCTTTTTATTGCCCACAAAGGAGAAAGGGAAGGTTGGAACTAGGGACGGAACACCCATATTTGAGACGTGCTTACCTTTCAAGTAATATATAGGATGATGTAGAACAGTGCTGTCCAACGTCTGTGGTACCGAGGGCCGAAATTTTTCCAACCTACATAATGGAGGGCCGATAATGGAAGCCAGTGTTGACCACTCCCTGTTTTTAAACCACACTCACTTTAAACAACACCCATGTTAACACAAGATCATGTCCACATTAATTGTGGTGGCACACCAAAAACCAAATGTTTGGTGCTCACTGCAGGGATATCACTTATCACTCATGTGTGAAAAAAAATTGTCATATTTAGACATACCCTTACATCCATATGCCTCCTCTCCCCTTTGGATAACACAGCACCACCAGCACATGATTAAACACCTTAGGGACCCCTAACAATAATTTATTTTCAAATGCTAACAAACCCCCAGAACAAATACCAGGCTTGTGATCCACAGGCAGAGCAGGGAACACACAGGCAGAGTATTTCACACACAGGCAGAGCAAGGCACACACAGGCAGAGCAGGGCACACACAGGCAGAGCAGGGCACATACAGGCAGAGCATGGAGCAAACAGGCAGAGTATGGCACATAGGCAGAGCAGGGCACACACAGGCAGAGCATGGCACAAACAGGCAGAGTATGGCACACACAGGCAGAGTATGGCACACACAGGCAAAGTATATCACACAGGAAGAGCAGGGCACACACAGGCAGATTATGTCACACACCGACAGAACAGGGCACAAACCGGCAGTGTATGGCACACACAGGCAGAGCAGAGCATGGCACACGCAGGCAGAGCAGGGCACACACGGGCAGAGCATTGCACACGCAGGCAGAGCAGGGCACACACAGGCAGAGTAGGGCACACGCACGCAGGGCACACACAGGCAGAGTATGGCACACACAGGCAGAGCAGGGCACACACAGGCAGAGCATGACACACACAGGCAGAGTATGTCACACACAGGCAGAGCAGGGCACACACAGGCAGAGCACACACAGGCTGAGCATGGCACACACAGGTAGAGCAGGGCACACACAGGCAGAGCAGGTCACACACAGGCAGGTCACACACAGGCAGAGTATTTCACACACAGGCAGAGCAAGGCACACACGGGCAGAGTATGTCACACACAGGCTGAGCATGGCACACACAGGTAGAGCAGGGCACACACAGGCAGAGCAGGGCACACACAGGCCGAGTATTTCACACACAGGCAGAGCAAGGCACACACAGGCAGAGTATGTCACACACAGGCAGAGCAGGGCACACACAGGCAGAGCATGGAGCAAACAGGCAGAGTATGGCACATAGGCAGAGCAGGGCACACACAGGCAGAGCATGGCACAAACAGGCAGAGTATGGCACACACAGGCAGAGTATGGCACACACAGGCAAAGTATATCACACAGGAAGGGCAGGGCACACACAGGCAGATTATGTCACACACCAACAGAACAGGGCACAAACAGGCAGAGCAGGGCACAGGCAGGCAGAGCATGGCACAAACCAGCAGTGTATGGCACACACAGGCAGAGCAGAGCATGGCACACGCAGGCAGAGCAGGGCACACACGGGCAGAGCAGGGCACACGCAGGCAGAGCATTGCACACGCAGGCAGAGCAGGGCATTTTGTATAAAGTGTGAACAATGTGGGCAGTTTCAGTCTCGGTCACAGGTGTGAACAGTACTGGGCTTTAGGGGTGTGAACAATAGAGGTGTCACAAGTGTGAACAATGCAGGGGGATCACAGGTGTGAACAATACAGGGGGTTAGTCTGAATTTGAGGTTTAAACAATGCAGGGGCCAGTTAATCTCTGTAGTGATACCATTTAAATCTTGCACATGGTAAGCAAACACAGCAGGTAGGTGGACAGCCCTGATGTAGAACATATTATTCTAATAATTTGAATTTATTCTTGTTATAGTTCTTGTTTTATTAAGTAGCACTCACCCTGTAACTTTGAAGACCATAGCACTACTTATAGGAACCCAATAGCAGTGTATATACTGTAGCTTTGTTTCCTGTGCGTAAGGAGCAGGTCAAATAGACAAGGTAATCTATCCAAAGAACACCTTAAGGTGCCACCCAGCTGTCTGATGTGCAAAGAACCACCACCTGCACACCATCTGCAGGAAAAATTCACATATTTAAACACTCAAGCTAATCAATTAACAACCCCATCAGTTAAAGCAGAACATTTTGGCTATAAATTCTATTAAATGCAATAATTTTTCACTGGTGCATAGAGTATAAAAATGTATGTGGTGTGTAACAATCTGTCAGCAGCAGATTTAATTTACAAAATGGAAACAGGAATATATATTTCCATATTTTCATCCTGTCCATCTATCTGTGGAACAGATTGAAATTGCTTAGGCCCAATGTCAATGATTTTCCTTGCCTGTAGGAAGACAAAGTGCGAGCAAGAGAAAGACAAATCACATTTCTGTCAGTAAATGTATTTCCACACCAGCTGCATGAGCCACCCCACTGTGCAACAAGAAGGTTACAAGGATTCTGTTCAGGGACCGAGCAAAAGTGCATACTACTAGGTTTTTGTGCTACCTCGTAGAGCTATTTGTTCATAGACATAACATTTTTGGTGCCTTTATGCAATGTGTTTTTTAATAGTTACTCATAACTGAGCAGCATGCCATATTCAGGCCCAAAATACCATTGCTTTTTCAGCAATGAGGTTATGAGTTCTTCGATTTAACCATTATTTACACCTTTGCGTTTCTGTTATTCTTAGATGATTTGTATACTTTTGACTAGGCAATCCCATGGAAAGGGAAATAATCATTTTAGAAGTTAGGCAGAATTTTCTCTAGATATGTGAGAAGCTAGAACTGTAGGTTCTTTGGACAATAGGTGGCAGATTCGTTGTATAACACATATAATTCCAAGTGTCTTATATACAGTGTGTACTAGAGTCATGGGATTTTCAGTACATAAAAAAATCCAGACATGCAGATTAAACATTGCTGCTCCCTTAAATATCTGATGAGTTGCTGTCATCTCTAGAAAATCAATGTTGCATGGCTAGTGCATATTTGGTTGCTATGATGTAGTTACATAGTTAGATTTAGTTTAGAATTTAGGTTGAAAAAAAGACCAAAGCATTAACTGAATCAGCCATCACAATATCAGCCGGCAGGGCATTCCACATCCTCTCTGTCCTGACTGTGAAGAACCACATAAGCTGCTTCAAATGAAAGTTCAGTTTCTCAAGTCTAAAGGGGTGGCCTCTGGTGTGTTGAGACTGTCGGTGGTAAAATGAATGCCCCTTTCTTGTTTCCACTGCACATTTATATCATTTAGAACTTAGAATTGACTTAGAAGAAACAAGGAAGCACCAAAGATTCTTTTTTAATTGTATATTACATTTGCACTAGGCAAGGCTTTGCCTTTTCTGCAGATTTTTAGAACACCAACGAGGAGGTTACCATCATTTTTTGCACACAGAATTAGAAATAGGGCACTTCTGGGCTTGTTTTATTAGAGCAGGTAGCTGTACAAGGGATCTCATCCCGAAACGCGTTAGGTTTTGTACAGCTACCTGCTCTAATAAAACATGCCCAGAAGTGCCGTCTATTTCTAATTCTGTCTGCAATACAGTGGGGACACTGGAGACTGAGCACCTGGCAGAGGGAGAAGATAACGGTGAGCTTGAGCGGTCTCCATTTTTTGTGTTTTTTTACTTGCAGTACCATCATTTTTTGGCCTCGCCCAAGTCTGATGCTAAAATATAATATAACTGAATCATTCCATGATCCAAGCTTTATTAGTATTTCTGCACTGCTTTATCTTGAAAGAGTTAAGGTTCCAGAGAAGCTGAAGTTCCAGCCAAGCAAAGTGCTGCTGTTAAATCCTGAAGCAGTGATCCAGTTGTTCCTTCAAGCTAGATCATTAAATGTGAGTTAACGAGGGAAAGAATCATTTTCAAGTCATTATGGTCTTTACTTTTCCCCTGGCATACAATGCATTCCTTCTTTTCCCTTACACATGAAAAACAAAGCATTAAACCCAAGCTGCTATTCGGAGATGTATTTGCCATCCTCAAGTACCATGATAGGTTTCTTATGGAATAATGGGCTATTGGTGCAACAAAACCTACTCAGATGAGCACAAATCCAGGAGATATTTGCAAGATGTAGCATGTGTGCCTGAGATGCATTCAGTATTACTCCAGACAAACTTGGCACACACACTGCCCAGGTGTTTAAAAAAGGTCAAATGGGGACAAAGCACAATCTTAATCAAAAATTACAGCCAAGAACTTCAAAAAGCTGAAGTAAGATCAGTGCAAGACAGAAGAAGACGAAGCCCTGGCTCCTTCCTACAATTGCTTTTTATTGAAGTTATAGGGAAAAAATTACATTCATGCATCTTTTAAATGTCAGTTTAACCCCTCTGATAAAGAAACAGCTTTAATCTGTTGTATATCCAGTTGCTGGGCAGAGGAGAATTTGCAGAAACATGCCATTCTAATACCACTGAGCTTACAGTCCACTGTTTGATGTTTGAATCCAAAAAAAAAAAAAAAAAATACAACACAAGTGTGTAGCAAAGGTCAACAATAAAAAGTTATAATGTGACTCCGACTCTGTTCTTCCACTTCAAAGGCAGTGTGATTATGTTTGGTCCTACAGTCTCCTTTATAACAGCTGCAAACAATTTGTTAGGTGGTGAGAGACAATGAGTGTTTACATCATTGAACTCCGCTCCAAGACATTTGTGAGTGTGTGTGTGTGTAATAGATTTGTAAATATTGGTGCAAATAAATGCAGAAGAGACATTGCTTGTTATAAAAGCCTAACGGATATTTCTACGTTGGCATGCTACTACCCTCTGCTGGCAAGTTTTTTCTTCTGCTGCAGCAAGCAGTTGCAGAAAGTCAATATTATAGATCCGACATGGAAACTGCGGAAACGTCCAGCTGAAAATGAAAGCTTACACCCTTTTAAAAGCGATTACAGTTCTGGTCATTTGGCAAGCAAGGATTTATTTAGGGATGCACAGGGGGTCTTTGTTCTTGCAGAACATGAAAGTGCAGCAATACATTGATGGGAAATATACTATAATGTTACTCTGTTCAATTACAAAACAAAGAAAACAGGACGTTCAATACAATCCAAAGCCTCAAAGATCAGTTTGCACATGGTGCAGTGCCCCAGCATGAGCAAACGACTGTAGAGGTGTGCAATAGCTGTGGTTTAAAGGAGAACTAATACCTAAAAATGAATATGGTTAAAAATGCCGTATTTTATACACTGAACTTATCGCACCAGCTTCAGCTTCTCAATAGCAGCAATGATCCAGGACTTCAAACTTGTCACAGGGGGTCACCATCTTGGAAAGTTTCTGTGACACTCACATGCTCAGTGGGCTCTGAGCAGCTGTTGAGAAGCTAAGCTTAGGGGTCGTCACAAATTATCAAGCAGAAAATTAGGTTTTTTCTGTAATATAAGCCGATGCTACAAGGCTGATTATTAAATTCGGATGCTAATTGGTTTCTGTGCTGCCATGTAGTAATTATCTGCATTAATTACTAATCAGCCTTATATTGTGCCATTTCTATTCTATTTGTACTGAATATTATGAGTGGGTCCCTAAGCTCAGTAAGTGACAGCAGCACAGAGCATGTGCAGTGAATCAGCAGAAAAGAAAATGGGGAGCTACTGGGGCATCTTTGGAGACACAGATCTTTACTGCTAAACGATTGTGGTTGCCTTGGGCTGGTACAGAAGCCCAAAAACACAATATACAAGTAAGTTTCATACAGAAAATAATTATCCCTCTCATTTCTAAGTAGGTTCATGGTTATGGTAGATTTAAAACAGACCTAAACCGTAAACAAAAATATGGCTAGAAATGCCATGTGTTATATACAGACTGAATTTACTGCACCAGCATACATTTTCAGCTGTTCTATAACATTAAAAAAAAAAAAACGCCTTTTCAAAACTTATCTGGTCTTCTGAATTTTAAACAGTTTTTGACTTTACTACAATTAAATAAATGAGAAGTATTCATCTGAATGCCACATGTTTAAGGAAATAAAATCTACAGCGCCAATTAGCAAAATGCATTAAACGTTCTTTTTATAATTGCTTCCCCTAAAATATAACAAGAGCTGGGTTTTTTTTGGATTAATAAATCAGATGGCTAAGGAGTGAAAAGGATATGACTGCAATTTATGGCTTTGAAATGTGAGATAATATAAATCATAAAATAAAATGACAGACTATTCCATGGAGAGAATTCCGGGGAGATATGTCAAAAAGACTCAGAAGTAATTTGAGTTCATGGTCTGAACTAACAAGTAGCATTTGTTCCAAGGCAAATATTTCTGGGATTAATTTAATACGGTGGCAAACTGCATCTTTCATACTTTTGAGCAGGGTTATTAATAAAAGCCAAGGGATCCAACAATCAACATCTAAAATCATATATTATAATCTTTATATAAATACTCAGCTATTTCTTGGGCTGATAAACTTTGGCAACTGACATTGATTTAAAAGTGCACCAAACTGTAAATTTAATACGTTTTTTTCCCTTCTAGTTTTTGAGATATATTTTTACAGTGTGGTTTTTCACCCTAATAATTTTGTTTTACTGCTAGAATCAGCCACATCGAGAAAGTGAAATCTGTCAGCAACTTGCAGTATGAATGTGTTGGTTGCTCATTTGATTAGACCATCACTGGCAGAATATAGGCAGAGTTACAAGCATGTAGCACCTGTGTGAAAGGATAAAAAAATCTATGTATGCAGATTCCCCCAGGAGCTCCCCTGACTTGGATGGATTCTGTTCTCAAGCTCGCTTGGTCATGTCACCGTGATCTTGAGGAAGAACCATCCCATTGTTTATTTGAGCAGTTCATTTTTTTCTGCGCTGGGAAGCAATATGCTTTCACAATGGTAATTTCCTTTTATGCCCATAAATTCTTATGTGGTTCCCAAGTTTATAAAAACGCTGAGATTTCTTTGTTCTTTTTGAGTTCAGTATCCACTGAGCTTGTGTCAAATATACTCCATCTTTTCACCTCAAGTGGTCTCCAGTTCTTGAAGTTCCACAACAGAACCATCTGCTTTTAGCAAAGGAAAAGTAATTAGAGAGAAGGTAGTGCTAGCTGGGGTATAACAGAGATGCCTACTTTGCAAAACTTTGAAAATATGGGGGTGTTCTTTTTAACATGGGGCATGGTCTATCCATCTCCTACTTCTTGCGTCAATGAATGCTCACTGTGGATGCACACATCAGGTGTCACTGCATGTGCGCACATCTCACTGGGCCATCACTGAATATGGGTTACGTATACCAAACTCATCTATGACTACATCCTTCATATAGGAAAGCTCTGGAGCTATAAGCTCCCTAATACAGCTTTTTATTATATTTTTAACGTTGACATACAGTATATGAACTTTGTATTTGAAAAGTGCAAAATATTATGATGATTTTCTATATGTCAACTGTGCAATTAATCTTTCCATGATTTTTTTCTCTGAATGAATTGGTTAATATTCAATGATAAACTTTTTCTTATTATGACTGTGATGAAATTTGAATGCTCACTGCACACGTGAACATATTGCATGCTGGGGGAAGTCACAATCTTCTGACCTGCCACTAACTATTCAGATTAAATAAAGTAAAAGAACAAATCTGGACATGACAGCAATCGTCCGACAAATTCACCCAAAGTGACAGTCACCCAATGACATACTGCAGTGCAGAGCCAGATCGGACAGGCGCCCTAGGCAACCTGGCCAGTCACAACGCTCTATAGGCGTGCACCAAAAAGGATGCGGATGCGCAAAACTGACGTGGACGCAGGCGCACATAGGAAAGGACGGAGACACGCGTCGGAAAATGGCGACAGGAGATCGGATTAGGGTATGAAGCAGACTACTCTGCCTACCCCTAGTTCCGGCCCTGATATACTGTAGTCAGATGCAGAGACTACATGCAAACTGACATGCAGAGAAATTATCGTTAGCCGACAGAAATCTTTTAACCTGTGCGTTCAACTAAATGACTGATCACCATGGTATGAAAAATGTCCACACATGGTCCAAAATCGTACACAACTTCGATTCATACAACTATATCTTTGCATCTATGGCCAGCTTAACTTCTGGACATCTGGTGGAGATAACAGGTATGGTATAAGGGCTGTTATGTAGGGGATTTGTTCTAGTTAATTTCTAAAATTGTGTCAAAAAGTCCTCAGGGAAGGTGGTTGGTGCATAAATCTCTCATAGATGGCCACATATGGTCCAAGGTTCTGCATCAGGTCAGCTCTGCTCCAGATCAGTTAAAGGGAGTGAAATCTGCCATTTAGGTGCAATCTGCAGGAAACATTAATTTTCAGTAATAAATATTACTGAAAGGAAAGCAGGACAACTGTCTTTATTTTATGGTAACTGTGGCAGTGGGCACTAACCAAATAAAGAAAGCTCTTTAACTCTTGTATTGTGTGTGTATCAGATGCCTTGCCAAATATGTTGTATTAATAATTATTAATAATAATAATAATAATAATGCAAAGGGGACCCTCAAACGAAAAGTTTGAAAACAGCTGCCTTGGCAAATATCTCATCAGGCAGTTCAAATAGATGCAGTATACAAAAAGTTTCTACTTATTTGGATCAGAATAATTACAAGGACACCTGCCTGGTCGCTTTCAGTTTCAGATCACCTGATAACCTCCATCCATACATATCCTAATAAGGGTAATCAGCGAATCTAGTTTTTCATTCAGGTTAGTCAACTGTGATTGAGAGCAGTCATCCAAAACAAGATTTAGAACGGTCATTGGAACTGACTAAACATATTCGGGGGAATGTAATAAAAGTCGGTAACGGAAAAACTATTCGCAATGCGAAAAGTTATGCCTTTGCGCTAACAAATTTTGCTTTGCGCAAATTTAATATAGCTTTTGCGAACTGTTTAGCGACCACTTCCGACAGTGGAAGACCGTTTGCAAGTTTTATAGTTTTATGCACAGTAAATGTAATAAAACTTTTTACTAAAAAAGTTGTTATGTTTGCTCCGAAAGATTACGACACCTTCAAGCACTTCGTAAAGGAAAACTATACCCCCAAAATGAATACTTAAGCAACAGATAGTTTATATCAAATTGAATGACATATTAAAGAATCTTACCAAACTGGAATATATATTTACATAAATATTGCCCTTTTACATCTCTTGCCTTGAACCACCATTTCGAGACTCTATCTGTGCTGCCTCAGAGATCACCTGACCAGAAATACTACAACACTAACTGTAACAGGAAGAAGTGAGGAAGCAAAAGGCACAACTCTGTCTGTTAATTGGCGCATGTGACCTTACATGTGGTTTGTATGTGTGCACAGTGAATCTTACGATCTCAGGGGGCAGCCCTTATTTTTTAAAATGGCAATTTTCTATTTATGATTACCCAATGGCACATACTACTAAAAAAGTATATTATTATGATAATGGTTAATTTACACAAAGCAGGGTTTTACACATGAGCTGTTTTACTCAGTATCTTTTAATAGAGACCTACATTGTTTGGGGGGGTATAGTTTTCCTTTAAGAGTGTGCAATTAAAATTCGCAATGCGCAATTAATATTCACAATGCAATAACAGTATAAGAAACAATGTTACATTGCGAGATGTGGATTTTTATTCTTATTGGTGCAAATTGTTTTGCTCTTTGCGACTTTTATTACATTCCCCCGAAAGTCTTGCCACAATACATAAGGTTAGACTAATGTTTAGTGTGTGCCCTTCTCAATCATAATTGGGAGTTCATCCTTGCTTAGATAGGCTCTGTAGCAGAGTGAGGTTCTACAGACTGACAAGCTAGGTCTTGATTAGCCTCAGGTGACTAATCAGTAGCCCTACCTGATCAGTCTCACAGGGACTCTTATGAACTAAATGTACAGAAGTCTATGGACCTGTCCCCAACAAGATTACTGTAAACCTTCGCTATTTTTGTGTTATCCTGCCAATGAAAGTTGTTTCTTTTTTAACTGTTAGCTGAAGAAAACTGCCTTTATTTTTTACATTTTTCTGCCATTTTTCTTTGAGACTTTTTGCTGCCCTGATTTCCTTGTAGAATTGAGGCAAACGTCTCCTCCTGGATCGTAGGGAAAGTGCTTAAAGGGATCCTGTCATCGGAAAACATGTTTTTTTCAAAACGTATCAGTTAATAGTGCTACTCCAGCAGAATTTTGCACTGAAATCCATTTCTCAAAAGAGCAAACAGATTTTTTTATATTCAATTTTGAAATCTGACATGGGGCTAGACATTTTGTCAATTTCCCAGCTGCCCCCAGTCATGTGATTTGTGCCTGCACTTTAGGAGAGAAATGCTTTCTGGCAGCCTGCTGTTTTTCCTTCTCAATGTAAATGAATGTGTCTCAGTGGGACATGGGTTTTTACTATTGAGTGTTGTTCTAAGATCAACCAGGCAGCTGTTATCTTGTGTTAGTGAGCTGCTATCTGGTTACCTTCCCATTTTGTTTGGCTGCTGGGGGGGAAAAGGGTGATATTACTCTAACTTGCAGTACAGCAGTAAAGAGTGATTGAAGTTTATCAGAGCAAAAGTCACGTGACTTGGGGCAGCTGGGAAATTGACAAAATGTCTTGTCCCATGTCAGATTTCAAAATTAAATATAAAAAAATCTATTTGCTTTTTTGAGAAATGGATTTCAGTGCAGAATTCTGCTGGAGCAGCACTATTAACTGATTCATTTTGAAAAAACGTTTTTTTCCCATGACAGTATCCCTTTAAATAGTTGCTAAAAAATATCAAACAACTGTCTTAGAACCACCCTAGATCTGAATGAACAGTTTCAAAAAGAACTGTGTATCATCAGCTTCACAAATTAGATATTTATGTTAGCAATTTAATGTAGAAGCTGCTTCTGAAATAGGCAAATGCATAGAGACTGTTTTAATGAGCACAAATGTATGATTTCTGGAGAGAGAGGAAAAAAGTAACATGGCCTGGGGAGTGATTATTTTCTTTCTGCATATGGACTATTAAAACGTGGCGTTTGATCTGCTCTAGTATGAACAGTTATCTTGTAAAAGTCATTGAGCCTGATTATTACTGGGTATCACAGAACTGCAGAAATGGAGAACAGGAGTACAGTGTCCCCATATTACATAATATAACAATACATATTACAGGTGCTATTATTCGTAGTGTAACTATCATTATTCTTATATATTCTTATATATTTAGAAAGCATGTATATCACAGTGCTGTACAATAAAAGGGCACAATAAAAACAATGACAAATACAAGAGGAAAAGAAGCTAACAGTGCTAAACAGATTCAAGAGTGACTTTGTAGGAGCCATACTGAAGTTAGTTTATTTTTATGGCCTCCCCCAATCAAGATCTAAATATCATTGACCTTTATGGCATGGGGGGGGTCCTGGATTGCAGTGCAGAGTCTAAGATGGGTTGAAGACTATAACCAGTTCATTGCATTATATATTGAATAATTTAAACCCAGTCATAATATAAAATTATATTATAAGTTACTGGGGCTCATTTATAAACTTTGCGCAGGGCAGATTGGTTCGCACAGTGAATATATTTGCCCTGCGCATGGTTACATTTATAAAGCTAAATAAAAGTGTGCAAAGAGAATTGCGAATTGCTATTTAAATATGTCAATTGTGAATATTTATGTGAACACTCTGCATTATAATTACGCCACAACTTTGGTGGTGGAGAAAATATTCGCAATTTGCAGTTTTGCAAATTGTGAATTTAAGCTACTGTGTATGCAGTTTTCGAGCACAACAACCTCGCACAGTGGGCGCACTCACGCAAACACCTCTCTGATTTGCGATAATTTATTCACAACGCAAATTTACAAAAAATGGAAAGTCTGTCAGCAGTGCAATATATTAACGTTCAGGAAAAAACATGGGCAATGCAACCACTTGCAAAAAATATGTGATGCACGAACTTTATAAATGACCCCCACTGCGATCCTCCATCACCATACAAAGGCATGAGGCCAAAGGCTGAGTGCTTTTATACATGGCATAAGGTAACTACAGATTTCCTCATATTTAACAATAGGGGTACAATAATGTGACACATTACATTACTGAGCACCAACTATAACTGTGGACAACACCATGCACGGCTTATATTGGGAATAAAATACCACTTATCCCAAAATGTAAGGAAACAAAAATAGGTGGACAACCATTTCATAAAGCCCTTATCCATTGGATACGTCAAGTCCACAATATTAGATGGGAAAGCAGGCATACTGTAACGCAGGGTATCCGAAACCCAGAACAAGGTTCCGGTCTTGGCCCAAGGAGAGAGTTCTGAGCAAGCAAGGGAACTGAGTGTAGTGTTGTAGAATGGGGAACAAGGAATGTGGTCCAAAGCCAGGCTGGGTCTGTAACAATCAGTCAATACGGTACAGACACAGGAGACTTAGGAATAGTCGGGGACACAGGTCGGGTCAAACACACCAATAAAATATCAGAATCCAAGAGAGTAGTCAAAACAGTCAATATTCAGTACAGGCAGCGAACAGGATGAAAACCAGGGACAGACAGGATCAATAATAACTTAGAATACACAGAAGAAATCACACAGGAACTTAAGAAAAGACCTTTACATTGGGCAATGATTACCCCATTGAAAGCTGTTTAAATATTTGAATTTTGCGCCAGCCGGTGACGTCACGTTCGGAAACTTCCGGATATAGACAACTGCGCAAAACCTGGAAGAATCAAATTCGCAGACACATTGCCGAAGAGGACGGATGCATTGGGTGTCCCCGCCGGCACTGCGTCACAGCCGCACCCCCACTAGACCACCAGGGTGAGTTGTTGAACATAATTTGTAAAGGTTCACACAATAGAGCAGTATTCTCAAAAATGGATCATCATAACATGATCATGAGGGGATCATAAAGACATCATGACTCTTTTATGTTATAATGAAATCATGTATAGGACAATCATGACTCTCTCAAGGTACACACACATAATAATAATATTTAGCAAAGATAATATTTTTCCAAATGCTTTTGCAGCTGCAATAGATTCAGAATGCACTGAGCATTTGTGTATCCAAACATTTGGGGTGGTACTTATTTTTGTTGTTTTGTATGTCAGCCAAGTCAGCCAAACATCAAATGTACAGGACATGGTACAAAACTGTACTTCAGGCTTTAGATTGTGTCCTACCATGCAGTTTGTCCAGGCTTTCCTCAACACAATACAAAATCAAATACATTAAATTACAACATAAAATTCCAACAAGTAACAAACATGTTCAGTATAATAATAAATACTACAAATAACCATGTAATTGAACTGTGTGGCACTCTTTTAATTCAAACCTCAATACTAAATTTTGTATGGCGCTGGGTTGAAAACAATTACAACCTGTACACTATAAGTCAGTAAAGCTCCCCACTGAATATTTAGAATAAGTAGAACATATTAATAAACTTTTAAACCATTTAAACTTTCAAACACATGCACAGGTGCCAATTTTGCCTGCCAAGAAATCTTGAATGACATTTACCCACACAGAAAAAGGCCTTTTTGTGCTTAATGGGAGAAATGCAGCATTTCCTGGCTGTAAGGTAGTATTTGTTCTAACCCCTGGGATGTGCTTGTTAAACTTCCATTTTCATCACAAGTCATCATCGCTTGTTTACAATTTACCCACAAAGAAATGCGTTGTGGATATAGCAGAAAACGGAGACTGAAAAGCTTGCTGATAAAAAAAAATAACACACTGACTAAAGCTGGCCATAGGCACAAAAATATAGTCGTAAGAATAGAAATTTCATACAATTTTCGGACCGTGTGTATCATCCCAACATTTTTCATACCATGGCGATTGTTCATTTAGTCGATCGGTCAGGTTAAAAGATTTTTATCGGCAAAGGATAATTTCTCTGCCTATCTGACAATATCAATGGGTGATTATCACTAGAATTTGTTGATGCTTGCTGTCATGTCCAGAACATTGTCTGATTTCTTCTTTTACTACTTTATTTTATCTAAATGGTTAGTGGCAGGTCGGAATATTGGGACATCTGATCATTCGTCCAATATAAGGGTGAAATCTGTACGTCTATGGCCAGATTTAGTCCTATAAATCAACAACAAAAGAAATCAACGACAGAAGATCCCAATCTTTAACTGTAAATAAGAACTTTTTCCCTGACACTGTGTTGTCCCTAATTGCTGGAAAATGTTTCATGTGATAGGGATCATGAGGCTCCCTTCACAATCTGAATGCTGCATTGGTGGAAACATGCTCAAGCCTGTTTATTTGAAAATTTATTTTCCCGATGGTTTTGCTATTTTTAACTTGCGCGTAATAAAGTCTCACACTCAAAAAACACACAAGTGGATTTCATTCTATCTTAGCTGTTTCTTGCAACTGTAACAGTGGCAATGAGTGCACTATAGGAAGACAATTTACTTACATATGACCCGTTTGCATTATAATAACCTGTATAACAAGGACCTCTGTTGAAATGGTTAAAGTACAAAAATATGTTTATCTAAACTGCCATTAATATAGCTCTGCTTGTTAAAACATTAATGGGCCAATGTATGATAGTTATCAAAATATTTCACCTATTTTACTTCCGTGCACATAATGATATCTCAATCCCAGCGATACAATTGTGACACCCTGCCTGGATACTCAGTTGTTATTAACTTGGCCACAGGTGCTCTGCAGATGGTAGGTTTAGTCTACTTTAACCTGGGTACTCTGATTCTTGAATACTACTGCTTTAATATGGCTCCTCTCATGACTCTTGCCCTGGTCCCATCGCTTCTTGAGTTCTATGTTTAAATTCCAAATGGGAGTCTCTGGATTTTCATGTAATAAGAACTTGTGTAGTTGAGGGCCAGACCCAAGGCCAATAGTTCCAGTTATAAGCAATAGCATGCCTAGGCCTGAAATCCAGTTACATTTATGGGGGTTTGGGATTGCCTTAAATGATTCTGCACCAGGTTCCAAAACTTCTAACTTTCTGCAGTTGAATGCACACAAATAGATATTGTCAGCCATAAAAAACAAAGATATTTTCCAAGGTGTGTTGATACTAACAACCCTTGTGCCGATACCTATTGGACATGCTGGGACATCTATTCAGCTGATAATAGAATCAGCAAAGTATACCATGATGAGCTGAATGCATTGATCATTTGTCCAACTCCTGTAAAATCAGAACCTACACTGACTTGTGGGTTTCCAGAGAGTGGAACTAAACTGGCTATTTGCTAGTTTGAGTGTCAGGTTGAAAAGATAGTTTCATCTATATTTACCTAGTTTTTTTTTTATCTAAGAGATTAAAGATACATGGGTTTGGAAATTGCTCTACACATACTTAAAATGCCATAAGACGTTACCATGTATAACCAATCACAAGTTATTATAAGAATTATGAAAAGAATGTTATATAAAGAAACACCAACATACCCTTTGATATGAACCTGAGCCATAACCTAAAGCTTAGTTTCTTTGCTAAGCCCCTTTCCCTAGGCTGGCAACCTTCTACACAACTATAGGCCTACCCAGTTTTTCACTCACCTTGCCATCTATCCCCGTACCCATTTTTAACCACATAAGGAGGGAGGAACACTGTTTATGCTATTGCTCTTCCCGCTACAGAAACTGGTAAATTGCACCAAGGGTCTTTATTGATTTATAACAAACAAGGGAAAGTTGTGCTCACCCTTAAGTGGGAGTGCAATGAGGCTGTGACCACAAAATTCATACAGACAAATACAAGAGTTCCTCTGCACTCAACCCATTATCAATATATTTAAGATATTAAGACATTGTGTGCCTTAATGATTTACCCATGAACAAAAACCTTAGGTAGTGAGGCCTTTAGTCAGCATGTGCATCTCTTTTCTAATGTGTAACATTGAGATCACATTGATCCATCCAAAGAATGCCCCATTGATGACTATATCCCTGTCATCCATTTTGCAATGAATTACTTTTTGGATCCTCCTTTTTAAGTGGTTGTCAGGTGGTTATTGGCAAAAAAATATTCAAATACAATGGATTTCCATATATCTGAAAGAAGCATAATACTAAACTGCCTTTGTTTTCACATCACCTGAGCTTGCTATAACCAGTTCTAATTTACTGCCTCAATAAATGGGAATTTTCCTGATATTATATATTTTGATCAGCCCTGTAAGTGTTGCATCATTTCCAGGCCACATATAGAAAGCAGAACATATGTCTGTACTATAGTATTATATCAAATGTTGACAAATATCCAAGTAGTATGAACACTTGGGGTACAAACATCCTACAAGATATAAAAATGACTGCAGTAAGCATTGCTAACCTTCTGCCTCTATTATTATTAGTCTGCAAGTTACCATCAGCTCTGCCGACATATATAAAAGAAAAATGCATAATCTTTCTTTTGTTTTGCTTCTAACAGATAATAATTGTTGCAGTCTTACCAGATTGTCAAAGGTTTGCATTTCTCTGCAAGCTAATTAGCTTTACCTTTGGGAGGAAAATATTTGACACTCCATAATCTGTCAAAACATGTGTTTACTTAACTTTTAAAAATACTTTTTTGTCACCTTGGGGAAAACATTGATTTCTTTACCCTGTCTTATTGGTAACAAATTACTTGGCAAGCACGCTCATATTTCGAAGTAACTGACATATCTGCGTTCTGCAAACAGTGTTTGTACTGCTTCCAATTCACTCCTTTCGATCATTATTTTCCAATATACTTTCCCAATTCTTTTGGAAAAGAAGATGTAATAAAACCTCCTAAAAGCAGTTTGCTGACTGCATGGCTCAATATCAATTTGCCGAAGTTTGCGGAGAATCATTAGTATCTCATTAGAAGCGTCTAACAAATGGCAACTGAAACACCATAAAGAAGGATGCAGACAAGAGAAAAAAGAAAGATCAACCCAACAAATATTGAATACTATTGATCTGATGCATATGAGCTGCATTTTAAACATTGGTGCTTAAGCTCCACAGACATTTTTACGGTTGATATGTTTCAGTGGTCTGAATCTATCTAAGTGCTTAAGTAGAGCAACACCTGGCATTAGTAAGGCATGTATGAATATGGAAATTAAATAGCTCTCTGGCCTTCATGACCAACAAGAACCACATATTTAAAGGGATCCTGTCATCGGAAAACATGTTTTTTTCAAAACACATCAGTTAATAGTGCTGCTCCACCAGAATTCTGCACTGAAATCCATTTCTCAAAAAATCAAACAGAATTTTTTATATTCAATTTTGAAATCTGACATGGAGCTAGACATTTTATCAATTTTCCAACTGCACCTGGTCATGTGACTTGTGCTTTCTTGTGCTTTCTGGCAGGCTGTTGTTTTTCCTTCTCAATGTATCTGAATGTGTCTCAGTGAGACATGGGTTTTTACTATGGAGTGTTGTTCTTACATCTACCAGGCAGCTGTTATCTTGTGTTAGGGAGCTGTTATCTGGTTACCTTACCATTGTTCTTTTGTTTGGCTGCTGGGGGGAAAAGGGAGGGGGGTGATATCACTCCAACTTGCAGTACAGCAGTAAAGAGTGATTGAAGTTTTTCAGAGCACAAGTCACATGACTTGGGGCAGCTGGGAAATTGACAATATGTCTAGCCCCATGTCAGATTTCAAAATTGAATATAAAAAAATCTGTTTTCTATTTTGAGAAATAGATTTCAGTGCAGAATTCTGCTGGAGCAGCACTATTAACTGATTCATTTTGGAAAAAAAAAATTTCCCATGACAGTATCCCTTTAACATATTTATGCCAAAATAGCACATGTAATGAGCAGAAAATCCAGACATCTCAGCACCAAAAGGTATTGGCTAGTGATGGGCAAATTTCTCCCGTTTCGCTTCACCAGAAAATCTGTGAATTTCCCGCAAAATCTGCGAAACTGTGAAAAATTTGTGAAAAACGTGAAAATTGAAATTGACCCACTTGTGTCAATTTTGACGCTGGCGTTAAAGTCAATGTGCGCCCGAATAGTGTTGGACACGCTTCCAAAACTTTTTGATGCAGGTGAATTTTCATTGGAGATTCGTGAATTTATTTGCCGGCGGCGTAATGCGGAAATTCCCCGCAAATTCGTGACAGGCGAATTTATTCCCCCATCACTAGTAGTGGCCAAAGGACATTCAGTTTTGTATTCTATCTTCACTTTTCTTATGAACAGCTGGGCAAGGTCAATATATTTTACCTGTCCTCTTAAAGGAATTATTCAGTATAAAAATAAAAACTGGATAAATAGATAGGCTGTGCAAAATAAAAAGTGTTTCTAATATAGTTGCACGGCCTATCTATTTATCCAGTTTTTATTTTTACACTGAACTGTTCCTTTAAGACACTATTAATTATATAGTGAATAAAGTACCCCTCTTGTAAATTATAAGGATATTATAAGTTACCAAGGAGTTTCATGACCATATAAAAATACGAGGCCGAATTAACAATTAAGCCATATTAATGTATTGGTTGCAATATGTATTATTTTGCCTAGCCTCTATTTTAGAACTTGTGTTGTTTTACAATGTGCCACTGGTTGCTTATTTTATTTGCTGCTAATACTGATTTCATTAACTCTAATGTTTCATAGGGAAATTGGTAGCTGATACTTGTAGCTATCAAGAAAATGAACAGAAGTGCCCAGTCTCCCCTGCATACGGCTGCAACTCCGCCTACCTGCATCAATTCATGGCACATAATGGCCTGCTTTTATTTATGATTTATATACAGTTTATTTTAATCTAACAACATTTCTTTTCTTCTTGAATTTTATCTTTTCTATGCAATTGCATTTTCTCTGTTTAGGCTACTGAATCATGACTCAAGGTCAAATAAGCTATGGATCACTTTTCACCAGATATAATATTATGTTTCTGTAAATTCCATACTTCCCTGCCTCCCCAATAGTAACATTTACTCAGTGCACATGCGTGATAAGTTTACAGCTATTACTTATCTTAAATTGCTTTTGGCTTTTTCCCTGAGTATTGTTATAAATGAGCTACACAGAAAACTCGCATGAATATATTCATTTCTCTCAATATCCGTCCATACAGAAGCATAAACTTGCATGATTCATTTGTATGAGGCTCCTTCTTTGTTTTTTATTGTGTTGTTCCTTTTAGAAGTTAATTATTATGACAAAGAATTCCTAAACACTGGTAATCTGTAAACTTCTCTGAAGCATTCAGCCAAAGAAGCTTTGTAAAAATAAAACAAGGTTAAATAAGTTTTCATTTCCAGGAGCAATTTGATGTTTCTGTTCACAAATGTATCATTTGTGGGATTCCCTGTGGAAGATCTCTAAGAGGATTTAGTTATTTAAAAAATGCGGAATGTTTATAATGCACATTTTCTCTGCTGAAAAAGACATTATAATCAATGGTGTATCTTTTAAAGCCTCACTACAAAAAATCTTCTGTGGCGCCTAGGACACAACAGCAGGCCCTCAACCACCTAAGTCTCAACAACTCTCCTCAAAAACAGTGAGCCAGCAATGAGTCTGAAATGGCAGGGGAAGGGGAACTTCTGTACAGGAGACCATTGTTCCCACGCAAGGTAGGGGCTGTCAAACAAGAACTAATTGCAATATGTGGTCGTCCAGAGAGTTCTATAGTCCTAACTCACCAAAGAGCTCTACAGACTCTGTCATTCTTTGTATGACAATTATTTTGATACAACTCAACTTTTTTATAGTGTCATATAATCACCCAAATAACGTGAAAAAGAAAATGACATAAAATTGGGTACATTTGGTTTCATGAATAAAGCCATATATCAGCCTCAATAGGGTTCAAGATTCACAGGAGCCTTGTCTCAAAATGTACTGTGTTTAACACAGTCAGACAATGAGTATATATTTATATTTACTGCTCTAGAGAAAACTTTGTCCTACTTTCTCACAGCAGTGTTGTGTGCAAATGATGCTGAATCACATATAATACAGGTTTCCTAGTTTTTCTTAACAGCCCCAGTGTCCTGAATCCAGTACTGCCACTGTCACCATGACTGTTATAATAAGGGTGTTTTGGGTAGTGGTTGTCCAAGGATTCCAAAAGGCTAAAGAGCTATGGTCAGACTTCAATGGGCCACAATTGGCCATTTCTGCAAGGTATAGTTTATCTGGTTTGTGTATTTTTCAGTCTATTTTATTTGCAAGTTTTCTTGGCTCTGTAGGATAATTAACTGTATACTTGGTTGAGCTGGCTCAATTCAAACTACTTTTAAATAGTTCTCTTCTGCTTGAGAATTGTTTTATTTGTTGTACCCAGCTCCCTTCCATGTGGTTGAGGAGAATTATATGAGAGGAGAAGGTGGTGCTAAATTGTTGGCGTTCAGATGTATGCCCTTCATTCACTCTTGATGCATTTATCATCTTGGAGTATAAAGGTGTCCATAGACTTTTACTTTCCCTAATGACCAATTTTAGTGCATTCCCAAGAATCCGTCAAATAATCGCTAATGATTATTTGACATCAGTCAGAAAGTCAGTTAGTCAGGTTAGAAATTTTTCATTATTCACAGTGAAATGTATCCATTGTCAATTGTTTGCAGAGACAAGCAGGCAGCTATCAACACTTTCCCTAGCTTCAACTAGACAATCTCTTGAAATGGTCTGTTGATGGACAAATCGTAAAAATTAAGAGCGGCATGCCGCCCAGCCGCATTATGGGGACCAGTGCGTCCACCATTCGCCAGCGCTCACTTGCGGCGGGGAGGGATGCGGGCGCCTGCCCGAGGAATCCGGCCCTGTCTGTTGATAAGTTACACATACTGCTTTGCTGCAGCAGTGGAGCAATATTATTTCCTAAAGGATAAAACAATTTGAAGGCATACAAAATCAATACATCAAAAGGGAAAAGAATAATGTCTACATTGGTGTAAGAATCAACAAATCAAAATCCTTGTCCATCATCTTTTTATTTTCCACTTACCATATATTGTATACTGTAGGTGTGAGATCTATGTTGACTGATTGGGAGCTTGGAGTTTACTAGAATGTGAGAAGCTAAGATTTTTCCATATTGTCGAGTTCCATGACTTAAGGTTAGTTAAAGCACAAACACAGCTCTTCACACATCAATATGCACTTATATTAGCTTTGCTAACCTCAGTTACAAAGTACTGCCTTATTAATATTGAGAAAAAACAAAAATCTGTCAAGTTAACAATTCAGCTCAGTGGAAAAGAACTAAAGTAATATTCATCTCCAAGCAATGTTTGATTTTGTATTCTAGATGGAACTAAGATTTGTTTCATTCATACATTTTCAATGTACTGTAGTTGTTGACCTGATGGGTAGATGGTTAGGTCAGCTACCAGTCCATTTTAATAGCTCCACTTTTGTCTTCAAATACCATTATTTACCTCCGCAGTTTTTTGTTTTTTTGAAGACCAGTTCAATAGTTTAAGGCCAATGTCATATGCAGTTAATGTCAGTCTATGTTTTTCAGCCAAGTGAAAATCAGTTTTTATCAACTTCCGGATTCCGTTAGATGGTAAACATGCAAAACTGCATGTGAAAGTACTTTTGCACCAAAAAGCATAAAGCATTTTGAGGGCAATTGCTTTCAAGCCTGCAAGTATATGGGGTGATGGGTGCTTTTCAGCAGGCTAAAATACACTGGCTTAAAATCTTCCGGGTTAAATAGTACAGCTGAGTACTGTAGTTTAAAAGAGGATATAACATTTAAAAGTAAACAAAGGTGCAGGAACTGATGGCATTCACCACAGGATACTAAAGAATCTTAGCTCTGTGACTGCCAAACCGGTTTACTTACAACAGATTGGCATATTGATAGTGTGGTGCCATTAGGAGATCCCTTCTCAGCCTGGTTTCTATATGCCTGTGATAGGAAAGCTTTTGGAGGTGGTATTAAGGGATAAGATGTTGGAATATCTTTTAATACACAGTACTATGATTATGTTCAAGCATAGCTTAATGCACAACATATTTTTGTTTACAAATTTAAAGGAGGAGGAAAATCTAAATCACGGGGGGGGGAATGTTATGCACCCCCCAATGATTGTCATCACTTACTTGATACCCCAGGCTGGTGGTCCTGTTAGCAGAAAACTGCATCTGGGTACTTCTGTATTTCCATGGAGCAATTCTCTTTCTGCTTCTTCTTTCTTTGCATGGGTGGCATGCACAGTAAAAAGCTGAATTTTAGCCAAAAAAAAGCACTCTACTGGATATGTGTTGGCCCATGGGTACTAACACACATCGTACCCTGGGCAGCTGCAGTTTTCTCTTAGGAGCACTGGGTAATTGATTACAATAACTTGGGTGTGCCTAACACTTGCCACCCCAGTGATTTAGATGTACCTTTTCCTTTAAAGGAGAACTAATGCGTAACTCAAGAAGTACACATAGAATAGAAATGTCACAATATAAAACTGATTAGTAATTAATACAGATAATTACTACATGACAGCACAGAAACCAGTGCAATTAGCATCAGAATTTAATAATCAGCCTTGTAGAATCAGCTTATATTACAGGCCAACCTCATTTTCTGATTGATAATTAGTGACGACCCCTAAGCTTAGCTTCTCAACAGCTGCACAGAGCCCACTGAGCATGTGAGTGTCACAGACACTTTCCAAGATGGTGACCCCCTGTGAGAAGTTTTAAGTCTTTGATCATTGCTGCTATTGACAAGATGAAACTTTAGGCAATAAGTTCAGTATATAAAATACGGCATTTTTAACCATATTCATTTTTAGGGTTTAGTTCTCCTTTAATTGCCCTCTAAATGGAGGTGAGCCCATGACTAAGTGCCCTGGGTGGGTGCGAAATGCAAGGGCATATGGAGATGGCAAATATACATTTTTAACTTTGTACTAATAAAATATATTTTTTAACTAATCTTCCTTAGTCCTGTGGATCCATTTGAGTGCCGGTCGGCCCTGCTTTTCCCACATATTTGAAGCAGAAACCTAGGCCTTGGCATGCCATGAGCAAATGTGATCTACTTAGATTTTGATGAAGTATATGATATAGTACCCTACATGGGGTTATTGATTAATTTAAGTAATACTGGCCTCTTGCTTCTCTGTATACTGTATTTATACGTGATCTTGAGGTACTGTCTCTGTTTTCTGATTATAATTATTTGAGGATGTTTCTAATTGGCAGATAGGTTTTAATAAATTGAAGAACTTGGGGAAACTTTCCAAGGAGAGTCAGCACTAATAAGTGCAAGGTTATGCACTTGAGAAGGATTTGGGGGTTATTGTGGATAACACGCTTTACAATTCTAAGTAGTGAAAGTGCATTTATGAATTGAAGGGCACAACTTTTTGGGCAGTTTTTAAAACTTGCATAACTGTACAGTTTTTTACCAGCACCTATTTCTGATTTTCTCAGATACGCTTTCATCTGATATGGTACCTATGGACTGGAGAAAAGCTGATGTCATTCCAATATTTAAAAAGGGATTGTGATCTGAGACTGGTAAGTATAGGCCAGACATATGTGGTGGGCAAATTATTTGAAGGCTTGTTAAGAGATCACATTCAGAATTTTGTCCTAGTGAATGGCATCTTGAGCAGAAATCAGCATGGCTTTATGAGGGATAAGTCATGTCTAGGGATGCACCGAATCCACTTTTTTGGATTCGGCCGAACCCCCGAATCCTTCACGAAGGATTCGGCCGAATACCGAACCGAATCCGAATAGGGGTGGGAAGGGGAAAACATTTTTTACTTCCTTGTTTTCTGACAAAAGTCACGCAATTTCCCTCCCTGCCCCTAATTTTCATATGCAAATTAGGATTCGGATTCGGTTCGGCCGGGCAGAAGGATTCGGCCGAATCCGAATCCTGTTGAAAAAGGCCGAATCCTGGCCGAATCCCGAACCGAATCCTGGATTCTGTGCATCCCTAGTCATGTCAGACAAATTTGATCTGATAAGGTAAGTAAGATGCTGGACAATGGAGGGGGGCAGTAGACTATTTGGATTTTACCAAAGCGTTTGATACCATGCCCCAAAAAATGACTGCTTTCTAAACTAAGGTCTGTTGGGCTTAATGAAGTCGTTTGCACATGGATAGAAAACTGGCTACAGGATCGGGTACAGAGGGTGGTTGTTAATGGGACATTCTCTACTTGTAGTAAGGTTCTTAGTGGGGTCCCTCAGGGCTCAGTATTAGGTCCACTTTCATTTAACTTATTCATTAATGACTATGGGTAGGATGTTGTAAGTAAGGTATCAGTGTTTGCAGATAACAAAACTATCCAGCCGAATTAATTCCATCCAGGATGTGGCATCCTTGCAACAGGATCTTGACAAACTGGTAAAGAGGAAAGGAAAGACTGGCCAAGTTGGTGTTGTTAACGCTGGAGAAGAGGCGCTTAAGGGTAGATATGAAAACTATATATAAATATATAAGGGGATCATATAATAATCTCTCTAATGCTAATTTTGTCCTAGTGATCCAGAGACTGGTCTGATTTTGGAGTCAGGAAACCCAAATTCACTAGAGAATGCCATTATGATAGACAATTGTAATTGGAAATGGAGAGAAATGGAAGAAAATAATGTATACACTGCACAGTGCCTCAATTTAATTAAAAAGAATAGTCAGTTATAACGTGAAAATATAATAAACTCGAAGTGCACTCGGCTCTGCAATCATTGATAAATAGTCCCTGTGTCCCTTAATATTCCATTCTATCAGACTGTCAGTCTGCCAGTCCTGCACTTGCTATAACTTGCTAGAAAATAATGGCATCTGATGAAAACTTCACCCTCCTAACTGATGATAACTCACCCTCCTAATACCCACAACCTTCTCCTTTGATTGCAAATTATCCTTTACCTCTCGATGCTCACGTTACCAAGCTAAATAAAAATAAAACTGAAATGGTCTTACACAAAAGGAGATGGTTCTGAGTGCAATTCCCTCACATTACTTACAGCTTCTGAATAATATACAGCTTTTCATTTATACAGTTTAGTGAAAATAAATGGATTTGGCCTCTGGGTAATGCATGCTTAGATGTTCTGTCTAAGTAATCACAGGAAAGCCTTATGGTAGCATTTTCTCTTATACACTTGAAAGAAAGAGAGGCCAAATCTGCCAATGGAAAATGCATTCTAACTCATCACCTTAGTTATTTTGAACATCTAAGGGCTTGTTAAGAATGGAGGTGCTAAAATACAGGTAAGAATGTTTTTTGCCTTCACTGCACATTGTGCAGTTATTTGCCCTCACTGAACATAACGCAGTGGGTCATGCATGTCTGTGTTGCAGGGAGGCAGTACATAGAAAGGAGGTGGGTATTCTTTGGCATACCCCTATCATTTCCAGATATCCAGAATGCGTGGGACCTTCATAAGGAATCTTTACATGATTTGGATCATCATACCTTAAGTACAAGGCACTGTTTTATCATTACATTATTTGCTTATAATGGAATCTGTACTTACAAGTATAAGTGGATAGATGGGAAAAAAATGCTTTATACATAAAATGTTCCCAAGCTATAAGCATCTAAGGATTTTTCCCATAATATACTTTTGGGGATGCAATAAGTAACCATCATAAACACATAAATAAAGGTACAAAAATATGACATTTTTCATATTCATATATTGCAACTGCTCCCCTGGGAAATAAATGGTCCCTGGGCCATCCCTGAGTTTCTAAGTGTTTGCAGAGCCTGTTTTCTCTATAGTTATGCCCCTGATTGCAGTCCCATTTGCAACCTCATTTACCAAGGTGCTGATGATGATGAAGGCTCTTGTAGACAGTTGGCAGTTGGAGGAGGAAGTGCACATATTTCTAATTGAAGATTTTTAATCCCAGATGAAGCAGTGGTGGTCCACTGGGGCTGTGACATTAATGACCCACCATCACAATCTCGAAGGCACCCCTCCCAATGTATGCACCCCCACACCCCCCCATGGATGTGCACATGCTGCTTTACATAAGTTCAGACTCCTTATACTAATCTTTAATGCAGAGGAGTGGGCCTGGGTCAGCAGGTTTTCCCCCAGTGTCACCACAGCCCAGTCCAATCCTTGCCAATTGATGTAAAACCCTATCCTAGATATCACACACCTGCTCTGAAACTTGCTCTGTTTAAAGGATTTTATTTTGTTCAGCTCAGTTAATCCCTGGGGAAAATTATCATATGAATATGTTTTGGAGGATGGTAAAACATGTTTCATTTGTTTAGTATTTTCTTTGTTTTTTTTTTTAATTTTGATATTTTGATATATCAAGCTTATTGTTTTTTCAACCAAATTTCAAGCAGAGGAACTGATGGACAACAGCTGTTTATAGGAAGACTTTAGGCCATATGCTGGGTAACACTAGTAAATGGAGTTATACTGTCTGCTTAGAAGGAAGAGGGTAGAAATGATTGATGTTCAGTGCAGACAGGAGCTGAGCATATAGGCCAGTGGTCAGGTCAGGCCCAGGCAGAAGCAATGTCCAAGTAACATGCCAGGGGGTCAAAACCAAGTAATCCAGTAGTATGAGGCTACCAGCAACTGGTGTAAACAAGGAGTCAATAAAGACAACAGAGTCAGTATAGTAAACTGTCTCCAGTGGCTCAGGAGGATAGCGCAGCAACTTTTTAATCACACAAATCAGGGTTTGGACCTGGACTAGTCCTGACAAATACGCAAAGTCAATTTTAGCCCATTGCATTTGACTGGTATTTCAATGACCCCCATCATTTCTTCCATTGACTTCCCTAAGCCAGGCATCCCTGAGTATTTACCCTAAAAGGTTGAATAAAGTGTGAGCTCTTGCTGAAGCACTATCATGTATAACAACATTGTATTAAGAAAGAAAAACAATCTAGATGAATCAATTTAACAAGCTGCTAGAGCTACATATAATGTAACTATGTTAAATTAAGTTTACCATTCAAAATACTTATGTCAATTGATCCTTCAAAAGAACAGAGTTGTAATAGGGTGATAGAACTAATTAAATATACAAGATCTTTATCTTGTAAAAGGAAGGAAAAGCATCCTGCCCCAGTCAATCCATTCAAATCACTTTTAATGCACTTAAATACGCATTAGCGGTATTGTCCCAGAGTACATTGCTGCAGACAGAGCTGTGATCATTTTATAAGAAATGGTTTCTCTCTGCAAAATCTAATTTAGCGTAAACACTTCTATAGATTATGTATTTTCCAGACTAAACTAAGAACCACTGCAAATCCGGACTTTTAATAAATAGTTTCCATTTTTTCTAAAAGGAAATTATCGAAGAATTTTAAAAGTGTAAATTTATGAGGTTTTATCGTTTTATTAAGTGGTTTTTTTTTTACTTTTTCTTAAAGAATCTTCAGTTAGTGTAATGTCCCAATGGCTATAATTCTTGTTGCATGTTGCACATGGACAGTGGAAGCAGTGTTGATTCAGCCAGGCATCAGACAGCATTTCAAAGATAATTTCAAATAAATGGCATCAAGCAAATGTCACTATGAATGAAAGCCAGCTCTCCAAATGGGTTAAATTGGTTATAGGCTCTCAGCAGAACTGCTGGTTGGAAATCCGTTGAAAAGAGCAACATAAGTGACTTCTTTTAGGAACCTCTTAGGAGGTCTCTTGTCTTGTAGCCCAACCCAGATAAAAGCAAATGTCATATTGTGATTGTCCCAGTAGTATTTATTAAGTAACATAGTAACATAGTAAGTAAGGTTGAAAAAAGACACATGTCCATCGAGTTCAACCTTTTTTTTTTTTTTATTAACTACCTATCTGCCAGTTGATCCAGAGGAAGGCAAAAAACCCATCTGAAGCCTCTCCAATTTGCCTTAGAGGGGGAAAAATTCCTTCCTGACTCCAAAATGCCAATCGGACTAGTCCCTGGATCAACTTGGACTATGAGCTATTTCCCATAACCCTGTATTCCCTCACTTGCTAAAAAGCCATCCAACCCCTTCTTAAAGCTATCTAATGTATCAGCCTGTACAACTGATTCAGGGAGAGAATTCCACATCTTCACAGCTCTCACTGTAAAAAACCCCTTCCGAATATTTAGGCGGAACCTCTTTTCTTCTAATCGGAATGGGTGACCTCGTGTCAGCTGGAAAGACCTACTGGTAAATAAAGCATTAGAGAGATTATTATATGATCCCCTTATATATTTATACATAGTCATCATATCACCCCTTAAGCGCCTCTTCTCCAGCGTGAACATCCCCAATTTGGCCAGTCTTTCCTCATAGCTAAGATTTTCAATACCTTTTACCAGCTTAGTTGCCCTTCTCTGTACCCTCTCTAATACAATAATGTCCTGTTTGAGTGATGGAGACCAAAACTGTACGGCATATTCTAGATGGGGCCTTACAAGTGCTCTATACAGTGGAAGAATGACCCCCTCCTCCCTTGACTCTATGCCCCTTTTAATACAGCTCAAGACCTTATTTGCCCTTGATGCTGCTGACTGGCATTGCTTGCTACAGGCAAGTTTATCATCTACAAGGACTCCAAGGTCCTTTTCCATAATGGATTTGCCTAGTGCAGTCCCATTAAGGGTATAAGTGGCTTGGATATTTTTACATCCCAGGTGCATGACTTTACATTTATCAACATTGAATCTCATTTGCCACTTAGCTGCCCAGATTGCCAGTTTGTCAAGATCATGTTGCAAGGATGCCACATCCTGGATGGAATTAATTGGGCTGGATAATTTTGTGTCATCTGCAAACACTGATACATTACTTACAACACCCTCCCCTAAGTCATTAATGAACAAATTAAATAAAAGTGGACCCAATACTGAGCCCTGGGGGACCCCACTAAGAACCTTACGCCAAGTAGAGAATGTCCCATTAACAACTACCCTCTGTACCCGATCCTGTAGCCAGTTTCCTATCCATGTGCAAACGACTTCATTAAGCCCAACAGACCTTAGTTTAGAAAGCAGTCATTTGTGGGGCACAGTATCAAATGCTTTGGCGAAATCCAAATAGATCACATCTACTGCCCCCCCACTATCCAGAATCTTACTTACCACATCATAAAATGCAATCAAATTCGTCTGACATGACCTATCCTTCATAAAGCCATGCTGATTGTTGCTCATAATGCCATTCATTAGGACAAAATTTTGAATGTGATCCCTTAACAAGCCTTCAAATAATTTGCCCACCACAGATGTCAAGCTTACTGGCCTATAATTGCCAGGCTGAGATCGTAATCCCTTTTTAAATATTGGACTAACATCAGCTTTTCTCCAATCCATAGGCACCATACCAGATGACAGTGAATCTGAGAAAATCAGAAATAAGGGCTGGTCTAAAACTGAACTAAGCTCTCTTAGAACCCGGGGGTGTATGCCATCAGGCCCTGGAGCCTTGTTTACATTAATTTGTATTAAAGCTTTTTGAATCATATTCTGAGTCAGCCACTGACTACATTGAGCTGAACCATTCGTGCAGTTATTAAGTGAGCCTGTGAACCCAGACTCCTCTATTGTATACACTGATGAAAAGAACTGATTTAACACATTTGCCTTATCTGTATCTGTTACAACCATACTGGTACCATTATTTAATGGAGCAACACTCTCAACCTGCATCTTTTTAATATTAATATATTTAAAAAACTTTTTAGGGTTAGTTTTCACCTCCACCGCAATTAACTCTTCATTTCTTTTCTTAGCCTTCCGGATTGCTGATTTACAACATTACATTATATTACAGTGTTTATATTCATTAAATGCAGCTTCTGTCCCTACAGATTTGTAGCTTTTAAATGCCTCTCTCTTCTTTCCCATTAACTTCTTTACTTCTGTATTAAGCCACACAGGATGATTCTTGGAGCTTCTACGTTTAGTCCTTAAGGGAATAAATTGAGAACAGTAATGATTTAATATCATTTTAAAGGACAACCATTTCTGCTCTGTGTTTTTAGCTGAAAACCTAATGCCCCAATCAATGCTCTGTAGGGAAGCCCTCAAGGCACTAAAATTAGCTTTTGCAAAATTCATGGTTTTTGTTGCCCCAGTATATTTTTGTTTTTGCACCAGACATTAAAAGATATAACCTTATGGTCACTATTACCCAGGGGTTCAATGACTTGCACATTTGCTATAAGTTCTGGGTCATTTGCGATCACTAAATCAAGAATAGCATTTTTTCTGGTAGGCTCCTCTACAACCTGTGCTATAATATTGTCGTGCAATAAGTTTATAAACTTGTTCCATTAACTGATCTAGCAGTACCGTTGCTCCAGTCAATATCTGGGTAATTAAAATCCCCCATTATCATTACTTTACCTAAACTAGTAGCCTTTTCTATTTGCATTAGGAGCTTTGTCTCCTCCTCCTCACTTACATTAGGGGGTCTATAGCATACGCCTACAATTAATTTGCTGGATTCTTTACAATTGGTGAAGAACTCCACCCATATGACTTCTGCCCCCTCATTTTCTAACATAACCTCCTCCTTTATATGAGCTTTTAAATCCTGCCTAACATACAGACATACCCCTCCTCCTTTTCTATTGCCTCTGTCCCTCCGAAACAAGTATAGCCACTGATATTTACTGCCCAGTCATGCGACTCATTCAGCCATGTTTCGGCCACACCAATCACATCATATTTTCCTTCCATCACCAGCAGCTCCAGCTCTCCCATTTTACCAGCCAGACTTCTTGCATTTGTAAACATACATTTAATAGTGGCGGCTCATTGGGTTAAAATATTCCAACCTACAGGGTGCTCTGTGTCAGCTCATTGGGTTAAAATATTCCAACCTACAGGGTGCTCTGTGTCAGCTCATTGGGTTAAAATATTCCAACCTACAGGGTGCTCTGTGTCAGCTCATTGGGTTAAAATATTCCAACCTACAGGGTGCTCTGTGTCAGCTCATTGGGTTAAAATATTCCAACCTACAGGGTGCTCTGTGTCAGCTCATTGGGTTAAAATATTCCAACCTACAGGGTGCTCTGTCTTTCTTAATTTTTAACTGCCAGTTTTGTGTATATCCATATTTGAGACATCCAGAGAATAGGTTGCCTTAGACTCTAGGAACTATGTGTGCCTAATGTACACATTTATGGTTGACTTGCATGTCACACTATAGCAGATGGAATACAAGTGCATAGAGTGGAATGTATAATAGATAATGTATAAACTGCAATTCTCTAACACTTTAGAACCCAACTAATGCATCTATGCATCAGAACGATACTTTGAGCTTCATCACAATTATTTTCTTGCATTATAACTCTGGGGTGTCATTGGACTTTGACAATGCAAATAGGCAAATGGGCCTCCAGACACTCCAGGAAATCCACAAGGCCACAAATCTGAAGAAAAAAAAAACTATTTCTTGAGATTTAATTAAAAAGTAAGCATCTCCAATGGCCCTACACATGCCCTGTTGACACTTCTTTCTTCTTAAGTGCCAACAGGGCTTGAAACGCATAGGGCCAGTGGGGATGTTTACTCTTTACTTTAATATCAAAAAATAGATATTCACTTCATAGTCTTGTGGATTTCATAGAGTGCCTGAAGCCCCCCCCCCTTATTTGCATTGCAATTCCCAAGCTGAGGGGCTGAGGTTGGTGCAACTGAGTTATTCATGCTGGTTACTTGTTGTACCTTCTCTGGTGTTACTGATATGTGTCATTAGGCAAGTAATTTGAAATGTTGTTTTTATTATATTGTTTATAACAGTTCCCAGATTCCTAATTTCATCTTATATGATAGCTGCCTGGCCTGAACTTGTTCCTATCTTCAGTATTAAATAAGCCAATTGAGTTTGATTGATAACAGTAACCTAACAGAAAAAGCATTTGATCTACTTATACATAAACAAATGATGCCCCAGAAGAGATCCCGTGGAGTTTAGAAAAGGTCTACAAACCCTTTTCCACGTGAGATGTCATGTTAGAGAACTAGAAGAATACTAATTGACTACACTCTACCTCTATTTTATTCTCAGTAAGTGTATTAGCTGCTGCCTCTTAAATTCATGTAACAAAGGACCAAGGTGGGATTTTAATTTACTCCTTGCTGTAGAATTGACATGGACCTGGTAATATAGAATAGTGTTTCCCAGTGTGAAATCAAATGTCATCACAAGCAGTGACTTGCAGTAGCTAGAAGGAAGAAAACTCAGTTCGGAACAGTAGGCAAATGTAGGGGCTTCTTCAATGAAAAGTGACGTATGCTAGTATGATGTGGATCACATCATTGTTGAGACCATACAAACAGGAATGGGACCTGTTATCCAAAATGCTTGGGATGTGGTGATTTCCAGATAATGGATCTTTTCGTAATTTGGATCTTCATACCTTAAATCTACTAGAACATTAAATAACCATTAAATAAACTCAATAAGCTGATTTTGCTTCCAATAAGGATTAATTATACAGTTTCTTAGTTTAGATCAAATACAAGTGGCCTGTTACCAGGGGTGGAAAAGAGCTGCCTCCTGTAACTTTAAATTTCCAGAAAATCGGCTCTGCTAGTGCAAAGGGCGCTATAGCACTCATTCTGCTAGTGATGTGGCTCACCTTTGAACTGCTGCAATGCTAACGTTTTAAGCGTTGAGTGGCAGGGAGGGTGGCATCGGGCCTCAGACGACAGCAGCCCCTGAATACAAGGTACTATTTTATTATAACAGAGAAAAATTAAATCATTTTTTAAAAATCGGATTATTTGGGTAAAATCTAGTCTATGGGAGACAGCCTTTCCATAATTCTAGGATTTTTGGATAACAGGTTTCAGGATAATGGATCCTATACCTGTACAAAACACATTGGCTCACTGCATTCATTTAATTGAAACACAGACTGATAATTTCTTTTCAACATTAAAAAAATAACCCTTTTTTAACAAGCAGAGCAAAGCATTCTCAAGCATTTGTTCTTATGAAGAGACTTTCGTACTAAATGTATTTTTCTCTGGTAGGAAAGTTATGACTGGAAGAATTGTCAGTTACGCTAATTCATGGCCATCGCTCTGACAACTTATTGTTTGTACTTTCCTACACAGCAATAGCTAACAATTAAGTCCTTTTAGAATCTTGTGTCACTTGATCAAAGCTTGCAAAATGATTTTTCAAATATAATTGGCTATTTGTTCAAATGATTTAGTCTGCGTATTCTAGTGAATAGCAAATATTTTAAACACACAATAGATGAACAGTAGATGGGAGCATCCCTTTATTTTAAATTCACATGTTCATCATTTTAACCCCCACACTGCATTTGTATTTTTCATATTTTTGATTCTGGCTCATGAGGTGCCATTATGAGTTTATATTATAATGTTCTGCAAAATAAATCATAATTATAAATATTCTCCTCTATAATATAGCCAGTTCCTATGTGCAAATGCCAGTATGATGAAAAGTAATGCCCTGTGTACACAATAATTCTTAATTGTTTTAATATTATGTATATTATGTATAAATATATTTAAAAATAATTCCTTACATGTTTTACTTGATTACAATGGCAAGAAGCATACAAGTCTTGACCTGGAGAATCCTTTGACATCTCAGTGAATTAAGAAGGGTTATCTCTCGATAATGTTTCCAAGAAAAGTTATATAAATGTGCGATACAATTGCTGCTGGTTTGTTTGTTCTACCAATGCTTGCATGAGCTTCCTCCTGGTACCCTAATATCTGCCAGTCTACAAATAAACATACTGGAAGGTGAATTGGCTATAGTATATGTAATAGGGACCTTAGATTGTAAGCTCTACAGGGGCAGGGGCCGTTGGGAATTGTTTTTTTAATCCCTATAAAGAGATTTGGGAATATGTCAGCAATATTTAAATAAAGGAGAAGGTCAACCATATATTATGGTCAACCAAAATATATTATGGCGTGTGTGAAATGTTAAAACCCCAAGTGTGGACCAAACTATTGAATTACTCTTGTTAGTTAGAGTTGTAAAGATTATTTTCTATGAGTGTGTCTGCAGAAATAATTGCTGTAATGCATAGCTAAACTGTATATTTTAGTGGTTTTATACAAATTTCAGGCAGCTAGAAACTCACCACTTATTGGTCCTTGGTCCTTTTGATTCTGGCACATTAATATTCCTAGCAATGCATGGTGTTATGTCAAACTATAATATAACATTTAGATATAATTTGTTTGGGTGTGTATATATATATATATATATATATATATATATATATATATATATATATTTATATACTGTATTTATCTCCACGGAATAAAAGAAACTTATTTGAAAGTGTGACACAAACTGCAGCAGAAACATACTGCTGAAATTGTGAATCCTTGCTTGTTTTAAACAAAATCAGTACATGGTGGCAGCACATTTCCTTCCTCTAGGCACAGTCCTGTTCTGTATGAAAGAGGAAATCCTTTGCAGCCACTAATTCTGAGGTTACCATTGACTGACCTCATACTTCAACAGAGGAAGTTCATAAAGTCGATGTATAGATGCATGGCTATATATGAAGCTGTTTTTTCAATTTGTGGTTACAAGGTCTGCATGTTTACTGTGTTTTGCATTTAGCTGCGGGTTTTGGTGAGGAATGCTTTTACAGTAGCACTTGCCTGTAATTATTAAAAACTGAATGCTTCCATTACCCCCACGCCCAAACGCCCCTTGGACTTTCACTAGTAACCCTATTACATACAGACACAGTAATTGTAATAAAGTACAAGACTGGCTATGATTTCTTCTGCACATTGGAAATACCACAAACCTTTAAGATACAGGTAACCAAACAGACATTAAAGCTCTGTGCTTCATGTTAGTTCCTGCAGGATCTATTTCTAGTTGAATTACACGCGCACCAGCCCACTCTCAATGTTGCCCCCTTTCCCCCCGTCTGTCTCGTGAAGCAGCATAAGGGAATGTTGGACAATGTATTGTCTCTGGTTGTGGCATGTCTGTATTTCAAAAATGCTTTCATCTAAGAATTTGGATATTACTGATTCATAAATGCGGCTATATATTGTTCTTTTTACAGTTCCGGGATCTTTTATTCAGAAAAAAACATCAACAGAAAGCATTGTAATCTGGCAATGCCATTTTCAGTAGTGTTCCACTTTAACATACAATTGATAACTGATTTGATTTTTCTCTGTAATCATGAATAGTATGTGATAATAAGTAAGCCTGCATAAGTTATGCAGGTCATGGAATTCCAAGGTAATTGCTAATATCCTAATATTTGACAATGGGGTAACATTATATTTTATTTTAGTTAACATTGCTAAGTACTGGTTAAGACTGATAACATCACTAGGCACCATGTATAAGGATATATTCATGGTTCTTGCGTATCTTAATAATATAAGTATTTATGTAATATTCCTATGAGTGCATTTTAGGTCATGTCCAGTGGTGTAACTACTGGACTGGCACTTAAAGGATAGGGCACAGGGGATAGAGGGACAAGCTTCCACTTCCAGTATAAGAGAAATGAGGAGAGCACTCAATAAGCATAAATGCTGTGGTTACTTGTTTAATGCCGACCACCAGTACACGACATGTTTCGGGCTTATGTGCCCTTTATCCACTTCCATCTGTTTGATCCAGTAACTTTCTATAAATGCACACAATTTGGGGGGAGTACAGGGGATTGTTGATAGTGTTTACGTTGGATTTGGCTGGAGACTTGGGTCAAAACCCATTGGATCATTACCCCACTAGTTATGACTTTAATATATATACCCAGTTTAAACCAGACATACTCCAATTATTATGAAATGCTCTAAAAGCTTTACTTACCCACTGTTGGAGAAGACAGCATCACTCTTTGCCAGTATTCATCACTGTAGCACAGGCAATATTGTTATTACTATAAGCAAAACCAGAGAAATTATTTCACACAAACAGTACATTCCTGTCAGGCTTACCGGTGGGATCCAGCAAGGAAGGAGCAACAGTCTCAAAAGAAGGCGACCCACAAGTGACTCACATAACACATAACCCTCCTTGGAGAGTAGCCCGTGAGACTAACAGGAGTGAGGTACCAAGGGTTCAGATGAGAGCATGGTCAGCAGATCAAAGGTCGGAGGCAGGCGGTGGAGTTTCGGTGTCTGAGTCAGGCCAAAGGGTCAAGGCAGGCGAAAGTCAGAGAAGTCGTAGGCAGGCAGGGGTCACAACAGAAAAATGCAGAAGTAAATCAAGCTAGGTCTCAGGAACAACCCAAATAACCAGGCAATGAACAAAGCTTTTCAGCACCAGCAAATGGCAGTGGTGCGTCAGGTTGCAGTGTTTCATCTGCACCTAAACTGATGCTTATGCAGCCGCACATTGATGCGCCGATTCGTATGCCCGCAAACACAGAACGCAGAAGCTGGACTCGGGTGAGTATCCTCACACATTGCTAGTGAGAAGACTAGAAACCGTGACATTGGAGTGAAAGAATTTTTGTTAGTATTTTGTATTTATGTATGTACTGTAGGCAGATGGATTAGATGGGTGGATAAATAGAGGATTTATCAGAAATTCAAAATTATTTATTTTTATTAATGACATTTCAAAACATGCCATCATTTGGTTAAAAATAAGGATTGCTGGAGCTTTTATTGAGCAGTGTTTACTCAGTGTATGCTGTCTGGTCACTCATTTCCTCTTCAGTGTCTGTTTCCTTTTCTTCAGCAGATTGCCACTGAATTGTAGCTACAACTCCAGTGCTGTGAACGTGATAAGGTGAGTGCAGAATATACAGGAAGTGTATCATATATTAGTTTATATGTACTAGCATGTGTCATGTATTTTACCTTGGTAATAGCGCAATAGGATACAACAAAAATATGCAGGGACCCGTAATTCCCTATAGTCTAAAACTACAGTCTGGAAATCCCCTGTTTGGACCTGAACTACAGGGTTTCCTAGATTTTTGGCAGGGACAGGAGCCTGTGCAGCATGGCAGATAACAGAGGATGTCACTAGGTGTCGCTGTTGCACCAGTTTACTATAATTAGGCTCACACAGCCATTACTGACAGTAATTTACTGTCTTACTACTGGATACTACTTCACTGAGGAGTGATTTCAGCAGCCAAGATGTAGAGGTAGGAGGCCTCTGAGGCTGGGATGTGGCAGCCCCATGCCTGGAAGCTAGACCAGGAGCTCCTGATTCCCAAATCTAGACTCGGAATGCTCTCACTATACACAGTGCTGGGAGCTACAGTTCAGCTACAGATTTAGCAACAGTGTGCTAGCGCTATGGACAGTGCTGGGAGATATGTTTGGATGTTAAATTAAGCTGCATGTGCTTCACAGAATGTATTTCATCGCTGTGGATGCCTGCTCCAGCTCTGGATGAGCCTACCCATCTGAGTGAATCCCCAGGGTAAGTTGTGCCTAGGGGAGGGTAGAAAAAGAGAGGATCCAGCATGTTTTCCGTTTGTGGCACAGGCTTTGTTGATGCCTGCCACGTGGGAGTAAGTACCTGGTCCATTGAGGAGAGGTACATGGGTACTAGCGCTACCTGGGACCAATTGTGCACATTGGGGATAAAGGACTGAGACTCTGTATCTGCCAATGGAGTAGTGTGGGACTTTGCCTGGTAGGGAAGTGCCAGGACTGGACTGTTACAGGGTTCCCAGGGTAGAGGGTCATGCTATTTGAATGCACAATTGTACTATGACAGTTTTACTTACCCTGTAATCTGCACTTTCGTTTTTATAAAGTTGATATTTTTATAAAGCAAAGTGTCTGTTGAATGTTTTTCCTAATTGGGCCACCTGCAGGTGTATTCCCGAATCCCATTAGGTGGAGGCACTGCCAGAGGAGAATTTCCCAGTACCATTTCACCTTGCAAAGGAAACTCAGGATCTGCACTGGTGTTTGGTAAGAATGTTCAACCTTGGCTCCAGGGGGGTCGCCAAGAGGGTGTTACAAATATACGAATCATGACTTCGCCATTGAGTAGAACATGCTAAGTCAGTTATTTGGAATATTGCAGACAGTCAATAACTGTTCTTTAAAGCCTGTCTTTGCACCAGAAAAGCCTGCTACAAAAATGTTTGCATGTGTGTTAGATTGTAATTATGTTTCCATTCTTGATAAAGCACAGGTAAAGTCGATTCAATTTCCCTGATGTGGAAAAATGCATTGTTAATCACAATGTCTGCTCAGAGTTGTAAGAAACAATGCTTCCAATATGGCATCTTAAATGAGATTTAAACCTGCCTCCTACAGCTAGTAAGGTTGCTGGTCACAGAAAGAACTTGCATGTTTCCCTACCTATTAGGGGCCCACACCCTACTTCTTAAATACATTAAAGGGGTGGTTAACTTTTCAATTACTCTTTTTTAAAGTTTTTGAATTATTTGCTTTTTTCTTCTGACTTTCCAGCTTTCAAATAGGGGTCACTGGCCCCATCTAAAAAACAAATGCTCTGTAAGGCTACAAATGTATTGTTATTGCTACTTTTTATTACTCAACTTTCATTCTATCCAGGCCCTCTACTATTAATATTCCAGTCTTATACTCAAACGCAAATACTCTTATACGCAAACTGGAGGGCTGTTGAATAAAAAAAAACCTAAATGACTCAAAAACCACAAAAAATAAAAAATTAAAACCAATTTTGAAATGTCCCAGAATATCCCTCTACATCATTCTAATAGTTAATTTAAAATTGAACAACCACTTTAAGAGGCAGTAATAAACTATATTATTGCAAGGACTTCTGTCTCTACTCTGTGCTTCTCAAAAGGAATTAAAAAGTCCTCCATAACTGATAACTTACTAAAATGAACAAAAGCAGCCCCGCACTGAGATTCTTATAGCTCTTACCAAAGGTGAGCTCAACCATATTTAATTACCCAGACAGAGTTGGTGATGTAGTACATGTATGGGACCTGTTATTCAGAATGCTCAGGACCTGGGGTTTTCCGGATAATGGATCATTCCATAATTTGCATCTTCATACCTTAAGTCTTCTAGAAAATCGTGTAAACATTAAATAAACCCAATAGGCTGGTTCTGCTTCCAATAAGGATTAATTATATCTTAGTTTGGTTCAAGTACAAATTACTGCTTTATTATTACAGAGAAAAAGGAAATAATGTTTACAAGTTTGGATTATTTTATTATAATGGAGTCTATGGGAGACGGCCTTTCCATAATTCTTAGCTTTCTGCATAATGGGTTTCTGGATAACTGATCCCATACCTGTAGTGGCAGAGCCAATGCCCCTTTTATAAGGCTCCTATAATACCGAGGTTAACAGTGATGTTATTATGGTTATTTAAGCCTACATTTGTACCCCTTTTCAAGCCACAAAATAGGAAGCAATTTCCACTTGTTTATTAGTAGAAGGTCCTCAAAATCCTCCATCATTAAAAAATCATATTTATAAAAAATTTCAGCAGCAAAAACTGGAACTGTCCTCCCATCAATATATGGGAGATTAGTCCTTCCCCAGGCACATTTATCTCCACAGGCCCTATCATTACCACAGTCCATTACTAGGAAAGACAGTGTCCAAATCTCACCAATAAGATTGTGATTGTTCAGATCAGTCCCTTGGGGGCTTCTCACATTAACCAATTGTCTGCCAAATACAATCTGCAAACTGACTGGTCTTTACTGTATGTGGCTAACAGTGGTATAATTACAAATCAGCAGACCACACGACCATAGGGGTACCTGGGGGACACGGGGCCCAATACCACAGTGTCTGCTGTGTAACTTTGCCACCCACGACAAATGAGAGAGCAGTCAAGCAGCCGAGCAAGAAGGATGAAATGCACCCTGACTGTTTTTTTTTTTTTGTGGGTTCACAGCCCTTTTATTATGCAACTGGTGGCTAACTTAACTTTGTTTTAGGTACATGTACATTTGTAACTTATCCTCCAGAAAGAAAATGTCACAATGAAGAATTACATTTTATATAAAAAATGCTGGCAAATAATCGTATTCTCTCCATAATCCAATCTCTATACACTCTGCCAGTTCAATCTTGCAAGGCATTTTTGCCTTCTTATATTACTATGTTTTGTTTGTAACTATTTGATCTATGCTATGATAACACTGCAGAGTGTGCATTAACCTTTCTCTGTTACGCTCTGTGATTTCAATATTGATTTCTTGACTATTTAGGTTTTTCCTCAGATCTTTCTTGCTAATTGAATTGAGACAAGTAAACTCTTTCACCTTTCTGATAATTGGAAATTAGGGTTCAAGCTCATTGCTGCAGTTAATCAATCGCTGGATGGTGGAGTGAATTCTCTGAAAGCGTTCATTTTAATTCATTAATCGCTTTCCTTTCAGGTTTGCCTGTCCTGCTGCGTCACTTTGGATATCGGAATTTTTCTGTTCTCTTTACATTTTCAGCAAGGAGCATCTGTTTCGTATACAAGGCTAGAGAAATTATTATTATTGGAGTCATGATATTTTTTAAGATGATGTTATCCACATACAATAATGCAAGGCCTCCAATGCTTGCATTAATACATGCAAAGGGGTGTATATACTATATAGAAGCAATCTCTGCAATTTCTGGAGGACCCAAGTGTCACGAACACGGTACTTTCAACCGCACGTGACTTTAGGTGTGGCTATCAGGGGTCACTCACTCAGTCTCTCACCCACCTTGCACACAGGTTAGGCTAACACAAAAGCACCCCAAACACCAACCAACACCCACAAAACTCATTCGCTGCCACCATCTATCATTCACAGGCGATAGAAACCTAATGTGACTATTCCCCTGTTCTCTCTAACAGGTAATAATTCACAATACACCAATTCATTCAACACTCTCTCACTATAGTCAGTTAGTTCCTACTGACTCAACAAGTTCTTCAGCATGTAGAGGGTTAAGGCTCACAGTTACACTCTTTCAGGCTAGGTTCGTTTAGAGCATCAAAGACAATCTTATTAAATTCTCTTTAATATTATAAAAGGTATAACAGTGCAAAATACAAAAAAGATGTTACAAAAGAGACATACATTCACTAATACAAGTACAAACAGTTGTAAAATAAAAGGGAAAACATGGAAAACCTATACTTAACTCCAAAGATATAGAATTCCTGGTCCTGGAGGCAAGGGGAAACAAACGGGATAACTTCCAATCGCAATTGGTCCTCCAAAGTAAATCCAAAGTTTAGTCAGAAGAGCTGACTATTTATTAGTGATTTCAGGGCATCAGGTAACTGCACACTCCCCCTCCCTCAGGAATGCAAGGGGCGTGGCTTAACAGGACACAGATTGAGTTTTTTATGACCTCCTGTGAGTAGGAACTGGACCAAGAATATAATGACCATAACTCCCTATGGGAACATAGGACAGAGATGATATTATATTCATTGGTTATTAATTCTCTCAGGGATTCCATAGATACTAAACATCAATACTGTGTGACCTGCCCCTGCCCAGATATCCATATCTAATACACAGAGTACCAAACCTAGTCATGTTTGGACTCGTTGGAAAGATGAAATTGCCTTGAACCCATCATCAGTTTTTTATACTGTTCGTACAACAGGTATGGGTTCTGTAAGGATAAATATATTCCAGTATACATTATATGTAACCTTTACTTCACCTTTGAGGGTCTTGCTGGGAACTTTAAGTTCTCACTCCTTGAGCTTCCCCCCTCCCCATGGAATGGCTCTTATCAGCCAGGGCATGGAGGAGGGCATTACAGCTCTGACCCCTCTGACCATAGTGAAAAGAGGCCTGTTATGTGTCTGATTTAGATGTTGGCAGAAATATTTCTCATGATACCTTGGCCTGTTTTATTAACTATTACAGGCCTGTATCATGACACCAAGGTGTATAGGGGGCCCAGTGGGGCACTGACTAAAATATAGTTCACTATGGGGCAGATTTATCAAGGGTCGAATTTCGAAGTCAAAAATACATCGAAATTCGACCATCGAATTTAAATACTTCGACTTCGAATATCGAAAACAAAGTTTTTTTCAGCGAATTTGGGTATCCTGTGGTCAAATAAAAATCATTCGATCGAACGTTTAAATCCTTCAAATCGAATGATTCGAAGGATTTCAGCGATCGTTCAAACGATTTTTCTTCGACTTAGAAAACTTAGAAAGCTGCACTAGAAGATGGTCAGAGTATCCAAAAAATTACTTTGAATTTCCATTTTTTTTACTTCGAAAATTCCCTCTAATTGACTTCAACCCTTGATAAATCTGCCCCTATATGTTTATGTCTTATTTTCATTGTTATGTTCTGTACGTCACAAAATGATTTTGCTGAGGGTACCACGGTGTAGCTTTAACCTATCTATTCTCCTACTACAGCCTACAAATAAGATGAAATGAGTCCGTTAGAATTACCATTTTTGGATTAGACTTGTCTCTAATGAAAATGTATAGCTTGGTACATTTATGGGAGTATTTGCCTTTTATATTAGGTAGATATCCATGCACAGCATAGATGTTTTCCTGTACATGAACATTTGAAAAACCTGTTATTTGCCAATGCCAGCACTGACTGATTCCACTGTATGGGACCTGCATGCTTAGCTCATTATTTCTGTGTTCTTTATAATGCTTGATAAATATGGCACCTAATTTCCCACATAGACATGCAGGCAGATGAAAAGTGTTCTTCTCAGCTTAGCACCTGCTGATAAAATAAACCTAAGGGAGGAACAGGGGCGTTTTTGTGAACTCACACTGATCATCCAACTTCCAACTCTGCATTATTAAAGTTCATAAATTGGTAAAACCTGTGGGGTATTCAGCTGCCATCTGAACCATCTGCATCCAAGGGCATAAAATGGGAGTTCTGAGACAATTATAGACACGGTTTTACCCATTTTAAAATCCAATTTCATTCTACATTTACCATAAATAGTCTTTGTGATAACAAACTAAGGATTTAGCTGGAGAATTACATGTGGCAGTGGCAGAGGTTTTCTGAGGATATAATCCATTATGCTTAGTGTCGAGTCCCTCCTGCGGGATCTAAATGTACAAAGGCAAAGAGGAAAGAGGTGTCCTGTCTGCCTCAAACTGTGACCTACCTGATTTGGGTCAGCTCATGTGGAGGATATCGCCAGTGGGGTACATCAAGTTAAGTCATTAAGATGTATCTGGGGCAGCACAAACCTGCACAGTTCTAATAAATAACCTACAAAGCAAAGGTATTATCTGCCCTGCTAACATCTGTGTTATTTATACTATTTTTAGAGAGGAAGGCATATTTCTCTGAATAAATATAAACATCTAAAAGTAATTGCACAAACAATGAGCATACATGGCATTATTAACCAAAATGCAGGCTTTCACATTGAAGGCAAAAGTTATAAACTGTATTATGTTTCATTAGTCTCAAAAATTGCTATCAAGTCGTGGCTTTCTCAGTTAAAAATTAGCATTATAATGCCATGTGTACCAAAACAATTTGTTTGGTTTGAAATATACTGTAGGTGCTAAATGCACCAGGTAACCAGGAGCTGAAATTCCAATATGGCTCTGCTAGTGTAAAAAGTGATGCGCCGGTATGCACTGGATGCAATGGGGGGCAGCATAAGGAAGGCTGACTCAGGGCGAGCAGGAGCCCCTGTGCACCAGTGAAGCACTGCTAGTGCAAAGAATGCACTTGTACTTCACTGTGAGAGCAGAATTCCCAATGCAAAACACTGATTGTCACCCCTGGTAAACTGTCATAAAGTGCTGCAAGGGTAAAACTGAGTTTGAGGCCCTCAGTTTGCAGAACCTGTAGTGTTTGTTTGCCAATAGGTATAGCATGTATTATCATGTTAGCATTCATTCACATGGCTCTAATAAACAATTCACTGTTTATAATTTTTTCTAAATGTTTTCAGAATTTGCAGTAATGCTATTGTATTGACAATTAGTTAAAAGAATGAATCATGTGTAGCATGTGCTGTTTTTCATAGGCCTAAAGGACATTTTTGCACCGTTCAGTATGTATTTTTATTACAAGTTCCAGTTCCAGTCTCAGGCACAATTAGAAATGGGTTAGACCTGAGTCTGCACCCCTCCCCTCTGAGCAAACCCTCCTGCCCCAATGATACACACACACCACTGGTTTGGAAAGAGATGGCCGCAGTTGTTTATTTACCAAAGTAATACCATACTTAACCTGTATAACATTTCCAACTTTTAACAACTGTTTTTATAACAAACCATTTTACCCAACCTTTATATTCCCTGGGGGAGAGGGGGGTTGACTGTGCCTCAACTGGTAAGATTGGTTCCTGCTCCATTTTACCCGGGCCCTAAACCGGGCTGCTTACCTTTCCCATGAGGACCCAGGCCTACCAGGCTACTTCCACTCGCTGTGAAATAGCCCATTTTAACTTCCCCTGGTGCTCCTTATAAAGGTACCCTCCGCCAATTGCGACGACAGACATACCCTTCTAACAGGGAGGGGGCGGGATGCTGCGTCCTGCTGCTTCCACGTCCCGGCGCTGACTGGTAAGTATTCTGTGTGGCTCTGCCTCCTCTGCGAATCCCGGGGAACCTCTCAGCCAATCCAAGCACACCTTACAAAAAGGGGGCGGGGAGTGGCCCTCTCCTAAGCCCCGTCAAGCCCTGCTTCCCTATGCGGCTCATTGGGTCCCATTAGATAGATTAGACTAGATTCAATCACAGTATTATTGAGCAAAATAGTGCACCAGGAACAAAGTAAGATCTACAATTAACAACCAGGATTGAACTGGGGTTTATTTTAATTTAACCAAGGTGACTTGAACAAGTTGATCAGTCATTTGACTGTAACATAAATGTTTTTTCTGAAATTTCACTATTATTAAAATGACTCTAACCCAGTTTCCCATTCATTTTTTTACTATTACTTTAGAGGATAATCATGTTTCTCTTTTGAGAGAGAGGAGGAGCAGCAGCTGCAGCCCTGTTGCACATGCTCCCAAACCTTTGTTTACCTATGTACAATTGTAGTTGTAGCTGCCCTTCTTGTATCCATGCCAAAATTGCATGTAGGTTGTATTCTGAAATTAGATGCTACACATAAACCAAATGTACCCCTCTGAAAGGGGTCTGGAGTCTGAAAAAGTTCCGGTGCTGCCGCAAAAAGGACACGGAGCACTCATGGGACTTAATTTATGTGCAAAAAATGTATGGGCAAAATTGTTTTCCAAATGTAAAAGGTTGGCAAAAGTTACATTTACTTTTAAATGTGTAGGTCATACTTCCTCAAATCTGGTTTAAAGGGTTTGTACTACATGACCATATATGTATGCTTATAATTACAATATTTTCAGTAATTGTATCAGTAGTTCTGTACGGTTCTGTATGGAAAGGGGGGGGGGCAATGCTCATTTCCGTTATCCTTTTTGATTGCTAATGTTATTGATTTCATAGTGTATGCAGGGTTATTTCATGCAATAATATAAATAATAGATGAAAGGCACGGTCAAGAGCAATAAGGGCACCAAGAGCATACCCCTTAGTGCTCATATAGAGCAGGCCAGGCTTTAGAGAAGCCTACTCTGCAATAGCACATACCGTACATCTCTCAACCACTTCTGATTTTGCCCACTCCCACACCTTGTGTCTTATTCCCTTCCCTTTAGATTGTAAGCTCTTTTGCACAGGACCTTCCTCACCTTTTGTAATGGTATTGCTTGTGATGTATGTAACTCCATATGTTTTATGTATGTAATTAGTTGTATAAAAACATTTACTTTACAGCGCTACACAATATGTTGGCACATTATAAATACATGTTAATAATAATAATAATAATAATAATACAGGGTCCCGTTGCAGATGACAAAAGCAAGCTATATAACTCTATTTGGTTTTCCACTCTGCACAACAAATATATATATATATATATTTAAATTTAGTTTATCTAGTTTCCTCCACTCACTCCAAAAGCTTCAAGCAACAGCAATGAGTAGAACAATAAGAGGAAGGAAGTCTGTAGGGTGGGAGCTGTACTAACTCCAGAACTGGACATTCTCCTGTTAAACTCCTGCATTAATCCAACACCAAACTGGTAATCTGAGTGGGATTTGGTATACAGTGGATTAATACAGATTTTTAAAGCATTTGAAATTTTACATTTTGTCAGCAAGAAGGTCCCTCGCTCTTTGACTGAGGTAAGTGATTTTTATCTTTCTAGTGGAATTGTTTAATACTTCACCTGGAAGAAAACCAGGTGAAGTGCATTTTGTCCTTATAGAGTTATGTTTATTATGGACATTATAGACAAAGGAAAGGTATTTGGATGGGTTTGTTGGGTAAGTGGCTTTTGTGCAATAAACATATATTGTGTTGCCTCCTGGAAAACAAGGTTTTCTGATGGGAATTCTAAGCACAACGCTCTGATTGGCAACCAATCCCAAACTGCTTATTAAGAACCAGCTTTTCCTTTTATATCAGTCAAAATCTGATCTGACATAACAATATATATCTGAAACCTATCCACTCAGTGCACTCATCTCTTAATAATGTATTCATACATAATTCAGTTAGCTTTTACCTACTTCTTCTCATGAGGTGAAATTCAGAAAACCTAATATTTTAAGGAATATAGGGATATTAAAATGGGTCCCATTATTATAAAATGTCCATATTAACTATTACATTCTAGAAACATTACACAGAGGTTAATCAGGGCCTTATATAATGTACATCCTGCCTTTGTTTCAGTAGAAGAATGAGGCACAGGATACTCTCAAAAACAAAAATTCACTGGCGGGGGCTGCCATTTGTTCGGTAGGTGCAGGTGTGACATGGGCAAGTTACATTTGGGATCTATTAGATCAAAACTATACTAGTCAGTTTGGGGTTTTTAACACAATAAATGTATTCTGAGAGGTCTTTGTCCTTCAGTTTTTGTTTGTAGAACAATAAACGTTCTGTCATACAGGTATGGGATGTGTTATCTGGAAACCCGTTATCCAGAAAGCTCCAATTACGGAAAGGCCTTCTCCCATAGATTCAGTTGAATCCAAATAATTCATGTTTTTAATAATGATTTCCTTTTTCACTGTAATAATAAAACAGTACCGTGTACTTCATCCCAACTCAGATATAATTAATCCTTATTGGAAGCAAAACCCGCCTATTTGGGTTTATTTAATGTATACATGATTTTCTAGTAGACTTAGGTATGAAGATCCAAATTATGTAAAGATCCCTTATTCGGAAAACCCCAGGTCCCGAGCATTCTGGATAATAGGTCCCACACCTGTACTACATGATAATTTCCACTAGTTGAACAGTTTTGGTGACGTTGATGTTAGGGATGCACGGAATCCAGGATTCGGGATTCGGCCAGGATTCAACCTGTTTCAGCAGGATTCAGATTCAGCTGAATCCTTCTGCCTGGGCGAAACGAATCTGAATATGCAAATTAGGAGCGGGGACAGAAATCACGTGATTTTTTGTCACAAAACCCACCCCTAATTTGCATATTCGGTTCGGTATTCGGCCGAATCTTTCGCAAAGTCCCTTTGTAAAATGCATAATGAAGCAATAGAATTCTTAATCAGATGAAAATTGAGCATAGGACTGGCCAGATATGGGATGACTTTGACGTAGTTGGCCATCTGAAATATATTGCAATATATGGACAAACAATCCCTGTTTTGTTTAAAGGGTAAGGCATTTTTCAGTAGCAGTATGCACAAAATGTCTCTGTCTTAAATATATTGATAATGGGTTGAGTGCAGAGGACCTCTTGTATTTGTCTATATGTAAATTTATATATATACTGTATATATATATATATATATATATATATATAGACAAATACAAGAGTCCTCAGCACTCAACCCATTATCAATATATTTAAGACAGAGACATTTTGTGCATACTGCTACTATTGAGGTTTGTTCTATAAAAACAACCAAAGCCTGTTTTTTTAAGGAAAATTAGGAAAGTTGCAAAACAAGCAAAAGTAAACCCAACTGAACTTTAGTGTATATTTCCCTTTAGAAAAGTATATAAGTGTGACTAGCAAGTTTTATTTATTTATTTTTAATAACATACAGGAACATTCATTGGCTTTTGGTGAAATTGATTGGTGCATTATATGAAGTGGGACTATACTTCTATAAAAGTACTATAAAGAAAGCAGAAATGGAATATTCCATATTAACAATTTTCCATCAGGGAGTCACACATACAAACATAATGATGTGTCTGTCTCAGAATGAGTTCTTCAAGAGTTTTGAGCTAGTGACCTGTGTGAAGATAAATCTTTGGTAGTAGCAAAGATAGATTTTTTTTCTTTGACAACCATAATGCCCACAGTGATATATATAAGCAATTAAAGGAGAACTAAAGTGTAAATGACTGAGGGAGTGGGTGCCAAATGTTAGGCATCCCCTGTTATCCTCTTCCAGCTTCTTGTTTCTTCATGCAGATGTGCAGTAGAGTGAAAAGCAGAACTTTAACAAAAAAGCCAGTCTTATCACTCTACTGGGCATGCGTCTGCCCTGGGCATTAAATACAGAACAAGGGAAATGAGGATTGCTCCTCTGTGCAGTTTTCTGCTAGCCGGAACACTGGCCAGGGGTATCAGGTAATATGTGATTATTATTTCCAGGTTCCAGGTTGTTGCCCCCTGCCCCATGCAGGCCAGAAAAAGCGCTGGTTTACACAGCACAAAAATCTAATAACTGCCTGTATATAGTGTAGAAGAGTATATACAACCCCAACAAATGGTTGATAATGGAGGTTATGGACCCAGGAGGGCATCCTAAAAGCTTTTAATTAAATGCACCACTGCACATAATAGTACTATACACTGCACACCTAAAAGGTACATGCATAGGATCTCTCACTAAAGATTATGCGACATGGGGATAAAAATAGCTACAATAAAAAGTTTGCCTTGTTGAATGGCAGACTACTTGCCCTACACAAACAAAGGAAGCTTTTGCAAACCTGCATTATCTACCAATCTGCCTGCACTGAGACCTCACAAAGAAGTGTCATATGTTAAGAGACATATATAAAGGTAATAAGTGCTTTCTCAATTAACATTATATATCTTTTATACTCTCCACTTGGTACAAAGCAAGGGCCATATTTGCAGCAGTCTCTCTGATGGCTAGAATGGTGTTGACCTCAATAAACATTTTCATATGATGCTAGCAAATACAGTATCAGCAGTGTGACAGTGCTTGGTATTAGTTTAAAATTGATTAAGCACCTGTGCTCCCTAACTTGTACATCTACGTGACATTCAAGTTAGGGGAAGGGTAAAGGAAGGAGGGGAACAACTACTTCCCCGCACCCACAGCTCTTAAATACAGTGCTGCTGATTGCAGGGAGTGCTAAATTCTTGGGAAACTCACAGGCACACATTTTGGAGCACAGAGCCCTGTAGAAATTCAGAAATTGCAGGGAAGTGCCCAAGTATGCAAGTAACATGACAGTTGCTACAGCTAGCACCCTGCCTGCACCTTGTAATTTATTCCTACGGCAATAAAAGTAATAAAAGGTGTAAACGGAATTAAAACTTGCAAAAAATAACACATTTTCGATACCTGTTTGAAAGTAATGTGATATTTATTGCCACAAAATAACGCTTTTTCCGTGTGACATTTTACTACAGTCCATTCCATTTGCACTAGCGCAGCATAGTTTAGTATCAATGTTCTCACAAAGCATATCAGACAGTGGAAAAATTGTGGGGCTTTGTGATAATGTCCAGATGGAAATTATATTTTTATCTGATGCCACAGTGTCACAGTGGTACCAATAATTATCTTATGTGTGTTTTGCTTTTCCTGATTCATATTTACAATTTCACCAGTTCAGATTGAATTACATCAAGTACAGAAAGGGGAGTCTTCTTTTTTTGTTTGTTTGTTTGTTTGTGATTGCATTACATGGTCCAGTTATAAGTTGAATTGTTAAGAAGCAGTAAATATGAGCACATCTTTTAGCAATGCAAATGCAGTAGCTTCAGAGTGGACGGATAAAGCTTTCAATGACGACAATATATCTAGAATTTCCTCATTGTGTATAGATAATGCTGTATGGCACTTAAAATATGCTCAGCATACAACAAAGGAGCAGGAAGTTAATGGAAGGTCGATCATATCCTGTTTTTCTTCAAAAGGCAAGCAGGAAACTAGCCTGAAGTTAGCAAAGTGCCAGGAATGATGCTCTCACCTCCGTCCAATCTCAAACGTAACATAACCTTCAATATCCCAATGTAGATGGTACAGGTATGGGACCTGCTATCCAGAATGCTCAGGACCTGGAGTTTTACGAATAATTTTAATCTCTATGCCTTAAATCTACTAAAAATCATTTAAACCCAATAGAATTGTTTTGCCACCAATAAGGATTAATTATTTTAGTGAGGATCAAGCACAAGGTACTGTTTTATTATTAAAGGGAAAAAGGAAATCATTTTAAAAAATGAGAATTCATTGATTAAAATAGAGTGATGGTTATCCCATAATTCGGCGCTTTCTGGATAACGGGTTTCCAGATATCGGATCCCATATCTGTAGAGCCATCTAGCACGGCTTTCCTTGGCTGGCTTGGTAAAAACATTCATTATCTGGTTTAAAAAAACTGCAGAAATTGCGATGGCTAGATGCGATGGCTAGATGCGATGGCTAGATGCTCCCAGAACCAATACAGTGATAAATAATAGATGTATCTCTGAAATCCTTTTATCTATGACCCTATGTCCATAGTATAGAGGGTTCAGGGTAATAAAGCAGTGCGGGCCTAGCATTGGGCATATTGTAAATAAACTGCAGTGCTGTGCAAGGCACAGAAAGGGTTATGCAAATGACACTTTAATGTATTTCCTCCACACCTCAGTGCTCAGTCCCTAGTATACATGTTTCTCTAAATAGATATTGATTGATGGTTCATGTAGGATGGCTACAATACAGTTCAGCTGGCAAGTATAACTAACCAAGAGTTGGCAGGAGCTGTACAAATGTCCTCTGAAACTCTTCTGTGTATATAGTCAGGAGTAGAATAGGGACAGAAATGTGGGCATGTTAAAAGCAGAAAGATTGTAATTATTTAGCAGGTTTTTTTTTTTTATTATTAATTTTTTTTCTGTATGAATAGAGATGCTCAGCCCCTAATATTGATCCTCATCCAAATGTAACCAAGGCACACTGGATTGATAAGACTCAAGTGAGCATTGTCAGAGGAAAATTTCACAGTTCTGTTCTTAGGGTTGTGCAAAAAAAGTTGCAAGGCCTAGTCACCTGCAGCAACCAATTAGCAGCAAGTATTTATTTAAAAACAGAAATCTTATGTTATAGGGGTGGTTCACCTATAAAGGAAAACTCAATCCCCCCACTAATGAAAAACCCTACCCAGTACCCTACATAGTCCCCCCTTCCTGCTCTGCCACGCATAGGTGATACCATTTATAAGTGCCCCTAATCCTTTACTTGCCTATAGGTTCAGAGTAAGAGCAGCGGAGCATTGGGCGCCATCTTCTGGCTCTTTTTTCAATTTTTTCGGGAAGTGAGCGCCGTATTGGCGCATGTGCAACTAGAGATAATCAGCACAAAAAACACAAATAATATAAACCAATTGTAAGTTGTCTCATAATATTACTCCCTACATCATACTATAAGTTAAGGTGAACAAACCCTTTATTGAGGTTAGAGTTTTTCTACAAACAAACTGAGCAAACAGTGACAAAAAGGGTAATAAAAGAAACAACATTTGCCCAGGTCTAGTAACCCATAATAATGAATAGGATGTTTGTACACATATGGGATCGGTTATCCAGAAACCTCTTATCCAGAAAGCTAATAATTACGGAAAGGCCATCAACCATAGGCTCCATTTTATCCAAATAATCCAAATTGCTTAAAAATGATTTCCTTTTTTCTCTATAATAATAAAACAGCACAGTGTACTTGATCTCAACTAATATATAATCAATCCTTATTGCAGGCAAAGCCAGCCTATTGGGTTTATTTAATGTTTTAATGATAGTAGACTTAAGGTATAAAGATCCAAATTACAGAAAGATCCCTTGTCCAGAAAACCTCAGGTCCCGAGCAGTCTGGATAACAGGTCCCATACCTGTATCAAACAGGTGAATATTAAATTGTAAGTGTTGATTGGTTACTATGGGCTACTGGACAAGATGAAAATGTCAAACCTTTTATTTAATTACCGCCCAAAATATCTGCTTACAATATGATGAACATGTCCCCAAGTGCAGCTCATCATCAATATCACCTGCATTAATCACTCATTGTCAGTATTTGTTGGTACTGAAGAATAGCTGCCAAGATTACGAATACAGAACAGAAATTCTGAAATACTACTAATGGAATCTTATATTTGTTCTATTCATTTATTCAGATCTATATAGAAATCTTATCAATCCAGTATTTATTTGTTAGTTTGCAGCATTGAACAGGTAATTTCAACTGCTGGTTCCATGAGAGTGCCAACACATCTGAAAAGTTATTTAAAAGAGTCAAAACAAATCAATGAAATTTACTTAATTTATGAAATATATTAACATGTTGGATATGCTGCTTGCAGGGTGATATTGTATACTTGTTTTTTAATTTTAATGGTCGTAGTGCCCACTATTATACCACTGAGATATTTTACTACACAAAGTAGAGAAGAACAGCTGGGGGCATATACTATTAGCAGATTATCAGAAAGCTCCAAATGATGGCCATCTTCCATAGAATCTATTTCAATCAATTAATCATGATTTTTAAAAAATATTTCCATTTTATCTGTAATAATAAAACAGAACCTTGTACTTGATCCCAACTAAGATATGATGATGAAGCCTTACTGGCGGCAAAACCATTCTATTGGGTTTATTTGTTTCAGTGTCTTTTTAGTAGACTTAAGATATGGAGTTCCAAATTACAGAAAGACTCCTTATCTGTAAAACCCAAGTTCCCGACATTCGGGATAACAGATCCCATACCTGTACCTCAAAAGCTGAAACACAGACTTTCAAGTCTAGTCTTTCTTAATCATCTAGTATTTGTGTTTGATTATATTAATACCATATTTATAGTATGTATATGTATTTAAAGTTCAGTTGCACTTGAAAGCATTTTTTATTCCTGGTCCTAATATTGTTTTGTACTCTGGAAGGAATTCTAGGGGCCTCTTGATGTTTTTTTCTCCTTTCTATGGATTCTTGCAAAGCTAGGTAGCAGTGATTTTCTAATGTGTACACTATAATATGCTAAGTTGGAACCAAAATCCAATACTGCCAATCGGTGATTAGTTCAAATTGGATAATGTGAGTTAAACTGACAGATAAAAACAATTAGCACGCGTTTTAGCAGTAAATAATTTGCTAATTAACCATATTAGGACATTTGCTTCTGTGGCTTCTAGCTTGATGATAACAGCAACAATACCAGATGGATGCTCTATTTCCAGTTTCAGCCTCCTGCATATGAGTCTGTAGACTTAACTCTCTTTATTAAGGCAGAGACTCAGTTTCGGAGAGATTAGTCGCCCAGCGACAAATCTCCTCTTCTTTGGGGCCACTAATCTCCCCGAACTGCCTCCCACCGGCTAGAATATAAATTGCCGGTGGGATGGCAATCTGTGCGATGCATTTGCCCGAATTTTCATCACGAGGAAACTTCAGAAAGCAGAGCTCTCTGAGTGCCATTGGGCAATTTAGATTCTAGCCAGCGGGATGCAGTTTGGGGATATTAGTCGACCTGAAGAAGAGGAGATTTGTCGCTGGGTGACTAATCTCCCCAATCTGAGCGTATGTCTCTGCCCTAAACCAATGCCCCCATTGCAAGTTTGCTGACAATGCTCACAGTGACTCATTCTCACTAATCTCCCAGTAACTCCCAGACAAATGGTTTCCTTCTCACTTATGATTTTGTTCTCTTATCACTGCAACCTTCCTTATGTCATTTCCAGAAATATCTTGACTCACTCTCCACGTCTGGAATTCCCATATTGTCATACAAATAACTACGTCAAACTCCTTCTTCCCACCACCCCACCACTTGTTTGGGTGTGGGTTCCCCATAATTCCACTGATGCATTTGCAGTGTGGGCTCTTTTGACGGATGTTTTGTCATCTGCCTGTATATTTAGTCTTGCTTATTCTGGGATTTTGGATTTAGGGCTATGTACAGTAAATATATATTTTTTGTTGCAATCTAAATATTGTCAATGTCAAGTAAGCCTCTCACTTGCTCCTCCATAAATCCAAATATACACAAAAGGATACTGAAGAATTAGCACTATTTGTAACTTACAGGAAAAAAATCTTCTATACAAACATTTGTCATGCACTGTATCAGTGATCTACATGCATTATTATGATTACACTGGCCAATATAATTCTTCTAAATTTCAAACTAAGTAACACTTTTGTCATATGATGACCAAGGCTTTGCATTTGAGGGATAGGGTTGTTTATGTATGTATGTACAGTATGTATATTTTTATTTGTATAGCACTCCTTGAGGGCAAAGCTCTGTACAGCAGAACAATAACTTAGTAGAACAAACAGTGCTTATTGTCAAAAAGTGCTTATTGTCAAGGAGACAAAAGGATGGAGTTCCCCGCCTAGTAGAGCGTACAGTCTAAATGGGAAGGTAACATACAGACACAAACTGGAGGGATATTAAGTGGTGTAGGTTAGAGTGAGTGACACTGCCATATAAGTACAGACTGTGCAGGGAAGAAGCACAGCAACTTTTTTTTTATCTAATTTTATTGCAGAAATTTGAAGCACAAGCTTTCGAGAACCAACCCCTTTCTCGAGTGCTGCAAGAAAAAGCTGATGTTGAACTGCCATATAAGTGCCAGTTCCCAGTTCAGGTGTTATCCAGGTGCTTCCAGAGGTAGTCTTTGAGTTTAGTTCTAAAGACTAAAGATTGAAGGAGGAGTATCTTCCGGAGTCTCTTCAGGAACAGTATTCCAAATATAAGTTGCAGCAAGGCAGAAGGGTTTTGATGCGGGAAACAGCAGTATTCATGGGGGGTGCAAACCAGTGATTGCTCTGAGAGGAGAGGAGGATTCAACAAAGTTATTCTTTGTTTTAGGGGGAAACCATGATAAATACTTTGTATTGTACGATAAATTAAATTATACCCTTTTCATTTAGTTCATTATTTTGTGTTATATCCATGTACTAGTCTGATGGTCAGTAGCCTTCTGGATAGTGGTCTTTAATGGTTTACAATATGGCTAATGATCCATGCCATAGAAAAAACTACTCATAGATTACAGTATATACTCAAGTATAAGCCGACCCGAGTATAAACCGAGGTACCTAATTCTACCTACGAAAACTGGGAAACGTATTGACTCGAGTATAAGCCTAGGGTGAGAAATGCAGCTTAAATAGCAAGTGAATGCTCAAAAACATGGTAAAAATGTGCATTGTTTTGTGCCAAAAAGCTAAGGTAAGCACTGTGGGATATAGGGAAAATTGTCAGCGACAGGATGCTGGGAGTTTTGTTTCAGCAACTGTTGACATGCAGTAGGTTGGCTGTTATATAAGTCTGTTGTGTGAGAGTGGGGTGCAGGGCTTACCTGGGAGTGCATGCGGGGCTAATCAAGTGGAAAACAAGCGTGCGCTGGTCGGTGATGACACACATGATGTGCAGCCGGTGACATCACTCGCAATGCTCCATAAAGAACCCGACAATCAGGGGCACAAGACTCAGGTCGGAAGCGCAGCCATTCGTGTCGATCAGCTAGGTATATATTTATACTGACTCAAGTATAAGATGAGGTAGATTTTTTTCAGCACATTTTGGGTGCTGAAAAACTCGGCTTATACTCGAGTATATATGGTATAAGCCCTCACTCCATAGAAAGACATAAGAAGCTCAAGGGCTTTGCATTCCTTGACATTTTTAAACCCTTGTCTGCCATACAGTATGTATTGCGTGTTGCAAATAACATGCGGCCACAGCATACTGTAGACCAAAAAGAAAGCCAGAAATGTAAAATTCACCACCAATTAGGCCATTGAATCGATTTTACATTCTACAGCAAGCAAGCAGACAAAATCTATAGAGTAATGACCAAATGTGTCAGAATTATCCATGAATGTATTTTTTAACTATTCCTTTTATTATTCGACAGTTCTTATTCCAACTTTAATTAACAGAATATTTTTGTGCAACACTTATACATTTATTTTCTTTCTCTCATGTTTCCCAGTGGCTGACAGATCTCTCACTTTCTAAAGTATTGCAATTTCATAAATTAGTGCAGAGCTGTCCAACTTGCTTGCTATAGTGGGATGAGTATTTTTTCAACTACATGTTCAAGAATTGGATCATATTAAAATGATAATGTCAAAAAGAGAAATCTATGGAGCCCTTGAGCAGACTGGGGAGGCCATATAAACGCTGTGGATGACTACATCTAGGCAAATTGCATTATTTAACGCATTTCTCAGCAGGAGGAACATCAGCAGCTGCAGCACCTGCTGAGCATGCTTTCCAAACTGATTCTTTAGTAGATTCTTTATCACGTATTGAATCCATGTTGACAGTTACTGAGCTCATATGAAAAGGAGGAGGAAAATTAAACTAATTCATTTTTAAATTACAATTTTAAAAAATTATAACATTAACAAACTGTTTTAAAAAAATAATCGATTTTTTGTATACAGTTTGAAAAGGATACATGTTGTGAAAGTGAAATGCCCATTCAAGATTTGCAAGGCTCCAATATCTGATCAATATACAGTATGTGTTAAAACTGAAGCATGATAACATGAGCTGAGCTGGAGAATTTTCTGTCTTTCCTGAAGCAGAAAGGAGAGCGATAGAACTAATAATATTCCCTGAGACAGATGTTAGCACTATGCTGCCAGGTGGGCCTTTAATTCAATGCACTTCAGCAAGGGGATTAAAGCACAACTTCAGCCTGGGCGAGGTTAATGAGACAATAACGGAGACCCACATCTTAAAGAATGCAAAATATGCAGCATCTGAACAATGACCAGCTTGCTGCCAACTTACCTTATTCTGTTGTATCATTAAATGTTCCTGCAAATTGGTAAGTGCATAAATGAGCCTGCACCTGCTATGGTACATGCTATGCATACAGAGGGGATAGGAAATTATTTGAGCCAAGCTCATTATGCAGCAGCCCTCTAATAGCTCTGAGTGAGCATCTGTCTCATGAGACAGCTGCAATCCTGAGATCCTATAAAATCATTTTATATTACATAGAAGGCATGCTGTGCCCTTACATAAAATGCAGATAGATTTGTGATTTTTTTTAAGCTGTGTTCACTAATTGATTAATGGATTTAGGGAAATTAGTCTTGTTATGCTTTGCCAGGTGATTTTGAGTGTCCATAATGTTATTATTCTTCTACGTGTCTGTTGTAAAAACAGTAATAATAATATACTGATGGAAAGTCAAATAGGTTGTCACATTTCAAAAATCACAGCAAAGCATTTGCTTTATTGAAAGTATAGTAGCTGACTATATTTTGTTTTTGTTGTAAAATGTCATCCTATAAACAGATTAGAGAGCTATTTTAACTAATAATACAACTTCCCTGAGTTAATCCTTGCCTCTATCCCTATCTTTATCTAGTCATACAAGTGGCATTGGGCATATTGATGCTTCCTGTTGGTCAATGCCTTCCCCAAGAACTACTATCTAATCAAACCTCATGGCAGTATTTTTTGCTATTTATATGGAACTGGCACTTTTAAACACTGCTCTTCCGAGATTATACATCAACTACATTAGACTCTGCCCCATGGAGTGATGTTCAGTAAATATAGATAAATTGTAAAAGAGACTAAAGCAGAGGTCCCAAGCTTTTTTACCCATGAGCTACATTCAAATGTAAATATTGTTGGGGAGCAACCCAAACATGAAAAGTTCCTGGGTGCAAATTAAAGGCTGTGATTAGCTATTTGGTAGCCCTATATGGATTGGGGGCCCTATATGGATTGGCAGCTTAAATGAGGTTCTGTTTGGCAATACACATGGTTTTTATGCAACCAAAACATACCTCCAAGCCAATAATTCAAAAATAAGCACCTGCTTAGAGGCCACTGGGTGCAACATGCAAGAGGTTGGGGAGCAACATGTTGCTCATGAGCCACTGGTTGGGGACCACTAGGCTAAAGCATAAGCTATGGCAAACAGTACTGCAGGCCCAAAAAACTAAAGACTACTTCTGTAATGCACTTATTTACCCTAAACTATAAACATCCAAAATCCATAAAAAAAGTGAAGGTAGAATATAAAACATCCCTATACAAAGTTCAATGTCAATGAGTCGACTGGATTCATAGAATCTATAAAATGTTTGCAGTGCCAGTACTGTAGAGTCTACATTACCAGACGGTCCTTTTATCTATGACGTACATTTGTCCATCTGCCAATGCACGGTAATAAGCACATGGTTCTAAAAGAGCTAAAGTAGAATATCCTTATGTGTAATTAAAACTGAAACACCTCAGAGCATTTAATCATATGCAAATGAAAGTATATTGAAAGATGAGCAGAAATATAAAAATATTCTCCCAATTCACTGTTCACCTTATACTAACAAGGGCTATATTTTAATGAGTTTGCATTATTTACTCTTTTCATTTGTAAATCAATAAACACCTACAGCCTAAGCTTTCTAGGTAGAAAACCGGCAAATGGTAATTATGAACAGTTAATTGTGGGATGTATTCTAGGGTTCGGGGTAATAGAAGGGAAAAAAAGGGGCAGATTAGGGGCAGATTTATCAAAGGTCGAGGTGAAGTTTCGAAGTGAAAAACTTCGAATTTCAAGCTATTTTTTGTGTACTTCGACTAGGGAATACTTCGATTCGAAGTTGAAAAAAACTTCGAAATTCGAAGGTCAATTCTTTTTTAAGTACTGTCTCTTTAAAACTTCAACTTCGACCATTCACCACCTAAAAGCCACTGAAGTGCTGTTTTAGCCTATGGGGGACCTCCTACAACCTGTATGGAGGCAATTGGAGGAGTTTGGGAGATCGAAGGTCGAAGTTAAAAAAACTTTGAATCAAAGTAAATTGGAGTACGATCGAAGTACGACCGTACGATTCGTAATAGGCCGAAGTCGGCCCACTTCAACCCCAAAAATCTTCGACCACCATTCGGTTGGTCTTTTTGAATTTGAAGTTTTTTAACTTCGACCTTCGATCTTTGAAGGTAAGTAAGCATCTGCAAAATGATGGCACGCAGTTTAAACCTACTCAAAAACTATTTCAAGGAGCATACTAGGTTCATCTGAGAATCTGACTCTTACCAAAAAGGAAAGACCTGGAGCTATAAGTGCAGGGGCTGCATGACAAGGGATCCGAATGACCAGCAGCCAGATAACACTGGTCTAGATTAGAGATGGGCAGAATCACATGTAGCTGTGATTAGGTGAGAAGGAATGAGTTAAGGCAGAAAATAGGTGGAGAAAGACAGGAATGTAATGTCAGGGTAAGAAGCATTTCACTTCCTTATCTTCTCAGCAAATAGAAACATCCCACCCACCCTCCCCCATTTTGCATATTTTGCAAAATGTCAGGAGTTTTTTCTTCATGTTCTCATTTTATCTATTAATAACTGAATATGGACTTTGTGATGGTCTGCATTGTATTAATTGATGCTAAATGAATGTCAAATGCTTGGTCCAGGGAATGTTTCCAATCGCCAATGGGGTCAGGAAGGAATTTTTTCCCTCTTGAGGCATAATTGGCAGTGGCTTCAGGATGTTTTTTTTGCCTTCCTCTGGATCAAAACAGTGGATATATGATAATGTATTTTAAGTTCTATTTGTCACAGCAGCGGTAGGACCATGCCAGAGTACTGCATAGGTAAATTTAGAAGAGGGAGAAAGGAGGTTCTCTCCTGTGACTGCACAGTGGGTTGATTGATACGGACGCTACTACTGATTGTGCTAGGTGACAGCCTGATAGGATTTCAACACACTGCAGATTCAGGACCGACAGCAGGGCTGCTGAACTTCTTTCATGGTGGGAGATGCAACTCCTGCTGGTAGCAGATTTGGGGGCCATCCTCTCTGAAGGTAAAGGCAGCCTAATACTCAGTGGTGGATATAATTACATAGTGATGATCTCAAGTGAAAAATGGCAGAGCATAGTAGCGATCTCTTGCATCTGGCATCGAATATTGCCTTGGAGTGAGGCTGGCGAAGGCCTATTTATTTGATAAAATGTGAATAAATGCTGGGGCCATTTTACACCATTTCTGGCTCTTGGTGTCTCATTAAGGTTTGTAACAATGGGGTTCAGTGGGATGGCTGAAAGTGAAGGGTCGATGAAGAGGAGTCGCCTTGTCATTAAATTTGTGCACATTCTGCATTCAGGTTGTAGACATATTTAGCATATGCTCACTCTTCCAGCCATGTATATATGTAATTAAAAAAAAAATAGCATTGTTATATATAGTGTATATATCAGTGATCCCCAACCAGAATCTCGTGGGCAACATGTTGCTCCCCAACCCCTTGGATGTTGCTCCCAGTGGTCTCAAAACAGGTACTTATATTTTGAATTCCAGGCTTGGAGGCAAGTTTTGGTTGCATAAAAACCAGGTGCATGGTCAAATAGAGCCTCAATGTAGGTTGACAATTCACATAAGAGCTACCAAATGGCCAATCACGGATCTTATGTGGCACCCCAAGAACATTTCTCATGCTTGTGTTGCTCCCCAACTCCTTTTACTTCTGAATGTTGCTCATCGGTTCGAAAGGTTGGGGATCCCTGCCTTATATCAACTATATGCCACTAACAATTCCCAATACCAAAGTTCTCTGTCTATTGTTTTGTGGTCTTTGGTTGGAACCATTTCTAACTGGCAACTATCCTAAAGTAAATATATATATATATTCGGGGTTTACCTTGACGTGGTATGGTGGCTTATCAATTTTATGATCATAACTTTGTAACAAAATAACCCCTGTTTTGGGTACATATGCAATAGCATTTATTATACATATATATATATATATACTTTAAAGCCTTTAGAGTGCTCCCACAACCCCCCTGTTTTGATATTGTATATTTAGCCAGGAGCTGTGGCATAGCTTCAGTGGTTGTAGCACCCCATACCCCCCCTTTAAACTAGTGGTGATCCTATGCTTTTAAAATTGGGCGTTTGTTTTGGGAATATCTCTCCTTTAAAAGCCTGATTGCTGGCTGGGGAGGATTTAGCCCTCAGTGAAAAAACAGCGTTCAATGGACATTGATTACAGGTAATGCTAAAATGCACATAAAATATAAAATAAGTTAGGGACCGCCATTCGGGGTTTACCTTGACGTGGTATGGTGGCTTATCAAATTTATGATCATAACTTTGTATTAAAATAACCCCTGTTTTGGGTACATATGCAATAGCATTTATTATACATATATATATATACTTTAAAGCCTTTAGAGTGCTCCCACAACCCCCCTGTTTTGATATTATATATATATATATATATATATATATATATATATATATATACCAATTTATTACATGATACCAAATCAGCCATTTTATACTCTTAACAAACACATCTACACGCTGTTTGGACTAAGCATATGTTTATAATGGAGGAATTACTTTGTCAAAAATGTTTTTAACAATTAAATATTTTCTGTACCATTTAACTGCTATTCTCTTCTAGAATAAGGTGTCCACACATTTTTGTTGGTTACAAATGTGCATTTTATGTGTTCCTCTCCTTTTAAAATCAGTGTTACACAAACAGGCAACTAGGACCTAAAGTAGTAAACGATATTCATACAAAATCAAGGTCAATGTGCTCCATCCCAAATCACATTCACTAAGGAATCATAAAACACAGACAGATCGAATAGCTGTTCCTTAGATTCCTTTTATTTAACCACTATATGGCATTAAGAAGCATAGTTCTGTTTATGAAAACCACTTTAGATTCTTAACAATTTAAGCTTCTTTGTTGATGATGATATCAGTGTCTGTCACAATGATAATAACAGGGAAACATTAGCAGTGATAAAATATTAAGTTCTTGCATATTGTGTTAGGAAAAGCAACGTGGCAGCTTTTTGTAATTGATTGATAACACCTCATGATATTTAACATTTCAGGTAGAGAGCTTTAATTAAAAGGCCAATTCTATTAAGCAAAGACACGGTAATAGCAGAGAGAGAGAATGAGTTCTTCTGAGAATTATCTCAGCCACTGAAATTAGCAGTTACACAATGTAAAATGCCCTGGTTTATTTAATGCTCAGCGGAACTTTTCAATGAGCATAGTTATCTGGTGTGTGTGAGAGGGGAAATTCCATTCTCACAAGCAGCAATGGTACGTTTAGTAGAATCTCATACATAATATTTGCTACCACTGCCTGTTTATCATTACTCCTAGCACTGGGACCTACAGAGAAATGGAGACCTCACTGCTGCAGTAGGGTCCCTGGTCTGCTTCCTCTTTAGGGGGCCCACGGATGACCCTTGATGCATGCAAAAGGGGACATTGTTGGTGAACCTTGTTTTTCTACATGCCCCCCCCCCAAATCACTGTCCCAGCACCCTCCTAAGTGCTCAACAAGGAGATATAACTGAGGCATGATGCATATCACAGGTCACATATCACTGCAGAAAAGAATCCTCAAATCCACCGTGCAAAAAAAAAACATTTTTCCAAGTCAGTTTGAAAAAAGTAGACACAAATATTTCCATGAAAAGCAACTATAAATATATGTAAGTATATAGGTATGTATAATAATAGTATAATAATAAACAATAGGTCCTCTGCATCCAACCCATTATAATTATATTAAGGTAGAAGGAAAGCTCCAAGACAGTTTATTGGCAACAGGTTAGCGACAATAGTGCAATCTACAACGCTATATTTATTCTGCAGAATGAGTTATGATACCTGAGCAAACAGTTCTAGACAGTCTCTGTTTGTTTAGAATAGCAGCTGCCATATAAACTTGGTGTAACATCACTTCCTGCCTGAGTCTCTCCCTGCTCACTCATAGCTCTGGGCTCAGATTACAGCAGGGAGAGGAGGAGGGTGAGGAGCAAACTGAGCATGCTCAAGCCCTGCCCTGGAGGTTATGCTGAAAACAGGAAGTCTGACACAGAAGCCCATGTGCAGACAATACAATGAAAGAAATGCTGTGTTTCTTTTGACAGAGGACTCAGAGCAGCATTACTTTGAGGGTTTACTGGTGTATTTATATAGACATTTTTGATAAAGCTTACTTAATTTAAGTCTTTCCTTCTCCTTTAAGGACATTGTATTGGCCACCACTGAGATCACCTGACTGTAGCTGGGAAGGGTGAGAGCTACAACATGGAGCTGGCCACTGCTCCTGTACAAACTACATAAAAAAAGGGGAAAGTTGTGCTCACCATTAAATTTTAAACCATTTTCCACAAAAGTCATACAGACAAAGAGAGAAGGTCCTCTGCACTTAACCCAGTCACAACATATTTAGGAAATTGAGACATTCTGTGCATTAAGCTACTATTGGCCTCCCCTATAAACAAAACAGGGATTCTTTATCCATATATTGTAATATATTTAAGCTGGCCAAATACGTCATCCCTGGACTGGCCAGTCCTATACTTACTTTCATATGATTCATATTCTACTGCTTTATTATGCATTTTACTCAGGGACTACGTTTTACCTGCAGCTTGCATGCTTTCAAGGTTAAAACCAAATGATTGCACTTTTTTATTTAAATGCTCTATGAGGCAGGGAACTCTTTTCTCCCATGTCTCTAAACACATGCCACTTCTGTGTTATTGTGCATATTCTTTTTTTATTGCATAATTTTTAACATTATGGGGCAGATTTATCAAGGGTTGAATTTTGAGGTGATGGGAGTTTTTCAAACTCCCATTACCTCGAAAAATTCTAATATAAAAGACTAACCGAAATGGATTAAAAAATCAAATTTTTTAACTATAGGTGAATAGGCTGCATTTGATTGTTCAATTCTAATTCAGATCGTATTTGATCGAGTATCTCCAAAAAAAAACTTTTCAAAATCCGCCAAATGACTCCGAATAGGTTCTAGGAGGTCCCCCATAGGCTAAATCAACAATTTGGCATATTTCAGATGGCGGATAGCCAAATTTTTAAAGAGACAGTACATGATAAATTTCGATATTCAAATTTTCAATTTTTTTTCAAATTCGATTTGAATTTTGAGTATTCCCTAGTCAAAGTACACTAAAATTACCACGTAATTCGAATTTAAAAATTAGAATTTTCACTTTGACCCTTGATAAATCTGCCCCTATATGTATTATTACTCTAATGCAAAAATGTACAACACTGCATATACAGCAGAACTATACAAAATAAATATACCGGTATAGAACCTTTATCCTTAATGCTTGGAACCTGTGCTTTTATGGATAAGGGTTTTTCCGTTATTTGGATCATCATCATCATCATCACCTTAAAGGGGAACTCTAGCTTCCAAAACAAAATTTGATAAGAAGCCCACATAACACAGAAAACCCTAATATACCCATCACAGTTAGTTATTCATACAAAGATTATGAATGAATGCAATTTTTTATGCTGAAATCCAGCTGTTTGACCGTTCTTCTATTTCTGCATCATTTGGAATCCTGGCAGGGAAGGAGGGACTAAACACTGATGTTATGAATTGTAACAACTTCTCCACAGCTTACAGACAGCATGCAGGAACTACATAACCCACAATGCATTGCACTGTGATGTTCCTTTCCTTATTGAAATCATGTGTACAGGGAATTGTGGGGTTTGGAGGATGCAGTTGAAGACAGATGGCTGTTGATACAAAGTAACAATAGTCAGCCAGCTCAGCAAAGTAGTCAAACATTTCAGCAGAAGAGCAGGGGACTATGCTTAGGGAACTGTTCCAAACCATTAAAATTCATGAAAAGTCTGTATATTAAAATAATGTTTATTTTTTAAAAAAGCTTAAATTATGTTTTTTGTGGAGTTCCCCTTTAACGCTTAAACAAACTAAAAATCATATAAACATTACATAAACCCAATAAGACTATTTTGCCACCAATATGGATTCATGTAGCTTGAGATTGTATTATTATTATTACAAAGAAAAAGGCTTAAAATCGAATCTATGGAAGATGAGCTTCCTGTAATTCGGAGCTTACTGGGTATCTGGTTTTCAGATAACAAATAGTTGTTTACATTTATACAAACATATAATGCTAAGTAAAAAAAAAATATATATATATATATATATACATATATATATATATATATATATATATATATATATATATATATATATATTGCTGAGATATGCTCCAGACTAAAAAGATATTAACGAAGTGACATTGCTGTGAGCATGAAAATTTCTATCTACTATTTGGCCTCCAGTCATCTAAAAAAACAAGTTTTAGCAGGGTCATAACAAGGTCTGCTATAGAGATAGATAGATAGATAGATAGATAGATAGATAGATAGATAGATAGATAGATAGATAGATAGATAGATAGATAGATAGATAGATAGATAGATAGATAGATGATAGATAGACGATAGATAGATAGATAGATAGATAGATAGATAGATAGATAGATAGATAGATAGATAGATAGATAGACAATGAGAGATAGATAAATAGATAGATAGATAGATAGATAGATAGATAGATAGATAGATAGATAGATAGATAGATAGATAGATAGATAGATAGATAGATAGTCAATGAGAGATAGATAGATAGACAATGAGAGATAGATAGATAGATAGATAGATAGATAGATAGATAGATAGATAGATAGATAGATAGATAGATAGATAGATAGATAGATAGATAAATAGAGAGATTTTATTGTCTTATATGCTGCATACAAAGAATATACACAACAGACTAATTACAGATTATAATTAGTATATGGAAAATGTCATATCTGTTATTTTAATAGCATGGAGCAAAATCTAAGAATTTGCCTTAATAATTGCTAAAGCCTCATTACAGCCTGTGACATAAAGACCTACAATATAAGCATACTATGGCTTCTCTATACTAAATATGTGCTTTAATATATTGCACAAATACGTTTGTAATATAAATGACCATTCAACGGTAGAACCATGGTATGCATGCAGTATAAGCTTTTTCAGTAGCGTTTTGAAGAGGTAAGTCATTTTGTTTAATTTAGCACTTCATATTCTTGGTAGAGCTAGAGAAATCTGTGAGAGAGCAAGTATATAATGAATCGAGGACTCGGTTATAGAAAATAAGAAATGCACCTGGAGAATTGCCTTTTCAAATCTTTTTCATATGAAAATATTACATTGTTTTTTAGGCATCAAAGCCAATAGTAATGCAAAGCCATTAAGGTTTCCACAGTTTTTCAGCATTTTACCACCCATGGGCTCTATGTTCATCAATATCTTAGGTGTGGGGGGGAATAGTTTTAAGAATGTAAAAGATAAATGTAACTGGGGATGCCCATTCCATTGCTCCCACTCTTTGCCTATCACTGGTTGAGGAATACTATAAAAAGTGCATGTAAACACAAAACGGGTAGCTAATAAAGAGAGACAACATACAAACAAAAACAGATAAGTTCCCTTCACTGTGACTCGCAAGAAGAGTTGAAGGGGATAAGTCTACTTTCATAAGTAAGAAGTCTACTTTCTTAAGTAAGAAGCTTAGGATAGGATATTTGTGATTCGCTGCAAGTTTAAATAAATAAAGACTCAAGTATAGTGCATGTTCCAAGTTTATTTCTGTGTATGGCCTCAAGGGCAATTTTAAATGATAATCAAAGATCTTTATATTGAGTGTAACAAATGAAAATAGAGTCTAAATCAATTTCTTCCTCCAAAGTCAAGGTAAAGCAGTAAAGGGCATTCATTCTCCATGTGTAATTTTTTTTTGTAAGGTTTGTCACTTAAAACTGGTATTTTTTAGACATTATTGCTTGTTTTGCCTTTAACGATTCAGTTATTTATGAGACACAGCTGAGCATTTGTTTATGAAACACAGATTTATTTTTTCCGGACATATGGGTAACTGCAAGGGGCACGTCAAACCTTCAGGAAAATACCTTTAAAGCATCAAAATGTTGTATTAGTTTTTAATCAAAGCACTGTTCCGGTACAAGCACCTTTGATAAAAGAATTTGCAGCAATCTGATGGGGTCACAGTCTAAAGAAAGGGCACTGCTCCTTGCAAGTAATATCTTGCAGCTTTTTCCAGATTGCCTTTGTTCTCCAGTGAGCACTAGAACAAAATGGTTTTGGCAGCTTAAAACGGATACTGTCATGGGAAAAAAAAAATTTTTCAAAATGAATCTGTTAATAGTGCTGTTCCAGCAGAATTCTGCGCTGAAATCCATATTTTTATTAATTATATTTAATTTTAAAATCTGACATGGGGCTAGACATTTTGTCAATTTCCCAGCTGCCCCAAGTCATGTGACGTGTGCCTGCACTTCAGGAGAGAAATGCTTTCTGGCAGGCTGCTGTTTTTCCTTCTCAATGTAACCGAATGTTTCTCAGTGGGACATGGGTTTTTACTATTGAGTGTTGTTCTTAGTTCTACCAGGCAGCTGTTATCTTGTGTTAGGGAGCTGCTATCTGGTTACCTTCACATTGTTCTTTTGTTTGGCTGCTGGGGGAAAAAGGGAGGGAGGTGATATCACTCCAACTTGCAGTACAGCAGTAAAGAGTGATTGAAGTTTATCAGAGCACAAGTCACATGACTTGGGGCAGCTGGGAAATTGACAGTATGTCTAGCCCCATGTCAGATTTCAAAATTGAATATAAAAAAATCTGTTTGCTCTTTTGAGAAATGGATTTTAGTGCAGAATTCTGCTGGAGCAGCACTATTAACTGATTCATTTTGAAAAAAAAAATGTTTCCCATGACAGTATCCCTTTAAGTCAAAGCAACCACTGGTTAAATACAGTATTGTTGGTGATTGCTCAAAGTCCCATGTAACAAGCAACTAAAAGGAAAATGTAAACAACATTACATTTCTTTTCCACTGTGTATAACAGAACTATAGAAGGATCATTTGGTCTGCCCCGCTTATTTTCTGTGTAGAAAGAAACATCATTTTAATTTTAAATTATACATAGAATATAATATCTGTCTTACCCTATAATGGGGTTGTTGCTGCCCCTTTTTGTACTCTTTTATAATAATAAAGGGTTCATTTTGGGGTGTATGTCAGCACTTTTTGTAGGGTTTAGCTGGGACAAAAAATAATTCACAATACTGGTATGAGACCTGTTATCCAGAATGACCAAGACCTGGAGTTTTCCAGAGAAGGAATCTTTCCGTAATTTGGATCTCCATAATTTAAGTATTAATTAAACCCAATAGGATTGTTTAATTATATCTTAGTTTGGATCAAGTACAAGGTACTGTTTTATTATTACAGAAAAAAAGAAAATCATATTTTAACATTTGAGTTATATAATTTGACGGAGTCGGTGGGAGACAGCCTTCCCTTAATTCGGGTTTCCAGATAACGGATCCCACTTCCTCAGCTGGTCTATAATGATAGATCAAGTTTAAAATGCCCCAACATGTAGACAATTCATAACATGCATATTTACATCTATAGGCATACTAATAAAAAAAACATGCATGACTGCCACTAATTGCGGTGATGTGATTGTATGCATCTTTATTTTTAAAAAAATCATACAGTTGAAAAAATCCTGAAGAAAAGTCATGAATTACATTTTTCCTTACATTTTAAGCAAATTGAAAAATGTGGACCAGTTAAAAGCCAAAGGAATAAATATGAATTTCAACCTGCCAACATGATAACGGTACCCTTCCCATCGACTTCTATGGCATTTTAAAAGATTTTAGCTGCTGTCATTTAAATGTAAAATGATTTACTTTTAAATTGCAGGAAAAAAAATTCTCTTTTTAGTGATTTTGTGTTAAGTCACATGAACAGTTTTGTAGAAAGTCGCAGTCACATCTGACAGCATTTTTGTTTTCTAAATTGGCACCTTAGTGTTAAAATGCACATAGTGAGAAATTTTGACATTTCCTTCTGATTCCTCACTATTTTTTCTTTCCTGATGGCTCAATATAAAGTAAGCGAAAAACACATTTGGCAGGAGTCAGGCCGTTGAGACTGTTATGTGATCATTGTCAATAACTGAACGTTATTTTTCTCTCTCCACTATTTCCAAAACTGGGATATAGAATAAACTTGTGGGTCAGTTACTAGCACTGTTAAAAACACATGTGGGAATACCATTTAGAGTGCCAACCTAACCATTCGCAATTCATAGACTTCAAGATAAGGCCCTGGGGTTTTTAATGTCCTATATGTCTGTAATAATTAGAAGTCCAGTACAGCAGGTCTGTTCCAAGAAACCCTGTCAGTCACAGGTCTGCTTTATGAAGTCGTGCCCCTGTTTGACAGCCCTCATACCCAAGAGGCTTTGAAGCAGATTACGACTTCCCATTCCTTGGGCTTTTCTAATTGAGTAGCCTAATGTGATTTTCCAGTCTGCCCACACATACTGTACAGAGGCTTGATATCTGGGTCAGTAACATTCTGATTTTGTATAAAAGCCTTTACCAAGCCCAGAGCTAGGAAGCCTGAAGTTCATCATTTTTGTTTAACTACAGCTCCCAACATTCTACACCAGCTCATTTAACTTGCACTTCAACAACAGCTACAGTGCTACTATTATAATTTAATTTGTAGGCTGTGTGCAGTTTCTGGATGACCAACTATTTCCAACTGTTGCTGCTCTGTAGCAATTTATTTAAAGGACAACTAAAGCTTAACTAAAGAAGTAGGCTACAAATGCTCCATGTTATGTTTTGAGCTTCTGTACCAGCCCAAGGTAACCACAGCCTTTTAGCAGGGAAGATATTTATGTCTCTGAAAATGCCCCAGTAGCTCTCCATCTTTTTTTCTGCCGATTCACTGCACATGCTCTGTGCTGCTGTCACTTACTGATCTTAGGGACCGACTTAAAATATACAGTCCACATAGAATACAAATGTGACAATATAAGGCTGATTAATAACTAATAAAGACAATTACTACATGGCAGCAAAGAAACCAGTGCAATTAGCATCAGAATTTAATAATCAGCCTTGTAACATCAGCTTATATTACCGGCCAACTCTCTGCTTCATCATGTGTTACAACCCCTAAGCTAAGCTTGTCAAAAGCTGTTTGGAGCAGCTCTTTCCAAGATGATGACCCCCAAGTTTGAAATCCTGGATCATTGCTGCTATTGAGAAACTGAAACTTTAGGCTGGTGTAAAAAATACGGCATTTTTAGCCCAGAATGCTTGGGACCTGGGGTTTTCTGGATAACGGATCTTTCTGTAATTGAAATCTTCATACCTTAAGTCTACTAGAAAATCATGGAAACATTAAATAAACTCAATAGGATGGTTTAGCATCCACTAAGTATTAATTATATCTTAGCTTGGATCATGAACAATGTACTGTTTTATTATTACAGAGAAAAGGGAAATAATTTTTGAAAATTTGGATTCGTTTTATAAAATGGAGTCTATGGGAGATGGCCATTCCGTAATTCAGAGCTTTCTGGATAATGGGTTTCCAAATAATGGATCCCATACCTGTAGACACAGCCCCTTTACCATTGCACATACTGTAATCAATGGGCATGTTGGTTCAAAATGAGCAATAAGTTGCACCTTAATGCCACTGATTAGAATAATTTTCCTAGTAAAGCTCTGTAAAGATGGAGTATACTGATCCCCGGACTGAGTAGCTCTTGTTCATGAAATAAGGGACTGAACCATGTTATGGTGGAAAGTAAGAAGAATGATGGTGGTCACCAGCTAGATGGGTATATATTACACTTTGAAATGTGTAAATGGAGGCTTTAAATCAATTCAGACTTTTAGAAGTTTTCGGATTTTATTTTCCAAAAAAACTTTTTGGTGCATCTTTCAGCATCATTTTCCATTCGTACTTTTTTTATTCGGGTTTTTCACACATCTCCTAACATTCGTAGTTTTAGAGTTTGTACATTTAGTCTAAAACCACTAAAATGACCTTTGATAAGTAAGCCCCTTAATATATGGAGATCTAAATTGCGGGAAGACCCCTTATCCGGTAAACCCCAACCCAGAGCATTCTGGATAATAGGTCCCATACCTGTACTCTTCTTAATAACACTGCAATCGTAAGCTTTACCAAGATTCTTTAACTGAGAACTGTGGTTTACACGAGGCGCCAGTTAGCCTACAGCTGACCTTTCTCTATAACTTTCTCATGCTTTTTTTGGGGAAAATAATGTAATGTAATGGATTTCCTCTTAAGCCTCATAATGAAACACTGAGGCAATATTTCACAATATCCAAATAAACCCATGCAAAGCTGCAGTGAGCAGCATATACTATTAATAACCTCTGAGAAAATGTTCTTTAACCTTCTTTTATAAGTGCCACAAATATTGTCCTTTGTGCAGAATATTTCAGGGAAATTGAAACAATGCAATGAATAGAATTACACAAGTCAAATGAATCTTTTATTAATGTGAAGCTCTTCTCTTGGCTTCCACGACAGTCTTTTATGAAAAGCAAATAGTATACACGGCCAGACTAATAAATTCAAGAGTAATTTATAATCCGATAATTCTCAGACAGTGGATATTTGCAAAATTAAATGTTATCTGGACTCAGTTTGGAAGTAGAAGTGGGTTTAACTCAAAATTAACATTAACTTGACTTACCTAGAAATCAGTTTGTCCTACAAACAGGTAACAATTAAAATATCACAGGCACTGTTGACTATTCAGGGCATTTAGATTGATATCATAGTATAATAATAAACAGGGGCAATGTTGTCCTCTGAGGTGGCTCTTGCAGTGCTGCTGCCCCTCACCTACGTTGCCTATGCCTAAAGGGGGGCACATCGCTAGTGCAGAAAGCTCAATAGCAGCAATGTGTCGCTTAAACTTACCACGAGAGCCATTTCGTTGTCCCTGGGAACTTGTTCAGCACTGATGCCTCGACTTACCTAATTGCCTTAGCACCCCTGGTAATACTATAAAAATTCAAGGTATGTTGCCTCCTAAGAGTCCAATCACAACATATCAATACTAGGGAAATACAAGTGGGTTAATAACTTTTAGGCGCATTTTCAATTGTTTATAACTCCTTAAATATGTTAATATGTAAAGCTCTCCGCATCCTACAGTTGTCTACACTATCCGCCATCATGTAATTCACCTAGCGCATAACATATAACATATAGTTCAGCGTTGTGCACATACACACTCTACAAGATTTTTTGGAATATACCCAGCCTGTTTTTTTCTTTCCATGAAAATAGAGAACAAAGGAAAAATAGTGTTAGAGATAACATACATTGAATGGTTTGAAATATACACTGGGAAACTCAACAGTAATAACTACATTAAAACATACAGTACCCATACATTAGGAATGCTGAATAAAACAAATAATAAACTCAAAGCTGTGTGTGTATGCCCTTTTGTGTTTTTCTGCTAGTAATAAGTTGGTAGCATTAACTAGACTACCATTAGAAGGCAAAATATTATTGTTGCTATGGGTTAATAGACCTTAAGCAAACGTTACTCACAGTAAACAACACCACCTTTCATTCCACCACACAGGCACGCTTCCTAGGAGTTATCCTAGTCTCGCATCTGTCTTTTTCACCACACATTCAAACATTTGAAAAATCTTGTCGTATTCAACTGCGCAACATTGCCTGAATACGACCATAGCTCAGTTCTGAATCAACTAACAGTGGCGGAACTACCCAGGGAGCAGGGGGTGCAATTGGGCCAGGGCCCGCACCCCCTCAGGGCCCCCCAGCAGCTCGCGCACTGTCGATTTCCGGCCGCATCAGCCGATGATAATCTGGTATGGAGGGGGCGGGGGCCCGGCTGCACGTCCCGCACCAGGGCCCGCCCCCCTCCAGTTACGTTACTGTCAACTAAAACACTGATTTAGTCTCTCATCATCTCCCGCCTTGATTACTGCAACCTACTCCTTGCAGGTAATCCAACAAGTCACCTTTAACAACTCCAATCTGTTCTAAATGCAGCCGCTAGACTCATTCATCTATCTCATGGCTCAACATCAGCTGCTCCCATATGCATGTCCCTTCACTGGCTCCCAATTTCCTCTAGAATCAAATTTAAATTACTAAAACTCACTTTCAAGGCCCTTAATAATGAAGCCCCTCCCTAAATCTCATCTCTGATCTCCAAATACTGTCCTTTACGCAACATTCGCTCTGCTTCTGATCTTCACCTTGCTTCTCCTCTCATCACTTCTGCCCATTCTCGTCTACAAGACTTCTCTCAGGCTTCTGCTTTTCTCTGGAACTCTCTGGCTCGAGCTGTCAGACTTTTTCCTTCTTTCCAAACTTTCAAGCGCTCCTTAAAGACCCATCTGTTTAAAGAAGCTTATTCAATGTACCTTAATTAATCAATCATTGCTGTATCAAAAATCAAAAATTGTTTTTAAAATCCTAATGTCTCAATTGTACCCTAACCTTTACTTTGTAAACTCTAATTTGTAGGGCCCTCTAATCCTATAGTTCTCTGTAACCCTTGTTTGTTATCCTCCATTTATTCCCTGTTTGTTATATCTAAGGTAAAGCACTGCGTATCTTGTAGGTGCTATATAAATAAATGATGATGATGATGATGATGACGTTACCAGTTATGGCATCATGTTTACATCTAGTTTTAACTTTACGTTTTTGCTTTTTTTTCCCATAGATTGCTGGAGCGCCTAAAATGAAGGTGCAAAGGCTTCAATTTCTGATGATTATGTGTTGCTCTTTGCCTTTGCTCCTATTCAGCAAAGAGATCACAAATTCTGAAAGATATCCCGCCAAGAACAGCAGGCGTGTCAAGAGAGGATGGATATGGAATCAAATGTTTATTCAAGAGGAACAACCTGGAAACCTTCCACATTATGTGGGAAAGGTTAGAATGCAACACAATCCTTCGTTATAACCCAGTGTTTGAGACTAATATGAATCACAGGGGCTCCTTGCTAAAATGATATGCTTGGCTCATGTAGGAGAGGTCATTCCAAGTATTATAGTTATAGGGGGTTTCACCTTTGATTAAAAAATGCAGGGTTTAGTAAACATCAGTAAAAAAAGGCTTGTATGCCAGTTATTTTATTATTTTTAGTGAATTTTTTGTGTAAATTTCTAAATAGATGATACACTTTGAAAACTCCAAAAGCACAGTAAACCGTTTTTTTAAAGATGACTTGTTCCATTTTATAGCGCTAGCTTAATGATTCTGCTCAGCAGGGCCAAAGATAAGAAATGTATCAACTAATGTATAAGTTTAGAACATTTACAGAGTCAGTGGCCTCTTCCCTCCCCGAGCTGCTTCAAAAAGACATAAGAAGGTGAAAAATTACCTTCAATATTAGAAAAATGGTCAAAAATAGAAAATAGAAAGCAATTTAAAAAAACTATTTCTGGTGAACTATCTGAAACCAGCTGAACTGAAAAAAGTTTTGGAAGGTGAACTTTACCAAGGATGTTTGTGATCAAACAGAGACAGTACCCTGTGTAAGTAAATTAAAAATACCCCAGCTGGTCACACAGTGAGTCAGACTACTCACCAGATCTGGAGTGGAATAATCTAAGTTTGATCAAAATGGCAGAGGCGCTGTGCCAATGAGGTGAGTTGAACTTGTGGTAGAAGGTAGATGAATAAAGTCCAAGTAAATTCATAGAAAAAATTCATAGAAAAGAATTCATAGAAAGAATCCATAAAAAATAGTCCATATGAAATTCATAGAAAAAAGCATAACTGTGAAAAAAGCATTCTTATCAAGCCACTAGGAAAATACTATTCCTTACCAATTTAAATGGTTACTTAACCAAAAGTGCAACAAAATGTAATGATTACTAATTCATTTAGAAACATAAGTAACTGTCTTACCCTGCCGCAAGGGGAGGGAAATCTGTCCCTGAAGCATATTCCAAAGAAATTATCTAGAAAGAAAGCTACAAATTAGTAGCATGAAGGTATAATAAAAAGCATGACACGTTTGATTCTTCATTTAACCCTTTTCGGTTGGCGTGACTGTAGCTGCCAAGTCCAAAAACATTCACAAGTAAAAAAAAACCATGGGGGTCATTTATCAAAACTGGGCAAATTTGTCCATGGGAAGTTACCCATAGCAACCAATCAGTGATTAGCTTTTTTAAAGCCAGCTGCAAGTAGAGAATGAATGCAACAATCTGATTGGTTGCCATGGGTTACACCCATGTTGCCAGGCCCGGATTTATGATAAGGCCACCAAGGCCTTGGGTGGCAAGACTTTAGGGGGCGGCATGAAGCCCAACCACACTCGCATTTGTTCAGAAGCTCTGGGACTGATCATGAGATACAATCGTTTTTTTTTTTAATTTCCCATGCACCAATCCCCAGTGCTCCCGATATGATGATGAAAATTTTTGCATGTGCACAAATGAAGGGGAGGGGACAGGGGTGTTGAACGGTAAAGGGCCTAGGGGCACTCACTTTGTGAATCCGGCCCTGCTTGTTGCTTGTATCTCACCAAAGCAGTGGTTTAAATGACAGACTGAAAGATGAACTGGAGTCAATTTACACAAAATATAAGTCGTAATAAATAATGAAAACAAAGCAAACATGACAGTAAATCTGATTTTTGGTGAAGGAGGCCACTGACAGCAACAATTAGATTGTTTTGAATATTGTAAGCTGCAGGCATTATAAGAGGCAAATTATTCAAAAAGAAACTGTGTGAGCGAGGGAATTTTAACTTTCATGAACACGGCCCTATATTTTTAATATAGAAGCTACTATTTTAGCTGCAATTGTTTTTTAAATCTCTTTAAGCACAATTTTTTAAAATTTAAAGTTACAGATCAATTCCAGCAATGCACATGAAAATGCCAAGTTTGCCATCCAAGGGGAATCTGCCAATACAATTTTTAAGGTTAATGAGAGAAACGGGGACATCTACTGCTTTGAACGACTAGACCGTGAGAAGAAGATTGAATATCACCTGATGGCTCTATTGGTGGACAAAAGAACAAACAAAACTCTGGAGCACCCTTCCAACTTTATTATTAAAGTTCTTGATATAAATGACAATGCACCGGAATTTACACAGAAAGCTTTCAATGGATCTGTGAATGAGATGTCAGACAGAGGTAAGTTGCACACCTAAACCAAAATTGTGGGGTGCTAATCCATAGGGGACTGCCAATGAGGGTCTCCAAAAGATTGCACACCCAATGCCAAAAATAATGAATTTATTACAAAAAAGCAAAAACAAGAAAAAATTATCCAAAGAGGTAAGCCCAACGCGTTTTGACTTTAAAGGCCTTTTTTCTTCTTTTTTGTGTCTATTTGTGCCCCTGAGGAAGACGATTAAGGATCATAATGCTTTGGGCTCACCTCTTTATATAATTTTTGTATATTTTTGTAATTTTTTCTTCTTTTTGCTTTTTTGTAATAAATTCATTATTTTTGGAATTGGGTGTGCATTCCGTTATTTGTAATAGAGGTATGTTTAACACGGGAGTTGCACAAATTTTACCTTCTGTAGGAGAGCTTACCATCAATGCATTATTGGGAAAACCCTTCCCTTTGTCAGCATGCATTCAATCACACATTGCTTGAATTCTGATTAAGGGAGAATAGATGCCCCCAAAGTGTTGATGATGCACTCATTGTAATAATTTGGATGAGCTCCCTTATACACATGTACACAATTACACTAGCGCACGGGGGGGGCGCTATAACCCTGTGCCCAAAGCAGAAATCTGGGCCTATTTGCCAGCAACACTGTTAAACTTATCTTGAAGTCTAGGAAATACAGCTGGAAAAAACACTCCAGGGCCCCTTAGGGGGTTATTTATCAAAGTCTGAATTTATGTCAATATTTTCTACTACAAACTCCTATCAAATCCACTCTGGTTTTTTATGCTTATTTAATTTGCTTTGCGCTGGATTTTTTCATCTGATTTTCACGAATTTCATGATTGTTTCAGAATTTTCACCTGAATACTCTGGGGTATTGCACAAAAACCCAGCGCACATCAAAAAATCATTGGGACTTCTCCCATTGACTTAAATGCAACCTCAACAGGTCTGAGATGCCGGATTTTCCGATTTGGACTTTTCCATCCTCAGGGTTTAATAAATTCCAAAAAATTTGTGATTTTTTAAAAGTCAGATTTTATTAAAAAAATCACGAATTTTTGGGATTTTTGCTTTCATAGTTTAGTAAATAATACCCTAACTGTTGAAACTCTGCTTATGATAAAGTTTCAATATTAACACCATGAAACTTGAAGCTAATTTATTAATAGTGGGGTTTTTTCCCCAATTCGAAACAATCAACAAAAAAAAGGATCACAAAAATGCATGAATGTTAAATCAGCCCCTAAATGCCAGCACAGGCCTTTTTAAGAAGCTGAACAAAATTTCTAAAATGTTGCTTGATGTTATATTCTAAACCAAACCAACAAAACTGACCAACTGAAGAGAGTTTTATAACCTGGAAACTTTACGGAAGTGATGGTAATTAATTCTGAAATACATTGTGCTATATATTATTGAGTAAAATAAAACTAGGCTCACTTTGACCCTTATGCAGACAATTGTGATGATCACTTATTCTGCATTGTGCTTTTTTCCACTGCAGAAAATTAAAAGTTGCCAATATATGTAGTGTTTTTCCAAATAAACCCTCAATGGGATAATTTAAAGGCTTCTTTGTAAATATGATTTAACTCATTAATTAGTTAACATTCAATTAAAAGTATTTCAAATATGAATTACTCATATGACTGCTGTTTCTGTTCAGATACATATGCCGGTAAACAAGAAGTTAGTGTTAGAATATTCAGGAACAGTCAGTATTATTGCAATGAAGCCCAGGCTATCAGTAAAAAAAACAGAGTTATTTGACGGGAAAATGTTATGGTCATTATTTTTAGGTATTTTTGTGACAAAAGTCAACGCTGTGGATAAAGATGATCCTACAATAGGTGGAAATGCAGACGTGAACTATAGAATCATCCAAGGACAAGAGTACTTTACAATTGATAACAATGGTAAGATGATATTTTCTTGCATATTACATTTAGGGGGGTATTTATTATTTATTTGTCTGATTATTTTAAAAATAAAAATTCGACCTAACTCCCAGCTACTATGTGAGAGAAACAGATATAGGAGCAAGTACTTGGTGAATGGCAATTTGAAAGGCACAATCATGCGCCGATGTTTGAGCCTTGCACTGCTTTGTACAATGCTTTTGTAAGCAAGTTATAATTATATATAGGATCGCCTGCTCATCTCCAAATTCTGGAGCAAAATGAATACTACTATGGCAAGAGATACAAGTATTTATTTACAAACAGGAAAAAGATATAATATGTAAACATTGGGCTTTGTACAATCAGCACAAGGGCTCAAAGTTCTGCTGCTATACACACTGGCCTGGTTATATGAGTCAAAATTCTCATAAATGAATTATGCAGTGTGGCAATATCCTACATGGTGAGCATACATTAGATACTGGATGCCCTAATTCCAACAAATATGCTCCACTGATGCATGGCAAAAAAAAGAGGCAGTAATGCACTTATGATAATCTAACCCATGATATCAGAGGATACCTAAATGAACTTGAGATTTTATGAGAAACAAGACTAACCTCCACATGTAATAAAGGGCACTAAGTTTGACCATGAGCAGTAACTCATGGCAACCAATAAGATATTTGCTTTTAAATACGTAAATGCTACCTGCTGATTGATTGCTATGGGTGACTGCTCCTGGGCAAACTTAGCACCTTTAATTTCATAACCCCATAAGTATTTTGATGATCTTACTGATTTTTAAACACACACTAGGAGGGGATTATCTGCTTTAAAGATATACACCTTCTTGTCTTCCCAACTGGTTTATTGTTGATACATTGGATTAAAATAAACACCATGATGGCCTTAAGGTATTCTATTTGTCCACCACCAACTACTACATTCTAGGTCTTTCAGTTGTAATAATAATAATAATGAATAATAAGTAAAAAGACAATAACCATAACTGTCATGCAATGCTTCTTCTTTTCTGCAGGGGCAATTTATACTGCAGTACCTAATTTAGACAGAGAGCAGAAAGATACCTATGAAGTTCTGGTAGAGGCCAGAGATTCGCCAGGGCGAACTCTTTACTTGGCGAGCACAGCCATAGTGACCATTCGCTTGATAGACATTAATGACAATTTTCCAACCTTCACTGAGAGTAAGTATATAGAACTGTGCCAATTTTGATAGCTTAAGGTGAAATCTTTATGTTGTGCATGGTTACTGGAAAAAAAAAATCAAATGTGTGTTCATATATGTGACAAAATGGCTAAGACTAATTAAAAAGTAGTGATGCACCGAATTCAGGATTCGATTCACGATTGCGTGCCTTTTTGTCACAAAACAAGGAAGTAAAAAATGTGCTCCCCTTCCCACGCCTAATTTGCAAATGCAAATTAGGATTCGGATTTGGTTCGGTATTCGGTCTAATCCAAAATAGTGGATTCTGGTGCATCAGCTTTTTTTACTCAAACTAAATTACATTCTAATGTACTCTACTCAGTTTAAGGGGTCTTTATAACCTCTATGTTTCCAGTAGAATCATGATTAGTAGGCAGACCAATGCTATTATTACAGAATTTGAGAAAATCTAGTGAGTTGTCCATGCTATTGAGAGTCGTGGCTCTGTTCATCTGACCATGCCAAGTCTCCCATGACTTGTAAACAAACTGGCACTTACCTGATTATTATGGGGCAGATTTACATAGGTTAGAATATCGAGGGTTAATTAAAAAAAAACATTAGAAAGCCTATGGGGACCTTCCCCATAGGCTAACATGGCACCTCGGTAGGTTTTGGGTTGCAAAGTACTTGGTCGAAGTTGTTTTTTAAAGAGACAGTACTTCGACTATCGAATGGTCGAATATTAGAAAGATTTTTAGTTTGAATCGTTCGATTTGAAGTCGAAGTCAAAGGTCGAAGTAGCCAATTCGATGGTCGAACTAGCCAAAAAAAACATTCCAAATTCAAAGTTTTTTTTATACTATTCCTTCACTCGAACTAAGTAAATGGGCCCCTATGTGTTTTCAACATTACTCATATGGTTTATAATTATTGTCCAATAGTGCCAGCACCCCACAACAGTTTATATTGCAGGTAGGGATGGGCGAATTTTTTCACCTTGTTTCGCCGCGGAAATGACGCCCATAGACTTGTATGGCGGTGTGCGTCAAAAAAAAAAGACGCGCGACAAAAATTTTTTGACGCCCATAGACTTTAATGGGCGACGGCGTCAATTCGCCGGCGGCGAATTTTTGGCGAAACAAAACAGCTCAGATTCGCCCATCCCTAATTGCAGGTATCATGTTTGATCTTCTACCTAATGTGCTCCATAGATTATGATGCTTATTTTACATATAATTATTTGTTCTGCTTAAAAAGAAGAAGGACAAAGAATGGACAGATGATAATCAGAGCTAAATAATTAAACTTTGTACAAAATATTTAAAATAAAAACATTAAAATCTTCCGAAAGACCAGGCATGCTTGCCTCTACTGTCTGGGGAACATTTACTTCTACAGAAGGCCTTCATGTCACTAAGTATTTTGTCATATACTATAATTGCAGTAATGAATAATCTTGTTTGCCCACAGGAGAGTTTAAGTTCAATGTTCCAGAGAACCTGAAGGTTGGGGCAGAAGTGGGAAGACTGAAAGTAGAAGATATTGACGAGCCACAAAACAGAAACACAAAGTATAGTTTCTTGAAAGAAAGATTTCAGGAGATGTTTGCTGTCACCACAAATGCAATCACGAATGAAGGAATTTTGATATTGAAAAAGGTATCAAATAAATATGCAGGTTTAAAAATGCTGACGAACAATTTTTTTTAAAATAATTATCTACACATTTTACATAATTTTACAACTTTTTAATATTTTACATAATTACACATCTTTTACATAATTTTACATATTTTACATCTATTTAATGTTATATCTTGAATGTTTAATTTACAGTCCAGGAATATGTGCCTGTAGCCAGCTCTTCTTTATTAATATTTTAGATTTTAAAGGGAACAGTATAAGTGTTGGTTATATTAAACATGGCAGATGCCACATTAATAACCATCCTCTGGCATCACCAAATAATGAATCTTTAAGTTTCCAGATATATAAATATACTATAATAATTTCCTTCCCTTTAATATCCGGAGCATGGTTGTCACGACCGGCACCCAATACCAGAACAAGTGCCAAGCACCTTGGTCTCGGCTCGGCTTCACCAGTATTGTGACCACCGTTGGGCTTCGGAAGGAGCCCTCAGCTTACTTGGGTGCCACCTGGACTTAACGAGGGATACAAGGCGAAATGTTCTGGCTGGCAAAGGGGCACGGCTGTTAGCAAAGTCTTTTGGGCTGAAGGTCACGGTACAAAAGGATAAGGCAGAAGGATGGGACAGGCTGGGTCGAGGCAGGCAGATATCAGAATCGTCAGGCAGGCAAGGGTCAAACCGGGTTGTCAATCAAGGGGTTAAGCAGGAAGAGTTGTCGTAGGCAGGCAAGGGTCCGGATACAGAGTTCAGAGTAGTCAGGATACAGGCAGGGTCAAACACGGATAATCAAGATACTAGAATAACAGGATCAGACGCACTAGGCTCAGAAACCACTAGAAACAGAGTTCTATCACGGGCAACCATTGCTATGCTGGGCAACTATTTATATGTTTGAAATTCGCAACTTTGTGCGCTGGTGTCAGTATGTCAGCGCGCCTGCGCCTTTTTAATAGGAAGAAGGAGCGGCGCGCGCGCCCTAGAGAGCCGGCGCCAGCGGGAACACGCTGGCGCGGCTTAAGATGAGACCCCGCCGCACAGGTATTGTTACAATGGTAATGCTCACTGCAACGGTAACCAAAGTCTGGGGCCTTTGGGTGACACAAAGCAGTAGATGGGGGCTGCCTAAATGCCAAAGAAATTGATGTTCAGATTGATTATTTTCTTATTTGCTCTTCTAAATATTTCTAGAATGTTGGTATGGAGGCCAATCAATTAAAAACACATCACATTTGACTATATTTAGTTCAACAGTGAACAAATATAAATAATATACTCAGTAATGTCTATTGCATTCAAAACAAATGTTTATCTTCTCTTTATACATGTTATATGCAGCCCCTGGACTACGAGAGTGTTAAACAATATAAGATGGACATTGAAGCCACAGATCCCCTTATAGACCTACGTGTGGCAAGACAGCCTAGACCCAAGAGTATTACAAATGTCATCATTAATGTTCTTGATGTGGATGAGCCCCCAGTGTTCTCCAAACCATTCTACAAATTTGAAATTTCAGAGGATTCTAAATTAAACAATATTATTGGATTTGTCTCAGCAAAAGATCCTGATGCCGCCAACAGAAACATCAGGTAGAAGCATATTTTATATATTAACCTACATAAAAGGTTGTGCTTAGATCAGTTCTGTAAACATATTGTATAATAATATTTAATAACCATGTAGATAGAAAGGCTAGTGAGTTATATATTCATATAAGGATGGCAGAGTAATTTTCTTCCTGCCATACCTTGTTCTATGTTGAAGAGAAGAATTTTTGAACTGATGAATTTTGGGTGAATGGGCCTGGGTCCCAATTTGGGGAACAAACCTTTTTTGGTGGGGCTCATGAAGGCTGGGGACCATCAGGTATTTTTCTGGTATCAAGATAGCGTTGTCCTAAACTGTCCATGTGCAGAATTGGACTATATGACCATTCCTGGCTTATTTTCAGCATTATTTGATTCTAATGTCCATTTCTTACAACTGACTGCATCAGAATTTCAGAACAGTAAATTATTATCATCTATATTTTTATTGTAATCTGCAGATATTCTATGAGAAATTTCAAAGATGAACCAATCAAGGTAACAAGCACTGGAAATATTATCAATGTCAAGCCGCTTGACAGAGAGACTGCAGATTGGCACAATTTTACTGTAGTAGCTGAAGAAGTTGATCCAAGTAGTAAGTTTTTCTTGTTTGCTCAGATTGTTTTGCCTTTGTCTATATACAAATGCTTCTGGGTCCATGAGTATCCACATTATATGCAATACATAGTAGGAGCTGCACAGAATTAAAATGCATGCATAGTACCTGTTATCCAGACCTGGGTTTTTCCAGATAACTGATCTTTCTGTAATTTGGCTCTTTATCTTTATACCTTAAGTCTACTAGAAAATCATGTAAACATTAAATAAACCCAAGAGGTTGGTTTTGCTTCCAATAAGGATTAATTAATATTACAAAAAAAAGGAAATGTTTTTTAAAAATGTGGATTATTTGGATAAAATTGAGTCTATGGGAGATGGCTTTTCTGTAATTTGGAGCTTTCAGATACCTGTACCTGAATGTTTTGTAACCAGTATTTATGCCGGCTAAATCAAGACTATTTCTGTTTACTCAAAATGTTTATTGATTTTTTTTATCCAGCAACTCATAAGTGGCAGCACCAATTTACTACTTCCTACAAAAAAAGCTGCAAGTGATGATGAAACTTCCAGCTACTGTTATGTTTTTGTACCTCCCAAAAATTACATAGGGATGATTGTACAAACCTGATTACGGCCAAAAACATTACATAAATGGACATGATTAGTTTATAATAACAAAAAATATAGTTACAGGCCCAAAGATAAGGTATGGGACCTGTTATTCAGAATGCTCAGGACCTGGGGTATTCCGGATAACATATATTTCCGTAATTTGGATCTTCATACTTTGTCTACTAGAAAATTATTTTAACATTAAATAATCTCAATAGGCAGGTTCTGTTTCCAATGAGGATTAATTACATCTTAGTTTGGATCATGACCAAGGTACTGTTTTATTATTACAGAGAAAAAGGAAATAGTTTTAGAAAATTTGGATTATTTGCATAAAATAGAATCTATGGGAGACAGCATTTCCATAATTTGGAGCTTTCTGGATAACAGGTTTCCGGATATCGGATCCCATACCAGTACCTGTTTTATTATTTAATCTATAGTACCACATTTTGGTATTGTAAATGCTGGATGTTTTACTATTTATTTAACTGAAATAAAAAAGCATATATATATCTCTCACTGAAAAAACAGTGTTGGGGTGTTCCATTAGAAGCAAAGGTTAAATTGAGCACTTACTATACAGAAAGGGAAAGCTTGCTATTAAAAAAAATGTATATATGCTCTATTTCTCTGCGTTTCTCGGTTAAAAGTTAATGTGGTCCCTAACTTAATTGCTAGAGCACTTTACATATGACAAAAAGAGAGCAACAGAACGGAGAATCATACTGATAAATGGCAGACAGAACATTAAACTTTTATGTACAATAAAGTTCAAACGAGTCATAACTGACATCCTTATAGAAGTTTATTTGTCTGGACCCAGCTGCTAAAGGAAAACCAACAAATTAATACCAAAGGGAAACTCCTCCATTCTTAGAATTGGAGAAACCAACCCCTCAGCAATATGTGCTTTCCTGAGTTAAAATGCATTGACCCTAAACGTATGTGGTGAAGATCTGATTATTTATGATAACTGTGTCCATTCAGGTGCCGCAGGAACTCCCAAGCCACACATATTAAAACATAACCTTTGTGTCCTGAATCTTTTCCCACAGTTTAGAAACCACTGCTGTACATGAGTGTATTATCCCATATTCCCAAGTGATTCAATTGATTTATCAGATCATTTCGGATTCAAAAAAACTCGTTCAGTTAGAATTATCATTTTCCTTGCATGTTCACTTGACATGGGGAGGCCTGTTTATCAAAACTCTAATTTATGTGGTTTTAGTGTGGTCACTAAAACAACAAATGTCAAGTAATTTAGTACAAGATCCTAATTTAAAAAGCACTAACTAAAAAACAGAATCTAAATAAGAATACAAAAATCTTGAAAACCTTGTTTTTGTAATCGCATTACAAAGCCATAAACTTCTGAAACTTCTGAAGCTCCAAGTTTTTTATTTACCTGTGTTTTCACAGGTTTTGCAGTTAATGATTTGTGAATTTTTAGGGGAGATTAGTCACCCCGGCGACAAATTGCCTCTTCTTTGGGGCAAAATTCCCCCCAAACTGCCTTCCCGCCTGTTATAATGAGGAAACATCGGAAAACGAAGTGCTGCAAGTGCCATCCCGCTGGCGATTCTTCATTATAGCCGGCAGGGGAAGGCAGTTTGGGGAGATTGTTACCCCGAAGAAGTCGTCGGGGCGACTAATCTCCCCGAATCTGCCCGTGTGCCCTTACCCTAAAAGTATTTAGTATTATCCACAATACGATTTTGGGAACCACAAAAAAAGGAACATTTGTAAATTGGCCCCTCAGACTGTGTTAAGTTCTCTTACTGTATCCTAAAGACAAAGTAGTTCATGGGGTCTTTATAGAGTTTGTTATAGTTTACTGTAATATGATTTAATGCCTACTCCGGTATGTAAACTACAGTCTTGTACCTTTCATCTGCAGACCCTCCTATTAAAAAAGAGTCATTGGGACTTGTTTTCATAAAAGTGCTGGACGTAAATGACAATGCTCCAGAATTTGCAGAACATTATGCACCCAGAGTGTGTGAAAACGCAGCCCACCAAACGGTATGATTTCTTTTTATTCATTATGTTATACACATAGATTTGATTCTTCTAACTTTCCCCTTGCAAATCTGTTCAGTAACAGGAGTCAGTTTGCATGGCTCAGTTGCTCAGCATGAAGAGGAAATGTCTTCTGTAGCTACAATTGATTTTTCAACAAAAAAAACATTATACCAGCAGAGCTCTGGTAAAGGAGTTAAGGAAGTGGGGGGAAAAAACGTTTGAGGAAAACATTTGAGAGAAGTGTTATCATACTCTGGAATGGATTAGATATAGTATCTTACAAAGTTGCATTGAGAGTTATGTAGACAAACAAGGGCTATGGATAAGCAGGACAGAGAGGTAATGCAATGGCAAAGAAGTTACCGTATTCATTAAAGACAGGGTTACATGAGTCAATATTTTCACCAGTCCAGACCAATCTAAGCCAAGCATGTGTGCAAGCATTATATAAGCAGGCAGTATAATCAGAATATATTTAGATTCAATAGATCAGATACATTGTTGAATTGGCTCATTGTATCATGTAAGTTGTTATTGAGTCAATAAGTTTTAAGGGTCCCTCCCAGCAATCTATTTTTAAGACAGCTGCTGAAAAACCAGATGTGTGAATGTACTATATAACTTTAGAATTTTCCCGAAAACTTCCACCATCCTCAACACCTTCTGGTTGCCACTACTACCTTTAAACTTGTAATCCTTTACTTGTGCACTATAATTTATAGTCTATAGCTGCACACATTGGAACAAACCAAAAATAGTCATCCATACATCATCGATACATCATCCATACAAATATGGACTATACCCCACTGCTTTGATAATGCTATGACATATATAGGTCTAGGAAGCACGGTGCTGCCTGTAGAAGTGTTCCTAAGGCATGGTCAATGGATTTTTTCTGGTTTCCAAAAATCATTATTTCCCTTTGGAATAACTATGCTTAGTAATAAGATAAGAAATGGTTGATATCTTGAAATTGGTGCTTTGGAACATAACCAACTATATACTATAAAGAAAATTGACCTAAGTAATGTAAAAGTGGCCTTAAAGCTGATTCTACCCACACTATACATTACGAGGGCAAACATAAAGTAGTGATGACAAATTTCTATGGAAAATTGCCAAACTGTATGAAACGAATAAACAAACAAATGTGCAGCTAGTTCTGCTTTAGAGTCTTTCTTGTTACTTCAGTTACTCGTGTCACTTAGTGGGCCTACAAGTATCAAGTAAAGTTCTGATCTTTGTCATTCAAAGTTACCATTAGTTGATTCATTTGGCAGCCCTTTCCAAAATCCCCCATGTTCAGCATTTCAGTATAGCACACATATGGCTAAAACATAATAATATTACCGAACCCTCTGGGTTCTAGGAGGCATAAAGTACATCAGAAATTTGTTCCGTAGGCCTCCAGCTGGACAGTCCTGATATCATCGCTACTCCTAACAAATTATTTGCCCTGGATCACAGGTTGGGATTAGGAGCTGGTTATTATAATAAGTGCCTATTTCCAGATGTTTGCTATTTGTCCTTACTAAAGTATAGCAATTTCAAAGGTACATTTGGGTCTGTAGTGTTTTTGTTGTAATTATGAGGGTGTATGTATTGCTAGAAAGAAATAAAACATATCGGAATTAGATGGACGTTATACATTTAGTAGAATGGGTAGTCATATCATATCTAAGCTTTGGTACATTTTTAGTTTATGATTAAATTTTTTGGCTTATGAGAATATATCTCCCAAGACTGATGTGTTAATGTCTGATGTTTGATTATTATTTATTTTTTTTGTAGGTCATAGCAAACATTTCTGCTACTGATAAGGATGAAATGAAGCCCGGAATGAAGTTTACATATTATTCGGCCAAAAAAGAAAACAATTTCACAGTGCAAGATAATCACGGTATTGTAGTTTGCTCAATGGCTAAGCATGACTGTGTGTGGAAGCATTAAGAAAAAAATGTGTTCCTTGAATTTGGTTTTCTATCTTTTGGTCAATAGCATGTCAGTGGGGTGTCAGGAACACAGTGTGATACAGCAAGTGACTCTTTTTGTAATCCATTTTCTCCTGATTCCTTTCATTTTCAAGGGTATCAATAGGTTTCTAGAATTAAATTACAGAGGCTGAAGAACATAAAGATAGGATAAGGAAACTGAGCTTAATTATACTGTAGATGCTAAATGCTAAAAGGGTTTAGGTGTGAAAAGAAACATTGTAAATTAAATACGATCTGTAGGATATTTTTAATAGTTTCCACTGTGCTTTCTGTTTCTTCTTTAGATACAATTGAAATCAGAGATCTGATTTTCTTTTTCTTATGCTATGCCACCAATGTCTTTTCAGAAGAGGTTTTCAGACACTTTGGGCTTATTAGAGTCCCCTCTTTTGCTAAATATTGTCAGAATATCCAAGCTTCTGGCAAATATATAGGAAATGCAATGGTATCAACCAACCCACTGTTTTTCTGGAGTAAGCTGGACAGTAAATGAGCATTCCCCTAAATTGCATCTTAACCAGCCTTTGTGTTTCAGCAAATATAACCCACCACCACCTGAGGCAGCTTGTGGCTGCATCCCCCTCCCCCGCACACTCACCTTTATGTGCTAGAGTCAGTTGAGGGGGGTCCACAACGCTGGTGGAGAGGTCCAGGGGGGTCCAGGAGACTAGTGCAGAGAGCACAATTGCACTGCCTGCACTAGAAGAGGCAAATTTCTGGTTTGAAAACCGGACATTCGGCTCTTATAGTTACAGGAGCGACATTTTGCCACCCCTGGTAACTAGTGGGGCACTCACCGCATTGTCGCATCCCTGGCCTTGCCCTATCTGTAGGTACATGACTTGTAAATTGTCCAAATTATAGTTGCATAGTAGAAAAACATCCATCCTTCAAGTACAACCTTTATCGGTCTAGGTTATGCTTATTCAAAGGAAGGCAAAAAAGCTCATCTGAGGTCCTTTCCAATTTGGCTCCAATGTAATTAAAATAACCATTGGAATATCACTGGCAAATGGACAATACTTCATAGTTTTAAGAATAATCTTGCAAGATGTATGAAAATAATATGCCTTGGTAATGCTTTCTCTGGGATGAAATTTTATAGTATCAGGTTGACTAAAATGTGAATATTCACTGTTTATTATCGCAAGTATGAAAATCTAACAGAGACTATTATTTTATTGTATAATTACAGCTTGTTTGAACTTTACCTTTGTTTCACGCTCACCTATTACTTAACATGCAATTTTGTCTTAGTATGCAAGTTTTCATGTTTTGAGGCTGGTAATAATAATAATCATGTTATAATGCATTTATATCAGGGTGGCTTCACCAGAATTAACATGTGAGGTCACACATAGCAGGTATGAAAGACTCAAATATATATATTTATGTATATTTCTACCAATCTGAAGCCACCACTGAGCATAACATTTTTCCCAGGTTCTCCCAGTGTGGGGACTACTATGAATTTTATTAAAAATGAAGCCAACCTCAAATCAACACAAAATCCATTTTAATTATGCTATAAATTAACAGTTAATTCTCAGTGCTGAGAAGCAGACAATGTTTTTATGAAAGAGCAAAACTTATTTATTTCACTGCAGTTGCAGTTACATAGACAAGGAGCACCTGCTATGGATAGATACAGTATGTAACATGATCAATAGACAGCGGAAAAACAATCTATCAATTATCAAAGATACTTGTTTTTTTCTCAAAGTCTTCTTTATATATGTCCTTTTTTTGTTTCAGACAACACAGCTACAATCCTGGTCAAATATGGATATTTTAATAGAGAAGTGGCAAAGTTCCATTATCTACCTATTGTGATCTCAGACAATGGACAGCCAGAGCAGAGCAGCACCAATACTCTTACAATCACTGTGTGCAAATGCAATGAAAAAGGAGAATTCACATTCTGTGAGGAGCCTGCAAAGCTGGCTGCTGTTTCTGTTCCAACGATCATCATCATACTTGTGTCTTTATTTTTAATTATTTTGGGTAAGGTTTATGGAAAATCTAGTGCTGTGTCTTCACTGATGATATTAAACCAATCAGCAGGAAGCATTTTATGGCTTTACTGACCCCTTTTATTACATGTTGGGGCATGTGTCTTAAACTAGTAGTAAACATTGCAGCTGTTATTACTTTGCTTCTGCATAAAGACACATTCAGACAGGCATATTAAGACATAATAACATATTAACATAGTAAGTTAGATTGAAAAAAGACACTACCATCAAGTTCAACCTTTTAAGTCTATATATAACCTGCCTAACTGCTAGTTGATTCAGATCCAGCTAAAAACCTCATTTGAAGCCTCTCCAATATGCCTCAGAGGAGGAAAAAATTCATTCCTGACTTCAAGATGGCAATCGGACTAGTCCCTGGATCAACTTGTACTATGAGCTATCTTCCATAACCCTGTATTCCCTCACTTGCTACACACCATCCAACCCCTTCTTAAAGCTATCTAATGTATCAGCCTGTACCACTGATGAGTCAGGGATAGAATTCCACATCATCCCAGCTCTCACTGTAAAAAAAAAAAAACCCTTCCGAATATTTACGTGTAAAGCTTTTAAAGGAGAAATCAACCTGTGGGGAAAAAAACCCTACCCCACCCACCCCAGGTAGACCTCCCTCCCTCCTCCCCCCAGGCTAACTACCCCCCAGGGAAATGGCCCATACTCCATACTTACCCCTCATCCAGTGAAGTTCCACAAGTCCATCTTCTGCATCCTTGGCAAGCTGACTGAGAGATCGTCAATTTCCATTTAATTCCGCACATGCGCAGAAATACAGAACTCGCAGTCAGCTTACAGAGGATGCAGAAGATGGACACGTGGAACTTCGCTGGAAGAATCTGCGCAGAGGGGGTAAGTATGGAGTATGGGTCATTTCCCCAGGGGGGAGCAGTTAGCCTGGGGGGAGGAGGGAGGGAGGTCTACCTGGGGTGGGGGGTAGGGTTTTTTTCCCACAGGTTTATTTCTCCTTTAAAGTTCCTATTAATTTGTAGCTGTAGAGTATGATTCATAAATAGACATCACAGTAGAGGTGAAATAACATGATCAACATGCACCTCTGGCATGTGCCGTATGAAAATAGCAAAAGTTAAGGCAACAGTAATAAGACCCCAGATGGGAACAACAGGTCAAATTGTTTTCAGTCCAGTGAGTTTAAAACCCATGAGCTTCTAGTCCAACCTAATCTATTTGCCTACATGCTTAGGTACATGTTCATTTGGTCTGAGGGTTAAACTAGCATACCTTTAAGGGATTTGAGCAACTTGGCCTTCTGTGAAGGTGCCCTTCTAAACACAATCGGGCTCTCAGACAGTACAAGAAAGACATACTTGGCTTTTTGAGGCCAGCTTAATTCCCATTTTAATTTTTTTTTTTTTGCAAAATGTTACTATAATAAAGCAATGCACAACACTATCGTACAAATGAATAACATTTTGATGACTGTATAATTTTAATCAACCAATTGCTTTAATTTGTTTCTTTTTGTTACCAACAGTTGTCGCCATATTGGCAGTTCTAAGGAGAATGCAGAAGAAAGATACCAACATCTTAGGAAAAAACACAGCGGAGATTCATGAGCAGCTGGTCACGTATGATGAGGAAGGTGGCGGAGAAATGGATACAAACAGTTATGATGTATCTGTATTGAATTCCGTGCGCAGAAATGTTCAAAGGCCCAGGCAAGACATGGAGACAGATCCCTACTTGTATGCTCATGTCCAAAAACCAGCAAGAAATGGAGACATGTCTTTCATGATTGAAGTGAAGAAGGATGATGCAGACAATAATGGGGAGGGATTACCATATGATACCCTTCACATATTTGGGTATGAAGGGTCAGAATCTATTGTGGAGTCACTTAGCTCCATAGAATCCGGGTCTTCAGAATCAGATATAGACTATGATATATTAAATAACTGGGGGCCTAGATTTAAGATGCTAGCTGATCTTTATGGTCTGGAACCAATTGGAGACTTTCCTTATTAGTGCAGCACAATAAATCATTATTAAATCTAAGATCAGTTGCCATCTAGTGCCTAAATCAAGAACTTTGGCCCCAAAGGAAAATGTTGCTGGTGCTCCCCTAGTGTGCATCAGTCAAGTCTCCTTTTCTTTGCCCCCCTCCACCCACACAAACAAACAGCTTATAGGTATTTTGTCATTCTGCATATTACACATCAGCTTGTCATCCATTTTGGTTTTAATTTTTATTTGATGAAAAAGACATGAGCATGCTTTGAGAAAGTTTGAGACCAAAAACTATAAGAAAGGAATAAAAAACACATCACCTCCATGAATCAAATTAAGCATAATTTATAGTTAATGTTTTTACATGGCTTTCAGATAAATCAGTTGGCTGGTAGTGCTATTCATAACATGCGGAAGAGAAATGTCTGCCAGTGAAGGTGTTAAGCATCATTAATCTCGATCCACCTTTAAAAAACAATGAATAAAAATAATTGTAATAATCTTGCATGTAAATGGCTGTCACAAATTTTCTCACTTGCTTTAAGCAATTTTTAGTCTGCTGACTACTATTGACACTATATATTAATCTGTCCTTCCTCAGGGATACATTTGTAAATAATTACTTGAAATTAGATTACAGTGAATTAGAAGTGTTAAGTTTTACATGGTGTGGATAAAATATTTTCTCATATTCAAATTTATTCGCACAAGTTACACTGTCATCATCATCATTTGTGATTTTTCTCACTAACAGTAATTCATGTTCTTCTTTTTTTTTTAGAAACATGAATTTAGTATAAGTAGTATTGTCTGTTATGTGTGCCGTCCCCATTTGGTTTTTGTTGTAGGTTGTTTATACAGTATGTATGATGCCTCTTTGCATTTGTACTGGACACTTGTGTCTGTTCACAAGTTTGTCTTAAAATAATAAAAAATATAAAAAAACAGAAGATAACAATTGAAGCGGTTTTGTATTCACTTTAAAGTAAAATAGTAATAAACTACTGAAAAATCAAACATGGAGTTTGTCTGATTTAATTGTACAATTTAATTTACAATACAAAATATTGCCCTATTTATATTGTTCCATATATGAATCCAAGTCTTTTTTAAGTTGGTTATCAGCAAGATTGAAATCAATGTATACATTCCATATATGCCATAAATGTGAAGAGGTGGATATTTTATGAAGTAGGGATTAAAGGAGAAGGAAATGCCTATTTATACTTACCTCATACCCCAGGCCGGTGCTCCTATCAGGAGAAAACTGCACCAGTCTAGGGGTTCTTCCAGCGAGCACCACGGAACAATATGCTTCCTTCTTCTTCTTTCTTCGAATTTCCCAGGGAAGACGCATGTGCAGTAAAATGAAATAGCCGACTTAAAATTTGGCTTTTTGCGCTACTGCGCATGCGCACCCGTGCAAAGAAAGAAGAAGCCAGAAGCTGATCGCTCCATGGTACTCACTGGAAGAACTGCTGAACCAGTGCAGTTTTCTGCTTATAGGAGCACCAGCCCAAGGTTTCAGGTAAGTATATACAATCAATTGGGGGTGCCTAACTTTTGGCACCCCCAAGTAAATGCAGCCTTTCCTTCTGTTCTATATAATTAAGGATCTATTATACTATCTAAGAATTACATCACAATGCCTAAACCACACCCTTCCTTTGTTAATCATATCTCCACCAAAATAAATCCCTTATTTTCAATCGGAAAGAAAGAATCCAATGTTTCAGCACTCCCAAGCATTGAATTAAAAGCACAAAATCTCTAAGAAGTAAAGAAAATGTACAGCAGCATCATTCAGATGTGTTTGGATGCAACCAGCTTTAATCATAGGCATATGATTAATGACAGTTGCACCTAAGTGACTGATGCTGTGTTTTTTTACTTCTTTGGATCTTGTGCTTTAAATCCAACGCTTGGGAGTGCTGAGACCTGGGTTTCTTTCTTTCCGATTTAAAATACAGCTTGGAATGCCGAGGCAATTTATTGGGACACAAACACATCAGTTTTACTCCTCCCTAGTGAGTGAAAGCAGTGATTCTTTATTCTGAAGCCCTTATTTTGCCTATATTTATACACAGGAACGGATTTACATAGCAGGCGCCCCTAGGCCCGCTGCCATTCATCAACCCTGTCCCCTCCCCTTACTTTGTGCACGCATGCAAATTTTCAGCATAGTGTACTGGGGATTGGTGCACAGGAAATGTAAAAACTATTGTATCTCCTGCGAATCCCCAGTGCTTCCGAACCATTGCAGATTTGGTTGGGCAGCATGCCGCCCCCTAAAATTCTAACAAAGGTAGTAGATTGGGGACAACTCCACCTCCTCTTTTTTCCATTTTCTAACTTATTTCTGAACCTGAGCATTTGTGTGTTTTTTAATAATTATCCTATTTATTGCGGTCTCTATTCAATCAATTTTTTTAACTTTAATTTAATTTCAAGCACTACTGAGCACTTTCAATGTTATGAATTCTTGGTCATTCTGGATGAAATTGATATTATCCATTAATTGTTAATCACTTGCACTTTAAAGTTTTTTAACTTAAAGTGATTGGAAGGGGGTGACTATTAACCCTTAGACCATATTATATCCTGTTGTAAAAGGAGATACACTATCGTGAAATAGAATTGGCTACAGCTAAGGGTATATATGTACCAATTTTTCTTAAACTTTGTATATAAAATAGAATTAATTGTATCACTAATATTTAATTAATTCGTAATCATTGGATTTCAATCGATTTAATCATAGCACAAGCACTTTTCGGGATCTATATTAAAGTTATCAGCAAATCTGCATGCAATAGTGACTATTTAAATTAGGTAGGTTTAAATTACTAGAGACTGCTGAGCGAGTTTTGAAGCTAGTGGGGTACTTTTTTCTTCCTTTTTAAATTGTACAATATGCATCACACATAAAAAAATTGTCCCTGTCCATGCTCTTTAAAGCTCTCTACCACTGAGTTAACAACTTGCAAGTGTTTTTTATTTTATATTATTTATTCAGCAGCTCTCCAATTTGCAAATTCAGCAATCTGGTTGGTAGGGTCCAAATTACCCTAGCAACCATGCATTGATTTGCATAAGAGCCTGGAATATGACTAGGAGTATGATTAAAAAGATGAATTATTAGAAGTAGCAAAAACAATAAATGTGTAGCCTTACAGAACATTTCCTTTTTTTAGACAGGGTCAGTGACCCCCATTTGAAAGCTGGAACAAGTCAGAAGGAAATGTCAAATAGTTTAAAACCTTTAAAAATAAATAATGAAACCCAATTGAAAAGTTGCATTCAAGTCTGGCAGTCAACCCCATATTGCTCAATCAAATCTATAGGCCCTCTGTGGATGGACCCAGCAATAATGTATCACTATACAGTTTTACCATTAATAGCTCTATGATGGCTATGTTCATAGAATTCATAGATTTAGGGGCCAATTCATTAACTTCGAGTGAAGTATTCGAAGTAAAAAAACTTTTAATTTCGAAGTGTTTTTTTGGCTACTTCGACCATCGAATGGGCTACTTCGACCTTTGACTACGACCTCTACTCGAATGATTCGAACTAAAAATCGTTTGACTATTCGATAGTAGAAGTACTGTCTCTTTAAGAAAAAACTTCGACCCCCCACCTAAAAGCTACCGAACCCAATGTTAGCCTATGGGGAAGGTCCCCATAGGCTTGGCTGAGTTTTTTTGGTCGAAGGATAATCGTTCGATTTAATCGATATTCGAAGTCAAAGGATTTTCATTCCCAGGTTAATTAACCCTCGATATTCGACCCTTGATGAATTTGCCCCAATGTATATAATAAACCTGGCTTTTTATGCAACTATTTATCAAATCAAAGCCAGTTGTTAGTGCCCTGTAATATCATTTGCTCCGCTATAATCAGCATAAATTAACTCACTGCAAAATGTTATTCATGACGGATCAGAGTGAATTTTTACAACAGTCATGCAAAATAAAATTTGCTTTTTCTTTACTTGAAATGGAACTTCTAGAAGCAGACAGGGATTTTGAGAGTATAATTTTCTGGCAGCAACCAAGCAAGAAAAAGCAATTAACAGATGGTGCTAATATACTGATTGAGGTTTAAATCAAATATGACTGGCAGCCATCTGAGAAGAAATCATAGTACTGTTTTATTAATGCTATTCTCATACATCAGCACTTGATGGCAGTGTGTTCCACCATCAACCACTTCCTCATTTTTGTTTTTTTCATTTATATTCGTTCTAAATGTCAAACTAATGTTTCATAGTGCTTCATAATAGCTCATAATAGTTCTGTACTGTTTTGTTATATATAAGATAATATCATTTTTTACATTATGAAATATAACAAGAGTCAGACTTTATTGTTAAAAATGGTGACATGTAACTTTAGGAATCGTATAGAACTACTGCAGTGTGTAAGGATTTACACTGAAGAAAAACCATATGTTTCTGTATAATGATCAGGTGTATGAATGCATTATTGAACAATAGAGAGCGTCAGTGTTTGCACACAAGTGCCAGATGAGAGATTTGCTGTAAAAGCTGCATGGGCCCTAAAATCTAGATTTTCATTCAAGCTATTTATTTTTTCATATTGTCTACAAAATGGTTCTGCCCCTGCCAGTTCTTTGATTTTAATTTCCAGTTTATTGATTATGGAACTTATTGAGATGGGGGCCCAGCTTGAACTTAGTTAAAAGCCAGTGCCATTTTGTTCTGGGTCCTCTCCCTCAAAAACATTTGGAAATGAACATCCATCTCTTTTCCCAATATTTCTCCTCTTCACCAAAAACCTCTTTTAAATTCTTGCTCAAACCAAGAGCAAAGCCATTATTCATTGGCACATTGCAGAATGTAGGTTTCCATGAAGGTTCTCTTTTTTCCAACAAGCCGGGAATAATAGATGAACAGAATATAAATAAGAATAACTGCATTCCCTCCAACCACGAAAAGGACAGGATATTTTGCAGAAGTGTATGGTTAATCCAAAACTTTACAGCATAGTGAAGTCCCATAGCGCAAACAAATAAGCAATACAGCATTGAGTTAAATTAACAACTGGAAAAAGTACTTGCTCAGCGGAAATTTTTGCAGCAAAAATTACCCCCATAGATTCCAATAGGTGAAAAAAATTGTTACGCTTTGCATCGCGCTGTTTCGAGGATTTTGGGCGAAACAGGTCAGATTCGTCCATCACTACTTAAATGAACTTTTAGTATGATGTAGAGAGTGATATTCTAAGACAGTTTGCATTTGGTTTTAATTTTTTATTTCAGCTTTTTATTTACCTTTTTCTTCAGCAGCTTTCTAGTTTGCAATTTCAGCAGTCTGGTTGCAAAGGCCCAGATTTCCCTAGCAACCATGACTTGATTTGAATAAGAGACTGGAATATGTACAGGAGAGGACCTGAATAGAAATATGAATAATAAAAAGTAGCAATAACAATAAATGTGTAGCCTTATAGAGTATTTGTTTTTAGATGGGGTCAGTGACCCCCATTTGAAAGCTGGAAAGAATCTGAAGAAAAAGCCAATAATTGAAAAACTATAAAAAAGAAAAAAACAAGGCCAATTGAAAAGTTGCTTAGATTTACCCATTCTATAGGATATTAAAAGTTAATTCAAAGGTGAACCACCGCTTTAAGCACAAACTTGTTACAGGCTAAACAATACTTGCATCTGTCTGGCATTATCAGGCTGCATATGTGACAGTACTTGATGTTTTCTTTATTTGTAACTGTAAAAACACGCAGGTCTTTAGTAGGGATGCACCAAATCCACTTTTTTGGATTCGGCCGAACCCCCGAATGCTTCGTGAAAGATTCGGCCGAATACCGAACCGAATCCGAACCCTAATTTGCATATGCAAATTAGGGGTGGGAAGGGGAAAACATTTTTTACTTCCTTGTTTTCTGACAAAAAGTCATGCAATTTCCCTCCCGTCCCTAATTTGCATATGCAAATTAGGATTCGGATTCGGTTCGGCTGGGCAGAAGGATTCGGCCGAATCCGAATCCTGCTGAAAAAGCCCGAATCCTGGCCGAATCCCAAACCGAATCCTGGATTCGGTGCATCCCTAGTCTTTAGTGATGTCCTGGTTAAAATTTTGCTTCTTCTGTCTTATAAATTGGTCCTGATTGCAGCACGATTATTCAAACTCCATAGTTGGGGTAGCAGAACATTTAAACATTGTCTTTACATACAACTATACCAACATGATGACAAAGATGTGATAGAATGCCATGTAGATAACTTTCTCAGCAAGTGATTTTACTGTGAAATACAAAATTCCACCATGTTGGCATAAAAGGAGCTCACCAAAAGTGATGGCAAGTACTATAAAAAAAAACAGCCCAGTATTTTTGCACCAAAATGTAGAAAGAAGGCGCACACCCTATTAGTAAACTACAGGGTGCTAATCCAAAGGTGACTCCCCATAAGGGTCTCCATAATATTTAACAGCAAAAGGAATGGATAGCACACCTAATTTGAAAAAGCAAAATTAATTTATTGGACAAAAGAAAAAACTGTACAAAAATTGCAAAACAAAAATCAAAATCATAATGAGCCCAACGCGTTTCGACCTTCATCAGGGGCACAAAAAATTAAAAAAATCAAAAAGGCAGAACGAGCCTTACTGTCTGTAACATTTTATAGTCCATGCAGAGTCCATTCGATAGGGATCCGGCGTCTGACGTCACTTCCGCCCCTTTGGTCATAGGGGGTAGAGCAGCGTCACCTAGTATCGTAGTGGAACGCATATGCGTTCCAATACAGCGTATATCCCTCCTCTAACATCAACAGATGCGGATCGTTACCCTGACGTCACTTCCGGTTAGCTAAACATCCAGGACAGCCTCAGCGTCGCATAAGGATCCAGCTGAGACGCACATGCGTTCCACCCAGTATCATAATATAACACGCTCAGGAAAGGTTGCACAAAACATCACAATCAACATCAATTGTAGTTCTAGAGGCAATTCACTGACAAAACACAAAAAAAACAAACATCAATAATAGGTCGTCTTAATCAACTACATCTGTAGTTGCCCGGTTTTGGATTGCTCAGAAAATGTGGAGAAGTGTAGTGTAATTTATTGTTTGCCTTTACCAAATGATCTTTCAAATCTTTTCCTCTTTTATATGCGAACATTGGTGCACCCTTTAATGAAAAGTACATGGCTTCATGTCCCCCTAATTCTCAACATTATTTATGGGTTACTTGATTCACGCTAAGAGAGGGGTGCTACATTTACTTTTATTTTGATGAAATTCTAATGATGTACACTTGTATAGTCGGTTGTTGATTAAGACGATCTATTATTGATGTTTGTTTTTTTTTGTGTTTTGTCAGTGAATTGCCACTAGAACTACAATTGATGTTGATTGTGATGTTTTGTGCAACTTTTCCTGAGCGTGTTATATTATGATACTGGGTAGAACGCATGTGCGTCTCAGCTGGATCCTTATGCGACGCTGAGGCTGTCCTGGATGTTTAGCTAACCGCAAGTGACGTCAGGGTAACGATCCGCATCTGTTGATGTTAGAGGAGGGATATACGCTGTATTGGAACGCATATGCGTTCCACTACGATACTAGGCGACGCTGCTCTACCCCCTATGACCAGAGGGGCGGAAGTGACGTCAGACGCCGGATCCCTATCAAATGGACTCTGCATGGACTATAAAATGTTACAGACAGTAAGGCTCGTTCTGCCTTTTTGATTTTTTTAATTTTTTGTGCCCCTGATGAAGGTCGAAACGCGTTGGGCTCATTATGATTTTGATTTTTGTTTTGCAATTTTTGTACAGTTTTTTCTTTTGTCCAATAAATTAATTTTGCTTTTTCAAATTAGGTGTGCTATCCATTCCTTTTGCTGTTAAATATTATGGAGACCCTTATGGGGAGTCACCTTTGGATTAGCACCCTGTAGTTTACTAATAGGGTGTGCGCCTTCTTTCTACATTTTGGTGCAAAAATACTGGGCTGTTTTTTTTTATAGTACTTGCCATCACTTTTTTTAATTTTTTGTGCCCCTGATGAAGACCCTTAAGGTCGAAACGCGTTGGGCTCATTATGATTTTGATTTTTGTTTTGCAATTTTTGTATAGTTTTTTCTTTTGTCCAATAAATTAATTTTGCTTTTTCAAATTAGGTGTGCTATCCATTCCTTTTGCTGTCCAGTATTTTTGCACAGCAGTGTTAAAATTTATGTAAATCCGTGATCTTGCTTTTTTTCTTAAATCTTAATATTCATTCTTTTAAAGACATTCCTGATTTTTCTATGTTTTAGAAAACCATAGCAACATGTGGTTTGAGGAGGTTAGAGTAAAGGGGGAGGAGATAAGAGTGTGGTAGCTTGGAATGCCCATGATGGTAACCATAGCAACATGTGGATAGAGTAAAGTTGGAGGAGGCAAGAGTGTGGTAGTCTGGAGTGCCCACAAAATGCATTTGTTTTTTTATGGATAGGTTAGTTCTCTCTGCCAGGCTGCTCTCTGCCAGACTCTGCTGCTTCTTCTTCCTGCTGACCACTCCCCGGCTGCTGTGTAATTTCCTGCAGCCTCAGATCACTCTGCAGCCCCTGGGGAACTGCTGCAGTAGAACACGGATATCTCCCTACAGTCTGAATCTATGTACAGCTAACAGTTTGCAAGGTGTGGTGCTTTGGAGAGGGCAACACCATAGACTTAGCTATCACTTGAAAATATCACATCAGACCACTTATAAATATATTTATATCTCTTGTTTGTTGAATCCTCACTTCATTATGTAAGCAACTCACTATAGGTTAAATTTACTAAGCGGCGAAAATTTGCCAGCCACAGCTTTGCAGCCATCGCAACTCTTTGCCCGGCGAAAATTCGCTCAGACAACGCTAATTTGCTAAAATGCGAAGTTGTGTCCAGGGTGCCGAACGCGGGCGAATTTTCGCTAGTGTTACTTCGGCAATCAAAGCAAAGATGCCCTAGCGTTCAATTATGCCTAGCGCAACTTCGTTAGTGGTCTTCTCTCAGACTAATTTGCATATGGCGGAAAATTATAAAGTTGAATGGACGTATGCGTTACAGCAAATACATTACATTACACAAGTCCAGGGAACCTTAATAAAGAGATTTAAGGACTTTTGCAGGCTATCACTCTGAAAAAAAGGAAAAGAAGCCAGTGTTTTTTGGGACTTAGAAACTTTTTCCACTAAAAATATGATGTAAGTAACAGAAGAATGAAGAAAATCTATGTATATCAATGCACTTTGCCTGGTCTGAGCTGCATCTTAATTAATTCGCGGAGTAACGTCCATTCGCCAGAGTTAAAATCCGCCTGTGTGAATTACCGCTAGCGTCTGTCTATTTTGCTAGCGAAGTTATGCTTGAGCCCGTTAGTAAATCTACGAAGTGCCTGAAAGCGGTAACGCTGGCGAATTGTCGCCATCGTTACTCTCTTTGCCCTTTAGTAAAGATGCCCCAAAGTCCTAATCTTAATTTACTATTGATTCCCAGTAACAGGTTGGCTACTCATTGTTATACATGTAAGAGAGTGAATTGTGTTGTGGGTGGGTGAAAGAGTTAAAATGTTGTTTGTGAATTATGTGATGTTAAGGAGCGTTTGTATGTAAAACTGTGTTAAAGGTTATTTGAAAAAAGGCCACTAGGTGGCAGTAGAGTATTATAGTTAGAAGTAATTTTGTTTTTCTACCACTAGGTAGAAAAGGTATAAAAAGGGCAGCCACACCCATAGTTAAAGACTTTTTATGGGAGGAGGTGAAGTCATGCAAGAGCTTCACTGAGAAGAAAAACACTGGCCCGGAATCAGGTAGTTAATTGGATAGGAAGTTTCAGAAACAGCTGGCACTAGGTGTCAGAGGTAGGGAGAAAGGAAGGGTAGTCTTTTGCCCCAACAACGAGCGTAGTCGGATTAGGATCCTGGGAATAATTCCCAAGATAGGGTGACAGTGGTGAGGTTGTTAGGCAAGAGAGGGTGGAAGTAGAAGACTTCAAGTCAAGGTGGCTGGTACCCGCCGGAGTGGTCAAGGGGCACTGGTCGAGTGCCGGATGATCGAAGCGGGGGACTGGTGGAGTGGTGAAGGGGTGTATTGGTTCAACCCGATCACCGAGCCAGGCCAATGAGGACCAGCATGTTGTGAGTAAAATCCCTATTCTAACTGCTGAGTAGTAATTCACAGACTACTATGAAAGAAAACGATTGTGGAACTTAAGTAGAAGTGACTATTGGAAAGTCTGTTAAGTATTGGGTCTGCCTTACAGGATTGTGTAAGAAAATAAACAAAGTTACATTTTTTAAGAGCTGGTGTGTTCAACTTTCTTATGTTGGGGGTCAGTGTTGAGAAATTCCCCTTACATACATACAAAATAAAATTTTGCCAAAAAAATATGGGAGTGGTTTGTGGGGAGTTCCTTAGTGAGTTTCCTGCGCATGCACACAAAGACCTTCTACTAAATGCCAACAGAGCATGCGCTCCAACTGTCCCGTTTTTGGAGGGACAGTCCCTCTTTTGACAGCTCAACCCGCAGTCCCTCATTTGTACTGGAAAGTCCAGTTTTTCTCTGCACTGAACAGTTTCTAAATTAATTGGCTTTGGCAGAGAGCCCAGAACAGCCACAGATAAAATACTTTTGTAACAATTTCTAGATAAGCAAATAAGTAATTGTAACAATATAAGATAACAGATCCCTTGGGAAAAGTTAGACTCACAGCTTAAAGGGCAATTCACCTTCATTAACAAAACTGTAATAACGGGGGAAAAAACACAGAAATATGTTCAAACATTCATAACCTGCCAAATTTTGTAAAATGAACCTGATAAGCATCAAGCAGAACTTTTACAGCAAAGTGCATACAAAGATATGATATATATTGGAAAAAAATAAATAATTTCTGGCATCAGTATGTCACTAGCTACCTGAACTTACGTTTTCTAAATAGTTACTACTAAAGACTTTAATAATTGACAGATTATTGTGGGTAATTGCAGTGGTGAATTTAATCATATGTAACTCAACCTCTTGTTTCGTATAACTTCATCCAAAATACTTGATTTCCTATGCACATACGTATAACTGGGTGCACACCCTTAATACAAATACTTATTTAAATACTGAAATTGATTGGATAAGATCCACAACAAGAGTACAAGGTCAGTGAGGCACACCTTACAAGTAATTACAAAGTCTTTATTGAATTAGCAAAGGGTACTCAAACATAAGCGTTAAGACAATTAATACCATACTATGTCACACCTACAGTAACAGGCATAAAGTGCATAGGGGACACCATACATTAACTAAATAGGTATTATTATAATGCAATTTCTAGCTATAGAGGTCAGTTGATCTAAATATTTAGAATAATGAAGGGTAATATAGACACAATAGTTAAATCACTGTATTTAATTGCTATCAGAAGAGGTGAGCAGGAACTCAACTCTGGGATGACAGTGGACATGATCTACTTAGACTTCTACTTAGACTTTGCTAAAGTACATGATACAGTATCACTAGAGATGGCGCGAACTGTTCGCCGGCGAACTTGTTCGCGCGAACATCGGGTGTTCGCGCTCGCCGGAAGTTCGCGAACGTCGCGCGACGTTCGCCATTTTGGGTTCGCCATTGTTGGCGCTTTTTTTTGCCCTCTCACCCCAGACCAGCAGGTACATGGCAGCCAATCAGGAAGCTCTCCCCTGGACCACTCCCCTTCCCTATAAAAACCGAAGCCCTGCAGCATTTTTTCACTCTGCCTGTGTGTGCTGAAGAGATAGTGTAGGGAGAGAGCTGCTGCCTGTTAGTGATTTCAGGGACAGTTGAAAGTTTGCTGGCTAGTAATCGTTTTGATACTGCTCTGTTATTGGAGGGACAGAAGTCTGCAGGGGTTTGAGGGACATTTAAGCTTAGGTAGCTTTGCTGGCTAGTAATCTACCTTCTACTGCAGTGCTCTGTATGTAGCTGCAGTGGGCAGCTGTCCTGCTTCTGATCTCATCTGCTGACTGCTGCAATAACAGTAGTCCTTGTAAGGACTGCTTTTATTTATTTTTTTGTTCCAATACAGAGCAGTATCAAGCAGATTACTAGCCAGCAAACTTACTATCATCTGTCCCTGAAATCACTAACAGCTCTCCCCCTACACTATCTCTTCCAAGCACACACAGGCAGATTTTTCAGATACATTTTTGCCCTTGATCCCCCTCTGGCATGCCACTGTCCAGGTCGTTGCACCCTTTAAACAACTTTAAAATCATTTTTCTGGCCAGAAATGTCTTTTTTAGATGTTAAAGTTCGCCTTCCCATTGAAGTCTATGGGGTTCGCGAACCGTTCGCGAACCGCTCGCATTTTTGCGCAAGTTCGCGAATATGTTCGCGAACTTTTTTTCCGACGTTCGCTACATCCCTAAGTATCACACAGGGTACTGGCTAAATTAAAGAATATTGGCTTGGAACATACTTGTACTTGGATAGAGAACTGGCAGATAGTGATGGGCGAATTTATTCGTCGGGCGAGAATCCGCTGTTAATTTCCACGTTTTGCTGCCGGCAAATAAATTCGCAAAACCACAGTGAAAATTCGCCAGCGAGAGTTCCGACGCCAGCCATAATTAAATGCACACCCATTGACTTGTCCTAATGCAACAGGACAAAACAGGCACACGTCAAATTGTCGCCGGCATCGAAATTCTCGTCAGTGTCAAAAGTCATGTTTCGCAAATTTTTCACCGCTTCAAAAGTTTCACGGGAAATTGCAAATTTTTTGGGAAAGCGAAACGAGAAATTCGCCCATCAACTACTGCCAGAATTTTGGATTACAAAGATGGTAAATGGAACAACAACTCTAATGGCAGTGCTGAAGAGTACTGAAGGGGCACGTCCTTGGCCCTTTGTTATTTAATTTGTTTAGTAATGACTTTAAAGTCTGCCACTTTGCAGAGTGATTTGACTTTAAAAATTCAATCAAAAAATTGGCAGCAAATTGGCAAATGAAGTAAAATGTTGATAATGATAAATTAAAAGTCATGAATTATGGTAGGATTAACAAAAACATCTAATTGTACACTAAATGGTAGTCTGTTGGGGGTTTCCTTAATAGAAAAGTATATGGGCATTTTGTGGATCACAAGTTGTGTAATGCTAAGCAGTGTCATTCTGTGGCTACTAAAGCAGATTAAGTACCGGTCTTATATAAAAAGGGCATTCGATTATACGATGAAAACATAATTTTGCCTCTTTATATGTCCTTTGTAAGACCTTACCTTGATTATGTTTTGTTCTCCTTAAGAATGATATTAATGAGATGGATAGAGCAAAGAGGTACAACTCAACTGGTAAAATTGATGGAGGATTTAAACTATGATGCTTTATGATAGAAAAGAACAATCCACCCCTGCCCTGTGATTTTAATGGAAGATTTAATAAACTCCTGGCTTGGATGATTTCTTGAAAAACATAATACTTTAATTAGTATAGGGATATATATTATATAAGCGGGTATATAGATATAGATAGGTCTGTATAATTATGTGTATACAGTACAGTGCACAGGGGTGCAGGGCCACCTTTGGAAATCACGGGGCCCCATACACAAAATTTTCAGGGCCCCCCAAGCCTCATCCCAGACCCAGTCCACTCTACATCACAGTTGAAAGACCACACAGACATCAACGATAAAAAGGTAACCCCCCCACACACAAGTTATAAAAAGCTATTGGTGACCAGGCCCCCCCTATAAGTTAAAAAAAAAAACATTGGCGTCAGGGCCTCCCTTACAAGTTAAAAAAAAATTGGGGCCCCAAAGAATATCTTTAAAAAAAAAACATTGGTAGCAGGGGCCTATAGAGTATTAAAATAATACATTGGTGGCCAGGGGATTAAAAAAAAACACACACATTGGTGTTCAGAGGAATCGAACTCATGGCTTCAGGACTTCACTTCGCCTCCTTTTGTGACTTTGGGTATTTTCGCCGCTTCAGGACTTCAATTTTGTCTGTTTTCGTGACTTTGGGTCTTTTCGACTCCTCTGGACTTCGGCTGTTTTCATGGCTTCGGGTCTTTTCGCTGCCTCTGGACTTCGTCTGTTTTCATGACTCAGGTCTTTTCACTGCCTCTGGACTCTGGGCTGTTTTCGTGACTTCAGGTCTTTTCGCCGCTTCGGGCTGTTTGGCTTTTTGGCACTTTCGCATTCAGGACATCGGAAGGAGGCGGCACGGCTTCGGCGCTGTCAAGGGGGGGGCCACTATTTCAAAAGTTCAGCACTGCCGGGCCCCCCTTCAGGCCCAGGCCCGGTACACTTGTACCCCCTGTGCCCCCCTGATGGTGGCCCTGCTGGGGTGTGTTTGGAGGTTTTGAGCTTGATGGACTTTGGTCTTTTTTTCAACCCAACTTACTAATGATGTATCTATTCTATATAGATAAATTTAATATATAGTCTATAGTCAAAATCAATAGCCAAGGAGAGCAGCGTAGAAGAAGGGCACATGAACCCCTGCAAGTGCAATGCACAAAGTGTAATCATGTTTTTTTTTTCCTCATTGCCGTGTTTTTTACCTGTCATTGCAGTCAAGTAGACACACCCATTGCGCAGTTGTGATTGACCTACTGTAATTGCTTCAGATGTGCCAAAATCAATGCAACTGCACTTGTGCTTTGTCACAAATTATCTGTGATTGTGCTGAATATTTTTTAAGTCTGCCTGCCTGGTGTTGCTGGTGTCTTTTCTTGTATTTAGCATGTGAGTGATACGTGCGTCCTATTCTGTTGGCACAACTGAAATGAAGCAATTGACATAGGGCACTGAGGGAACCGTACGATGTGGTTGGAGATTGTAGTAGCACCAGGGTTCCCTTTTGTCAACAGAAACAGCAGCACTGAATTCAGAACAGAATGCAGCATGGGCCAAGAGACGCCAAGCAACCTTTAATGAAAGTGATTTTAAAAGAAACTGACTGTGAGGAAATTGCGGGGACAGCAAATAAAAAATTGTGGACTTACATAAGCCCTTATAACTGTAGGAAAGGTGTTGTGATCTGCTTCATACTGGTTAGAGAAACATCAGGTGACAATTTTCTAAGCAGAGTAGTATTTCCATTTTGAACAATTGATTTAACTGTGATTTGTTTTTTATATCACAAGCTGGAATGGTATATGAAAGGATTGTTTCATAGTTCCATGGTCTTTATGATAATGTCTATGTATTTTTTTAATATGTTCTGGGGCCTTTCAGAAACAGGTGTATAGAATTTATTTTGAGATCATGTTACTCTTTAATTGCACAGGGGTGAACTCCATTCAGCTAGTTATTTGACTGGAGGCACCAGAGTTATGAGTTCCACAGCAAAGTGACAACTTATGAAATAAATTTGTTTGTTTATTTTGAAAACTGTATCTTTTTTATACTTTGACATTTGAGTTAATTTGTGTAGATAAGTGGCATTTAAAATCCCCATTCAATCAGTATTAATTTAATGTAGAAATATGGAAAAATGCAGGAAGAAATCCAACAGGGTGAATACTTATGTAAGAACTTTATCTGTACTGGACTTCATATTATAAAATTAGGATAAAAAGATTAAGTATAACTAATAAACATGGAGCACTAGTGGTCAGTGACTATGAGGTGGAAGTACTATAAGAAGGGCAGGTTTATTGCTACGAAAAAATAAAAATGTTCCTATCCTACATAATGGTTTTTTTAAAATCGGTACTTCAATACTTATAACAATTTCTTGGTGAGACTAGAACAAAAATTGATCTTTGATTTGATGAAGAACTAGAATGTAAAATTACAGCCAAACTGGAATGCAGCACTAACGAGCTGAGCAAATTAGGAGTAGGAGGGATTCTGGAAAGAAAGGCACTAGAACCATCTGGAGCACTTGAAGGTACTAGGGGGCTCCCTGAGACACAAAATATTTTGGCAAATCTTATTTAGTTAAAGGCTAAGGGTTAGTCCAAAAAAACGGACGCTGGCTTAAAAAAAATGGACATTTCACGACAATGGTGTCAAAAACTAAACGCCAAATTTCGCAAATTCGCCCATTACTAGCTATAATGAAAAGTCGCCTGCGCTAAAGCACACGCGGCGCTGCATTTTCAGAAGTCGCCAAAGTTTCCTTGTGAGGAAACTTCGATATGCAGCACAGAGATAGTGTAGATCTCTTTATTAAGTAAAAAATGTAAAAAAACACTCACAATTGTGGGTTTAAAATAAGCATATCGAGTCCCCCTTTATATTTACCAGCTTGAAGATGTTCCGGGTTTGGTTATTTCTGACCACGACTAACGTTGTTTTTGAACTGCATGTACCCTGCTTGGCTCTTGGGGGTGACGTCAGACAGCCTGCCTTACGCGTTTCGTTGGCTTCGGCTTCCACTTCCTCAGAGGCTTCAATGTGACATTGTAGGCACCTCTCATTTCTTAAGGGAGCTGGTTGCCTTGGTTATGCGTGCGTTCCTTCTCTTTACTTCCTGGCAACTTTGCTCTCCGTGAACTTCCGTGCTCCTATTTTTTCTCTTTAAACTGATTGCAATCTATTAACAGTCCATATTACTTACTGTACATATGCAGTAGAAAAGAATGCATGAATAAATTATTTGATTTGTACATAAAGAATCATTTGATGAATTAATAATTTTATATGTATATGAAGAACCTTCTTCAATTAACTTGTAGGATAATAATTAGTTGAATTACATTTTTTCTTTCATAAATTATTTTATTTATTATTTCAATTAAATACATTTTTTGATTGATATTTTCTTATTTATTCAGGACCACATTGTAGCAACATAGGATTCCCTCAATTTCTGAATGAAGCTCATTAGTTAAGTGGTATGCGCATTCTTTTTCACTAATTTACGAGATTTCACATTTCCATGATTACCTGTCATAAAGTAATCATAATCAATTGATTATTTTTAACTTTATCCAGTATGTGGCTCCTTTTCACCAGTTCATGGGACCTCCCTGCCGAAAAGTCGAAGTCTCGAATGCGGAAGTGCCAAAAAGACGAACAGCCAAAGTCCCGAAGCGGCGAAAAGACCCGAAGCCACGAAAACAGCCGAAGCGGAAGTCCCGAAGCTGAGAAAAGACCCAAGCCATGAAAACAGCCGAAATTGATGTCCTGAAGCCACGAGTTCAATTCCTCTGAACACCGATGTGTGTGTGATTTTTCAATCCCCTGGCCACCAATGTATTATTTTAATACTCTATAGGCCCCTGCCACCAATGTTTTTTTTAAAAATATTCTTTGGGGCACCAATTTTTATTAACTTGTTAAGGGGGCCCTGGCACCAATGTTTTTTTAAAAAAATATTCTTTGGGGCCCCATTTTTCTTTAACTTGTAAGGGGGGGGCCTGGTGCCAATGTTTTTTTTTTAACTTATAGGGGGGTCCTGGTCACCAATAGCTTTTTATAACTTGTGTGTGTTGGAGGTTATATTTTTTAGCGCTGATTTCTGTGTGGTCTTTTAACTGTGATGTAGAGTGGGCAGGATCTGGGGGTGGGGCTTGGGGGCCAGGGTGTGCGGGCCATGAAAATTTTGATGTACGGAGCCCCGTGATTTCTAATGGCGGCCCTGTGTGTTAGGTTGCTTCAAGCTACTACTGCTACATAAAACCCAAATTACATCCTGGCTGCTGACAGTATTTTTCCCAATAAAATCCAGTATGTTGACAAAAATAAAGCATCCCTATGTCCTCAAATCGCTTTACTTACCTTGTTTCACATAGTCTAAAAATGTACTCAGTGAAATGGTCTCTGCAATATTATGCTTTCGCAGAGTTTCAGGAAGCCCTTCAAAACACACTTGCTAAAATGTGCAGTAGCACGCACCTGCTACAAAAGCTCCTTAAACTTGCTTTTCAAGTGTAAAATGTGTAAAATCTCTATTCATTTTTAATACAAAATGTTTCCCTTTTCTAACCTGAACTAGCAAAGACCAAGAATGAATATTTCATAATCCTTTCAGATAAGATCATCGCTTTCTATTAATTCACTTGGCATTTTTCATCTCCGGATTTAAAAGAGGGCGAATGAAAGGCAGCGAGCAACAGATCTCATGGATGATTATTCTTCAGATCTGCTCACCTCTCCCCCTCCTATTGATTTTACATGTTAAGAGGTGTCTTTGAAGAGCATCGGTTTGTTCTCTCTGGCATCCTTCCCTCCCCCCTTTTTATCATTCCCAGCACATAGCGTGTATGTGCCCAACCAGTGTCTGTCTCCCTGCATTGCTGCTATCTGACTTTAGTGTATATATATCTTAAATAATACTGTACACAATCCTAAAATCCTGCAAGGACACTGTGATGCTGATGAAATTGTCTGGGATTTAATCTGTGTTTGCCCTAGATTTTCAAACAGGAAACACAGCCTCCTCTTCTCTTTGTTGTTGTCACTGATTCCTATGGCAAATGAGACTCCCTTTATCCAAAAGCTGCAACTGAACTACATGGAGGAAGCAAACACACTTCTGCACTACAGTGGTAAGTCATATTCTGTCTAATGTAAAGGATTTCATCTCTGTATTGTGCTCCAGGGGGATCCATTTTGTTTTATCTCATTTTGTTTGATTTTACCTTTTCTTGATGTTTGATGAGCATGCTAGAGAATAACATTGTGTTTATTGTGGCTGAAAAAGGGATACTTGTTGCAGAAAGAGAAAATCAACATACCTGCTATCAAATAATTAATCAACCATGGAGTTGATATATTTATTTATGCAAGAATGCATTTGCCCTTTGTTAGCCTAAAATTAGCATTGTCTAGTTCTATTTTGTAATAGAAGTGTCAACCTCAGGTTGTGGTTGCAATATGCCTATTTCAATAAATCCATCCCTTGAAAATAATACAGGTGTGTAAACCATCAATTTCCTTTTTCCAGTACTAGGCCCAGGGTCTGGGGCAGTAATAATAAACACACCACGCCCAGCTTCTGCTGGTTAAGGGCCCAGAAGAACACAGAGCCGTAGGGAATCTGTAACTGTTGCACAGTGTATAGGTGTAAATCAGAAAATCTAAACCAGGGGTGTCCAAACTGCGGCCTGAGGGCCACATGTGGCCCAGGATGCATATGAACGCGGCTCAGCTTGAAACGCTTGGTTCCCGAGGAAATAGGAGGAGGGTGGACTCTGCCCATTGCCCAGTTAGTAATAATAATATAATAATATCAGGGGAATGTAATAAAAGTCGCAAAGAGCAAAACAATTCGCACCAATAAGACTAAAAATCAACATCTCGCAATGTAAAATTGTTCCTTAAACTGTTATTGCATTGCGAATTTTAATTGCGCATTGCGAATTTTAATTGCGCACTCATAAGAAGTGCTTGAAGGTGTCGTAATCTTTTGGAGCAAACATAACGACTTTTTCAGTAAGAAGTTTTATTACATTTACTGCGCATTGGCGCAAACTACAAAATTCGCAAACGGTCTTTCACTGTCGGAAGTGGTTGCTAAACAGTTTCCGGGCTCGCAAAAGCTATTTTAAATTCACACAAAGCAAAATTTGTTCGCACAAAGGCATAACTTTTCGTTTTTCCGTTAGCGATTTTTATTACATTCCCCCGTATGTCTATTAAATATCCAGGTGTCCCTTATTCCAGTGTATCTGGTTATCCAACTGGGATTGTAGTTCTTTTCTATGTATTTTCTTTATTTTTACAAATCAAATGTGTTTGTGTATTTCATGTGTGGCCCCAGACAATTTTTCTTTTTCCAATGTGGCCCGGCAAGCCAAAAGTTTGGACACCCCTGATCTAAACCTTTTCAGGGCAAAAAGATTTTGCTGAAGGGCCCTGTAATTTATAGTTAAGCCATTGCCAGGTTATAGTGACCATTACTGCAAATCATGAATTTCCTCAGTTCTTTTTAAGTACAAATATGCTATCTAACAAAATATCTATACAGAGTTATGCCCATATATTTCTTACATAGTAACAAGCCCATCTGACAACATAAAAAATGTCTGCTTCCAGTTTTGTTCAGCAAATGGATTTGCGTGTTCTGTATTGAAAATCTAGAGTGCTACGGGGTTCTATTATATATTTATTTCAATTTAGCCTTTCCCTAGCTACTGATTTCCATTGCAAACTAGGCTGGAAATGAGAATGTTCTATCCAGTGAGTGGCAATGACATTTGCATGAGAGGAACACGCTATTCTGACAGCTAAATGTGATTGTATTCAGTCACGGTTACAAAAATCTATTCCATTCAGCACTTGAGCTAAATAGAAAAGTCAGTCTGGAAAAGGCATGTGTTCATGCCCAGGCTAAGATACAAAATATGCCTTGGCATTTCTAGTAAGCTATAGTGCAATCAACCCTACACAGGCCCAATGTGAAGAACTACACTATAAAGGCACTGAATATGGTAATGGTTAGACTTGGTGCCTGCTGTAAATCAAGATTGCAAGCTCCTTAGGACAGGGCTTCTTTTAATATAAACCTCCTGTGTTTTCACTCTCATTTGTATCTTTCTTATTTACAAATTCTTTATGTTTATAATTATTTATACAGTTTGTATAGATTATATATTATGTTACACGCCAGAGACATATGGGGGGTGGGGGAATGTAGTAAAAGTAGCTAGGTTTTCACCAGCTCTGGCAACACCCACCTACTGTATACAGGAAGAGCTGTTCCAAAGGCCCTGGAACAAAGTGCTAGAGCATTAAGGGGTACAAATTTGCACCCCTTAGCGCTGGCAGCCAAGGCCTGGCTCCACTCTGTACCTTTCACCAACATAAAAATCTGTGGTACTCACAATCATAAGACAGCCCTGTACTCTTGTTATAGGGTCCTTTGTACCAGGTGCCCATTGGCACTCCGTTCATGAATATATCAGTGCCAGTGCCAATGATGATAGTGCTGCATTCATTGTAGAGGGCCAGGTCTTTACATTCCATCCTACTCAAGGTCTGGGACATCAGGAAGTGAAAATAGATTTGCAACAGTTCACAATAAGTTCTCTACCTGAGTTCTTTACTCACATTAATATGGTTTTATTATACTGTTGTTGCCAGATATGTACATCTTTAGAACTATGATATAGTATTTCAATATAACACCAAACAATTTAAAGATGTTCAGATCATTACATCTGATCAATGCAGAAGGCCCTAGACAGTGTTGTCAGGTGGGCAAGGAAATAGATATGGTTATACATGAATTAATATAAGGTTATGTGCCTATTCTAATTAAATGAATCAGCTGAGGAAAACCACAGATGGAAAAGGCCTAAGCCTCATGAGGTGGCTGACTGTGTGACTGCCAAACCACAGCACATACAATTCATGGTGGTTGTCCAAGTACCCTAAACACATGACATGGGGGGTCATAGGTGAGCCCATCAATGTGAGTCTGTGCATGTTTCCATTATTAGATCTGATAAGAATAAGTAGTTTGTAAAGTTTCAGTCATATTAAATGGAAAGGATGTTTTTAGGTCTGGCTATATTCTTTGAAAAATGGCACTGAACTAAATTTGATCCTACAGGCCTGGGGAATATGTTGGTGCTTTGTAAATGCATATTATTAAAAATCTATAAACAGACAAAAGGAATTTTTTTTTTATTAGAGGTGGGATTAGAGGAGCAATATTATCCTATGTAATAAAAGGCATAAAGTAACCCATAGCAACAAATAATATGTCTGCTTTTAAGCAAGCGACTAGAGAAGTTACCTACAGCTTTGTTACTATAAGTGATTAGACCTACAGAAATGTTGAATTTTTATTACATAATCCCATGGCAACATACTGTTGGGCCCATCCTCTGTCTATGGAGTCATTGACATATTACATTTTATACTATTAGAGAGAGTGGCATGACAACCCCCACATATATTTAGAAATATTAATATGGTCATAGTTGCCTATGCAGAATAATTTTCACAATTTATTACAGAGAATTATATATTAGACTTATATTATTATATTATGGTGAATATAAACCCAATCAGCTCCTGCATCTAATTGCATTAAAATTCAAATAACCTTTTGTTCCAACAAAACATTACCCTAAAGTAATGTCTTATGGAACTTTATTGTATTGCCATTTCAGTTATAGATTATCCAACATATATAAAAATATATGTAAATATACAATGTTTTGTCTTAAATGTACTGTAATACTTGTCATTTATTTTCAGGTCTGGCTAGAAGAGAGAATAACCCTTCTAAAAAGGAGGACTTAACTGTTACTTGAATGAACTGCCCTTGCCAGGAATCACACCCAGTTTACATGTCCATCAAACTGACGTGCACAAGTAAGATCAACTGTATTGTTAAATGTCGGGGTGCACATTTGACCCATGCAGTTACCAATAGCAACAAGCCAAAAATGAGATTTAATCAGTCTAATACAGTTTGATGCCTTGGTTGCTATGGATCTGGTGCAAATTTTTGTTCGTAAATGAGTTCTACTGAAAAAGAAGCTTATAAAGAGCTACATATACCCGCATTATCAAAAGCCAGATTTTGTTATGTTGGATTTGGCAGTTTAGCAGTAAGTATTTTATCCTTTCTGAATCTAGATGGGAGAAATCTTTGCTGTCCCTTTTGTAAACATGTCAAATTAAACATTTCTTTTTCTAAAGCCTAAAAGTTATTAAAGCTAAAATAAACCTATCCTTTATAAGTTACAGTTTTCTTTCATTTTTTAGCATAAGGCTTAATTCATAGTATGTAGCCAGAGTCAAATAACATCGAATCAAACCCAGATTGTGAAGAGGCCACAAAGGAAGCATAAGGCAGCAAAGCATTTGGGGGAACAGACTGTTCTTGCTTACATATGTTATAAAATATCACATTTCTAATTGGGGCTATTAATTGTGTAGAAAAGGATTGTGGAATGGGTATGTAAATAAATCACTTGTATTGATTTAGTTCATAAAGAGGGAATGAGATTGTATTGGTAAAGTGGGGCTGTTAAAGCTGTTATATCCCCAACCTTTTGAACCCGTGAGCAACATTCAGAAGTAAAAGGCGTTGGAGAGCAACACAAGCTTGAAAAATGTTTTTGGGGTGCCAAATAAGTGCTATGATTGGCCATTTAGTAGTCCCTATGTGGATTGTCAACCTACATTGAGACTCTGTTTGGCACTGCACCTGGTTTTTATACAACCAAAACTTGCCTCCAAGCCAGGAATTCTAAAATAAGCACCTGCTTTGAGGCCACTGGGAGCAACATCCAAGGGGTTGGAGAGCAACATGTTGCTCACGAGCTACTGGTTGGGGATCACTGCTTTAAGGTATTCCCCTACCAAAGTGTTCATCAGGGCAACCTTCTTAGAGAGCAATTTTAGAAAGGGTATTCTAAGGTACAGATGAGTGTCTGAACAGGGAGGGGGGCAAGTAATGGAATACCCCAAGCATAACAATTGCATGAACATGCATATAACATTTAAATAGAGATACCATGATAACATTATTGATGCCCGTACTAAAGAACAACATGGCAGAAGGCTTTTGGGGTATGGTGTCCCTTTAATAACTCTTTGCCTGCCACAGATATGGCCAGTAAAGGGTGGTTTGTGAAAACCGTAAAGGGATACTGTCATGGGAAAACGTGTTTTTTTCAAAACACATCAGTTAATAGTGCTGCTCCAGCAGAATTCTGCATTGAAATCCATTTTCCAAAAGAGCAAACAGATTTTTTTATACTCAATTTTGAAATCTGATATGGGGCTAGACATATTGTCAGTTTCCCAGCTGCCCCCAGTCATGTGACTTGTGTGCTGATAAACTTCAGTCACTCTTTACTACTGTACTGCAAGTTGGAGTGATATCACCCCTCCCTTTTTCCCCCCCAGCAGCCTAACAAAAGAACAATGGGAAGGTAACCAGATAGCAGCTCCCTAACACAAGATAACAGCTCCCTGGTAGATCTAAGAACAACACTCAATAGTAAAAGCCAAGTCCCACTGAGACTGATTCAGTTACATTAAGTAGGAGAAATAACACCCTGCCAGAAAGTAGTTCCATCCTAAAGTGCAGGCACAAGTCACATGACTGGGGGCAGCTGGGAAACTGACAATATGTCTAGCCCCATATCAGATTTCAAAATTGAATATAAAAAAATGTGTTTGCTCTTTTGAAAAATGGATTCCAGTGCAGAAGTCTGCTGGAGCAGCACTATTAACTGATGCATTTTGAAAATAACTTGTTTTCCCATGACAGTATCCCTTTAAATCCTTAAAGGAGAAGGAAAGCTACGGAGGAATTTATTGCCAATAGATTAGCTGCAATAGTGCAAGCTAGAATGCTATATTTATTCTGTAGAATGTTTTTCCATACCTGAGTAAAAAGCTCTAGAAACTCTCTGTTTTTTTAGTATAGGAGCTGCAGTATTAACATGGTGTGACATCACTTCCTGCCCGAGTCTCCCCCTGCTCTGGGCTCAGATTACAGCAGAAAATGGGAGGGGGGGGAAGAGGAGCAAACTGAGCATGCTCTTGCCCAGGGCAATGAGGTTTAAGCTGAAGGCAGGAAGTCTGATATAGAAGCCCATGTGTACACAATAGAAGGAAAGAAATTGAGTGTTCCTTTTGAGAGGGGACTCAGAGCAGCATTACTTTGGGGGTTTACTGGTATATTTAGATGGACCTTTCTGATAAGGCTTTCTTAGTTTTAACCTTTCCTTCTCCTTTAAAACTGGAAACATACACAGCATTGGACTGAGACACAGAGGCACCAGGAAAAAAACCTCAGCCCTTGCAGACCCCACAACCCAGACCCACTGCTTGCTCTGCAGTGAGATTAGACTGAGGCAGTCTCAGAAGGCCACTGCAAGCGAGAGGAAGTACTTGGCTTGACTCGGGGGTACTGTAATTATCAGACACAGAAGTGAAACAATCGGATGGGAGCCTGTATATTGGGAAACCCGGGGTATATACCCATAAATGTCAGAACTGAGTCGGTGGCCATAGACATTATTATTACGTTCTTTCCTGGAAAAGATCTTTCCAAGAAATATTGTTTGTTTCAATACACACGTGTAGAGCTGATTTGTCAGATATACAGGCAGAAACAATATAATTCTACCAGTATCTGGCAATTCACCACTAACAATGGCCGATGTTCAGTTGCCTTCAAAGGCGCCCGATCAAAATTTTCCAGCCATCACGATCGACAAGTATTCTGCCGATATCGGTTGTCTCCCACCATACATGCACGAATATCATACAAAGATTTTTTTGTACGATATTATTGGTGCATCTATGGCCACCTTTATAGTCATGGTTAAGTATTTGCAAGATTTAATGAGACAAATTAACTAAACAGGTGCACATTGAAAATATAAAGAAATATACAAGCCAGAGACAGAAGGAATCTGCAAGATCTCGGCTATGAAGCACAATGACCAAGCAAGGAACAATGGTCAGGGACACTTTTATAAAGGGTCTTGATAGGGGATGAGGAACACATAGAACTAATGAGGTGGGCGGAGACAAAGGAGTAGTCAGAAAGAACAGAATGAGAACATGAGTAGAAGGACTGGTCAGGAGCAGCAGTGAGAACCTCCAGTGGCTCAGTTGGTAAGTGCCCACCTCAGAGCTCGAATCCCGGCTGATCCTGACAGATACATGGTTGGGAGGGGATGTTTCCCGGAAGGATTCGTACTAGAGCGGGGACTTCCATGTCTGGGGTAGTGATGAGCGAAATTTTTCAAAAATTATGCCCATAGACTCCAATGAGTGAAAAAAATTACACAACAAAAGAAAGTTTGGCATGCCTCACTACATGACAAAACAAATGTGATGCCTATAGACTTCTAGGCATTTTGGCAAATTTTCACCATTTTGAGTATTTTCGCAAAACAGGTCAGATTCAGCCAATAGTGGGCCCTTGTGGTGGCATGCCCAGTGGGCCCACACATGCCAGTTTGACACTGAACATACAGCATCGGCATTCAAGAATCTGCAGCAATGATGCTGCCTTGTTGGTTTATAATACACTTTACAAGCAGGAGTCCCAGTGGGCTAAAGAGCGGTGTTAACATGTAATTGGCTGGAACAGCAAAATAAAAAATATGTCCAGTTCTTTTTATTGCCTCCAAGTCCAGTATGGCAGCTCTGCATGCAGTACAGCCTAAAGGTGGAAGCCTAGGGGACTGGGAGAGGGCTTCGAATAACAATAGTGAATATCTATGCCTGTATTTTTTAAAGTGGACCTGTAACCAACACTTAAAAAGCTGTTAAATTAAAGTCCTTTGCAAATTAAACATGCAACTGAATCCCCAAATCCTTGGTGAAAGATTCGGCCGAATACCGAACCAAATCCATAAGCAAATTAGGTGCAGGAAAGGAAAAAGTGAAAAAAAATTCTTCTTTTGTGATGAAAAGTCACATGATTTCCCTACCCTTCCCTAATTTACATATGCAAATTAGGATTCCGATTTGGTTCGGCTAGGCACAAGGATTCGGCCAAATCCTGGCTGAAACCCAAACCAAATCCTGGATTCTGTGCATCCCTACTTTCCATACTTCCTAGACTTCCTTAAATTCCCCCCTCCCTCCTCATAATTTATAATTGTGTAGGGTACCATACACATTGGCTTTAGGCCCCCAATTTTGGCACATACACAAGAGTTTCGGGGGATAAACAACTTGTCTTGTCACAAAATAGCACCTGCCTGCTAACTATGATTGTGAATTCCAAGAATGAAGGAAACAAAATTTAAATAATAAATATAGTGTGAGTAAACTTTATTTTGCTCAACTAACATTATAGAAAAGAATTTGGAATTATTTCTTAGGGTGACAGGTCCCCTTTAATGAACAGTTATTATTCCTGTTTGTATATGTTTGTATCTATCTTTATGAATCTGCAGGACTAATACTGACATGACAGCAGTGTCTAGGGGGCCCATTCACTAAGGAAGGTCCCCATAGGCTTTCCAAGGTTTTTCTGATCGAAGGATAATCCTTCGATTGATGGATTAAAATCCTTCGAATTGTTCTATTCGAAGGATTTAATCGTTCGATCGAACGATTATTCCTTCGATTGAACGATTATTCCTTCGATCGTTCGATCGGAGGCATTGTGCAAAATCCTTCGACTTCGATATTCAAAGTCGAAGGATTTTAATTCGACAGTCGAATATCGAGGGTTAATTAACCCTCGATATTCGACCCTTGATACATCTGCCCCCAAGTGTTACCATTTGGTATGACAATTGGATTTTGTATTTCTTTTAGGTTCTTTAGTTCTGGTTAAAAAGACCTGTCATAAAGCCCTCACCAGCCCAAAGTTTGAGATTCCTCATTTGACGTAACATCTGACCTCAGTAGAACACACATTTATAGCAGCAAGTGTTCACAGCTCACTTGCACCATCTTTGTAATAGCAGCCCCCTCCTTCAACCATTCTCTAAGATTCACTTAACATCCTTTTCATATTCAAACTTATTTTTGGAGCATAATGTGCTAATTCCCAGACAGTAACACTAAGCAGATGCCAATAACATCCTTGGGGTATATCAAACAAGAAAAGCAATTTTTTGCTTGTAATTAGTAGGGTAATTTTATAATGGAATTAATTAATTGAAACTCTCAGCAGCTGGCAAAAAAATACAAGTGTAAGGATTTGTTTTATGTATGACTTGTAATGTCCAAATGGACTTTATGATGAAAATAAATAGCTTTACAAGAAAACTAATTGCAAGCACATTCTCTACAAAGGAAACAGCTTGTAAAAATACAGAATTTAAGAATTAATCGTGTAGACCAAGGCTTTAGCTGAAATGAATTTGCCAGTGTTCTTTCCTGCCTTCCATATTAGCAGCATCAGACCTGTAGACTGAACAAACCACAAGATTTTTCTTCTTGAAGCAGATACTATCGTAACTTTCCACTTAAAAAGCACATGAAACAATTAAAAGAAGAAAATGGCAATCTGGTTATCAGAATGCTTCAGGGAGCAATTAAACATTTCAGTGGCTGCAGAATTATTTCTAGCCCAGTGTTACCTCTTCAAGGTCATTCAGCAAAATTGAGGAAGTGCGAAGATATTCTGCTAAAATTTCTTAATCCAAATGTTTTCCATATGCAGCACACACTAGTTATTTTAGAGTTCCACTTTAATAAAGATTGGGTTATAGACAAAGCATAATGAGAACTTCGTCTTAGTGTTCATGTATTTCAGTGGACAGATAATAAGGATGTAGCCTTTGCATACAAAGAACATTCCTTCCCTAGACTAAAATTTCTTTTCATTGAAGAATTGACATATTGTGGTCATTAGCTCAGGCATTCTCCACACACTAGGAAAGACAACACCATTTATGTATCACTAGTTCCTTTATAGAGAAAGCTATACAACAGCTACAGTTAATGGGTTTAAAATAAATGTAAAAAAAAAGACAATAATAAACTATAATATGGGTCATTTGCCAAGTAGAAGGCAAATTTAAAAAACAGGTGCAGTCCACTGTGGGCATCCCACTTCTGGCCCCTACATGTCTATTAACTTTAGAATCATTCAGACATACAAGTTAGGGAGCAGCAGTGGATACAGGCTTGAACAGAGCTGACAGAGCAACTTGCATAAGATCTTTTTATACGTATCATTGGACTGGGGGGTCTGGGGCAGCACACACTCCATGGGGCCCCTGCCCCAGCTACATTCCTCCTCCGCCTTCCCAGGCCCTCCACCACAACTATAACTTACCCCCGCATGTATCTTATTCTTTATGTGGCCACAATCGGGACCATTTGGGGAGGTCTGCACCCAGGGTCTCCAGCTAGGGAACAGGTCTGGGCCAGTGGTGCTCGCGAGGGTCAGGGCCCATTGGGTTTTTTGCCAGTGTCCCACTAGCCCAATCTGACCCTGTTTATATACCTCCCAACATTTTGGAAGTAAAAAGAGGGACAAATAATTTTCTTGCACGTAGTGCAGTGATTTTTGACCACGCCCCTTTCTGTGACTACACAGAATTACCATATTTATTTTACAAAATATGGCAGGTTATGAAAGTTTGAAAATAATTCTCCTTATCTAAACTGTTTATTTGTGTCTCAAAATTGTTACAAAAGTATCTTATTTGCTCCTGTTAGCTGTTCTGTGCTCTGTGCTAAAAGCCAATTAAGTTAGAAAACTTTGTTTCTTTTTCTGGCTGTTCAGTGCAGAGAAAATAGGGACTTTCCAGTACAAATGAGGGACTGCAGGTTGAGCTGTCAAAAGAGGGACTGCCCCTTCAAAAAAGGGACAGTTAGGAGGTATGTATTTATACAGAGTAAGGAGCAGAGTGCAGTAAGACCTAGGACAGAAGTGCTGGGGCCCATTGGGTTGTTTCCCCTGTGTCCAACTTTCCCCAGTCCAACCCGTAATTTGTATCTTCATACCTTAAGTCTACTAGAAAATAATAAACCCAAAAGGCTGGTTTTGTTTCTAATAAGGATTAATTATATCTTATTTAAAAAATGGAAATGGTCTATGGAAGACGGCCTTTCCGTAGTTCAGGATAACGAGTTATCTAATTAAGTTCCTTAACTACTGTAAATACAAGACACTATTTTATTATTACAGCGAAAAAGGAAATAATTTTCAAAAATGTGGATTATTATAAAAATGGATAAAAAAATGGATTGTGGATTATTAAAATAAAGTCTATGGCGCAAATTCACTAAGCGCCGAACGCTAGCGTTAATTCGCTAGTGTTTGGCATTTATCGTTACTGCGCAAATTCACTAACGAACGCTGGCGTAGTTTCGCTAGTGTTACTTCGCACCCTTACGCCTGGCGAAGTTTCGCTAGCGACGTAACTACGCAAATTCACTAACACGCGCAGTGTACTGAACGCTACCTTTTATGCTAGACTTCCTTCAACACCTCAGACCAGGCGAAGCGCAATAGTAGATATCCTGACGAAGGGAGGTTGTACCCCCCGAAACGTTGATATTGGTGGTGAATATAAATAAAAGAATATAAATAAAAGAAAGGGGGTTTCCCCACTGCAGAAAACTGGTGTGTGTGGATCCATAATTGTTGAATTGCTGCTATGTTCTTTTCTGTCATTTAATTTGTGTGAATTAAAAATGCAAATATAAACTATTGGAAAGAAAATAAAATCCCCCAAAAATAAATTGGTTTAAACTTACTTAACTGGTCCCCTGAGCACTTTTGCAATGTACATTAATTTGCAAGGGCTTCTGATTGTTTAACCTAAATGCTTTCTCAGATATTAGCAGTTTTAGACTGCTAGGCTGGCTTTCTGCTCAGCAGCTTTTTAAATGCCCAGAGTGTCAGCAACCCTATTCTATGTACAGTACTTTCTATGCGGTTCCTGCAATTAACCCTATGGTTGCTGAATCTCAGTTGAGCCAAAGGCCCAGTATTACAACATGCAAATATCTCAGAAACAGCTAAAAACAGGAAAAAAATGTGAATTGCAAAAGTGATTAGAGAAGCAGCCTCAGTAAGTTTACAGCAATTGATTTTTTTTTGTTTATATCCCTTTTGACACATTCAGGGAAGTGAGTCTAGGATATTCCTAGATTGCCAAGACTAATGTTCGGGCTGTTGCCATTTTCCATGAGACTATTACCTATCAATGTAGAGCGTTGCAGATAACGAAAACATTTCTAGTTCCCATGAGAAATTATTTCTTGGAATAGCATTTTTTTAACAAATGTAGATGCTATAGGAAAATTTTGTTAAATCCAGTTTTGGTGATGAATCCTCTAAATCTGCAAATATATTGAATAGCTAGCACAGGAGACGCTATATATATATATATATATATATTATAAAAAAAACTATGTACAGTCAACTGTAAGATATTAGCATATTTCAATTAACTTCTTTAATTAAAAAAACAGTTTTTTATATTACCCTAGTGTTTTACAGCGGTGGTGCATTATTCCTTATGTCTAGAACCAATACGGAGAAAAAATGTTTTTTTTTGTGCAAATGAGCCTACTAGTGTCCCTTTTCTGAAGTTCATTCTGGTAATGCTTTACTCATTCTTCCAACAGAAGTTCACTCAAACCATAGTGCCTTTCCTGAGTATCTTGGTTATGTCAGGAGCAACAATGATACCAGTTTATTGGTTTCTCCTTTGGTCGTGGCTGGGATAGTGATAGGCCTGGTTCTATTTCTGTCCTGCGTCACCATCATTATCGGAAGTCTGAGAAAAGATGGAGGCGTAAGAGACTGGCACCTTGAGGCGGAACCCAGTTATGGTAATTATTAAAAACACAATATACAGTATATCTTTTTAACACAGCTACATTAGTAAAGTACCTGATTGTACAGAAACAAATTGATCTGTCCAAGCTGAATTCACCTATACAATAGAGAATGGTTTAATATAAAAAGGCTATTTTAAAGCTGCACATCAACAGTGTGTTCCAATATCTCCATTATCTCGTATATTCTAAACGTTATATACATTCAAGAGCAATTTTTCCAGCAACTGTTCTGCATTATTCTGAAGCAGCTGTAACAGCCATCCCCCCCTTTTCTAGTCTTTATTCATGTGTTTGGATACGGGGCTTTTACTACTCACGTTTCCTTACACACTTGCTGGTTACCCCTTATTTTAAGCAGACAGACCGATCTGCTTCTCTTTTCAGCTCCCATTAGAGCTTGCATTATACATGACTTTCTCTCTAAGGTGTGTCCGTCCGTGTAGGATTAGAGGAAGGGTTTCCACATTGATACAAACAGACATATCAGATGTTCAATAACTCTAGAGCTAATGGTTCCTAAAATACAGTACTAAGAGTTGAGTACCCTTAGGGGGTTATTTATCAAAGTCTGATTTTCATTTCAACAATTTCTGCTACAAATCCGTTCGGGTTTTTTACGCTTATGTATTATAACATTTTCCTGAAAATTTGCTTTGCTGGAAAAAAAACAGTTTTTTTCAGATTTTTCAGATTTTTTATGCTTTTTTGGGGTATTGCACGAAACCCACATTATCTAGAAAGAAAGAGCCAGCGCCAAAGGCACAGGGGCACGAAACCCAGCAGACATCAAAAAATCATTGGGACTTCTCCCATTGACTTATATACAACCTTGACAGGTCAGAGATGCTGGATTTTCTGATTCAGACTTTTCCATCCTCAGGGTTTAGTAAATTCAGAAAAATTTGTGATTTATTAAAAGGGATTTTTGCATTCTGAGTTTAGTAAATAACCCCCTCAGAGTACAAGACTTCTATCAGGAAGACATCAGCATATTGTGAGGCTAACCTAAGCATTAGATTCAAGTTGAGTAATTACAAGCCAATGCCACTAAATGCTAACAAAGTGTACATAACATTTTTGCCCACATAAAATCAGATATGGTCCAAAAAGCTGACATAAATCAATAGCAACACTATTACTTTGAAATGACCTAATATAGAAATGGAGTAGATTTTTTAGATGGTGGTTAGTGACCCCCATTTGAAAGCTAGAAAGAGTCTGCAAAAAGAAGGCAAATATTCAAAAACTATAACAAAGAAAAAATGAAGACCATTTGAGAAGTTGCTTAGAATTGGCCATTATATAACATACTAAAAGTTCACCTGAAGGTGAACCTTTAAGTAGAAGAATCATCTGGTGCCCCCTTATTTAGGCTTTTGGATGTTGGGAATCTCTGCACAAGGTGACTACATCTATCTTACAGTGTATATAAATTGGGCAGAATACAGAACAGGCTTAGCATACAAGTCACTTACAGGTTCTTCAGAAATGCAGAAGGCTTAGCTTAAGCACAACAGGCAGAGTGTCCCTTGGTCTGGGGACACTCTGCCTGTCTGGTCACTGTGTGAAGAATCCTATGTACCTTTTTCTTAAATGAGTTTTATCTTACCTAACATTTTCTTTCTATTGTTTCCCCAGATGGAATTTCCTATGTGGCATCTATTGGAGACTTGAGATCTGCCTGCCCTGGGGACTTAACCCCAACATTTGGATTTGGTTCCTACCTGGAGCTCAATGTTTCCTACCCAGATGCCCCTCCTTGGTAAGCATTCAACCACTAAACCTTGGATGTACCATGTAATTTACCATTTTATATCTCTAAGTTCATGTCATAATAACTTCTGTAAATATGATTTTTGAGCTTGGTTTCAGTTCTATATATAGTACATAATGCCACAAGCACATATGTAATCTTCTACCACTAAAATAAACCTTGTTTAAGAGGAGCTGACGGCTGCAGATATCTGCAAATAAAGGGTGATATAGTTGCTTGTGAAAGAGCAAAGAAAAAGGTGGGTTGGCTAGTCAGATTTTCTGTATATTCCAGTATAGATGGCCCTGATACTGTAAATATAGAAAATGTGTGTGTGTGTATATTTAAACCTAATTTGGTCACTGTCTCTTTAAATTGCAATTAACCCTTGGCAGTCCAGGGGCCCTGAGTCCCTTTTGCGTATGAAAAGTACTGGGAACTGGCATTTACAGCGCAGTGCCTCCACCTAGGGAACACTGAGGAGAACACCTCAGGGAACTTACACTAGGACAAATAAACACACAGTTTTCAAATGAAACAGATATAAACTTTATATACACACAATAGTGAACTTGGGCAATCTAATTCACAATGCACTCCTGCACTGGGGACACATGGGACACTACCTAACTCATTATTAGGTACCTTACTGCTTCTCACAGTACTTTTTATTATAAAAGTCCCAATCCTCTGGAAGGGGTTAATAACCACACAATTCAATTCATATATAATGTCCCTTCCCCAGAGCTCTTATACCCCAGGTAGCACTACTTTTCCCAAAAGTACCTCTCCCTTTGAAACTTAGCAGCTGCTCCCAAGTAGCAGGTAAATGCACAAGACCTGTCTTCAAGTTGTATCCTGCTAGTATCCTCCATTGGGTGGCTCACTCATCGGGGGTGCTCTCAGAAGCAGTCACACTGAAGATTACATGCAGCTCTGCAGCAGGATAAATCTCACCAGTGGCACCTTTTGAGACTCTAGCAGCTTGGCAGGGAACAGTTGGGTTCTTTCTGTTTTTCCACAGATCCAACAGCTTGGACAGTTTCACAAGACTTGGTTCTGGCTGGATCTTTCACCACACAACCCCTTTTAAACTCTGTCATAGACCCTGTACAAAAGGCTCCAAAGTCAGGCACACCCTTTCTCCCAAGGATGCACTGGGGCACCCAGCCAACAAGATGGCTCTACCAGCCTGTACCTGGGCTGGTTGATGTCACAGACAGAAAAACAGGAGAAAGATTTCCTCTGATCCCCTACATACATATATATTATAGAGGTAGGGGATTCTTTTTAGTAGCCAGTATTGTCAATCACATTTGGCCTTTTCATCCAGAGTAATAGACAGAAAAACTATTTATTTTAAAATGATTTTTGGTTTTAAAAATAGTTGAGATCCAGACCTTAACTTTAAAAAAAACAGGAAACTTAATTTCACAATGTATTTTTTCGTTATTATTTATTTTATTTATTGATTTATTCATCCAGGAATATATGATCTTTTAAGATTTTTTTTATTAAAGGGGTATTCCAATTGTGGGGAATGAGAAAAACATTTTTAGTTTTATTTCCACTAAAAATTGGGATTTTCTAGTAATAAAACACAAAGTTTTTTTCAGACTTTAATTAGTAACTCCCTTAAATTCCCATTAAATCGGTGGCGCTGACAGGCCCAAGGTGGTGTGGGCCAGGGGACATCCCCAATAGTTATGCCACTGACCTTATCTCTTTAAATTCTTACTATCATTTACCCAATGACCATTTTATTTATAAACATCAATACATTATATTAGTCTTTAAATTGTTAATATTAGCCACACAGCCCCCCGTCACAAAGTCACACACATCAATGGTTCAGAATCTATATCTTAGATGAATAAGAACACTTATCTTAGAAAAGTAAGAGAATGTCTGCTAGGCTGAGCTATAGCAAATAGCGATATCAAGCATAAGGAAAACTTCAACTGAAATGCCTTTTGTAGTTAACGACAAATATCTAAGTTAGATCTGAACATTTCTGCCTTTTCTCTAGAACTATATTAATCTAGTTAAGGGTTTTGGGCATGATGAAAAACGTGAGAGACCACTTTTGTTGGGTTTCTGATTGGGTGTCTGCAATTAACCAGCTATAGCACTCATGACCACCTAAGTATATGGCAATCTCAGTGTACCCCAGGCTCCAAGTAAAGCAGACAGGACTATAGCTATTCAAAGCCATGGATATCACAGAGTCTCTAATTAAGATATTGATTTGTAATGGATGTCAGGATGCAAGCAAGTTAATTGATTTAAGGTAAGAGACACAAACAGTATTTGATCTGGCGGGGAGTTTATGTAGTTATTTCTTACATAGCTTTTAAAATCAGATTTGCTCAAATCTAGTGTAGGGTATTTTTTCCAGTGACTCACTAAAAGGAGCATTAAGGTAAATCATATCTGACAGTCAGAATAAATGTCCGTCATACTAATACATACTATTAGGGAGAAATGCAATCCCAGTGCACCTCACTTGTCATTTATCTGTTTTATTTAATGTGAAAAGGATTGGAAAATATTAAATGACTAGGCAGGGGGTTACTTGTTGCCCTTCATGGTTAATTAAGCTTTAATGAAATGGCCACAGAATTTAATACTGCTATATAATAACTGGGTTGATGGCTGAATGTGCTGTTATATTAACCTAATGAGCATAGGAGCTTGAGGTGACCTTCATTAAACCTACACTGATACATATGCTTCTTAGCTAGGGAAAATAATTTAGAACTTAAAAGTAAATGGCATATGGAATTTGCATGCTTTTTGATGAATTTATCTCTTTCTATTTTTTTTAACAAAGCTGTATTTAGAGAAGAGAAGCTTGGTTTATTTACAGAATAATTTTCTATATTGGAGGCCTTCTGCCAGCTGCAGGGGCCCAATTGGTGAGAGGTTTAGCCTGAGATACATGACGACATCTGATTTGTTCTCTTGGATTTGGTTTACTCATATTTGTTTTGGAAGGACACAGTATTCAGCCAAATGCAAAAATGATGGCTTTGATATAATCCTGCTTATTGTACAGTCTATGCCATAGTCCAAATCTTCTCCTAGAACTATATTCCCACTGCAATAGGAAAAAAATCCATTACTTGCATTGGAATATACACAGGCACTAGATGCTGTAATGTGGCTCCATCCAGTGCGTTTGCCTCAGCCTTTCCACAATAAACATGTTTTAGTCTGTTAAGTTGTAGTTTGTATTATTTGTGTTCATTGGGTCCTGCCTCTCTTTCCTATAGTTATACTAAGAAAGTATTTTGTATGTGGGAGCAAATGGCACCTTTATTGTGACTGTGAAAATGGCATCTTTTCCGTATTTTTCTGTTTCACAGTATCCTAGACTGCAAGGTCTGAATCATAGCCGAGAATAAGAGTCTATGAAAATTTTCATAGCAATGTTTTCTAATTTCAAAACATTTCACAAGGAAAGCATTAAAATAGCAAATTGACGCAGAAACAATTAAATTACCACCAGCTCAAAAGTGGCAGTAGCTCCAAGTTTCCCTGTGTAAACAGGTGCACGTTTGAGTGTAGGAACATACGGTAAAATGGAGAAAATGGGACCAAGCGTCTGGAAGTTTAAGGGGCATCTTTGGATGAAAGTACCTTGTCAGTACTGATTCCATTTTTGTGCACACGCAACTGCAGCAGCAGTGGTAAATGAGCCTTGTAATGTCAACTCGTTAATTCTAAATCCGAGTCTCCGTATTGGCTCAGACTTGAACTTTTAAAAATAGGCCAAACACATTTGCCTTTCCAAACAATTTGACAGGATTACATACCAAATGTTAAACCTAACTGTATATTAAAATGTAACCAAACAGTCCTTAACCAAAGAAAAATGTCCTCCCAGTACATGTGTGATCTTATAAAATCTCATGAATATTAGTCTTAGAATTGTTTAGGTCTAATATTGCAAATGTTTCTGAATACTGCTGAATTCTGTATTCAGTGTTTCCCAATTTTTGCAAACAAATAGGGGCCTCCAGACACTCTACGAAATCCACAGGGCCACAGATATAATACTATAAGCATCTCCAATGGCCCTACGTGTTTCATGCCCAGTAGGCACTTAATCATTGACTAGTCCATGCATAGCTGAGCGTTTCTGATCCCCGAGCTGAGGAGCTGGCTGGTGTACCTTGACCACTGTTTCTACTTGATGAGTTTATTCAAATTGGTTAATTGTAGAACTATTTTCTTTGTTGCTTCCAAAACAGCTAAGATATTTTTATAATGGAGATGTAAATTTCCAATAACTTGAAAAATGTACCCCTATACCTTACCTAGTTTTACAGCTTCATATGGTTTTGGCATCACATTCACTTTTACAAAGCAAGAACCTATATGGCAATAATCATAGTACATAAAGTAGCCCAACAGATCTGAACATACGTGATGCAAACATTATTAGTGGCTCTCTTGACTGTGAAATTAGAGCAATTGGACATGCCTAGTGATGGGCGAATTTGCGCGATTCGCCGCCAGCAAATAAATTCGCGAAACGCCCAAGAAAATTCGCCCGAAAAAACGGGCGCCGGCGTAAAAAAAACGGGCGCTGGCGTCAAAAAATGTGCGAATTTTCCAGCGAAGCGCCGCAAATTCGCCCATCACTAGACATGCCTAACAAGCTCTAGATGTAACTGACCCTGTTGTGAATGTGGTAGGCACCTTAGGATGTATGCCACTCTGGCCCAGTGGGGCTGTGACTATTAATGATAAACAATTTCTCTAAAGGTTTGCATAAAGGTGTTGGTACTATACAAATAATCTACAGGGAAACCTCGATTTTAAGTACCCTGATTTACATTTTTTCCTGCATTTTACATTTTTATTTGTGGTCCCACCAATTTATAATGCACTTAAGTGGGTGCATTTCCCTAAGTTTAAGTAATGTTTTCCTGGATTTTACATCAAAATCTTTTTCCTGATGTACCCAAAAACTGTTTAAATAAATAGGTTTAAAATATTAACCAGATGTATACTTTGCCATGGTTCTGCCTATAAATGGTCAATTCCAATTATACAGTCCTTATACAGCCTCTTATACAGTCCTGCACCAATCACTTATTGCTTTGGGTTGTGTATGTGACTGAGAGGACTTGCACATGTCCCCATAGTGTAACATTAACACTGCAATGCTTAACCCTTGTTATTAACACAGTAAATAGTGTATCTCAAAGTAAAATGGACTCCTGTGCTTATATCCTTTCAGTACTTGAAGAAAAAGTTACTTTAACACATTTCCCTGATTTTACATTTTCCTGGATTTTACATAATTTTTTCCTAGTCCCCTGAAAAACGCAAAATGGGGGTTCTACTGTATAATAAATAACCCACAAATGTGATCACCTTAAAGACAATCTCCAGGGTACTTTAAACTAAGACTGTACCAGAGTATCCTGCTGTCTGCAGCTTAATATTCACTCTACCTGCCATTAATATTCCACTGCTCATTATTTATTTAGCTACTGCTGGTACCTGTGAAAATAAAGGTCCTATGGAAGCACATTTCTGTCATAAACACCTCCCCTCCTCCTGTTCAGCACGGGAATAAACTTGCAAACGTCTGTTTGATGTCACTTGGCTTGTGGTCAGTAGAGTTTGATTTACTATATAGAAGACAAGGCCTGCATTATTTTCAGGGCTGTGAGCATCTGTTGCCATGAAGAAGTCATCTCTACCAATATCTAATTGCTTTTAGACTGCTTTATTTGTTATTTGAAGTTAGGGACCATGCCATTAATGGCCCATCTGGCTTATTCTGTAGAACAACAAGACTGCTGTCCAGTGTCCTGAACAAAAATAAGAGTAGCCCTCCTTACAGTACTGCTGAAATCATTTCCTGAAGGGTTCAAGCACACAGGCAGATTCGGGGAGATTTAGTCGCCTGTCGACTAATCGCCTCTTCTGCGGGGCGACAATCTCCCTGAACTGCCTTCCCCCTGCTATAATGAAAAAACGACAGTGCCAATGCACTCGCAGCGATTCGATTTCCGAAGTCGCCCTAGGTTTCATCGTGAGGCAACTTTGGGCGTCTTGGGAAATTGAAACGGTGCGAGTGCATTGGCGCTGGCGTTTTCTCATTATATTAGGCGGAAGGCAGGAGAAGGCAGTTCGGAGAGATTGTCGCACTGCAGAAGAGGCGATTAGTCACCAGGCGACTAAATCTCCCGAATCTGCCCGTGTGCTAGCTCCCTAAAAGGGCTAGTAATACTAAAAGTGAAATATATTTACAATTTCTTTCAGCCTCTCTTGCAAACTGTGACTAACATATTTCTTCTTTTGTATACAAAAGATTTTCACCCTAGAGGTGCCTATGTAGAGAATACGAATAAATAACATCTGACTATTACTATGAGTAATTTGGGCTTGTTTCCTAAAGCCAGGGGCAGTGCAAAGCACTTAAAACTATTTCCATCCAAATGCTTTTCATAAAGGAACAGTTAATTAAATGTTATTAGCATTTACTCAGTTACATAGTTAAGTTGGATTGAAAAAAGAGCAATTCCATCAAGTTCAACCCCTCCAAATGAACCCCAGTGCGCACACACACATACAGTATATATATATATTTACTTATACAGACCTATCTATACACTCACATTTATAAACCAATATCTATACAAACTACCTGTAGCTCTTATGCTCACAATAGCCTTGGGTATTATGCTTTTTCAAATCATCCAAGCCACTCTTAAAGGCAATAATCAGCCATCAAAACATCACCAGGCAGGGAATTCCACAACCTCACTGCCCTCTCCATGAAGAACCAGCTATGCTGCATCCTGAAATAAATTCCGTAACTCTACATGTGGGGTATAATACTGGGAAAACTGATTGAAAAAAAATTAAACAGAATAGCAAAGAATTAACATACTTGTTGCATATGATGCCCTAGAATTTAACATAAGATTCCAGTGCAGCAAAATCTGGGAATAAATAAAAGATTATTTGTTTGAGAAATCCTACAAATCCAGAAATCTTGACATTTGGATGAATACCAGGATACAACAAAGAAGAAAATTAATCTGCTTCTTGGCAATTAATGCCCTGTTGATAATTTAAAGTGGTTGATAATTATTTGGTATTGGCACTGAGAATAACATGATACTGTATCTGTGTCTACCTTTTTTTCAGTTATGAGGACTGTGTTGGGGCAGGGGCCATGGAACTATACCCTCCTACAGATGACCCTCCACCCTACTCTTTGGAAAATCCACATCTCAGTAATGAATTGGCCCTGAGCATCGGCACAGATGATATGCCTTGGTCAATACAAGAGAGCACAGGTCATCTGCTGTCTACACCATTGTTGTCCTCCCTCTGGCTCAACTTTGTTCCACCATATAGAACTAGAAGCAAGAGTCCTGCAATGTCAATGGATGCATAAAAAAACACACAAACCCCTCCGCAAGATGGAATGTTTAACTGAAACCATCAAGCACAGTACTTACAAGTATTAAAAATACCCATGTATACAATGCATGTGATCAGAAATATTATTGAGTGACTAATAGAGAAACCAACCGTTAATACAGATGGTGAGAAGATTCTTGTGGGCATTTTAAACAACTAAATCTGAAATAAAAACATAGAATATCAGTTTGGAACATTTACAGATATATGCATAAATGAAACATACTGTACTGTACTTCTTGTTCATATAAGAATTGTCAGTAAGCATAAAGACAAAAGGGCTGATTTTCAAAGCCCCTGGGTGCAAGAGTGCGCCCCTTAGTGCCACCCAGGAGTGTGCTGCTCTTTTAAGGGAGCACCAGATCAATAATCCAGTGATCTCGACAAAAAGCAGTGTCAGTACTAGATTTAACCTTTAGTCGCTGGGAAAGTGCAAAAATATGGTTGATTGCGGCTATTTTTTTAACTTTGCATGCTGTGCAGGCCATTTATACGTGCCCTAAAAACTGCACTAAGCCTGAATTTGTAGACCATTGGTGTGTTACTGGGGCTCTGGAATGTCAAATGATATCATTCTGATGCAACCATGTCCCAGTTAAATATCTAGATTGCAAACCTGCTGTTAACCATCTTTAAAAAAGTGTATTGGGTTGTAAAGCCAACCTCAACCAGTATGGTAGCCACCCTTGTGTATTAAATATAGGCTGCCCAGTGTATGGTCACATTTACCCAATCACAAAACCCATGGGTTTGTGACAACTTTAACATAACAAAAAAATTAAAGCAACGCGTGTCTGCTATAGACAAACATTGTACTTGTGCATAAACCACTGAGGATCATGTCACTGAGAGTCAGCCAGAGCAAACCAGTCCATTTTGCTACCATCACCTTTTCACTATATGGTGAGCTACTTGTGGATAACGATGGTGCTGTAGAAGTAGATTCAAATTCTAATCCCACTATTTATGTAGTATTTACTGTACCTGCTCTAGCAATAACTATGTTTCAATTTGCCTTATGATATATTGTCTTCCTGAATATTAAGAAGACTGTAAGTGTTTCTGGTCCAAGGTTTGTAATGTACAAAATCTAGTTATCAGTGATTGTCCTTAATGACATTTTTTCTTTTTCATTAACCTATTCTTTCTCTCTCTCTCTCTCTCTCTCTCTCTCTACTGCTTTAATTTCTATTAAATGGTTTCTTATTTTTACCCAGAATGCATTGTTTTTTCCAGCAATTCCAGCATTACTGCAGTGCAAGTCTGTGCAAGAGTTGTGTTGGTTGCAATTGCACTAAAAACTATTTCCAGTACTTGGCTTCAAAATGACGCCTACATGTGATTCATTGGGCATCTACATGCAATACATTGGCGTGAGTTGATTCAATACAGGAAGCAAAATGGATGTACTGGCACCAGGGGCAACTATGCAGAAGTGCGAGGAACAGTTTAATGATTCAATTCTCAAGTCTGTGTCCACTTTTGCGCGACCATAAATGTGGTTGCAATTGTAAATGAGCCCTATCGTATTCACATGCCTCATTCTATACACTTAAATCTGAAAAAAAGGCTTTTGACTCATTTTAACCCTCATTACCGACCAGATTTGTAAGAAGGCCCAGGGCAGCAGGATTCTAGGGGTGATGTTTTTCTCCAATGTTTTACAAAGTATAATGAACCAAAGAGCAAACCCATCCCATGTCTATCAATAGTAACGGAAAACTCCACATCAACACATGTCCCCCTAAAGGAGAAACACTCACCTAGGCATTCTCAGAGGTGCAAAGCTTTGAACTGCCAAAAATCCCCCCCCATACCAAGCCTGGCCATCTGACCAATCATATTGCAATACTGTATAGTATTGAAGCATCATTCAGCAGAACATTATAGCAAAGTAGTAACCATGAACAGTGGCATAACTAGAAATGACTGATCCCCACAGCAAATAATTTTTTAGGACCCAAAAATGTCCAGAGATTGACCTGTTTTACCAATATTTATTAAAATTGTATATGAATTAGGGCCTCATGGGGTCCCTATACCTCCTGGTCCCCCTGCAGGGCCTGCTTCCTCTGTAGTTAAGCCACTGACCATGAACATAGTGGTTTTCAAGAGTGTGTGCCCTACTCTGCCGGTGTGTGTCATACTCTGCCTGCCCCATGGTACCTGTGTATGCCATACTGTGCCTGCCCCATGATCCCTGGGTATGCCATACTCTGCCTGCCTTATACTCCCTGTGTGTGCCATACTCTGCCTGTGTGTGTCATACTCTGCCTGCCCCATGATCCCTGGGTGAGCCATACTCTGCCTACCCTATGCTACCTGTGTGTGCCATACTCTGCCTGCCCTATGCTTCCTGTGTGTGCCATACTATGCCCACAGTATTCTCCTTGGGTGAGCCATACTCTGCCTACCCTATGCGCCCTGTGTGTGCCATACTCTGTCTGGCCGACACTCCCTGTGTGTGCTTTTCTCTGACCACCCTATGCTCCCTGTGTGTGCCCTACTCTGTTTACCCTATGCTCCCGGTGTGTGCCGTACACTGACCACCCTATGCTCCCTGTGTGTGCAGTACTATGCGCGCCTAGTGGGAGAGCCATACTCTGCCTGTGTTTGCCATACTCTGCCTGTGAAACATAAGCCTGGCATTTGTTCTGGGCTTAGTTAGCATTTGAATATTTATTGTTAGGGGCCCCTAAGGTATTTAATCATGTGCTGGGGAGGTGCTGTGTTATTCACAGGGGAGAATGAGGCATATGGATTTAAGGGTATGTCTTAATATGCTACCACAATTAATGTGGACATGGTCTTGTGGTAACATGAGTGTGGTTTAAAGTGAGTTTGGTTTAAAAACAGGGAGTGGTCAACACTGGCTTCCATTATCATCCCTCCACCATGTAGGCCAGAAAAATTCTGCAGCCCTCGATACCACAGAAGTTGGATAGCACTGAACTAGTATATAATAGAGCAGTAGTTTGACGTAAGGTCAAAACTACTACTTTTGACGTAAGGTCAAAACCCAGAACAAACCCCAAGATCCAGGTCACGGCTCATACTTCTGCCTATAACTGACACCTTTCACTTCGGGAGGAGCCGCCAGGTCTTAAAGTGAGAGGAACCAGGCGAGAGTTCTGGGCAGACAAGGAAACCAAACTTGTGCAAGAAGGACAGGGAAAGAGTAAGAATAGTCATGGAACCGGCCGGGCTCAATTACCAAACAGACAGCATATCAGGATCGAGAAGAATAGTCAGTAATCAGGCAAGGTTGGTTCAGTCAGCAGGACAGCAAGCGTTAGGGATAGAAAGTTGTCTATTTACAGTATCAGACAAAATTAACACACCCAGGAATTATGGAACACAGAGATATGTTGGACAATAAGTCAGTGCAGGACAGGGGTTATACAGTGTAGGCAGACTAATAACTTACACAGATCACACGTGGCCAAATTGGCAACAGAAGAATCAAGCTATGCCAACTTGCAATTTGAAAGATAACAATAGGAGTGAACCAGGACCATAGCTGTCTGCCCACATAGAGCAGAGGCAATGCAGACAGCCAGATCAAGACTAAGTCCCCGGTTCAAATACAGACAGGATGTTACAAGTAGGAGCACTATTTAACATTCAGGCCCAGACTTGAAATCTGTGGGTTCAAGTTAATGCCAGAGAGGCTGCTGTAAGATGCCATAGACAGTTACTGTTTATTGTCCTGGTGGTGGCAGTTTGGGCCTCTGTGTATTTGAAATGCTAGGGTCTATTTTGAAACCCAGTCCAGACTTGATTTCATTGCATACAACTGCAGAGTGGCCCAGGGTTTTACCATGCCACAGGAGGTCATGTAATATTGTCCACATATTGTCCTATGCCTGCCTTTCCACAACCTAACTGACACAGCAGAGAGCTGTAGAAACAGTGGCGTTACTATAGAGGAAGCAGACTCTGCAGTCACAAGTGGGCATGGGGAACAGGGGGGCCTGGACTGTTGGGCCTGCTTCCTCCATAGGTAATAAAAACACCCTCCTCTCCAACACTCTCTTACCTGCGGCGAGGAAGGTGGGACGCAAGCCGGGGTGGGTAATAAGAAAGCAGTGCAGGTACTTTGTGAACTTCTATATACAGTATATATATATATATATATATATATATATATATATATATATATATATATATTGCATTTTAAAAGAATCATTGAGGAACTTGCACAATTTTTTTTTATAAATTTTAGAATTCACATTTAGTTTAATTATGTAAAATCAAAGTTTCTTGTTTTTCCTTTTATTCTGGCCTCCAGGTATCAAGCAAAATGTCTTGACAGTGTTTTTTTATCTTTGGGCCTGTAACTATATTTTTTGTTATTATGAACTAATCATGTCCATTTATGTAATGTTTTTGGCCTTAATCAGGTTTGTACAATCATCCCTATGTAATTTTTGAGAGGTACAAAAACATAACAGTAGCTGGAAGTTTCATCATCACTTGCAGCTTTTTTTGTAATCCATGGTGTTGTGCGCACATTTTTACATTTCACTCATTACTAAGTTTTATTTTTAACTGCATGGACAGAACATGTATTTATGAAAACATAGAGTGCACGTACAGCATACCTCCCAACATTTTGAAAATAAAAAGAGCGACCATGCCCATTTTTGTTGCCACACCCCCAAATTACCATGTTTATTTTAGAAAATTTGGCAGGTTATGAAAGTTTGAACATATTTCTGTTTTTTTTTTGTTATTACAGTTTTGCTAATGAAGGTGAACTGCCATTTAAACTGTGAGTCTAACTTTTCCCAAAGGACCTCCTTATCTAAATTGTTACAATTACTTATCTCAAAATTGTTACAAAGTATCTTATTTGCACCTGTTACCTGTTGTGGGTTCTCTGCCAAAAGCCAATTAAGTTAGAAACTTTGTTTCTTTTTCTGGCTATTCAGTGCAGAGAAAGTCGGGACTTTGCAGTACAAATGCAGGACTGTGGGTTGAGCTGTCAAAAGCGGTACTGTCCCGATGAAAACGGGACAGTTGGGAGGTATGTGTAAAGGACTACCTTAAACCTTCCTGCTGTATGGTAAATAGTACAGAGGAATACCAATGCTGGCATTTATTTATGGTATCTCTCTGTACAGACTGTGAGTAAACTTAGGGGACTGTCCCAGTTGAATTGTGCTCAGTACAGAGGAATATCTATGCTGCCATAGTTTTTTGGGATCTCTCTGTACAGGCTATGAGCAATTCCATGAATAATAACCCCTGAACGCAGTAATTTTTTTGTTCAAAATCCTCAGCCCACATATTAAAATAAATATCACATTTCCAGAGGTTAAAAATTAAAATGGCTCATGACAGCAAGGAAATAGTTAATGGTGTCACTATGGGAGAACAGAGTGGATCAAGCCAGATCTATGAGAGTAATCTCCCTGTGCTGAAACAGTGGGGGTGGAGGTGGAGAGCTGGAAAGTAGCTAGCCACTGAGCCACCAACTTGCCTTTAGCAAGTCTAGAGCCCAGCTGCAGCACTTGGCTCTTCTGCAGTTCTTGCTCTTCTCCCCTCCCTCCCCCCTCCCCACACAGCCTGGATAGGAAACTCAAAAGCAGGAGAATGAAGATGCTATCTGAGCCAGACCAGCATCAATCACTGTGTGCGATTTGATTCTTATCATAAAAACTTTGTGTGCATGAAGTGGTATTACAAACTAAGAAATGCTTTTCATGGCTGTTGGCTCCTTCCATGGTTGGGTTTGCCACTTGGCCAATGTAGTTGCCAGCAAATTTGTAATACCATTAACAAAAGCCCTTGGCCCTCCACTCCAAACTTACCTTTTATTCGCCTTCTGGCCATCACGCGGTGTGGCTCTGCCCCTTTTGCATAATGACCACCCGTGGCTCTGCCCACTTTGCATCACGGTCTGCCCCTTTTGTGCCCGCCCCCACCACGGGCAGTAAAAATTTCTTGAAAAGGTGGCAACCCTATTCATGGCTTGGGGCCCGATTGGGCGCAATAGGTCCAACTTAGTGTTGCCACCTTTACGAGTGTCTGAGACCAGGCAGGGGGCGGCCGTGACGTCAGTGGGCGGGGCAGTGATGTAGATGGGAGTGGCTATGATGTCAGGGGCGGGGCTATGATGCGGCGATCGGCCCATCGAGGGGATTGTGCCCAGTTTTCATTATTTGGAAAACCGGGCAGGAAGTTTTGACGCGGGCAGCCCTTCAAAATACAGGGCAGTCCGGGTCAAAACTGGACAGGAGGCAACCCTACCGGCACTGCATGTGACAGTCCCTAAAGTCATGTATGGAGGCCATATGTAAAGGAAATGTGGTTCAAACACATAGATTGTATGTTATTAAAATCTCTGCAAGGTATCAGAAATGCATCTGGATGGCATTTTCTGTAGACATGATATTCTCGAGTTACATACACCGACTTACAACTCATACTTACAAATGGAGGCTGTTACAGTAATGTACTGTGGTTTGCTTGGCCTTTATTAGCATTTAGATTTAATAAACCACCTGCCCCAATCCCCTCTGGCATGTGTTGTCTACTGCAGAGCGCAGAAAGGTAGCTGTGATTTCTGACTTGACGGGGCTAAAACTGCTTAAATGTGCCCAGACCCCTGTGTACACGTGCAACTCCCTGCAACTCCCGGTACCTGGTGTGATTTGTTGCAGCAGGAGATCCAGTCAGACAAGTTTCTTTGCAGTTAAATAACTTGTTTATTTTACAGGGAACTGTTGCGATGGAATAGTTCACAGATACTTAAACGTTTACAGAATGATGGTAATAGGATTGCTTTAAACAGCAATATTCAGGGTGCTCCAGGTGAGCTATTATATACAATATAGATAACTTTATTCGAGTAGCAGCAATAATAGACTTAGAGGATCGTTACCACTCTAGACACTATCCCTCCGAATGTACACTAAGGCTTGGGTTTCTCAGCCTGGGGTCTTGTATCTTGGTACCGGACTTGGGCCTCGCCTCACCCACTGTTTTCAGCATGGGGTCTTGGCACCCTATCTGGTCCTCAACTCACCCACTGTAGTCCCTGCTCTAGTGGTTTACATACCACGGGGTCCTAACCCCACTACTTCTCCACGTTGGAGCCACAGCTGGTCACTAGATACCCTGTGCGGACTTTCACTCCTAAAGTGACTATTACCCTATTCACTACCCCTTAATAACTTTTTTATCTAGCTTTATCACCGGGAACCTGGACCTGTAATCAGGGGCGCCATCAGAAATCGCAGGGCCCCATATGAAAAAATTTCCTGGGCCCCCTTGGCTGCGCCCACCACAAGCCCCACCTTCAGGTCTGCCCTCCCCACCCCACAGGTCCACCCCCCACCAGGGCCCCACCGGGGCCACATATTGAAAAAAATTTGTGGGAAAACATTTGTGGTCAGGGCCCCCCATTAAAAAATATTGGTGGCTAGGACCCCACATGGGGAAAAAAATTGGTGGCCAGGCCCCCCCCCCCACGTTATAAGAAAATTGTTGGCCAGGGCCCCTCTTAAATGTCCATGTAAGAAAAACTTGCCCCCCCAGAAGTTTAAAAAAAAATTGGTGCCCAGGGCTCCACCCCACAACAGGGGGGCCCTGCCATGTTACACTTACTTCACTTGCTGTCAGTGAGTTGCCAGCTACAGAAGGGAGGAGGGGAGCACAGGTGGCTGCATCTTCTTCCAGTGACAGCATTTTTTTCCCTTGTTGGTCACAGAAATTCAAGTCCTGGTAAAGCTGCATGGTGATTGGATGAGCTGGAGGAGAAGTTCAAACCTCAGCTATCAAATCCCTGAGCAGCTCAACCGGACTTAAACTCAGTGACCAATAAGGGGAAGTAATGGACAGAAGATACCTCCCCCTGTGCTCCTGCCCTGCCTTCCCGAAGTCAGGAGCTCTCAGAAAGCAGGGGGCCCAGCTAATCAAGAAAGTGCGGCGTGGCCAGCCCCCCTACAACTCTCCCCCCGATGGCTGCCCTGCCTGTAATACCTACCAGTGAGGCAAGGTCCCAGGACAGACCCTGAGCACATGGGGCTAAACCCCTTTATATTGTTAAACAGTACCACCTAGTGGACAAACTCTGCCTAGAGTAAACCCAGTGGACCCAGGAAGGGAGACCTACCTGCCCAGGTAGACCACATAAGTGTCCAAATACTAAGGGGCAACTGCCTGAGTAAAAAAACACCCAAATCTCAGGGTCCCTACACAGGGCCGGCCTTAGGCCTATTGGACCAATTGGGCCCAATAGGTCCCGCACCTCTGGGGGCCCCGCACCACAGATAATATTTCCCTCAGCACATGATGCTGCCTGGCCTGCCCCCAACTGCCCATCCCCAAATCCTTAGGTCCAGCCCACCCCCAAGTCTGATAAGCCAGCCTATCCCCCAACTCCATAGGTCTAGCCTGCCCCCAACTCTCATAGGCCCAGCTTTCCTCCAACCTTGATAGGCCCTGCCTGCCCCCAATCCAACCAAGCCTGCTAACAAGCTGAATCGGCCCAGCCTGCCCCAAACTAATTGGCCCAGTCCACTCTCCTATTTCCTCCCTCTCTCTCTTACCCTGTGTGCCCCTATTATGTGCCCCTATTTCATCCCTCTCACTTACCCTCTTACCTTGTCTGCCCCTTTCCTTTCTGTTTTGTGCCTGTGTGCCCTTATTTTCCTAAATACTTGGTGTGTCAGTAGCCAGCAACACTTTGTCTAGGGGCCCCGCCAACATGGTCCCAATTGGGCCCCACATTTGATAGGATCAGCCCTGTCCCTACACTTGGTTTCCATGTTTCTAATTGAGCTGATTCTAAGGGTGGAGGCAGACGGAGATATTAGTCGCCCAGCGACAAATCTTTTCTATTATGGGCGACTAATCTCCACAAAATGCCTTCCCGCCGGCAAGAATGCGAATTGCCGGTGGGATGGCATAAGTATAGCTTCGGAATTCTGAAGTTGGCCAAAGTTTCCTTATGAGGTAGCTTCGCACCTTCAGAAAACAAAGCGCTACGTATGCCATCCACGCACGCACAAATCTTTTTGTCCCTCTTTCCATTTTTTGAAAGTTTGGGAGGTATGGCTCAGTGAGTAATGGGAGCTGACGGGTCACAGGTCAGCATTAACTAGCAAAGGCGGTCCTCGGTCTCAGGAAAAATCAAACCTGCCCCAACAATATCAGCCTGATATCAAACAGGGAGACCAGTCGAAAGCCTGGATAACACTTGAACTGGGAACTGGCACTTATAGGACCGTGTCATACACTGTAATCAAAAGCACTTTAATACCCATCCGAATTGTGTCGGTAAGTTACCCTTGCATTTAGACTGTAAGCCCTGTGGGAAGGGTCCTCCATCCTTTTGTCTCCTTGACACTGAGCACTTGATCTGTACTGTAATTATATTTTATATGTATGTGAATTGTATTTCTAATAATGCACTTCTACTTACTTATTATAGCCATCACCCATTGTTTGTTACTATTAATTTATTGTTTTGCTGTACATCTAAAGGACCGATATCGGCAGCTTTAATCTGCCACTGTATGGACACCTTTACACTCCAGCAGCAGGTACTGATTGACTGTTCACTTTTTCTGAGGGGGTGGGGGTTGCTAAAGAAGGAGAGAATCTGTCAAACTGAGCCTTTGAAGCTTCTGAACTACCAACACTGGCTTTCTACAGTTGAAGATTGACAGCACTTGCAGCCAATGAGAGAGAGAGAGAGACCTCAGAGCAGATCAGAGGCAGTTAGGAGAGCACTAGAGCAGCAGCAGCAGCCAGTGGAATTATCTGTACAACATTTATAATACATTTTATTTAGAGACTTTAATAACTTCATGTGATGATTAATTTCTAATTACTGATTTCACGATAGTTCCCCTTTAAGCATCGCTAAACTCTGTTGCAAGAACGTTCCTTACTTCTTTCACTTTTGCTTTTAACTTCCTGAACTGCAGACGTATGTTGTACTTTGACTGATGCCTGCTGGAACCAATCAAATGTGGCAGTGTGCCGAGAGCTGTCCAATGAATGACAAGTTCCACAGACAGAGACGAGAGCTTTTGAACTTCGAACTTCCTCATGCTGCAGTTGTGAGAACTTGCTGGGTACAACATGAAGGGAGAAGCGGAACGGCAGGAGCAGTACCAGGAATTTGTCGCTTATTATGAAAGGAAAAGCCGAGAAGGAAACTTGACTTTGTTTGAAACGTTGGACTCAAAGGGAGACCTCGACGTTCAATCAGGGTGTCCTCTCATTGCGGGGTTAGGGAGCCTGTCTTTGCAGGTGTTGAAAGAGTATGATATGGGTGCTAGGCAGCAGGCTTCTTTACTAAGAGGCCTCATGAAGGGTTTTGCCATTTTGGAGCTTGTCTGTGTCAATCTCTTCCTTTATCCATGGAGGAAAGAGATAAGGACTCTGAAGGTAAGAAGTGAGTTAGCCTGTGAGTTAGGGATGTGATGCATGTAGCTGGCTCACCTTATTCTCTAATGGATCCTGTTTGGGACAAACTACATGTAGCTGCTGCCTGTCAGTGTCATATAAATGCTTACATTCTGACAGTAGGGAAAGGACTTTTTCTCGGGTTCACTACATTGAAAACGTGTTTTAAAGAAACCTTTATTTTTCATCAGGTTACATTCTTCAGAAACTGGTCTGTAATGTCAAGCCTGCTGATCTCCAGCATTGTTAAACTACAACTCCCAGTATCTGATGGCTGCAGATTGGGTATCACTTTCCCACCTCTTACACTGACTGCAAATGCTTCTCTAGTCTCTGCACATTGGCTTGCTGCTTAAATATAACTAATTGGGGGGATTTAGAGCATTAAAGAGCATCTATCACCCTGAATTTGCTTCCTCCAGCAGAGGTGTGGGCTCCAGTTGGGGGAAACAATAGTTAAAAAAAAAAAAAAAAATGAAAAATAGCTCCACCAGCACTAGGCCACCAACACCAGGAGGGAGCTGCTGTGGGTTGCAATGTTGGGGCACATGCATGTACATAATGGGCTAATACCACAACTGACTCATCATGTGCATGCATGTGATGTAAGCTTGTGACACGTATCCACCACACCTATGTCAGACACATACACATAATAAGCAAGTGGTAGCACTCACTCATTATGCACATGCACACTATACAACATGGTTGCCCTCACCAGGAGCTCCCACTTAGCAGGGGGCTTTTTTAATTATTGTATTGTTTCCCCTAACCAGAGTGCAGTCTTTATTAGGGTAAGGTTACACCTGGAGATTTTAGTCGCCCAGCAAATAACCCCCTCTTTGGGTCCACTTATCTCCCCGAACTGGTTCCGGCAGCTAGAATGAACAAACGCCTGCGGCATGGCACTCGTGGTGCTTCGTTTTCCGAAGCCGCCTCACGAGGAAGCTTTGGGCGACTTTGGAAAACTAAGTGCCGTGAGTGCCATGCCATTCTAGCAGGCAGAAGACAGGGGGAAGCCGTTTGGGGAGATTAGTCGCCCCAAAGAAGAGGAGATTAGTTGCCGGCCAACTAAATCTCCCCGAATCTCACAGTCTGACATTACCCTTAGCCTGCACCTCTGCTGGGGGAAACAAATTCAGGTTGATAGGTGCCCTTTAAGATAATTTGTTTTCTGATTCAGACTAGGCAGGCCGGATTAAATAGCATAATCAAAAACCTATACTACAAATGAAGCACCTATATGACGGGCCAGGGCTCATTCACAGGTATCAGATTGCTGGTTCTGCCCATGCTTTCTTATCAAATTAGAATTATATATTTAAGGAAGAAAGAGACAGGTTCAATTCAGTGAGAGAAGTGTAACTCAATTCATTTTTCAGATAGAGTTCTACATAGTTTTCATGAGAAAAAGCAGTACTTAGTGTTTATCATCAAATTACCTGAAATTTGCAAAGCAAGTATACCATATAGAACGGGTATAAATTCATAAAAATACACAAGCTGTTTGGGGTGTGTCGTTTTCATTGCTAGTGTAATGGTCTTTGTACCACTTTTAACAAATATTATAAAACCATGGTAAAACAGTAAATATATACAGTAAGAATGTTGGCTTTCAGTAAACTTTAGAAGTCAGTTTTCCTCTGGTTGCTTTGGTAAGTTACAGAATGTGCTCAGATATCAGGATAGTCTTTCTGTCAGCAGGTTAAAGCTAGGTTAGTCTCAATAGGTACTGCTAATGCCTTGTCCCTGAGGGAACGGACAATGCCTTGTGTAGATATTTCTGGATATGATATAAGCACTCTTTATACGGATGGAGAAACTTAGCGAGAATATCACCAGTTTGGCCTAAAGATCAGATCTCCTTAATCTGTATCAAAACATACAATTTGGCTGGGTTTGGTTTAAAAGGGTCTCAAAAGGCCAGCAGTGCTCAGTGAAGCCAACATTCAAGTGGCCACCTTCCCTCTATAAGTAATAGTTCACACAGGAAAAATAGTAGACAATCTATCAGGGTCTTTAGTACTTAAGTGCTATGTCAGTCAAGGTGTACACATCTCTCTGTTTTTTAAAGTTGTCAAATTTTCCTTGAGGCAACTTCAGGCTACTCGGGAAAATTAAGCAACACATTTTCCCATTGCAATTTACACCATTGCTAGTGGGAAAGCATTTGCAGGAGATTATTGCTGATTTATTGCAGGCAACTAATCTCAACATGTGCCAGCGCCCTAAATGTAGCATTCTGTCTTGAGTTAGCATCAAGGTACCAGTAGCAAAAATATGTGCTTAAATTAGCAGTGTCTGTGTTGAGAGCTGCTATGGCTATTGCCAAGCTCAGCAGCCCTTTGCACTTTTATTACCTTATACTAAGAGCCCACACTTTGGTTGAGGCTGCCCCACCAGGAGGGAGTACTCAATACTTCAAATGGCCCCCCTGGTACTAGGGTTGCCACCGGCCTTCCTATATATTTATCTTTTTTCATTATTAATAACATTGGGATCAATCATCATTTTTACCAGCCAGGTGGCAATCGTACCTGATACAGGAGGCTTATCGCTCGCTGGGGCCATTTTTTTCAAACTATTAATTCCCCCAGTCAAAAAGAAACATACAAAAAGAATCTTTACTGATTCTTACCCATCAATTGTTATATAGCAAATTATAATTTAACATTATTATATTTTTGTATTAAACAAAATTAGGGGGCAAACATTTGGCACCCTCCAGTGTTACATTAACATATAATTTATTTATTAAAACAAAAAATGTTGACCCCCCTTTTCTTTTACTGTTCCAGAAATTTACTGGTAATTTTGTGTACTTTGTTGCACCCGTGATTCCAGAACACATGGTGAAACAGATCCTCCAGAGAGTCGGTTATACAGTGGTCACAGACACCGAGTATATCTTTGGAGGAATAGTAAATTCCGAAGAAGCCAAACAAGCTGCCTTTGAATTATTTCTGTCCAGGACACAGTGTGAGACATTAATCAGGCTGATTCAAGAAGGCAAAATGGACCATGTGCAGCTCTTCCTTAATTCTGAAGGCAGCAGCGATATAAAAGAAGAACCAGATCAGGAAAAAGTGTTGCAGAATTCTGCTGGTAACTCAAAAACAACCCAAGAAGGCATACATAGCGTACAGAAAAATCAGGCTGAAAATAAAGAATTGGACTTAAATCACACTGACAATGTTGCCATGCCTTCAAATCCAAAAATGCACAAAGATGTTTCCAATGCCTGTATCACACACGACTCTGTATATATGTACAGCAACTGCTCAGAGAGTGAAGAATTTCTCAACCAATATAGTGACCTAAATCTGGCCCAGAAGCCAATTTTTCCTAAACACGCAAGCAGACAAAGCTATACAAAGACTAAAGACAATAGGAAAGATGAGTGGGTGCAACCAGTATGTGAAGAATCAAGCATGAGTGGTATCCTGACACAGGTCAAACACTCCCATGCTTTTGATATTGAAGGAAGCCACATACCCTCAAGTGAGCATGTCATTCAAGAAACCGGGAGTGATGGAATCTCTGAAAGCAATGAAATAATAACTTGTACCCAAGGCCTAAGCAAAAAGGAGAGTAATCATTCTGAACGATTGGTGAACAAGCTGAAGCTTGAGAATATGGTAGATGAGTTGTTAGCCTATCCTATTGAAGAAACAGCACCTCCAAATGCTGAATCTGCAAACAGTAATGAGACAAAAAACTGCAATGCCTATAGTTTGAGCCGACTCCGAGAGCCTCCCAGTTCCACATACATACCCCCTGGCGGGGCAGAGAGGCAGTGTGCTAAGATCCTAGACATGCACCCTAAAGAAAATCACTTCCAAGCCCCTTCATCTGAAGACACATTTATAATTGATCAGTCCTTGTTTAAGATGAATGTTGACCCAAGAGAGGACTTTGTTCTTATCACCAGAAGAGAAAATGTGTAATTTTTTTGGCCAAATATGTAAAAAAACAAACAAAAATGATCTAGTGAAAAATATTTTTTCATGATATCTTTATACAGAATTTCAGAGCTTGATATTTTGTACAATAAAGTAAATGTTATAATAACTGAATATTGCTTCACAAGAACATTTATAATAATCCCTACCAGAGGCAAATTATTGAATATTCCCGTAGTTCTTAAAATGAACCTACAATTATAAAGGATTTCAGGATTAGCTTCTTTGAGAAGTACAGTATTAGATATAGGGACCTTGAACAGGGTACAGCCCCCTCTCCACAACCACATGAAATGATAATGTTGTGGAAACATATGTGAAATTGGTAGATAAGGACATAACCAAACTTAAAGAAAGACTGTTACGTAAACCTATGCTTGATCAACAATTCAATATGACGGGTAGAGAGTGAAGGTGCCTTTCTGATTAAATGAGTTATAATAAATTGATATTTTGGTGATAATGGATAAGGACTATTATTTATCTGAAATCTTTAGTCAGTTATCAGATAAAGAGGTGTACAAAAATCCATGTTAACCCATTGAGTTCTAATGAATAGGGTTCACCAGGTATAATTGATGACCAATTGGAAGATTTTCTCCTTGAAGCTTATCCTGTTACCCCTGTGTTCTACACCCTTCGAAAATCCATAAAAATATGGAAAAAACCCTGGACATCCAATTGTTGTGCGGACAGAATCTGCACTTAATCCACTGGTCATTTATGTGGGATTTTACAACCTCCGGTCTACAATACCACCTCCTATTTAAAAGAATCCAATCATTTACTTAATATCTTAGAATCATTAAAATTACCAGCACATGTTTTTCTGGTTAGTTTGGATGTCTCCAGTTTATACACTTCAATTAAGTATTGTTCAGGGGTAACAGCTGTCAAATATTTTTTTGGACAGCACTGATTACACTTCAGTCCAGAAAACATTTATCATTGATCTTTTAGAAATTATTTTACATCAAAATGATTTTCTCTTTGGAGACTCATATTATTTACAACAGCAGGGTACCGCAATGGACAGTGATGTGGCACCAAGTTATGCCAATCTTTTTATGACATACCACTGTATCTGGAAACACATTAGGTGTATGTAAATTCCCGATCCAGTACCCATTGTTGGTTATATTTACTTTACACAGATGACCTGCAACTCAGAAACATTGACTTCCTTTATTGATTTTCTGAATAACATGGAGGATTTGATTCAATTCACATGACGCTAACTGTATCAGTTTTCTGGATGTGAATATCACCAGGACTGGACTGAAATTGGAAACTGAATTCTTTAGAAAGACAACTGACAAGAATAGTCTTTTACATTTTCCACCCATACTTTCTCAAATGTTCCCTTCCATACGAGTCAAAAGAATCGTTTTCAGCACATATAAATACAAAGAAAGGATTGACAAAACGATAAATTGTTTTAGAGAAAAAGGGTACCTTGATGATGATTTTGGATAAGGGTTTGTCATTAATTAAAAATAAAAGTCGTGAGGCATTACTGCATTCCTCCAGAAACAACAAAGATAATGACAATAGGTTGGTCTTTGTTTCAAATGTCTCCACTGCTAGTAAATATGGCAGTAGACTAATAAACATTGGCACTTACTTGCATCGTGCTTTTCTTGTATTCCAGCCTTCCAACATCCACCCCTGATGGCAAACATAAGGGCCAGGAGCCTTAGAGATAGACTAGTAAAAACTGATATTGGTCCTTTAAGACATGTTTTCTCTGTAACCCCAAATTTGGGACATTTCATTGTCTTAATTGCACACAGGGAATGTGTTTTACCATCCTCACTTGGGTAAGACACATAACATATATGAAAATTACAGATTTGAATCTTCCTTCGTTGTGTATTTGTTGAAATGCCCATGTGAACATATTTATATTGGGGAAACCACACAGAAGGTAAAAAATTGCATTTCCAAACATAATAATAAATCCACCATACACAAACAGTTGACTGCCCCTCCTGTTCCAGCACATTTTCAGGAAGCTAAACACACATTAAGCCAGTTACACTTTCAGGTTATTGATTCAGTAGTGATCCCTAGACGTGGGGGTAAAAGGATCCTTATGATAAGTAACTGGAGATGCAGTGGATACATAGACTGGATACTATTTGGCCTCTAGGGCTTAACAGGGACTCTACCCCAGGAATGTTTATTGAAATTGCATTAGGTATGTAGTCCTGTTTTTAATGGTGTTTAATGTTAATGTATCACATGTACATTTTTGGGAATTTGTTTTTAACTTTCCTCTTATATGATCTACATTGAACACCCTGGTGCATACAATGAAGTGCCTCAGTTAAAGTGCGGAGAACTGTATGTTACTGTACATATAATGTCTCAGGCATGTATAGATTAATTCCCGTATGTTTTCAAATCCATATATTGGCCTTACATGATTCATCAAATGAAATTATTGTATCTGTGTTACTTTATTGTATCTTCACACAACTGAACTGTCACTATGTTCTTTCACTGGATATTTTGTTGTAATTTTAAAGACTTAGCTATGGACACCCTGCCACCAACCCACGGTTACACTTTTGGACTGTATGGCTATGGACTATTGCTAATGAAAAAGACTCTGTGGACTTTAGTCTATGTGGGCGGGATTAGAGGCGGGATTTAGCCTCCTTTTCATTATTTAAGTTTGTCACATGTATTACACTATTATGAGCTAATAAACATCTGTCAGCAATTCAACTGCATCAGTCGTGCCATTGGTATTTTGTTTTGTTTCAACCACATGAAATAGGCACCCCAAAATGGTTTTGCTCCCCCATTTAACTAGAAAAGAAAAGCCATTCATCAGGGTTAGTGACTGCCATGTCTGGATGATGTATTTCATGCAAATGAATGAAGTATACATATGTTAGGCATCAAAGGAATGCAAATATTTTATTAATAATCTGAGCAGCCAGAACTATTTGTCTTAAACGCTTTCAGTGCCAGCCTATTCTTGAACTTAATTCTTTAACTTGAAACTGCCAAACTGAAAAACTAGAAAACAGTGTCTTGTCCTCCATGTCCTCTGGTACAAAGATAAAACATTATTATAAATATGTATGTCAGAGATGCCAAATAGCCATATGATCATTGAAGTATATGGCATGTAGGGATCCTAAAATAAAAATAATGCATATACATTTTCATGACTGATACATTGGTTGCTGCATTTTTCAACTTCTTATCTACACACATCAAAACAACAACAAGAATGTCAAACGAGATCAGTAGTAAAAATGCCATTTCAACTAGTACAGTTATGCTAAACATGTTTCACGGCCACAAATAAACAATTAATAATCAAGAACTGGAAATGTAAAACCAGTAAAAAGAAATGCAATAAACATAACGTACTACAATCAATACTTACAAAAATACTTCTGAGGAGAATAAAAACCTTGAAACGTTTATAAGATTGAAACATGCAAGTGAGTTACACTTACTTGTGACAAAAAGGAGGAGAAAAAGGAGGAAAGACACAAGTATCATGGAATGTCATCATAGAATCTACAGTCTGTGGCTCTTTGGTCTCCTTATCTTTGAGCTAAATCTTCCAGTGTATTGCTAGCTTTAACCCCTTTAAGTGCTGCAGAAAATTTTCTGCAGCACTTAAAGGGGTTAAAGCTAGCAATACACTGGAAGATTTAGCTCAAAGATTTGGAGAAGTCACTGAGGGCCAGGGCACACGTTGCTATTTTGGGAGATTAGTCGCTCAGCAACAAATCACTTCTTCTTCGAAGTTTACTCGTGAGGCAACTTCGGGCGACTTCAGAAAATTAAGCGCTCCGAATGCCATCCCACTAGCGATTAAGATTCTAGCCGACGGGAAGGCAGTCCGAAGAAAAGTTGATTTGTCGCAGGGTGACAAAATCTCCCCGAATCTTTGCGTGTGTCTCTGCCCTAAGTATGCAGTCATCTACTAAACTGTTCCACCTCCAGTGTGTGGGAGACAGACAGATTAGTGAGGGGTAAGCAGGGGGTGCTTCTAGTATAAAAGAATAGCAGCGCTAGGGTTTATGTACAGCCGTGTTTAAAATTATAGCAGTGTGTTTAAAAAATAAAGTGAATAAAGCTCAAAATCCTTATAATAGCTTCTATTTCCATACACACCAATGCATTGGGAACACTGCACATTCTATTTGTTTCTATGTTTGTAGATTTTGTTTTCCTTTGAATCACCGAACTAATATTTAGCCGTATAAGCACAGTTTCTGAGAACTGCTGCATATCTGTGTTGCATGAAGTTGACCAACTTCTGGCACCTGTTACATTCCACAATTCTCCTGCATTTCTTGGTTTTGCCTCAGAAACCCATTTCAAGGGCACTTCCTCTTTAGCATAAGGAAACATGACCTCTTCAAGTATTTTGATGTATTGAAACTGATCCATGATCCCTGGTATGTGATAAATAGGTCCAACATTATAGCATGAGAAACATCCCCATATCATGATGATTGCACCACCATGTTTCCCTATCTTCACAGTGTACTGAGGCTTGAATTCAGTGTTTGGGGGTCATCTAACAAACTGTCTGCAGCTCATAGACCCAAAAAGAACAATCTTGCTCTCATAAGTCCATAAAATGTTGTGCTATTTCTCTTTAGGTCAGTCAATGTGTTCTTTGGCAAATTGTAACCTCTTCAGCACATCGTTTTTTATAACAATGGGACTTTGAGGGGTTTATTGCCGATAGCTTGCCTTCACAATTGTAACAACCATTGCTGCATTCATGTGGGGTAGATGGAGACACATGGGCATAATCCCTCCTATCCCTTAACTTGTGATCATTCTGAAATGGTGCAGGCTGCACAGGTTGCTCCAAACTTAACACCTGCCCTATGACAGGTCTGCCTTGTGTCTGCTGTCACAGTATGAGCCTGGGTGCAAGTGAGGGAGCACTAAGGAGCAATTTATTTTGCACCCTGCAATGCTCTAGCACTTGCCCCCAGGCTGTGTTATGTTATTTAAAAAGTAATCTGGTAAAAATAAATGCAGAAGATGTTCTATTGCCTCATCCACCAAAACAACTGATACATTCAAAATTTATTTAAATTGACTATTTCCAACATCTTATAAAATGGCAGCAGTACTAAAACATGATTACTCACGAGAATGTTTAAATAAATAGTTATAATCAAAACAACCAGCCTCCCGGAATGTTTTAATGGTTATCTTTTTAGAACTTAAATAGCAATGTCTTGTGAATACTTTGCCGCAGATAAATTAACCTCTCCATGACATGTGGCGTCTTCTATTTTTACCAAGATGTAGGCAGATGATAAATGTAATTGTTGACGGGGAATACTCTATAATAAGTGTACCCCATTTGTGTATTCTGGTCAATGCCCTCCTGAATTAAAGGATCAGTAACACTAAAATATTTTATGTAAAAAAAATTAATTCCACCCCCTTCAAATAACAAATGTATCTTGGACAAAGTTAATTGTTTTTATTGCTTTATACATAAATACCTAGGTAAAATCCCACTTCCAGTTTTGTGCTGCATTTCAAAAAAGGCGATAGGGCGACATGCATTCTAAGCTTTTCTGCTTGCTTGCTCCAGTCTCCTGTTAGCCAAAGTTCTTGTTAAAACTGATAATCTGTTGCTTCTGCTTCACAAAGGGTTTTCTGTCACTCTGTATCTTTCACCAGCTTGATTTACTTCAGAACCGGCTGCCGAGAAGTAAGGCAGCACACAGGTCAGCCCTAAATCTGTGAAGGAAGTTGAAGGAAGATGGGAAACCCAGACAGCGAGGGCAGATTTGCTCTTATCTTTACTATCTAGCCCTTTTAGAAATAAATCTTGCTAAGGGTAGTGCTCCTACAGACTCTCTCCCCATACAAACTGTTTGATACAAAAGTGATGGAGAATATGACAGGCAAATCCTTCCTGAAGCAGAAGCCACTAACTTCTGGTTTTAAAGAAAGAGTGCATGCATAAGAGAATGTATGTCACCAAATTGCCTTTTCAATGCAGCACATGACCTGAAAAGGGTTTTTAATCTAGGTATTTGTGCATAAAACAATTATATAAAAAGAACTTTGTCTAAGATAGATGTGTTATTTGAAAGGGGTAGAATTATTTTTTTACGAAAATATTTTGTGTTACTGGTCCTTTAACCAGAAATACGGAATCTATAAATCTGATACTATGGTCTTTTTATGCAGGAAATGTGGAATTAATGTTCTATGGCATTTGAAAGGTCAATTGTTCAATAATACAAAATAAGACAGTAAAATATATGTACAATAACATGTGGAAATGTTGACGAAATGTTATGGTTGTAGATCCTCTGCTTCAGAAGAAAGATGCTCTGTAATGAATAGGTGCCCGCTAGGTGCATTAGCTTGACCCCCAATGTATTGCTTGCGGCAACTTTAGCTAGAATAGGAGTCAATGCTCTTTGCAGGTAGGGGTCACAATGCATTGGGTTACAGTGACAAGATGCTGGTGCGATTCTCTTCATAGTGTTGAGTCAATTCCTCTAGTTCTTTATTACCATCTATTACCTGTGTATGGAGGGGAAAAACATCATACAATCATTGTAATCGTTCAGTGCAGAGTATGACTGGGTCTGCAGAAGTAACACACTTCTACTCATTAGATTCCTCTTTCAACATTTGTACTTCAAACATTACTTTTTTACTACATATGAATGGCAGTACTTTGACAGTCACAAATTCATATGTCCAGATCACAACTTTCAGATTTTTACTATTTTTAAGGTTAAAGGAAAACTATACCCCAAAATGAATACTTAAGCAACAGATAGTTTATATCAAATTGAATGTCATATTAAAGAATCTTACCAAACTGGAATATATATTTACATAAAAATTGCCCTTTTACATCTCTTGCCTTGAACCACCATTTCGTGACTCTATCTGTGCTGCCTCAGAGATCACCTGACCAGAAATACTACAACACTAACTGTAACAGGAAGAAGTGAGGAAGCAAAAGGCACAACTCTGTCTGTTAATTGGCGCATGTGACCTTACATGTGGTTTGAATGTGTGCACAGTGAATCTTACGATCCCAGGGGGCGGCCCTTATTTTTTAAAATGGCAATTTTCTATTTATGATTACCCAATGGCACATACTACTAAAAAAGTATATTATTATGATAATGGTTCATTTACATGAAGCAGGGTTTTACACATGAGCTGTTTTACTCAGTATCTTTTAATAGAGATCTACATTGTTTGGGGGGTATAGTTTTCCTTTAATGGCAGATTGGGCATGTTGTCACCTGTATGATATTGCCATGAGGGTGGGAGACAAAACCCCTAAAATACCTTCCCATTCAATAGTATTAGAATCTCTGTATCCCTACCAGCACAAATACTTTACAAGTTAAAAACATAGCAGTGAGATCGCATGGAGATAAAGTCCGCTGGCAGGGATACAGTGATTCCAATGCTTCTGAATAGAAAGGTAATTTTCTTTAGTGTTTTGTGATCCATCCATTCACAAAATCAGGGTGTTGCACTTATAGATAGATACTCTGGAAGCTATAGAACAGCTTGTTTGGAACAGACCATTTATTTTTAGCAATCTTGCTATTTATCTCATGAACGCATTAGTCTAACACTTAAATGTACTCACTGCACTTACTACCACACATAGCAACTATGCATTGTACAATCTAGTCAGCAGCTGACTCAGGATATGATTCTTAAAGCTTTAATAAAAATTGATGTAAACAAGGCTCCAGGGCCTGATGGCATACGCCCCTGGGTGAGAGCTAAGTTCAGTTTTAGACCAGCCCCTATTTCTGATTTTCTCAGATTCGCTTTCATCTGGTATGGTGCCTATGGATTGGAGAAAAGCTGATTTTATTCCAATATTTAAAAAGGGATTATGATCTCAGCCTGGCAAATATAGGCCAGTAAGTTTGAAATCTGTGGTGGGCAAATTATTTGAACACTTGTTAAGGGATCACATTCAAAATTTTGTCCTAGTGAATGGCATTATGAGCAACAATCAGCATGGCTTTATGAAGGATAGGTCCTGTCAGACAAATTTGATTGCTTTTTAAGATGAGGTAAGTAAGATGCTGGACAGTGTGGCAAAATCCAAATAGATCACATCTACTGCCCCCAAAGGGGTTTGATACAGTGCCCCACAAACAACTGCTTTCTAAACTAAGGGTCTTAATGGAGTCGTTTGCAAATGGATAGGAAACTGGCTACAGGATCAGGTACAGAGGGTGGTTGTTAATGGTACACCCTCTACTTGGAGTAAGATTCTTAGTGGGGTTCCTCAGGGCTTGGTATTGGGTCCACTTTTATTTAACTTGTTCATTAATGACTTAGGGGAGGGTGTTGTAAGTAATGTATCAGTGTTTGCAGATGACACAAAACTATCCAGCCCAATTAATTCCATCCAGGATGTGGCATCCTTGGAACACGACCTTGACAAACTGGCAATCTGGGCAGCTAAGTGGCAAATGAGATTCAATGTTGATAAATGTAAAGTCCATTATGGAAAAGGACCTTGGAGTCCTTGTAGATGATAAACTTGCCTGTAGCAAGCAATGCCAGTCAGCAGCATCAAGGGCAAATAAGGTCTTGAGCTGTATTAAAAGGGGCATAGAGTCACGGGAGGAGGGGGTCATTCTTCCACTGTATAGAGCACTTGTAAGGCCCCATCTAGAATATGCCATAGAGTTTTGGTCTCCATCACACAAACAGGACATTATTGTATTAGAGAGGGTACAGAGAAGGGCCACTAAGCTGGTAAAATATATGGAAAATCTTAGTTATGAAGAAAGACTGGCCAAATTGGGGATGTTCACGCTGGAGAAGAGGTGCTTAAGGGGTGATATGATAACTATGTATAAATATATAAAGGGATCATATAATAATCTCTCTAATGCTTTATTTACCAGTAGGTCTTTCCAGCTGACACAAGGTCACCCATTCCGATTAGAAGAAAAGAGGTTCCGCCTAAATATTGGGAAGGGGTTTTTTACAGTGAGAGTTGTGAAGATGTGGCATTCTCTCTCTGAATCAGTTGTACAGGTTGATACATTAGATAGCTTTAAGAAGGGGTTGGATTGCTTTTTAGCAAATGAGGGAATACAGAGTTATGGGAGATAGCTCATAGTACAAGTTGATCCAGGGCCTAGTCCGGCCATTTTGGAGTCAAGAATGAATTTTTTCCCCTCTGAGGCAAATTGGAGAGGCTTCAATTTTTTTTTTGCCTTCCTCTGGATCAACTAGCAGTTTGGCAGATGTAAAAAAAACCCAAAAACTAAAAGGTTGAACTTGATGGACGTGTGTCTTTTTCTACCTTACTTACTATGTATGTTACTCTATTATTATTACTGCACTGCAATTCTATATCATACTGTAAAAAAAATGTTAATATGTAAAAATATGCCTCACTGCTGCACAAGAAATTCCTATGTACTTCTAGTACAACTGGCAATAAACAACTAATTGACTTGACTAAATCCTCCCTGTAAATTTAGTTTGACTTTCAAAATTGCTGTTGAAGACAACTGTATTTTCCCCCAGACACAACACAACTCAAAAATTAGAACCTTAAATAAAAGTTAAATTTAATCTAAAACCATAGGTACACGACTGCAGCAGATATTCTAAGTGTGAACACACTAATCAAACCAATTCATAAACCATTGCAGTTTATGAAACCAAAACTAATGTGGGAAATATAATGTGTTTCCCTAGTGCAGAAAACGTTGGCCGATTACAGACCTCGACAACTTCCCTGCAATGTGTGCTAACAAATGGCTTTTGCAAACATGCGCAGTGTATGTAATAACATTTTACAATCACAAAGTTTTCTATTGTGGCAAAATATTTAACGGAACTCGAGAGCAGGTGTAAATGCTAACCTTCACATATCAATAATGCGCAACGTAATATTCATCAGTGAATGATTTTATATAGCGAGCAGCCCTAAAAATTTGCAAAAACTGAAACCCTGGCAGGGAAGGAGGGACTAAACACTGATGTTACAAATTGTAACAACTTCTTCACAGCTTACAGACAGCATGCAGGAACTACATTACCCGCAATGCATTGCACTGTGATGTTCCTTCCTTATTGAAATCACACGTGCAGTGAATTGTGGGGTTTGGAGGATGCAGGCTAAGAACAGATTGCTGCTGATACAAAGTAACAGTAGTCAGCCAGCTCAGCAAAGTAGTCAGACAGATCAGCAGGAGAGCAGGGGGCTAGGCTTAAGGAACTGTTCCAAACCATTAAAAAAAATTAAAAGTCTGCATCTCTTTTAATTGATGTATATTGCAAAGTTGCTTGTAGTAAAAGCTTTTTATGTCTGTGTGGAGTTCCCCTTTAACTATATTCCCCCGCATAGGCTCCTAACTCCCATTATGCTACTTTTAACCAGGTTCACTACAGACTCATGTTATTTTAGCATACACACTTATGGAAGTTTTACATATATAATCTACACCCAAGTGAAACACTGAATTATTTTGCATGCTTTGTATAAACTATTGCTTCAGAAATATGTGGTTTTGCTCAACTTGTATATGATTCTTTAGCTATATTCACAAATTTTTAGAAAAAAAAAAAAAAAAAAAAAAAAAAAAAGCAGTTTATTTCTTATGGGATATTAATTCTCTGTGCAGTTCTTTAACAGCACTGAACATCTGAATCAATTTTTTCCAATGCAAATCGTATGGGAGAAGATTTGGAGATAAAGTTGTTAAAGAAGTCCACTACCCAAAAACTGTTTTAGCAACTTGCCAAAACATATTCATTACATCTTCTGAATAGCTTTAAAGTTATCTGTAATTTTGTTTACTATGAAAATCAGTATCTGTCTGTTGCTTTATAACTGGGCTGTCCAAACTTTTTGCAAGGAGGGCCAGATTTGGTGAGGTAAAATGGTTGGGGGCCGACCATTCAGCCTGACATTCTTTGAATCATTAACATAATTTATCTCATTTAAACAAGTAATTGCATAGCCGTAGCATGCACCTCCAGCAATAGACGTACAGCGAGACTTTTTGGATGGAGGACTCTTTTAAACCTAAATAAAAATTGTGATAACAGTGATAATAAATAAGCCAGATTTAAATAAATACTCACAAGCACGGGTGCCGGCACTGAGAAGGACGTCTGTTTAACTAGCCAGTCTTCATAGAGATTGTGGATTGCACACAGATATTCCTGTTCAGAAATAAAGACGACAAGCCTTTGAGCTGAGTGAGAGCAAAACACCTGCATTCATACTGAACAAGAAACATACGTCAAACGCCGTCAACTACCATGCTGACACTCTCCACTGTAACTAAAAGAATTCTTGTGAATGGCAAGTGACCTAAGCCATATCTTCTATTCTCACATTTAACTCATATTTCCTGTTTCTCTTATAAGTGTCTAGTGTGCAGCCAGTCTGTCTCTCAGTTACATCTAACTTCTAAAACAGTGTGACCCTTTTCATTTGAAAAATGGGAACAAAAAGCAAAGAAAGTGAACAGACTTTTTGGAAGATACTTGATAAAAGCTACTAGATTCGCTGTCTCCAGCATAGATGCTTTTCTTTGCTTGTGTGGGGGCGTCAGACTTTCGGTAGATGCCAGTCACTTTTATCAAGTCTCTCCAAGACTCCCTACTGGAGTTTATCAAATTGGTGACATTGTATAAGTAACTAAAGGAAAGTATTTTTTTTTTAAAAAAAATGATAGTCTGTATTGTGCAAGGTATTTACGCATTTGTTAATGGATCACATCAAGAGAATATTTTGGAGCATGGCACTGACTAGGAATCAGCATGGCTTTATGAAGGACAAATTGTAATAGCTCTGAAGTAGGAGCTTGGACAGAGGGGTTGCAGTAAAGTAGTTGTACAGTAGGTAAACTTGGTAGAAATTATCTTACCAGTGGTATAACACTCTCCTCTTCTCTACACCTCTTCTTTAGTCTCTGGTAACAGATTTCTGGAGATGTCTGCAGATAAACTTTAAGAGAAGGGGAACAGGGCAATATTTTTTATGTCCCTGGTTCTTTCACACACATATGTTTATTGTTTACATATTTCTGAAAGTACATTTTTGCTAAGTGTATGAACAAATATTTGCAAAAAGCCTGGGACAGGCTGCTTTACAACAATACAGTAAGCCTTTACTTACAAGGGAAAGAGTCGGACATTATGGTAAACTCTGCAGAAAACATTTCCTTTTCCTTAACAATATTTGTCTGTGACTTAGGAACTACCCTCCTACCTGTCTATACAGTTTGCAATACGTGGCACTGTTGTGAAGCTTGTTGCAGTCCACCCTACATCTGTCTTCTGGCCTTTGATTTGAACAGGACCATGAAAAGTAAGTTCACACAAAGGCAAATAGCCTCTTCTGAGGTAAGGCAAGCCAGAAGCAGCAGACAGACAATCACAAACTAGAACACATTTAAAAGGAACATTTATCTAGGGTCAAATTTCAAATTCATGTGAGTTTTTTTTAAACTCCTTTAAATTATATTGAATTCAAGGGAAATTTATTAAAAAAATCAAATTCTTAAAACTTTTACCGATCCAAAAAACTCAAATAAAATTAGATTTGAATTATACAAAACTGGATTCGAGTTTTTTTTCTCCGAAAAAAAACCCCAGAATGTCAGGAAGGCTACAAAGCACCAAATTGATCCCTGGACTTCTCCCATTGACTTATAATTGACAATAATTAGGACGGTTTTAGTGGCGAATAGTCAAATTCTTAAAGGGCCAGAGTATGATAAATCTTCAAAATCTAATTCGAATTTTTTTAAAAAAACTCTAATCGAATTTCGAGAATTCCCTAGTCGAATTTGACAGTTTTGACCATAAAAACAATTCGAAAATGTGAATTTTCAATTCGACCATTAATAAATCCGCCCCCTAAAGCCCTGCAAGAATTAGTATTTGCTGGGAACCACAATAGGAACACCTATTTTTGCCTTTTAGCCTGCAGGCCACAATGAAGCTATGTGATTTGCTTGAGGCAAACATTAGGCACGTGACTGTGGGAGCAAATCAAATGCTTCATGTCTTTCTAATTACCTGTTCCAGGTATAATATATTAAAGAGAATTAGAGTGAAAACATAATAACAGCAAAACTTTGTACTGATCCCACTGTTAATAAACTAAGTGACCATTCCACTACACAGACAATTATACTTCTCTCTTTTGATATAGTTTCATAGGTATATTTTGGTACTACCAAGACAGAAAGGTGAGCCAGGAAGCAAAAAAACTGGTTTGATTTATTTTTATTAGTTGTTTTTCCCTTAAAGATGAAGTTAGCCCTTTTATAAACTTTTACTACATTATAGATGGAATCATTCTAAGTAACTTTCTAACTGGTCTTCATTTTTGTTTATTCTTTACAGTTTTAACTTGATCAGCATTCCTATTATGCCTCCTTATAACTAGCAATTGTTGGGGCACTGTCCCCAGCAACCAAAAAATCAGATTAAAAATGATGCTGTAATTTTGCTATTCTTATTTTTTTTTTATTGCTTATATTTCTGTTGCAGCACTCTACTATTCATCTTCATCTCAAGTCCTAGCAATCAAATTCCAGGCAGGATAGCTACTAAACAAAAATGTTTGTTTAGAAAAATGAAAGCTGCATCAGTGGACGATGAAATGGTAAACATAATCAGATTAGAATGGCCCAGTATTGCATTTTTACATGATGCAGAAGTTATACCTAAAAAAACAAAGCTTGTTCCCAAACCTGAAATGTATAATCCAGTGAGGCACAATCTCCAATCACTTCCCATTTGAAGTAATCTATGAGCCTTTAATAAGGTGGTCATACACTTTCAGGTTCACTCATCTAGCAAAGTCACCAATTAACTGGATCTGGGTCTGTTTTGGCCCCCCATATCATGGGCCAAATCAGGCTGATCCAGTCATTGACCAATCATACAGAGGGGCCTTCAGGTCTGCATCAATACACATCACGCAAAAAGAAAAAAATAAGATTTAAATGTTGGTTAGAATTAGGCATTCTATAACATAGTAAAAGTTCACTTAAAGGTGAACCACCCTTTGATATGCATCACTGGTGTCCTTACATTACACATTCTAATATGGCTCTTTAAACTTCCTATTTCAGTGTGTAACATTTTTTCGTTAGTTGTTAAAGGGCATGTAAAGGCAAAAAAATAAAATCCCATTTTTACTTTCTTTAATGAAAAAGAAACCTATCTCCAATATACTTTAATTAAAAAAAAGTGTACAGTTTTTATAAGAAACCTGAATGTATGCAGTGAAATTCTCCCTTCATTTACTGCTGTGGATAGGAATTGTCAGACGGTCCCTAACTGCTGGGCAAGGAAACAATCATACTTATGAACAGCAAGGGGAGCCCCCGCCTTACTTCACAGCCATGAAGAACTCAAGCAGCTTTGTTTGTTTCCCTGAAGAGCAGTTGGCGACTGTGTAGAGATTTATAATGGATTTTATTTTTTCCTTTATTTCCCCTTTACTGTTTCCAACTCCAGCTGCAGGGACAAAGATCATGGAGCCAGATTTGAACAGATAAACTGGTATTCTATTTGAAGGATTATTTTGTTGCAGCCACTGGTTCTGCAGAGTTGGATAAAGTATGTATTAAACAATACAAAAACTATAAAATCAACATTAGATTACATGACAAAACAGTACTCAGTGCCGTCTGACTATTCTGATTATTAATCAGTCTTGCCGTATCGGCTTCTGGCAGATATTATTTGACGTGTGCTGTTTTGATAATTTATGATGATCTCTAAGCAGTAGTCCAGACCACACTGAGCATGTGCACAGTCTTGGTCTTGCAAAGATGTTTAACAAAGATACAAGATGGTGACCCACCGTGGCCAACTTTGAAGCATAAATCATTTATTTGATTAGGCTTGTGGTGCAGTAAGTCTATGCTTATGTTTAGTAGACAAAATACAGCATTTCTAGCCTTATTCTAGTTTCGACTTTACTTCCCCATTAAGTATATTTCTGTATAGCACTGCACTATACAGAAACTGCTCAACATTATGAAACTACCAAGGTATCTGTGTAAAAAAAGGCAAAAGAGAAATGGAAAGAACATGAAAATAACACAGATACTGTACAGCTAATACATCACCACTGATGAGGGTATTACCGATCAAATCAACCGAGGTATCGGTGTTCTTTACAATCCATTTAAACCACTCTGTTAAAATGGCATAATCCACGGCTGGCATTTTTCCGCTGTACAATACACAAAGGAAAGGAGGTTATTGGAAAGGTTATTCTCTGCAAGCCAGGGGATTAAATTCCAGTTGGGGTCTGTTTAGCAGGATATAGGTATGTGCAGAGTGCTAATATACTAAAGAAGTTTGTTGGCTATGATAGAAATTCTATTACTAATAAGGGATATTATTCTACAAATAAAAAAAGCAATCCCTATTGATATCTGCCAGGAAGGATCAAAAAGCTTAATGCATTTCCTTTGTGTCCACATTTGGATCCAATAGCCAACAGGTACATCAATTCTGCAAAAGGATGCTAAACGAAATAAATACTATAACCAATCAGCCATTCTTTTAATCTGGAAGAGTCCCATGAAAATTGGCAAATTCTAATGTCTGCTTCATGTCTGATATTTCTTTTGTCAGTTTTGTCAGGAGGACTAAAATGAAGGCCAGTAAGAATGCTGATTAGAGTAAGAGTTGAAGGGAAAACAATTACTACATGTCCTAGATTTTATTTTAACTTTGGTTTAATGGCTGATTATGATCATATTATATATTTCATATCATCATTATATTATCATCTGTAACCTTGTTATAAGTTAACCTAAAAAGTCTAAAAACAACGCCTAAATGTAAATCTGCTCTAGTTTACACCAAACCAGTCATAACTCAAGGGAAGAGAAATGCTATTTGGCATGGGAAGAGAATGGGAAAATACAGGCATAGTAACCCATTGTAACACTGTAACATAAGGCACTTTTTTGGGAGGCTTCAGTTGTTTCTTTAAAAGAGAATTAATGTTTGATTAAGTTTAACTAAAGAAGTAGGCTAGAATGTTATACAATATGTTTTAAGCTTCCAGCCCAAAGCAACCACAGCCCCTTTAGCAGCTTTAGCCCTTTAGTAGCTCCCCATCTTCGTTTCTGCTGATTCACTGCAATGCTCTGTGCTGCTGTCATTTACTGAGCTTAGGGACCCACTCACAATATACAGTACACATAGAATATAAATGTCACAATATAAGGCTGATTAATAATTAATACAGATCATTACTACATGGCAGCACAGAAAACAGTGCAATTAGCATCAGAATATTAATAATAATCAGCTGTCTAACATTACTGGGGAGGTTAATAGCAATTTGATGCATGATGGAGTATCAAGGTGCTGTCAATTGGGTGCAAGTGCAATGTGTATGGGTGACCGAACACAAGAAAAACAACTTTACTTACCTCTGATACAAGTTCTCTACAAAGATATACTTTGCACTGTAAATTGACCTTTCCATCATTTTAACAGGCGAGATCTACAAATAATTATAAAGAAGTCATTGATAAGTCTATGGTGTGCATTTCCAGTTTTTCTCACCATTTACTCAGTCTCATTATTCACAAACTTGAAAAGCTGTGCCTAAAGATCGTAGCACTGAGCCGAAGTGAGGAATGCAACCAAACTTGATTAAAATCACAAATTACTATTTATCCATTTTGAAACACCTTGTTCAGAGCGTGCAGGGTGAGATTAGTATCAACTAAGGGGCAGATTTATCAAGGGTCGAATTAGAAATTCTAATTTGATTTTTTTTTTATGGTCAAAACTGTCAAATTCGACTAGAGAGTTATTCAAATTTGATTTGAGTTTTTTAAAAAAAAATTCAAATTCGAATTTGATTTTCGAGATTTATCATACTCTGGCCCTTTAAGAACTCGAATTTGACTATTCGCCACCTATAACTTGCCAAGTTGCTGTTTAAGTCCATGAGAGAGGTCCAGGGATCTCAATTTGAAGTTCTTCTTTCAGCCTTCCTTTTAAAATTAAATTTAAGTTATTGGGTCAATTCCATTCATCTGAGTTTTATACATGTGATTTTATTAATACATTGGTTGAATTTCAAATTTATCGGAGCTTTTGAAACACATGAATTCGAAATTTAAACTTTTGAGTTTTTATCAATTTAAAAAAGAGTTGGTGACCCCCCCCCCACATCTGCTTTAGAAAGAGCAGAGAGAGAGAGAGAGAGAGAGAGAGAGAACATTGGTTTCAATAAATCAGGTAATGTACAGCAGCTATGACTTGTACGCAGATTTATCTTCTTTCAAATAACAAAAACTTACAGCAGTTTCAGTGGTACAATAAGCCAAACTTCTATGTTGCCTGAATTAATCCTTACAAACAGGAAGTAACCCCATTTCCAAAGTGCCCTAAGTGATCCTGGGCTGGAGTTCAAGTTACTGTACCTTCCAAACTACTGTATGTAGAAGGAAATTTAAAAAGGAGGGATTATCTTGTGGGTAATAGGGACAGCATTTTTTTTTTTAAACAAAATTGAGTCCGATTTTATACTACTTTATGTACCCCTCCCAAACGTACTGATGGTTTGGTGTGAATGTCCAACATGGTGAGTTGCACGTACGTCTGCAATGTTAAGCCCCACTTGTTAGGATCTTGATACATTAAACCCTGGAAAAAATACAAACACATATATTATATGACTGAAAGTGTAACAAATGTTGAATTGCTGGGGGACTAAAAGAATGTTGAGAGATATCCTGAAGAAGATTAGAGGCAAGTAAAATATTTTTTAATAGAGTGAACGGTACTCTATGGGATATGGTTACATCATTTTAAAGAAAACAGTAGAAATCCTATTTTAATATCCTAAAGGGATGTAGTAACCATGGGAAATGAAAAGTAAAAAGAATTTAAGGGTTCTAAAACCTGACATTAGTAATGTACATTGAGGAAAATGGAAAAAAAGCAACCTTCATTTATTTAGGAATAAAAGTAAAACTAAAAAAATCTATATGGTTACTTTATATGACCTCAAGCTTACTGAGGCAGGAATAGTAAAAATGTTTTAATATCTAAAGAATTTCCAAAGATTATAAAAATTGGTTGTGGAAAGGGGTTAACCAACAGGGAGTAGCTTTCAACCCTTCCAGGATGAATGTTGAATTTTCTTGAGTTTCCTTCCCGTCAAAGTTTTACAACAAGAGTGGCCTTTGTACAGAAACACTCTGTGTTTTATTATCTCAAGTGAAGGACGGGACATTTGACTTAGAAGGAACAAGGAAACAATAATATTACAATAAAATATCTGTTGGAAGACAAAGGAGGGAAAGAATACAATATATACAATTATATACTGGGATCATTTGAATGTGGCTGATCTTCCCATTGCTGCACAAACAAATAGCCGCATTGTCCTAATAAGGCTCCTGGGCAATATACTTGCATTAATTGACTGAAAAAAACACTTACAAGTGGGTTATGGCCACAGACATTTCTCCATTTAGCTACAGGCTCCTTGAATACCTTAAAAAGAAACAAATATATTAAGAAACCTCAGACCACACCCAAAAGCAAAAAATTAGAAACATTTTCTCTCAGGAAACTATGAACATATCTAAATTATTAAAATGTATTACTTGCCTCTATAAACATGTAGGTATTACATAGCGTGGAATGGAGCAATGATGTAAAATATTTAAAGAAGAACTAAACCCTGAAATGAATGTGGATAAAATGCGTACTTTTATATACTAAACTTGTGGCACCAGCCTAAAGTTTCAGCTTCTCGATAGCAGCAATGATCCAGGACTTCAAACTTGTCACAGGGGGTCACCATCTTGGAAAGTGTCTATGACACTCACATGCTCAGTGGGCTCTGAGCAGCTCTGTGGGCTCTGAGCAGCTCTGTGTTCTGTATATTTGAGTCGGTCCCTAAGCTCAGTACGTGACAGCAGCAGAGAGCATGTGCAGTGAATCAGCAGAAAAGAAGATAGGGAGCTACTGGGGCATCTTTGGAGACACAGATCTTTACTGCTAAAGGGCTGCGGATTCCTTGGGCTGATACAGAAGCCCAAAACATAATGTACAACATTTCTAGCCTATTTCTTTCATTAAAAAAAAAAAAAAAGCTGTATAATGAAAGTCCTATGCAAATTAAACATGAAACCCAAATTCTTTATTTCTTTAAAACATCCATAATGTTTATAAACTCATTGTTTCAGCTGTCAATCATATATTGCCTGCCCCTCCTCTATGCCTTGGGCAACATTTGCTCACTGTATATAAATGAACTCTACTCAGTATTTGCTGCCCAAGACAAATTGTGAGTCCCAAACTACACATGTCAATAGTTTTAAAAGCCAATTGCACACAGAATGGTTTCAGATTGGAGTCAGGACTTCAAACTTGTCAAGGATTTTTTTTCCCATTTTGAGCCAAATTAGAGAGGCTTTAGAATAGTTTTTTTTGCCTTCCTCTTGATCATTTAGCACTTAGGCAAATTTTACATATAAAAGGTTGAACTTGATGGACTTCTAACTTACTATGTTACTATGTTCTGATCCCCACCTGATTGTCAGGAACAGCCGTAAGCAACTTTCTTCCATTTAGATGAAAGAAAGCTGATGTACGCACTTTAAAACTTTTGACAGCTGTTCTTTCCAGGAGGACTGCAGTAGTCACAACAAAATGTGTGTTGTTGGCGTAAGGGAAGGCTGTCTGCTTCCAGTGATTTATTTATTTTTAATTTTTTTTTTATAAAATCCTTTTTGCCTATATATTTTAGCAACCTGTTACATTCCATTAATATAGTATGTTGGCCATAAATGGCTGACAATTCTTTTTTTGATGAAGCAAAAGATCCCTTTTGAATGAAGGACCTCTCAAACAAGGCTGTTTACCACTGTTTAACTCAGTGTAAATCTCTAGATCAAAAAAATATTGCTTTAAAAATAAAACAGTACAATATACTTAATTTTGGAGGAAATAAAGAGAGGAAACCCTTAAAGGGGTGGTTCACCTTTAAGGTAACTTTTAGTATGTTATAGAATGGCCAATTCTAAGCAACTTTTCAATTAGTTTTCATTATTTTTTTTTTATATATAGTTTTATAGCTATTTGCCTTTTTCTTCTGTCTAGTTGCAGCTTTCAAATGGGCGTCGCTGACCCCTTCTAAAAAGCAAATGCTCTGTAAGGCGAAAAATGTATTGTTAATGCTAATTTTGATAACAAATCATAATATTCAAGGCCCTCTCCTATTCATATTCCAGTCTCTTATTCAAATCAATGCATAGTTGCTAGGGTCATTTTTGCCCTAGCAACCAGATTGCTGAAATCGCAAACTGAAGAGCTGCTGAATAAAAAGCTAAATAACTCAAAAACCACAAATAATAAAAAATGAAAACCAATTGCAAATTGTCTCAGAACATCCCTCTCTACATCATACTAAAAGTTATCTCATAGGTGAACAGCCCCTTTAAGGTGGCCATAGACGTAACAATTACGATCTTTCTTGGAAAAGATTTGTTTGTTTCAATACACACGTGTAGAGCTGAATCCTCAGATATACAGGTAGAAACAATAGAATTCTACCTGTATCGGACAATTCAGCACTAACAATGGCCGTTGTTTGGGTGCCTTCAAAGGCATCCGATCAAAATTTTCTGCCCAGCCCGATCGACGAGCCAAGTGTTCTGCCGATATCGGTCGTCTCTTTTCCCACCATACACACAACGAATATTGTACGAAAATTTGTTTCATACGATATTATATGTGCGTCTATGGCCACCTTTATAGTGCACTGAATTTTGATGCAACTAGTGACAAAAATTTGAACAAGAGATATTGATCAGTTTGACCCCATATAGATATAGCGAAGACAGACAGACAAAATAGATGAACCTGATTTCTACTGCTCACTACTAAAACAAGATTCTAGGGATACTTTCTCAAGTGAAAAGACAAAACACTTGTATACACGGAGGACAGATATAGCTACAGATTCAAGAAAATTACGTGGTGGAAGGAGAGCCACTTAATAATTAGGGATGCACCGAATCCAGGATTCGGTTCGGGATTTGGCCTTTTTCAGCAGGATTCGGATTCGGCCGAATCCTTCTGCCCGGCCGAACCGAATCCGAATCCTAATTTGCATATGCAAATTAGGGGCAGGGAGGGAAATTGTGTGACTTTTTGTCAGAAAACAAGGAAGTAAAAAATGTTTTCCCCTTCCCACCCCTAATTTGCATATGCGTATGTTCGGTATTCGGCCGAATCCTTTGTGAAGGATTCGGGGGTTCGGCCGAATCCAAAAAAGTGGATTCGGTGCATCCCTACTTATAATGCATAATAATAATACAGCTGACATCCAAAAGTACTTCAACAGACAGTGTTAATTAAAAATTAGATAAATAAATGCTTTCAGACCATACTTTAGGATGTGAGGAAGACTCCCAAATGAAGGCCCATCCCAATAAAGGTTAGGAGATGAACAGGTACCAAGTTAGTTGTGTGTGAAATACCTCAAGATCTGGAGTATTAGAAAAGTAATCCAAGCAGCTTGTTTTTCCACTTGCAATATTCCCTTCCACACAAATCTGATCAAGGGAAAAAAAACATCATGGAGATAAAGGAACAGAACTTGATAACTATCGATGCATCATATCAATCATTTTGGGTTTGGTTACTCATCATGGCTAAGCAACCGGTTTTCCCCACAGACTGCACTAGAACTCAAAGGGGGTTATTTACTAAACTACGATTTTTTTTCTGGTCGGAGTTTAAAACACACCATTTTTTCAGAGGAAAAAAAAACAAAATTTTTATTAAATTTTATTAAACCCGATGGGGTTAAAAGTCAGAATCACAAAGTACTTGATCTCAAACCCGCCATGGTCATGTAGAAGTCAATGGCAGATGTCCCATTTACCACTGGAAGATATCATGATCTAGGCTGGGCTTCATTTAATACTAAAATACAAATACTATAATACTAAAATATAATTTTCGGCGATAATCTGAAAATAGTTCAGTTTTCCAGTGTCAAATCTGAAAAATCATATGATTCAGAGTCTTTACCAGCACCACATTTTTTCGAGTACATTTCTTGTTAAAGAGTGTGATCTAAGTGGTTTTAAGAGAATAGTAAGAAATTTCGGATGTCAATAAATAGCCATGGGCTATCAGATCCATTGCTGTCAGTATTATGGAATCTACATTCAGTCTGAATCCTGCACAAAATGCTGATATTCAGTCAGCTCCTGGGTTTGGGGCATGGAGAGTGATGGAATGGCAAGGGAAAACATTATCTGCATCCAGGCCCGGACTGGCAATCTGTGGGTTCTGGCAAATGCCAGCGGGACTGTTATAAGGTGCCATAGAAAGTCAGTATTTAGTGGGCTGGTGGGGACTGTTTGAGCCTCTATGTGGGCTGATCGGGCCTCTGTGTACCTGAAATGCCAGGGCCTATTTTAATTCTCACTCTGGACCTGTCTATATCCCAATATACATTAGTTCAGGGGAATTAAACATACTTTAGAAACTACTTACTACTGTGCTCTTCTCTCGGCTGTTTAGTCCATTACCTTAAAGAAAATAGGAAATGCAAAGGCAGGGTTAGACAAATGACTGAAGGCAAGTAGGCACTGCACACGTATAGACACAGGTATAGACACAGGTATAGGCAGTTTACTGAAAAAAAAGAATACAATATAAGAAAGGATGAACAGCAACAAACAGTTGTTGCGATTGAGTTGTGGTGTGCAGTTCTGCTTTCAAAGTCTAAAAAATGTTAACTATTGAGTCAAAGTGAACACGCAACGTTCTATACAGCACTCACATCCCACCAATCCCCAGTCCAAAAGGGGATCCATCATTTAGTAGAATAGATCACAACAAAAAACGGGAGGTACCAACTGTTGGAGTAGCCCAAGTACTATGAAAAGTTAAAAAAAATCTTTATTAGGACATACAGAAGCCTAAGGTGTTTGGTGCCTTTGAGGCTATGAGTAAGGGGCCACGAAACGTGTAAGGCTCGTGTATGTCCTAATATAGATGTATTGTTCCCTGCTTTGACATATATATTGATAGTGGTGAATGTAAGGCGCAGAGCTGTCCCATTGGCTGCTGGCACCAGTGAATACCTGTGCTCCCCGAGGACACTATTCCTCTCCGCATGATGTTGCATCTGCCGCACAAAGCGCTCGCTATTCTTCTAACAGTCAGGGCAGTATTTGCGCCGAGGTTAAACCTCGCCAGAGCGCCTGTTTTATGTTCAGTACAACAGAGCCGTATACATGTCCGGGCAGTTAGTATCACTGACATGCTGAGCAAAGTACACGCATATTCTACTTCCGGGACTAGACACAGCGTCACAAAGCGCCGGCTGCCCAATAGGCTACAGAGGGGAGCCTAAAATGAGGGGCGGGGAAGAAGTTGAAAACTCCTGGATCATGTGATAGCGTAAATGGCCATTAGGTGTCGCGCAAATACCAAATAAGACTCAGTAACTGTATGTCAGACGCTGCTGCATTGGAGTGTGCTGAGATACAAGTAACCCCTTACTGACCAGAAGGAACCCAGCAGATTGGTTGGTTTCCAGCTAAATTGGGCTATTAATTAAAAGCCCAGGCGGGTTTTGAAAGTACAAACTAGCCAAAGGTACGGATTGGGGCTACTTTTTAGGCCTTTGGCTGGTTTTTACTTTGGTTTGTTCTAGCCCAAATGTGCCAAGCCTGCATCTCCCAGTGCATACAATTCAAAACAAAAACAGTACAACTACAGTTCCTGGGGTTCCCCTTTGGTTCCGACTCAGTTTCCCGTTTCTCCTCGGGCGGCAATCAAAATATCAAGTCTGTATGAGTCAGCGCTAAAAGCTAGGAGAAAAAAGAGTGCAGCAGAAAGAGAATCTAAGTGTAGTGGATTGTTGATAGTTGTAGTCCCACACTGCCCCAAACGGCCACTATAAGGTGTTAAATTACTTTTTACATCCACCACTTGTCTGTGTTTATAAGTTGGGTACTTACAAACGTTTATAAATAACGTTTACGAAATATAATTTCAGATATATCCAGACTTGAGCGCAAGACTATAAACCCTAAATGGAGATTCGATGTGCCCTGTAATAACTTCACAAATGTGGGTGGAATATTTGTTCTTTTTTTACACACACTAAAAAGGTTTCACTTTTACACTATCTTCTGCGCATTATATATTTCCTCTGACAGCATGGAAAAATCATAGATCGCGCAAGTCTGGATATATCTGAATGTTTTAAAGTCTATAAACGTTTGTAAGTACCCAACTTGTAAACACAGACACGTGGTGGATGTAAAAAGTAATTTAACACCTTATAGTGGCCGTTTGGGGCAGTGTGGAACTACAACTATCAACAATCCACTACACTTAGATTCTCTTTATGCTGCACTCTTTTTTCTCCTAGCTTTTAGCGCTGACTTATACAGACTGTTGATATTTTGATCTCCCAGTGCATGTTGGGTAATGTAGTTTTTGTTTAACAATTTGCAGACTGTCAAGTGTAATGTAAGACTACAATACCCAGCATGCAATGGGACTGACGTGCATAGAAGTCGGGAGTTAACAGATATTGGGCTCTGTACCCCAGTCTCCTCTTACACATATTCTCGTTTTCTCTGTGACTTTCCTCAATTTCAGGCAATTTTGGGGCAAAAATCTGCTGGCCACCAAAATGTCTAGAGGTTGAAATTGTATACGAATTTGGGCCTCATGGGGCCCCTATACCTCCTGAGCCCCCTAGTTACGCCCCTGGTGAAGGGGGCAGATCTTTCCCATTTTGCTTCATGGAAAAATGTGCAAATCAGTGAAAATTGAAAAAGGTGTTTCACTGCACATATTGTGCTGTTTTTGGACTACTCTTGGCTAGTTTTGGGCTGGTTTTGTAGTTGACTTGGGCTGTTTTTGAAATTTAGACCTGGCAACCCTGAAACCCAGCCTTCTACTACTGAGATAGTTCTGTCCTGTGTGGTTTCTTTCACTGGTCAGATTATGTGGGTGAAATCTGAGACGTTACCTGCAGACCCAGACCTTACAGCAGCCTTTAACCAGGGCCGGAACTAGGGGTATACCGACGCATTTTAGGACATCATCAGGAGAACACACGCTCCTGCGTGCGCTCTCCTAACAAAGAAGTACTCGTCACTGCAGTCACATTTCCGTGCTGCCCGAATAAACAGTTGCAATCTACGCCCTCATGGCTCAGCCCTCCTGCCTCACACCTCAGCTCCTAAGCCAGGCTGAGGAGGGAGGGCTGAGGATGGAGAGCGTTTGTACTGAGGGCTGACGGCTGAGGAGGGAGGACCCAGGACGGAGGTGCGACTGCAGCCTTTCAGGATGGGTGAGAGAAAAAGCAGGCGATGCTGCATTCCTCTGGAGAGTGATTTCCCCTGAGGATGTCCTAAAATGCTTTCCGTCGGGGTAGCCATAAGAGGCACGTAGGGGTGCCAGTCACGTACATCATAAGCAACCTACCCCTAGTTCGCCACTGAAAAAGAGAAGCACATTTTGTGCATGTGCGCCCTCCTTTGCGCATGGGGGCGCCCAGCCTGTACTGCCGTTTGCTATAAATGTGATCCTCCAGCATTCCCCAATTCATCAAGCCCTGGATACGAAAGATGTAGCTTTAAAAACAAAATATTTAATCAAAATAAAAAAGACCTACTGGAAAGTTGTTTGCAATTTTCCCATGTATAACTTGTTACCAATGAACAAAAAGGTGAATATGGCTTGTATTTCTGTAAAGGCACTTTAGACCCATGATCAGGGCAGCAGCTTCAAGGGGTGTCCCTCTGGTAAATAGATAGAAAAAGAAATGCTCAGGACCACATCATACATTAAAGGATTAGTTCACCTTTAAAGTAACGTATTACCATGATGTAGACAGTGATATTCTTAGACAATTTGTCATTGTTTGTTTTTTTATGTTTGTAGGGTTTTTTTTTTAGTTATTTATATTTATGTTTAGCAGATTTCCGCTGTGGTATTTCATCAGCTATCTGGTTGCTAGGGTCGTATTTACCATAGCAACCAGGCAGTGGTAGAAGTGAAAGGCTTGAAGATGAATAAGTGAGGGCCTGAACAGTAAGATAATAATAAAAAGTAACAATAACAATGAACTTATAACCTTGCAGAGCGATCGTGAGCAATGACGGTTGTATGTGACCCCCCATTTTAGATATGGAGAGTCAGAATAAGAAGGCAAATACAGTAATAATAAGAAATAACAAAAAATAATGAACACCAGTTGCAAAGTTGCTTGGAAATTGACATTCTATAACATACTAAAAGTTAAAGGTTAACAAGTCCTTTAACACAGCCCCTGAACATGCATCTTGATGTGTGCAAATTCCTTTCTTCTCTGTATTGTTGCCGTAGAAAGATCCGCAAAGAGGGAGATATCCTTGTAATTATCCGGCAGGGCTTGTGCGGAGCGGTGTTCTCAAAATAGTTGGTCCTTGATGTGGTAGAAATGTATCCGCACGATCACATCTCTTGGCGCAGTTGCTGGCGCATTTTTCGCCTTTCTAGAATTAAAGCTGATTCCGGTGCCTCAGGGAGGAACGCTGCCATAAATGTTTGGACATACGCATTTAGGCCCTTGGTGGTTACTGACTCCGGGATTCCCCTTAGTCTTAAGGCGTGATCTGTCTCCCAGCTTTTGTTTCAGTGCAGAAACCTCTTCCACTACGGCCGAGGTGAGATCAATAATGTCGTTATGCGAACCCACCATCTCCTCCATTTTGCTTTCGAAGGTGCACAGTTCTATCTCCTATTTCCCTCAGTTCTGTTCACAACTCCGCAATGGTCTTTTGCATGTCGCTTTGTATATCCACCTTACGCAGCGAGTGAAGGCTTTTTAATGTAGCTGTTGCTTGTGTATGCGAAGGTTTGAGATCCCCGTTCTGTGACTGTGATATCAATGATGCTGGGGAAGCTGGGCGCGAAGTGTCTCTCTCGTCGCCATCATGGAATCTTCCCCGCGCGCCTCCTCCTTTATCTTTGGCTCTGTAAAAGGCCGTTAATTTGGTTGAGGAGCATTTTTTCTTTAAGGTTTTCCCCATCCTTACTTGTTGAGTCTTCTGAGCCCAGTCTTGGCAGTGCTCCTCTGCTAGTTTGCTATTAAATTGGAAGTCCGGAGGCCTAGGCATAGAGGCGGAGCAAGCAATTACTTTCACTTTCCATTCAGCACTTCCTAGATGTAACTGCCCTCCTCACATTCCCCCATTCTCTTCACCATTTAATTGTGTAACCAGGGCATGGGGATGGACATCAGGTCCCCCATTCTGGTGCACAAACAAGATTCTGAGATGATGCAAGGCTTGCCTTAATAACAGTGTCCACAAAATGGCTCCTGCCTGCTTGCTAGAATTATGAATTCCCAGACTGGAGGAAACAAGATTCAAATAATTTATATAGTGTAATTAAAGTTCATTTTGCTTGACTAACATGATAAAATAGGATTCGGAATAATTTCTTTGGGTGACGGGTCCCCTTTAAGCTAACTTTTAATATGTTATAGAATGGACAATTCTTATCAACTCTACAACTGGTCTTTATTATTTAATGTGTATAATGTTTGATTTATTTGCCTTCTTCTTCAAATCTTTCCAGCTTTCAAATGGGTAGGTCCACTGTCCCCACAACCAAAAAAACTATTGTTATTGTTACTTTTTATTGTCAATCTTTTTATTCAGGCCCTCTATTATTTTTATTCCAGTCTCCCATTCAAACCACTACCTGGTTGTTAGGTTAATTTAGACCCTAGCAACTACATAGGTGCTCAAGTTCCGAAATAAGAATTTGACTAAGAAGCTAGATAATTAAAAAAAACACATATAAGAACAATTTGCAAATTGTCTAGACATCATGCTAAAAGTTAATATAAAGGTGAACAACTCATATAAGTTATATGCATCTGGTGCTAAGTTGAAACCAAAGACTTTGTGGGTAATTCCTTGTGGCAACACTCCTAGTGTCATTCCTTGTGGCAAATTCTTTTGATCCTAGGCAGGTCACTTGAAGGGATACTGGCAAAAGTTCAAATTCCTGCCTATGTCATACCTTAGACCTCAATTCCTGGGGAATAACACACATCATTCTGCTCAAAACTGTACATTCTCTATGGTTCAGTCACCAGAACAGGCCCAATCCTAGCACTTGGGGTAATCAAATGGTCAATCTGAAAGAACCAAGGTTAACAGGAAATGTTCAGGTAAAGTTTCACTAGTTATCACAAAAAAATTCCGTTACTTAACAATATTAAAAATCCATAATATATTCAGAGATATGTATTAAAAAGCATTCAGCATACTGACCCCATGATACTCCAACTGGAGTGGAGTATCGTGGGGGTCAGTATTGTGAATGTCTGATTGTACTACCTAAAACAACTGATCATCAATCCCAATTCCAAAGTGACCAGGAATTTTGGATGCTGTACCACTGAAAACCCACTCTAACCTAGCAACCAATCAGATGTTTGCCTTTAGCAATGCAGATTAGACTACTAAAGCTAAATACAGATTGACTCCAGGCAAGTGAGGATAAGGATAACTACTGGAAGAAAATAATGTGCTGAACAAAGGTACTGGTTATGAATAGACATAAAATAGGGTGAGCTAAGAGCAGGCCCTAGCTATCAATTGACTACAAGTTAAAAATCTTTTTGAATTAAAGAGGCAGCACTTTTGATATGCTGTAGACAGTACAATACAAAATAACAATAATATTGTAGCCTCACAGAGCAACTGTTTTTTAGCTGAATTACATTGGTGGAAAAAACAGATTGGGTGTGGGGAAAAAGGTCGAGAGTAGGGTTGCCACCTTTCAGCCCGGTGGAGACCAGGCTGTGACATGGAGGGGACGGTGTAACACCCGCCGCTGGTTTTGAGCGCCGGCGCATAAGCGCAGGCACACGTCAACTTGGGCGCCGGCATTGAGGCGCCCACGCACGTCAAATCAGACACCTGCGCTCACATACTTTAGGCGCCTGGCTTCCTATTGGTCCCTGATGTGTCTGTCTTCCTCAGCCTGCTCCTGATTGGTTCCTGTTCCCTTAAATACCTTCCTCTTCCTCCTCACATTGCCCAAGCTGGCTTCAGTTCCTACTGTTCCTGCTAAAGCCCTGGTTGTTCGAGTTTCCTGGTTTTGACCCTCTGCCTGTTTTCCTGACCTCCGAACCTTCGCTGCCTGAATTCGACCTCTGCCTGCATTTAACTACGCCTTAGCCTGACCCCTTGGTACTTCGCTTCTTTGAAACCTGTCTTCTGGAAACGACCTTTGCCTGCACTTGACTACGCCTTGCCTGATCCCTGGTTACTTCGCTCCTGGTAACTCGCCTGGCTTCTCTACCACCTCCGCAGCAGAAAGCCCGGGGCCCCAAAAGGGCGTCGGTGAATACCGGAGCCGTAGAGAGGTTCCTGTTACCATCAGTTCTCCTGGATCAACTATCTTCCTCCGGGATCCGAGGTAAACAGATTGTTATAGTTAGCTTGGGCCAAAAAGGATGGATCCCTCCCAAGCCACTGGTCGTCTTAGAGGCCCTTATGAAGCGTCTCAAGGACTCCGAGGCTTCTCAGTTGCACCTTGCCCAGAGCTTGCAGCACCTCTCAAATCGCCTTGATGCCTTGCAGGCTTCCCAGACTCCGCTGCCTCCTGTCTCTGTTGCACCACCAACCCCAGTTTTGGTTCCGGCTCCATTGTCCAGCGGGGAGAGTTTTTCCTGGAGACCCAAGATCTCAGCTCCTCTTCGCTATTCTGGTGATCCAGAGACCTGTCGGGGTTTTTTGAATCAATGCAAGATTCATTTTGAACTCTCACACTTCCCGAATGAGAAGTCCAAAGTGGCCTACGTCATGACCTTGCTTCATGGGAAAGCCTTGGCCTGGGCTTCTCCTCTTTGGGAACGGGATGATCCGTTGGTTCACAACTCCACGGCATTTCTTTCCACTTTTCGTGAGATTTTTGATGCCCCCGGCAGGAAGGAGAATGCCTCTACCCGCCTCCTGAAAATTTCACAAGGGGCACTCTCCGCAGCTGAGTACGCCATAGATTTCCGTACCATTGCCGCGGAGGTATCCTGGAACAACGAGGCCCTTGTAGCTGCCTTCTGGAATGGTCTCAATGAGTCCCTTAAAGATGAATTGGCTGCTCGAGATCTTCCTCCGCTATTTGAAGACCTGGTCTCTCTGGTGATCCGCATTGATGTGCGCCTGAAGGAGAGGCTTTCGGCCAAGTCACAAGCCCATAGATTGCTCCTCGACTCCAACATTCCAGCTGCTCCGGCTAATTCTCTTCCTGTGCCGGAGGAACCCATGCAGCTGGGGGCTACCAGACTTACACCTGAGGAAAGGTCTCGTCGCCGTACAGCAGGTCTGTGTCTTTATTGTGGCCTGAAGGGTCACTTTGTTAAGGCCTGTCCTAATAAGCCTCAAACTCGGCCGCAGGGAAACTCCAAAGCCTAGGTCGGCGGGTGGAGACCGTCCTGGGCACTGCCACTTCTTCTCCATCAAGAAATTTCTCTCGTCTGTTGGTTCCCTGCTGTATTAAACGTCTCTCCAGGACCATCCCTTGTCAAGCCTTTATTGACTCAGGTGCTGCTGGGAACTTCATTGATCTCTCTTTTGTCCGAGCTTCTTCCCTGCCTCTTGTCCCTCTTCAAGTGCCTCTGGCGGCTCATGCGATTGATGGACATCCTGTCTCTCCTGGTCTTATCACCCACTCCACTTCTCCTCTGTATTTGCAAGTTGGTGACCTCCATAAAGAAGAGATCTCGTTTCTGGCCATCTCCTGTCCTTCGACCCCTATCATTTTAGGGTTACCCTGGCTCCAGTTACATAACCCTATGATTGATTGGTCTTCTGGAAAGCTGTCCTCCTGGAGTTCCTGCTGTTCCTCTAATTGTTTATCCTCCTCATCCTCTTCTCCAGTCTCCATTTGCTCCGTCTCCACGCTTGAGTCTCTTCCTTCCTGTTATAGAGACTTTTCTGACGTCTTCGAGAAGAAGAGTGCCGAGGTTCTTCCCCCCCACCGGCCCTATGACTGTCCTATTGACCTGATCCCTGGAACTGTCCCTCCTAGGGGAAGAACCTACCCTCTGTCTGTGCCTGAAACCCAAGCCATGAAGGAGTACATCCAGGAAAATTTGGCTAGGGGGTTTATTCGGAAGTCCAACTCGCCTGCTGGTGCTGGATTTTTCTTCGTCCAGAAGAAGGATGGGGGTCTTCGGCCGTGCATCGATTACCGGGGTCTAAACAAGATTACCGTTAAGAACAGGTCTCCTCTTCCCCTTATCCCTGAGCTGTTCGATAAACTCAAAGACGCCAACATTTTTTCGAAGCTGGACCTGAGGGGAGCCTATAATCTGATTCGGGTTCGTCAAGGGGACGAATGGAAGACAGCGTTTAACACACGCGATGGCCATTATGAATATCTAGTTATGCCATTTGGCCTCTGCAACGCGCCCGCTGTCTTCCAGGACTTTATGAACGATATTTTTCGAGATCTCCTCTATTGTTCTGTTGTTGTCTATCTGGATGACATTTTGATTTTTTTCTTCTTGTGAGTCTCTCCATGCTTCTCATGTGAGGCAAGTCCTTCAACGTCTCAGAGAGAATCATTTGTTCGCCAAGATCGACAAGTGCGAGTTCCATCAGTCGAAAATTTCTTTCCTTGGTTATGTCATTTCTCCCTCCGGCTTTGAAATGGATCCGGCCAAGGTTTCGGCAGTCCTGAATTGGGTTCCTCCCTCTAATATGAAAGCAGTCCAACGCTTCTTGGGGTTCGCCAATTTTTACAGGAAATTCATCAAGAATTTTTCCGGCATTGTCCTCCCCCTTACTGCTCTTACCCGGAAGGGAACACGATTTGTCTGGTCTCCTATGGCTCAGAGAGCGTTCGACGATCTGAAGCAAGCTTTTTGTTCTGCTCCCGTCTTAGTTCATCCAGATGTCTCTCGACCTTTTATTTTGGAGGTGGATGCTTCAGAGTCCGGTGTTGGAGCCATTCTCTCTCAGCGGCTTGATTTCCAGGGTCCCCTACACCCTTGTGCCTTCTTTTCCCGGAAATTTTCTTCTGCCGAGAGGAATTACGACGTTGGCAACAGGGAACTTTTGGCGGTTAAGCTGGCTCTGGAGGAATGGCGTCATCTTTTGGAAGGTTCGGTTGAACCCATTACCATTCTTACGGACCATAAGAACCTGGAATACATCTCTGCCGCCAAGAGACTGAATACTCGTCAAGCACGTTGGGCCCTCTTCTTTTCCAGGTTTAACTTCATTATCTCCTATCGTCCTGGTTCAAAGAACTCCAAGGCTGATGCTTTGTCCAGATCATTTTCTACTGATGAAGTTTTGGTTCTTCCTCCCATTCCAATTATCCCTCCTGAATGCATCGTTGCTCCTGTATCCGTTATTCCTCCAGAGTGTCCTCCTGGGAAAACCTTTGTGCCTGCTTCCTCTGTTCCTCAAGTCCTGGGCTGGGCTCATTCTTCAAAGTTGGCAGGGCATCCTGGTGTCGGTAAGACCTTTGACCTGGTGTCCAGATATTTTTGGTGGCCCTCCTTGAAACAAGATGTCTCTTTGTTTGTATCTTCCTGTGTTATCTGTGCCCAACAGAAGATTCCAAGATCTCTTCCTTGTGGCCCTCTTCAACCTCTACCTACTCCCTCCCGACCCTGGGTTGACATTGCTATGGACTTTGTGGTCGACCTACCCAAGTCTTCGGGGATGACTACCATCTGGGTTGTCGTGGATAGGTTCTCGAAGATGGCACATTTTGTCCCCTTGAAGAAGTTGCCTACCGCCTCCACTCTTGCTCAACTTTTTGTCAAGGAGATCTTTCGTCTTCATGGCATTCCTTCCTCCATTGTCTCTGATCGTGGCGTTCAGTTTGTTTCAAAATTCTGGAGGGCTTTTTGTAAACTTTTGGACATTCACTTGAACTTTTCCACGGCTTACCATCCTCAGAGTAATGGCCAGACTGAAAGGACGAATCAGTCTTTGGAGCAGTTTCTCCGATGTTTCATCTCGCAAAATCAGGACAATTGGTCGGATCTACTTCCTTGGGCTGAGTTTGCACATAATAACCTTAAGCATTGCTCCTTAAACTGCTCTCCCTTTTTCTGTGTCTACGGTCTCTCTCCTTCAGCTCTTCCTCCAACTGCTGTCAAGGTGGATGTTCCTGCGGCTGACTCCCTGTTTCGGAACTTTCAGAAGATCTGGACAGATGCTCGTTCCGCCCTTACTAAGGCTTCTTCGCGCCAGAAGGTGGCTGCCGATAAGCATCGTCGCCCTGCTCCCAGGTTCAAGGTAGGGGACTCTGTCTGGCTCTCTTCCAGAAATATCAAGGTCAGGCAGTCCTGCCCTAAGCTGGGTCCCCGCTTCCTCGGTCCTTTCAAGGTTAAGGAAATCATTAACCCAGTGTCAGTGAGGTTGGACCTTCCTCCCAGCATGAACATTTCAAGCTCATTCCATGTTTCTTTGCTCAAGCCTTTCGTCCAGAACGCATTTTCTTCTATGGAAGCACCTCCTCCTCCTGTTCTCTTGAATGGTCATCAAGAATTTGAGGTGCAAGACATCATCGATTCCCGTAAGTCTAGAAGGGGAGTCCAGTACCTGGTCCACTGGAGAGGTTTTGGTCCTGAGGAGAGATCTTGGGTGAAGGCTGCTGATACACATGCCCCCCGATTATTGAGGTCCTTCCACAGGAAGTTTCCCGACAAACCCTGGGAGCCCCCGGAGGGGTCTCCTGAAAGGGGGGGTACTGTAACACCCGCCGCTGGTTTTGAGCGCCGGCGCATAAGCGCAGGCACACGTCAACTTGGGCGCCGGCATTGAGGCGTCCGCGCACGTCAAATCAGACACCTGCGCTCACATACTTTAGGCGCCTGGCTTCCTATTGGTCCCTGATGTGTCTGTCTTCCTCAGCCTGCTCCTGATTGGTTCCTGTTCCCTTAAATACCTTCCTCTTCCTCCTCACATTGCCCAAGCTGGCTTCAGTTCCTACTGTTCCTGCTAAAGCCCTGGTTGTTCGAGTTTCCTGGTTTTGACCCTCTGCCTGTTTTCCTGACCTCCGAACCTTCGCTGCCTGAATTCGACCTCTGCCTGCATTTAACTACGCCTTAGCCTGACCCCTTGGTACTTCGCTTCTTTGAAACCTGTCTTCTGGAAACGACCTTTGCCTGCACTTGACTACGCCTTGCCTGATCCCTGGTTACTTCGCTCCTGGTAACTCGCCTGGCTTCTCTACCACCTCCGCAGCAGAAAGCCCGGGGCCCCAAAAGGGCGTCGGTGAATACCGGAGCCGTAGAGAGGTTCCTGTTACCATCAGTTCTCCTGGATCAGCTATCTTCCTCCGGGATCCGAGGTAAACAGATTGTTATAGACGGGCTGTGAAGCACAGGGGGCGGGACCCGGATGCAGAGGGGGCGGACCATGACTTGGGGGTGGGGCTATGATGCGACGATCGCATGTCAGTCTAAACGTGGTCATACACTATAAGATCCGCTCGTTTGGCGACATCCCCAAACGAGCGAATCTTTTCCCAGATATGCCACTAACAGCAGGGCTATATCGGGGGTAATCTGAACATTCGGCCCTATGAGCGAACAATCGGATTACAACGAGTTTAATGGGCTCCGACGGGTCGGTCGGGAGAAAAATCAAACCTTCCTGATCTATATCATGTCCAGATATCGATCAGAAAGACCCATCGGAAGCCTCCATACACCAGCAATTAGCGGTCAAATTGGTCTAAACAACCGATATCGGCAGCATTATCTGCCCGTGTATGGCCACCTTTATAGAATCCTGTCCGGTTTTCCTAATCCGGCAGCCCGGTAATTTGAAGGGCTGCACGGGTCAAAGGTGGACAGGTGGTAACCCTAGTGGGGAGTGGTTCGGGTGCTGGGGGAATGGGTGTGAGCTAAGTGGCTCGGATACGAGAGGGAGCCGGTCGTGGGTGGGCAAGCCAAGTGGCCTAGGGGTGCACAGTTTTTAAATCCGGCCCTGATTGTTAACAAGTAGGTGTTTGACGATGAATCAGAGTCTAGGTTGACTCAATTGCCTCCCCCCCACGGACTCTTCGCATCTTCTTCCTATGGAGTCATGCTCAGACTTCTTGGAGCCACTGGGGTGGGTATCAGTACTTATACAGCACAAAGCACTGAGTTTCTTGACGGCGCTATATAAATAAATGATGATGATGATGATGAATATGTCTTTCACCCTTTTTAGAAGGAAACCAAATTCATTTGCTTTCCACAGATTCACCACACCTAAATTTTCACCATTTTGGCCCACTGAGGATTCTGGGATTTGTGGTTGAAGTCCCAGCCGAATCAGCTTGCCAGTGTTGTCAACTTGGGACACAGAATTGATAAGCAAAATGGCAACTGGATACAACAGAGAGACCACAAGACTACAATCTATTCCCTACCCCCATCTCTACTTTGTAATATGACTGCAAGCCATAGTCTGTTCTACCAGACCTAAGAGACCTAGTGCAGTGTGTTGTATTTCTTTTTAAACTGGATAGTCATTTGTGGGGATATTCTTGGTAGACAGCTATTGTCTCTTCCCAAACCCCTAGCAGCACATTTTCATATGTGGCAGCACATGTATTTACCTTTAATTGGTAAAATGTATCAAATTAAAAAATTATGATATTGTTACAAACTAATTGTGCTCATGCTGTTGTATATTTCTCAAGAAAATATTTTACCTCCAGTATTCCTTCCAAGCCTGGCAAGCCTATCTTAATAATGAGATCTTCCATGTATCAGTTTAAGAAGATTACGATCTTCTTTATTAACTTAAAAAAAGAGGGAAAGATTTTAAGATTTGCCTTGTGGGCCCCTGCTTGTATTTTTATATACACCCATTTATTGTACAGTGCTGGAATACGTGGTGTCCTTAGAAATACACAGGAGAACTAAGCCTAAAACTGAATATGGCTAAAATTCTATATTTTATATAATTACCTTGTTGCATCAGCTCCTCAATAGCAGCAATGAGCCAGGATTTCAAACTTGTCACAGGGGGTCACCATCTTGGAAAGTGTCTGTGACACTCACATGCTCAGTGTGGGCTCTGAGCAGCTGTTGAGAAGCTAAATTTAGAGGTTGTTGCAAATTATCAAGCACAAAATTAGGGTGGTTTGCAATATAATCTGAAAGATAGGGAGCTACAGATGCATCTTTATGGGCACAGATCTTCGCTGCTAAAGGGCTGTGGTTGCCCTGGGCTGATACAGAAGCCCAAAACATAATGTACAACATTTCTAGCCTACTAGATAATCAGTGCCAATAATCAGGGCAGCCATCAGGGGGGGACAGGGGGGAGAGTTGTAGGGGGCCCTGAGGGTAAAGGGGGCCCGGCCACGCCACAGTTACTTGATTAGCCGGGCCCCCCATCAATCAGAGCTGCTGACTTCGGGAAGGCATGGACGTTTAAGGGGCCCTGGCCACCAATTTTCTCATAATGTGGGGGGGGGCCCTGGCCATCAATTTTTTTTTTCTCATGTGGGGTCCTAGCCACCAATATTTTTTAATGGGGGGGCCCTTGCCACAAATGTTTTTTTTATGGGGGCCCTGACCACCAATATCTTTTTATTAACATGTGGGAACCCTAGCCACCAATATTTTTTTTGTTTTGTTACTGTGAGGTGGGGGGCGGACCTGTGGGTGGGGAGGGTGGACCTGTAGGTGGGGCTTGTGGTTTTTGTCGTATGGGGCCCTGTGATTTCTGATGGCGGTCCTGCCAATAATATTAGATGTGCAAATAATATCGTACAAACCAATATCGGCAGAAGACTTGGGCACCTTTGAAGGCACCCAAACATCGGCCACTGTTAGTGCTGAACCATTTTACAGTGCTGAACCATTTTGCAGTGCTTCATATTATTCCCATAGTTACTGAAAAAAAATTGAAAATGTACTTTTTCCTCTACTCTTTATTTAATGACAATTCAAGAAAGCTATACATTGGCTGCCAGGTAAAGTATCCAAATGATTAGCCTGTGAGGTGAATTGATATGTCATGCCATTAACAGAAGGCCACATACATGTGTAACAGTACTTTTTTTTTATTGTATTGTCTACTGTTTGTTCTATTAATTTACTGTTTTTCTTTTCAGTGCTGCGTGCATAAGTAGCACTACATAAATAAAAATATACATACATCAACACGTGCCAAAGTTGTACTGTGGCCAGCATCAAGGTGGGCACTAGGAAAAGCCCTGGTGGTCCTAGATACAATGGCCCCTCCTATACACTCAGCTGACATTCTGTTCTTGTACCATGGCCATTTCAGCTTTCAGTATGTGAAAACAATATTAGGAACTAAAAAAAGAAGATAAAAGAAGAGAAAGACAGAATGTGAAAGAGGAGAATGGAGGAAATGGGGAAAAGTGTACAAAACATGGCTACACAATCTATTTGCCAATTTATACAGTGTGTGGCATAACTAGTACTGCTGGCAACACTGACTGATAAGCGGGTTGTTAGGGGTCACTGGGCATCCAAAAATTTGCTCTTTGAGACTTCAACAGTATTGTTTCCATTCCATATTATTACTCATCTTTCATTTCAGGGCTTTGCCTATTCAACTTCCAGTCTGGCGATTACACCAATATCTGGTTACTAAGGTAATCCAGACCCTAGCAACCAAATAACTGTTGAAATTCCAATCTGGAGCCGCTGAACAAAATATTTAATATTTCAACACACACAAAAAAATGAAGGCCATTTGCAAGATCACAGTCTGCAGAAAAAGGGGTGGTTCAACTTTAATCCTTTTAGAATGTTATAGTATAGCCAATTCTAAGCAACTTTTCAATTGGTTTTCGTTGTTTATTTTTTATAGTTGTCTTTTTCTTCTGATTCTTTGCAGCTTTCAAATGGGCGTCACAGTCCCCTTCTAAAAAATAGGAAGAGAAAAATAGAAAAATGCTCTGAAAGGCTACAAATGTATTGTTATTGCTACTTTTTATTTCTTATCCTTCTATTCAGACTCTCTCCTATTCATATTCCAGTCTCTTATTCAAATCCATGCATGGCTGCTAGGGTAATTTGGACCCTAGCAACCAGATTGCAGAAACGGCAAACTGGAGGGCTGCCGAACAGAAAGCTAAATAACTCCAAAAACACAAATAATAAAAAATGATAACCCAATGCAAATGATCTCAGAATATCTCTCTCTACATCACACTAAAAGTTATCTTAAAGGTGAACAACCCCTTTAATAACTAAGATTGGAATTCCCCTTTAAGAAAAAGAGCAAGAAAGCAGCCGCAATAGAAGTCACTGAACAGCCAGTGACCCCCGAGCTGCTTGTGGGCAGGAAGTAGCGGCTCTGGCACTGCAGGGGTTAAGCCTCCGCACATCACAGACACTCACAACTTTTTAGTTTAATACACATTTCCGCGTTGCCTTCGTTTCCTTTCTTCTCTCCCACAGACTGCTAAACTATCCTTTTCTGCCCCCCCTCCCCCGACAAGAATGGATGAGCCCGATCAAACGAGCGAGACTCGCACTCCTGCCCTGAGGAGCGCATTGATCCCGGGAAGGGAGTTCCTGAGCTCGCGCAAGGGACAGCTGTTGCTGGCTGAATGGGTGAGTGCTCACATGCTCCGTTGTCACGTCTCTAAGCACAGGAATGAGCCATTTGTTCAGTTACAGACATGAGATATATCATATGTGCATATACCATCCTTCCTCTCCCTTTCACTCAGCTGATGTGGGTAATGCGGCTTCGTCTTGGCCACAAAGAGTTCTATCTCCCTCACTTACAGCCCGTGATTGTGACTAATACAATCCTTCTGTGCAGCCAGGAAAGCGGAGGGGAAAAACAATTCAGCTCTTTTCTCTTATGGAAAATAAGTCCCTGCTCTAGTATTTGGGTTTGAATGGAACAAAAGAAGAGGGGCACTTTTATCTCTGTGTAAAATGACTCATTAGCTTGGGAGTATTTTGAAAGTAGTTATTGTTCTTTCATCATTGTACTATCATCCTTTGTTTGGACTGAGAAATGATAGGGCAGTTTATGATGGAGCCTAATCAGCGCATGGTTACATCACTTAGATCTGGGTCAGTCCCTAGTATTGATGTGCGGGTTGAGAATTGCTCGACCCAACCCGGGCCCGCTGCTCTCCTTTATTTATAGACCCGCTCCCGCCCCGCAGTGACGTCACAAAAGGGGCCTATAAATTCTGGCGCCAGAAGCCGGCAGTACTAGTCGCGGGCGGCGAGAGCAGGAGAAGAGCTGCACTCGCCCATGACACGCGCATTTTGTCCAGGGGTCGGCCCGAATTCGCCCGACCCACGGGTAAACCCTCGGGTCGGCCCGCACATCACTAGTCCCTAGGCAATACATTAGAGTTAGTGATGTGCGGGCCGACCCGATACCCGCGGGTCGGACGGGTTTGGGTCGACCTCGCAGTGCTCCTTGCGGGTGTGTGCGGGTTGAGATCTTCTCCTGCTCTCCCCGCCCGCCACCTTCAAATGCTGAGTTCCGGTTTTATAGTCTTGCATCTGCTTGCCCCGCCTATAAAAGGACGAAGCGGTGCGGGCAGGCACGGGTCTATAAAAGGACAAAGCGGTGTGGGCGGGCACGTTACTAGTTAGAGTATAGAGAACTCCACAAGCGTTTTTCGTCAGATAAGCGCCCGCCGACAAAACGCAAGGAACAAGTCGGATGGAGACGCAGGCGTCAAGATTTGGACTGAATGAAAAGTCGCAGGTAAACTACATTACATCCAACGCGACACGACTGTCGAATGAGGACGCAGATAGCAGCAGTCTGACCATGTAGTTGTTACCTCCGACTTTTCATTTTCAGTACAATTGCGTGCGACTCCATCCGTCCTGTTGTGTATATTATGTTGCCGGGTGTCGATTCGTCGAAAACCGCTCGTGGAGTTCTACCCATGGGGTAGAACTACACGGACGACTTCTATGCGTTTTTGGCGGATCCCACGTGCTGTGCCAAACCGCAGCCGTCAAATTGCATGTGACGGAAAATAAGGTAAGCAATAGCAATATCTGATGGTGTCACAGCATTCATACGACATGTCTGTCAAGTTGGATGAACGCTGCGACAAGATCCAACATTTGTATTTCTTACCTTATTTCCTGTTGCATCCGACTTGACGCGCATCGTATCCGCCACAAACGCATAGAAGTCGTCCGTGTAGTTGTACCCTTACTGCCGAGTGTGGAGGCTGCAGTAAGATTTCTGCACTTGTAGATTCAATGAGCTATTCAAATGTAGATTTTTTTGCCAAAAAAAATCTTTTATATATATTTTCTCCTACTAGGATTCTCTTACAAATGTGGATTTTACACTTATACTGTTAATAATTCTGTCTACAATATAAAATGTAATTCCTGAACAAATGAATCTGTTTTACTTTGAAATACATCATTTATTGTGTTAATGACATGGGTTTAGTATTGCAGCATTAAAGAGAAGGAAAGTCATTTATACTTGGGGGTGGCAAAAGTTAGGCACTCCCAATTGGTTGTATTTACTTACCTGAGAGCAGAAAACTGCACCAGCCTGGGGTTCCGCCAGCAAGCAACATGGAGCAATCCTCTTCTTCTCTTTTCAGCGAAATAGCCAACTTTTTAGTTAAAGTTTGGCTTTTCGCTCTACTGCGAATGTGTGGCCGCTCACTGAAAGAAGAAGCAGGAAAATGCTCGCTGGAAGAACCCTGGACTGGTGCAGTTTTCTGTTCATAGAAGCACCAGCCTGGAGTGTTTCACTTAAGTAAATAGGTAAAACAGACAGCTGGGGGAATGTATAATTTATCCTCTGGCGTCTTCATTTACTTAAAATACATTATGGAGTCCCGAAGTTTGACAGAATCCATAAATGGGAATAGAGAATATTTAGACAGGCTGTTAATTTTGGGCTTTACTTGTCTCTATAATGAAAAGCATTAGAGAAAGTTCACAGCATTATTCTTCTTCTGACAAAAAGCAATGTACAGAAATATTTTGGTGTGCCATCAGCTATAAACCAGTTACGCAATAGAATACACTTTCAAAGTGGAAAATATTGCAAGAAGCAGTACATGTATGAGATCAGTTATCCGGAAACCCATTATCCATAAAGCTCCAAATTACAGAAAGGTTTTCTCCCATAAAGAAAAAAAAATGACTTGCTTTTTCGCTGTAATAAAACAGTACGGTACCTTGTACTTGATCCTAACTAAGTAATCGTTACTGGAAGCAAAACCAGCCTGCTGGGTTTATTTAATATTTACATGGTTTTGTAGTAGACTTAAGGTATGAAGATCCAGATGACAGGAAGATCTGTTATCTGGAAAACCCCAGACTGTTATGGGACCTGGATAACAGGTCCCATAACAGGTCCCATACCTGTAGTTTTATGAATGGCCTGGACTCTTATTTAAAGGGAAGCTACAAAGGAAATGAAGAAATAGTGCATACCAAACCTATGAATAAACAGAAATATACAGACAAATGGCTACAGTTAACGGCAAACTACACCCAAAAACAATTTCTGCATAATTCAAAAAAATGCATGTTATTGAAAGCATTATAGGTATGTGATCTATTATCTAGAACCTGTTATTCAGAAAGCTACACAATAGAGGAGGGCCATTAAGCAATTCTTATTTTTTTTTCTAATGATTTCTTTCTATAATAATACAGTACTTTGTATTTGATAGTAACTGAGCCATGTGAATCCATATTGGTGCAAAACAATCCTATTGTTTTTTTTTAAATGTTTTTAGTAGACAAGTATTGCGAATTTACAAAAATAACCCTTATCATAGAAATTCCAGGACCCACACATTATGTACAGTATAACAGATCCCATATCTGTATATGTCTGGCTGTTTACACTCTCTGTATCTCTCATTCTGACTTCTGAAGTTAGTTTAAGCCAGCCTGATTAACAGAACTGGATGAGAACTTATATCTGCCTTATTTCAATCAGAACCAGAGAACTGAAAGGGTGGAACAGCTGGGTGGCACATTAACACTGAAAGAGCACAAAGAGTAACTTTTAAAGGAAAACTATACCCCTCAAACAATGTAGATCACTATAAAAATATATTGAGTAAAACAGCTCATATGTAAAACCCTGCTTCATGTAAATAAACCATTTTCATAATAATATACTTTTTTAGTAGTATGTGCCATTGGGTAATCATAAATAGAAAGCTGCCATTTATGATTCACGGTGCACACAAACAAACCATACATGTTAGGTCACACGAGCCAATTAACAGACAGAGTTCTGTCTTTTGTTTCAACACTTCTTCCTGTTACAGTTAGGGGCACATTTACTATTGGTCGAATATCAAGGGTTAATTAACCCTCGATATTCGACCATTGAAGTTAAATCCTTCGACTTCGAATATCGAAGTCAAAGGATTTACCGCAATTCGTTAGATCGAAGGAAAAATCATTCGATCGAACGATTCGAAGGATTTTAATCCATCGATCGAACGATTTTCCTTCGATTACAAATTGCCTAGAAAGCCTATGGGGACCTTCCCCATAGGCTAAAATTGGTGCTCGGTAGGTTTTAGGTGGCGAAGTAGGTGGTCGAAGTTTTTTTAAAGAGACAGTACTTCGACTATCGATTGGTCAATATAGTCGAACGATTTTTAGTTCGATTCTCGAAGGTCGAAGTAGCCAAAAAAATACTTTGAAATTCGAAGTATTTTTCCTTCTAATCCTTCACTCCAGCTAAGTAAATGTGCCCCTTAGAGTTGTAGTATTTCTGCCCAGGTGATCTCTGAGGCAGCACACAGACCATCACGAAATGGTGGTTCAAGACAAGAGATGTAAAAGGGCAATATTTACTTAAATATAAATTCCAGTTTGAGAAAAATACTTTAATATGCCACTTAATTTAATATAAATCTGTTGCTCAAGTGTTCATTTTGGTGCTATAATTTTCCTTTAAAGGCATAATCCTATTTTAAAAGGTATATTTTGCAAGGGCAACAGGTGAACAGGAAAAAAGGTGAGCACCGGGGTCTAAGAGGTAGGCTGCAACTGTGGAGAGGGGGGGAGTGCCTGGCCAACATGTCTTCGATGCTGGTGCGGGGGCCCCCAATCCGACCCTGCCTATACTCCATGAATTTACTGCACTCCATGGGTTACATTTATCAAAGAGGGAACTTAGAGATCACTGCAGTCGCTAGAGTGAAATTCCGCAGCTCTCCATTCATTTCTATGGGATTTTTAAAAGAGTATTTATCAATAGGTGAAAATAAAAATGTACCCTTTGATAAATATGCCATAAAAATTAATGGAGAGTGGTGGAATTTCCCTCATAGCAGATTGTGGTGATCTCTAACTTCACTCTTTTATAAATAAACCCCCATGTGTCATCAACCAGGCCAACGCCATGCCTGTAGGTGCAGAGGTGAGCAGACACGTTGTTTCTCACAGGCCGAGAATCAGCCACATCTTACCATAGCCTTAGGACAGAAGCCTATTAAAGGCTAAGTACTCAAATGTCAGGGCTTGGAGAACTTGAAGTGTAAGTTCCTGTAAGATTGGGAACCTCAAATAGCTGGCAGTCAGCATGCCTATTATATCTTCTCCTCTGACTGAAGTATTTTAACAGCTCTTAAGCACAAACCACATGCTGAAAAAGCAGTAATACTTCCCTCTGAGTCAGTGTTGCAATGTAGGAATAAAAAATAAGAAAAATAGGGTTCAAATCATTTTAAAAAAAATCCAAGTAACTTAGCAACCAAAAATAGGGGTAATTTACTAAGCAAGATGCAGTGCAAAGCACCAAATAGCATCCATCCAAATGAGATTCACAAAGGTGTCTAATACCTTCTTTTCTAAACTTGCACCAAATAATGATATGCATTTGCTTTGCTGAAAAAGATAGCAGGCACAAGGGGACTCAGGAATTAATATCTGTCTTAAGAAAGTTCTTTCCAGCATTGATCTTCGATAAACAAGGCAACCAATATCCCAGTCTTCTGATGATATTGATCAACTCTTCTCTTGCCAGACATGCACTGAATATCATTATTGGTGTGTTTGTGGCCACCTTAATTCTAGGAAATTGATGCGGAATTGTGGTTATAAACATGACCAATTGTGTGTGTCTTTTAGAACTTGAGCTTGCTGTGTAAATCTTTCCTTATGCCACAGATTACACGCTTGCTTTATAATATAGCATCACAGTAAAGATTATACAATGTCCTAGAGCTGAATACAAGATGAAGGCTATGCTCTAAGTCAGAAAACTCCGGTAAGCACTGGTTAAACATTTATAATAAAAGTTGGTCAATATTTAGAGACTTTAAATTTACAGGCTACTAGCATACTGGCAGTGTATTCATACAGCATAACAGTATCCACTGGTTTCATCATGATTCATTATAAAGGTAGAAAACTGGCTACTGGGCCCCAGCTACATTACGCAAACCAATTAGTGGATAATGTCCCCCAACCCCATGACTCCCAATATATATTTATATATATATATATATATATATATATATATATATATATATATATATATATATATATATATATATATATTCCAAAAGTACTGCACTACACTGATCAATGGTGGGTGCACGGTCAAAGTATAATATCTACAGTTCCGAATGGACCAGCACTCCAGTAGTTTAATCAAACAGATTTATTGACACATCACTCGTGTATTCCAACGTTTCGGCCCTCCTTGGGGCCTTTATCAATATGTAACATATATTTGTAAACATTACCCACCTTCTAATTGTATTTATAGGCCAGGTATGCTCAACCTGTGTTGGAATCCTCTGAAAGACAGGTGAATGTAATTCTACCTGGCAGTGCTGTGGGATCTTCCTATTAGTCTTTGCACAAGTATGGGGCCTGTTATCCAGAATGCTCAGGATTTGGATCTTTCTGTAATTTGGATTAATTATATCTAAGTTTTTATCATGTACAAGCAGTGGCATAACTATATGTTACTGGGCCCCACAGCAAATTAATTTTAGGGGCCCCAACATATCCAGAGGTTTTCCTGTTTTATCAATATTTATTGAAATTGTATATGAACTAGAGCCTCATGGGGCCCTATACCTCCTGGCATCAAGGATGAGAAAGGTCCCCAGGAGGGACCAAAACGTCAGATTGTGATGTGAAAAATAAAAGCTATCACTTTGAAATGAAAATGAGAGTGCATGATCCTCCATTACTTATATATGCTAATTTTGCTTTTAGATTCGATAGACCGCTTAATAATCTTTTCATTTGCATTTTGCAGGTTGTTTCTTTTCTCACCTTCATCTGTTATGCGGCATCAACTGCAGTTGGTCTCATGACTGTTCCACTCATAGAATTCCTTTGGGCTCTCTTTACATTCTACGCCTATTCTTTAAAATACAATGAACAGCTAAAGGGAATACTTTGGCCTCTTTTGGTAAGAAGCAGCATTCAGTATTGCATTACATTGGTTTAAACTCTGAGGCACATTATTTGAAAGGACATAATACTGTACTGACAGTTATGGGTTTTAAAAGGAAACATGTATTTTTTTTTCTTTTCACTGAACACAACAAGGGTTCAGTTTTCAGAATTAATTGCCAGTTATACTGGCTGGTGGACTACCTGAACTATATGGGGAAGACTCAAAGGAACAGTACAATCAAAAAATTAAAGTGTTTTAAAATAATAATATAATGCACTGTTGCCCTGCACTGCACTGGTAAAACTGCTGTGTTTGCTTCAGAAACAGTACTATTGTTTATATAAACAGATAGTAGATAAGCTCTGTAGAACATAACGGTGTTATCCACTATTTAATCCGTGCCATGTAATGTTTGTTCAATTTCCACCATTGCTAGCAGCTTGTTTAAATGAACTATAGTAGTTAAGTTCCGAAGCAAACAGATCAGTTTTACCAGTGCAGGGCAACATTAAATTATATTTTCATTACTTTAAAGGAGAAGGAAAGTCATCTTGCACTTGTGGGTGCCAAATGTTAGGCACACCCAAGTATTTACTTACCTGAAACCCCGGGCCGGTGCTCCTATCAGCAGAAAACTGCACCGGCCCAGGGTTATTTCAGCAAGCACCACAAAGCCGGCTTCTTCTTTCTTCAATTTTCCCGGGGCAGACAAATGTGCAGTTGAACTTAATAACTTTTTAGTTAAAGTTCGTCTTTTCGTTCTACTGTGCATGCACAGCCACGCAAAGAAAGAGGAAGACAGAAGAGGATTGTTCCATGGTGTTCACTGGCATAACCCCAGGCTGGTGCAGTTTTCAGCTGATAGGAGCACCGGCCTGGGGTTTCAGGTAAGTCAATACAATCACTTGGGGGTGCATAGAATTTGGCACCCCCAAGTGCACAAAGACTTTCCTTCTCCTTAAAAACACTTTCATTTTTGGTGTTACTCTTCCTTTAACTGCTTATAGTAACCCATCTTTTATAAATAAACATACAGTAAATCTAAAGATAAAGAAGGCAACTTGGACAAAAAAACCTTTGCCAATATGTCTGATACAAAGTAAATGTTAACGCTACATATAAACAGGATAACGTTTTACTTTAAAAATATGTTTGTATATAATTTTGATTATTCTGCTTATTTTCTGGAGAAAGCAGAAGTTTATGGCCAGATCTCAGCTGTTCATGTAGGACAGTGTAGCCTAAAAGTAGAAGAGAATCCTCTGATTAGAAGCATTTTCCATATAGGCATATCATTTTCTTCAAATCATGTTTTGTTGTTTATTTATAAAAATAAAATCTTTATAGAATTTTATATTATGATGAGTACTATAGTGCATTTTACAACTTATGTTAAACATGAACTCAGTATATGTCTAGAAGTACTTATGATAAAAAAAGTGCCATTAAAGAAACAACTGTTCTCAGTATGCTTAAAGTTCATTTAAATTGCTAATTAATACAAACATTCTTTCTCTGATAGGATTTTATTCGTTGTGTGTCAGCTGCCATCATTTATTTTGTGGTGTCTCTTGTGGCTGTGTCAAAATACAAATGTGGGGCATCCAAAGCTGCTGCGGTGAGTTCCACTGTCCACCGATTTATCTGATGATTGATGATACGTGTCCGTTTAGATTTATACATTTGTTACAATTTTCATTCCAGGTATTTGGGTTTATTGCCACTATTATATTTGCAATTGATTTCTACATGATCTTCAATGAGTTGACCAAGTTTCTTAAAAAAGGAGATTCTGCTGAGGATCCAGAAAGACAGAAATCAGAGGGTATGGTACTGTGATTGGTATTATTATAATTGCTAAATATTAAATAAGTATTAAATTACATAACCCTGCACATCCATCACTTTAGAATACAAGTGCAGTATGGTAAAGTGCCTTCCGCAGGTAACCAAAAATGGAAAATAAATCCTTATCTCTTTTCATAATCACTGACATTCAATAATGTAACAATGAATGTAACTCATTCTGAGTTATATGAGGATATGTGTGGTGCTCTCCTTATGATGCTTAAAGGGATACTGTCATGGGAAAAAAATGTTTTCAAAATGAATCAGTTAATAGTGCTGCTCCATCAGAATTCTGCACTGAAATCCATTTCTCAAAAGAGCAAACAGATTTTTTTATATTCAATTTTGAAATCTGACATGGGGCTAGACATATTGTCAATTTCCCAGCTGCCCCAAGTCATGTGACTTGTGCTCTGATAAACTTCAATCACTCTTTACTGCTGTACTGCAAGTTGGAAATCTCCCCCCTCCCTCCCCCCCCCCCCCAGCAGCCAAACAAAAGAACAATGGGAAGGTAACCAGATAACAGCTCCCTAACACAAGATAACAGCTGCCTGGTAGATCTTAGAACAACACTCAATAGTAAAAACCCATGTCTCACTGAGACACATTCAGTTACATTGAGAAGGAAAAACAGCAGCCTGCCAGAAAGCATTTCTCTCCTAAAGTGCAGGCACAAGTCACATGACCAGGGGCAGCTGGGAAATTGACAAAATGTCTAGTCCCATGTCAGATTTCAAAATTGAATATAAAAAAATCTGTTTGCTCTTTTGAGAAATGTATTTCAGTGCAGAATTCTGCTGGAGTAGCACTATTAACTGATGAGTTTTGAAAAAAACATGTTTGCCGATGACAGGATCCCTTTAAGTAGACGTTTTACTCTGTTGAGCACGTCTAAGTTTGTTCTTTCATTTACACTACAGGAGCTCATTTATGAACTCTGGACAAATTTGCCCATGGGAAATTATCCATAGCAACCAATGAGTAATTGGCTTTTTCCAATGAATGCAGCAATTTGATTGGTTGCCATTGGTTTACTGGCCATGGGCAAATGTACCCAGTGTTGATAAACAACCCTCTGTGTTCAGATTGTCCAAAAATATTCTGTTAGACATTCTTACAGCATTTGGAACAAAATGCAGCACACCACCTAGTTACACAGGTTACATATAATATGGTATTAATAGATGAGTACAGTCTGTTCATTCAGATATGTTATCTTATTTGTAAAATTTTATTTATGAAAAACTCTCAAGTGTGCAAAGCCTAATAAATTGCATTGTAAATCCTGAGTTTTTAGAACACAGCTTGCAGTCGCATGCGGAGTTGAAGATACTCTGGGATTAGCTTCAACTGTGCATGCACCAGCAAGTTCAGTGTCCCGAACTGATCTGAAAAGAACACAAAGATTCAGAATATGGCTCCTGCTACTGTAGCTCCGATGCACATTTCTGCTCATTTAGGCCAGCTTTACTATGAGTGGCACTGTTCTCGGCGCGAGGGAGCAAAGAGGGGGCTCATTCATGGCTGTGGATGGGACTTTTGTCTGGGGGATTTAGTTCTCCTTTAAACTAATGTTTTATTTTTAATTATTTGACCTTTTACTAAGAGTCAGCTAGGACCGTTCTTGATCAGCTCTGCATTTGTCTTTTTGCCAAATGTGAATATTGCATTCACTTGTAAGGAACGTACCTGGTGGTCTAGTGGGGGGACGGCAGGGACGCCCGCCGCAACGAGCGGCTTCCATTAGGCCGCAGGTGCCGGCGTCTTAGGGTGCGCGCGGCACGCGCTTGTGTAATTTAAAGGCGCAGGCGCGCTGACGTAATGACGTCAGGTCGCAATGGCGCGAAATTCAAACACTATTTAAAGCCCATTAGTTTAAGGTGTCCGCTTTTGTGGATTCAGGGGTGGAGGGGAATTTTCAGGATGCCACCTTTGCGGCAAGATTTGGTATTCCCTTAACCCCTCTAATTCCTCCTATGAGGATTTTGGCAGTTGATAAAAAACCCTTAGGGTCAGGTCTGGTAACTAAAAAGTCTGTGTCCCTTTCCATGTGCTCTGATAATCATCACAGTGAGAGGTTAGCCCTTTTTATCATTGAGGGTGCATCTTCTCCTCTTATTTTGGGGTTACCTTGGCTTCAGACCCATAATCCTCATATTGACTGGGTATCGACGAAGATTCTTCAATGGGGTCTTAAGTGTGGTGGTTCATGTATTCCTCAAGTGGTGGCAACTACTTCTTTAGAAGGTTTACCTGCAGCATATGTTGAATATGCGGACCTATTTTCTAAGAAAGCTGCAGAAACCCTACCTCCGGAGGCCCAGGCAATGAAGGAGTATATAAAGGACAACCTTGAAAGAGGTTTCATCAGGCCTTCTAGTTCCCCTGCGGGGGCGGCTTCTTTGTTGGGAAAAAGGATGGTGGTCTACGCTGCTGTATAGATTATAGGGGTCTCAATAAGATCACCATTAAAAAAAAGCTATCCCCTCCCTTTAATTTCTGAATTGTTTGACCAGGTTAAGGGTGCTAAGATCTATTCTAAGCTAGATCTTAGGGGCGCTTATAACCGCATACGTATTAGGGAGGGGGATGAGTGGAAAACTGCATTTAACACCAGGGACGGCCACTACACATATCTTGTAATGCCCTTTGGTCTCTGTAACGCACCCGCAGTGTTCCAAGAATTTGTCAGCGACATCTTTTGGGACCTGCTGGGGATATTCGTAGTGGTCTATCTTGACGATATTTTAATTTTCTCCTATAACTTTGGTGAACATAGAAATCATGTTCATCAAGTCTTGTGCAGACTCAGGGAGAATAATCTTTATGCAAAACTGGAGAAATGTATCTTTGAGTTTACTCTGTTCAGTTTCTGGGGTTTAATATTTCCAGCAAGGGTCTTGAAATGGATCCAGGCAAGGTGAGAGCTGTACTGGATTGGACCCAATCATTGTGTGCTACCCAAAGGTTCCTAGGGTTTGCAAATTACTATCGTCAGTTTATTAAAAAAAATTCCCTAATTTTGGCCCCCATTACTGATTTGACTAAGAAGGGTGCTGACCCCAGCATCTGGCCTCCTGAAGCTGTACAAGCTTTTGACTTCCTCAAGAAGGAATTCTGTTCTGCCCCCATTCTTCGACACCCCGACACTGAACTTCCTTTTATAGTAGAGGTAGATGCTTCTGAAGTTGGGGCAGGGGCAGTCCTTTCAAAAAGGCATCCAACAACCAACAAGGTGCATCCCTGTGCATTCTTCTTTAAGAAATTTTCTCCTGCTGAGATCAAATATGATATCGGGAATAGAGAATTGTTGGCTGTTAAATGGGCCTTTGAGGAATGGCGGCATCTGCTGGAGGGAGCAAAACAATGATCACGGTTTATACTGATCATAAGAATCTTGTGTACATTGAGTCGGCCAAGCGACTAAATCCTAGGCAGGCCAGATGGGCGCTGTTTTTCATCAGGTTCAATTTTTCTTTAACGTTTAGGCCTGGTTCCAAGTATACTAAAGCGTATGCACTCTCTAGAAGCTTCGAGTCTAGCGAGTGCATCCCCATCATCCCCAGGGAGGTAATTGTAGCAGCACTTGAATCTGACCTTTCCTCCTTATTGTCCCCTGTACAATCATCTGCTCCGGTGGATACTCCCTCTGGGAGGCTGTTCGTTCCACAGGAGTTAAGGGAACAAGTGTTGAAGGAGGTTCATGATTCTAAGATGGCGGGGCATCCTGCCATTTCTAAGACGGTGTCTCTGTTATCCCGCTATGTCTGGTGGTCTTCCTTCAAACAGGATGCAAAGGCCTTTGTTAACTCCTGTCCGATCTGCCAACGGTCAAAATCATCTCATAACTCTTCCCAGGGTCTGTTAATTCCTTTACCAATTCCTGAGAAACCTTGGTCCCATCTTTCGATTCGACTTTATTGTAGATTTGCCCCCTTCCCAAGGGAAGACTGTGATTTGGGTGGTGGTGGATAGGTTCAGTAAGATGGGCCAATTTTTTCCCCTTCCACACCTCCCTTCTGCTAAAACCTTGGCTGATCTATTCATTACTCACATTTTTAAGTTAGTTTATTGTAGATTTGCCCCCTTCCCAAGGGAAGACTGTGATTTGGGTGGTGGTGGATAGGTTCAGTAAGATGGGCCAATTTTTTCCCCTTCCACACCTCCCTTCTGCTAAAACCTTGGCTGATCTATTCATTACTCACATTTTTAAGTTACATAGTTTTCCTGAAAATATTGTTTCTGACAGGGGGGTTCAGTTTGTCTCGAAGTTTTCTGTTCTTTAGTAGGGATTGAGTTATCCTTTTCCATTGCATATCACCCCCAAACCAACTGTCAAACTGAAAGCGTGAACCAATCTCTTGAGCAGTATCTCAGGTGTTATGTGTCTGATAATCAGTCCTCCTGGTCTGAACTATTACCCTGGGCAGAATTTGCATGCAATAATGCTACCCATTCTTCCTCTGGGGAGTCCCCTTTCTTTATTGTCAATGGGTTATATCCCAAAGCTTTTTCTAAGGATTTTCTAAGGTTTGGTCTCAGGTGCATGACTCTCTTGTTGCAGCTACATCTGCCCAAAAGAAAGCTGCTGATAAAACCAGTAGGGAAGCACCCAAGTATAAGATAGGAGACTCAGTATGGTTATCCACCAAAAATATTAAGTTGAAAGTTCCCTCTCCCAAGCTGGGTCCCAGGTTAATAGGTCCATACACCATCACTGCAATAATTAACCCATCCTCTGTTTGTCTTCAGTTACCTGCTAATTTTAAAATTTCTAATTTTTTCATGTCTCCCTCTTGAAACACGCCACTCATGTTCGTCATTTGTCTGTTCCTCTCCCAGTATTGGTTGAAGGTCAGCCTGAATTTGAGATCCAAGAGTTCCTAGATTCCCGCCTCGTACGAGGTAAACTTCAATATCTGACTAAGTGGAAGGGCTTTGGTCCTGAGGAGAACTCTTGGGTCTCAGTAGAGGACATCAAGGCTGACCGCCTCAAGAAGCAATACCATGCTAAGTTTCCTGGTAAGCCTGGGGGTCCAGTGGCCCCCCCCTAGAGAGGGGGGTAATGTAAGGAACGTATCTGGTGGTCTGGTGGGGGAACGGCAGGGACGACTGCCGCCCCCTCGGCGGGGACGCTAGCCGCGACGAGCGGCTTCCATTAGGCCGCAGGCACGCGCAGCTCCCTCTTGTGTAATTTAAAGGCGCAGGCACGCTGACGTAATCACGTCAGCACGCAAAGGCGCGAAATTCAAACACTATTTAAAGCCCGTGATAGGATTGTGTTTCCTGGTGCTTCTGAGCCTCGTGCTATTCGTTGCTATATCCTGAACCTGTTTTGACCCCTGCCTGGCTATTTTGACTATTCTGACCCTTGCTTGATTACCGACTACCTCTTCTGATTAACCCTCTGATTGACTTCCTGGTTTGACCCCTGCCTGCCTGACAACGTTTATTCTCTGCCTGCCTCGACCCGGCCTGATCTGGCTACTCTTTTGCCTAACGCCTTGTACTACAATCTTCTGTCCAAAGACTTTGCTTTACAGTCGTGCCCCTCTGCCTATCCAGAACCCTCATCTTGCACCTCTTGTTTAAGTCCAGGTGGCATCCAAGTAAGCCGAGGGCTCCTCCCGAGGCCCAAAGGCGGTCACACTACTGGTGAAGCATGAGCCGAGACCAGGGTGCCTGGTGTTTGTTCTGGTGTTGGGTGCCGACCGTGACACTTGTATTGTAATCAGACAGGTTAAAGGAACAGTTCAGTATGAAAATAAAAACTGGGTAAATAGGCTGTGCAAAATAAAAAATGTTTCTAATATAGTCAGTTAGGCAAAAATGTAATGTATAAAGGCTGGAGTGATTTGATGTCTAACATAATAGCCAGAACACTACTTCCTGCTTTTCAGCTCTCTAACTCTGAGTTAGTCAGCGACTTGAAGGGGGGCCACATGGTACATTTCTGTTCATTGAGTTTGCAATTGATCCTCAGCATTCAGCTCAGATTCAAAAGCAACATATATGACCCATGTGGCCCCCCTCAAGTCTCTGATTGGTTACTGCCTGGTAACCAGTCAGTGGAAACCAAGAGAGTTGAAAAGCAGAAAGTTGGGCTATGTTCTGTTATATTAGACATCCAGTCACTCCAGCCTTTATACATTACATTCTTGCCTAACTAACAATATTAGAAACATTTTTTTTATTTTGCACAGCCTATCTATTTACCCAGTTTTTATTTTTACACTGAACAATTCCTTTAAAACTCCATGTGACGGATTCAAAAAGCAGTGTGATTCTTGGTTCAGCTGGAACATTTTTTACATGCGGCAACTCCAGCAAACAAATTTGCCTATAAGAGACTGCGATAGTAAGGCATTTTGCAGTAATGATGCGACCTGTTGAACTGACTTTTGACAGCTGTGCGTATTAGATTGCAGCTTTGAATAAAAAGGAATAACTACTGCAGCCACATTATTGCATCTAGTACAAGCCAGGTGAGGCATTAGATTAGCATCTGAGAGGGTTTGTTTCAATTCATCTTTCATCTATACGTCATTTAATATACAATGAACTAAGATTAAATAAAATACAAGATAAAACAGAATATTCTTTCTGTACAGCTTTATTTGACAGCTGCCCCTATTTTGCAGAAGTACTGCCATGCTTCACAGACCTAGGTCTGCTTTCTGATTATCAGGAATCAATATCCATTGTCCTCTCTACTATGTATAGTTACTAAAAGACAAACAATACACCAGACAATTGGTCTGTAGTGTATGATAAGTATGGCACATAATCCATAATAGACAGGGGCGTAACTATAGAGGAAGCAGACCCTGCGGCTGCAGGGGGGCCCAGGAGGTATAGGGGCCCCATGAGGCCCAAATTTATTTGGTAAAACTTCTAAACATTTTGGGGGCCTGAAAAATAATTTTGCTGTGGGGCCCAGTAATATCTAGTTACGCCACTGATAATAGAGTATGTTTCATGTGATCTCCCAACCAATTGTTTAGAATTATTTTTGGATGCCGGTAGGTGTGCCTGTTACTTTGGGGAAGGAATTGTTGCTATACAAAATGGTAAAACTTAACTGGGGCTTATATGCTAACACTGGTAAAATGTTTGTAAACCATCTTTAACTATCCAATTAGCTCTGGGCAGTCTATTGGAGTGTACATTTTTTATAGTGGGGGCTTTTAGTAAATCAGAACAGTCTGTTTTAGACCACTAGGGATTAATCCAGGGGTGTCCAACCTGCGGCCCAGGATGGATATGAATGCGGCCCAGCTTGAACTTCTGCCAATCCAGGAAACTTCATGTTGCAATGTCACGCACAGAGAGCGTATGTATGCGGTCGCTATTTGTGTGCATGTGTGCTTTAAATTTTACATGGGGTGTGCGGTGTGTGTGGCTTCCTAGAGCAGGAAAAGCAGTTGACAAGTGAGCGTTCGGTTACTTACAAAGGCAGGTAAGCATTCTTCAGTGGCATCACCCGCTATGCAGCGGCTACATTTGTGAGCAACTTTTTTCAAGAATGAACACACAGAGTAAAATTAGAACCTAATTATCTGATGAACACCTTGAGAATCCACTGAGAATTGCAACTACTTCCATTCAACCAGATATTGATGCAAACACAATGACAAAAATCCCACTAGATTTATGATACCCTCTTTTCTTTTACAATAAAATAAATCAAAAATTAGCGTTAGTGTTTGTGTGTATTTCTAGTGTGGCCCCAGAACATTTTTCTTCTTCCAATGTGGCCCAAGGAAGCCAAAAGGTTGGACACCCCTGGATTAATCCGTGCCTACAAGATACAATATGCTTACGCATTATTACAGTAACAAAAACATCTAAAGCTACACCCTATTTAGAAACACTATTTCTGTTCTGCACTGATGAAGGAGAGTGCAGAAAAGGAAGTAATACCCTTGCACGTTTATTTCCTGTCAATGCAAATGTTCCCTTACTCACTGGAAAGTTTGTCATTTAACAGTTGTGCAGTATACCAATATGTGTGATCTGTGGGATCAGCCAACTACATGTTATAGGTGTCATCAGCAAATTATAGAAAATACCACTAAAAGGGGAGCGAGTCACAGAGGCTCACTTACAAATGTCACTGAAACCACATTTGCACTGCTCATTTGTAGCACTAGTTTCAGGTGTACACAAGAACATGTGCTCAGTACAGACTTATTATGTATTTACTCACAGTAAGTTCCATGTCGCTACATCGATGCATTTTTGCACCTGTTCATCACAGGAGTAAAATTGTTAGCAGATGCTTGACCATTTGCAACCATGATGGGGATGGGAACAAACAGGGGTTCTAAATGTACATGCTATCCACATTGTACAAATAATTCTAATGTAGTTTATTTGCTACAGGTTTTAAACCCCAATCAATAACATGTCAATAATTGCTGCCTACTTTGCCACTCATTACAAAGTTGCCAGCCTATTGGTCCAAGATTGGGGCTAAAATCAGTGGTGTAACTAAAAAGGCCCGGACCATGGTGTCATCTATAGCCTCGGAAAATGTGTGCATCAGCTGCAAACTATCCACAGCAGGCATGAGTACATGAGTGGGTAGATTTTTTTGGAGGGGGGCTGGCAAAAACTATGGCCTATTGATGTATAATCTCTATAACGTCAGCACTATGTGACTGAAGGATAATAATAATATAAAACACATTCAAAAGTATAACTTTACAAAAATGCTTCATTTTAGATACACAATGAACCATTTCTTCTGTGAAGATGAACGGCCTCTTCACAAACATAGGTTTCTGATTGCTAGGGATGCACCGAATCCAGGATTCGGTTCGGGATTCGGCCAGGATTCGGCCTTTTTCAGCAGGATTCGGCCGAATCCTTCTGCCTGGCCGAACCGAATCCGAACCCTAATTTGCATATGCAAATTAGGGGCAGGAGGGAAATCACGTGACTTTTTGTCAGAAAACGAGGAAGTAAAATATGTTTTCCCCTTCCCAACCCTAATTTGCATATGCAAATTAGGGTTCGGATTCGGTTCGGTATTCGGCCGAATCTTTCACAAAGGATTCGGGGGTTCGGCTGAATCCAAAATAGTGCATTCGGTGCATCCCTACTGATTGCACATGGCTATTTTCTGTGTATCCTAACAGCAGTCAATTATTTTTTTAATACCAATGCATTAGGAACTGTGCTACAACCACTATAACATGTTTATGACCCTATGGGTTTACTAGCACTGTGGTGTTACTCTTTGTATTTCTTCTCTTCTTTTGCTGAAAACAACTCACGTTCTTTTTGGCTTTTCCTAGATGAAGAATCAGATTCTGATTCAGACTGACTGAGAGCAGTTTAACAGTGCAACAGATAACACAGGAGGATCTGCAGAGCAGTTTCTTTGGAAAGGATTATTCCAAAACCTGAAATATATCTGCCTTCTGGAATGTGATTGATCAAGGAGGATGTCTTGTGAGCAGACATTAACCCTTATTCATCTACAAAAAAATGCACTGCTTATAACATGGATCACTTTAAGGAGGCTACAGACTGCAGCATGCAAAGTGGGAATACTTTTTTTTTAATTGGCAGAAATGCAGAGAGTCTTGGTAGAACCCTATGAATGGAAATGCTAATGGCATCCTACTTTTAAAATGATTTTACAATTTTGGTTGTAAGAGCTGTGCATGGACCTGATATGCCTTGGCCCCTATAAGTAGGAAGCTTACTTTTCAGTATTGCGCATTAACTTTTTACTGTGAGATACAATAAAGCCTTGGTTCATACAATGTGGATTTTGTCAGGTCTTCATCCTGTTCTGAAACACATGATGGGTGAGCTTTACAACAGGAAAGCATTAGCATCCATTAAACGTGGCCAGAGCTGCATTAGACAGTTAAAGAGGGTAGAACATTTTGTATAGTCTGGTCCGATTGCCATCTTGGAGTTAGGAAGGAATTTTTTCCCCCTCTGAGGCAAATTGCAGAGGATTCAAATGGGGTTTTTGGATCAACTAGCAGTTAGGCAGGTTATATATAGACACACACTAATAATAATAACTTCCCTAAGTGCTGCTAGGACTTTGCTGCAGAAAGCAAGACCTGTGTGTTCAGTCTTCCAGTAAACCAGGGGGGAAAAAGTAAGTTGCTGTAAGTTACACTAGGGGGCACATTTACTAAGGGTCGAAGTAAAATCCTACGAATTCGAAGGATTTTAACCAATCGATCGAAGGATTTTCCATCGAAAAAACCTTAGAAAATTAATGGGGAAGTTCCCCATAGGCTAACATTGTACCTCGGTAGGTTTAAACTACCGAAGTATGTAGTCAAAGTTTTTTTTAAAGAGACGGTACTTCGACTATCGAATAATCAAACGATTTTTACTTTGAATCAAAGTCGTAGTCGAAGGTTGTAGTAGCCTATTGGATGGTCGAAGTACCCAAAAAAACACTTCGAAATTCAAAGTTTTTTTACTTCGAATCCTTCACTCGAGCTTAGTAAATGTGCCCCCTGATGTTGGTCTGTTCACTTTACTTTGGCACCGATATCTATACTGACTAATGTAGCTGTAAATCTTGACCCTCTTACACTGCTTCAAGTGAAAATGTATTCCTCGAGTCTAAAGGGTTTGCTTATGGTTCATTTATTTATATGGAAAAAAAATCCCCCACTATCTGTGTATAATGATCTGTAATATACTGTAATCATGTCGCTTTATAGGTGTTTTTTCTCCTAGTCTTTCCTCACAGTTTTCTTCCTTTACTGTTACCCATTTACTTTCACATGTCTGCACTCTCTCCAGCTCATTGATATATCTTTTTTATAGACTGGGGCTCAAAACTACACTGTATACAAGATTACACAACAGGGATAATTCATATACTAACTGTAACAGGAAGAAGCTGAAAGAATAAGAGCGAGAACCTTCCATTTGCTGGCCAGGCAATGGCCATTAGTATGTATGTGTGTGTGTGTGTATATATATATATATATATATATAATATATATATATATATATAAATGGTATAGTTTCACTTTAAATTAGAACTAAACCCCTCTACAAAAACCCCCTTCCAGCACCCCCTCATCTCTCCTCCTGCACAGTGTATTATGTAAAAACCTGAGCTAAAAACAGAGTAACACAGCGAAGTTCCTAGGCACCATCTTCTGTCCATTTGTCTTCAGTGATGCGGACCCTGCAGGTGAATGAATGCACTGTTGAAGCGGATATCTGACTAGCTCCAAATGCGCATGCAGGGTGCGTGTCGATGAGACACTAAGGGGCAGATTCACTAAATGGCAAAGTGACTAACGTTAGCGAAAGTCCGCCAGCGTGACGTCATTTTGTCGATTTACTAATGGGCGCAGCAGTAACTTCGCTAGCGAAGGAGACTCTAGCTCACTTACGCCTGGCGAAAGGACATAACTACGCAAATTCACTAAGGTGCGGAAAGGCAAAGTGCAATAGAGTAGATATGACTTCCTCAAAAAACCCGGCTTCCCCCCTACATATAACATATGGCTCATAAACTATACACTGGGATCATGCGTAGGGCAATATAACAACTCTATTTTATTTTATTAAGGTTTCCCAGGCTTGCTATTCCCCAAACACATACTTACCGTGACTTGCAAGCTGTAGACGTGTCACATCTCTCTTCTTCCTTTGACTCTCTTCACTCTAATATCTCAGCCATCTCTTGTCCTAATGTGGCTACCTCTGTCTACTACAGCACTCTCACCAATGCCCTTAATGAACTTGCTCCTACTTGCTCCTACAAAAACTAAACGTGATAGACCCATACTACTTCAACCTTGGCATACTGCTCATACAAAAGCAATCCAAAGACACGCACATGCACTTGAGCATCGCTGGCACAAATCCCACTCGCTGGCTACAAATCTGCCCTGTGCTCCTATAACACCAGCCTCTTCCAAGCCAAACAAACATACTTTACTTCACTCGTTAACTCCCTTTCTAAAAAAACCAGCACAACTTGTGGACAATTTGAGACGAGTCTGTATCGGAAACCTAATGCATTCATTTTATACGCCAGTTGTCATCATAAAAAATGGCTAGGCTCCACTATACCAGATTAACAGAATAAAAAGAAATTGCAGCAGACAAACGAATTATGAAAAAGAGAGTGTAATCCTGACTAAACAATTTAAAGAAAAAGGATACCATGAAAAAATAATAGAAAACGCTAAAGCAATGTGTGACAAAAAAGATAGGAACGAACTCTTACAAAATAAAAATCTAAAACGACAAACTCCACTAGAAAATCATTTTATTCCGTTTATTACAACATACAATAATTCGAATAAAGAATTGGAAAAAATAATGCAAAAACATTGGCATATACTCCATAAAGATACAGATCCTAGAGAACATCTGTCTGTGAATCCTCGTGTAATTTTATAGAAAACCGCAGAGAGAGATCCAAAGAAAGACGGCAATTTACCTAATAAGGCATTCTTTCCTACGTGAAGCTCGGTAAGTGCAATTGCCCATAGGGCACTCCACACAGTTTCTGGCGATATTACACTATTGCAGCCGTTCCTTAGGTGCGGCTAAGATTTCCGCGATAAGGATATTATCAAGAAACAACTTTGATATCTGATTAGCGACACACTCAAAAAAAAAACTGTAAAAAACTGTAATACACTATATTGTTTTATTTCTTTATTTTGATATTGGGGACATATATACCGACTAAGTGCACCAAACCCAGAACCTTTTTTACTTGAGCGCCTAGTCTACAACCGACTAACCTCATTCCTCTCTGACAATAACCTGCTGGACCCCCTACAATCTGGTTTTAAGCCACAACACTCCACGGAAACTGCCCTGACTCGACTAACTAACGACCTTTTTACCGCTAAAGCCAACAATCATTTCTCACTACTAATAATGCTTGATCTCTCAGCTGCATTTGACACTATAGATCACCCTCTCCTCCTTCGCTTGGCCTTCGTGACACAGCCCTGTCCTGGTTCTCTTCTTACATCACCAATCGTTCCTACAACGGAGTAGCATCTTCTTCCCTACCTTTTTCTGTTGGGGTTCCTTAAGGCTCTGTCCTGGGACCCTTATTATTCTCCCTCTATACTTCCTCCCATGGCAAATTAATCTGCTCGTATGGTTTCCACTACCACCTCTATGCTGACAATACACAGATGATCTATCTCTCATCTCCTGATCTCAACCCAGAACTCCTAACTCGCGTCTCCTCCTGCCTGTCCGCTATCTCTACCTGGATGTCGCAACACTACCTTAAATTAAACCTCTCTAAAACTGAAATTGTTCTCTTTCCTCCAACTAACACCAGTAACATCCCGGAAGTATCCATCATAGCTAGCAATTCCACTATCAACCCCTCTACCCAGGCCCGGTGCCTTGGGGTCATCCTAGATTCTGCCCTGTCATTCACTCCTCATATCCAGTAACTTATTAAATCATGTCACCCAATATGCTGCCAAAATTTTTATTCACTCTCTCTTCATATTACGTTTAGACTACTGTAACTCTATTTTAATTGGCCTTCCCCTCCAGAGACTCACCATTCCATAATGAACACTGCTGCAAGGCTGATACACCTCCGCAACCGCTCCTCCTCTGCCACGCCATTCTGGCAATCCCTGCACTGGCTTCCACTACCTCTCAGAATTAAATTCAAATGAATGACCCTTACATTCAAAGCACTTCATTACTCTGCCCCACCCTACATCTCTGAACTCATCTCTATATACTCACCCAACCGCTTACTACGCTCCTCTACTGACCTGCTACTCAACTCTTCTCTCATTACCTTCTCACATGCTGCATTCAAGACTTTGCAAGGGCTGCACCCCTCCTCTGGAACTCTCTCCGACGGTCTGTCCAACTTTCTCCCAACCTTTCTGCTTTCAAGAAATCTCTTAAAACGCACTTTTTTGAGAAGCCTACCCTCACTCTGCTTAACTACCAAACACAACACCACATACAGTACCACATTTCTCAACGTATATAATTCATGTTATTTAGTTGTATAATCACATTTACATTACAGCGCTACGCAATATGTTGGCCTATATAAATACATGATAATAAATAATAATAATGTATTGGCTGCAACATATACGTCCATTCAACTTTATCTTACCGCTGTATGCAAATTAGTCAACGCTACTGAAACTTCACTTCGCTTGCCGCAGTAACGCTAGCGCTACTTCACCAGCGTTCAGCGCCCTGGACTCGGATTTTAGTGAATTGCCGTTGTCCTGGCAAATTTACGCCTGGCGAAGTGCAATGTGAGTAAAGTGGATGATAGCGCAAATTCTGTGCTTAATGAATCTGCCCCTAGGAGTATCGTAATAGACAGATGATGGCGCCTGGGAACTTTTGCTGCACTGCTCTGCATTTTTTGCTCAGGTTTTCAAACAAAGGCCATTTCTTACATAATAGAATGTGCTGGGGAGGGAGAATTGAGAAGGGCCCATGGAGGGTAGTTAAGGGGGGCTCTTGTACCTAAGGGGGTTTAGTTCTTCTTTAAGTAAAAGGTGCCCAATCTGTGTATTGTTTAACTTTGATAAGATAATATGCATAGCAGCTAATTGCACTGGCCCGTAATTTGTACAAAGTATGTTACCCTGTATTACTTACCATTCAAATCATTATAGTAGACTTTTTCACATTTTGCCCTGTATAGCTCAATAAAATAACAAGAACCATTAAAACAATAGGTAAAAAATATAAAAAATTGGGCCTGTTCACTCCACTCATGTTGAACATGGGGTATACTAAACCTTTAAGGGGAATGGGAGCACAGCAAACAAAGTAATGTTATAACACACTGAGGATATTGTTGAAGGGGAAATGTGGTGTAAGGAGAGCAAATTGATTATAAAACAGAAGGAAAGGGTAGAAAGATGAGTAATGCCAAAAATGAGGGGATAGGGAGAAAAAGAGAGAACAGGGAGACAAATCTTGTAGAGAATAGAAGGAAAGAGTGGAAAACGAAAGAGAGAGAAAGAGAGAGGATAGAAATGTAGGGAGAAGTTGAAAGAGACAAAGAAAAGAAACAAAGGGTGGAAGATAGATGGACTAACAGAACAAAAGAAGCCTGTAGAGAGCACATAAGGCCAGCAAAATAGTGGAGGAGTGTGATACAGTATGTGGTACATACAGTATGTAACCACCTTTAAATGTATTACTGCACTAATTGCATATTCCATATGTATATCTGGGTTCTGCCAAGGTGTGTGGACATATGTTGTCAAAGGGGTTGTTCACTTTTCAATTAACTTTTAGAATGATGTAGAGAGTGATATTCTGATGCAATTGGCTTTCACTTTTTATTATTTGTGGTTTTTGAGTTATTTAGCTTTTTATTCAGCAACTCTCCAGTTTACAAATCCAGCATCTGGTTGTTAGGGTCCAAATTATCATAGCAACCATGCCCTGATCTAAAGGAGATACTGGATTATGTTCAGGAGAGGGCCTGACAGAAAAATTTGTTATAAAAAGCAAAAGCAATATATTGGTAAGCTTACATTTCTTTTTAGATGGAGTCAGTGACCCCCATTTGGAAGCTGTAAAAAGTTAGAAGACAAATAATTCAAAAACTATAAGTAAAAAAAATGAAGGCTAACTGAAAATAACAGTTAACTTAAATGTGAACCACCCCATTATTTGGGTGTGTTAAATGATTGACAAATTATTTGGGGGAGCCCTTGCCATTATGTTCTCTGGTGGACCCTACTGGCCCTAGGCTGCTCCTGGTATGTCCATTTGTGATCTGCATGTATGTATTGGCAACGGTGTCATGTGATGTATTTTGGAATCCAGTTAAGGTACAGTATAAGTGTTGCCCTGGTGGTGTTTTCATGAATTTCCTGATTCTGTATTTATTCAGCTACATGCATGTACATGCATAGTCTTGAAAAAGCCTAGGGCCATACGGGAAGATTCAGGGAGATTGGTCGCCTGGCGACTAATCGCTGCGTCTTTGAGGCGACTAATCTCCCTGAATGGCTTGCTGGTATCTAGCACCCGCTATCGCTAAAGTCACCTGCGCCTATTCACATGCGGCAATACGTTTTTTAAAGTCGCTCGAGGCAATTTCGAGCGACTTTGAAAAACGTGTCGCTCACGAGGCAATTTCGAGCGACTTTGAAAAACGTGTCGCCTCGTGTGAATAGGCGCAGGCGACTTTAGCGCTAGCGGGTGCAAGATACCAGCAAGCCATTCAGGGAGATTAAGCGCGGCGATTAGTCGCCAGGCGACTAATCTCCCTGAAACTCTTACCGTGTGGCCTAGCCCTAAAACAGCAGAGAACCTGCAGCAGAGGTGTCAGGCAATGACAGTCGCATGACAGTATTCAGATGTCCAGAGTAATTCATGTGCTCCTGCAAGACTATGCATGTACAATTTTTGTTCAGTACTTGGTAAAATACTCAAGCATTCGGTTAAAAAAACAAGGGAACCCTAGGTCTCTGCAGTCTCTTGATGTTTTGAATAGGAAGATGTGTATTCATGTCTACCAAACTATGCATTTCTTCAACTCAGCCTTATTATCCACTTTGACCTCTGTCACTGTCCAGTAAACAGGGTTCATCTCACTGTTCCAGCAAGGACCTCCTTGTCACCACTCTTCTAGTACCAAAAGCATGCAGACCAGTAAGTAGTATGAATATGCAGTTCTTGTTTCTGATATCGTCTGATGCCAAGACTGTTCAACATTTCCCATTGAGAGGTTAACTTATGGTCTAGAATTGTTATGCACTCTTATCTGCTCCTCACAGGAACAGCAACAGCCTGTGATTGCACATAAGGATTGGCTTTAAGGCACGAAAATGCAAAAATATGCATATTTGCACTGAAATCCACTGATGCAGTGACTTTGAATGCACTTATAATAAGGAGCAGATTGGAGAGCATCAGCTTTTCTCTTCCTGTATAGAAAACATGGGTGGATGTAAGCCGATAAACAGCTTGATGTGCCACAAACGTAAACCCTATAACATAATTTTAATGGTTCCTAGAGGACTGCAATATGCAGCCCGGAGTAAGTTGTCAATACAGGCCCATCTTTATATGAGTTGAATGTGTTTTCTTTGGAGTTTTTCTTCTCATTATCTTTTTCACCGCAGTGGGGGAAGGATGCTAAGGTTGTAGTGGTTATGGTGAAAGGTAACTGTTTTCAATATCAACGCTTTTTTTTTTAATTCAGTCATTTTAAATATAACCAGTAGTTCCTTGTCAAGTAATGATGAGAATCTGTATTATAAATATTTAGGTGCAGAGCCAGCTGAATAATAATTGTCACTGGTTGGCCCTAAATGCTTTTCAACTGCAACATCTTTTTTTACGCAGTTCCCAATAAACACAGTGAAAAAGGAAATGGTTTGGGGGATTTGCTACCATCTTTTTAGACAATTCAGTGTTTATTTTTATATTGGCTAACTTAGATGATAATCACAGCAAGCTTTTAAAACAATTGAGTTCCTTTTTAAAAGCTGGTTTATAAAGAGGATGAGAAAGTTCTGAAAGCTTGCTGTGATTTATATCTTAGTTAGCCAAATGTCATCCGACATTTGTATATCTTACCTTATTTCTGTCGCACCTGACTTGACGCCTGCATCTGGGCAAGATCAGCTGGTTTGAAGACTTCTCCGGCCACTTTTACATTATATTTGCTATGCTATACATTTGCTATGCTTTATCAAGTTTTATCCTTTTTTTAATAATTTACACGGTACAAAAAACTCTTTCTGTTCCTCCAGGTTTTCTACCAGCTATACTTCTTTCAGAGGATAAAACACTACGAGAAAGTCACAAATGGGGGCAAAGGTTATGGTTGTAGGTTCCACAATCAATGATGTGCTGGCTGTTACTACATCCAAGAGAGACAATCCAGCAAGAAATAAAAGAGGAGGAAAGCAAGGAAGCACAAGAAAGAGCCGTTGTGCAGACAGAAGGTACAGTAAGTGTGATGTAGTCCTGGAAGTTTTTTCATAGCATCATAACCAGAACCCCAAGTGAACTGAGAAAAATGTTGCTGCTAATTTGTCTTAACTTAAGCATGTAAATATGTGTAGTCGTTCTTAAAATTATGTGTGAGTGAATTGTTGAAATGTTATACTTAAAATAAATTAGCAGTGGCTGTTGCATACACATCTCAATTTCTTATTCAATATAATAAAGATTGATCTGCATTTTCCGTCCAACTTTATTTGTGCATTGCATTCACCTAAAACCGCGACTTACTTGTTGTAATGTTGAATGTTCCAACAACATAGAAAAGTTCTAGACAAAGACAAACCAGATGATGGAACTCATCATTGAGTGCAGGTAGGAGCCAGAGCATTCATATTAAAGTAAATGTAAAACCTATTTCCATTAAAGAAGAATTAAAGTTATATCCACAGGGGGTGCTCTCTCAGTGAATATAATCAGTTACCGGATACACGAGACCAGTGCTCCTGTCTGCTGAAAACAGCACCGGTTTGGGGTACTTCTGTAGGAGCAACACAACATGAACGTGTTCTTCCTCTTCTTCATTCTTTTGCCTCCAATAAGGATTAATTATATCTTAGTTTGGATGAAGTACAAGATACTGTTTTATTATGACAGAGAAAAAGTATGTCCACATTGGAATGTTTGACAGACCATCCCAATCTCATTTTAGTTCAGACATGGTGAAACTGGTTCATTTTTAAAGGGGTATTTCACCTATAAAGTCACGTTTAGCATGATGCATGTAAATACAATTACATTACATTTAATTATTTGATTTTTTTTTTAAATTATTAAGCTTTTTTTTAGCAGTTCTCTAGTTTGGAAATTTCAGCAGCTATTTGGTTTCTATGGACCAGTGCACACTAGCAAGTACAACCAGGCAATTTATTTCGAGAAAAGCATGGTAAAAAGATAATTTGTGCCAAAATCATTAAACCTTTACTATTGTTTACAGAGTTGAAAACACAACTGTGGACCCACAAATTTCCCTGCAGTCAGTTGCATGAAAAACCCTCTCTCTGAAGCAAAACATAGCTCCAGGATTCCCACAGCTCCCAGTGGGAGCACGCATTACTCTTCAGCCAAACACCAGAAATAAAGTCTACTGGATTTAGAAAACGCTCACTGCAATTGTTAATGATTCAGATGGGCTCTGGCACAAGTGCACTTTCTGAGGCTTCAAGTTTCCTGTATTAATAAAGAAAGTAGCCGATGGTGTATTACCCTTTTATATAAAAAAAAACCTTAATCTCATCAGATCTACTCTCTACGTTACGTTGGAGCAGTAGTCAGCTCAAATGTATATCGCATAAAATGAGGCTTCCTGGTGATGCTGTAACCTGATGGGAAATGAGCCGCAAATAGTGAAGTACAGTGAGGACTTCCCTCCAATGGCCCAGGAACCGGTTATACTTACAGGATGTCGATCATTTTAAGCATATCTGTGCAAGCGGTACATAGTCCGGCTGTTGTTTGGATGGACTGCTACAAGTGCTGGTTATGGAGTGCCTGGGTTGTTATGATCCTTCCCTCCGTGCTGATGCTTCTGAGAATGAAATTGTTATGCTCAGTAGCAGCACTCGTCGAAAAAAAGGACCCACTTATCCGTAACGAAAATGAGTCAATCCTTGATTCTCAGCTGAACTACGCACCGCTCACAGAGATATGCTTCAAACTATCAACGTCCTGTACGTATAACCGGTACCTGGGCCATTGGAGGGAAGTCCTCACTGTAACAGTAAATCAGAATAGACGGCACTTCTTGACAGTTTAATTAAGCAGGTTAAGGGCTTTGATTCCTGCAACCTGCTTTATTCAACTGTCCAGAAGTGCCGTCTATTCAGATTTTTCTGTTATTGGATACAGTGGGGACGCTGGAGACTGAGCACCTGGCAGGAGGAGGAACAAGCGGTGAGCTTGAGTGGTCTCAAGTTATCTTGTGAAGTCCTCACTGTACTGTGCACTATTTGCGGCTCATTTCCCACCAGGTTACAGTATCACCAGGAAGCCTCATTTTATGCGATATACATTTGAGCTGACTTCTGCTCCAACGTAATTTGAATTTAGTCAATTTTAATGAATCAGCCCCAACTGTACCAAGTGCAACTTGCAAGCATGACAATACTGGAATTCTGGGGAGAAATGCTGGATTGTGGCAGATGGAGATGCACACTGCAGTAAGTAAATTATGTACCTCTGTGCAAAACTTTTTATAGAGGCAGTTTTATAGAAGATTTTTTTTTCACTTTTCCAGTTTTGGCTAGTTACTATTGATGAAAAAAATATCCTCAGGGCTGGGAGGATGCAATTATGATAATGTTTACAGCTATTTAGGTTAGGAGTTATGGAGTTGCAGATATATGTTCTATAGGATATAATTTGACATGTAAATGTACTGTAAATAGCAAATTCAAATATTTTAAAAACATGCATTTTTATAATCTGCCGCTAGATGGCAATAATGTTTATCATACCAATGATGAAAAATGTGGTTAAAGCTTGGCAGTTGCGCTGTAATAGAGTGGGAACTGGTACCCAGACCCTATCTCCTCATACCCCATTATGGTTTAACGTAAATCTGTCGCAACTTCTTACTGTACCAGATACTCACCTATGGGCCTACTACAAATATCTAGGGGATTTGTATTTGGATAATACACTTTTTTCCTTTCAACAACTTAAGGACAAATTTGATCTGCCAAATGGAATGTTTTTTCGTTACTTACAGTTGAGACATGCTCTCAATCAACAATTTCAGTCCAACACTCCCAGGATTGAACTTTCCTGACTAGAGATTCTAGTACGTAAGGAGCATCTACCAAAACCACTATCCGCAGTATACACTTTATTGCGTACCAGTTACCAAACCACAAGGCAGGAACTGTTGCAGAAATGGATTGTTAACATTCCGGATCTTACAATGGAGCAATGGTCATATATACTGGCCAATTCTCTTACCCCCTTGATCAGATCCAGACACTGACTTATCCAATACAAGTACTTGCACCGTGCCTACTATACCCCCTACACTCTACATAAAATGAATCCGGCTTTCCCGGACAAATGCAACAGATGCAATAGCCCTAATGCAGATTTTTATCACATGGTTTGGGAATGTGCCCAAATCCAACACTTCTGGACAGAAATAGCTGATTATATAACTCAACTTATGGCAATGCCAGTGGAATACCACCCTAAGGTTTTACTGCTCAACTACCTACAGGATACCACAACTTCAAGAACAGAAAGGACTCTGCTCACCTTCCTCCTGTTTCATGCGAAACGGGCAATAGCCATAAAATGGAAAGACGAGAGCCCTCCTACCCTTAGTTACTGGATAGCTCTGGTGGAACAAACATTACCCGCTCTGGAACAGATTTACTACGCAAGGGGGTGCCCTACGAAATTCAATAAAATCTGGACACTTTGGCTGTTGCGCAACGAAACTTATACAAACAGAACAGTAAATATTCCGACCCAACCAATGGACTGGCTTGAAGCCCCCATCTAGACCCTAGCCGACTAGCATTATTCAGATTGTCCAAACACCTGTACTTAACCTGCAGTTGGTTTTCAATATGGTTAATATTTATTGCAATGTCTTGTTGTCTCAAGCAGGCTTCCAAAGTTTGTGATGCTGGTTTATCATTTTATTTGTTTCCTTTGCAGATTGGTCCACCTTCCCCCCTCCCTACTTCTTCTTTATACTGTCTTCTCTTTCCTACTTCTCTTTTTCTTTTTTCATTCTTGTCACTTACCTCTATGTTGGGGATCCCAAGGCTGTAAATTAAAAAAGGCTTTCAGAGATGTGAAATGCAATATACCTGTAACAATCTTTTTCTGTATGCACTATATTTTGTATGCTTCTGAAAGTTGAAAAATAAATACCTTTTAAAAAATAATGTTTATCATATGTACAGTAGCAGGGAGCCTAACCTGGTTAAGGTGGGCAGTGAAAGTACATTTTTGATACTATACTGACTCCTTTGACTAAAATGGAATAATGAATCCTAGGTTCTGGTTTACTGTGCTCTATTATTTCACCACAGCACAGTTGTAAAGTTCAGGAATTCATTCAGCAATAGATTGTCAGCTTTGAAGCCCAAAAATAGTTATGAAGCACTGAAATTATTTATACATTTTTTTAACATGATCTTTCTTATTTTCTGATAGTTCATAGTTCATGGTTTAATGTCATAGATGATCATAACGAATGAGGCAAGGAAAAAATTAATGTCAGACCCCAGTGTAATTGAAGGGGTTGCCATAGTGTTATCCTTGTCCCTTGGCACTTCATCAGCACGCCAGAGAAAATAAGAAAAACAAAGGTAAAATGCGGATCCCTCTCCTGTAGGGATCATGCACTGATCTCCCTAACCTCCCAGTCCCTGAACACTTATTAAGGGCCCCTCTTATTAGTTTTGGGTAAACAGTAAAGACAGTTCTCATGTGCAACGGACTGAATACAAAAATGATTTATACCCAAACATAGGGCCAGAACTAGGGGTAGGCAGTTGCATAGGCCATAACTTGAAGGGAGAGCAAGATAAAAGTGCACTGTCCCTAAAGCTGGCCATAGACGCAAAGATCTGATCGTACGGATCGAGGATTCGTGCGATTTTCAAACCGTGTGTGGAGAGTCGCGACATTTTTCGTCCGGCGGAGATTGGTCGTTTGGTCGATCGGACAGGTTAGAAAATTTCTGTTGGCTGCCGATAATATCTCTGTGTGTATTGCCGATCATACGATTTTCAGTGGGAGACTGTCACTAGCTTTGGTTGGACATAGATATCGTACGATTGCTGTCAGGGGCAGAACATTGCTGATCTGTTCTTTAACTAATCTGACTGGTAAGACTTTGATCTGAATGGTTAGTGGCGGGTCGGGAGATGGGAAAGTCCGATCGTATGATGATTCGTACGATCGGATCTTTGCATCTATGGCCAGCTTTAGGGTAAGGTTAGGTTTAGGTGGTTTGAAAACGAAACATTTTAAGTAAACAAATTAATATTTAGTTATATGGAAGTTGACGGAGTGCAATAAGGCTTGAGTATTAATTGAAAGAAACAACTATGTCATTTTTTGATCTAATTTTTTTAGTCCTTCAGCTGTTTTTCCATTTGTCAGTGAAATGTGTAGTTTAGTAGCAGATGACAAAAGGCCTGCAGGTTCTGTTACACTAATGAATATACATGTGGAATAATGTCTCCACCCCACTGTAAAATATAGTGTATTTAAAGTCAGCAAGGACTTCCACAGTGTTTTGTAAAATACACTAGTTTCAGTGAGTCAATGACACGCACTAATACTGATGGCATCACTAAGCACTTTTTTAGAAGCATGTACAGGTTATATATAGCTTTTGTGAATGATTTGCTTTTTTATAGTATTTTCCCAAAGGGGTTCCTGCATTGCTAGTAGGAACCCAAGCCAACTGCCCACCAAACAGGCACCTGTGAAGAGGGTTGCCACCTGGTATTTTACCGGCCTGGCTGTTGAAAATGTTGTTTGATGCCAATGTTATTTATAGGGAAAAACCATAAAAATATAGGAATGACCGTATTTTTTTTCCAGAAAATGTGGCAACTAGGGATGCACCGAATCCTTCTGCCTGACTGAACCGAATCCAACTCCTAATTTATATATGTAAATTAGGGGTGGGGAGGGAAATCACGTGACTTTTTGTCACAAAACAAGGAAGTAGAAAATATAAATTCGGTTTGGTATTCGGCAGAATCTTTCGGAAAGGGTTCGGGCGAATCCAAAAAAGTGGATTCGGTGCATCCCTAGTGGCAACCCTACCTGTGAACAATGGATATGCAAAAAAATTTAATTGGGCATTAACCCAATTAGAATATCACTTTGTGGACCCCTGGGTTCAGATAATTTGCTTTGTATCATAATTCCTTTTATTAACATCTGCATCTTAAAGCTAGCAGAATTCCAGAGGCAACTAATATGTATTTTACCTGTTTGCACAATTGTGAATCCTGCGGCTAAACTATAAATTCTTTTTTTATAGTTTTATTATATAATATATGTGCATTTAGAAAACATGAAAATTTCTACACAGCAGCAACTGAAGAGTTAACTTACTAACCAAAGGGCGGGACCAGTTGCATTGACCATGCATTTTATCACACAGGAAGCTGCTGGATGATTGGCTGAGGTTCACAGCATGTTTTGCTGATTATACGGTGTCCATTTTAGGACATCTATGTGCAAAATTACAGTGTATCTGGCTGTCTCTCCAAACTAAAATCTCTATTTTACTCTCTTTTTTTAAAAAAAAAGATCTTTATTGTGCCTCCCCTGTTTAGCTCTTTGTTCTCCCCCTACGTGTAAGGCTTTTTTGGGCTGCAGCGTACTTCTCCATCCTGCTCCCTCCCCCCATGTCACTCTATCCTGCTCCCAACTTTCTCCACCCACCTCCCTCCGTCCTGTCACTTATTTCATACGTCATTTGACCCACTCCCAACTCCCTCCCTCCTAATTTGTCCATGCTGCAGTATTCTACCTGTTCCTTACAGTGGTAATACTCTGAAGTTTCTAACTATAAGTTGATGTGTGGCCGTACATTAAATTAACCTATATGTTTTATTTTGAGCTCTGTCTGCAATTAATTTGAGAGTATATAATAACTTATAGTTAGAAATGCAACAGAATCCCTACTAAAAGCAAAAAGATCCATTCACTAAGCACTAGAAGAACATACAGTTGAATTAAGGGATTGCTTTATTATATAGATTAATATCCATCTTTAAATCTGATTAGTTGCAGTTTGACAAAAGATAATACTGTATACTAAAACTCAATAACTGTATGTTTCACAGGCTTTGTGGATGATCTTGTGCCATGTAACAGGCCAGAGGTATCAGGGAGAAGGTAGAATCATGCAGCAAGGATGAATCAGGAAGTAAAAAGCAGGTAGAGTGCTACAGAGGGATGGAATCAGGTAGCAGGATTGAGGGAGGGGATCAGAGAAATTTGGATGGAGTGAGATGGGGGAGGGAATAGGGTGCAGAATGGAGGGAGGTAGGAGGAGGGAGTAGAGAACAGGATGGAGGGAGGTAGGCGGAGGGAGTAGAGAGCAGGACAGAGAAAGTATGCTGCAGCCTGGAACAATCACTTACAAATAGAAAGATTACTAAGACTTTAACTGGGAGGCGCAATAAGAATTTTCATTAACAGAATTTACAATGGGGAGGGAGCAGAACGCACTGCTATTTTGCACACAAATGTCCTAAGATGGACACCGTTTGGTTACCTGCAGAGCACGTTAGTGAAGAAGAGGGCTGCATGTACATGGTGTGGTATATGTTCAGTTTCCCACTGCTCTCTCAGCTGTACGGAGCCTCCAGGTAGCCGGGATTTGCCTTACAAGCAGACACTACTGGAATTGGTGAGAAATCTGGAGAGTGTGGAATTTTGTAGGAACTCACAGACAACAAAGCGTTTCTGGAGGGTTAAACTTATCTAGCATTCTTTTTTCTGTTTGGATAATGGTGTGACCATGTAACAGGTTGCTGGCAGTCGCCAAACCCCATGGGAGGTGAAGAGGAATAATAACTGGTGCATGGTAATCCCTGGGTGCCTCAGAAACATCTGCTGCTGAGCCAGGTGACATAATCCCTAGGCCAGTGCCATGCCGTTTTGGTACAGTGCAACCCGCCACTGATTTCCTTCTTTCCAAAGGCACTAGACATGAGGGTGACTGGGGATGACATGGATGGCTTTGAGGGAGAAGCATCTAGCACATCTATGGTGTCAGGGGCAAGCAGCCCATACCAACCCACCACTGAACCAGTGATGCACGGTCGGGGCCTCCGGGGTATACGCTGCGACTTGGCTTATATTCGCTCTCTCTTCGGGATCCTGAAATGCATTCAAGTGGTGAGTAATTTAAAAGAAAGATGTGTGAGTACACGGATTTGGTATAATAATTACAATCAATAAGGTGGTCCTATTCCATTGCCTTTTCATTGTTTTGCTACGTCTTCTTCTTAGCAACAGGTTGACAGGTGCAGGTTTGAAATGACTGCTTTTACCAGGCCATGCATATTAAAACTAGAATAGTTACAGTTAGCGATTGTTTGTTAGACAAGGTAACATTAAAGGGGTGGGTCACCTTTAAGTTAACTTTCAGTATGTTATAGAATGGCTAATTGTATGCAACTTTTCAGTTGGCCTTTATTTTTTATACATTTTTTAAATTATTTTGGCCCCAATTTTTTTTTTAAAAAAATGCTTTGTAAGGCTACAAATGTATAGTTATTGCTACTTTGTATTACCCATCTTTCTATTCATATCCACTCCTATTCGTATTACTGTCTCTTATTAAAATCAATGCTAGGGTAAATTGGACGCTAGCAACCAGATTTCTGAAATTGCAAACTCTGTGGTTTTTGAGTTATTTAGGTTTTTATTCAGCAGCTTTCTAGTTTGCAATTTCAGAAATCTGACCAAATTACCCTAGCAACCAGATTTCTGAAATTGTAAATTGAAGAGCTGCTGAATAAAACGCTAAATAGCCACGAAAAAAACACACATAAAAAAAGGAAAACCAACTGCAATTGCAGAATCTCACTCTCTACATCAAACTAAAAGTTAATTTAAAAGTAAACAACCCATTTAACACAAAGGATATAAACAAGAGAATTGTTCTTCTGTTGTTGCCAGATTCAGAATCCATGTACTGATATTACTACTCTTTATTATAACTCGTTATTGTGAAAGGTTCCGTGCTGCTGTCCTGTACCGCACAGTTATACAATATTGTATATATTGATAATTTTACTGTACTGTGCATGGCGGCACTGGAAGAACCCCAGGCTGGTGCAATATTCACAGATGATGAGCACCGTCATGGGATCCTGTCATCGGAAAACATGTTTTTTTCAAAATGAATCAGTTAATAGTGCTACTCCACCAGAATTCTGCACTGAAATCCATTTCTCAAAAGAGCAAACAGATTTTTTTATATTCAATTTTGAAATCTGACATGGGGCTAGACATTTTGTCAATTTCCCAGCTGCCCCTGGTCATGTGACTCATTTTGAGAAAATTTTTTTTTTTTTCCCATGACAGTACCCCTTTAAGTTTAGCAATGCAAACACTAGGATTTTTATTATAAAAAATACACTTACATTAATTCAAAACGTTAACATATCAGAAAATCAAAAAAGCAACAAACCCACCCATACACCCTCCTGCCCGCAGAATACATCCCTCTGTCCATAGGCAATAGTCCAAACCACCAATCACAAGGCCAAACTTGCAAAGTCTTGTTTTTGTCCATATGACCTTTGTACCACCCCAACACAAAAACAATAACTAAACTCCCCCACCCTTCCAGAAATGAATGCAAACACTAGGGGCACCTATAGTGATTTACACTTTTCTGCTTTGACCCAACCTGACCGACATGTTCAGACCTGCCAGACCAGTGAACGATCCAATACCCATTATATGTTCCAATATATTTGCAAGGCCCCAGTGCTCCTTAGGATGCGGCTGGGCGACATACCACCCCTAAAATGTTGCCGCCCTAGGGCCGGGCCTTTGTGGCCTTGCCACAAATCTGAACACAACTACTTGCAGGTCTGTATTTGAGAAAGCAGCCATAGCCATCTCCACAAGTGTAGAAAAATGTAATCTCAGGCTGCTTTATAGTCCCCAATAGAAATGGAACTAAATTAACCCTGGCTCTTAGTCATTCTTAATAATGTTTGGGGACACATGAAGTATGACAGTAATGAAATAAAAAAGCTAATTTAATGGTTTCAGTGTCTTGTTATTTAAACAATTTTAGATGTTGGCTGATACACAACTTACCCACTCCTTACCTCTTGCATGACCTGTTTTGTTTTACCAAGTCAGGCCAGGTAGTGTCTGACATTCTTGGTAATGCCCATTTCTCTGTCATACTGATGTAGCACCCCAGCTATGTAAAATAGGTGTTGTTTTGCATGGAAACAATGTTCTATAATAGAATCTATTAATTAGAAGGTAATTTTTACCTGTAGACACAAATGACTTGGCCTGTGTATATTTAAGGATGAAGTGAATTACCTGGCTAGAGCACTGTTCAACAACGGATTGGGTTGCTTATTGCTGCTACAGTTGTATAGGATTTAACACATGGTACATATATTTAACTGTATTGTACACATGGGTTTTAGCTAGCTGTCCTTTAGCTAATGTCACTACATAGGAAATAATAATGAACCAACGGCACTGTGGATTACAAATGACTTGTGATCACAGTATTTATTTTGTGCTGATAATTTAGCAAAGTCTATGATGAAAGTTTGGCCATGTGAATGTATGTCTGCATAAAGGTTAGGGTAGGAATGTGCAGTGCCCGCTGTACCTGCATCATTTACATGCCCAGTCTTGCTCGCTGGAATGAGCATAATGTTCGGTTGTTGTCAGGGTCACCACGTGAGGGTGGAACTACGGCCAGAGGGTGCCAATAAGGTATATATTAATATTACAGAAAGTGGAACTTTGACTCTGTGCATGCAAACATGTACACCATGTAATAGTAACACCTGAACAATGTTTATAGTGGGTTTACTTGCCCATAACAATTACATTTAGGGACTTTTTTAGCATATGTGGTCCTAGAAGGTGGAATGTAATAGAAATCTAGATAAGGAACAGGCCATATTGATGTGTGCTGGGAATTGTTGTGCTAGATCCTACTGTATGTAGGGCCAAATGTTTCCTATGCCTGTTCTACCATGAGTCTGGATTAGAACCATGGAAATATAGATCATAGCTATTGTAAAGTTTTGTTCTTTTATTCAAGGGGGGGGTTTCCACAGTTTTACACATGCTTGTAAGCCAAGACGTCCAGTGATAATTTTTTTGTGTTTCTGAAAGCAGTGGGTCTGTTCTTATTGTTTATAAAAATCACAATAAACGGACAAGGGACAAGCTTTTGTGGTTTAATAGAGTCAGTCCCCAAACAACAACATTTATACTGTGTCCCCTTTATTTTTATTCTGAGTGGAAGTACCATGGTCTTCCCTATGTGCTAAGCACTGGGATATGTTTCTTGAGCAGAAGCCAGTGCATTTGAAATATGTTAGTAGTATATTAATTATTTAAAGGCTATACCTACTCCTTTTATAAATGTAAATTCCAGCTCCTGCATGCTAAGAAAGAAGTGACACAAGAATGACCAGGTGGAACGAACAAACTTTTGTTTTGGTGTTTGGTGGCACAATGGGTTTATTGGTTAGCATTGCTGCCTCCACCCAAAAAAGGTGTTTTTGAATAATGAAAAAAAATGTAGCAAACATCTCCAGGTTTAATTTAATTAAGAGGTTTACATTTGTTCTGCAACATTATTTCAGGAGAAAGAACCAGTAGTGCAGAAAATGTAAGCAGTCAGACAGGTACTGCTTTTAATTGCAACCACATTTACAAACAATATTAAAACAATTGAAAATGTTATTAATGTATATTGAAAAGGTACTTAAAATTAAATGTTTTGAGTTGTAGAGGTGCCCCCCTGAACTACTGGAGTTCAGATTTAATTTCAACCTGAGCAGTACCTACAAATGTCATAAAAAAAGCTTCTCCTATATTCCCCCTGTATATGCTTGGGTTCCTCCAAAAACCAGCCAAGTTAATTGGCTCCTAATTAGATTGACACTATCTGTGGATGTGATAGGGACCTTAGACTGTAAGCTCTTTTGGGGCAGGGGTCAGTGAATAGTCAGCCTCTAGTAATAATTATAAAGTGCATGATTTTTTAGTATTTTGGTATGAACTACAGCATGATGCTCTTTAACACAAAGAAAAAATATACAAACATTCCATCTGTATCTTTATAAGGGCTCTTACTCATGAGCGTTTTTACCTGCGCTCCCCTGCGTTCCGCATTTCATTTTTTCAAATGGGTCTGAACTCACACAGGCGCATGTAGGCGCCGAACGCAGGAAAAATGCAGCATGTTGCGTCTCAACCTGCGTTCGGCGCCTACATGCGCCTGTGTGAGTACAGACCCATTTGAAAAAATGAAATGCGTCTATTCCTGCGCTCCCCTGCAGCTGAACGCTGAAAAACGGAACGCAGGGGATCGCAGGTAAAAACGCTCATGAGTAAGAGCCCTAAGATGTTTAATTACAGGACCTGCACAGGCTAATTAGGAGCAACTGTGTGCTTTTGTTTTATTTGCACTAGGAAGTGGATTTTGAATATGATTGGGCACAGACCGTAGACAAGCTCCAATAACAATAAGGGTCACTTTGTTTGACTGAAGGACAAAGAATCAGGAGTGCTATGGATTAGTCTTAACCTTTCTGTGTGATTTCCTTTGCTAATAACTCTTGAACATTTAATTTTTTTACACTACCTTTAGGTATGTTTAGAAGCTCCTAAGAGGGTAACTGAACCCTTTCTGAAGTTTAAAACTTTTGTATCAGAAGCAACATAGTTATTGATTTGGCAGGTGGAAAGGGTTTATATTCTTGGTGGTGGTTTTATGTTCTAAAGGTTATGGTTACACCCTGTGCATAAATGGTTTGAAAGTCACACCCAATATACCATTTATTCATACCCAACGGAGCGTTTGAACAGTGGTAACTAGAGGTGAAGGAGAATGCTGAGCTTCAGTAATCTTCTTAGCTACTTTCTATTATACCAGAGAGAGCATTTTGATAATAGAAACTTAAATTATGCTCAGTATCTTTATATTTGTTTTTAAATTAAGCACTTAGTCAATCCTAAGGTTCTGCACAATCTAACTGGAGGAGGGTTTTCCGACAACCTTGCAGTTGTCTCAGCAGCAGGCAATGGTGCTATCAGATGGCAATTGGGAATGCTCACTTTGGTGCTCCAGAGAAATGCCATCTGACAGTGCTAACAATAGATATCATGATTTCCATTGAAATAAAGGTGAAGAAGCTGCAGTTGGCACAAAGACTTTTTTCTTATTACATTCATTTTCCTATTACATTCCGGTGTAACTGCAGCTTTAGGGTTCCCTGCTCAGCCACTTGGGTTTTATTTTTTTTGAATGATCAAATAAGATTTCGATTGCTCCCTCTGATCAGCCATTCCCCCCAAGTTGCTGCATGCATGGGCTGCTTAACCTTCCCAAAAACAACCAGCTTCAGTGCCCTTACATCCCAACTAAATTCAAGATTATTTTGCTACAGAACTTAACCTTCTTGCAATCATTGCATCAGTGCTTAAGTTGAAAAGCTTTTTCTGACATTTGAATTGTTCATGCAATTATAATGCAGTTTATTAGATTTCTAATTCTATAAACCATAGTTGTGTTCTTCTGTAGGACTCTGGAACAAGGTGAGGCAGAGCACACTCTTGAGTCTCTTTCAATGAGAAAGCCTGGTGCAGAGTGTGGAGAGTACGGCAACCCCCAATGTATCAGTAAAATAGAAATAACCCTGCATTTCACTTGCCTTGAGTGCCAGTGTATTTCTATTCTAAGTTAAATAAAAATTGGTAAAACAGATCAATCTCTAGACATTTTTGAGCCATGAAAAATAATTTGCTGTGGGGCCCATTAATATCTACTTATACCACAGGTATAGGGGGGACAAGATTTGGTAGCTCTTTTAATCTTCATTGTGCCAATCTCCATAATCCAGCCATGATGGGATAAGATTTGCACATGAGTGAATGCGCATATGAAGGGGGGAAGAAGGGGTAGGAAGGGGGGCAACGAGTGGTCCTTGTCTAGGTGTTCCCTATGTATAAATCCTATGTACAAATGTCTAAAAAGAGGAAGTTACTAGGGCAGTTACATTTTGAATATTTTAAAGAGCAACTCTGTTAGTGATATGTGGGTAAGAGAAACCTGCATCCGATCCTAACCCACAAAATATTTGTACTGTAGGACACATACCCAACCCCTACTTGCATCTCTCCACTCTGTACTACTTCTGTGTGTACCTCTGTTTCTAAGAGAAGAGGAAGAGTGTGTTTCCCAAGTCTGACCTGCACCCAACCCAAACCTGCAATGGTCACCCAGATTTCAACCCAACTCTGAAGGTTTCAATTCAGCCCACACATTACTAAATTCTGTCCTAATATAGATAATGCTGATGTGCATTTGCATTAGGTTTTCCTACCACATGTGACTTTCAGTTATTGCGATCACTGCAATTGAACAGCCTGCAGGGCAGGAACATGACAATGTTTGCTGTGCTCAGTGTGGACTGCAAGCCAAGGATTCAAGACTTAGCTAACCTTTCTGCCTCAAGTGTTGCACCACGGCACTGTACCCTGCCAAGGGCTTATATTATCCTTATCATTATTCCTTTAAGTATTTCAGTACACCCCCCTTATGACAGGAGCTCATTTAATTGGGCTTAATGACAAAAAGAGACGTTAAATACTATGGATTTATAATATATATATATATATCCATACAAACTGGAGTGGAGCTGAGTCCCAATCTGTGACTTAGCCCACCATGTGAGCAAATCATATATTCAACAAAAAGTTTTCCAGATTTCAAAATTTCGTGAAGAAAAGAAGGAAAATACGTTTATCAGAAAAACTTGCTCTGACAAACTTGCAACGCTTCGATGTTTGCGCTTCTTTAACAAGCATCGCTTGTTAAGGAAGCAGAAACTTCGGAATGTGCACGTATTTCTGATAAATGTATTTTCCTCCTTATTCCACAAAATTTTGAAATCTGGACTTTTTTGTTCAATATACATATATTCATATTTGGATCGTGCACCTCTGGCTTCATCCTTTGGATCGAGTTCAGGCACTGTGGGACTCTATTTATTTATATATATATATATATATATATATATATATATATATATATATATATATATATATATATATATATATATATATATATATATAGACAAATACAAGAGTCCTCTGCACTCAACCCATTATCAATATATTTAAGACAGAGACATTTTGTGCATACTGCTACTGAAAAATGCCTTACCCTTTAAACAAAACAGGGATTGTTTGTCCATATATTGCAATATATTTAAGCTGGCCAAGTACGTCAAAGTCATCCCATATCTGGCCAGTCCTATGCTTAATTTTCATCTGATTCATTAAGAATTCTATTGCTTTATTATACATTTTATAAAGGGACTAAGTTTTGTTTTTTTTTTTGTTTTTTTTTAGCAAACGTAAAGGAAAACCATGATAGTTTGCCTGTGCTGCAGGGATCAGGCTGTCTTTAGTCTCATAGGGTAATCCAATCTGTGCACCACCCACTATGGACTTCAGGGGGGGTATATTTTCCTATTAACTCTGCTTTAGGTGAAACAGTTGAAAATATGTGCCCCTGTGTTAGGTAACTTTGAAATTTTGCTTGTGTAGGTAGAAATTCTCCACTTGCCTAAAAGGAAAAGTATAATCACTAGTGATTATAATGACTTACCTGAGATCCTTGGGGGCTGTTTACTAAAAAACTGCACCAGGTGCAACTTTGGGAGGGTCACATAGTGGTCTTCTTCTGCTTCTTTGATTTTCTCTGTGGTCCTGAGCAAAATTTGCATGCGCAGTTAAGTGAAAAGCCAACTTTTGCATCTAGCTTTGGCTTTTCCCTCAACTGAAGATACAGACCAGAACATAGAGAAGCTCCAGAAAGAAGAAGATGGTATCAGCGTGGCACTCTTACAGCAGTACCCTGGCTAGTGCAGTGAACAGCAGCACAGGATCTCAGGTAAATGATTAGAATCTTTGACATATTCTGACACTTTGGCACCCTACAGTAATTATTCCTTCTCCTTTTAAGATACTGGAAAATAACAATGAAAGCAGCAGGTGAGTTATTTAGCTCCCCACAGCATAAAGCTAGTATTTCCTTCCTTGCTGCAGTGTAGACTGACAATTAATCATCTCTTGCCGATTAGTTTAAATACTATTTTTTTTACTGCAAGGTTTTCTTATATGAGCATCTGTATGTGCTGTGCAGGCACAAATATCCATAATTCAGCCTTAAAAAAAACTGCAAGCACTGTAACAAAAAAATACATTCCATTTCCAAGAATAAATAGGCTTGTGGTTTAACTAGGGGACGAGCAGCCCAGACGGAGGAATGTGTTTTTGGATCTGGTCACGAGTTAACGTCCCGCTTCCTTCTTTTCTGACAAACTTTGCATCTCCTGCTCCTGATGTTGAAATCCTAGAGAATGTTGTCTTTACTTGGTGATTAGTATTTGTCAGCACATGGAACTGCTTTACTTTTTATTGTAACTGTATGTCCCTCTTGTTTCACTCCATGCGTAATCACTGCCATTCATTTGATTTGGCTTTACCAATGTTAAAGAATTTGCGTGGTTTGATCCCTGATGGGTTCAGTGCTGACATAATACATAGGCCTGCTCTGTGGGTTTACTTATAATCCCAGAAATGTACAACATTTATTTCTAAAAGTCTGAAGTCAGCAGCTTAGTTGTAATATATTTACAATAAGGAGTATCCCTGGGCCATTATACAGCTGTTTCATCTCTCACCAGTCCCTGCAAAGAGGCCTACATGTAGCAATTCATTAACATGTACAAGACTATAACTCTCATTAACTAAATGTTATTTTAGCCACCTAGCAAACTTACTACAATTCCTAAATTCCTAAATAAGCATTGGGATTAATGGTAAACACCTTTATTTAAAAATGTCTTGTTTTAAATAACTAATAAATAATGGTGTTAAAGGGCCTGTTTTTTTTTCAACTATTTTTTTTATTATGGCTACATCCCTGCTGACTTATTTTGTGTTTCATATGAACCCATGTGCTTTCTTCCAACAGTTAAATTGTAGGCCTGTCTGGCTTAGAAAAAAAAGGCAGTGGTCTGAAATCTTTTATTCTCATGTATATCCTATAAAGAGCAAATAACAATATGATTATTCCATATATATATATATATATATATATATATATATATATATATATATATATATATATATATATATATATATATATATATATATATATATATATGTATGTATATATATATATATATATATATATATATGTATATATATTGTCCCTTCCATACCAGTTAAGCTTTCAGTAATTTTGTTAAATATTATTGATTATGACTGTACAGGCGGAATTTTTTTTCCATGTGCTTGGTTAAACTGTAAGTAGAACTGTGAGTTCTAATTGTGTAGAACAGATTTTACCCCACGCCTTCTGTACTGCACTTTAAAGTGCCAGATGCTGTTAGTATTTTTTTGTATTAATCTGTACTAGGGCGTGTATGGTAAAAGCAGAGTTAACTTTGCCTTATGGACTTTGGGAGAGGCACAAACAGATGGGTTGTTTAACACCTCCTGCTCCCTCCATTGTGAGCTTCGGGTAATTATCAGCATGGGAAAGCATCCTATAATTATATCACAAACGTATAATTTGTGTGCCTGCTAACTCTTGAATTGCTGCATTTTCTACAAATGCTTCTTAATGTAATATGGTTAGACAGACAAAGGGTTACGCAAGTAAGTCTGTGCTCTGGTTTATATATAGACTTACTGGGGCATAGCCATGTATCTGAGCCTCCAAATGTTATTTTTTTTTGGGAAAACACAGGGCTTTGATTCCTTGGTAAAGTCTTCAAACTATTTTGCAGTGACTGGTACTTTGAGAAGCAGGTTAAGGTAGAGAAATAATTATTTCCTTTTCATTAGTGTTTCAATTATTAATGTTTTGTTTTTCTAACATTTGCATACATTTTCCATAGACTGGCATGGTGATAAATGTACCTGTGGTGTAAAAGGAAAAAACGGTTACAGGTATAGTATCCGTTATCCAAAAACCTGATATCTAGAAAGCTTTCAATTACTGGATATTCACCGCCCATATAGAGTCTATGTTTAGCAAATAATTATAAACCATATTATTTTTTTACCAATTTTTTGTAAAAATAAAAGCGCACCCTTGTATTTGATCCTAACTAAGCTGCATGCATCCATATTGGGGTCAAAATAATCCTATTGGGTTAATTGAATGTTTACATTTTTTAGCAAAATTAAGATATGGTGATCCAGAATATGGAGGGAAAGTCCCCAGATCCCAAGCATTCCATATAAAAGTTATTATACCTGTTTGCACTCGGCTGGTAAAATGACTTTTACAATTTTTTTTTCAACATTGGTTCTGAATCCTCCTTAGAACTGTTTAAGTAATAGGTAATTAGAAGTCCCCTTTAACGTCCGTTGCTTCATCCACAATTACACCTACAATACGTTTCCTTAACCTCTAATTGATCATTTCTGCTCTAAACTGGGGCTGTTTTGTAGTGCTTTGGGAAGGGGGATGAGGGCCACTACAGGAGTCATAACTTCAGTACATGGCTTTCATTTTCCTTTAAGGAGAACACTATTTCAGGCCTATCAGTCTACCTTTTCTTGCAGGTTAAATCCTGGTGAACAAACTTGAAATAGACGGCACTTCTGGGCAGGATTTATTGTAGCAGGTTGCTGGACAGAAGAGGCCTAACGCGTTTCGGGATGAGATCCCTTAATCATACGCTAACAATCCATTGCATTCAGCTTTTCTTTTATACAGTTCATTCTAGTGACCCTAGTGGGTTTTTTTTTTTAAAAACACATCTTTTATTTTACACTCTTAAAAAGCCTTAAAAAAAAGCTTTTAAAAGTTAAAACCCAATATACAAAAACATACTCATTGTTAAAAAACAAACAGAACCGTACATGTTTGCATTTGAGTCTGAACGGAGAGAAATATTACTTTCTTTTTCCCTTTCTTTCTCACTCTTTTCTTCTTTTTTATTCCCTTTATTGTTCTTTACATTTAGGTTAGTTTTTACTAGTGTGAATTTATTGAGTTGAAATTTTATTTTGGTTAGAAGGCAGAGTTTTTTTTGGGGAGAAGTGTATATAACACCTTTCTTCCTTTTCATTTCCCTACTTAAGGTTTCGTATCTATGGCGCAAATTCACTAAGCGCCAGAGCCGAACGCTAGCGTTAATTCGCTAGCGTTTGGCATTTTCGCTACTGCGCAAATTCACTAACGAACGCTGGCGTATTTTCGCTAGTGTTACTTTGCATCCTTACGCCAGGCGAATTTTCGCTAGCGATGTAACTACGCAAATTCACTAACTTGCGCAGTGTACTGAACACTACCTTTTACGCTAGACTTCCTTCGCCACCTCAGACCTGGCGAAGCGCAATAGAGTATATAGGGATTGTTTCAAAAAAAGTAAATTTTTTTTCTAAGTCCAAAAAAAAATGGCGTGTTTTCTACATGATGGGTGATAGGCTGAAAAAGATCGAAAATGTTTTGGGGCTCCGCTTCCTCCCCCCTACATCTCCTGACTCATGGCAACTTACCTAGACAGTGGGCACATGTGTAGGGCAAAATAAAATTTATATTTGCTGATTTGAAGGTTTTCTAGGCATTTGTAGTGCAGATACGTGTTCCTCCATTGAAATTTGAATTTTGCGCCGTATGCAAATTAGCCTTCGCTAGCGTAACTTCGCTTTATATAGCGAATCAACGCTAGCGCAACTTCGCAACCTTACGCTACCCCTGTGCGCAACTTCGGATTTTAGTGAATTTGCGGAGCGCTGGCAAAACTACGCCTGGCGAAGTTGCGCCTGGCGCAACTTCGCATCTTAGTGACTTTGCCCCTATGTATCTATGTATGTACATCTAACTATGTATCCTATAGTTCTTAAGACCCAATATAAATAGATGTTATCATATCTGTAGTTGAGGCCATTTGGAATTATGGTTTCTAATTTCAGAATCCAGAATGCCTCTCTGAGGTTCAGTCTGTGAATGATGTCGCCCCCTCTAATAGAAACTTTAACCTGCTCAATAACTTTGAATTTAATTCCAGTGGGGGAACATGTTGTAAAGTATCTCCCCACCGGGGTTGTTTCCTCCTTGTTGGAGATGGTCCTTTGTGTTCCCTTATACTATCTTTTAGTGGCCGGTAGTCCGACCCACATATTGTTTGTTACAATGTCCAGATTCTAATAAATACACAAAATTTTTTGTATTGCATTTGTAGAAACCAAAATTCTTAAACGTCTTAAACTCCTTGCCCTTAATGATTACTGTACAGGTCTTACATATTGTTGCCCCACATCTGTAGGTTCCTTTGACCGACAGCCAATTCCCTGTTGTATTTACTGGGGCTGATGTGACTTGGCTTGGAGCTAGCACGTTGCCTAAAGTAGGTGCTTTTTTTTTAAACAAATTTTATATCCGTTTGGGACAATATCTCGGCCATTTTGTCATCGCCATTTAGAACTGGTAGGTATTTTTTAATAATGCTGCAGATCTGTTTATACTCTTCACTATACTCAGTGACAAAAAATATTTTCTGTTTGTCTTTCCCAGTGTTTCCTGTTTCCTCCTTGGTGGTCACAGTGTTGTCTCCCTCAAGTGTAGATAGTCTGTTTGCCTTCTCATGCAAAGTTCTAATCAATTCCCTGGAATATCCCAGAGTCTGCAGTCTCTCCCCCAATTGTCTAGACTGTTCTTCATATGCTTCCTCCGAGCTGCAGTTTCTGCGATACCTTACAAATTGACTGTAGGGGAGGCTGTTTAGAGTGTGCTTTGGATGACAACTGTTAGACCTAAGTATAGTGTTCTATGCTGTGAGCTTTCTGAAGATTTGTGTATCAATTTTACCCATGTGAAGGTTACCTGTAAGTGTTAAATCCAAAAAGTTAATTTCTTGCCTTTGGTGTTCCAGTGAGAATTGAAGATTATAGTGGTTATCATTAAGAGATTTGTTAAAATCATCGATCCCTCCCAGATAAACAGCAGACCATCGATGTATCGTCCGTACCAGACTATGTGCTCACGAAAGGGGCACTGTTCCCATATAGAGGTTCACGTAGGAGGGGGCGAAGGGGGTCTCTGGAGGTAGTAACCCCCATCGAAGTGAAAAAAGATATGTGTCAATAAAAAATTCCGGTACTAATAAATTGTAGTGAGTAAAGTCAGTGGTATATTTGTGTGATTCTTTAAGTGTATCTTATATGGCTTGTGAGCCCGTACTATGTGGGATCATTGAATATAAAGATTTGACATGCATGGATATCCATTGATACGTGTCTAACCATTTAAGTGTAGATAGCTTCTCTATCAAATGTCCTGAGTCTCTAATGACCGAACCTAGTTGAGAAACTAAAGGTTTTAAATTCAGATCCAGCCAATCTGAGAGCCCTTCATTAGCTGATCCAATATTTGCCACAATGGGTCTACCCTCCGGTGGACTTGTGTATCTTTGGGAGATGGTGAAAGATTGGTATGATTGGTGTGCGCCTGACCAAATAATCCCAATCACGTTTATCCACCACTCCCAATGATATCCCATATGAAACCAATTTTTCAATGTCTTTCAAAAATTCATCCTGGGGATTAGAAGGTAGAACAGTGTAGGTTTTCAAATTGTGTAATTGTCGTTGGGCCTCTGCTATATAATCCATAGTATCCATAACAACTACACTGTCTCCTTTATCTGCCTGGCGAATAATGATGGAGGTAGTTTCTTTCAGTGTTTTAAGTGCATGTCGTTCCTCAAAGGATATGTTGCACGGTCCTCTTTGCGAACCTTTGAGGTTCAATTTCTTCAGATCATATTCCACAAGGTCCTGAAACATATCCATTGAGGAACACCTGGACTGCAGGGGATAGAAATTTGAATTTATTCTCTTATAAGCAGGGATCTACCCACTAGGTCCTCCATTAAAGGGATCTCTCTGATGGATTACTTTTCCAACATTTGTAGGTCAGTCAAACAACAATATTCCCTAAATGTGCTATTCATGACTGGTTCCTTATCCCACTGTCTAGTCCCATATTATTTCTTCTGCCCGTTACGGTCTGTACCCATCCCACCTGGCCCAAAGTGTCTTTTAAGAGTTAATTTACCAACAAACTTATAGACATCTAAGAGGGTGTTAAATAGGCTAAAATGGTGGGTGGGGCAAAGGATAACCCTTTGCTGAGGATTGCTATCTGTGGCTGGGATAAAGTGACAGAGGATAAGTTCACAACATTTAGTATATCCTGTCTTTTCTCTTCGTATTGGTTCTCAGTCCGTAGGGTCTTTCCCTGGAACCGTTTCCCTCCTTTTCTGGTCTTCTTTCAGGTCGGTCATTCTTCCTGTTCCAATCCCTCTTCTCCTGTTTCACGTATTTATTCCTGGCTGTAGTAGTTTTGACCTTCTTGTATCATCCACTAGTTCTACTTCATCCAGGTATGCCTCAGTTGGAGTATATCTGTTCTGACGTAGAGGCATCACGTCATCTGTGCATAAGACTTTCAGTAGGAGAGAGGAGAGCACTCAAACGCAGATTAACTGCTTGTGATTAATATTTATTTAAGCTGCAATACACTGTCATCTGTGCATAAGTAAATGTCTTCCCCTGAATCGCTAGAGAAGGAAAACGATTTATTATGGTGACGTTGTAATTATTGTTGTGTCCTATATCTCAGGATAGATTTAAATCCTGGTGCATATACATTGTAAGTTGTGTTGAAAAAAAACACGTCCATCAAGCTCAACCTTTTAAGTCTATATATAACCTGCCTAACTGCTAGTTGATCCAGATTTGCCTCAGAGGTGGAAAAAATTCCTTCCTGACTCCAAAATGGCAAAAATCGGACTAGTACCTGGATCAACTTGTACTATGAGCTGTCTTCCATAACTCTGTATTGCCTTACTTGCTAAAAAGCCATCCAATCCCTTCATAAAATAATCTAATGTATCATCATGCACAATTGATTCAGGGAGATAATTCCACATCTTCACAGCTCTCACTGTGAAAAGAACCCTTCTGAATATTTAGACAGAACCTCCTTTCTTCTAATTGGAATGGATGACCTTGCGTCAGCTGGAAAAACCCACTGGTAAATAAAGCATTAGAGAGATTATTATATGATCCCCTTATATATTTATAGATAGTTATCATATCAACCCTTAAGCTCCTCTTCTCCAGCGTGAACATCCCCAGCTTGGCCAGTCTTTCCTCATAGCTAAGATTTTCCATCCCTTTTACCAGCTTAGTTGCCCCTTCTCTGCACCCCTCAGTAATGTGTGCTCTTGACTCTAGAGATCAAAACTTTATGACATTTTCTAAATGTGGCCTTACCAGTGCTGTTTACAGTATAAGAATGACCCCCTCCTCCCGCAAATTGAATACAGCTCAAGACTTTATTTGCCCTTGATGCTACAGCCACGTTTTATTATCTACAAGAACTCCAAGGTCCTTTTCCATTATGGATTTGCCTAGTGCAGTCCCATTAAGGGTATAAGTGGCTTGGATATTTTTACATCCCAGTGCATGACTTTACATTTATTACATTGTAATAAACATTGAATAAACAATATAACATTGAATCTCATCTGCCACTTAGCTGCCCAGATTTCTAGTTTGTCAAGATCCTGTTGCCGCATCCCAGATGGAATTAATTGGGCTGCATATACCTGTTTTGCAATATTGTTGCAGCACGATGCCCACACAAACGCTGCAGAACTTTAAATAGTGGCTCCTAGAATGTTAAAGGGAATATGTATACCCCTTTTTCAGCATGAGCTCAGTGGGAATATTATAGTGGTAAGCATAATTTTTCTTTTTAAGAAATATATGTGTTTCCCTTATTTCTTGCATAAAACTAGAAAATGAAAACACTTTCCAACTTTTTATTCTGTTAGTCACTAGTTGGAGCAAAGAAGCTGGTAAAATAAATTGTATAATAAACTGTTCCATATTACAAAGGCTTCATCTTAGGAAATGTAGGGGTCTGATTACACAGTGTTCATTATCTCTAGCTGAGCAGATTAACCTGTTTATAAAGGAAGCGAGTTCAGTGAAAAAAAGAATAAGTTTCCATTAGTGCTTTATAGTGGCATAAAATTAGAACACCAAGTAATGGGCAACTATCATAGTTGCACTGTTTCCCTCAAAAGTGGTGCAGACTAAGAGTGATGTGCCACCTCCTACACTGTGAGGGAGCCCCTTGTGTGGACAGCCATATTTGTATCATGCACATAAGCACATGGGTCTATACGTTATTTACCAGTGAAATAATGCATATATTATATTTATTTAGCATGTGGTGTGTCCCATTTTATTATGCTTAGGTTCTAACAACATAATTTAGTCAAGTGGTTGAGGTGTATGTCAGTTTAGACTGCCCCTCTTGAAACAGGACCCTACTATCCTTCTGCTATTGCAGTTATTATTTTGAAGACTGCATAAAACTGTTACAGCTTTATGTTGCTGCAGAAAATCTATACTGTATATATATAATATTCTGACTTGAAGTACCAGTCCACTGACGAGTTGTTTTTTCAGTTACTGCAGATTGGTTATCCTCATGTTCTTGATTCAGTGCACTGTTATGCCACAGGGAGATGCTACTCCTACAATGTGTTCAGATTGTGCTTAAATTGATCATATATATTTTTTTTAATTGATGGGTGCATACCACGTATACTGGTGAAATAACACATATATTAATTTTATTTAGCAGGTGGACGTGCCCCATTTTATAATGCTTAGATAGTAACAAAATAATTTAGTCCTGGGAAGTGGTTGGTTTTAATTAAGGGATTACTACCTGTTCTGGGTACTTGTGTTATCATTTATACAATTTGGTGTAGTCATTTTATATTGTTTTCTTTTATATGAACAGTATAGATTAGTGCTGACTATTTTAGAACAATGTCTTTTTTTATGCAATCCACAAAGATTCTTTTAGTGACACTTAATTTCTGTAACCTTGTTATAAGCTCATTGGGAGCTTTTGATAAATTTTGGACCTCAAAGGTATATGTGTATGTTGGTAAAATCATAATTGTTTTGGATCCAGAGAGTCTGAAGTAAGTTGCTCTTCAAATTATTTCATGCCATGGCCCCATAATCTATGGGCAGACTAGGAGCCAAAAAAATGCCTTGGTGGGCTACATCCAGCCTTCAGATGAAAAGCCCCTTATGCAGTAAATAGACTTATTACTTGCTCAAATGTGTTTTGTTTGTTTTTTAATTTTTAGCATTCTTATTCTGTTTTTTGTTTTAGTCTAGAATTAAAAATGCTGTATGCAGGGGCGTAACTACAGAGGAAGCAGACCCTGTGACTGCAGGGGGGCCAGAGATATAGGGGGCAGATGAGGCCCCAATTAATGAACAATTTCAACATATATTTGTAAAAAAGGACAACCTCTGGATAGGTTGGGGGCCCTAAAATGAATTTCCTGCGGGGCCCAGTAACATCTATTTACACCACTGGCTGTCTGATTGTCAAGAGTCTCTGATCCCAGCAGCCAGGGCCTAATTAACTATGATAGTTCAGTTTTATTTTTAATTCAGTTTTATTATTATTTTAATAATTTATCTTTCTTTTCGCCTCTCTACCAATTTGACTTCCAACCTAATCGTTACAATTAAGTAATTAAGCCCTAGCAACCAGAGAGCAGCTTACATTTCAAACCTGAGAGCTACAGAACATAAATTGTAAATACCATAAAACTAAAGATTCATTACCGATTATCTTACAAAACTGACTAAAATGTGAGAAATCGTTTATTGCCTATTTATTTGTCATTGATTTGGGCAAAAAAGAACCAGACAACACAATACAAGGCATGGTAAGAAGTGCACACACTTTGATCTATGGTTAATTTTAGTTCATCCCCTGTCCTTTATTTTTCCCGTCAGCCTGCTGCAACGTTTATAATAGAGGACTGGGGCTCCGGTGTGCCCTCATTGGTCCCGGTAAAGCTGTACAGGGATTGGATGGGTAGGAACTTTCCCTCCACCCTAACCAATCCCAATGCAGCTTTACCGGGACTTAACTTAATCGACCAATGAGGGCACAGAGATCTGAATAGGACAGAAATAATGACCGGGGGGGGGGACCTGGAAATCAAATAAGTGAAGCATGACTGGGCCCCCCTTAAGAGCCAAACTTATGAGGGACCCTTGCAAAAAAAATTTACATTTTGGGTGGGCTGCCACCAATGTTTTTTTTTTTTTTTTTCACTTAAAGGAGGGGACCAGTGGCTTTTTATAACTTGGGGGGGGCAGGCAATCAATATTTTTTTTTTTACTTGCAGGAGGGGGGCCCTGATCACCAATAGCTTTTTATAACTTTGGGGGGTTACTGTTTTAGCTTTGATGTTTGTTTGGCTTGACCCATGATTTCTGATGGCGGCCCTGACTGGCATGGGAGTTTTCTGGGATAAGTGATCTTTACATAATTTGGATGTTCATATCTTAAATCTTCTAAAAATGGATTAAACATTTAATAAACTCAATATGATTGTTTTGCCGCCAATAAATATTTATTATCTCTTAGGGTTTTATAATGAAGGTTCTGCTTTATTATTACAGAGAAAAATTCAAATAATTTTTAAAAAGTGAATTATCTGGTGGGAGTCAATGGGACTTGGCCTTCCTATAATTAGGATAACAGGTTTATGGATAATGGATCCTATACTTGTACATAAATTATCTGTATTCCCCCAAAGGTTAAGCCTGAAACGGTGGTATTGGAGAGAAGCTCCAGTCTAGAACTGGCACACTGACAATATTTGAACTTGTGAGCTACCAAATGCTTTGATGCTCTCTCTTCCCAAGGGCGGCATCCGACCTGATTCTTCTACCTACATAACCTAGTTACTGAGAAATCTGAATCTTACAACAGTAGCATAGAATTTTACTAGGCATTGCAGTCTTAAATAGGAAAGGCTTCCGTCATCACACCTTTTGGTTGAGGTGATGGCGACTGGTAAGTATTGGTGGCTGTATTAGTAGGCCCTAAGCCACTTCCATCTACATTATTGTTACAATAGCTACAGCTTTCTAATAAAGAGACCCAAATGACTCTATGACTACATTTGGGAAGAATTTGTTTTTTTGAAGGGTTTATTTAATTGTGAGTAAATGATGGACTGGAGCATTTTTCCCCACAAAGTAACATCAAAATCTGCCTAAAATAATATGAACATTAAATAAACCATATAGCATTGTTTTGCCACCACTATGGATTATGCATCTGTTACCATGAAATCATTTTGAATTATTTGATTAAAATGAAGTCTATGGAAGATGGCCTTCCAGTAATTTGACGCTTTCTGGATAACTAGTTTCCAGATAATGGATCCCATACATGTACCCTCATTTGAAGGTCAATGCTGAAAGTAGTGTTGCCAGATACTCATACTCTTTTGCAATTCTGCTGCCTTCTGCAATATCTGTGTTTGTAGGAGTATAATTTACATTTGGCAGCTCTGTCTAACAGTTCTTTTGGGCTGACCCTAAGCTTTTCTGGCAGCAGCGAAACCCCAAATCATAATGGCAGAGAAAAACAGCAAACTGTTCCAAGAACCATATTGATTTCTCTCACTGGCACTTTTGCCTATGAGTATGTGGACAGTAACTTTTTAAGACCACACACAATCTTTAGTTTCCAAATACATTAGTCTTCATGGCTGGACAGCCCAGACTAAATTTTTAACAAATCTTAAAGCCCCTACTTACACTCTAGGGAAGGCAACAAGATCCTGGGAAGGCACAGTGCATCCTAATTTAGTTTTTAGTGCACCAAATTATTTCTCCTAGTGGATGTTTTGGCCGTAAAGTTTAATTTACTTTCACACATAATGACAAAAATGTTCCCTGCAGAAATTACAGATGAAGAATATGTCGTGATCCTCTTTTTTTTTTTTTGCTATATGCTCTCATGTTTTCTTTCTAAAATATCTAAAATGTATAACCACCATTTATTAATACTGTGTGCTGTCCCAGAGTAGTTTGCAGTGTCATTTGCCTATAAGTCACATTCTAGGATCATATATATCAGGAATAAATTAAAGCAAAGCTATAGGTACACACTCAATTTTGCTGCTTTCTCCCAGGTATGAAGTTGTTCACATGCACAGTACAGTATTTTAGACCAAGAAAGTTATTGCAGCTACAGTAAAGCACTATGGGACCCTATGTTTATTTATAAAAGAACAATGCCAAACTGGTTTAGGTTATTTGAGTCATTGCGACTAATAAATTCACCCTCACAATATTTCAATTCAAAACCGGACTCCAGGGCTGCACGGTAGCAATATTAACCACTATGGGTTTTTTTTCCATTGGTCATAGTATAGGTTGATGCTATTTTTAATATTGGGTCTTATAAAACATGTTTTCAATTTACTTTGCAGGTCTTGTCCCTCTTTGCATTCATCAGCATTGAAACAATCATGGAGTGTTCGCCTTGTGAGGGCCTCTACTTCTTTGAGTTTGTCAGCTGCAGCGCATTTGTGGTCACTGGGGTTCTTTTACTCCTGTTCAGCCTTAATCTCCACACCCGGATCCCTCACATCAACTGGACCATGACTGTGAGTCCCAATTTTGCTTGTGTAGTCAGGTGGCCATGATGATGACCTCAACGCATGGTCATCTCGAATAAAAATATATAATATATATAATATAATATAATATAATATAATATATGTTTACTTTAAACTTCTAATATTATTCAATTCAGTTTTTCTATATTACAAAAACATTAAAAAATAAAATTAGCCTGATTGATTTTTAGTCATTTATATAATATTTTTATAAATGTTTTTTTTTGCCTTCCTCTGGATCAACTAGCAGTTAGGCTGGTTATATATAGACAGAACTATAAGTTGAACTTGATGGATGTGTGACTTTTTTCAACCTAACTCAGTATCTCTCTCTAAACTATAAAATATATTGTTTGTTTTACCTCCAGAATAGTTAAAATAATTATAATTGGGGTAAAATGAAAGTGAAATTTATAAAGATGTGACACTCTCCTTAATCCTAAGCTTACATTGCTTATGACGATTTCTATCATCATCCGACAAAATCCACTGCAAAGTTAAAAGTGGTGTAAATTGTAAAGTTGTGTATTTTGATTTAGAATAGAAATCGACTATGTCTGCCATAATCACAGAATTAGGTGGTAGTGTGGGATATTTTATGGTACTTTCTTTTTTTTTTGCTCTTTCCATCACACATTGTGTGGGTTTTGCTGAACACGAAAACAATGGGTCTTGTTTTATTCCTATGCAGGGTACTGGCAGGTTAATTTTGTGCAGCTTGCAAGAAAGTGTTTATATATTTTTTTCAAAGGGCATGTTTTTCTTGGCAACCTGGCAAGTTCAGTAAATCGGTAAAGCATTTTTTGTTACTGCTGCCACCAATTTTTCAATTGCATTTGTAAAACCTCTCAATAATATCTTTGCTTGAATTTGCTGTTGTTGAACTCATTGTTAGGCATGCACGGCCTGCACCCGGGCCCCACAGGGGTTAGTTATGTTACTGCTGTGTATGCTCAACCAGCACTGTATTTAGGTCCGATGCTGCCCTAGGCATCGGACCTAAATACGCCCCCTACGTCGTGCGTATGACGTCACTTCTGCAAACCAGCCCGGCCCCCTACCCCTCACCAATGGAATGGAAATTTCCAAATTCCAATGGAAATCCGTGGAAGAGGCTGGGTGATTTTTTTTTTATTTCAAAAAAAGTAATATATAGGTCCCCAAAACCTGCCGCCCTATTCACAGGCCCTCGGGTGCCTTAATATAAATACAGCCCTGTGCTCAACTCCTTCAGGAGAAATTTGCAGCAAGAGAATTGAGCCTGCTGAAGGTAATAAACAAAAATGTCTTGCTGTTATCAATTTGCCTTTACTATGGGATTTGCTTCCTTTGCACAGTTCCTGGTCTTTAAAGGAGAACTCAACCCCCCACTAATAAAAACCCCTACCCAGTACCCTACATAGTCCCCCCCCGCATAGGTGATAACACCTTTAAGTGCCCTTAATCCTTGACTCGCCTATAGGTGCAGAGTAAGCGAGTGGAGCTTGTGGGTGCCATCTTCTTGCTCTTTGGATTTCTTCAGGAAGTAAGCAGCATTTTGGCACATGTGCAGTTGGAGCAGTCTTTCTGTTCGTAGCAACTGCACAGCAAAAGTGATGGACATTGCCGAAGGGAAGGAAGAAAGAAATCAAAAGAGCCAGAATATGGCACCCATGAGCTCCGCTGCTCTTACTCTACACCTATAGGCAAGTAAAAGATTAGGGACACTTATAGGTGTTATCACCTATGTGGGGGGAGAGCAGGGAGTGGGGACTATGTAGGGTACTGGGTAGGGGTTTTTATTAGTGGAGGGTTGAGTTCTTCTTTAAACTAAATTCAGAATATTTTAGGCACCTTAATGCAGTTCATAGGGGTACTATATGTGCATAGAGCAACAGTTTTATGAAACTGAAGAATCAATAACGAATACAGAATGCTCATCTCAGAAAAAAATCGTCGATTTTGAACACCTTTTTGTACGTTTCCCAGAGCCCTGGACCAGTGTACCCACCCGGCAAAAAATGGGACAAGCCATCATTTTTAAATATGTCTCAAGTTAATTGCTGCTAGTATTGTTGACAGTGCCTTTGATTTATTGTATAAGCATAAACGTTCAAATTGTAGGAATAGAGCTTCACTTATGCGGAATGTTTCACATTCATTCTACCAGCCCATTGTAATAATACCAGTACATTGTAATAATAGCTACTTCCTAGTAGGTTAATAATCCGTTATGGCATTCATCCACAGTTACACTTTTGCTGTGTTTTTTTTTTTTTTAAAGTTTTGCTGTCATGCAGCAATTGAAGAGTTAAAAAAAAGCAGAGCCTAAAATAGGCTCAGAAAATCTGCTGACTTGATTCTCCCATTGTCAGCTGAAACTGAAGTGCCCAGTGCCTGTGATGTGGGCTTTTATTTAGCTGTTTTTGCTGGAATGACTGTGTATTATTGCCTGCAGATAGACATGTGATTGAAACCATGTGCCTGCCTGCAGCCCCTCTAGGAACACACACAGAGGTGCACATCAAGCATGATTTGCACTGCTGCTTTCACATTCTCCTTCCCACAGCAGAGGAACTGGGAACACCAATCAACTGTGTAACATGTTCCATATAAGCGTGACAAAGACTATTCAAGAACATACATTTTCACATGCAAACAATGCAGTTCATAGACATTTATAGCTTGCTACTTGCTAGACTGCCACATCTACAGAGTGCCAGCACTCTCTGGGGCAAATTTACTTACCTCCGAAATTTCGACAGCTTCACTGACATCGCAACACTTCGCCAGGACAACGCCAATTCACGAAAATCGGAAGTTGCGTCCAGGGTTTCGAACGATTGCGAAGTTGCGCTAGCGATAATACGAATAGCAGTTCATAGTTACGGTAGCGATGCCTAATTAGCATATGGCGTGAAGTTAAAGTACGACGGACGACTACATTACACTACACAAGGCCAGGGAACCTTAATAATATAAAATAGAGTTGATATATTGCCCTACACATGTGCCCACTGTAAAGTTTATGTGCCATATGTTGGGAAATGTAGGGGGGAAGGAGGGAACCAAAAAAAAATGTTACGATCTTTTTCAGCCTATCACACTGTAAAAAGTTAGACGCCAGCGTTTTTTTGGGAAAAATGTTCAATTTTTTTGAGGAACTCCTATCTACTCTATTGCACTTCGCCTGGTCTGAGGTGGCAAAGGCAAGTCTGGCGCAAGAGGTAACGTTCAGTAAGATCCGCATCTTCGTGAATTTGCGTAGTTACGTCCATTTGCCAGAGTGAAAATTTGTGGCGTTAGAGTGCAAAGTAGCGCTAGAGTCTATCTCCTTCACTAGCGAATTTACACCAGCGCCCGTTAGTAAATCAACGAAGTTCCAAAATGACATCACATTGGCGAATTTTCGCCAGCGTTAGTCACTTCGCCCTTTAGTAAATTTGCCTCTTTGTCTCAGGTTTTCGGGTTGCTCTTTGAACACAGCAAGACCACAAAAAAATAATCAAAACTGATCCTGGGCCCATATGATGTTTCATTCGCTAAAAAGTTTTAAACTTTAGAATTTCCTAAAGCTCATTACCTACCGAGTTCACTAGGTGGCTGGCAGTGCCAACAAAATAGAATTTACATTTTTTCAAAAATGGTCGGCAAAACAAAATATTCACTATTCAGCATAGAGCTGTTGAACAATCCTTTTACTTTTAAAGAGGCATTTTCAGGGGGAGTATTTGGGTTGCAGAGGCCTCTATTATGATTAGAGTTGCCACCTGGCCGGTAAAAATGATGGTCGATCCCAATGTTATTAATAGGGAAAAAAGTTAAATATATAGGAAGGCCGGTATTTTTTTTCCAGAAAAGGTGGCAACCCTAATTATAATGCAAGTGTTGACCCAGTGTTCAGACAACCATATCAGCTTACTTTAGATCTGCTCTTAAGTTACTAAATGTAACCTTACTAAAAGACGTAATTGCTACCTTTCTGATAAACATTAGTAGATACTGTATATGGATGGAAATTAGACTGTTAGGCACCTCCACACTTATTAGAATGGCTTAGCTGAGACCCTGGGAACTTTGACACATAAAGCATAACTTCTGCTCTACTTCACATGCACATCATCATAATTTATTTATATAGCGCCGACAAGATACGCAGTGCTTTACCTTAGTTATAACAAACAGGGAATAAATGGAGGATAACAAACAAGGGTTACAGAGTAAAATAGGATTAGAGGGCCCTACAAATTAGAGTTTACAGAGTTAAGGTTTGGGTACTATTAAGACATTAGAATTTTAGATTTTAGAACAACTTTGTGATTTATGATACAGCAATGATTGATTAATTAAGGTACATTGAATTCTTCATTCTTTAATGGCCCAGGACTGCATCCTAAGATAGGAAAGAAAACTGTGGTGCAGAACTGTGGTGGTAAATGGAACATTGTGTAATTGGACCATTGTTTTTAGTGGAGTACCACAGAGCTCTGTACTTTGCACTTGCAAAGGCCCTTGTGATACTAAACTCTATAGTTAGTATAGATATGTGTATATATAATTTATGTGGGGTGTGTGTGTATGGATATTGGGTTTCATTTGGAGGGGTTGAACTTGATGCACTTTGGTCTTTTTTCAACCCAACTTAGGGTTCAAGCACACGGGCAGATTCGGGGAGATTTAGTCGCCTGGCGACTAATCGCCTCTTCTGCAAGGCGACAATCTCCCCGAACTGCCTTCCTCCTGCTATAATGAGAAAACGCCAGCGCCAATGCACTTGCGGCGCTTCGATTTCCTAAGTCGCCCGAAGTTTCCTCGTGGGGCGACTTCGGAAATGGAAGCGCCGCGAGTGCATTGGCGCTGGCGTTTTCTCATTATAGCAGGCGGAAGGCATGGGGAAGGCAGTTCGGGGAGATTGTCGCCCCGCAGAAGAGGTGATTAGTCGCCAGGGGACTAAATCTCCCAGAACCTGCTCGTGTGCTAGCTCCCTTAACTATGAAATTAAATAGAGAGAAGTTCTGTATAAACAAATGCCCCCTTGCTGCCTCTAGCTGCAGTCTTTGTCAGAATTTGAGATAAGGAGCAGCACATTATAAGGGGGGGGGGGCTTAGTAGATGAATCATTTGCTTAATTGGCTTCTACTTACCCCAGATCACAATTGCTTGCAAGAACCAATGAAATTGATATACTAGCCTTTTCAAGCAGGATGAAAGTCTTTTTTTTTTTTACTTGGTGGTGCCAAAAGTTATCTGACACCCTGTCCCGGTGCTCCTATCAGCATAAAACTGCCTGGGGTTCTTCCAGCAAGCTCCACGGAGCAATAGTCTCTTCCTGCTTCTTCTTGAGGCTGTGCATGTGCAGTAGAGTGAATCATTGAACTTAAGTGAAAAAGCCGGCTATTTCATTCTACTGCGCATGTGTCTGCCTTGAGAAATTTGAAGCAGAGAAGATGGTCGCTCTGTGGTGCTCGCTAGGGTTGCCACCTCTTCTGGAAAAAAATACCGGCCTATCTTATCTTTTTTCCCTATTGAGAACAATAGGATCAACCATAATTTTTATCGGCCAGACCTGTAAAAATACTGGCCAGGTGGCAACCCTAGCGCTCGCTGGCAGAACCCCAGGTCAGCACAGTTTTCAGCTGATAGGAGCACCAGTCTGGGGTGTCAGGGAAGTAAATACAATCACTTGGGGGTGTCTAACTTTTGACACCCCAAGCTAAAATGACTTTCCTTCTTTTTAAAAATTTCTCTTAGGCCTACAATTTGTTTATACGTTGAAGCCCATCACACAAATGACCTTACCAAAGTGCCAATGCAAGTCAGACGTTAATACTGACTCCTGTTTGCCACCTTAATCAAAAAATAAAAGCCAACATAGAAGCTGCAAAGTGAAAGAAAGGAAATTCTCTACCCCCCAAACAGTTTAACATTTTTTCATACAACTGTTTTTGTCCCTTCAAATAACAGGCCTCCTCTATGGTGCTTTTAAGGCGATCTGGACTCCCCATAATTAATTGATATAAACATGCACAGGGTGGTCTTCTGAGCATGATTGGAATTCATATTAACCTTACATCAAATCATTTTTTGGTTTTTGATCCCCTTTTACATAAATAAGTGCTCGTCTGATCCTGAGAGTAAAGAATCCCTGCCATAACTCACTTTGTTTTGAAAGGAAGCAGAAATTGACCATTGTTTGAGAATATTTATGTACAACATGAGCATGTGATTACCAATACAATTCAGCACAAACACATGCACAAGTAATTGTGTGATACTATGCAGGCCGAGTGCTTGTATATACAGTAGGTTGCAAAATAATAGATTACGAAGTAGGAGGTGCAGTCCTTTATATAAGATTTTCATTTGTGTGCTCTGGGGGTTGTGTGAAGGGTTGAAGGGAAATGATGGCACAAGTTGCTGGCAGGTGGCACTGTTTATGTCGTTGGCAAGTGTTCTCATATAACCTCCATATGAAGGACAAACAGTGAGGTTTTTATTTAAAACACATTAAACAGCTTCTACACATATCATTGGTAGACAGTATTTGCCAAGTCACTAGTACAAATGACATTCCTACCCATATTTCTTCATCTAGTAGTACGGGTATAGAACCTGTTATCCAGAATGCTCGGGAGCTGAGGTTTTATGGATAACAGATCCTTCCATAATTTTGATCTTCATGCCTTACGTCTACTGAAAAATCATGTAAACATTAAATAAACCCCATAGGCTGGTTTTCCTTCCGCTAAGGATTAATGATATCTTAGTGGGGATCAAGTACAAGGTACTGTTTTATTATTACAGAGAAAAAGGAAATACTTTTTTTAAAATTTGGATAAAATGGAGTCTATGGGAGATGGCCTTTCCGTAATTCAGAGCTTTCTTTATAACGTGTTTCCGGATAACGGATCCCATACCTGTATAATATATATATATATATATATATATATATATATATATATATATATACACACATTTTCCAAAAGAGAATGAGTGCACACTGGGAGCATTTGATTAGATTATTTTAAAACCATAATTTTATTTAAGTTAATTAAAAACAGGCCGACGTTTCGGTCCACACCTAGGACCTTTTTCCTAGATGTGGACCGAAACGTCGGCCTGTTTTTAATTAACTTAAATAAAATTATGGTTTTAAAATAATCTAATCAAATGCTCCCAGTGTGCACTCATTCTCTTTTGGAAAATTTATTGATATTTTGTACTTGAGTAGCACCTGGGTATATTGCTCTATTCAGTGGAGTGCGGAAACCACAAGTATTTTTTGTATATATATATATATATATATATATATATATATATATATATATATATATATATATATATATATATATATACATGTACATAAGCTCTTTTCTATTAGATTGTAAGCTCTCTTGGGAAGCTCTTTTTTTCACCTCTTGTATTGGTTATTGTTTGTTTAATTATTGTATAGTTCAGCAGACTATGTTGCTACTTAATAATTACATGTTATTAATAATAGTAATAATCATCATCATCTTCTTTTTATTTTAGGACCTGGGGAACACAGTAATAAGTGCTTTATTTTTCTTCATTGCTTCTGTGATTCTGGCTTCTCTGAACCACAAATCTGGGGCAGAAATTTCTGCAGCGGTAAGAAAAATCATACGTTTGTAATTTGTGCAGTTTTGCTTGTTGGTTTACTAGAGCCTTATACATAGGACACGTTACATGATCAATCACAAATAGTGTGTGTCTATAATACTCCTACCTCACTAAGCCTCATCCATCAAACTTGGGCTGATGGCACACAAGGCGACTTCTCTGCTGGCTATTTCAGTGCCAGAAAAGTGCCCTAAACTACCACACCTTTCATCTTCTTTGTCTGTAATGGTACACCATATCATTACATGCAGTTGTGAAAGGAGCAATCCATTGTTATTGATGGAATTGCTTCCTCCATAATTCTGAACACACTTTCTAAATATAACCCACAGAAATTCATGTTAACCTTGTTTGAAACTCTCATTTCCAAGGTAAAATGATTACACAAATATCCAGTTTCCCTTAATATCGGAGCCGCACAATGTTGCTGTAGAATAATTGCAGCCGTGCCAGTCTAACATCAATACCAGTTAATTAGTTACAGAGAATAATTTATATTGAGAGAGAATGCAGATAGAGTCCCAGGGAATTTAATTGTCCATAGCACATGACTTATGTTGAGTTTTATTGCCCCCTGCTGGTACTTTTATTAATATTACCGTTACATTGTTGTTACTTGTATTTAGTGGTGTTGTAGCATTTTTAGTTATTTTAAACATCTTTTGTTCTGTTTTGTATTACATTGCACAGGTGAATTCTTTAGATTTGTGAGTTGCCTTCTTAGGTTCTCCTGTTCAACGCACCACATTAATTACAAATAAAGAGCTACAGAATTTATATATTTTTTTGAGTGGTCAGAATACATGGGGAGATCGTACCAACAATAGAGCCAGTGGCCTAACTAGATGTGACTGGGCCCCACAACAAATTCAATATAGGAACGAAAACATTGGTAACTTGACCTGCTCTACCAAGTTAAGTTGAATTTGCTCACTATGATCCAAAATTGAAGAAAGAAAAGGAACTGCAGCAGAATTACTGCAAATAAGCTTTAATTCTGACTGGTGGCAAACATAACATGTTTCGGGTACAATACCCTGTATTCAAGTGAATCATCGTGTTTGCCACCACTGGGAATTGAAGTTTATTTGCAGAAATTCTGCTGGAGTTCCTTTTCTTTCTTCAATTTTGGATCGCATGTAGCAGTTGCAGCACAGAGCAACCGTAAAGGAATTTGACATAATTCGTTTGAAATTCATACTGACCAGCATCCCCCTCTTCTATTTGGAATTTGCTCACTAATAAGGGCCTTACTGGGCCCTCTACCCTCCTGGACCCCCACCCCCCCTTGCTTCAAAGTCACTTTTTTCATTACATGTTTGTTTTTTAGGTAAATCGTTTGTATAAATCTGCTGAGTGCATTTGGGTTGATGTGATTTTCTTTTCCCTAAAGGTATTTGGCTTCCTCGCTACCCTTTCTTACATGGTGAATGCAGCCCTGGCACTTAGAAAATGGAAAGACGGTAACAGATCACAGAACATCCATCAGACAAGTGATTACATACGAGCTCGCAGCGAATCCCGTGATGTAGACTGCCGTCCTGAAATTCAGCGCCTAGATGCCTGATAGGACTGTGCACACTTCATTTCAACTGACTGGCCTTCTGTCCAGCTGGTCCTGTTTTTTACTAAGGGTCAGACAACCAGAGGATTTAACCCTGGGCTGAAAGTTCAGTGGTTTAAAAGAGGAGCATTGCTTCATGAACTGTTATGACGTTTACTGGAGACAGGAAGGTTTGCTTGGTATTTTGACTTTAGGAAAGTACAACTGGGTACAATTTTCTTTATATCTCACCCTGGGCAGTCCAAAAAGATTTTTGTGAGATATATATATATATATATATATATATATATATATATATATATATATATACATAGGAACAATTTCATAATCTATCATTGACACAAGTGGATTTCAACATTCCCAAAACAATGTTTTGTGGAAGTTATTTATTGATCGGTGCAATTATTTGCAACAAGGACATTTTTGTAAGGATTGTAGTAGTTCTCTATGGGTCCAATTTGGTACGGAATCTGAGAAAAGCTGCATTGTTTGATTATTTTAAGGCCAATTACAGAGCCAAGTACATTTTTGTTTCTAGGGTTGTTCACTTGCAGAAGGTTGCTGTATGTACGTTATCTATGTGCACGCAAATTTGCCACCAGGTGTCACAACATTGTCTTGAATTTGTGATTGTATCTGCTCTTTCACTCATTGGTGAGACATAGGATTGTCAAGGCCAACTTTGTGCAGATGGAGTGAATATAAATAACTAGAGGTAAAGACTGTGAGTATGGGTACGGGGATGTACAGCAAACATGTGCAAATAATTTAGGCCACGTTATATACATTCAGTTGTTGGACCTTTACTTAAAACATAATTCCCAATCTATATTACATCACGATGGGGCAGATTTATCAAGTGTCGAATTGAAAATTCGAATTTTCAAAAAATGTTTATGGTCAAAATTGTCAAATTCGACTAGGGAGTTATTCAAATTTGATTAGAGTTTTTTTTAAAAACTTTGAATTTGTTTTTTGAGATTTATTATACTCTGGGCCTTTAAGAACTTAAATTAGTCTATTCGCCACCGAATTGCTGTTTAAGTCAATGGGAGAGGTGCAGGGATCAATTTGGAGTGGTTTGCAGTCTTCATGACATTCAAGTTTTTTTCGGAGAAAATAGAATAGAGTTTTTAAAAATCCAATTCGATTTGAGTTTTCGGTTGATTTAATTCATCCGAGTTTTAAAATATTCAATTTTTTTAATAAATTTCGATTGGTCGAATTTATGGGAGTTTTTAAAAACTCACATGGAATTGACAAATGTGCCTCGAAATGTTAAAATCGTAACGGCAACTTAATGTTAAATGTAAATAGAGACACTAATTTAAGTTACACTTTTTAATTGTATATTAATTAGGAAGTAATTAGGGTGCATATTTGCATCTATAGATATGAGCAGCTACATTGCTTCTTCTGGCAGGGGCATTCTTCATAGACTGCAATAACAGCAGCAATTTACTGTTGTGAATTGAAGATGCCTTAGTCGAGGAAAGCTATATACAGCTATGGGACATGTTATCCAGAATGCTCGGGAATTGTAGTTTACCGGATAACAGATCTTTCTGCAATTTGGATCATCCTGCCTTAAGTCTACTAGAAAATCATGTAAACATTAAGTAAATACAATAGGCTGGTTTGCCTCCAATAAGGATTAATTATTTCCTGTTCCTTTCACATGGCAGTGGGCACACAAAGGGTTAATCCCCCTGCCGTGAGGAAGGTACAGGAAATTATGTCATAAAAGGGACTCCCCCTCGCCTTGGCGCCCATTCTTTTTCTTCCTGTCGTGGAAAAATACCCTCTTACCCAGCAGAGCTGCTCTCCCTCTGTCTGAAGCTCCTGAGCCGAGACTGGTTTCTCATGTGTGCCCCAGGAGGACCCGGCGGGCTCATGGCCATCCGTTGCCATTAGCGCGATAACTCGCAATGCCGCTCCGTTGAGCGGCGCATGCGCAATAAGACGCTGAAGCGCCCATTACTAACGTCCATCCTAAATGCGCTTTGCGCATGCGCGAACTTCCGGGTAAGCCTTAAAGGGGCGGGATGGCGCCAAAAAATGTTTTTAAAATCCCTAAAGCTGCTACATTGAATCTGTATGTGGCTGGTTGCTGCCTCTGAAGGCAGAACAAGTGTGTATTGACTATATCACTGGTCCCAGGTGTAAGTAGTTACCTATGGGAGTGTTTTCAACGCTGGGAGCTCAGGTTAATTAAACAAAGTAACCTGTTATGTGTATATGTTTTGCAGGCTGTCTGTAATGAGTCACAGACGCTCGCATTCAAGCTCCAGAGGGTAAGCATGGATGGAGAGAGAAATTATGGGACTATAAAAGCTTCGGACTGTAAGTAAAATGCAATTTTTCTCCTTACAGAAGTTCGTCACACAGAGATGAACCTAGCAGAAGCAAAAGCTCAAGAAAAGAATGCATGGCTTGTGACAATCCTGCCATGCCAGATAAAAGGCTATGTAAAAAATGCCTGACAGATGCGAGCGAACCAGCTCAAGAACAAATGGCAAACATGATGGACTGGATGCAATCCGCCTTCAAACAGTCCATGGCTACAATGGTGGATGAAGGTAAAGTCATGAAAAACCTGACTAAATAGGGTGTTACACCCCGACCTAGTGACAAAAGCTCAGTTAGGGGAACTGAGGATTTGGAAAACTCAAGCACCTCGGAGGGTGAGATACCTCTCTCTGATTCAGAAACAGAAGAGATAGAAGATACCACATTCAACATTGAATTTATTGAACCTCTAATAAGACACATGAGGGCTACGGTGGACCTGGATGAGGAAGATCCCATACCGAAACAAGACAAAATGTTCAAATCAAGTAAAAGGGCTCAAATGTTCCCAGTACATGAAGTCATTTCCAAGATGATTCAATCAGAATGGGAAAATCCAGATAAAAAACTGGGGGATTCCAAACGCTTCACAAAAATTTTTTTTCTTTTTCGGAACAGGATGTAAAAAACTGGATGTCTACACCAAAAGTAGATGCTGCTATCACCAGAATAGCCCGGCGAACAACACTACCCGTGGATGAAGGAGTATCCTTAAAAGATGCCATGCTAAAAAAAGATGTTCTTGGTAGGAGGGATGGCATGTAAGATTGCGGTAGCTACCACCTCACTGGCGAGAGCTAATAGCATATGGATAATGGACATTGAAAATGCCATCAAGTCAGGGGCAGACACAGAAAATCTACTGGATATTGTCCAAGATATAAAGACAGCTAATAACTTTACTGCTGAAGCTTTACTTGATGGGTCAAGAATGGCAGCCAAATCAATGGGAATGGCAGTGGCAGCCAGAAGGGCATTGTGGCTGCGTCATTGGCAAGCAGACTCCCAGTCTAAGCACAATTTATGCTCTTTAGCATTTAAAGGGAAATTCCTTTTCAGAGAACGCTTATACCAGATCATCTCTAAAGCTTCGGCAGGAAAATCTGCTTTCTTGCCACAGGATAGAAAAGACAGAAAGCCTTACAGGAATTGGTCCAGGGACCAAAAACCCTCCCTTCGTGACACAAAGCAGTATAAGCCAGGAAAACCGTTTTTTCGACAACCCTGGAGATCCAGGTTTCCAAATCAAGATAAAAGAGAATAAAAAACAGAGAAAAAATCAGCATGAAGGTGCGCGAGCCCCTCTGGCCCAAGTGGGAGGCAGAATACAAGCCTTTTTGCCAGTGTGGGCGCAACATGTAACAGACTCATGGGTCCTCAACACGATTTCAAAGGGGTATGTTCTTCAACTAAAAACCCCCCCCAAAAGGAGCGTCATGTCATCCGACAAGAGAAGGTCAGAACAAGACATGAAAAACATCAAAGATGCGCTATCGGATCTTCTAACCAAAAGAGTCATAGAGGAAGTACCAATGCAAGAACATTTCTCAGGCATATATTCTCACCTATTTTTAAAGCAAAAGCAAAATGGAACATTCCGGGCGATTCTCAACCTCAAGACCCTCAATCAACATCTAAAGGTACAAACCTTCAAGATGGAGTCAATGAGAACAATCGCCATGCACATCTGCCCAGGAGACTCGATGGCAAAGATAGATCTCCTAGACGCATACTTTCATATACCCATATGGGAACCTCACAGATAATTTCTCCGTTTCCTGATTCTGGGGAAGCACTACCATTATCGAGCCATACCCTTTAGCCTATCAACAGGGCCCAGAGTTTTCACCAAAATCCTGGCCCCGCTTCTGGAACATCTCCGAATAGAAGGAGTTCAAATCTTCGGATACCTGGACGACCTTTTCATCAAAGCTCCAACATCCCAGACATTGACCAAACACCTAATGAAGGTGGAATCCACCCTGTCAAATTGGGGGTGGTTGATAAACTGGGACAAATCCGTACTAACACCAACCCAGGAAATAGTATTCCTGGGAACTTTGATAAATACCAAAGAAGGGTGTCTGAGCCTCCCTCAGGAAAAGATACCCGATATCCAGAGTCAAGTAAAACGACTCTGTTCAAACCCAAATCCATCGGCAAAAACTTGTCAACAAATCCTGGAGAAACTCAGCTCCACAATGGACTCAGATGGAGCAGGATACACACCAGAACACTGCAAAGAGAATTTCTGACACAATGGAGCAAAGACCACTTAAAACCACAACAAACCATCAGCCTGTCGAGAAATACTATACAGTCTCTAGCTTGGTGGCTGAAAGAACAGAATCTGAAAATACCTATTTCATTGAAACCTCGGATCTGGGAAATCATCACCACGGATGCCAGCAGATAAGGCTGGGGAGCTCACTGCCGGGGCCTGACATGCCAGGATACTTGGTCACGAGAAGACAGCAGGAAAAGTTCCAATTGGAGAGAGTTGAATGCAGTACTATTGAGTCTGCAAAATTTCTGAGGATCATCCAAGAAGTCCAGATAAAATCAGACAACCTCACAGTAGTCAATTATATCAACAAACAAGGAGGAACCAGATCTCAAGCACTATTGAACACGACCATAACTATATTCTCCTGGACAGAAGAACATCTGAAGGACATCTCAGTTACATACATCCCGGGAATCCAGAACTCTCTAGCAGACCACCTGAGCAGAAAATTCCCTGCTATAGGGGAATGGGAACTCAGTCAGGAGATATTCGAGATGATATCCAACAAATGGGGGCCATTCTCAATAGACTTAATGGCAACATTCCAGAACAGGAAAATACAGACGTTCTGCTCCTGGGGGAGAGACGGTCGAACGAAATATTGGGACGCCTTTTCATTCCCCTGGAAGTTCCAAATAGCATACATCTTCCCACCACTGGCGGTAATTCCGAAAGTAATACGGAAGATCAGGATGGACAGAGCGAGTGTGGTCATGTGACCCCCTGGTGGCCCAGAAGGGCCTGGTTTCCTATCTTGATGCAATTGAAACAAGAGGAATCCTTTCACCTTCCCATCCTACCAACAATACTCCACCAAGGAGAAAAACTACACCCAGACCCGAACAACTGGGCACTAACGGCATGGAAACTGAAAGGATCAGGCTGAGCAAACTAGGGTTATCCTATGTTACAATCACAACAGTGCTGGCTTCAAAAAAGAATTCAACACACATTAAATATGCAAAATCCTGGGAAGTTTTCAAAAAATGGTGTGAGAAAAAAGACCATAACCCTGTTATGACCTCAGAATTCATCGTTCTAGAATTTCTCCAATCAGGAATGGACCGAGGGTTAAGCCTCTCCACACTAAAAAGGCAAATAACGTCAATATCTTCATACACCAGTAAGCAATGGGCTTCTAACCAGCTTATCAAAAAATTCCTTCAGGGTCTAAAAAAGCTCAGGCCCATAATCAGACCTGAAATACCTCCCTGGGATTTGTCCCTGGTTCTCAAGGCTCTGATGGAAAGTCCCTTCGAACCACTCGAAGAGGCATCACTTAAATTTCTATGTCTAAAAACAGTTTTCTTGCTAGCCATTACTTCAGCAAGGCAAATAAGTGAGTTACATGCACTTTCCATAAAAACTTCAAAAATGACGTTCTTCCCAGACAAAGTGGTACTGAAAACAGCGGACGGATTCTTGCATAAATTTTCCACAAGATTTCACCAGTGTCAAGATTTAGTTTTGCCCACTTTTTACTCTGAACCAAAAAATCAACAAGTGAGAAACTACACACCCTGGACGTAGTCAGATGCCTTCGTACTTACCTGGAAAAGGTGGCAAACTTCAGAAAAACAGACTATCTGTTGGTTACCATTGGAGGCAGTAATGCAGGAAACAGAGCTTCTAAAAGTACTATTGCTAGTTGGATAAAACAATGCATTCAGACGTCTTACTAATTGCAGACAACACCTGGGCCAGCACCAAGAGCACACTCTACTAGAGAGATGGCAGCATCCTGGGCACTCAGAGCCCAGGTATCCACAGAAGAAATCTGCAGAGAGGCGACCTGGTCTTCATTTTGTACATTTTCAAAACATTATAGGTTTGATACCTACTCCAAAGAACTGGCCAGTTTCGGTCACTCCATTTTGGATTCTGCATTTACATTTGGGAGTATAGTTTTTATTTCCCATCCTGCATATATAAGCTTGTTAAGTCCCTTTGTGTGCCCACTGCCATGTGAAAGGAACTGGAAAACAGAAAATCATATCATACTTACCGAGATTTTCGTTTCCTGGACTGTAACATGGCAGTGGGCAGGGGCTTCCCTCCCAGGGGTATTTTTACTCAGTCAGTAAGAATGGGCGCCAAGGCGAGGGGGAGTCCCTTTTATGACATCATTTCCTGTACCTTCCTCACGGCAGGGGGATTAACCCTTTGTGTGCCCACTGCCATGTTACAGTCCAGGAAACGAAAATCTCGGTAAGTAATATATGATTTTCTGTTATCTTAAGTTTGGATCAAGTACAAGCTACTGTTTTATTATTACAGAGAAAAAGGAAATTATTTTAAAAAAATTGGATTATATGGATAAAATAGAGTCTATGGGAGTCGGCCTACCGTAATTCGGATCTTTCTGGATAACGGGTTTTCCGGATAATGGATCCCCTACCTGTACTAGGGAAGAGGAAGTAAAAAGAATAAGGACTGTGCTCATACATAAGGTAAAATCTTTAGCTTGATTATGCAGGGTTGCGGTTTTTTTAACCTTCTCATCACCATATGAGAAAGCAACCCAATATAGAGCTGTGCACTGCAGAATATAAGGCAATAAAACTGTTACAGTGAGAGGAGGAGAACTTGAGAAGTCTGTCTACCGAATTCTTATTTTATTTGAAACCTTCCCGTGGCCTTTAAAATTGTATGCTGTTAATTAAATATAATAAATACATATTTTACTTTCATACATAGAACACTAACGGTTATAATTATGGATGCAAAAAAATCTTCTGTTGTCCAGATCATTTAAATCAAATGGCATTAATGGCTGGGTGACAAAAAAATCCCAAAAAGAATCCTGGATTTGGTGCATCCCTTGTCATAACAAAATATCATACCATACAACATACAGTATGCAACGTGGATTCCCCACCAAGTGAGTGAGTCCAATTTAAATAACAACACTAAATAACAGGAACAAAATCATTAAATCAATGATCGTTTTTTTTGTATTTTTAGAAAGTGAGTGAAAAAACTAAACAGTGCTTCTTTTTAACCACATCTACTATGTCAAGAAGCCAAGAATTGTCTCGAAACATTTGATTTGTTTTTTTAATTTTTTTGCAATTATCACCCAGTAACTAAGACTCCAACTTTTTAGACACCAACTGCCATAAGCTGCATAGTAGATGCTTTTAAACACAGGAGAAAATATGGGGTGGATCCTGACATTTTTTTTTTTCTATATGAAGTATATTCATAAAGCAACAGAACAGCAATGTATAATACTTGCAATAACACAAATAGCCAATATTGGAATTATTTAAAAAGCTTCAAATAGTATTAAAATGTATCTGACATCCCATTTCTTCAGTAGCAGAATAAGAGCATTTTTGAGCGGTAGTTAAATATTGAAGACATTAAGAGATATACCTTCTGCAGGAAAACATGGGATTATGTCAAATCTGGGCAGATCTAAGCATTTTAGTCAAAGTAAAGGTTGAGGAAGAAGTTGTCTTAAGCCTAATGCCACCAGAAAAAAAGGCCACCTGCTCTGAACAGCCCTGGTATCCATTTGGCATCAGTTGCGCGGGCAGGGTGAGCTCTGGCCCAAAAAGCCTCAAGTGTATGTTATTGGTTTGGAGTTGTAGCGTAAAACAAGCGATGCATGAAATTAGCCTTAAAGGAGAAGGAAAGGCTAAAAGTAAGTAGGCTTAATCAGAAAGTTCTATATAAATACACCAGTAAACCCTCAAAGTAATTCTGCTCTGAGTCCTCTGTCAAAAGAAGCACAGCATTTCTTTCCTTTTATTGTGTACTCATGGGCTTCTGTATCAGACTTCCTGTTTTCAGATTAAACCTCCAGGGTAGGGCTTGAGCATGCTCAGTTTGCTCCTCTCCTCCCTGCTGTAATCTGAGCCCAGAGCTATAAGTGAGCAGGGAGAGACTCAGGCAGGAAGTGATTTCACATCAAGGTAATATGGCAGCTCCTATCCTAAGCAAACAGAGAGAGCTTCTAGAGCTGTTTACTCAGGTATGGTAAAGCATTCTGCAGAATAAATATAGTCTTATAGCTTGCACTATTGTGGCTAATCTATTGGTAATAAACTGCTTTGTTAGCTTTCCTTCTCCTTTAATTGTTTTCATTTTCTTATCTTATTAAGGGTGTGAAATGTCTCTAAACGTCCATTTTGTCTAACATTTTGCTTTGTTATCTTTTCTTAATCTATTGCCTTTTTAAAGGGGATTTTTGGAAATTGACCTTCTGCTTGTTATATGTGCCACAGCAAGTACTCATTGATACTTGCTGAATCAAGGCATATTGGATTCTTTAGGAGGATTTGTATTAATACTCTATGATTCAAATTTAAATGTATGATTATATTATGTGCTTGACCTAATACTAAAGTTATGGGTTTGATACAGCTTTCATTCCTAAAATTCATTGTTAGAAAAAAGAAAAGTGCAGCATGGTTTTTACAGAATTTACAGAATTTTAAACAAATTATGAGCTTAATTGCATACGTGTCTAAAAGTAGGCAGTCTGGGAGCTTATTGTGCCAGCACTCACTGTAATTCATGTACAAAAATAGTCTAATACAAGTATGGGGTCTATTATCTGGATACTTGGCATCATGTTTTCCTGATAAGGGATCTCCATAAATGGATCATCAGACTTTGTCTTCAAAATGTTAGAATTTCACGATTTTTTTTGTGAACTTTCCAGTTTCACGATTTTTCACAAATTTTTCAGTTTCGCAAATTTTGCGGGAAATTCGCAAATTTTTCGGCGAGGTAGGAGAAATTCGTCCCTTCACTAGTTACAAGTACAGGGTGCTATTTTATTATTACAGAGAAAAAGAAATCTTTAAGGAAAGAAATAATGTACTCAATAGAAGATGCCCTTTCTTTAATTTAGAGCTTTCTGATAACAAATTCCATACCATTAGTGAAGAAACTAAGACATAGATTGGTTATATATGACCAGCAGCCTCCACAACAGCTGCAAATGACTGGCAGCACTTGGATTGGCTGTTTTTGTGTAGAACACCCCATAGATTTATGTTTCATGAAATCTAGTAAGTTTTATGTGTTATTTATTGCCATGCCTCTGATCTGTCTTAGATTCATTCCAAGATGACTATTGAGAGAGAATTTAATGACAAGTACATATACTCTCTCTGAAACCTGTGCATATCCCCATTATTGAAGCCCTGGTCTCAATTGGCTAGTATGACTGGTTGGTCAATATTTACACCAGAAGTTGATTATTAATTACCCCTTTGTGCATGACAATGTATAATTATACATAATTATACCTACAATTGTAGCATATTTAAGTCCCATTTGTCACTTATTTAATGGTGTGTAATTCTTTATTATTTTAGATCAATCAATTCTCTTTTAAGTATAAGGTCACAAATGGTACAAACCAGTGTTCAGGCCGAAGATGGCAACTATTTTTTGCTAATTTAAATAGTTTGTTTTATTTGTTTATTACATGTATTCTATTATAATCTTGCATATTAAACATCTGATTAGAGTTTTCGAAGCATTGCAATGTTAAAAACAAGCATTAAAGAAATGAACTATCTATTGCAAGGATGCAAGCTTCCATTCTACATTTATATTTGCCTTAAATCTAAAGCTGTAATGTGCTGAATTGTATGCTGCTTTGATTGGCTTAAAAGCAATAGGAAGCTATTTGCACTCGTACTATTATATGAAACCTATGTTCTATGCACCAGCCAATATTTGGGCTTTGTGGCTAGTATGAGTCTTTAAACAGGTAAATCACTCCTGCCCTTTATGTAAACTGTCAATATTACTCTGTATTGCTGGAAGCCCACTGTCAGAATGCAGCTTCCGAGTCTTTTTACTAGCCCCAGGACTCCATAGATTTCCCTCATAATAATGAAATAGACATAGCTCACAATATCTGCATATTATTTTCTCCATCTGTGTGTTTGTTTGTTTTTTGAGTATTCACCTTTCCTTCTACACCTACACTCTAAATACAAACTGGTAGAGTTGGCTGCTGGAATGGACCATAGAGTGTGTGTTCATGGTAGGAAGATTGTAAGCTCCAGTAATGGGGCAAGGATTTATGTGAGTTATCGAACAATCTATGTAAAGCACTGTATACCATGTTGGCACTATATAAATGAAGGAATTATAATACTGATAATAGATGTACTGCACCTCTCTGTAATCCAAATATAGGCTTTGCCACCATGTTGAACAGTGGGCAGGGTGTTTTCCAGAATCCGACGAGAGAAGAGCTGAACATGGTGGCACCTTAGTACAAGTGTGGGATCTGATTGTCAGAATACTTGGGACCTGGGGGGGTTTCCAGAAAAGGAGGTGTCTGCCATTTGGAGCACCGTGACTTAAAGCTACGCTACAAGTTTGTGTGGGTGGGACAGGTGTAAAAAGCAATAACAAAAATGAAGGACTGCTTCTTTAAATAGAACTCTGTATAAAATGGCAGTACTGTATTGTAGAGTTTTCCATATTAAGAATTTCTGGATACTAGATTCCCATACCTATACTGTGCATTCTCCATGCAGTGGTCTGTTAATTCCCAAACCTGTATGTTCACATAGAAGACTGTGGACACCAATAAAATCGATCAAACTGCCACATTGTGAGTATCAAGGACAAGAAGATCTAGAGGGGAGCGTCAGGGATTTCTCATTTGTATTCTAATTATAGAAACATATAGTAACTGATAGTAATTTTGTATTGCCCTGCTACTTGTACAGGCTTCTTTCCATTGCTTATTCTGTAATAATATGTAACAGATAACTATCATTCCTTCCACCTTGTGTGCCTTTCATAGCAATCTGCACTTGTCAATCATACACAGAAATGGAATAGTCTGTATATTGTGAATTTCTTATGTTTTGTACATCTCTTTTGTAAGGTGTCTTTTTACCGCTTACTATCACAGACATTTATCTATAGACGCGAACTCTTGTAGACGTACAGTTTTCGGTGTGGTTGTTAAAAAGATCAAATTTGTTTACTGTGAAATAAGTGAAAAATGAAGGTGCGTTGTTAATTACGCCTTGCTTATCTGTTAATTCTCCTGCTAATGGTTGCTTCTTTTGATCTCCAGAATTTAGGAAGTAAACGTTTGCAAACAAGCCTCCTTTTGTGTGATTGTATCATGTTGTCTAGTTGAAATAAAGTATGATCCTATGGTCGGATGGTGACAACACATTCAATCGTTGATTAGTCACTTAGGTTGCGGCATCATGGGATAAAAATGTATTACTCACCCCCAAAAAAAAATTTACATAAGAAACTTGAAAAAAAAAGTATATATACATGTAGGGGCTTCTTTAATAAAGTCCGAATGCCAAAAACTCGAAAAATTCCAGTTTTTTTTACTATAAAATCCGAATTGTTTGTGAATTTTTTTGGGGGATTTATTATACCCAGAGGATAGAAAAAAGAATCAGAAAATCCGGCATCTCAGACCTGCCAAGGTTCTATATAAGTCAATGAGAGAAGTCCCGAAGACATCCTGATCGGCTCTGGGTTTCATGCACTAATTACATTTCATGGTTTTTAGGCACAAATCCGAAAAATTTGGACGATTCAAATCTTTGTATGATTTTTCGAGAGAAGGGGAAATAACCCGTGCGGATTTGGTATAAATTTCAGAAAATAATTAAATTTTTTAGGATTTTGATAACCCCTGTACAGTCATGGCCAAAAATATTGCCTTCTTTACACTTTTTTCAAATAAGGCCCCAGTTCTGCCAAAAAAAAGCTGAAAAAATCTGAAAGATCTTTAGGATCTTCATACCTTAAGTCTACTAGAAAATGATGTAAACATTAAATAAACCCAATAGGCTGGTTTTGCTTTCAATAAGGATTACTTATATAAAAAAGCATTTTTAAAGGACAAGGAAAGTTAAACTAAAGAAGTAGGCTAGAAATGTTGTACATTATGTTTTGGGCTTCTGTACCAGCCCCAGGCAACCACGGCCCTTTAGCAGGGAAGATCTGTGTCTCCAAAGATGCCCAAGTAGCTCCCCATCTTCTTTTCTGCTGATTCACTGCACATGCTCTGTGCTCAGTGGCGTAACTACTAGGGGAGCAGGGCCCGCATCCCCGCAGGGCCCCCAGGCAGATTGTGCACCATTGATTCCGGCTGCACTCGGGTGCAGCCACGAAAAAAAAAACGATGGTGTGGGGGCGGCCCGCCCCCACCTAGTTACGTTACTGTCTGTGCGCTGTTACTGAGCTTAGGGATCGACTCAAAATATACAGAAGGCATAGAATATAAATGTCACAATATAAGGCTGATTAGTAATTAATACAGATAATTACTACATGGCAGCACAGAAATCTGTGCAGTTAGCATCACAATTTAATAATCAGCACTGTAGCATCGCCTCATTTTCTGCTGGATAATTAGTGACTACCCCAAAGCTTAGCTTCTCAACAGCTGCTCAGAGCCCACTGAGCATGTGAGTGTCACAGACACTTTCCAAGATGGTGACCCCCGTGACAAGTTTGAAGTCCTGGATCATTGCTGCTAATGACAAGATGAAACTTTAGGCTGGTGTAATAAGTTCAGTATATAAAACATGGTGTTTTTAGCACTATTTATTTATACCGTTTAGTTTGGATAGAATGTAGTCTATGGGAGACGGCCTTTCCATTCTGAGCTTTCTGGATAACAGGTTTACGTAAAATGGATTCCAAGCATGTACTAACAAAGTTTCGCTAGGCAGAATTGAACGCTATCAAAAGATCACTATGAAATGCTTGCGCTAACAAATTAACATTAGCGAAACTTTGACAGCATTTGGCAACGTAGTATTTTAGTGAATTAGCGTAGTGGTAACGAATTTGTGCCTGACGAAGTGGCGCGAAGTGTGGCGGATCGTGTGGCTGGCTAAAATTTGCCCTTTAGTGAATTTGTCCCCAAGAGAGATGTATGGAACAGTATGGGTCCCAAGGAGACGCACTACTTCCAGAGAAATATAAAAAATCACCTAAGAACATCTCAGTGTTTGCACCGGGAACTGGATGCCTTGACGTGTCCCATGATTTTTGGGAGACGCTGGGTTATTCCGGGACTTTGAGCTAGCCGGAAGTGACGTCAGGGGAGTGATCCGCATCTCTAAATGTTGGATGTGGGACGCACGCTATATTGGAACGCATTTGCGTTCCACCATGATACTAGGTGACGCTGCTCTACCCCCCACGAGTAGAGGGGCGGAAGTGACGTCAGATGCCGGATCCCTATCGAATGGACTCTGCATGGACTATAAAATGGTACAGACAGTAAGGCTCGTTCTGCCTTTTTGATTTTTTGTTAATTTTTTGTGCCCATGATGAAGACCCTTAAGGTCGAAACGCGTTGGGCTCATTATGTTTTTGTTTTGTAAATTATTTTTTGTTAGATTTTTTTCTTTTGTATAATAAATTAATTTTGTTTTTTTCAAATTTGGTGTGCTATCCATTCCTTTCAGCAGCTGACGTGTCCATAGCACCATGAAATCAGGATCAGGAATCAGAAAGGCATTTTGGATCGCAATATTTAACCCAGTAACATTTTGTGAAAACCTGGTTTTGTCAACTTAAAACTTTTTTTTTTGTACAGTAAATCAATTGTATTATTATTAAACAGTGCAAAGCTGTCAATATTTTGGGTTTCATCATTTTATTTTCCTTTGTCAACAATACATTTTATAGTCGCGGTGTTTCCATGTTTTTCATTCTGCCCCAGTTTTCACTTAGTAACAACAAAATCCTCAGACACTGGGAACAAATGGGCTTGTCTGAATGAACATACTGAGCTTTGTGCCAAAATATGAGTTGCAAGAAATATATGAAGCTCTCATTTAGCAAAAATGTTATTATATGCCCATAATATACTGTAGCTGTGTAATAGAAAAGCAGGACTTATCAGGCTCATTATTTTTAAAAATATATAATTTTTCTTAATCTCTTCTCAATACCGTGTTGCAGTTGCAGGATGTACTGTATATCATTCAATGCTCTCTAACACATCTGTAAAAGACATTGTTCTTCAGAGAAAAATACCAGTCCTGTATCTGGTTACTAAAGTTTCTTTCAGCTCTTCTGTCATTACACCACCCCAGGGAATTATGTCCTCCTATAGCCTTTCCAATAGATAGGTGTCCAATAGAACTTGTTATTTAGACTGCCCCAACCTGTTGTTAATTGGGAACATGATACCAAGGCAGGTCATGCCCATGGCACATAGCATGAGAACCTAGTTCTAAGCATTTATCATAAAGCACTTTAGTTTTTTTATGCAAAGATAAAAAAATTCCATGAACTTGGTGGAAGTGTTTGGATATTTAACCATTCCCTTTTGTTATTTATCTGCTGACCTAATTGATGCCTAGTTTACGGCAGAAAAAGTTACCATATATAACAATCACGTAATCTGGCTATGCAAAACTTTTACTAAAGCCTCAGCAATGTTGATTTGTAAAGGAAGCTTGAGTTACAAGACTTGTGTTTCACAAATACACATTAGCAGATGTCAAGATGTCAACCCCCATTACTCCACAGCAGCTTGTTTAGATAAACTGTAGTAGAACTTCTATAGCAAGACACACTCATTTTACAATGCAGGGCAACACTACATTGTATTTTAATTACTTAAAGGGGAACTCCACACAAACACAACTTTTTGAAAAGTAAACATAATTTCAAGCAACTTTGCAATATACATCAATTAAAAAATATGTATACTTTTCATGATTTTTAATAGTTTGGAACAGTTCCTTAAGCCTAGTCCCCTGCTCTTCTGCTGATCTGTCTGACTACTTTGCTGAGCTGGCTGACTACTGTTACTTTGTATCATCAGCCAGCTGTCCTCAGCCTGCATCCTCCAAACCCCACAATTCCCTGCACACGTGATTTCAGTAAGGAACGGAATATCAAAGTGCAATGCATTGTGGGTTATGTAGTTCCTGCATGCAGTCTGTAAGCTGTGGAGAAGTTGTTACAATTTGTAACATCAGTGTTTTGGTCCCTCCTTCCCTGCCAGGATTTCAAATGATGCAGAAAGAAAGAGAACTGTTAAACAGCTGGATTTCAGCATAGAAAATGGCATATATTCATTCTTTTTGAAGAAACAGGTAACCGTGATGAGTATATTAGGGGTTTCTGTGTTATGTGGGCCTCTTTATTAAATTTTGGTTTGGAAGCTGGTGTTACTGTTCTTTAAACTGCACAACGCATCTTCCTTCGTTTAGATTAGAGTCATATTTCTTGTTTTACTTAGTTTAGTATTTTTAACTGCTGTGAAATGCATTTGTTTAATGGGGAAATGCTACTGGGAAACCTTGGCTGTTAAAGTGCACATAATGTACAATATCCAGCACAGCATAGATAGAGACGACAACAAAGTATAGCACAGGTACTCTTCATCCCATGTCTGGAAAGCAAATTCTATTTGGAAGGTCTAGTTTGAATATGTGGGATTTTGTTTTCCTGAGTGATGCACGATCAACACTTAAAGGCCTATTTATCACAATGTGTGTAATGTTAGAGGGTTATTTCCTACTTCTCATAAACTCTTTGAATAAACTTTTTGTCAAACTTGAATGTTTGCTTATTTATTTCAAAAATCTGAAAATAAAAAAAATTCGAATACCTCAAATGTTTACTTGAGTTATAATTTTTGATGAGTGAAAAAAATAAAAACTCACTTTTGACATAATTGGTTCCCATTGACTTCTACATGAACTCAGAAAGCAATCGATAGTGCCCCCAAATGTGAAGATAAACAGTTTTAGAATGTTTATGTATAATTTTTATTACTCTTGTATTTATACATATTAATAAATTGCTTACATATCCCACTGTGTTTTACCATAGATGGGTATATACATTAAACACACAGGTTTACATACAAAAATACAACCCATGTCTGATACAAGAGGCAAAGAGGGCTCTGCCCAAATATGCTTACAATCTAAAACATATGAAACATTAACAAGAAACTAATTGGGCTACTTAAGAGTCTACCGCCTCAATTATCACTGACCTGCGTGTCCTTATAGGACAATTTACAAGTAGCAGAGCAATGAAATAGTAACACCATTACTTTGGCCTATGTATACACGTAAATAAACTTTTCACCAGCACTGCTAACCCTGTACATTTCATTTCTGAGATAGAATGGCACATGGACATTTTTTCTGCATTTTTTTTTCTAGGGGAAATACACCAGGGCAGACTGTTAGGAAATATCTCTGAGAAAAGTGTAAACTTTCCCAAAGGGAAAAAAAAATCCAGACAAAATTGTCGGAAGTGTCTCTAAAAATCTGTAAGGTAAGCTCTCTAGTTATGGCACATGCACACAGGAGAGTATTAAATCACAGATGTCTGCATTTGAAGCATGAATCCTCTACATGTGCCATAAGTCTTGTCAAAGGACTTCTCAGAGGGCAATTGCACATTAACATGAGTTTTCCTTTACTTTGAAAAAAAACCATATTGTTGTTCCTCCAAAATTTCCCAAATTGCATTTGAGAAAGAGCATGTTACCAGCATGTTAAAATAATAATAAAGTTACTACTGTGCTTGTTGTGCTCCCTCTTATCTCTGCCCTTATATGCTAATAAGGGAGTGTGGCTCTGCCATCTGGGTTTAATGCACTGGGTCTCTAAGCGGCTGCATTGCTGGATTAGGCGGGTTCGGTCAAGTCCAGATTTGTGGAAAGGCCACAAAGGCCCAGCAGGGAGCCCTGCATCTGCACTCTCAACAGTTATATGACTGCCCGCCCTCCCACTCCCCTCTACCTCTAGGATTTTAAAGTGCATACTATAAGGATGTAGCAGCTGTAGGGAGTGAGAGATGGTGCTCAGGGCTAGGGGCACAGATCCTTCAAATTTGGCACTGGGTTTTGGCAGACTACCACACAAGATTGCTAGGTTGCAGACGGGTTAAGGTTGAGATCTTCCTTCTGCTCTCCCCACCCGCAACCCTGCTTTGGTGTCCTGGCAGCCTCTATAGGCACTCCCTGCCCTGCCCAACCCCTTTTGTGATGTCAGAGATGGGTGTATCTATAAATAAAGAGGCCATGCTGGGATGGGTTCGGGCAGGGAGGGCTTAAGTTAAGGTTGGGTGCAGGTCAATTTTTTGTTGATCTGCCCAATACTATTACATACCTATCATCTTCATTGTAAGATAAAATCACAAAACAAAAACGTCATCTTCTGCCAACCACACGCTAGTGAATAGGGCTCTAAAACAGTTATGCAGGCAGGCTGGTTAAGCATGACTAGCTCATTTAAAGGTTAATATGTACAAAAAGTAGAATAAACTAAAAAGGGAAGTTTAAGAACAACCTTCATGTTGGTTTGAAAAACACATGAAGTCACATAGTTAGAAATCAACCAAGCATTAACAGAATGAGCCATCGCAACATCATCCGGCAGTGCATTCCACAACCTCACTGTCCTCACTGTGAAGAACCCCCTACGTTGCTTCAAATAAAAGTTATTTTCCGCTAGTCTGAAGGAGTGGGCTCTGGTACGGTGATCCTCTTTATGGGTAAAAAGGTCCCCTGCTATTTGTCTATAATTTCCTCTAATGTACTTGTAAAGTGTAGTAAAGTGTAATCATGTCCCCTCGCAACCCCAACCTTGACAGTCTACCCTCATAATTTGTCTTCCATCCAGGGGCGCTCCACCAATGAGGCGAGTTGAGCCACTCGCCTCAGGCGGCAGCACCCCCCTGGTTGCCAGGGGCAGCAAAAATGCCGCTTCTGGTAACTAAGAGCCAAATTTCCGTTTTTCAACCCGGAAATTCGGCTCTTCTACTGCAGAGAGCGCAATTGCGATGTGGACCGCCCCTGCCCTCTCCGGCGCTGTAAAGGTGAGTGCCATGGGGAGGGGTGGGGCGGCAAAAGATGGCCGACTCAGGCGGCATTATGGCAAAAATCGCCCCTGCTTCCATCCCTCTAACCAGTTTAGTTGCACGTCCCTGCACTCTCTCCAGTTCATTTATATCCCTCTTAAGGACCTGAGTGTAAAACTGCACCACATACTCCAGATGAGGCCTCACCAAGGACCTATAAAGAGGCATAATTATGTTTTCATCCCTTGAGTTAATGCCCTTTTTCATGCAAGACAGAACTTTATTTGCATTAGTAGCCACAGAATGACACTGTCTGAAATTAGACAACTTGTTATCTACAAAAAACCCTAGATCTTTCTCAGTTAAAAAAAACTTTCAACGCATTTTTGCCAAAGTGCATAACCTTGCATTTATCAACATTGAACCTCATTTTCCAGTTTGCTGCCCAGTTTCCCAACTTAGACAAATCACTCTGCAAAGTGGCAGCATCCTGCATGGAACCTATAGTTCTGCACAATTTAGTAGCATCTGTAAAAATAGAAACAGTACTTTCAATGCCCACCTCCAGGTCATTAATAAACAAGTTGAAAAGCAAGGGACCTGGTACAGAGCCCTGCGGTACTCCACTAACAACACTGGTCCAATAAGAAAATGTTCCATTTACCACCACTCTTTGTAGTCTATCCTTTAGCCAGTTCTCTATCCAGATACAAATACTATGTTCCAGGCCAACATTCTTTAATTTAACCAGTAACTTTCTGTGTGGCATTATATCAAATGCTTTGGCAAAGTCTGAGAAGATAACATCCATGCCATCCCAGAATCGATGTCCCTGCGCACTTTCTCATAAAAGGAAATTAAATTAGTCTTGCAAGATCTATCATGCATAAAACCATGGTGGCACAAACTCGTAGTATTATTATTTGCAATGAAGTCCAGTATCTTATCCCTTAATACCCCTTCGAAAAGCTTTCCTGCCACAGATGTCAGACTAACCAGCCTATAGTTTTGAGACTGAGAACAGGATCCCCACCCAATAATTTGTCCAGCCAATCAACGACATGCCTCCCTTTTTCTTTTGCACACATTAGATTTTCTAACTGCCTCATCATCCTGCTGCTGTTCTGTTGCCCCCAAACTAAAATCACTGAATGAAAAGCTGTTGTTGGCTCTACCCAGTTTTCTACCCTGGACTGCAGTCATACAGTAAAAAGCAAAGTACATTTTGGGGCCCTTGTTTTAATAGTTTTCAGAATAGCAGCAATGTAAATTTCCCAACTGAAAGTCAAGACGTTTGATTGATGTTTGGTGGCTCCGCCCATTTTTTTCTAACCTTAAACTGCAGTTACCCAGTGACTAACTCTGAATGTTAAGAGACCTTGGCATTAATGACAGCAGTTTAAATATAAACCAATAAAAGTCAATAGGTGAATTGTGATTGGGGGTTGGTGGGTATGCTCACTTTTGCTAACCTTGAGTCAAAGTCACTCATTGACAAACTGCAATGTTTGGGCAGCCTGTCATAAATAGTTTCAATGAAATTCAATGGATGAAATCTTATTGGCTGTTGGTGGCCCTGCCCATTTTGTCTATTTTTGAACTGCAGTCCCCCAGTGACCAACTGTGAAAAGTTTAGGGACCTTGGCGTAAATGGTATAAGAATGGCAGCATTTTAAATTTAAACTTAAATTTAAACTAATGAAATTTGAAGGTGGTAAATCTAACTAGCGGTTGGTGACTCCAACCACTTTTTCTAACTTTAAATTTGTAGCCATCCATTCACAAAATGTGCAAAATTTGGGGACCCTGACCTAAATAATTTTATATTTAAATCAATAAAAATTCAACGGGGCAGTTTCAGATTGGCTATTGGTGGCTTAGCCAAGTGTGGGAATGGCAGTAGTTTAAATTTCCCCATTAAAATTAACAAAATAAATCTGATTTGATGTTGATGGCTCCACCCACTTTTTTTCAAATCTTCACCCAGTGACTAACTCTCTCTGGCTCTGGCGTAAATAGTATGAGAATGGCAGCATTTTAAATTTAAACCAATAAAGCTCAAAAGGTGAAACCTGATTGTTGGTTCCGTCCCACTTATTCAAACCAAAAACTGCGGTCCCCTAGTGACCAACCGTGAAGAGTTTGGAGACCCTGGCACTAATACTGTGAGAACGGCAGTAGGTTCAATTTCCCCATTGAAAGTCAATAGGTAAAATCTGATTGGCTGTTGTTGGCTTTGTCCACTTTTCTAAACTTGAAACATAATCACCCAGTGACTGTGCAAAGTTTGGGAACCCTGACATAGATAGTGTGATAATGGGATTGTTTTAAATGTAAAACAATGACATTCAATAGATGAAATTTGACTGTTGGTGGTTCCGTCCACTTTAACTAACCTTGACCTGCAGTCCCCCAGTGACCAATCATGAACCAAGTTTGGGGACCCTGCCATTAATAATAAATGAGAATGGCAGCAGCTTCAACTCCCCCATTGAAAATGACCGGTTGAAATCTGATTGGCTGTGTGTAGCTCCGCCCATTTTAGCCACCCAACAAATATATAATTTTTCATTCAGGGTGACCCCATGACTACATGATTTAAGTTTGGTGAGTGTAGCTTCAAAGCTGTAAAAGCAGCAGCAATTTAAAAATCTTCCCTGTCAAAGTCAATGGAAAAATTGGGGTATTGAGAGAGCCTCCCCAAAAAGTAAGATCACTTAGAAATAGCCATTCAGCTGTAGGCCATTATTTTTTGTCCAACCCATCCTCCTGTATGTTTGGGAAGCCAATTTGATGTTATATCTGACTCTGGACCAGCTGCTGGCAGATTATTGCCAGTGTTAAGAGGTTCCCAGGGGCATTCTGAAAGGGCAGATGTAACCAAATTACATATATGAGTGTACCCTGCTGTGGGTTTCACTTCCACAAGCTCTTTCCTAGCAGTCACTTCCCGGTGTTTGCCGTAGCTTCGTTTGTTTTTCTAATCTGCAGGGGTGGATTAATGTACAGGCTCTCCTAGGGGCCCATCTAGCTTTTTTCTCTTGTAATATGTATTTTTCTTTGCGCTGCTGGATCCAGTCAGCACACCTACTGTGCGGGCCCAGACTGGCAATCTGTGGTTTGGCACTATTCACTGGGCTACCGAATAGGGTTGCCACTCGGCCGGTATTTTACCGGCCTAGCCAGTAAAACATCAGCCAAGGCCGGGACTGGTATTACAAATTTACCGGCAATGTAACTGCTGGTAAATTTGTAATAATAAACAAAGCCCGTGGCCTGCCCCCAGTCTGGTAAAAACGCAACTTTTTGCCGGCTTCTGGCCAATCGCGTGCCGTGGCTCCGCCCCTTTGATGGCACAATCCGCCCATCCAATCGCGCTTCATGGCCCTGTCCCTTTTGCCACCATGCCCACCCTTTTGTTCCCGCCCCCCCACTGGCCGGTGGAAATTTAATTAAAAGGTGGCAACCCTACTAGCGGGGGCTGTTTGGGCCTCTGTGTATCTAAAATGCCAGGGTCTATTTTGATTCTCAGTCCAGACCTGCTGTTGGGAGAAGCAGGCAGGCACCTTTATTTATTTAGTTTTTAAGCAGCACCCCTTTTAGGATCCATACAGAAAACAGGGATGGATGTTATATACACAGTCACAAGGGCTCATTAACTAACCCAGGACACAATTTCATAGTGTGAAATTAGCAAATACTGATATTGACTAAAGTGAATCTATTGGTTACTGTCTACACTTGCCCAACCACTCACTTATTTCATAAATCCACTCTATTACACCTTGGGGTGCTGATTCTTGGGCCCCTAGATGTGACACAGCTTTAAGTAAATATCTGGCTACATCTAGAAACGTGGATTTGGCTGATATGCACCTTCGTTAATAACACACACACAACCATTTATCTTGCAAGAAGCTCATGTTGTATCACTTTTGTGTGTGGGCATGTATGTATATTAAAGGAGTTGTTTTCTGTTAACTTTTAGTACAATGTCAAATTGCAGTTGGTCTTCATTTTTTATTATCTGTGTTTTTTTCACTATTTTCACTATTAGTATTGGTTGCTATGGTTCAAATGACCTTAGCAACCAGGGAGTGCTATCAGTAAGAGACTGGAATATGAATAGAAGAGGGCCTGACATTGTAGCATCACAGACTAATAGTTGGCTGTTGGGGGTCAGTGACCCCAATTTGAAAGTTGAAAAGAGTCAAAAAGAACAAGGCATGATGCATGGCAGAACATAAATCAGTTCAGTCTGCAGCATGTATCTCAATGAATTGCTAATAAAGCCATGCAGACTGTGGCTTCCACAAGTGTTCTGTTTTAAAGGGGTGAGGTGGCAACCCTAGTGGGGATCCCCCAATGGGTCAGAGATTAAACAAACATTGTGCAATATTATGTGAAGTTGCTCCTGGCTGGCAGGCTTTAATATACAAGCTATTTAAACACACAGGGGCTCATTTATAAATCTCACGCAGGGCAGCTTGGTTTGCACAGTGAATACATTTGCCCTGCGCATGTTTATACTCATACAGCTAAATAAGAATATGCAAAGAGAATTGTGAATTTATTTTCACACTGCGAATGTCCAAAAGAGCTTTTTAAATATGGTAAAAATCTCACGCGTTGGTGGTGGAGAAATTATACTGCAAAACAGTTTTTTGAAAATTGCAAATCTAAGTGTTATTTTCGCGTACAACAACCTCGCACAGCGGGCGAAATCACGTAAACACCTGTCTCATTTCTGTCCAGGAAAAAGCATGTGCTAAGCCACCAGTTAAATGTGAACTTTATAAATAACCCAGTGTCTTTCAAATAATCAGCCTTCTCTGTGTGTGACTGTGAATTAGAAAACCTTCCAGCCCAGTTTGTCCTGACCCAGGGTGAAGGCATGGCAAATATATATAGAGAGAGAGGAAGAGATAGATTCATATATTATTCATATTATATATATATATACAGTATATAGTGTACCTGCTTGACCATATAGCAGAGACAAATTCTCTTCTGTAAACCCATAGCTTACTCCAATCAACTAAATGAAGACACATTTTCCATTTTGAACACTAATAATAGAACCCTTTATGTTATTTTGAAATGCTTCTTAATGTTTTGTCCTTTTAGAAAATAAGGAGTCTGCAGTTGGACTGTACCACTATTTCCCTGCTGAAAAACTACAACCAGCAAGGTCATGTGACAGCAGTAGCACAGTCCACCTGACAGGAGAGGGTTTCTTGGTGATGTCATAATGCTGCCTGCTAAGTCTAAGGGCAGACAGAAAACACATTCATTTGCATCACCATGCTCTTCTTGCAGTACATTGAGTTTTTTCCCTTATTATTCATTTATCCACATTATAGCTGCGCCCCATACATTTTCATTTAATTATGTACATTAATCTAATCACATAACAATGAAGGGCGTGTCACACACTGATGTCATAATGCCATGTGAAACCAGATCAAACCAGTTAGCGATGTCATAATGCTTTCAGTCAGTGATGTCATAATGCTGTCAATCAGTGATGTCATAATGCTGCCAGCTGTTTACTTTAAAGTTTTGTTCAAGCACAGACAGAACATACGTTCATTTGCAAGAGGGTTGTCGGTGAATAACCACAATGCACTTGCTTTTAATATTTTTATTACTTTTAAATTCTGTTCAAACATCTAACTGTAAGTATAACTGTTTATACTAAATATAACTGGTTTATATACGCTCTTTTATTTGCTGATTTAAGTACATTTTAGAGAAATTTTTCTCTTTTATTAGCTGATTTAAGTACATTTTAGAGAAATTCTTCTTGTTTATTTGCTAATTTAAGTACATTTTAGAGAATTTTTTCTCGTTTATTTGCTGATTTAAGTACATTTTAGAGAAACTCTTCTCGTTTATTTGCTGATTTAAGTACATTTTAGAGAAATTTTTCTTTTATTTGCTGATTTAAGTACATTTTAGAGAAATTTTTCTCTTTTATTTGCTGATTTAAGTACATTTTAGAGAATTTTTTCTTGTTTATTTGCTGATTTAAGTACATTTTAGAGAAATTTTTCTCGTTTATTTGCTGATTTAAGTACATTTTAGAGACAGTTTTCTCGTTTATTTGCTGATTTAAATACATTTTAGAGAATCTCTTCTCTTTTATTTGCTGATTTAAGTACATTTTAGAGAAATTTTTCTCTTTTATTTGCTGATTTAAGTACATTTTAGAGAATTTTTTCTTGTTTATTTGCTGATTTAAGTACATTTTAGAGAAATTTTTCTTGTTTATTTGCTGATTTAAGTACATTTTAGAGACAGTTTTCTCGTTTATTTGCTGATTTAAGTACCTTTTAGAGAATCTCTTCTCTTTTATTTGCTGATTTAAGTACATTTTAGAGAAATTTTTCTCTTTTATTTGCTGATTTAAGTACATTTTAGAGAATTTTTTCTCTTTTATTTGCTGATTTAATTACATTTTAGAGATTTTTTCCCATTTGAGAATATACCAAGGGCCCTATGCCAACTGAGAATAATAAGTGAAAAATTCATGTTCTTTTCATTGTTATTATTATTCGCTATTGGTTTGAATGCTTTTATGATTATTGAAAAAGAATAGATTAATTTAGCAATCTGTTTTTGGTTCTGGGTTTATAGATCTTAAAGCTTTACAAAGCATAAGGCTGACTTTGTGCAATGCTGGAATCTCATGATTCGGGTCATTGTTACTGAAAATGAGCAAATAAATTGTAGTTGATGTTCTAAACCAAGAAAGCCTGTTCTTGGTTGAATTTTAATATGTCTGAAATATTCTTTCTAAGTTGTGTATTTATGCATGTGACACCGTGCACACTGAAAATTTTGAACTATATTGTTATAAACACACTATTTATCTCAATATTTTCTGCTACAAACTCCGATCAAATCTGTTCTGCTTTTTTCCGTTTATTTATATTACATTTTCCCGAAAATTTGCTTTCTGGGATTTTTTCACTAATTTTTTCGGACTTGTTCATCTGATTTTCACTATTTTTTCATAATTTTCACCCGAAAATATTGCCCGAAACCCAGCGCACATCAAAAAATCATTTAGAGTTAGAGATGGCCACAGTCCTCTAGACTCCATTCATTTCTATTGGATTTTTAAAAGCGTATTTATCAATGGGTGAAAGTTAATTTTTGTGCTACTAAAGGGCGAAAACATCACAAAATTAAAAAACTTTTTTTCCAGAGCATAATTTTTATGTAATCCAGGTGTTTGTGCTGCTAAATGTATTTCTATGTGTTTATGACATGTTTATTCAATTTAATTTTTTTTTACAGTAATTTCTGATAATAATGAGAGGATTACAGCCAGGAACAGTAAGTAGAATTATTTTTGTGTCTGACACTTTTATGTAGTAAATGTTTGGGTGTTTGTTAAATTGAGGAATTTAGGGATGATATAATGGATCCATTATCTAGAAACATATTATCAAGCTCCATTTTAAGCAAATAAATCAGACTTTCAAATGATTTTCTTTTTCGCTTTAATAATAAAGCAGTACCTTTACAAAAAACAAATCATATTGGCTTTATTTAGGGGCAGATTTATCAAAGGTTGAGGTGAATTTTCGAATGAAAAAAATTTGTGTACCTCGACTAGGGAATAGTCCAAATTCAATTAGAATTTGCAAGAAATTTATCTGTACTGTAAAAATTCAATTTCGACCATTCACCCTCTAAAACCTGCTGAATTGCTGTTTTAGCCTAAGGGGGACCTCCTACAATTTGCTATAACTTCGATTCGTACGCTTCGAATTCGGCCGAATACGGACCTATTCAATCAAAAACTGACCTATTTAACCGAAAAAAAACTTAGACTAAATTTCAGTTGGTCTTTTTCAATTTTGAAGTTTTTTCAATTCGAAATTCGACCCTTGATATATATGCCCCATCGGGGCCCCTTTTACTTTGCTTGAGTGAAGGAATATAATAAAAAAACTTAGAATTTCGAATGTTTTTTTTGGCTATTTCGACCATCAAATTGGCTACTTCGACCTTTGACTACGACTTCGAATCAAACGATTCGAACTAAAAATCCCCATAGGCTTCCTAGCAATTTTTTGGTCGAAGAAAAATCGTTTGATGGATGGATTTAAATCCTTCGAATCAAACGATTCAAAGGATTTAATCGAACGATTTTGTTCGATCAAACTATTTCGTTCGATCAAACTATTTGCGGCAAATCCTTCTACTTAGATATTCGAAGCCGAAGGATTTACATTCGGCAGTCGAATATCGAGGGTTAATTAACCCTCGATATTCGACCATATATAAATCTGCCCCCACGTGTTTAAATGATTTTTTTTATCAGACTTGAGATATGGAGGTCTGAAAAAAGAAAATATTCAGTCCCAGGTCCCTAGAATTCCAGATAATAGATCATATACCTGTACTTTCTCTTATTTCTATTTCCACAGAAAGTACATTTCTGAATATTCTGTACCTACATGTTCTCATCTTGATAGTAATATGGGGCTAGTTACAGGAAACCTGTTTTGTTTTGTTGCTTTATTTTCTAGTTCAGGGGTTAAGATCTGGTTATAAACTAACAAGTATTCGTCGTTTTTTTAGTGAAAAGAAATATGAGAAAATATGAATTCATCGCCGAAGAGTTTCATGACCAATGTAAGCAGAAAAACGAGTTATTGCCTATTTAAAAGCAGGTTTACTGCATCAAGCTTACTTTTCTTACAAATGGGGGTTTATTTTCAATAGACCCGACCTGCTCATTATGTGCTGGGAACAGGACAGCCTTCTGTTTGCTGTAATTAGCATAACTGCATTGCTGCTAAAAATAAAAATAATCCCTCCTCCAACTAATCAGGTTAAACTGAGGGAAAGCATGTTTTTCCTTTTTATTTAAATTATTAGTAGCCTGTATTTATGTATACGTTATAGAGTCTTTACACTTTCAAACGCTCACTGATAGGCCATTAACCTGCATTATGCTTTTGACAAATGTGTGGAAACCAGAGTTTCCAGAGCAACTTCATACAAGCATGGGTAGAACATACATACTCCATGATCTTTCCCTGATCACAATCAAATCCTGTCCCCAGCTCTACATTTTAACTGGGTTATAATGGCTATAAAAAAACATCCATTTCTAATGCAACAAATGTTCTTTATAATCAGTATCAGTCTAAAGTATTTTCTTTTCTTTCAGTATTACAATATCTGCCATTTGTAAAGGAATTCAATCACAAAACAGAAACTGAAAGTAAGTCAATTAAAATGTTTTGCCTGTTTGTTGGGTGATGTTATGTAGTATTAGTTGTGAATAGTGTACACATTAGTGAAAACGGGTTGCTGGAGCCGACCAGAGAACCTGATACAAGGACACTATATGGTCACCTGTACTGAAAAATCTTTGTGTCTGGCCTGCTTAATGAATTATGGGGGGTTATTTATCAAAATCCGAAACGTTCTCACTATTTTATGAAAACTACTCCAACCAATCAGCGCTGACTACCCCCCCCCCCCCATTTATCAATACATTTTTCTGAATATTTCTTATGCGGGAAAAAAATCCATAAAATAGTGAAAAAAAAACGATTTTTTTGGATTTGTTGCCAAAAACTGCAACTTTTTAGAATTCGTTTCTGATCTGACTGCGAAAAAACATGAAATCTTTGAATTTTTGAACAAAAACTAGTGGATATCAGGATATCTGCTGGATCTGCCATTGACTTCTACGTGAACTGAGCAGGTCTGAGTTGAAGTACTTTTTATTCGGACTAATTAAAAATAAAATAAATCTAATTTTATCTAATAAAAAATGTTTTTGCTCTTTAAAAAGTCAGACCAGAATAAAATGGACTTTAAAAAAGAACCTCCTATGTGTCCATGCACCCTGGAACTGGGAGGGGTGGGCAGACGGAGAATTATATTAAGAACACCGTAACAGGGGAGGAGTTGTAGGAATGTGCTAGGTTACTAAATGGCATTGTAAAAAGTTGATACAATGTAAATTAATTGTAAATTAAGTTATTTTTCCAATTTTAGATTCAGAATAATATCATTAATGTTTACGCAATTTTATTTTTCAGTGAAAGAAAAGCTGGAAAATGTATTATTGGATTATATAGAGAGCATAAATGAAGGTAATTATATATTTATTCATTACAACCAGTACCAGTATAACTTATTCCAGATCTAATCTTGGAAATATAATGTATTTTTTTAATAAATTTCTTTTTGTTTTGTTTATTTTAGTGGAAAAAAATGGAGCTCCAGATATAAACGAAATACTGCATTTGCCTGATATATGTAAGTAATGCTTGTATTCTCTACAGATTTCTCTTAGATTTAAGAAGAGGGTGCCCTTCCTAACATATAACACAGTAATTGTGCACAATCATTAGATTTGCATTGGGAGACAATTTCTTCTTCATCTAGAACTTATGTGAGAAAAGGCAGTGACAGATTTCTGGGCAAAGTAACTCAATATTAAAAATTGTGGGGCAATAATGGATATTATTATTTCAGGAAATGTAATTTATGCTTTTTTTTATTTCAGTGAGAGAAAGAGTCCAGGCGAGATATTTAAAATTTAAAGAGGCTCTACAGAATTGTAAGTACAGCACTGACTTTATTCCAGACTTAAATCTTTCATGGGAGAGGTGGTAATTGCCTTTAAATTTGACATGACAACAGGGCTGGGCCAACCCGGAAGGCTAGCCCCACCCCCTTTGCACGTGTGTGCGTGCGCCATAACTTTGGGGAGGGCAAAGAAAGGGGAAATGTAAGGGCAGGGGACAAATATAGGAGAGGGACAGAGGGGCAAGCGACAGGGATAGGTGAGAGCTGTAGAGGGGAGGGAATCTAAACTGGAGTAGGCAGAAGACTCTTGAACAGGCACCTGCCAGCGCCCCCACATTGTTGCACCCTAGGCAGGTGCCACTTCTGCCTACCCCTAGTTCTGGCCCTGCATGATAATGTATTACGTTATTCTAGATCTAGACAGTGCATGTGACAACCCCAAATGCACCCAAATCCAAATTGCAATGAATTATATGAGTGATGCCAAGGAATTGTATGGGTAGTCCATTATAATTACTGTCACAGCGGAATTTGTGTTGTTATTAAAGTGCTCATCTTTGTGTTTTATTATAGGGAGAATTAAAGGGTCGAATGAAGTTTCCAAGTATTTCACTTCAATTAAATCGGATGGTAAGTACTGGAATATTTTTATAGAAGGGCTCATTTGTGGTGACAAGCTTTGCTTTACTTTAAAGGTAAATGAGTCTACAAACGTAATAACAAACAGTGAGCAACATCATATCATCTATGCATGACTGAAGCCATGACATTTTTCAAAATATGTATATTAAAGTATATTAAGTACAGAAGAACCCTGGTTTCATGTCCCTGGATTTTACGTTTTCCCGTTATTGCCATTATTATTATAATTCAAACCATTTTAACGTCGTACTTGGGAAACGTAAAACTGGAGTTCTGCCATATTATTATTATGAGTGCAAGGAATGAGAGTGTTGAGGGGCTAGAAGTTTATAGCAAATTGATAAAATTGTCTTTAATTTAATATTAAGGTTTTTTTATGTGTCATTTCCACTTTCTACTTTATTATTGCCCATTCATTTTCTACTTTTAAGATGTTAGCAGTTGAATAGCTTTCCCTGAAGTCAAAGAGTCAGTAACCGTAGGCTTAAGGTCTATAAATAGTGTATTAAAACATAAAGGCAGATTTATCAAGGGTCGAATTTCGAAGTGTAAAATACTTAGACATTCGACCATCAAATTAAAATACTTCGAATTCGAATATCGAAGTATTTTTCACAGAATTTGGCCATCAAACGATTGAAGTAAAATCGTTCGATTGTACGATTAAATTTTATTTTGATGTGTGAAGACTTAGAAAAATGGTCCAGAAGGTCCCCATAGGCTAACATAGCACTTCGGCAGGTTTAATTTGACGAAGTATTGAAGTCAAAGTTTTTTTTAAAGAGACAGTACTTCTTATCGAATGGTCGAATATTCAAACGAGTTTTACTTCGAATCGAAGTCGAAGTAAATTCGAAGTCGTAGTATCCTATTCAATGGTCGAAGTATCCAAAAAATTACTTCACTTCGACCCTTGATAGATCTGCCCCTTAGGGTTGCTGATATTTAGACCTTCAAAGAGAGCTGTTAACCAACTACTAGCGGTTTAAATTGCTACTAACTCATAAACCACAAACATAGCAAATTATTGTACATTTCAAAATAAATGCTCATAGAAATACTCTAAAGAAGTGTTTTTTGGGGGATAAATACCCCTGAAGGAACAGAAGCCCACAGTGTGGAGCCTGTAATCAACAACCAGTTACAAATAAAGGAAACAGCAGAAATATATTTTTCCCCCTTTTTGATATTTGGTTTTAAAAAATGTCTAATTCAATATTAATTTTTTTCTGTTGTTTCCTTAAGATAACGAAGACAGCAGCACAGAACCTGAAACAACAATGAATCCAATCAGCAATCAAGTGGTTTCAGAGAAAAACAGAGAAAGTAAGCAGGATTTGGGAATTAGTGCAATAGCCACACAGAGTGAGTAGAATTTGTGTTTAGCTATGTACACACAGTGGTCAGGGTACATTTTACAATTCTTGTTTGTTGTGCTTTTCTATGTGTTCATTGCACAGCATTGCAGGTAACTGATTTCATTTCCCATTGAGCCTACAGAGATCAACAAAGTCGGCCTTGCTCAAATTTTGATGCATTTAACGCTGATCTCTGTTACCAGGGTGCAATTTTAGGGCCTCTCCGATATAGAATTTCTGGGCATTTTCTGCACAAAATCATGGGTTACCCGTAACCACCCCTGCACAAAATCACAGGTGACTACCTAGGAAACAAACCCCCATCAGACCCTCTATACCCTCAGCTATGGAGTTGGCTTCCTCGTAAGTTATACCGCTGCTCTGTTAAGTGCAGACCCACTGGAAAGTACAATGAATGCAGAGCTCCACTGCCTGCAAACAAAAGGTGGGCTTTTTACTGCCATATGCTCTTACCTATAGAAGGCAAATTCTCTGGGTTATATTAAGTAGATCTGAAGGATTGTATATTGGTATATATATATAGACACATACACAATTAATCTCTGTAAGAAATCATTCAAATATTTATATAAATGTCTGCCTTTGTTTTTTTCACAGTGCAAAGAATCATTAAAATGCATCACATGCTTGGCAAGAAGTATTTTGAGATATGTAAGTAGAGTTTTATAATAATATAATAGGGGTTGTTTGTTTTAGGAATATAGGAATACTTGGAATTACAAAATTATATAACCTATATACTATTCGATTAGATAAAAACATGTTTTATTATTAGCTGGAAATATTAAACCGACTCAAATTGTTCTACAATATGAAATTCTTATTTTGATTTTCTTTGTATTTCAGTTCGGGACCAGGTGACATATGAAATTAAACATGGCGGTTCAGAAGCAGGAAGTAAGCTGTCTCATTTCTTTCATTACAACATACTTTCTATATGTTGTATTTTTATGCAGTGTAAAAATACAAGGTTGAAATACAGCAAGGGGCAGATTTATCATGGGTTAAAAAACTTCGAAATTCAAACATCGAATTGGCCAAATTCGATAGTCGAAGTTTTCTTTTTGAATTTTTTGGTCGTTTTCGGTCAAAGTAAAATCGTTCGATCGATCAAAAAAAAAAACTTTGCTTTTTAAAACTTAGCCAAATTTTAGCTCTAGGTTCTAGGAGATCCCCATAGGCTAACACAGAAATTGGGCAGGTTTAAAGTGGCAAAGTCGACGTTTTTTTTAAAGAGACAGTACTTCGATTTTTGAATGGTGGAATAGTCAAAGTATTTTCAATTCGAATCTAAGTTGAATTTGGCCTATTCGATGGTTGAAGTACCCAAAAAATTATTTGAAATTCAAAGTTTTTTAATTAGAAAATTCACTTTGACCCTTAGTAAATGTGTGCCCAAGTATGAGCACAATACACTGTGTAAATCCCTTGTATTGATAAAGCTTTTTAGTAATTTTTAGCTAAATTAGCAATTTTTTGTATAGAGTAATGAGGTAATAGCTTCAAAAAACAAAAGCAGTGCTTTTTTGCTGAGTATATTTGTCTCATTGACTAAAATTGCTTAAATAATAGGTAAATTACAATGTTAGTGTTTTTTCCTCAATGTAATTAAAACATTTTTATAACTTTTATTGCGGAACACTACACAAAACCTGTATTTTAAGTAGGGATGCACCGAATCCAGGATTCGTTTCGGGATTCGGCAAGGATTCTGCCTTTTTCAGCAGGATTCGGATATGGTTGAATCCTTCTGCCTGGCTGAACTGAATCTGAATTTGCATATGCAAATTAGGGGCATTGAGGGAAATTGCGTGACTTTTTGTCACAAGGAAGTTAAAAATGTTTTCCCCTTCCCACTCCTAATTTGCTTATGCAAATTAGGATTCAGTTTCGTTATTCGGCTGAATCTTTCATGGGGTTCGGCCGAATCCAAAATAGTGGATTCGGTTCATACCTAATTTTAAGGCATGATGTTACGAGTCATTCTTAATTCTGTCCCGTTCCATTTTGCCACGAATTTCGTGAATTTCCCACGACATTCGCAAAATGGGCTAACGTGGCGAGTTTGACGCCAATGAATTTTCACAGCAAATTCGACAGTTTATTTGCCAACGGCGAAACGCGGAATTTCATCCCCAAATTCGCGCCTGGAAAGTCAATTTGCCCATCACTATTAGGATATCAAACTGCATTTCCTATTGAAACCAATCTGTACTTTTCTTTTCAGGGCAATTAAAAATAATGCAGTTATATGACGACTTTAACGAGGCTATGGATGAAGGTAATTAGAATCTTTTTTTTCTCTATTTTTACCATTTTAACAAGTAAATAAAACCTGTAGGAAAAGATTTGTCATCTTAAACTTAGCCACAATGTACTAGAGCCACCTTTTTCATTTTAGTCTGTATATAGCCTGATGTACAGTATATTTTCTGCTCCACCCTGAATAACGGCTTATTGTATTTAAAGCCCCACTGCTACTTGCACTGGTTGGACACCCACCAGTTCACAATACAAAAGTAACACATGCTTCTCTGAGCAGCTTTTATTATCTGCTTATTATTGATCACTTATCTCCCTGAGGCCAAAGCCATTCAAATAGATTAAATGGAGTTTAAATTGTTTATTTGTTACCTATAGTTTACTAATTCAGATCTAATCCAAATGAAATCAGTAAGCATTTTTATTTATTTTTTTTCCTTTTTATTTTAGCTAAAAAAGCTGCATCTCCAGATCCATCCCAACTGGAAGACCTGCCTAGAAAATGTAAGTAAATAAATAACATGTAAAAATATTTCTATGACATTGTACATTTAGGAACTAATTTCATCTCAATCAAAATCGGGCAAAATGTTTTTATTCAATTTAAACAACTCTTTGGAGCAATTTTATTGAAAATTGGTAACATTAAAATGTTTTCCTTTTTTCACCAAGTGAACATTTTTATATTTGCGGCCTTTATTGAAAAAAAAAATGGTTGAGAAAATTACCCATACATGCACATTGTGTAAACTGATATTTGTTTCACAAACATGCAATTTTTTTTTTGCAAACTAAGAGACATTGTTAAAACGATAAAGTAAATTGGGTAAAAATATACAACTTGAAAAAAAATGTTGCTACTGACGAAAAATTCAGAAAAATGTTTTTATATATATATATATATATATATATATATATATGAAAAAATGTAGTTGTAGTTGAAATAGAGGAGAATAAAAACAAACATAACCTTTGATAAATATGTCCCAATTAGTGATGTGTGGGCCGACCCGACACCCGCGGGTCGGACTGGTTCGGGTCGACCTCGCACTGCTCCTCGCTCCTTCAAATGCCGGCTTCTGACTTCCGGTTTTACAGTCTCACGGCTCTATAAAAGGACCCCGGAAGTGCGTGTGCGGGCTGGAGCAGGGCGGGTTAGGGTCGGGTGCGGATCAGGAAAACCCTGATCCGCAAATTACTAGTCCCAATATTTCCAGAGCCATTCATTCTATATACAATATATTTATGTTTTATATGTTATATATATATATATATGTATAAATATTTCTATTTTTTTTTATTTAGCAAAAGACACAGTATTGGCAGTACAAGCGAGGTTTACAAGGGAAATGGATATATGTAAGTATAATGTTTTTATTTGATTATAAAGTTAAAGATCTGTACTACGAAACATAAGTCTTTGCCCATAAGGAATATCATTCAACAGCAATTTGGATGCGGTTAGTAAACATGAACATTAAAAATTAAGCTTGATGCCTATGTTATTCATAGAGGTTAATGAACATGTCGGTACTGAGCAATTGACTCTTGTTGCTAGATTCATACCTTTCTATAATTCCAAAAAAGCCTATTAATATTTAGTAATACAGATATAGGATCCAAACCTATTATCCATAAGCTCCGAATTACAAAAAGGCCATCTCCCATAGACTCCATTATATCCAAATTTTTTAAAATGATTTTCTGTTTCTCTGTAATAATAAAACATTACTTGTACTTGATCCCAACTAAGATATAATTAATCCTCACTGGAAGCAAAATCAGCCTATTGGGTTTATTTAATATTTACATGATATTCTTAGGGGGTTATTTATCAAAGTCCAATATTTTCTGCTACAAACTCTGATCAAACCCGTTCGGGGTTTTTTACGCTTATTTATTATTACATTTTCCCGAAAATTTGCTTTGCGGGAAAAAAAACAGATTTTAGCTAATTTTTCATTTTAATTTTCTTTAATTTTTCGGACTTTTTCATCCAGTTTTCACAATTTTTTCGTAATTTTCACCCAAAAACTTAGGGGCATTGCCCGAACCCAGCACACATCAAAAAATCATTGCCACTTCTCCCATTGACTTATATGCGACTTCGAAAGGTCTGAGATGCCGGATTTTTAGATTCTGACTTTTCCATCCCCATCCTCAGGGTTTAACAAATTCCCGAAAAAAAAATGTAAAAGTCAGATTTTATAAAAAAAAAACCCCACACATTATTCGTAATTTTTGCATTCGGAGTTTAGTAAATAACCCCCTTAAGGTATGAAGATCCAAATTACGGAAAGATCCTTTATACAAAAACCCCAGGTCCCAAGCATTCTGGATAACAGTTCCCAAACCTGTATGAGGTTATTAAACGGGGAAGCAAATAGCCGCAGGTGGAAACTTTTTTCCTGGGAACAGATATAGGGACTGATGAGAAACCTAAAGTGATTTTCTTTTGTTTCTTTTTTTATTTTAGTGAAAAGCAAAGGAAGTAAAGAGGTTGAGAAATATCTGGCACACATGAAAACTCGTAAGTACAACTCTAATACATTGTATTTTTCCTTTAAATGCACCCTTCCACATGTCTACTGTCCTTTGTATAATAAGCTTTCTGTTATACTGACATATCAGATAGAAAAGATCATTTACATTGAGCACAGGGGCAATAGATTTCAGTCAGTACTAAGGCAAGTCTAGCACTTGCCCCTAGGAATATGGGGCTTTACATGAGAACACTTTCAACCTCGTGGTTAGCAGTTAAAGCCTTCTTATTGCAGAATGAATTCACGTGGCTCTTGCTACACATTAGCATTGCCTTAAAGTAAAAAATTTTTAGGTTTTAATAAGTAATTATGGACAGACGACTTTCTAGTTTATCAGTAGTTTCGTTTATCATGTGATCATTTTCTTTATTTTAAAGGACACATAACATAATTATGAAGAGGAGAAGAATATGACAGTCCATGAGAAAAGTAAGTAGAATATATATTTTTTGTTGTCAGAAAAAAAAAATCTTTAATGTACTTACAGGAACAAAACTTCACCTTTACATACATGAATATATGCCTTAATTGCCATATGGGAGAAACAGATTGGTATTCATCAGAGAGTTTGCAGTCAATTAAAAGGATAACGCTAAAGCCTATGACCTAGTTCATCGCTGTACCTTTGTAGAACAGATTCTATATCAAATAAAAAAACAAATTGCATTTACTAAACATAGCATACTTTTGATTTAGTTGATGGACTTACAAACACAGACGCTAAATTCCATTAGCGAACAATCGGCAAATAGTTTTGATCGGTCTATTGTAGGTTAGAAAATGAAAGTGTAGAGCTAGTTGGTAGCTATGGACAACCGCCCTTGTAAAACTTGTTATTTAATCAATTTAGTGGCAGATACATTTTAAACTTGCAGATTCCTGTTGAATGCCTAGGAGTTAATATTTTTTTTTACCTGTATATAAATTGACATATTCTCATCCAGTTATATGCTATGGGGTGTTATGGCAGTGGTGCATTTGGGGCAATCACTAGTTTGCCCTTGTCCTACGGGAGCCCATCGGGTGAAACCTACACTGCACACTGCTTAGTAACTGATAAACCAGCAGTGGCAAATATACAGTGCCTATACAGTAAACTTAGTTTAATCCTGCTGTGGAATACATGATACAGCTATTGGATGAAATGTTTGTGTGTAAGAGACCATAAAAACCAGAGGAAAGTAACCTGCTTTGCTCTCCCACTCTTTTTGGCATTGTTAGTTCATCAAGTTGTGTATTGATTTTTGAACCTAGTGTAGAAAGCGGCAGTTATAAATATATGACATTATAAATATATGAGGGGATCATACAATAACTTCTTTCATACTTTATTTCCCATTAGATTCTTCCAGTGTGTAAAGGCATCCATTCCTTTGAAGATACGATGGAAGCAATTTCTGTTGCAATTACTATGCTAGTCAACAACAAATGTTGACAGTGCTCGGGATTACCCAATAAGAAGAAGAGATACATCAATTAGTTCCTGTTATGGACAGCCGAGCACTTTTTATATTTGTTATCAAATGTTATCAATGGGACTTATTTTAAATGTAACAAAAAACTATTAAAATAAATTAATTTAAATAAATATATTTTTTTTTAAAAAAAAAAATTAATTGCACAGTGGTATTTTCTAAGCAGGTGCATATTCAAAATGTGGTACAGAATGGTAATTGGTATATAATACCGTTAAACGGGTTGTTTTCCTTTATATTAACTTTTAGTATGATGTTGAGTGATATTCTGAGACAAATTGCAATCGGTTTTCATTTTTTTATTATTTGTGTATTAGTATTTTTATTATTTAGCTTTTTATTCAGTAGCTCTCTGATTTGCAATTTAAGCAATCCAAGTACTAGGGTCCAAATTAGCCTAGCAACCATACATTGATTTGTATAAGAGACTGGTATATGAATAGGAGAGGACCTGATTAGTAGGATTAGTAACAATGGCAATAAATGTGTAGCTGCACCGAGCATTTGTGTAACGGTTGGCAGCCTAAATCTAGAACCAATGCCAAGCACCCTGGTCTCGGCTCGTACTTCTGCCTTTAGCAGCCACCTTAGGCCACAGGAGGAGCCCTGAGCTACTCAGATACCGCCAGGTCTTAAAACGAGAGGTGCAAGGCAAGAGGTTCTAAACAGGCAAAGGGGCACAACCGTAAATTTTGGGCAGAAGGTCACAGTACAAGGCGTAAAGAAGAATCGTAGTCAGAACAGGCCGGGGCAGGCAGAGAACAAGCGTAGTCAGGCAGGCAAGGGTCAAACCAGGTAATCAATCAGAAGGGATTCAGCAGAAGAGGTAGTCATATAACAGCCAATGGTCAGGAATCAGGAGTTCAGAATAGTCGTTAGCCAGGCAGGGGTCAAAACAGGAATCAGACAGAATAACAGATAGCTTTAAGCTCAGGAACCACAGGAAACAGATCCTATCACGGGCAAGGTCTAGAAGCCCCACTGAGCTTTTTATAGCATCAGTTTCACACCAAGATTTTCGCGCTACAGCGCGTCTGTGCCAGACGCACGCGCGTCCCCGTCAATAAATAGAATGAGGCACGGGCGCCCTAAGAGACCACAATGGCGCCAGAAACAGACTGGCGCAGCGGGCTTCCCCGCCACACCACTGGACCACCAGGGTGAGTAGATTTTATCACATTACCCCCCGTCTAGGGGGGCCACTGGACCCCCAGGTTTCTCAGGAAACTTTTCTCCTGAGGCGGTCAGCCCTGATGTCACTAACTGGAACCCAAGAATTCTCCTTGGGGCCATAGCCCTTCCATATAACTAAATACTGGAACTTACCTCGCACAGGGTGAGAATCGAGGAGCTCTTGGAACTCAAATTCAGACTGATCTTCAACCAACACTGGGGGAGGAACTGGCAGTTGACGGAACTGTGAAGCTGGATTTAAAAGAGACACATGGAAAGAATTAGAATTTGAAATTGACTGGTAATTTGAGACGGACAGAAAATGGATTAATTATTTCAATAATGGGATATGGACCAATAAACCTGGGTCCAAACTTGAGAGAGGGGACCTTGAGCTTGATGTTTTTTGTAGACAACCAAACAGAGTCTCCTACCTTATATTTGGGTGCCTCTCTACGAGATCTATCGGCTGCTTTTTTCTGAGAGGCTGTAGCTGCAGAAAGAGTCATGCACCCGAGACCAAATTTTCGCAAACTGTTTGACAGAAGACTTAACAGAGTGTACAGGGGACAAAGAACCAGAAAAGGAAAATGCTTTGGGATGTAAACCATTAACAATAAAGAAAGGAGATTTCCCAGTGGAGGAATGAGTTCAGCCCACGAGGATTGGTTGTCAGATACATAACACCTCAGATACTGTTCAAGGGATTAATTAACCCATTCAGTTTGACCATTGGTCTGAGGGTGATATGCAGTAGAAAATGACAACTCAATCCCAACCAAAGAGCAGAATGCTCGCCAAAACTTTGAAACAACTGAACCCCTCTGTCAGAAACAATATTGACCAGAAGCCCATGTAACTTAAAGATGTGAGAAATGAGCAATTCAGCCAAGGTTTTGGCAAAAGGGAAGTGTGGAAGGGAAATGAAATGGCCCTGAGAAGGGGGTAAATCAACAATAAAATCCATAAAAAAATGGGACCAAGGTTTGTCAGGAATGGGTAGTGGCCTAAACAAACCCTGTGACAAATTCCTGGAGGATTTAGACCTCTGAAAAATAGGACAGGAATTAACAAAAACTTTAGCATCTTGCTTATAGGAAGGCCACCATACATTGCAGGACAAAAGAGACACTGTCTTAGAGATACCAGGATGTCCCGCCATTTTGGAATTGTGGACTTCATCCAAAACCTGTTCCCTAAGATATTCAGGAACAAATAATCTCCCAGAGGGAGTTTCTACTGGAGCAGAAGATTGAGCATGAGATAACAGGGCGGTAAGGTCTGATCCCAAAGCTACCACAATTAATTCGCTCGGGATGATGGGAATGCACTCACTAGATTCAGAGGGGTTGGATTCAAAACTTCTAGAGAGTGCATCCGCCTTAGTGTTTTTAGAACCAGGTCTAAACGTAAATGAGAAATTAAACCTGGTAAAAAAACAATGCCCATCTAGCCTGCCTAGGATTCAGCCGCTTGGCAGACTCTATATACAGTAGAGACCATTATCAAATACTTAGAGCCCTCCAACAGATGCCGCCATTCCTCAAAGGCCTATTTGATAGCCAACAACTCTCTATTTCCGATGTCATAATTTGCCTCAGCAGAAAATAGGGAATGCACAGGGGTGCACTTTGTTGGTTATCAGATGCCTTTGAGAAAGGACTGCCCTGCCCCAACCTCTGAGGCATCTACCTCAACAATGAAAGGAAGTGCAGTGTCAGGGTGCCGAAGAATAGGGGCAGAACTGAACTCTTTCTTGAGGAATTCAAAAGCTTGGATAGCTTCGGGGGACCATATGCTTGGATCAGCACCTTTCTATGTCAAATTGGTAATAGGAGCCACTATCAGGGAGAAGTTCTTAATGAATTGACGATAGTAATTGGCAAAACCTAAGAACCTTTGGGTTGCACATAAAGAAAGAGGTTGGGCCCAATCCAGAACAGCTTTTACCTTTCCTGGATCCATCTCTAGACCCTTGCTGGAAATATTGAACAGAACAAACTTAAAAGGTAAATTTTTCAAGTTTCGCATAAAGATTATTTTATCTTAACCTAAGTAAGACTTCACAAAGATATTTTTGATGTTCACACAGGTTCGAGAAAAAAAATTAGAATATCGTCAAGATAGACCACTACGAATATCCCCAGCAGGTCCCGGAAGATGTCACTGACCCCATTAAATAATCCCCCCAGATACATGGGATTATGAGTCTGGAGCCAAGGTAACCCCAAAATAAGAGGAGAAGAAGCACCATCAATAATGTAAAGGGCTAACTCCTCACTGTGAAGATTATTAACACACATGGATAGGATCAAAGTTTTCTTAGAAACCAAACCTGACCCCAAGGGTCTTTTGTCCACCGCAAGTATTCTCATGGGAGGATTTAGAGGGGTTAGAGGAACACAAAATCTGGCAGCGAAGGCAGCATCCAAAACATTCCCCTCCGCCCCCCAGTCCACAAAAGCACACCTTGAGCCCGTAGGCCAGGTTAGTTTAACCGGTATCAAAATCCTAGAGGAAGACTGGTGAGAGGAAACTTCTTTACCCAAATGGAGCTCCCCTTCTCCATTTAGGCTTGAAAGTTTCCCGGCCTCTTACGACATTGATTTAGGAAATAACCCTTTTCCCCACAGTATATGCATAAACCTTGGGACCGCCTGCGAGTCTTTTCCTCAGGAGTTAGATGGGATATGCCCAATTGCATGGGTTCCTCCTGAGGTAGAGGCACAGAGGGATTAGGGAACTTAACATTGGTCACCATATTAGGAAAGTTTGACTTAGTATTGGTAAACCCAGAATGAAAAGAAGAACCCTTCTCACCCCTTCTCTCCCTCTGTCTTCTATCTACCTGGATGACAAGAGACATGAGATCGGGGGGCGTGGCCAGCTGCGGATCGGGAAGGACGCATCCATTAAAGCTCCTTCAGTAAGTGTACTCAAACGGCGATTTACCGTGGGTGCACCGACTCACTCACCACCTGAACTTGGTCTGCACAGGGCCAGGAGTCGGCTGCAACCCAAAATCCGGAGCTAACAACTTGAGCGGACCCGTTCCGACGCACAGACAGTGCGGCCTAGAACCACGCGGCACGCGAGTGGGAGACGGTCGGGTGCTGTCGCCTTACCTCCGTTACGGGAGTGCCATACAGATCCGCACAGTACCAGCAGCAACGGTAAGCAGTGTTGCAATCCCTGCAGACGCCGTTTCTCTCAAACGCCCTAATCATTGGCGATGGACGAAGAACGAAAGCGTTCCACTCTGGAACGCACGCCATCTTGGTTATTGTGCACTAGTGTACCGCAGACAGATCAAGCCACTGTTCTATTGGGGCATCCTCCCGACCACTTAGTGCTCATAACAGTGCTTTTTCCTGGCGGTCTGGCACAGCACTTTGCCTGCTCCCATCCTTTACTAAAATTGCACCAAAGACTGGGTGTGCTCCACGCCTAAAGAGCTACCAGCGCAGGGTGGCTGATGGTCGTTATATTCATTTTGGAGCCCTGACCTGTGGTATGGGACATTTGCAACAGTGATTTGTGGACTTCTGGGGGGCGGGCCCACAAGATGGCCGCTTTTTAATCTGAGCTCCTCACTCCATAGCGCCCTATTTGCTGCATAAAATTCTCTCTTTTCTAAAAACTGGGCTAGAGGCTATTGGATGCAGAGGATAACCTGAGGGGTAAAGGGGATTCCACCCGGCTCCCCCTCATTTGCATCCCTGGAAGCTGCCGCTGCTTTCACAACACGCGCAGTGGCCTAAACACCATACCTCCACAACACAGCACCGTTGGTCACCTCAGTTCACGCAAGGCGACACAGTTAAGGTGCTACAACCCGCACTATTGTTGTTTATTGAACTGCTACCTCTATTTACAGCATAAAGACCAGACAAAGCGTCTTTCACTCTCATCTCTGGACTATACAGAGACCATGTGAATGTCTACTGATCGCACACCCGTGATCTTGCCCTACAAGTGACTGTGTCACGCCAGCATTACGTCAATATATTACCTCCCACGTTGGAGGGACAGTGGGCCGTTTGGCTTGGTGCGTTTCCTCCACACTCTCCCTCATCTCTAATTGGGACATGGATAAGTATCTCGGCCAATCCTCAACTAAACCACAAAGGCCGAATAGAACCAAGCCGAAGGATACTAAAAAAACAACTGAGCAAATGGAAATGGACTCTGACTCGCAACATTCTCAGGTGGATACCCCTGCTACTGCAGCTGATCTGATACATGTCCTTGGTCCCTTGTTGGACCAAAAACTTGCCCCGATAAAGGACTCTTTAACTGAAGTTTTGCAACAAGTGACACAACACTCCCAAAGATTGACTGAAGCAGAGGAACGCATTTTGACCTTGGAGGATGACTTGGACAAGGCTCAAAACACTATCGACATGCAGCAAAAAAAAATCATCATTCTGGCTGACAAAGTGGAGGTCCTTGAGAATCGGAGCAGGCGTAACAATCTGATACTCATCGGGGTCCCAGAAACCGTGAAAGGCAAGGATCTGGAAGATCTATTAAATGACTGGTTACCCCGTGAGCTTCATCTGCCTCTCTCCCCGCCTCCGTTTCAAATCGAACGCTATCATAGAATCGGCCCACTGAAAGATGGGGCGACTAGACCAAGACAAGTCATTCTTCGCATCCTTAATTTTGCCGACAAAAGCAAGGTCCTTGAGGCATATCGGAAGACAAAGGATTTACAGTTCAATGGACATAAAATTTCTCTCTTTCAGGACTATTCTGCTTCAGTTTCAGCAAAGAGGCATGAATTCTCAACCATATGTAAGTCCCTTTACTCCTCTGGACACAAATTTTCTTTGCTGTACCCAGCCAAACTGAAAATCTTCAACAAAGCCGATGGAAAGCCATTATTCTTCGAGGATCCGGACAAAGCACTGGAATACATCAAAGCCCATCCTTCCAACCCAGAAGGCTGATCTGTTCCGAACATTCGATTCAACCTGTCTCATCTCTTAGGACTACCACAAATTACATTTGGCGGACCCTGAACTCTCCGGGCCTATGATTCTTCTGCTATTGCACTCATGCTTTTCCGTGGAACTCTGAGTGGAACTCTGGGCTGCGGTGCCCTTCGGCTGACTTACTTCTTCAAGGGGACTAATTGTTCCGTGGATATGAAGGCCATGACCTGGACTGTGATAAGTTACTTGTTTATTTTATTGCTAATGGGTTGATTACTTTCACAAACTTAATCTGCTGTTTATGTTTAAAGTTCATAGGATTAATGTTTTCCCTTTGTGCAGCTGACTTTTTTATCTTACCGAGGTTTATACAATTTAGTCGGTTAGGTTCATTGTTTTTTCATACTTGCAAACAGGGGAGACAAATGGGATTGTCTCGAACTCTGCATGAAGAGGTGATGCCCTCTACTTTTTATTTCTGTTTACATAGCTGTTCTCAATATATTACTACAGTACATAGCAAGACCACAGGTGTGGCATACTGGCGACAGCCAATTACACTGTCGCTTTACTTTGCGTCATGTAAATATTTTTGTTCTTATGTTTTTTATGCTATGTTTTGGAATTTGGAAACTACAATACTTATGCACACAACATGTTTTCCCCTGCTTTTATTTGGTCCCAGACCCTGGTCTGCTCGCTGGGACAGCCAGACTGGGCATTTTGTTAGACTCAACTTCCCTGTCTTCTTCCCGAAAGGCATAGGATAACTTAAATGGCAGCTGGTAGTGATAATTTAACCCTTGCCTCTGATAAAAATCTTGACAGTATAAAAGTTATTTCCTGGAATGTTGGAGGACTGAATACACCTATTAAAAGACGTAAGGTGTTGGATCATCTTAAGAGAGAGAAGGCACATATAGCGTTTCTTCAAGAGACGCATTGGTGTAGGCAAGATACCATTTCCATGAAGGATAGGTGGATTGGTTCAATAACAGCTGCCTCTTACTCGTCCAAATCCAGAGGGGTGGCAATTGTGATAAATACTTCTTTGAATAGTAGGAGGGGGAAAATCTACAAAGACAAACTAGGCAGATATCTGATTATGGACTTAGAAGTTCAGGGAATGAACTATACCCTCGTCAATGTATATGCTCCTAATAATGAAAATCGTTCTTTTTTTACAGAGCTACTTCAGCGGCTGGACTCTTGGGGGGCTTCGAACGTAATTCTTGGTGGCGATATGAACACAGTGAGTGACCCTTATATGGATAAGTCAGGTACCTCCCTCATTCACACTCTGAGGCGTATCAAACCACTTCACACCTTCTGTAACCATCTTTTATTGAAGGATGCTTACAGATACTTATATCCTGACACTAGAGACTACACCTTCTATTCCGCCGTCCACAATTCTCACTACAGGATTGATTATTTTTTCCTCTCCCTCCACCTCCTTGCATCAATCGAAGATGCCAATATAGGTAATATAGCCATCTCAGATCATGCACCCATGCGAATGATATTGAAATTATTTAACCCACAACCTTTCTCTCATAATTGGAGATTTCCAGCCTACCTGTACCAAAATGATGATTTTAGAACCTATCTCAAACAACATTGGGCTAATTACATCGATGACAATTTGATACATTGGGATGATAAAAATTTACTATGGGCCGCTGCCAAACCAGTCCTACGAGGGCATATCATAGCCTATTTAATTAAGAGAAAGAAATCATTTGATGAAAGATATAAACTACTGCAAACTGAACTCACCCGTTCTTATAAATCCTTTCAACTCTCTAACTCCGCCTCCGCTAAAAAACAATACACTGAAACAAAGGCTCTTTTCGATACTTTATTGACAGAACGAATGCAACATAGATTGAGTCACACGGCAAACAGATTTTATCGCTGGGGAAACAGATCTGGGAAATTATTAGCTAATATTGTTAAGAGACAACAAGGGACGACTTTTATTCAGAAACTTAAAACACCCACCGGATGGGCGAGGGGCACATCTGATATTACTTCAATAATGACAAATCATTTTAAATCACTTTATCTGAGAGATCCTGACTCTCCTGAACCCGGTCTTAAATTTCTTCAGGAGGCCCATCTGACCAAACTTACGGTCCAGGATAGGGAAATCTTGGACGCACCTGTAACTGAAACAGAAGTCTCAATGACTGTCACACAACTTAAAAATGGAAAATCTCCGGGTCCAGATGGACTCGGGGCGGAATTTTATAAAATGTTATTGCCGGAAACGATCCCCTTACTTACCTCACTATACAATAATGTCTTACTAGGTGACCCATTATGGGACAAAGCGGCTGACGCCAGAATTATTTTATTGCACAAGGATGGTAAGGATCCTACTGATCCCTCCTCCTATAGACCGATATCGTTATTAAATCAAGATCTCAAAATTCTGACTAAGATAATGGCCAATAGATTGCAAATCATTCTCCCCCATGTACTTACCTCTAATCAGATGGGTTTCCTCAAGAATAGGTATCCGGTTCAGGCTATCAGACAAGCTATTGCCACTATTTACCAGTGTAATCTAGAAAAAAGAAAACAGGGAATGTTGTTAAACTTGGATGCTGATAAGGCCTTTGATCGGATTTCCCATGCGCATATTCGTAGACTTTTAAAATTTCAACATTTTGGCATCCATATGCTCAATCTATTCAAAACGTTATATGATGCTCCTCAAACTTTTATTACCGTTAATGGCTACAATTCAGTACCATTCGAGATTCAGCGAGGGACTCGACAAGGTTGCCCTCTCTCGCCTTTGTTATTCAACATTGCACTAGACCCTTTAATAAAACATCTACTTCTCAATGAATCATTTGTAGGCATACCACTTGGACATTTTAGACTCAAAATAACAGCTTTTGCGGATGATGTTTTGTTATTTATCCACCAGCCCCATGTGGAATTGGCCACAATCTTGGACACTATACAGGTTTTCAGCACTTTCGCGAGCTTCCGGATAAATCTCAACAAATCTGAAGCACTGGAACTTGGTGGCCCAGGGGTTACAACAATTGGCAATATTGACTTTCCCTTTAAGAGGGCACAATCTTACATCACCTATTTGGGTATTAAATTGGCAAAAAAGCATACAGAGATTTACTCACTCAACATTCGACATACCATAGATCATATTCAACAAGATCTGAATAAATGGGACTCACTGAATCTAACCTTTCTGGGGAGAATTCATTTAATCAAAATGATCTTGTTTCCTAAATTACTCTACCAACTACAAATGCTACCGTACAGCATAAAACCATCCGACTACAAAAGATTGCTTAAAATGTTACGTACTTTTATTTGGAAGCGAAAACGCCCGAGGATAAGTTTATTCAAATTGCAACAGACCAAAGCCTTAGGTGGGGTTAATTTCCCAAATATTCGGGAATATAATGAGGCGGCATTACTCCGCTTTGCTGGGGATTGGATATATAATAGAAACATATATGCCTCAACAGAACTTGACCAACTTCTAACGGGAGGTTTCTCCCTTAACTTTCTCTTACATTCTCCATTAAAGGATATTTCGCAGGACATGCAAGACCATCCTCTGTTCATAGACACCTACAAAACGTGGGGTTCAGTTAGACGTAGATTTAAATTAACACCTTGTTATTCCACTTATCTGTCCTGGCTCGATAATCCGACATTTCCAATGGGACACCGCAATAAGACTCTAGTGGAATGGCATAACCGAAATTTGAAAACTGTTAAAGATATCATTGGTGATGCCTTCACGGTGCTATCCAAAGACAAACTCCTCCAGAAATTCCCATTCCTGGCGGATGATCACATGCTGCTACTCCAAATTGTCCATTATGCCACAAAAGTGTTGCGACGTCTTTCCATGACAGATAAAGATAACCCATTAAATCTGCTATGGCCTAGATATAATACAGTTAGAACTATCTCCCAGATCTATCGATTTATTCGGTCCGCATTATCGCCTGAAACACAGGACACTTTCTTACTCAGATGGACCTCTATAATTCCACAAACGGAGGCCTCTCAAATATTTCAATATCACGCAAAATCAATGCAGGCTATATCTGTTAGCAAATATCAAGAAATGGCTCTACAGATATTACATGGTTCTTATCTCACTCCACTTAGGCGGCACCATATAGGCACCTTGAATTCGGATAAATGTTTGAGATGTCATCAACCCCGGGCTGATCTTGTGCACTGCCTTTGGCTATGCCCCGATATTCAACGATTATGGGGAGACGTTCAGGTATACTGGAAATCTCTCACCCAGCAAGCAAGTAGTTTTACGCTAGTTTGGGCAATTTTTGGGGTACCCCCTCCGCAACTGAAAATCTCACGCTCTGATCGGCAGCTTACGGAAAGGTTAATGGCTGCAACTCGGAAAACCATATTGCACCATTGGCTTTCCCCGTCTACACCCCCCCTATCTTTGGTCAAACAAAAATTCCATTATATATTTCACATGGATTGGCTGGAATCCACTACTAATAAAGAACAATTTACTGAAAAATTCTTCTCGATATGGATGAGTTACATTCAATCACTCCCAACTCATATTAAACATTTAACGATCTATGCATTTAGACACACCACGTGGTACGATACGGAACTACTACTCAGTAATACTGTTGTTCAAGAAACCAATCGCTATATTCAAAATGTCCCAAGGTCACGGGAACAGAACCCACGAACGCCCCCCAGGAGTCACCACATAAACCAGCTCTTACGAACACAGAATTTCTAATCATCTGCTTTAAGTTATGGGTGAGGGTACAACTGTTGTGCATTTTAATATTTCAATTTATTCTGTGCTAATCCGTTGAGAGGAGTCCTGCATCTCAGCTATTGCAGGTATATACTTGATACTGTTACCAATGGATTGATCTGTCACTTTTCCTTCTGTTTCCGAATTCCTTTGTATTTTATTTTATTTTATTTCTTCTTGTTGTGAAAAAATTCAATAAAAAACATTTATAAAAAGAGACATGAGATCATCTAGGTTGGAAGATAGAGGATAGTTAACTAGGCTATCCTTAACAGCATCAGAAAGCCCAATACGGAACTGGCTGCGAAGAGCCATGTGGATCCACCCAGTTTCAACTGCCCACCGGCGGTGCAATACACCTCCGCATCCCATTTTCCCTGGCGTAATTTAAGAATCGCGGAGTCGGCAGAAGACGCACAATCCGGGTCATCGTAGAGTATCGCCATGGTGTTAAAGAAAGAATCAAGGGAAAAGCGGGCAGGATCAGTGGAGGGTAATCTGAGAGCCCAAATTTGAGGGTCACCCTGGGTCATAATAAACCTTACTTTCTCCTCACCTGATGAGAATAAATGAGGAAAGAAACTAAGGTATAATTTGCAGGCCTCCTTAAAGGACATGTAAAGGCAAAAAAATAAAATCCCATTTTTACTTTCATTAATGAAAAAGAAAACCAATATACTTTAATAAAAAAATGTATACAGTTTTTTATAAAAAAACTGACTGTATGCAGTGAATTCTCCCTTCATTTACTGCTGTGGATAGGAATTGTCAGATGGTCCCTAACTGCTGAGCAGGGAAACAATCATACTTATGAACAGCAGGGGGAGCCCCCGCCTTACTTCCCAGCCATGCAGAACTCAAGCAGCTTTGTTTATGATGATCCCTAAGCAGCCAAGACCACACTGAGCATGTGCACAGTCTTAGTCTTGCAAAGATGTTTAATAAAGTTACAAGATGGTGACCCCCTGTGGCCAACTTTGAAAGCATAAATTATTTGTTTGATTAGGCTTGTGGTGCAGTAAGTTCATGTTTATGTTTAGTATACAAAATACAGCATTTCTAGCCTTATTCTATATTAGACTTTACATGCCCTTTAAGCACAAAAAAATTGGTTCTGTCCCCACTGAATATTTAGAGATGTTACCCATAACGGCAGAAGAACCCACAAGAGGAGTGGCAACTGGACTAGGCGACTGCTGCGGAGACTCCAGTTGGTGAGTCAGATTGTGGAAGCCTTGCATGAGATAGTCATGCTTCCGCTTCTGATCCTCCAAGCGCTGTAGCAAGGTGGTAAGGAGCACTTCTGTAGTGGAAGGAGCAGCAGGAGCAGCTGCGTGACCTTCTTCATCCATGGCCCGTGATAATGTAACGGCTGGCACCCTAAAGCTAGAACCAATGCCAAGCACCCTGGTCTTGGCTCGTACTTCTGCCTTTAGCTGACGCCTTTGGCCTCTGGAGGAGCCCTCAGCTACTCAGATCCCGCCTGGTCTTAAAATGAGAGGTTCTAAACAGGCAAAGGGGCACAACCGTAAACTAGAGTCTTTGGGCAGAAGGTCACAGTACAAGGCGTAAAGAAGAATCGTAGTCAGAACAGGCCGGGTTGGGGCAGGCAGAGAACAAGCGTAGTGAGCTTTTTATAGTGCCAGTTTTGCAGCAAGATTTTGGCGCCTAAGCGCTTCTGCGTCAGACGCTTGCGCGTCCACTTCAATAAATAGAACAAGACGCGGGCGCACTCGCCCTAATTGATTACAATGGCGGCAGAAACAGACTGGCGTGGCGGGCGTCCCCACCGCACCACTGGACCACCAGGGTGAGTAGATTTTATCACAATTTGTTTTTAGATGGGGTCAGTGATCGCTATATGAAAGCTGAAAGAGTCAGAAGACTATAAAAAAGAAAAAAATGAAGGCCAATTGAAAAGTTGCTTAGAATTAGCCATTCTATAACTTACTAAAAGTCAACTTGTTTAAAGGTGAACCAGCCCTAAAACCCTTTCACTGCCAGTCAATTTGTTGAATTTGGTACGTTTATTGCCAGACCATTTTTGAACATTTTGCATTTTAAGAGCCTTTCCCAGTGGAGTCTTTAAGTTTACCCAGGAAAATAATACTTCATTTTTGTCAGGACAAACTAAGCTTTTAGCATTTAGGTGTAATTCCACTTCTGTAATTAGATATAGGCTTCTAAAAGGGTAATGTAATAAAAGGCACTAAGTTTACTCAAGGGCAGTAACCCAGAGCAACCTAAATGAAGAAATGTCCTGTTTCCCATAATACACATATATTAGAAACTTAATTTATTTTATGCACTGGAACACAGCAGATTTGGAAAATTCTATGTCTCCTGAACATGTAAATACTAAATATATTTCTCAAAAAACTTTAAAAACTCCAAGCATTACACTACCAAATTTCCAAAGAACTGGTCCACTTCTAATTTCAAGGCCAAACATTCCACTAACAGTAGATTTACCCTAGAAAACTACACATGATTGGAAAGAACAGATTCTAATGAATATGTCTTTGTAATCCCAACTACCAAATTGCAATTCTTTCCTAAAGTTACATTATTTTATACAAATTTGTCATATTTTTGAAAAATGAATGTGTTATACAATTGAAAATGCGCAAATAAAAAAAAAGTTAAACGATGCACTAAAAAATACAAATACCTCTAAAAATTCACACTTTTCATTCAACTAGCAGAAAAAAATTAAAAAGCCTCTAAAAGTCTGAATTGATTTAAAATGGTCTAATAGGACCTTTTTAAATCAATAAAGTATATTCCAAGGAATGCTCCTTCTAGTTGTAATAGCTATTCTCCCTCCCAGTCTTACCATTAATCAACTAAAATCACTTCTGTTCTGTCATATATTTCTGCTTTATTGACATGCAGGGTTCTGCAGAAAGAGAATGGCAAGAGTATATTTTCTTTTGACTGTGCAGGTCGCATAAATGCACAATTATATAATCAAATAACTCCTCAGTAAATTCTAATTTCCTTATAATTTACAGTAGGCGATACATTATCATTTATATAACATGATTAATACTCAGCTGTGTATCTTTCAGCCATTTTTAAGTCCACAAAACTCCTCAGTGACTTTTAATATACTTAAAATTTACAGTAGAGGTATATTAACCCTTATAATAGATGAGTGATTCTCAGTTTCTTGGCCTGCAACCTTGTGACTTTAAATGTTCAGGAAACTCATGAAGAGTACCTCTTTACGAAATATACTCTATTTTCTGAATTTGAATTCCCAATAATTGACATTAGAAGCTACTATTCACCTGATACTATTCCATTAGTAACCAGAGTTTCCTGATGTCTATAACTGGCTTGTGCTGTAATCCTCAATGTATCATGTTTATTCTTTGCAAGGGTTCCTCCAAATTACCAAAATGTCTTTCATGAAACTCAACTGTTGGAAGTCCAAGTCAAGAACCCAGAATTGACCAAACGGCAAGTTGGCCTTTGCAAATCAAAAAAATAGAGACATGCACTGTCTACAAGTCATCATATTTATGCCTGTAGTAGCCACTTTATAATTCAAAAACGCTTACAATTTTTACCAAAGTACACAAATACCTGACAAGATCTCAAAAGAGGTGATGGATCAAGTCATATTTTCTGCTTCCCTGTTTTATTAGTTAGTGTTGTAATAATAAAATTGTCAAGCCACCATACCATGTGAAGATAATTGCCATTTGGTGGTCCTTACTATTTACCTCCAACCAGATCAGTTTCACATTCATTGTTCTTTGCTTGGCCTTGGAGTGCTCCACAACCCCCACCTTTTTTGGGGTCCACAGGCAAATAAAGTATTCCAGAGTTTATTGTATGGTCTCTTTTATTTATACATAGTTATCAAACACCACTTAAGCACCGCTTCTCCATCCTAAACAACCCAAATGTGGCCAGTCTTTCCCCATAGCTGAGATGTTGCACCTTTTGCCAGCTTAGTTGCCCTTCCCTGAACCCTCTCTAATTCAATAATATGCAATTTGAGCGCTGGAGACCAAAACTGCACTGCGTATTCTAGATGAGGCCTTACCAGTGCTTTGTAAAGGGGAAGAATAACCCTCAACTCCCCTTTTTCTCTTTATTTAATTTTAATGACAGTTAAGCACGAAACCAGTCTTGGACGAATTTGACCAGTTTCCTTTCCGACAAAAATGCAATGCCTCGAAATGTCGCCAACGCCCATTAAAGTCTATGGGCGTCATAAAATAAATTTTTTTTTACTTAAAAAGAACCCTGAATGATGTTCTAAAAAATACAAATACCTCTAAAAATTCACATTTTTCGGGCCAATCCTAGTGGGAGAAAAATCCAAAAACCTCTAAACATGCGAATTGATTAAAAGCAGTCCAATAAGATCAGCGCAGCTCTCATTGACTTCTATAGGACTTTAGAAGGTTAGAGGTTTTCCTGATTTTTAAACTTAATACGTCTCAAATTTTAGATTTTTTAAGAAATATAGGAAAACGACCATTTTTTCGAGATTTGTGGGAAAAAATATTTTGATTGTTAGTAAACAGGCCCCAACATGTTAAGATTAAACCATCCTGATTCCTGTGCAGATCCACTAAATATTTAGCTGCAGTGAAAATTAGATGTAAATGATTTTTAATTTAAGAATTGGAGCTCCGCGTAAATATATCTCTAAATGTAGTTGCATTTGACAGGGTTTCCATAAGGACCACCACTTCTATCCAGTAGTCTTTTACTTTAGACCCACGTTCTCTTCATCAGGTGACATAACTGTAATTATAACTGTCTCTTTATGAGAAACACATACACCTGTTTAATATTGCCAAGTTATTTCCAGGACTTGTTCCCATTTCATTAAATAGAAGCATCTTCTGGAGCTTCAAACAAAAGAATAGATGTGATTAGAAAGATTCTTATAATAATTGGAGACCTAAATTACTTATTTGTGTATGTTAATAAAAAAAGAACGCAGATATGGGTTACGTTAACCATAAACCCATTATCCAGACTGCTCCGGATTATGGGAATCTCCCAAAGAGCCCATTTTAAGCAAATAATTCCACTCCTCGCATGTCGGTGCGCAGGCGCGCACTTCCTGGTTCCTAGTGACACCGAGCGTCGTGACGCCTTCATCATGACACTGTGCGTCTTGATGTCACCAAGAAGCGCCGATTTTTGAATTTTGTCGCCAAGTTATACTTAAAAGGCCGGTCCACCATTTTAGAAGTGCCCCAGCTGGCTTCAGTTTATCTGTTCCTGCTAAAGCGTTATTTTGTCTTTTGATATCCTGGTTTTGACCTTTGCCTGATCTTTCGACTACGATTTCTGCCGCCTGACTTGAACTTTTCGCCTGACTCTGACTACATTTGCCTAAGTTTTTGGCTACGCACTTCCTTGTTGGCTTCCGCAGCAGAAAGCCCGGGGCTCCAAAAGGGCATTGGTAAACACCGGAACCACAGGGTCCTCCTGTACAAACAAAAGTACTGTTCACTACACAAGGTTCCTGTTTACGAGATTGTTACAGTTTAGAGATCCAAATTATGAAAAGCTTCCTTATCCAGAAACCCCAGGTCTATAGGGTCTTTGTATTATATTGAATTTCTATCTGACACGCCTCCAAATAGCATAAGTGAACAGAAGCAATGCACTAGGCAGAAGGTCAAGGTGACTTCAAATAACCTTATATGTTACAACAGGCAGTATATTATTATAATACAAAAGTTTCAGTGAGTTATGTGACAGAAATGACATCAAGTACTAATTATAACTGATGACATCACTGAGGACTGTTTATAAGGATACCATTTACAGGATATTTAGGCTCTTATATTATATGGGAATTCATTATCATTCTCTGTTGTAATCCATGTACCAAAGTAACATTGGAAGGCCCTATACTGAATCCAGTGGCACCCCACTAAGAAACCCTATCCAGGTAGTGAATGTATCATTGACAACCGCCAGTCCACTGTACATGCTTCCATAACTTTAGTTTAGAAAGCAGTTGTTAATGCAGCATTGTATCAAAGCAAAATTCAAATAGATCTACTACCTTGACCAAGTTCCTTATAGTTTCATAAAAAGAAAATCATTTTGTTTGACATGACCTTCATAAAGCCATACTGATTCCTAGTTGTAATGTAATTTTATAGAAAATAATCTTGAATGTGATTCCTTAACAAACTTTCGAATAATTTGTCCACCGCAGATGTCAAATGTATAATTACCATGCTGGAATACAAAAAAAATTAAATTTCAGAAACACATCATTTTTTGTTCTCCAACCTATAGGTACCATACCAGATAAAGGGAGTCTGAGAAAAATCATAAAAAATGTTGCCTGGCTATAATTGAACAAGGCTCTCTACTCAAAGGTGAGTTCACATTAACTTTGATGAAGCATTTAAGCATAATATCAGTTGTCTTAGTTGACCTGAGCCATTTGTATCCCAACTCTGATTCCTCTATTGTTTAAACTAAAGAAAATAACTAATTAAAATTGTAAAGAAAAAAAGGTACCCCGTGGGTAACAACCTAATCAATAACCAGCATACATTAAATCTCTTAGGATTAAATAAGTTAATTAAATAAATAGATTAAAGTGCAAGAAATGCCTAATTGTACAACTACTTGATTTTAGGATAATTCATAAATTCTATAAAGTGGCAATTAGTGCATAATGTCCATAGGGTAGTTTAGTCCGTTGTCATTCTCAACTTAAATAACAATTCATGGTTAAACTAAACCAAAAAAAGCTAAAAGGATAAAATGACAAAGTTCCTCAAAGGAGTGCAATTAATTGTGAGAAAAACTAAATTATGTGAGAATTATTAGGACCAAAGGAAGGTATATTAAATTAATGAATAATGATTATTTTGCCTTGAGAAAGCTTGTAAGCGAAACGCGCATTGGCGAGTCGCTCATTTCCTGACTTTTTAAGATTTGTTTCCTGGTGCTTTATTGGGTTGGATCTAATTCTTATTGCTACGGTCTTTTTTATCTCAACCAATCTTCCTTCCTTTCCAAGGGTCCGGTGATTTGTGGCTTATTAGGGTCAACTTAGTCTCCTTAAGATCAGGGCAAGTTAATATACCAAGGCCACAGTCTCGGTTACCCTGTCCTGCCTTCCTCTTTGTGGTGTCCCAGTCTTAGAAAACAACAGGCAGTTAGTTTTGGGACAGCTCCACCTTCTTATGTTTCATTATATCCTCTCTCTTTTCTACTGACCGTAGCGTTGGTTTTATTTTCACCCAAATGTGGTCATATTTTAATTTAACGAGATCTTTGTAAATAATTTAATTTCCAGCACTTATCATACAAATACTAGTATTTGATTAATTTAATATACCTTCCTTTGGTCCTAATAATTCTCACATAATTTAGTTTTTCTCACAATTAATTGCACTCCATTGAGGAACTTTGTCATTTTATTCTTTTAGCTTTTTTTGGTTTAGTTTAACCATGAATTGTTATTTAAGTTGAGAATGACAACGGACTAAACTACCCTATGGACATTATGCACTAATTGGCACTTTATAGAATTTATGAATTATCCTAAAATCAAGTAGTTGTACAATTAATTAATTAATTGATTAGGCATTTCTTGCACTTTAATCTATTTATTTAATTAACTTATTTAATCCTAAGAGATTTAATGTATGCTGGTTATTGATTAGGTTGTTACCCACGGGGTACCTTTTTTTCTTTACAATTTTAAGCACTTTTTGATTCTCTGACGGTTGTCAGCCCTCGTGTGGAACTTTTGAGATCTCGTTTATTTAGGGAGTTAAGAGTTGTTTTCCCTATTTTAATTGAAAATAACTAATTAAACACATTTGCTTTTTCTGAATCTTTTTTAACCAAATGATTTCCTTTTTTTAATTGAGACCATACCTGCAACTTTTTACTACTGATATATTTGAAAAAAACTGGGGATTAATTAGTCTCTACAAAGCAATTTAGTGCCTCATTTTCTATTGTTGCCTTCCTGATTGCTTTTTTTTCCCTTCTGACTTCAATGGAAATATACAATTTCTTTCAATGTTTCAATTAAGAGATAACATGCATCAGTGCAAGAGATTTTTGAAATCATTCCAAGGCACGACTAAGAAGTAGAAGAAAGATGAATGGTGCCTGCCCTAAGCAAAAGTATGAAAAGATCCATCCATGGTCCTCAAGTGCAGTGTGCAAAGTGCAATTGCTCTGAAATTCCACCTGCCTTCCTTTCAAAAATAAAATAATCAAAATGTATAAATACATTTTTATATTATGTCCAACTTTATAAAGTGAAAGACATCCAAAATATCACATAATATCTTATGCTAAAAGCTTAGATTACATCTTTAATATTGCCATCATCAGCTTTACTACAGCAATAGACATCTCTCATTACTTCTTTCCATTGTGCTGTATGGAAAATATGGAACATAAACAAACTGTTTTTAAGGCAATTATCAACTCTGAAATCTATAGTGTTCAGAGCAGAGGTCCTGCTACAACACCCTGCTTCAGTCTAGTCTCCCCCCACACTTGCCACCAGAAACATCACCTGCTTGAAATACATGCCAACCCTAGACTGGTCTGCAATCTAACTCCGCCTTCCCCTAGGTCTGTACATATTGCTCTTCAACAGTCTCTACTCAATGCCACTTGCATTCCCCAAAGTTGTGTCCTAGGCACATGCCTCATCTGCCTTCACCTAGGTCCGGCCCAGGTTTATGTGTGCTTTCTGCAAAATCTCCCTCTATTTATGTCAAGCAGTGATAATTATAAAGAGGTATTTTAAATGCTGCTATTTTATAAGTAATAACTAAAGTCATGAAAAACAATGTTAATCATACATTTTTTTCTAAAATAATAGAAAGCTAGAAATGCTACCGCAGCAGTAAAGGTCTGTATCCCCAAATATTCCCCTAGTAGTTACCACTTTTCTTTTTTGATCCACAGCACATATTCTGTGTTATTTGAGTTTCCTAAGTTTAGGGGCTTGCTGACAATATACTTTATATAGAATATTAAGTCCTATTAAGGTCATTCTGGTTTTGATTACATGACATTTAACCAGTGCTTCTGAATTCAAAGCCCTGTAGCATCAGCTTATATGACAGGTAACCTCATTTTCTGCTTGATGATTTGAATCACCCCTAAGCTTAGCTTCTTAACAGCATGTGAGTGTCACCCACTAACACAATCCACAATGGGGAACCCTTGTTAAAAAAGACCAAGATCATTACTGTTATATATATTGTGAACCTTTAGGCTAGTGCATTAAGGTCAATATATAAAATATGTTATTTATAGCCATATTTAAATGTATTAGTTCTCCTTTGAGGACTCCTTTAAGGAGAAGTCTACAGAGCCTTCACTGCTTGGATACAAGTCTTTTCTGATCCTAATGTATGCATAGCAATTTCTGCATGTGTGGTTCATTAAGCGAGTTCAGATTTCCCAGATCCACAAGGAAATTAAGTCAATTTCACAGAGAAACAAGGGACCAGGTTATTAAAGGAGACATATTGTTTTAAAAATCAAGAATCTGCCAGTGCCTGAAGTTGTGTTTCAGGGCTGACTTTTTGAAAATGTCTCCAAAAAATTCTACTAATATTGCTGATCTGTTACACTTCTTCCTGTCTGCATTCCCAGGCTTTGCAGGGAAGCTGGCACATTGCACTGTAGAATAGAGGCCAATCAGCAGCTAGGCTGACCTGATAGGTAATTGAAGCCAACCTTTGTGTGTCTGCAGATTGTGATTGGCTATCCTCCTCCTACTGTACTCCTGTATCGGTATTGGTTACATTTTCTCTGACTACTATGGCAGATACTAATGTTTAGAGATGGAGAAACCCTAACCAGAAAGACTTCTGTTATTCATCCACCCAACAATCTCTGCCAATAAATGGCCTGACTTTAGTAACACAGATCTTTTGCTCAAAAATCAAGATAATTCAGTACTTATGATGGGTGCTGTGCTTATCACGGGTGCTGTCAGACCACTTGCTACAATTAAACATAAAAGCCACCAACTCACATGTTGTATGCAAATCTTTCTTTACCAATATAGACCGAACTACAAGGACAGAAACCCGCAACACACAGAACGACTGCCCTATCACAATACTTAACATTGATGTTCTACAAAATTTTAGCAACCAGGCTACTGGGAGGCAAACAATAGATGGAATTATAAAACTGATTCATAGCTGATTACATATAAAAATATTCCTACAGCAAGGGGTTCTCATTAAGGGTGTTTCCTATCCCTGTTGTTGTTCTACCTAGCCATAGAATCAATCAATCAATCATTTATGCACCAAATGCGCATTAATATTAATATTAATATCTCACACAATAATATTGATCTCACACAATAAGGGAGATATTTATCAAAGTCCGAATTTATCTAAATATTTTCTGCTACAAACTCCACTCGGGTTTTTATGCTTATTAATTAATTTTCGCAAATTTCACTATTTTTTTGGAACTTTTACCCGAAAATTTTGGGATATTGCACGAAACCCAGCGCACATCGAAAAATCATTCAAATCATTATATGCAACCTCGACAAGTCTGAAGCCGGATTTTCAGATTCAGACTTTTCCATCCTCGAAGGTTTAATAAATCCTGAAAAATTTGTGATTTTTTAAAAGTCTGATCACAAATTTTTCGTGATTTTTGAATTCGGAGTTTAGTAAATAATTTCATATTCAGATGCCTTACTATGACTTATCTCAGAAAAGCCTTCCCAGTCTGTTTTTCCTACTTACAAGCTGAATGCAATTTCAGGCCTAAGGGCCAGATTTAGAATTGAAAAAACTTTGAAATTCAAATTTAAAAAGACCAACCAAAATTTATTGTAAAAAAATCGAAGTTTTTTTTACAGATGAATAGTCCCCGTATTCATTCGAATTCGGCCGAATTCAAATCATACGAAACAAAGTAATAGCACATTCGAATCGTACGATTCGAGAAAAAACAATTCACTCTAAATGGTTCAAGGAGGTCCCCCATAGGCTAAAACAGCAATTCGGTACATTTTAGATGGCGAATGGTCGAAGTACATCATAGATTTTGATATTCGAATTTTTGAATTTTTTTCAAATTCGAATCGAATTTGGACTATTCCAAAAAACTTACTTAAATTCGATTTTTTTTTTTAATTCGAATTTTTACTTTGATAATTGATAAATCTGCCCCTAAAAGTTAATATCTCCCTAAAGCTCAGGTAAAATTACCAGAAATTAATTTCCTCTTTCATTAGAGAACTACTACCAAAATTCGATTCCATGCTATATAATGCTAACTACCCCTCCCACACAGCTAAACTGAAACAATTACCAGCAGATTGGTCTTTCATAGCTAGGGCAGACAGCAGCTTTACAAATCGTTCCTTTTATTTGAAAGAGTCTTCCCAAACACCATCTTAAAAAAACTTAAAAAACCAGTGATTAAATAAAAGACTCCACTGGGAAAGGCCCTTAAAATGCAAAATGTTCAAAAACGATCTGTCAATAAATGTACCAAATTGGACAAATTGACTGGTAGTGAAAGGGTTAAAGGGGTGGTTCACTTTTAAACAAGTTAACTTTAAGTATGTTCTAGAATGGCTAATTCTAAGTAACCTTTCAATTGCCATTCATTTTTTCTTTTTTATAGTCTTTGAATTATTTGCTTTTATCTTCTGACTCTTTCAGCTTTCAAATAGGGGTCACTGGCCCCATTTAAAAGAAAAATGCCCTGTGCAGCTACACATTTATTGCCATTGTTACTAATCCTACTATTCAGGTCCTCTCCTATTCATATACCAGTCTCTTATACAAATCAATGTATGGTTGCTAGGCTAATTTGGACCCTAGCAACTGGATTGCTTGAATTGCAAACCGGAGAGCTGCTGAATAAATAAAATTATAATAATTAAAATACTACAAATAATAAAAATGTTATACATTATGTTTTGAGCTTCTGTACCAGCCCCAGGCAACCACAGCCCTTTAGCAGTAAAGATCTGTGTCTCCAAAGATGCCCCAGTAGCTCCCAATCTTCTTTTCTGCTGATTCACTGCACATGCTCTGTGCTGCTGTCACTTACTGAGCTTAGGGACCCACTCACAATATACAGTACACATAGAATAGAAATGTCACAATATAACGCTGATTAGTAATTAATACAGATAATTACTACATGGCAGCACAGAAACCAGTGCAATTAGCATCAGAATTTAATAATCAGCCATGTAGCATCATCTTATATTACAGACAATCCTCATTTTCTGATTGATAATTTGCAACGACCCCTAAGCTTTGCTTCTCAACAACTGTTCAGAGCCCACTGAGCATGTGAGTGTTGCAGACACTTTCCAAGATGGTGACCCCCTGTGACAAGTTTCAAGTCCCGGATCATTGCTGCTATTGAGAAGCTGAAACTTTAGGCTGGCGCAATTAGTTCAGTATATAAAACATGGCATTTTTATCCACATTCATTTTTAGGGTTTAGTTCTCCTTTAACAGTATTATATACCAATTACCATTTTGTACCACATACCGAATATGCACCTGCTTAGAAAATACCACTGTGCAATTAAAGTTTTTTTTTAATAAATTTATTTAAATGAATTTATTTTAATAGTTTACACATTAATTTAGTGACTTTGTACTTTCTTCATCGTATCTTCAAAGGAATGGATGCCCTCATGCGCTGGAAGGATCTAATGGGAAATAAAGTATGAAAGAAGTTATTGTATGATCCCCTCATATATTTATAATGTCATATATTTATAACTGCCGCTTTCTACACTAGGTTCAAAAATCACAACTTGATGAACTAACAATGCCAAATAGAGTGGGAGAGCAAAGCAGGTTACTTTCCTCTGGTTTTTATGGTCTCTTACACACAAACATTTTATCCAATAGCTGTATCATGTATTCCACAGCAGGATTAAACTAAGTTTACTGTATAGGCACTGTATATTTGCCACTGCTGGTTTATCAGTTACTAAGCGGTGTGCAGTGTAGGTTTCATCCGACGGGCTCCCGTAGGACAAGGGCAAACTGGCAATTGCTCCAAATGCACCACTGGCATAACACCCCATAGGATATAACTGGATTATAATATACCAATTTTTTTTAAAAAAAAAAAAATGATTAACTCCTAGGAATTCAACATGAATCTGCAAGTTTAAAATGTATCTGCCACTAAATTGATTAAATAACAAGTTTTACAAGGGCAGTTGTCCATAGCTACCAACTAGCTCTGCACTTTCATTTTCTAACCTATAATAGACCGATCAAAACTATTTGCCGATTGGTCGCTAATGGAATTTAGCGTCTGTGTTTGTAAGTCCATCAACTAAATCAAAAGTATGCTATGTTTAGTAAATGCAATTTGTTTTTTTATTTGATATAGAATCTGTTCTACAAAGAAACAGCGATGAACTAGGTCATAGGCTTTAGCGTTATCCTTTTAATTGCCTGCAACCGCTCTGATGAATACCAATCTGTTTCTCCCATATGGCAATTAAGGCATATATTCATGTATGTAAAGGTGAAGCTTTGTTCCTGTAAGTACATTAAAGATTTTTTTTTCTGACAACACAAAATATATATTCTACTTACTTTTCTCATGGACTGTCATATTCTTCTCATCTTCATATTTATGCTATGTGTCCTTTAAAATAAAGAAAATGATCACATGATAAACTAAACTGCTGATAAACTAGAAAGTCGTCTGTCCATAATTACTTATTAAAACCTCAATTCTTTTGGCTTTAAGGCAATGCTAATGTGTAGCAAGAGCCACGTGAATTCATTCTGCAATAAGAAGGCTTTAACTGCTAACCACAAAGTTGAAAGTGTTCTCATGTAAAGCCCCATATTCCTAGGGGCAAGTGCTAGACTTGCCTTAGTACTGACTGAAATCTATTGCCCCTGTGCTCAATGTAAATGATCTTTTCTATCTGATATGTCAGTATAACAGAAAGCTTATTATACAAAGGACAGTAGACATGTGGAAGGGTACATTTAAAGGAAAAATACAATGTATTACAGTTGTACTTACGAGTTTTCATGTGTGCCAGATATTTTTCAACCTCTTTACTTCCTTTGCTTTTCACTAAAATAAAAAAAGAAAATCACTTTAGGTTTCTCATTAGTCCCTATATCTGTTCCCAAGAAAATGTTTCCACCTGCGGCTATTTGCTTCCCCCTTTCAATAACCTCATTTAGGTATGGGACCTGTTAACCAGAATGCTTGGAAGCTGGGGTTTTACGTATAAAGGATCTTCCGTAATTTAGTTCCTCATGCCTTAAGTCTACTAGAATATCATGTAAACATTAAATAAACCCAATAGGCTGATTTTGCTTCCAATAAGGATTAATTATATCGTAGTTTAGATCAAGTACAAAGTACTGTTTTATTATTACAGAGAAACAGGGAATCATATTAAAACATTTGTATTATTTGGATAAAATGGAATCGATGGGAGATTGCCGTTTTGTAATTTGGAGCTTTATGAATAATGGGTTTCCTGATAACAGATCCCAAATCTGAATTACTAAATATTAATAGGCTTATCGGAAGGATAGAAAAGTATGAATCTAGCAACAAGAGCCAATTGCTCATAGGCATCAAGCATAATTTTTAATGTTCATGTTTACTAAACACATCCAAATTGCTGTTGAATAATATTCCTTATGAGCACAGACAAGTACAGATCTTTGACTTTATAATCAAATAAAAACATTATACTTACATATATCCATTTCCCTTGTAAACCTCGCTTGTACTGCCAACACTGTGTCTTTTGCTAAAAGAAAATATATATAAATTATTATATATATATATATATAACATATAAAACATAAATATATTGTAAATAGAATGAATGGCTCTGGAAACATTGGGACATGTTTATCAAAGGTTGTGTTTCGTTTTCTTTCCATTTCAACTACAAATTAGTTTGCAAATTGCATGTTTGTGAAACAAATCAGTTTATACAATGTACATGTAAGGGTCATTTTCTCAAGCATTTTTCTTAATAAAGGCCCGCAAATATCAAATTTTACACATGGTAAAAAGAAAGAATACATTTTAATGTCACCAATTTTTAATAAAATTGCTCCATAGAGCTGCTTAAATCAAAAAAAAAAATGCCCAATTTTGATTGAAATTAAATGAATTTAGTTCCTAATTTACAGGGGCCCATTTACTCAGCTCGAGTGAAGGAATAGAGGAAAAAAACTTCGAATTTATGGTTTTTTTGGCTACTTCGACCATCGAATGGGCTACTTTGACCTTCGACTTCGAATCGAACTATTCAAACTAAAAATCGTTCGACTATTCGACCATTCGATAGTCGAAGTACTGTCTCTTTAAGAAAAAACTTCAACCTCCTAGTTCGCGACCTAAAAGCTACCGAAGTCAATGTTAGCCTATGGGGAAGGTCCCCATAGGCTTTGCTAGCTTTTTTTGGTCGAACAAAAATCGTTCGATCGATGGATTAAAATCCTTCGAATCGAACGATTCGAAGGATTTAATCGATATTCGAAGTCGAAGGATTTAACTTCGACAGTCGAATATCGAGGGTTAATTAACACTCGATATTCGACCTTAAGTAAATTTGCCCCACAATGTTGCAACAATATTTTTACATGTTATTTATTTACTTACATTTTCTAGGCAGATCTTCCAGTTGGGATGGATCTGGAGATGCGGCTTTTTTGGCTAAAATAAAAAGGAAACATTTTCATTATATGAATAAAATGCTTGCACTTGGATTAGATCTGAATTAGTAAACTATAGGTAACAAATAAACAATTTAAACTCCATTTAATCTATTTGAATGGCTTTGGCCTCAGGGGGATAAGTGATCATAAATAAGTAGATAATAAAAGCTGCTCAGAGAAGCATGTGTTACATTTGTATTGTGAACTGGTGGGTGTCCAACCAGTGCAAGTAGCAGTGGGGCTTTAAATACGATAAGCCGTTATTCAGGGTAGAGCAGAAAATATACATCAGGTTATATATTTTTGTATTGTGAACTGGTGAGTGTCCAACCAGTGCAAGTAGTACAGGTTTTAATTACTTTTTAATATGGTAAAAATAGAAGAAAAAAAAAAAGATTCTCATTACCTTCATCCATAGCCTCGTTAAAGTCGTCATATAACTGCATTATTTTTAATTGCCCTGAAAAGAAAAGTACAGATTGGTTTCAATAGGAAATGCAGTTTGATATCCTAAATTTCACATTGTAAAATGGAAAGCTGATTAAGGGGGTTATTTATCAAAGTCCAGATTTATCTTAATATTTTCTGGAAAAAAAAACAGAATCTGACCAAATCCGCACGGGTTTTTTGGGCTTATTTATTAATACACTTTCCCGAAAAATTTGTCAGATTTCAGATTTTCATGTTTTTTTCTGATTTTTCATCCGATTTTCAGGATTATTCCTGATTTTAAAAAGAAAACTCAGCATTTTGCCCAAAAGTATTGCCAAAAACCCAGTGCACATCAAAAAAATCATTGGAACTTCTCCCATTGACTTATCTGCAACCTCGACAGGTCTGAGATGCCGAATTTTCGGACTTTTCCATCCTCTGGGTTTAATAAATTCCAAAAAAATTGTGATTTTCAATTTTATAAAAAAAATCAGAAATTTTTCGGGATTTTTGCATTCGGAGTTTAGTAAATAACTCCCGTAGTGTTTTTAAACAGAATTGACACAGAATTAAGGATGACTCGTAACATCATGCCTTAAAATACAGGTTTTGTGAAGTGTTCCGCAATATAAGTTTTAAAAATGTTTCAATTACATTGAGGAAAACACACTAACATTGTAATTTAACTATTATTTAAGCAATTTTAGTCAATGAGACAAATATACTCAGCACAAAAGCACTGCTTTTTACAAAGGTTTTTGAAGCTATTACCTCATTACTCTATACATGTGCTAAAAATTACTAAAAAGCTTTATCAATACAAGGGATTTACACAGTGTATTGTGCTGATACTTGGGCACACATTTACTAAGGGTCGAAGTGAATTTTCTAATTAAAAAACTTTGAATTTCAAATTATTTTTTGGGTACTTCGACCATCGAATAGGCCAAATTCGACTTCGATTCGAATTGAAAATACTTTGAATATTCCGCCATTCAAAAATTGAAGTACTGTCTCTTTAAAAAAAAACGTTGACGTCGACACTTCGCCGCTTTAAACCTGCCCAATTTCTATGTTAGCCTATGGGGACCTCCTAGAACCTAGAGCTAAAATTTGGCTAAGTTTTAAAAAGTCAAAGTTTTTTTTTTGAATACGTTCGATCGATCAAACGATTTTACTTTGACCAAAAAATTCAAAAAGAAAACTTCGACTATCGAATGTGGCCAATTCGATGTTTGAATTTTGAAGTTTTTTTACTTCGAAATTCAACCCTTGATAAATCTGCCCCTTGCTGTATTTCAACCTTGTATTTTTACACTGCATAAAAATACAACATATAGAAAGTATTTTGTAATGAAAGAAATGAGACAGCTTACTTCCTGCTTCTGAACCGCCATGTTCAATTTCATATGTCACCTGGTCCCGAACTGAAATACAAAAAAAATCAAAATAAGAATTTCATATTGTAGAACAATTTTAGTCGGTTTAATATTTCCAGCTAATAATAAAACATGTTTTTATCTAATCGAATAGTATATAGGTTATATAATTTTGTAATTCCAAGTATTCCTATATTCCTAAAACAAACAACCCCTATTATATTATTATAAAACTCTACTTACATATCTCAAAATACTTCTTGCCAAGCATGTGATGCATTTTAATGATTCTTTGCACTGTGAAAAAAACAAAGGCAGACATTTATATAAATATTTGAATGATTTCTTACAGAGATTAATTTGTGATAGTAGGTAGATGTATGTAATAATCAAAGGGAAGGGAAATTGTGTATGTGTCTATACAGGTCCGGACTGAGAATTAAAATAGGTCCTGGCATTTCTGGAAGTGGAGGCAGTGGAGCTCTGCATTCATTGTACTTTCCAGTGGGTCTGCACTTAACAGAGCAGCGGTATAACTAACGAGGAAGCCAACACATAGCTGAGGGTATAGAGGGTCTGATGGGGGTTTGTTTCCTAGGTAGTCACCTGTGATTTTGTGCAGGGGTGGTTACGGGTAACCCATGATTTTGTGCAGAAAATGTCCAGAAATTCTATATCGGAGAGGCCCTAAAATTGCACCCTGGTAACAGAGATCAGGGTTAAATGCATCAAAATTTGAGCAAGGCCGACTTTGTTGATCTCTGTAGGCTCAATGGGAAATGAAATCAGTTACCTGCAATGCTGTGCAATGAACACATAAAAAAGCACAACAAACAAGAATTGTAAAATGTACCCTGACCACTGTGTGTACATAGCTAAACACAAATTCTACTCACTCTGTGTGGCTATTGCACTAATTCCCAAATCCTGCTGGCTTTCTCTGTTTTTCTCTGAAACCACTTGATTGCTGATTGGATTCATTGTTGTTTCAGGTTCTGTGCTGCTGTCTTTGTTATCTTAAGGAAACAACAGAAAAAAATTAATATTGAATTAGACATTTTTTAAAACCAAATATCAAAAAGGGAGAAAAATATATTTCTGCTGTTTCCTTTATTTGTAACTGGTTGCTGATTACAGGCTCCCAGGTGCGCTCCGCCAATGAGGCGAGCTGAGGCGCTCGCCTCAGGCGGCAGCGCCAGATACGTTTCCAGGGGCGGCAAAAAGCCGCTCCTGTCACTTTAAAGAGCCGAATTTCCGGTTTTGAGACCGGAAATTCGGCTTTACTAGTGCGAGAGAGCGCAGTTGCGCTCTCCGCACTAGTGTTTCTGCGAGGGGAGGGGCGGCATTTAAGGAGCCGCCTCAGGCGGCGTTTTCTTTAGAATCGGCGCTGCAGGCTCCACACAGTGGGCTTCTGTTTCTTCAGGGGTATTTAGCCCTCAAAAAACACTTCTTTAGAGTATTTCTATGAGCATTTATTTTGAAATGTACAATAATTTGCTATGTTTGTGGTTTATGAGTTAGTAGCAATTTAGATTGCTAATAGCTGGTTCGACCATTCGACCATTGTTCAACCATTCGACAGTCGAAGTACTGTCTCTTTAAGAAATAACTTCGACCCCCTAGTTCGCCATCTAAAAGCTACCGAACTCAATGTTAGCCTATGGGGAAGGTCCCCATAGGCTTTCCTAAGTTTTTTTGATTGAAGGATATTCCTTCGATTGTTGGATTAAAATCCTTCGAATCGTTCGATTCAAAGGATTTTATTGTTCGATCGAAGGAATAATCCTTTGATCGTTCGATCGCACTATTTGCGCTAAAATCCTTCGAATTCGGTATTCGAAGTCGAAGGATTTTAATTCCCAGTCGAATATCGAGGGTTAATTAACCCTCAATATTCGGCCCTTTGTGAATTGGCTCCCTAAACTTTAATATGAAATGAAATGAATTTGCTATTAACTTCTAGTCCCTCAACATTCATTTCTTGCACTCATAATAATAATACAGCAGAACCCCAGTTTTACGTTTCCCAAGGACGATGTTAAAATGGTTTGAATTACAGAAAATCGTATAATCCGAGACATAATTAAAAAAAAGACACTGTACAGGGCCACAAACAAATAATAATAATGGCAATTACAGGAAAACTCTAAAATCTGGGACATGAAACTGGGGTTCTTCTGTACTTAATATACTTTAATATACATATTTTGAAAGGAATGTCATGGCAATATGTTGGCGCTATATAAATACATAATGCATAGATGATATAATGCTGCTCATTGTTTGTTATTACGTTTGTAGACTCATTTACTATTAAAGAAAGCAAAGCTTGTCACCATGAATGAGCTCTTCTATAAAATAATATTCCAGTACTTACCATCTGATTTAATTGAAGTGAAATACTCGGAAACGTCATTTGACCCTCTTATTCTCCCTATAATAAAACATAAAGATGAGCACTTTAATAACAACACAAGTTCCGCTGTGACAGTAGTTGTAATGGGCTACTCATACAATTCCTTGGCATCACTTATATAATTCATTGCAATTTGGGTTCAGGTGCATTTGGGGTTGTCACATGCACTGTCCTGAATAACGTAATACATTATCATGCAGGGCCGGAACTAGGGGTAGGCAGAAGTGCACCTACCTAGGGTGCAACAATGTGGGGGCGCTGGCAGGTGCCTGTTCAAGAGTCTTCTGCCTAACCCAGTTTGGATTCGCTCCCCTCTGCAGCTCTCACCTACCCATGTCGCTCGCCCCTCTGTCCCTCCCCTATCCCTCCCCTGCCCTTACATTTCCCCTTTCTTTACCCTGCACGATGTTATGGCACACGCATTTGCAGGGGGCGAGACTAGCCGACCGGGTTGCCTAGGGCTTGGCCCAGCCCTGTTGTCATGTCAAATTTAAAGGCAATTACCACCTCTCCCATGAAAGATTTAAGTCTGGAATAAAGTCAGTGCTGTACTTACAATTCTGTAGAGCCTCTTTAAATTTTAAATATCTCGCCTGGACTTTTTCTCTCACTGAAATAAAAAAAAAAACATAAATTACGTATACTGAAAAAATATCCATTATTGCCCCACAATTTTTAATCTGAGTTACTTTGCCCAGAAAGCTGTCACTGCTTTTCTCACATACAATCAGTTCTAGATGAAGAAGAAATTGTCTTTCAATGCAAATCTAATGATTGTGCACAATTACTGTGTTATATGTTAGGAAGGGCACCCTCTTTTTAAATCTAAGAGAAATCCGTAGAGAACACAAGCATTACTTACATATATCAGGCAAATGCAGTATTTCATTTACATCTGGAGCTCCATTTTTTTCCACTAAAATAAACAAAAGAAAAAGAAATTGAAATTTTTTATAAGAATTACATTATATTTCAAAGATTAGATCTGGAAATATATAATTACCTTCATCTATGCTCTCTATATAATCCATTAATACATTTTCCAGCTTTTCTTTCACTGAAAAATAAGATTGCATAAACATTAATGATATTATTCTGAATCTAAAACTGTGTAAATAAACGTTGCCATTTAGTAACCTAAGCACATTCATGCAACATCTCCCCTGCTATGGTGTTCTTAATATAATTCCCTCGTCTCCCCCTGCTTATCCAGGTCCTGCCAGTGTTCCAATAAAGTCATTTTTATCTATTAAGAAAAAATTTTTTGTGGTGCTGTACTTCAATCAATACTTGTTCTTAATATAATTCCCTCATTTGCCCACCCCTCCAAGTGCCAGGTTGCATGGACACATAGGGGACATTTATTTAAGTTAGATTTTTTTCTGGTCAGACTTTTAAAGGGGAAAATAGAATTTTTTCATGGAAATTTTTTTTCCATGATTTATATATACCCGCTGGTGTTAAAAGTCCGATTAAAAACGTACTCCAGCTCAGACCTGCTAAGTTCACATAGAAGTCAGTGGCAGATGTACCATTGATACCCTGATCTGCGCTCAATAATCTGAAGATTTTGTGGTTTTTGGGCATCAAATCAGAAAAAGTCACAGGTTTTGGCGACATTCGAAAAAGTCACCATTTTTCCGCAACTAATTTTCCCGCATGCAAATTTTGAAAAAATGTATTGATAAATGAAATAAAAAATTCTGTACTAATTTGTTTCTAGTAGTTTTCAGAAATTAGTGAAAATGTTTTGGATTTTGATAAATAAACTTCATAATTCATTAAGCAGGCCAGACACAAAGATTTTTCAGTACAGGTGACCATATAGTGCCCTTAGAAATAGGAAACACCCCTTGCTGTTTATTAGTGTGAATGAGCCCTTGCAATGTGTGGTAGGCCCCAGCAACCCGTTTTCACTAATGTATACGCTATCCGCAACTAATACTACATAACATCACCCAACAAACAGGCAAAACATTTTAAATTACTCACTTTCAGTTTCTGTTTTGTGATTGAATTCCTTTACAAATGGCAGATATTGTAATACTGAAAGAAAAGAAAATACTTTAGACTGATACTGATGGCAATTATAAAGAACATTTGTTGCATTAGAAATGGATGTTTTTTTTTATAGCCGTTATAACCCAGTTAAAATGTAGAGCTGGGGACAGGATTTGATTGTGATCAGGGAAAGATCATGGAGTATGTAGTATGTTCTACCCATGATTGTATGAAGTTGCTCTGGAAACTCACACATTTGTCAAAAAGATAATACAGGTTAAAGATGAGAGTTTAAAAGTGTAAAGACTCTATAGCCTATACATAAATACAGGCCACTAAAAATTTTAAGAAAAAGGAAAGACGTGCTCTCGTAATTGGAGGAGAGATTATTTTTATTTTTAGCAGCAAAGCAGTTATGCTAATTACAGCAAACAGAAGGCTGTCCTGTTCCCAGCACATAATGAGCAGGTCGGTCTATTGAAAATAAACCCCCATATGTAAGAAAAATAAGCTTGATGCAGTAAACCATTGCAACCCATAAGATGTTTTATTTTAAATAGTCAAAAATGTGTTTTTCTGCTTACATTGGTCATGAAACTCTTCGGCGATGAATTCATATTTTCTCATATTTCTTTTCACTAAAAAAATGAAGAATGCTTATTAGTCTCATAACCAGATCTTAACCCATGAACTAGAAAATAAAGCAACAAAACAAAACAGGTTTCCTGTAACTAGCCCCATATTACTATCAAGATGAGAACATGTTGCGGCAGGTACAGAATATTCAGAAATGTACTTTCTGTGGAAATAGAAATAAAAGAAAGTACAGGTATAGGATCTGTTATCTGGAATTCCTGGGACCTGGGACTGAATCTTTCTATAATTTAGACCTCCATATCTCAAGTCTGATAAAAAAAATCATTTAAACACATAGGGGCCCATTTACTTAGTTCGAGTGAAGGAATAGAATAAAAAAACTTCAAATTTCGAATGTTTTTTTTTTGGCTACTTCAACCATCGAATTGGCTACTTCGACCTTCGAATCGAACGATTCGAACTAAAAATCGTTCGAATATTCGACCATTCGATAGTCGAAGTACTGTCTCTTTAAGAAAAACTTCGACCAAGTACTTTGCCACCTAAAACCTACCGAACATCAATGTTAGCCTATGGGGAAGGTCCCCATAGGCTTCCTAACAATTTGTAGGTCGAAGAAAAATCGTTAGATCGATGGATTAAAATCCTTCGTATCGAACGATTCAAAGGATTTAATCGTTCGATCGAATGATTTTTCGTTCGATCGAACTATTTGCGGTAAATCCTTCGACTTCGATATTCGAAGGATTTACATTCGGCAGTCGAATATCGAGGGTTAATTAACCCTCGATATTCGACCATATGTAAATCTGCCCCTTAATAAAGCCAATAGGATTTTTTTTTTGTATCTAAGGATCAAGTACAAGGTACTGTTTTATTATTAAAGAGAAAAAAAATCATTTAAAAATCAGATTTATTTGCTTGACAGACTTAATGCATAAAAATGTCAGACACAAAAATAATTCTACTTACTGTTCCTGGCTGTAATCCTCTCATTATTATTAGAAATTACTGTAAAAAAAAAAAATGAAAAAAAAATTAGATTGAATAAACATGCCATAAGCAAATAAAATAAAATTAGCAGCACTGCACTTTTTAAACCGTTATACTTACAATTAGATGTTTCAAAAGAATTGAATAGTGATAGAATGATTATTAAATGCAAGAGAAGCATGGTGATGCACCGGCTGCTCTCTTGCAAATGAACGTATGTTCTGTCTGTGCTTTAACTTAACTTCAAGTTAAACAGCTGGCAGCATTATGACATCACTGACTGACAGCATTATGACATCACTGACTGACAGCATTATGACATCGCTAACTGGTTTGATCTGTTTACAGGTGGCAAGCAAGTAAGAATGCAATATTTTAATATACTTACTATTAGATGTTCCAATACAAATGAATAATAAGGAAAAAAACTCAATGTATTGCAAGAAGAGCATGGTGATGCACCGGCTGCTCTCTTGCAAATGAATGTGTTTTCTGTCTGCCCAGACAAGACTTAGCAGGCAGCATTATGACATCACAAAGAACCCCTCTCCTCTCAGGTGGACTGTGCTACTGCTGTCACATGATCTTGCTATTTGTGGTAGAGTTGAAATAGTCCAACGACCAACAACTCCTTGTTTTCTAAAAGGAAAAAACATTAGGAAGCATTTCAAAATAATTTCAAAATAATTGGAAGGGCCCATTTATCTAATGTTCAAAATGGAAAATGTGTCTTCGTTTAGTTGATTAGAGTAAGCTATAGGGATGCACCGAATCCAGGATTCGGTTCGGGATTCGGCCAGGATTCGGCCTTTTTCAGCAGGATTCGGATTTGGCCGAATCCTTCTGCCCAGCCGAACCGAATCCGAACCCTAATTTGCATATGCAAATTAGGGGCGGGGAGGGAAATCGCATGACTTTTTGTCAGAAAACAAGGAAGTAAAAACTGTTTTCCTCTTCCCACCCCTAATTTGCATATGCAAATTAGGGTTCGGATTCGGTTCGGTATTCGGCCGAATCTTTAGCGAAGGATTCGGGGGTTCGGCCGAATCCAAAAAAGTGGATTCGGTGCATCCCTAGTAAGCTATGGGTTTACAGAAGAGGGTGAAATTGTGAATGTCTATCCCATTCCCCTTTTTATCTGAGCCAGCATCTTTTTCCTCAACTACTGTCATGCTGGGGCAGGGTGGGAGCAGTGTCCAACCAAGGAAACCCAATATCCAGAAAGCTCCGAATTATGGAATCCCATAGACTCCATTTTATCCAAATGATCCAAATTTTAAAAAATGATTTCCTTTTTCGCTGTAATAATAAAACAGTAGCTTGTACTTGATCCCAACTAAGATATAATTAATCCTTATTGGAAGCAAAACCAACCTATTGGGTTTACTTATTTTTTCAATGAATTTCTAGTAGACTTAAAGCATGAAGACCCAAATTACGGAAAGATCCGTTATCCGGAAAACCCCCAGGTCCCGAGCATTCTGGATAACAGGTCCCATACCTGTATGTATGTGTGTATATATATATATATATTAGGGATGCACCGAATCCAGGATTCGGTTCGGGATTCGGCCAGGATTCGGCCGAATCCTTCTGCCCAGCCGAACCGAATCCGAACCCTAATTTGCATATGCAAATTAGGGGCGGGGAGGGAAATCGCATGACTTTTTGTCAGAAAACAAGGAAGTAAAAACTGTTTTCCCCTTCCCGCCCCTAATTTGCATATGCAAATTAGGGTTCGGATTCGGTTCGGTATTCGGCCGAATCTTTAGCGAAGGATTCGGGGGTTCGGCCGAATCCAAAAAGTGGATTCGGTGCATCCCTAATATATATATATACATAAACTTTCCACACCTATTCGCTTATAGCAACGTACGTTGCTTGTGCTTTAGTAAGCAATCCCACCCACTGCGCCCGTGCGGCGGACCACTGAAAACGCCTTTTTTGTATTGACTTTGACAGGGAAAATTTTCAAATCACTGTCGCTCGTACAGTTTTGAAGCTACACTCCCCAAACTCGGACCGCATATTGTTGGTGCCACCCCGAATAAAAATCTGTATTTTGGGGGGGCACCCCAAATTGGGCGGAGCTACCAACAGCCAATGAAATTTTAGCAATTTTCTAAACGCTATTCCTCCCAGAGTTTTAGGAGTACAATTATGAAACTTTGCACACTTGTTGGGCTCATACCCGAATAGGTTGCTTGTGCTCTGTTAAACAATCCCACCCTCCGTGGCCTTGTGGCGACCCCCCAAAGACCCCATTTTTTCCCATAGACTTTCATTGGAAAATTTTAAACTTTTGCCACTCGTACAGCATTAAAGTTACACTCACCAAACTTGGGTCACTTAGTCATGGGGTCAACCTGAAAAGTTCTGTCACATTTTGGGGACTCCAAAAAGTGGGCGGAGCAAACAGCCAATCAGATTTTCCAAATTGACTTCAATGAGAAAATGTCAAACACTGTCATTCCCACAGTGTTAAAGCCAGAGACCCAAAACTTGGCACCATGGGTCACTGGGGTTAAAATTTTGAAAAGTGGGCGGAGTCTACCACAGCCAATCAAATATTAGGCATTTGTTTCAATGGGAAAAGTTAAAACTGTCGCCGCTCTTAGATTGTTCATGGGAGGGTCCTCAAACTTGGCACAGTTGGTCACTGGAGGACCGGGATCCAAATCTGGAAAAGTGGGTGGAGCCAAAAACAACCAATCAGATTTCTTTGATGATTTCAATAGGAAAAATTAAAATTGCTGCCATTTGCACGTTATTGATGTCATGGACCTCGAATATCACAAATGTCGTCACTGGGTGTTTGCACTTCAAAGTTAGGAAAAGTGGGTGGAGCCACCAACAACCAAAATGTCATTCATTGATCAAAAATCAAATGTCATTCATTGATTTTCAATAGAAAAACATAACATTGCTGCCATTTTTACATGTTAAATGTCATGATTCCGAAACCTTAAAGTGTTAGTCACTTGGTGACTCTGGTTCAGAATTAGGAAAAAAAGGGGGCGGGGCAACAACAGCCAATCGGATTTCAGCCATTGACCTTAATGAAAAACGCCAAATTGCTGCTATTATTACGACGTCAATGCCAAGTGTCCCAAACTCAGCACAATTACTCACTGGGTGACTGTGGTCAAAATGTAGGAAAAGTGGGCGGAGCCAATAACAGCCAATCAGATTTTACCTATTGACTTCAATGTAAAAGTTTCAAATACTGCCATTCTCACAGTTTTAAAGCCAGAGGCCCCAAACTTGGTACAGACCATGACTGGGTGACTGGGGTTAAAATTCGGAAAACTGGGTGGAGCTTAAAACAGCCAATCAAATGTTACCTATTGCTAATCAATGTCAATATATAAGTTGCTGCCATTCTTTCACAGTTAATGGCAGGGACATCAAACTTGGCAGTCGGCCACAGGGGGACTGGGATTCAAATTTTAAAAGTGGGTGGAGCCAAAAACAGCCAATTAGGTTTTTTGATTGATTTTAATAGTACAATTTGCTCTATGCACCAGCGGCGACTGGCCCCAACACCTCTTGCGTTTCAAAGCCAACATCTTGTGGTTTCTTCAGAAACTACACCATCTAGTTATATCTGAAATCAGAAATTTCTGAAATGGGTTTTTCACCTTTTAGGTAACTTTTAGTATGATGTAGAGAGTGATATTCTGAAACAATCTACAATTTGTGGTTTTTGAGTTAACTTTTTATTCAGCAATCTCGGTGGTAGGGTCCAAATTACTCAATATGACAATTGAGGGCAAATTATGTAAAGATTAATGCAATTGCTAGTAAGAGACTTGCCTGATTTCTGGTCCTTTAATTTGACAAAAAAGATATGACAATTAAAGCCAAGAATGAACCTCAGCTTGATTTAATGTATTGTTCCTAAGTTTGTCTGAATCAGGGTCAGTGCAAAATTAAACTATGCCAGTTTCCAGTTTATCCTGTAGTATATGATTATATGGATAAATTACCAATATACAAACCCTTCGTTCGACCCTTGTTGTGACTCTATTGTTAGCACAAGCCAATTATTCAGGGAAACTATCTGTGCACAGGTAATCTTATTATCTGTCTTACAAAACATGAAGTAGCTTTAATTTCCATGTTTAGCTCAATGAAATAAATTAAAACTGCAGAATTTTTGTGATTAAAACAATAGGCAATAGGTGTTTGCCGTATTAAGTAAATTGATGTTGAACATAGGGGTATCCTGCCCAATAACAGCTAAAGAGTGATGAAGAATGGGGTTGAGGTGAAAGGTTACTGGATAAATGATAAATATAAAATCAAGACAGATAAATATAAGATAAATGATAGATATAATTGCCATGAGAGATATTGAAGAACAAGTAGTAATAGTAGTGCAACACACTCAATGCTGAAAGTGACTTGAGAAAGTTGTAGTTCACAGTATGTAAGATCTCATTGCGTGCTTAACTGTAGCTGCCACCTTATCATTGGCAGAAGTGGCATATTTTAATCGATTTTCAACAGTGTCTTCAAGCATTTTAAGCTGTATCATACATACCTAAGTGGTAAAAAAATACAATGGAAATAAAAAAATAGCCCCATACTCGAGAGGGGGGATATTGTGAACACCACACTGGAGAAAGCTGGTGGATATATAAATTTATAACATTGAATCTGTTAGGTCTCGACCGTATATTATAATCTCAAACCTTTTTTAGAGGATTATTTCTTCATTAAATTTCTTGAATTAAGGAGAAATTTTCTGTAGAGAGAAAAGTACCCCGCATAAAACTAGCTTTAAGAATTAAAGAGAACCATTTAATACCTCCCCACTTAAAAAAACCAAACCAGTTAGCAGATTAGTAGCTAATAAATTGTGCAGCACCAAGGTGTTGGACCTGATTTTTCTGCTCCTTGCAACTGATTAATTTAACTAATTTATAATACAGTAAATACAATAAATTAAGATAGTAAATCAGTGATCCCCAACCAGTAGCTTGTGAGCAACATGTTGCTCCCCAACCCCTTGGATGTTGCTCACAGTGGCCTCAAAGCAGGTGTTTATATTTGAATTCCAAGCTTAAAGGCAAGTTTTGGTTGTATAAAAAAAAACAGGTTTACTGCCAAACAGAGCCTCCTGTAGGCTGCCAGTCCACATAGGGGCTACCAATAGCCAATCACAGCCTTTTTGTCACCTCCCAGGAACATTTTTGTGCTTGTGTTGCTCCCCAATTCTTTTTACAATTGAATGTGGCTCATGGGTGAAAAAGGTTGGGGACATCAGGTAAATAATTGGCTATTCTAATTAAAATGTCAATCAATTTCTTACAATACTTGTTAAAGAATAATTCATGGATTCTAATATAAAGTGCATCAATATAGTTCATTTCATATCACACAGGGCATATGTTGGAAATGTATGTCCCGCATCTAGTATGCTCTTATAGTATAGAATGGCCATTTATAGGAGAAACGTCTGACGTACATTGACGCGTACATCAGCGCCATCACGTAATGCGCAGTAATAACAATGCACAGAACGTTTTGTTGCTATTGCGCATGCGTATGATGTAAGACGCTTCCCCCTTCGCATGCCCAGCTTCTCAGCGGCGTCGCCTTCCCACTTCTATTGCGCATGCGTGAAGGAGTGGGATGTGTTTTGTTCCATATTCTTCTTCAGCGGTTTAATACTGTACCAGCACGAATCGTCAGCAATCATTGACTGTTTGTCTTATTTGTAATTGTAAGCTACGGGAAATATCTGGGTACAGTGAAGAGGAAAACGTATTTAGCGATTAATAAATAACATGAAAAACACGTAGTAAATAAGTTCCTTAGGGCTTCCTTTCAATACCCAAGTTTAATCTAGTGAAGCCAAATAAATGTAATAAAACATTAAAAGACGAGATAAACCCTTATACATTTATCACAGTTGAAAGAGCCCATGTAAACAACCATAAACTGTATTTTAATGCAGTGTCATGTTTTTCAATTACAGGTATGGGATCCGTTATCCAGAAAAGCTCAGAATTACCGAAACACTGTCTCCCATAGACTCCAATATGATCAAATAATCCAAATGTTTAAAAATGATTTCCTTAATTTCTGTATTAATAAAACAGTAGCTTGTACTTGATCCCAACTAAGATATAACGACTCTTTATTGGAAGAAAAACCAGCCTATTGGGTTTATTTCATGTTTATATGATTATCTAGTAGATTTAAGGTATGAAGATCCAAATTATGGAAAGATCAGTTATCTGGAAGACCCCGGGTCCCAAGCATTCTGGATAACAAGTCCCATACCTGTATTAATTTAGTTTAAAATAAAATGGTGTGCAGACATGAATAGTCTGATATAACTTGTATGCTGATGAGGCCTCAGCATGACAGCAGGATTCAATTTTGTTTTTCATTATTTTCATAAGGTGGCACTAAAGCATCAAGAGGGCTACACTGGAGGTGTGAGAATTTGGTATGTGCCATATTCCCTTTACTGCAGGGGCCAACGTAATGCAGAACAGTCTAAAATATATATATATATATATATATATATATATATCTATATATATATCTCTATATCTATCTATCTATCTATCTATCTATCTATCTATCTATCTATCTATCTATCTATCTATCTATCTATCTATCTATCTATACGCTTAAATAGAGAGGTTGGTAGCATAATATCTAGGCTTGTACTATAATATACATGTTTGCTTTCTCATAGGTTACCAATAATACTACCTGCTCCCTTTCCTACCACAGGAAACAATAATAAGATGAAATAGTATAGAAAAGTAGTACTAATTACTCAGCAAATATTTTAGCAGGTTCATTACACGAACCCACATCTAAAAATAAATCTATTCAATTGTAAAAATAATAAAAGAAGAAATGATCAAATAATAGACCCTATTAAACATCGATATCTGTTAAAATGGTTACTGAGGAAATCCTTGCCCTTAGACCTAATACTCCACCCATACATCAGGAGATACACACAGGGCATATGTTGGAAATGTATGGCCCACATCTAGTATGCTCTCATAGTATAGAATGGGCTATTTTTAAGAACAGCCTTTAAACATTTTACTTTAACAGGGATTACAAGAGAATACAAAATGCAGGAAAAAGTGTACAGAAAAAAATCAAAGAAGGACAAAATTTTTATCTTGGATACCCCAGGTTGCGTTGCTGCAATTGGCAAAGTAGTTCTTTGAGTATAAGCTTCCCTTAGTGTCCTGTCCATCTTTGTTTATCTGTCAGTTTGATGGCTTATTATTTTTTGTAGACGGTTTATCATATTGGACTAGAATTGTCCGACTAGTGAACATGGTTAAAAAAAATACTGTGGATTTTTGTTCTTCTACGAGAGTTTGGGCCAGTAGAATGATTTCAGGCCAGGCTGGTAATACTACTGAAGTACTGTCTGAAATTAGTTGGAAGATTTGATTAGTAAGGACAGTCTGTTGTTTGGGTTTGAATTGTTAGGTGTATTGGTGCACATTGAGGTAATTAAAGAACTTTGCTGCTATACTGGATATGCTATACTTGCTATACACAGCTATTGGTGGACATCCAAGAGTCAAAAAATGCTAGTCCCATTGAGCATAATTCAGAATGTGGTGCAGGAATTCAATAATATTTTGAATCAGTTTTGCTGAACCCCATGTTAAGAGGGCAGCTCTGACCAAGTCTGAGTTAAATGTTTTGAGTTTTGTTGGAAAACAAGGTTTGTGGTTTTTGAAGGAGAAACTGTATTTATTAGTTAGGTTTTGTAGTTGCAGAGTCCTCTCTATAAGTGGATCTACATTATTACAGAAGTGTTATGCAATATTGAGGGTGCCTTTAGTGAATGGTTCAGTTTTATCAAGTTGTTTAATAATTCACATTAGAGGGCGTATATACTGACTAGCATGTAGGACGCTTGGTTTTTTATACATTGAACAACTTAGCATCTGCTTCTAAAGTCATGGGCAAATTCACAATGTGCCAAAAATGTGCTAGCGACGTCTTCACCACACTTCACCAGGCATAGTTTCGCCATGGCTGCGCAAATTCACGAAGATATGAAGTTGCGCACTGATTACCAAACGGAGATAATACGATAAGCGATGCCTAATTAGTATATGGCGTGAAGTTAAATATGGACATGTATGCTGCAGCAACTACATTACATTACACAAGACCAGGGAAACTTAATAAAATTATATAGAGGTCTTATATTGCCCTACACAAGTGCCCACTGTATAGTTTAGGTGCCAAATGTAAGGGGGAAGGAGGGTACCCCAAAAAATATTTACAAACTTTTTTAGCCTATCATCCAGTTGAAATAATTGCTGAGTAATTATTAGCTTTATTTCATACTAGCACATATTAATGATTTTTGCTGTGGGAAAATGGTCAAAAACCTTAACCCGCACCTGATCATAACCTGCACAGTCTTCAAACTCCGTGCTTTACTTTTACATGAGCCTCTAGTTCCAAGACAGGGAATCTTTGAGAGCAAAGGAGATGTGTACTTCCCCTTTCTGACCCACACTCAACCCTAACCCTCAATGGCAGCCCAACTTTCAACCCAAACCCATGGGTCCCACAGGTTTCAGGTCAATCCACACATCATGAGATACTGTGTCTTTTTTTTTTGTTTTGTTTTACAGAAAATGTACTTTTTGTACTACACTTTTTACTCAGTGCTGAAGGAATTATGTATTGTATTGGAGTATTTTCCTGCAAGCACATAGTACCTATGTGCTTGGCAGGTAATGGATTAATGTCGAATTTTTGCAGTTGTTTGCCCCTTATTATTGTTGAAATTGCACCTGGGCCGATAATATCCCTTTAACAAATGAATCAATAGGAAATACCACAAAATTACCATTTATGATTGGGTGACTAGAATTTGTTCGGGTGTGGTATGGAATTGCCGCGTTCCTTGACACTGTATTCATCTTTCCTTTTAATATCACAGTCTGGGGGATGTATGCTTTTACATTTTTTGCCTCGAACTACGCCAGCAATGCCAAGTTCTTTAAGACATTATGAACTAATACCGATTATACTTGAAATTAAGTACTGATCGTTAAAAGCTACCACCTTATGCAATTTTTAGTAAAAGTTTTTTAAGGACAAGGTCCTGCACTCAAAGACCGGGAAGTAGTGAGCATTTAGAATGGCAGCATGTTTTATTGGAATTATGATTAAAAGTTAAGTCTTAATACATTATTTGAATTCATCATCGGAACTGGATTGAAGTATAGGGGGCATGTAAGTTAGGATTGTATCTAGCCCTGAATGATTCAGTATTAACTGGAGTATATTGTTGGTCTGGAATCAAGATGTTTCTCGTTTACTGGTGTGTTTGGGGTCGTTGTGTTGTTGAAACACCCATTTCAAGTGCATTTTCTTTCCGACATAAAGCAACATGACCTCCAAGTATTTTGATGTATTGAAACTGATCCACAATCCTTGGTATATGATAAATAGGCCCAACTTCTTGGTATGAGAAACATCCCCCACATCACAGCAGAACTCACAGGTAACTTTAGACCTTCTTTGATCTTCCTGGAGCCTTTGGCATTTTGGCTATTCTTCTATCCATTCAAATGGTAGTTTTCCGTTTTCTTCCACATCTTTCAGGTTTTGGTCGCCATGTTAAAGCATATGAGATCATTTTAGATAAACAGACTGTCATTTTCTTCACTTCTTTATATGTTTCCCCTCTCCAATCAACATTTAAGATCAAAGTTTTTCTGTTCTTCTGAACAATGTCTTGAAAGAGCCATTTTATTTTCAGAGAGAATACTATAACCATCATGCACAACATTTGCTGCCTTCCTTCCTTAAATAAGGGCTGTAATTGACACCTGTTTTTCACAGAACAAATGACCTCACTAATTAAACTTCACTTATTATTTGGAAAAAGCTATTATTATTTTGAACACTGCTATTATTTGGAACAAGCCTTAATTAATGAATCAGCTACACATAATCAGCAGCATGAATGTCATGGCTGTTGGGTCTGTTGGTTTTCTATTACTCTACTACACCTACTAGTAAATTATTTGGCATGTAGAAATATAATTTCTACCAAAAACAGGGACTGATCAGGTTAGTGATGTTGGACTGCTATTGTTCTGAACAAAACTGTATTTCTTGTTAAAGGTAGCAGTTTTCAAAATAAGCAAATCATGCAGTATGCAATACAATTTACAAATGCACATTAAAAAAGAAATAAATTGTCAAACAGTTGAGACTAATGCTTTACATTCTAGTCCTAGTTTTAGTGTGCTATGAACATTATATGATCAAAAGACACTTGAAACAGTAAAAAAAAAAAATAAGATTAAAAAGAAACCATGGTACCCAGATAAACCATTTCCCAATATCCCTTAGGCTCACAGTGTACTGCAGCCCCCTCCCTCACATTTTTTATTGTAAAGTAATGGGTTCTGGAACTTGCAGTCCCTCTGTTTTCTATAGCAGGTGGTGCACAGATTCTGCAAAACAGAACACCTTCAAGTCCCAGAATTCATCATAAAGTTCAGTGTTTAAGCACGTTTTCTACCTAAGCCCAATCATGAGCTTGTGTCAAATAGGGAGGTACATTTTCTATTTAGTATAAAGGCTTATGCTGTGTCATTTAAACTTTGGTAGGTAGTGAAATATGGCAATTAATACAATTACGTTGGTTGGCGTTCTCATACAGGGATAAGAGGCCCCAAGCTTTAGACAGCTAGGTGTTGTATTGGGCATCACAGAATTGGGAATGCAAATATTTCAGCAACCTAGGAAACCCCAGCCTAATGCCCTACTTCTATGTGGGGTTTAATCTGATATCTCGAATGGGCTTTATTGAGACTTCTTAATATAGACAGACATAAACATTAAACCTCTTAAGAAATAAAAGGCACTAACTATCCGGACGCAGTAACCAATAAGCAACTAATGTGTTTTCTTTTAAACAGGTGACCAGTAAATTCTACCTGCTGATTGGTTTCTATGGGTTACTGCTTCTGGGCAAACATAGTGACGTGTATTACAGGAAAATGATTGAGCCATCACATTAACACAAATTACTTGATTCTATAGGGCTAAAAAGGCCTAGGGTTTTAAATGGTCGCCTTGAAGGGCAAACCAGGAACCGAAAAAGAAATGTTTTTCAACCTACTGGTCAGGCTAATGCCCAGCTTGTATGTGCTAACAAGGGGAGTGCTACCTCCATGTTGGGGTACACTCACTTGCAACTTGCTCATTATACACATGACGTCAGAAGCACATTATGTGCATGCGCTATGTATGACATGGCCGAGCATCCTAGCACTGGCAGGGGGCATTTTAAAAAAAAATAATAAAATATTGTTACCCCGAACTGGAGTGCAGGCTCTATTAGCCCACCTTTGGTTGGGGATAATATTTTTGGCCAACAGGAGCCCTTTAAGAGCAATTGTAAAATTATAATTTTGAACATATTTAATAAACTAAGTATAAGAATTTTGTATATTGAGCTGTTCTATTTTATCTAAGTTTTTGACATTCCATTTGTTATTTTAAGGGTTTAATTGAAAGTGGTTTTGGTACTGTATTATGATAACAGAAGGCATGGGAGTAGCCAGACAGCAGTTGAACTTGGAGAGAATTACAATAAAAACAAAGATCCCGCCTATGTGACACCAAGTGGCAAATAAGTGAAAAAAGTTGCAGTTTGTATATTTTTTACAATAAGTTTAATTCATATTCTGTTAAAGGGGTTCTCCACCCAAAAAAAAGTTAAAAAGAAAATATAAATTCTAAGCAGCAATTGTTGACCCCTTTCTGTGCTCTGTAGCCATATGTGATGAGTGCATAATGTCATAACACTCGTTTAACATGCAGTTGTCGTTGTGTTGTCAGTGTGTGTGTGTGTGTATGTGTGGGATTGAGCCGCAATTTTCCTTTGTTTCGTATACATCTCACACAAAGATATGGAATTATAAAGTGTAGCTCACCCAGGGCGAAGTTGGACCTGGGTGTACAAACCCCAGGTCCATCACATTCAGGTGCCGTCTTAACACATCTAAGGTGTAAAGTGAAGTTGTCGCAGTAAATATTACACTCACCAATGGCATCTGGTGGCTCAGATGCAGCACACCGAACCCGTAGCAATCTCAAGGATTTTTGGAAAAGGAACACGCCAGACATGCCAATAAACAAGTGTAATGACAGTGTGACAGATCTGGCCAGTTTGGATATGCTCATATAAGCACATTTTTAACACGTACATGACTTACATGTATAAGAAACTAAACAAACAGTTGCCCACGGTTGCTTGTTGTATTTTATTTTTTTTTAAAAAACCACCCATTGCCTTTCCTCCTTTTCAATCATGTGCAGACATCTGTACAGAACACTGAGGGGCCGATTCACTAACTTCGAGTGAAGGATTCAAAGGTAAAAAACTTCGAATTTCGTTTTTTTTGGGCTACTTCGACCATCGAATGGGCTACTTCGACCTTCGACTACGACTTCGAATCGAACTATTCGAAGTAAAAATCGTTCGACTATTCGATAGTCGAAGTACTGTCTCTTTGAAAAAACTTCAACCCCCTAGTTCGCCATCTACAAGCTACCAAAGTCAATGTTAGCCTATGGGGTAGGCTTGGCTAACTTTTTTTGATCGAATGATATTCCTTCGATCGTTGGATTAAAATCCTTTGAATCGTTCGATTCAAAGGATTTTATCGTTTGATCAAAGGAATTATCCTTCGATCGAACTATCTGCGCTAAATCCTTCGACTTCGATATTTGAAGTCGAAGGATTTTAATTCCTAGTCGAATATCGAGGGTTAATTAACCCTCGATATTCGACCCATAGTGAATCGGCCCCTGAATGTTAAGTATATGCCTCAAAAACCTCCATTGTTCATATTACACATGGCAATTTTTGCAGAGCATTGGGGTTATATAATAAAGGGTGCACAGTCTGCTACAAGTCTAGTCACCTATATCAAGCGATCAACAGCAGGTAGCATTGAGTGGTCACCTCTTACTGGTTGCTATGGGTTAGTACACCTGGGAAAACAGGTACAGTATGTGTGCAATTCAAGACCGCTGCTTTGTATGTGTAGAAGACAGTGCAGACAGCTGTGGCAGCAAATGTGGGGGCACAACAGTAAGACATAAAAGCAGATAATGGCTAATGTCAAAGTTGAGCCTTATTCCAGCCTTTTCCCATTCTCATAAAGAATTTAAAGTAAATGAACCATACAGACATCATATCCACATTTTCATGGGTAATATTTTATTTATGGGGGGGGGTTGAAATAAATTTGGATGGAACCACTGATTAAATTGTGTATCCTTGCTACAGATAAAAGGCAGTCATTTATATTTAATCCCATACCAATGCTACGCTTTGAAGTGAAAATAGATATCCTTAAACCAGTTTTAAAAAAAAAAAGGAATGAATAACACAAAGGGACCCATTCTGCAATGATGTTTATTGAAGCCAGAAACACTTGTTCTTATTCAGCCAGCATTAAGAAGCCTTCAGGTGAAAGGACAACGTGTGATTGGGATAGTTATCATTAACAATTAAAGGGCTGCCCAACAAAGGCTTCGAACCATTTCCTCTTTGGATAATTGAGTCAAGTGTCTGCACAGTGATGCACAAGACATGCCAACAGTGCAAGGGGTACCAGCTTTTAAACTGTTACAAGTCAGTGATTAACAGTAGCGAAATCCACATGCCATTTTCAATTCCAGTGACTTTTACAATTTAGAATTAAAAGTGGTTTCTTTTCACTGTTCATTTTTCTTTCAAATGTTTTTTCAAAGGTCGCTGTAAACTAGAGTCCAAGTTAAAATGGACTTGCGCTTATCATGAGATGTTTGTTTCCCCTTTAAAAGGCAAGTCAACCCAAGAAATAAAAAGTGATTTGTAAGAAAAATTTCTACTGAAAGCAGCATTTCCTCAAAAGACCAGTAACATAAAAATTAAAAAAAAAAAGAAAATTTAGTTTTTACTTAACGAAAAAAAACCCACCGAGGCAGTTTTAACTTTAAATGCGCAAAGTTTTTATTAAGAAATTACTTACCGATTCTCTGCTTGCCCTCCTCTTCAGAAAGGCGACAGGGTCGACGATCTATCGTGTGGCACTTGATTTTTCCTCCCTGCCTTCCTAATAGGAGATAGCCAGGGAGGAGAAATCGAGTGCCGCATGATGGATCGTCACCCTGTCGTTGTTTATGAAGAGGAGCGCAAGCAGAAAATTGGTAAGTAATTTCTTAATAAATACTTTGCGCATTTAAAGTTAAGTAAAAACAAATTATTTTTTTTTTAAAAAAAAAAAAAAAAAATTCATGTTACTTGTCATTTAACTCTTTTTTTTTAACAATGGTGCAAAGGCAGGTGTGTTAATAAGCTGCCTTGGCTTACATTGTATCAACAGTCTGAGCAATCAGAACAGAGAATAGAAAGGGACAGAGAGAGACACTGCTTTCAATAGCAATACATATGCCAATAATTAATATTGCAAATGTTTTTTTTTTTTAATTAGGCAATTTTTATTTTTCTGAGCTGACATTCCCTTTAAAAAAAAAAAAGCCTAGGATCCACACATCAATCTGAGAGAAGCCACAGTTAACCTTTTGCCTCTGCTGGATCTAGTATAGAAACAATAAAGAACGCAAAGCACAGACAAGGATTCATTTTACCCAATTAGTTATTTGCTCCAAGGAGTAAAGACGATGACGGCAGCATTTGCGGTTATGCACCAATCTTAAAAGAGGAATAAGCAGAAGTTAAGAGTTTCTGGATGCAGCCCACCTTATGACTATGTTTCTAGGGGTAAAGTAATAACAAAGACTTATAAAATTCAGTAGTTATAAAAGGATGATAAGTACAAGGGATAACAGGGGGTGCTAGGTATAAGCAGGTCTCAAGGGAAAGTTATGTATCAGTTATCAGAAGAGACAGTTGTATGTTGTACACATGAGATATTTGCTATTTGCTACTACCAGACGCAGAACACAAATCAAGAAACCTTCATTTGGATTATTGAAATCAAGCAAGTAGAATAAAGGCCACCAGCAATAATGGTTTTGGTTGCACTGCTAAAAACACTTGCACATTACAACAGAACTGTTAGGAACATGATTGTAGTTGGAACATTACTAAAGGCAATGTAGTACACTGTACAATGAATCCAAGTCTAATAATAAGACGAAATGGCCTGAGGCTTCCATTGAAATGAGTATCATATCAGACATCTGATGGAAGTGTTCACTCTACTAACCTAGAAATCCCTTTATTCTGGCAAATTCTGGGCACAAAAATTTCTCAGTCCTGTGTATGACAACAGAGAGAAAAAGTTCTTAGGCTGGCTCCATTACATTGCACACAGGAGCTGTTTCAGAACACATGCCTATTCTCTAAAAGTATATGCTGCAGCAGACTTACTAAATATTCAGTTTAATGCAAATACAATTACATTTTTACTTATGTTTTAAGTAACTCACATCATAGTTGAGCAGCATAGAGCTGGTTAGCTAGGTAATGTAGTTACAAAGCAAGTGTTTCTGTGTTTCTCCAGTTAGTATATTCCAAATAGACAATCTGGCAAGCAGTCCCAATGCTGTAATAAGGTGCTTAATAATTATAGAGCTTTTCAGTCCTGTATGGAAGCAAATACTTTGTGATGAAGGCAAAAGAGAGGAAACAATAATAAATAAAAATCAATATTGAAGGTGGAATGGACACAGAGCAGTTGGAGTGTGAGTATCCCAGTGATGGCTATCCTGTGCTTTGCCTGTTGAAAGTATGAAATGCACTGCAGCATATACATTACTGAGCATGAGCTGCTGCCTTTAAACCATTTGCTCGCAAACCTTCCTCTGTCAATATGTACACTGCTTATTTACATTTAAAAAAAACATCCAGTAAATGAGAAAGAACAAACTAGTCAGAAACACAGGTATTTTTCAGAGGTTAGTACATTTTGCAGCACGTTAGATGTGTTAGTGTTTTAAATACATTAAAATTGGACTTCTTACAAAAACATAGGCCGTAAATGATATTAATATATAGTGGTCAACTGCACTTTGTACAAATTATTAATATGTTTAACATTCTGTCATTACACATTCTGCACTGAATAGCTTTTATCGTTTCAATGTAAGGACAATACAGAAAAAAAAAGTTCATAGAACGAGTTCATGGGGCAAATAAGATTTAGGCTGGCCATGTATTGGAGGGAAAGGTAACAATATAACAAAGTTCACGGACTTACACAAAGCCAACCTGAAATGTAGAGAAGACTGGAATAACAGAACAAGAGTTCTGTGGTGATAGATAAATGAGGGTTATGGAGTAACATAGGCAATGTTTTCACCTGGTCTATTTGATCAAAAGTTGTATAGTTAGTTTAGTATAATAAAGAAAGCCAGGAGGATGCTAAAGACGTCAGTAGCTTACTGGCCCGTGTATGGAGTCCATCTGACCTTTATGTAGAAGAAAAATTGGCCAGATATATCTAGTGGGCAAGTTTGAAAATTAAGTCAGACATGGACCTGTCCTCTCCAAATGGGTCTTCCATTCCGGCCCAGGGGCCATCATGATTTGTCCATGCATGTTTATAGCCAAGTGTCATGTATGCACAATTTTAGATAAACAGGCAATTGTTATGGGTCACTGCTTATTTTACCAACAAAAATCTTAGAAAGAATAGTGGATTCATTTTACAGCCTTCAATTCCAGGTGGCAAAAACTGTTAACTGGAGTCCGATATCAGACAGGCTTTCTTGAATCAAAATATGAATCTATAAGTTTTTTGTAGAGTAGTGTATGAAAAATGACCCAGTGTCTTACTCCTACTCCCTTGTAGCTAAAATGCATGTATAGATGGTACTGACATCCATAGATTCTAACTTCCCACGTACCCATATAATGTGCAGAAGTACCTGCAAAGGTCGACTTCGCAACCTTAAATAAAATTAAGTGATTTAAAAAAATTTATGAATCTAAAAACAAGCCTCTAATGTGCAGTTACCCATGAGCTGCACGGAGGCGCTTTAAGCACATCCCTTTAACCTGTTTACACAAGCATGTACTTTTGGAAAACGAAAATATAAAAACAATGTACAGAAAGGTTGTTGGTAGAGCACTTGCAAATAATATATATGTAAAAAAGTGACGTCAATTACAGTGCATAATTACTCCAAGAACCTGTGATGGCACTTTCTCAACTATTGTACCAGGCACTTACTATGTTTTGCCCAGCATCGTTTCCATCAAACTTTCACTTGAAATGATTTTGTTTTACTCCAAATCTTCCCGTGTTATTTGCTTAGGGTTAATTTCTCCCAAACACGGTTTACTATATGCTCCAGTAAAGCGTGTTTAAGAAAAACATGAGTAGCACAGAGTCTTGGCTAACTGCTTCTCTGATCCATATTAACATACCGTTATCCTTAATTTCCATTAATGGAATGCTTTCCACTCACTTACTAAAAACCCATTCTGGATTTTATTTGGTTGCCTTCAGCAGAAGTGCCTGCAATATCACCTGACCTTTACACAGCAGGTTCATAACCAAATGGGGAATGCTGTCTGATAAGTAGGATTTACCTTTTAGCCTTCATTAGGATGCACTAGTGTGTAAGTACAACACATTAAGTGCTTATAGGTGCGGAAAGTGCAGTGCTAGCCCTACCCCTGCATTTAAGGAAAAAAAAAATCAGGTGGCAATTCAAGGCAAACTTCCCCAAAGCATGTAACACTAAAGACAAGTGAATCTGCTTGTCTCTTTCCACAAGAAAAACTACAGTATCTTCTGTGTCAGAGCAGCCTTGGTAGCATCAGTTCTGTATACAATAATAATATTTGGTCATTTAAATAAGTGTTGGTATTCTTTAGCATAATAAGATGTCAGGCCTCATTTTCCGTTGGGGAAGAATTAGCTATGACAGTGTCTGGCTGGTGGCTCATCCTGTCTAGCTCCTCTTGTACGTTGGTTAATACCGGCTTCTGGCCTAAGAAAACAATAAAAGCACAACAAATAATATTAGCACAAGTACACTGTCTTTCATTACAACAATATCCCTATTTATTATCTTACAATTTTACTTAAGAGTAGTAGCACTAAATCCACTATTTTGGGATTCAGACGAATCTCAAATCCTTTGTGAAAGGATCGGGAGAATAAGCTGAATCTGAACCCTAATTTGCATATGAAAATTAGGGCTAGGAAGGGCCAAAGAGAAAAGAGTACACAGCATGTGGTTAAAAAAATTTTAATTTCCTTGTATGTGTGATGAAAAGTTAAGTTATTTTAAGGATTATGATTAAGTTTGGCCAGACTCTTCCTGAACTGCAATCCTGAACTGCAATTCGGAACCGAAGTCTGGATTTAGTGCATCCCTAGTTAAGAGACACAGGGGCATGTTTACTAACATTGGAGATAAATATCTGGAGAGATTTCTGGAGATGTTGCCCATAGCAACCAATCAGATCTTTGCTTTTGTTTTCTAACTTGGCTGTGGCTGTTTAAATCTAATTGCTGATTGGTTGCCATGGGCAACATCTCCAAAAATCTCTCCAGATATTTATCTCCAATGTTAGTAAACATGCCCCTGATTCATTTTGTTTATTTTCACCCCCAAAAACATATTGCCAAAGTTTAAGAATATTGATAAATGAAAGATCTATATAATGAGCACTGCTGCACACGGGCTACTGGATAGAGTATACAGATGCCCTCAATCATAATGGCAGACTAAGTGTTAAAACAGGTCAGATGTTCTGAATATTGAGTATAATACAACAGAATGAGCAACTGAAAGTGGTTTCCCCACAGGGATGCAATTATAACTCAAGCAACACTCAAGGAAATATGGAGAGGTGGGAATTTGGGCAGGCATGAAAATTAAAGTTATGTGTCGAGGTAAAGGAGAAGTGCTGCTCTGGGTGGTGGAAAGTGGTTACCAGATGGAGTATTGAGGGAGTGAAGTGAGGAAAGGGCACAGGAATGTTTTGGCGAGAGGTAGAAAATGCAGAAGCAGGATATGATCTGGAGACAGCAACTTGGATTTAAGACACTAATAACATTCTCAGCTTCCGATTTAAATATATCCAATAGGATTGTTTTGACTCCAAAATGGATTCATACATATTAGTTCCCATCAACTCTGTTATTACTTTATTATTATTATAACATTTACATTTAAGAGGAGAAAAGTGAGATCCGTAAGTTTTATTATACCACTCAGTAAAGCTCTTTCCTACCTGGCTTTTTGGCCACACCTTGTGCTGCTCCTCCTCCACTCGGGCTTCCAGGTGATCCTGTCTTTTTACTCAGTAGGCTGTTAAAGAAACTGGCCAGGACACCTTCACTGGCAGCAGCGTCTACGGTAAAAATATATAAGTAAATAAAAATTACTTTAGGCCTAATACAGAATTAGAACATTATTTAAAATGATGTCCTGTGTGTGGCAAGCTTTACAGCGAAGTATGACACAAAAGAAAATATGGATTTGTTTTTAGTTACTGATAAATCCTTTTGTCTGAGCCACACAGGTAGGAATACATGAATGTACCCTTACCTCAAGGGAGCAGTATGATACCAATACATTTGCCCAGAGGCTACTTCCTCCCCCTGCATTAACCCCACCTCAACAAGTTCATACTAACACAGGTTTAAACAACGGTGAAAGATCAAAAGTGAGTTACTCCCTGTCCAAGCTACTTTGGATGAAGAGAACAAAGTCAATTTGAAAAAAAAAAAACATAGAAGAGTAGTGATAATGATAACCTGACTTAAAGGAACAGTGACGTCAAAAAATAAAAAAGTGTTTTAAAGTAATGAAAATATATACATTGCTGTGTTTGCTTAAGAAACACTACTATTGTTTATATATATAAATAAGCTGCTGTGTAGCAATGGGGGCAGCCATTCAAAGGAGAAAAGGCTCAGGTTACACATCAGATAGCAAATAAGCTCTGTCTGTCTAATGGTGTTATCTTTTATTCATTAGTTATCCTGTGCCATATAGCCTTTTTTTCAATTTCCGCCATTGCTCCCCAGCAGCTTGTTTATATGAACTATAGTAGTGTTTCTGAAGCAAACAGATCAGTTTTACCAGTGCAGGGCAACACTACATGATATTTTTGTTACTTTAAAACACTTACATTTTTTGGTGTTACTGTAATTTTAATCTCATCCTGCCTTCCTGTCCCCTAGAAGAAAGCATGTATTAATTCTTCTGTGCCACCAAAATAAAATACTGCTTTCCTCCAAAACTGCCAGAGTTAAAGAACCAACAACATGAAAATAAAAGATGATAGTTTAGAATTATATATAACTTTTTATTTAATATATGTAAAAAAATGCTTTCTTTTAAGCAAATGACTGACTATGTAAGGATAGTTAGCTTTAATGTTTTTAATGAAGCAACAGAAATTACACATTCAAGGCTTGGGCATAAAGCAATGCGTACAATAAAATAAGCTTGATAAAGAGCCTTGTCAGCTTGAAACATTGCTACTACCGGTATGTGCCTTAAAACTGCTGAATAAACACCTTTCAATAACTGGAGTGCATTTGAAAGTTCTATGTAAAATTCATAATCCCAACATCTGTAATAAAGGCCAACCTACTTTTTATGTTGGGGTCTGGCTTCTTGACAGTTGCCATAGGTGAAGAACTGGGTACAGCAGTTGGACCTGTTCGACCAGGAGTGCGGGGGGATCCTGTGGGAGCTCGAGCTGGGGACTCCTGATAAAAGCAAAACAAGTAAAATAACTATGAACGCTTCACAACAAAGCTTGTCATGTTTCAAATACCTGCACAAAACACGGAAACAAACCATACATTTAACAAATACAGTCAACAAGAGGCAACTGGTTCCCTGCCTTTGTATTAATGAAACAAAGATTAAACTTTTACATAACATGATAAAATATATTATTTACGGCCTCAAAGTATCAAAAAGTTTGAACATAGGGTTTAGGTCTTTAAACTTGTGCTGCTAAGTTTAGCTTTCAATGGAACACTGAAGCTGAGCTTAATGGATATCTACTACAAAATGTAAGCTTTGAATTTCGGCCCTCAAACATTTATTTTATAATATTACTATTCCCTATCATTATCTTAATCTCGCATACTTATTCGTTATCTCTGGAGACTGAACAACAGGTCTACCTTCCATTTAGAAGATGGTAACATCTACTAACTAGATACTGTCTATGCTGTACATATCAGACTTCATGCTACTGGCAGACAAGCTTTCTGCTCCCTAATTAAACGTGGTAAAGCTGGGCCTTGTCCCATTATTTCACATCTATGGAATTTATATGTCAAACATATTGTCAAATGTACATGAAAATTTAATTTGAGCGAGGGAAAAAAATGTGAAATCTTTACTATAAATAAGCAGCATCACAAGACAACACATGAAAGTGTGTCATAATCTGTTGCTAACCTCAATATGTAATTTAATTGCAAGGGTTTCATACACAGGCTGATGCAATGGTTTTACTAGCAGCAAATCACCCTAATATGCACAGAAATTATCTTTGCTGCAAACATTTTACATAGTAACATAGTAAGTTAGGTTGAAAAAAGACACACGCCCATCATGTTCAACCTTTTAGATCTACAAACTACCTGCTAGTTGATCCAGAGGAAAGCAAAAAAAAATAAACATATTTTGAAGCCTCTCCAATTTACCTCAGAGGGGGAAAAATTCCTTCCTGTCGCCAAGATGGCAGTCGAACTAGTCCCTGGATGAACTTGTACTATGAGCTTTCTTCCATAATCCTGTATTCCTTCACTTGCTAAAAACCCATCCAGCCCCTGCTTAAAGCTATCTAATGTATCAGCCTGTATGACTAATTCAGGGAGAGAATTCCACATCTTCACTGTAAAAAAGACCCTTCCGAATAATTAGCCTTTCTTTGAAATGGGTGCCCACATTTTTTTTTAACCTGCACATCATGTGTAGTTTTGAGCAAGGTGGAATAAATTAAGAGGCCCATTTATTAAAGGTTGAATTTCAAATTCAAGGGAATTTTTTATTTACTCTATTAAATTTGAATATACTGAAATTCGATTAGGAGGTTAAGAAAAAAGTAGAATATCTAAAACTCGAATGAATATTATCGACCGAAAATTCAAATTGAATCTGCATCTAATTCGACTAAACTCAAATCGAGCTTTTTCTCCAAAAAAAAAAAAAAAAACTTGAATGTCAGGAAGGCTATTAAGATCTTCAAATGGGTCATTGAACCTCTCCAATTGACTTATACATGAACTCGGAATGTTTTAGGTGGCGAATAGTCGCATTTGAATTATACCCAGGGTAAAGGTTTGATAAATCTCGAATTTTGAATTCCAATCGAGTTTGGATTATTCCCAATTCGAATTTGTGAGTTTTGAATTTTCTTTTCGACCCTTGATAAATCTGCCCCTTAGTGTGTGCATATAAAAATTTCTGTGTGCACTGCAAAATTATGTTTTAGTGTATGGACATTACTTAGAAAAATCGTTCCCTTCTGCCTATCCATATGCCCCCACTACCTCTGCCGTGGGAGTGCTGCCTCATAGGGAAATATACACCTGTGTATCACCTAATGAAAAAAACACACAGTTTAACAATAAAAGCTCATGGATACCTTAAACTTGTAAATCTGAAAAACGTGCACCACCAAGTTAGACTGAGATTTAGTATTGGGTTACTCACCGAGGCTCGAGTGGGAGTGGCTGGCTGCTTTGCTAAATATGACTTTATAGAAGAGGAAAAAAAGCATTAGAAAAGGGGATTTTTCACCCTCTTCCTCAAACTTATACTATATAGAACAGTAATGTGTAATGTTTGGCAGAATCATTCATTAGTTCTCTATAATTCAGATGAGGATCAGGCATATATTAGCAGTTCCAAACTTGGCTCTCTGGATTCCACTTATTACCTCAACCCCCTACTTTGGCTACACATTCCATATTTGTAATAATGATCCATACCACTAAAGTTTTCACAGGAGTTCCCCTGTCGAAGGACACCTACTCAGTGTGATCTGGGAGCTGGTGAGAAGAGTTTAGGAGTTGTCAAATTATAAAGCAGAAAATAATTCTACGGAACAGGGAATTCTAATGCAGAATGTATTTGTTTCTGAGCTCTCTTGTAATCTGATTCTACATTTATCAATATTAGCCTAGTTTAATGACATGTTATTTTTATTAATGTTATTTATTATTATGAGTTGGTTCCTAAGCTTAGGCAACTGATAGCAACTCAGAGCATGAGCTCAACACAGACATTCACTGCTAAATGGCTGTGGCTGACTTAGCTTTGTAAACAATCCCAAAACATAAATGTGTTAAAATGTAGTTCTTACTTAGGAAAGCACCATTGTCAAAGCTATAAAATTATAAATGTGAACCTAGACAGTAAAAGGCCACAGAATTGTTTTTGCCTTGAATAGTAAATCCAGATAGAAGTGTATAGCACAAGAAAATCTATAGGCTATTAAGATATAATTTAAGATATATTTAAGGCTAGTAACATGAAACAATGGAAAAATTCATAGTTGAAAAGAAATTTACAGATATTACCCAGAAAGGTTTGATATTTTCTAAATGTGATTCCTACCTGTTGTTTCATTAAAAAGACTTGCTCGTCCTCTGCAGCAACTTCTTTGTCATGGACCAGCTGAAAATGTAGACATATAGGACATAATATTGTTATATTAATGTACTTTTAGCTACTGTTCTTATTTCTAACAAGAAGCTCCCTTTTAACTTCTGGACCCTTTGCCACTGCAAAACAAAGCAACTGGCAGAAAAATTATTTCTGGGTGCCAGAATCATTCTTGTAACCAAACCATTATCTGTGTCATAGATGACAAGGGGGCTGAATCGAGCAAGTTGACAACATCAAATGATTGTAGACAACTGTGTCGATTTTAATTTGTTTTCTGAAATGTCAACGCAAATCAAAGCAATAGACCCAGCAGCTAAAAGCAGACACAAATGTCTCTTAACCTCAACCTCCAAACAAATAATTATTGAATTAGTCAGTCATTCAGCATGGTACAAATGCTAGAAATGGACAAAACACTGTTTGATGGTTGGTCTTCATGATCTACTTTAACAGCTTTCTCCTCAGTAGCAGTGTCTAGGGCAGGGATCCCCAACCTTTTGGACCCGTGAGCAACATTCAGAAGTAAAAGTATTTGGGGAGCAACACTAGCTATGAAAAATGTTGTTGGGGTGCCAAATAAGCCAAATAAGTGCAGTGATTGGCCATTTGGTAGCCCTATGTGGATTGTCAACCTACATTGAGGCTCTGTTTGGCAGTACACCTGGTTTTTATACAGCCAAAACTTGCCTCCAAGCCTGGAATTCAAATATAAACACATGCTTTGAGACCACTGGGAGCAACTTCCAAGGGGTTGGAGAGCAACATGTTACTCACGAGCTACTGGTTGGGGATCACTGGTCTAGGGTATTAGGTATTTGCAGAGAAAAGCATTTTACAGTCTAAGGGGCATGTTTACTAACATTGGAGATAAATATCTGGAGAGATTTCTGGAGATGTTGCCCATAGCAACCAATGAGATCTTTGCTTTTGTTTTCTAACTTGGCTGTGGCTGTTTAAATCTAATTGCTGATTGGTTGCCATGGGCAACATCTCCAAAAATCTCTCCAGATATTTATCTCCAATGTTAGTAAACATGCCCCTATGGCTACCTTTTATATCCCTCTAAACCAGCAAGCAGATGGCTATTCCTTTAACTTATTATGAATATTAAGAATATTACACTTATAATTATCAAAAATATATATTATAAAAAATACAATAAACCCAAGGTCAGAGCATGAGGAAGTTTTAGAGCTTTTATGCTTGGTTCAGGATACTGAACTTTTTGTCATTGAGAACAATACTTTCTGTAATATACTGGTCAGTCAAGGAAGAGACAAGAGCAAACCAATAAAAAGGGAGACAAAATGTAAAACTACTAGGATGGGGGGTGTCCATCCTATCACACATTGCTGCCACATGTTAAGAAAGATAAAATAAAAAAGGACCTTTAGCACACCATTCAATAATCTACATACAAGGTTTACATGTATACGCAGAAATATTGAAGTCTCTCATTTCAACCAAGATGTTTAAAACTAAATTCCTATTATATATATATATATATATATATATATATATATATATATATATATATATATATATTCCTTCAAATTGTGTGTAGTGACCCCCCATAAACAAAATCAAACCACTGTTTAATAAAATAAGTGGTTACCTTCCTAACAGGAGGTTTCACAATGAAATCTTCATAGGCATCGTCAGGTTTTGAAACGTTTTCGTGCAAAATCCCAATTTTCTTCTCATTGTCCCAGCCAGCAGGACTACAAGAAACCAATAAAACAAAAACACTTTAAGGGCAGAATTCAATTTTGCATAATCGGCTCCATATTCATCCAGTGTTGGGAATGATCACCGTAGTAAGCTCCATGGCAAAAACACAGATGATTATATAAAAGGAAGCTTCAAGAGTTGTGAGCCTATAGCCTGCAGTGAAGATGACAGGTGCCATAACTTTACTGGGACTATTAAACACACTTATTGGATCTAAAGGGGAACTTTCCTTTATAAAGGAACATATGGCAAACATGTAAAACAGCAATAACGGTCACTTTCTGAAACCAGCTGCTCATACTTAATGCAGCCCCATACTAAATAATATGCCCTGTTAGATATATTGAGATCATCAAATTTTAGTCTAGAGACTCATCAAAGTCTAGAAATCAATTTAAAAAGCACTCAACCGAAATGTGATTTCTTCCATGTCTTTTTGTTGACCCTTTAGTGTTAGAAAGCTACAAATATACACTTGGGCCAAATTGGCTACACTGTTCAGTTTTAATAACACTTTCAAAATTGCATGGCTTAAAACTTGACTAGTTAAAGACTTTTTGTAACAATCAAAGGGGTGCTGACAGTACAATAGATCAAGTACAATCAGCCTAAAGAGAATAAAACAGACTTACATAAACACGGAATCTTTCTCCACCACCATGGCAGCACAATTGAAGTGAAAATTGTATGTTTTGTGTACAATGTACTTATAAAGCAAATCCAGGTTTTTTTCTTCTTTTACAGATGTATAAATTAAGGCAGCTCCATCTAAATAGTTGTCATCAAGAAAAATGTTGCTTTTAGTTTAAAAATGCCTTTTGTAAAGACTATGGGTACATTGCATCTTTGCAGCGTTTGTATTAGGCCAAATCTTTTACATCCAGAAGAACAGGCTCCAAACTGTGAATGTCACTTGAGAATTTAAGAGAACAAAAATTTGTTTACAAATAAGGCAGATTTATCACTGGTGCAAATTAATGTTCAGATACTGTTAGGTATTGCTACAAATAGTTTTGTGGAGGATTTGATTGAATTAAAAAAAATATGAATACCATGCATTCCAAAAAGGCCCAGATACATAGTTATTGCATTTATATTCTTTTTAACGCTATACTCTTTTGGCTACGTTTGATCAGAAATGTACGAAATGCATTCTTGTGTAAAGTAGACATTATGAGAAAAAAAATTTTTTAAATGTTTTTTAGCATTATTAAATAGAAACTATTGCCCCTTATACTAGATCAAAACTCTAAATGATGTGCCACAGGCATTATACACAAGAAGCCACCTCTTTCATGATTTATGTATATGTGGTGCCCCAAAAGAGATAAGAGTTAGCTCCTATCCAGCCAATAATCCATTTTCCTCAATAACATTGAATACAATACTCGGTTGTAATCTTCAGCTGTACCTAGAGAAGACTCAGGCCTACAAGGCCAGGCTCATAAGTGCATGATAACTACCATTTGGTAACAGATGGTCAGGGTCAAAATGATGCAGAAGTTGATATAGCTTTCCAGGGAAAGGCCTGATAAATCTCTAGGATAGTACTGACACCTTTTTTGCCTGGTAAGGCTGCAAATGAAAATTAAAGAGGATACACTGTAAGCAAAATCTCCGGATGTGAGACTGGATGAAGTCAAAATGCTCATCTTTGTAGTCATGTTCCTTTTCCAAAACACTGACTGCATCACACTGAAAAAGAAGCGTTACACAAGTGTTACTATGCTATGCACATAAAAAAAGACAGCACAAGAAATAAATCAACATACATCATCAAAAGTCTACACATATACATTTTTCTCAAATGCTTCGGATTGTAATAATCTAGTCAAAAAGCAGTAAAATCAGTTTTCTGGAATCTCTTTGACAAGGTTAAAATGCTAATGACTAATGTCACACAACATGTTTTTTTCTGTCAGAGAATATGCAAAACACCAGCATGTGAAAATACTACCCCTCTGGATGTGTAGTAACTAGAATGAATAACATCTATGAGTCACTGAAAATACAAGACAAATAAATAAAAAAAAGCTACCAGCCTTTAGTAACCCATATCAACCTATCAGCAGGTAGTTGTTAAAAAACAAACATCTGATTGGTTTATATACTACTAGCTAAAGTATAGTATTGGTAAGAGGAAGGTTTGATAAATGATTACACTGCAGTTTTTAACACTTAAATGCTTTTTTCCCTCCCCATCAATATTTTTTATTGCTTTTCAAACAAATGCAATATGTGCAAAAAGAGTTTGACAAGTTATCAAAGGCAATACAGACAATTGGAAATGAACATAAGTGAGTAACCAGTTCACATTAATACCATTTATAGTGTCAACAGTGAAAGTGCAAAATAAAATTGTTACAAATTATCATAGGCCAATGTGAGCCTGAAATATTGCATTGAGTATCAAACTTTTGTCCTTTTACAACTATTAATCAGTGAAATCAAAAGAGCTACCTATATACCGTATATACTCGTGTATAAGCCGACCCGTGTATAAGCCGAGGTACCTAATTTTACCTACAAAAACTGGGAAAACTTATTGACTCGCGTATAAGCCTAGGGGTGAGAAATGCATCACAGGGTGAACAGCGCAAAGCAGGGTGCCGGGACGCACATGGGCAGAGAGTGCAGCCTCATACCCCCTTAATGGACACACAAGTTGTAGTGACTATAGAATGAGAATTGAGGGGACAATGGTGATAATATGACAGTGTTTTTCTGGGCTGCTCTGCAGGACTTTACTTTTATATGTAAAACTACAGGTCAAGTAGTGGCAATTAGTAAGGAGCCCATTCACATGCCAGCCACTGGCACAGCATAAATGCAGGCACATGAGCTTGCCCAGTCAGCTTGCAATCCTGCAACGTGTGTAGCCCATTATTACAGGAATGCTCTCTCCCAGCATCTTCCCTCCTGCTTGTCTCTTCTCCCTTCCTCCTTCTCTTCTCCCTCCCTCCCTGCTGCTCTTCTCCCTTTCTCCTGCTTGTCTCTTCTCCCTCCAGCTCATAATCTTTTAGTTGGGCAGGAGCCAGGGTGTACCCCTCCCCCAGTACCTGATCGTGTAGTTGGGCATGGTGCCAGACGCACAGACAGGGAGGTGGACTTGTCGAACACCGCTGTCCATCTCCAGCTTGGACTGCAGCTCATCAGGGGCTTCCCGGGGGCGTTGAGGAGCCACACGGAGCAGAACATGGGAAGTGACTCCCTCCAGCAGGCGGCCGACTGTGCGGTTCAGCAGCAACTCTTCTTAGTGAGCCACCGCTGGAGCAGTGCTGCCGAACAGCAAAAGGAATACGCAACTCTCCAGTGCTGCAGCCGCCAGCTCTGATTTTAGGTAGTCCCGCAGGAAGGCATCGGGCTCCATGGGCCAGAGGGGGGTGAGAGAGGGGTTCAGGACGGCAGCGGTATAGCAGGAGGACACCGGAAGTTGTCATTTGTTCTGCACTTCCGCCTCCAGCAACGCGGCACCTGGCTGGCCCTTTTGGAAGTTCGTTTGGGATGCGAAAGCAGGTATTTCCGAACGCGTTTAGCCTCGCACTGCGTGCTGCCCTTGTTTTGGAGTCAGAGTCCTCAGCAACCTCGACTCCAACAAAAGATATTTTCCCGGTGCCCTTGTAGCGCTGCCATTGACCCGCGTATAAGCCGAGGTAGAATTTTTCAGCACATTTTGGGTGCTGAAAATCTCGGCTTATACGCGAGTATATACGGTAGTCGGGACACCACTGCATCCCAGTAAGCAAATGAAGGACTGATGAATTACAGAATAGATCACAGAAGGTTGACATACCTCAAAAGTAAAATAATATGGCAGAAGAGGAGAGTCAGATAGAAAGAAGCTGACAAGCAATTGGATCACAGCGCCTATACTCCAACCAGGGTTGCCAAATCCTTAGATATTTGTCATGGGTATTGTTGAGAAAACTAGCTAATTTTTCGTTCACCATAATCCAGCTCATTTTACGTTTGAAGGCAAGCCTTCCACGCCTTAGCTATGGTTTGTTTCGCAGCCATAAACATAGACATTTATGTTGTTTTTATAAGTGATGTTGTATCTTGGAGAAACCTTCACATTTGCCATTCAAAAGAGCTATTATTGGGTCTCTTCTCACATTAATGTTGAAAACAGAAAATATGAGTGTATATCCTAATCCAAAATCTAACCACCCTAGGGCACGTCCAACATATGTGGTACATGGAACCAATTTGTTGGCAGCCTCTGTAAGGCCCCATCTAGAATATGCCGTACAGTTTTGGTCTCCATCACTCATACAGGACATTATTGTATTAGAGAGGGTACAGAAAAGGGCAAATAAGTCGGTAAAAGGTATTGAAAATCTTAGCTATGAGGAAAGACTGGCCAAATTGGAGAAGAGGCACTTAAGGGGAGATATGATAACTATGTATAAATATATAAGGGGATCATATAATAATCTCTCTAATGCTTTATTTACCAGTAGGTCTTTCCAGCTGACATGAGGTCACCCATTCCAATTAAAAGAAAAGAAGTTCCGCCTAAATATTCGGAAGGGGTTTTTTACAGAGCTGTGACGATGTGGAATTCTCTCCCTGAAACAGTTGTACAGGCTGATACATTAGATAGCTTTAAGAAGGGGTTGGATAGCTTTTTAGCAAATGAGGGAATACAGGGTTATGGAAGATAGCTCATAGTACAAGTTGATCCAGGGACTAGTACGATTGCCATTTTGGAGTCAGGAAGGAATTTTTTCCCCTTCTGAGGCAAATTGGAGAGGCTTCAGATGGGGTTTTTTGCCTTCCTTTGGATCAACTAGCAGTTAGGCAGAGTAAAAAAAAAAATAAAAGGTTGAACTTGATGGACTTGTGTCTTTTTTCAACCTTACTTACTATGTTACATTTGGTTCTGCCTCTGGGCAGGCCTCCAGCCATGGGCCCCACACCGCATAAAAAATTTTTGTGGACATTGCCTAGCCATATACGTGAGTTTTATCATAGGAAGTTTACTATTGACCAACCTTATCCATGCCTTCACTTAGGGAGAGGCAGGGCTCATCCAACCAAGTGCTATTAGTTTTTCCCCATAAAAGAGCAGAGTTCTCAGTAATGTTCTGGTTTTAATACAAGGAGCTAGAAGATGATCTACTAGGCCAAAGAGGCAGATCTCGGGGGTTAAAGCTCCAGGTAGCAGGACCTGGGTCGTTATATACTTGACCAGGTTAGTCCAGTATTTATGAATTGCCAGATATGTCCACAACATATGAAAGAGGCCTGTATCCGGGGCTTAGAACTTAGGGCAGTTTGAATTAGGATTCCTACCCATAATTAAGTCGCAATGGGGTGATGTATTTTCTATGAATAATTTTGAACTGCACCATTTTATCTCTGGTAGAAATGAGAGAATTATACAGGTTTGCCTTAACATCTTCCCAAACATCTTCCCAAACATCTTCGTCTCTTCGTCCAAAGAAGGAATATCCAACACCCATTTGGACCTAGCTTTCTTAAGCAGGTTACGCAGTGTAATCAATAAAATTTTATATAGCTCAGAAATAAGTTTTTTGGGGTTGGGGTCCCATAGTCTAGTCTCGTAGGGAACCATTTTTGTTTGGATCCTCACAGAACCAAATTGAGCTACAAATGCATGTCGGAGTTGGCGATATCAGTATAGTACAATGTTAGCCTGGTTTAGGGTTTCTCCGAATTAGGCCATAGCAGGGAAGTCTCCATCTATTAGCAAGGTAGCTAGGTGTCGGGAGTCCCATATATTGGAAGTCTTGTTGGGAGCTTAAATGGGAGTAGTGGGATGACAGTTCTGGGGAGGAGCCAATAAATAACCTGGTGGCCATTACCCACACTTTCTGTGGGGTTGCCAGAACCGAGGGAAGTTCGGGGGTATCTCTAGCTTTTCGATATGGTGCATTACGCAAGGCTTCTAATGAGCTAGCTATTGTAGCATGGAGAGCTGTGAGGGAGCTATCTAGATCAGGGTGGAACCAATTATGAATAAATGCCAATTGAGATGCATAATAGTATAAGTGAAGGTGTGGAAGTGCTAGGCCTCCTAGCTCTTGAGGAGCCATTAATGTTAACCTGTTTATTCTAGGGGGTTTATTACTTGAATGCTTTTTAACACAAAGTTAAATAATGGATACCAAAAAAACCCTACAACTCCTAGGTTGTAAACAGTGAGTAGTGCGGCCAATTGCATATTGGATTGATAACAGTAGTCTGTTGCAATCCACATACTGCATGCAAATAAAGGCAGCGTGATTTTATACACAGCTATTAACAGCCTGTTGTTTTTAACAAAGCAAACCATTATAATTTGGTGGAATACAGGGCTGCTAAAATGAACATTAGATACTGATATACTGATAATATACTGATAATATACTAAAAATATGAAGAGGTTTATTCTGTATAACAATTATAGTTAGTATGAAACTGACTTCAGTTCATTTAATTGAGGTTTGTTAAAATGAGTATGTTCCCCCATTCAGGAGAAGGCTTGCTCTGAGACAGGCAGCTAGCAAGGCATCTTTGTACTACAACAGTGTGCGCACAGCTATGGTAGTAGTTACACCAGCAAGAAGGATACTGACAGGAAATGTTTGGACACAAAACAAATATGTCAGTGAACATTGCTTATTGTTAGCTTTGCTAAGATTTAGCTCTTGGAAACCTATTGGCACATCAACCTTTACCAGCATGAAGACAATATATTATTTTTATTTTGCCTGTGGATTTGCCTAAGAAAATATTATCCAAAGGTTTTCTGAAGGACCTGCTGGCTAAAGTTTAAAAACATCTTTATAGCCTTTAACATCAGCTTCATTAATAGAGTTTGTGCTCAACATACTGACTCCTCTTCTGGTCCTACTCTTTTTCCACTTACCTTAGTGCAAACAACCAATACAGGAATTCCAAGGTTGTGTGTTAAAATATTATCCCCAAGAGGCAAGACAATATTTTCATCATCCGTCCCAGATGACGTAGGACCTCTTCTCTGTGGTGATCCAGAGAGTGCTTCTTCAGGTTCAACATACTCCTGAAAGTCCTTAATAACTGAAAGAAAAAAAAAAAGAATAATTTGTATATTTGAAAACAATAAATCCATAAGTAGCAGGGATCTATATTCTACTATTATTTCTGTTTCAGGGCACTGCTGTTTGAGCAATGCCATGTCAAAACCATAAACATTTATCAAGAAGATGGGTTGTCACTTTCATCTCTTTAATGCGACTGCTAATGATTCATACAGAAGCTTGGATGAATGGCCTTTGCACCAAGGCCTTCCCACAACCCCCAAGAAGGGCTGGCAGGAGTAGCTGTGTGCACGGCCAGACAATCTAAAAGTAAGATCATGCACACAGCATGTGTTCTAAGGTTGGTCACCAAGTTGTTATTGATATGACCATTTATTCTGAGTGCCATTACTCTTTAATATGTGATACCTTTAATTCTCTTGATGTGCTTTGCCATTTCTGAGGTAAGGGTACATAGAAAATGAAAAAAACATTGCAACCTGTAATATGGAAGAAATAGACAACAAGGTTGTGCTACATCAGCAACCCAGCGTGCCAGTGGGTGAGGTTCTTGAGGGGAATACCCCTAAATAAGATGTTAGATAATCACTTTTGCGAGTACCTGCTAAAGACAAATCAAGAGAAATAAAGTTACCCATTACATGACAGATACATGGGCATTTCTTATTCTAATCATTTGGGAACTCTGCAGTACTGAACATACCAAAAATATATTTGCTTGCACAGACTAGAGATGCACCAATAATCTGTGTATTAAATTTAGTACTTCATGTTTAAAAGTTTAGAAGTTATGCAAAGTGTATGTAGTTTGGCTGGCTTTCCATTATCCAAAATAAAATCAGTGTTCGTTTAGTAAAGCAGAGCCATCATTTACCATCATGGGTACATATCATCTTCAATGCAGTAATTCATAATATCTAATCACATATTTGCTTTTTGTTTTTAGAAAGTTACAGGTACATTAAAAATATGTATTTATTAAAACACAGTCATATCACATTCAGGCTGGAGATCATATTCACATGGATACCAAAACCATTTGGCTTTTGGGTGGGATCCCACAACTGCTTTATGCACCCTCTGGACATCCAAGTTGTTTTGTAATTGGTTGTGATGATTGTACTGTACTAGTGTACTAGTGCAAGGCTTCACTGTGTTAGTAACAGAGGCTGTTCTTATTAAGGGAGTTCACTCACTGGCAATCTTGTTAAAAGGATACCGTCATGGGAAAACGTTTTTTTTTTTTCAAAACACATCAGTTAATAGTGCTGCTCCAGCAGAATTCTGCACTGAAATCCATTTTTCAAAAGAGCAAACAGATTTTGTTATATTCAATTTTGAAATCTGATATGGGGCTAGACATATTGTCAATTTCCCAGCTGCCTCCAGTCATGTGACTTGTGCTCTGATAAACTTCAGTCACTCTTTACTGCAAGTTGGAGTGATATCACCCCCTCCCCCCCCCCCCCCCCAGCAGCCTAACAGAACAATGGGAAGGTAACCAGATAGCAGCTCCCTAACACAAGATAACAGCTCCCGGAATATCTAAGAACAGCACTTAATAGTAAAAGCCAAGTCCCACTGAGACTGATTCAGTTGCAGTTGCAAGTAGGAGAAATAACAGCCTGCCAGTAAGTAATTCCATCCGAAACTGCAGGTACAAGTCACATGACTGGGGCAGCTGGGAAACTGACAAAATGTCTAGCCCCATGTCAGATTTCAAAATTGAATATAGAAAAATCTGTTTGCTCTTTTGAGAAATGGATTTCAGTGCAGAATTCTGCTGGAGCAGCACTATTAATTGATATGTTTTGGAAAAAACATGTTTTTCCCTTTAAGGTTGTAAGGACCCTAGCTCATTGGATTCTGTAACTGCTTCTCTACTTTGCAGGGAATCTGCACCACTCACTACGGAAAGCAGAAGAGCTTGAGGTCCCAGAATAAATCACTAAAGACCAATTAAACAGTTAACAGAATCCAGTTATTATGGTAATTTTAATTGATCACTGGAACATTTTATAGCACTTGTCTACAATGAACATTATTGGTTTGATATTTTTAATATTTGCTGGACATTTGCATGAATTAAGTCACATGCATCCATTGTGTTAAGTGGCAACCACAAATTGTTTTTAAATAGAGCAATATGACCCTTTATGTCCATGATGTTTTTATGGGGAATGGGCATTTTAGATATACCTCAATAAATGAATGTATTTATTACAAATGAAGACTGTTGATTATATGCCATTTGTAAAGATTTTCCCGGTGTGGCCCAAAATAGAGACATTCTTACTGATTTTCCATATCTATACTACAGACCTATACAGCACGACACAATGTAATTAAGCACTTACTTCCTTTAATGTTTGTGACAGTAAGACCTTGATATAATTTTCTGTTGAGGGTTCTAAAGTGTCAAGGGGTGGTTCCAGATGCTTTTCAGGTAGCTTAAGGCTCTCTGTGTGCCATCGGCCTACTAGAAAGCAATATGTTGTGCTTCCCTACAAGAATCGTAAATGTATTGAATTTAAAGAGCACATCATTAAAAGACTGGCAGATGTCATACAATTGCTTACAAGACGCTTTACCCCTTATAATATCCACGTGACTGAAATAAGAAAAGAATATAAAAGGATTTCTCTAATAATGGGCTGATGCAAAAATTTTCTCATAACCATTGTTTTATGTCCATTTGCTAGAAAAAAAGAGAGCAAACAAAGGTAAAGTTGTCCCCAGGCTCTTGTGTGGATGCAGAAAGCTCACACCCAACTTACTCTTTTGTTCCAATTCTCGCATTTCTTCTGGAGGAATTTTCAGTTTGTCTATGTGCTCTCGCAGAACACTTGCCCATTTCAACAAAGATTCCATAATAGTCCAGGGTCTGGACATGTCCCCAACAAACACGGCCACTGTCTCACTGATAGATTCTGCAGGCAGAGCAAATTTTAGAAGGCCTTTGTGGTACAAGTCTCCATCCAAAATCCACACATTGCAACGTGTGAGATCTGCAAAAGAAAAATACTCATTTTGTAATTGAACCTACAAGCAATGTATAATGATCAGTAAAGCAGAAGAGTCAAAATTATTCACAAATGTGAACCAGCAGTCCTGTCCAGCTTTACGGCTTTGTTTATAGCAGTGATAACAGTCTGTGGTGGTCTGAGAAAATCTGAAACCCACGGGTTACATCATTGCAGTCTTTTCCCAAATTATTTATGGTTATTAAATTAAGCAAAAGGAAATACTACAGTAAATACTACAATACTTGGCAGGTGTGCTGATAGCTGTGAAGCAGAAGAGGTTACTAAAAGGTAATTGATAACTACTGGAAAAAGGGAATCTAAGGTTAGAGAGCGAAATATCTACTATGTACACATGAGGCTATGCGACTCATGCACGAGAATGCTCTGGATCAGACTGTAAAAGCAGCCATTGTATTTGGACAATATGAGCCATAATTTTTCACACAGCTGCTGCTTGGCATTAGTGTAGCACAGTAAATAGCTGGCACTCTCCTAATGCTAGACATCAAGGCACATATTTCAGGCTACAAATAGCCTGTCTCTTCATAACAGGCCTGAGTCTTTGTTGTTTATGCAAATATCCGTCAACAAGTGACTACAATTTTTGGATTAGTGGCAAGCGATTGTTCTCCTGCTGCCATAATGGAGGCCTAAACAAATACAGAATGGCAAGTGTTCGTTTCTCCAAGTTATTTTCAAAGTTACAGCCAAAGGAATTTATCTCAACAAAGTAGACAGAAAAGTAAAGTGTTCTATGAATAAGAGATTGTGTTTTGAAATAAAATGACGAACGAAACAAAGTATTTTATGGGCTAGAATAAAATATGTGTACTCAAAAGACAGTCACATGTCCCAAAGTGCACAATAAATAGGGTTTGTGTAGACCAGTGATCCCCAACCAGTGGCTCGTGAACAACATGTTGCACTCCAAACCCTTGGATGTTGCTCCCAGTGGCCTCAAAGCGGATGCTTACTTTTTAATCTCTGGTTTGAAGGAAAACTAGTTTTAGTTGTCTAGGTACTTAATCAGATTAGCAGTGCATATGTTAAAACAAAACACTGCATGCCACTCATATAAGCCAAAAAAATGACAACAAAGGACTAAAATGAGGAGGGTTGTTTATATATCGCTCATTATTGCTAGTTAACATAATGCCGCTTATTGCGGTGTTATTGCTTAATAATAAAAAAATTAAAGAAAACATCTGCATACATTACGCTTCAAAAGATTAGGCACAATATATTTTCAGCATAAATTCCATTTATTTTGCTAAAGTTTATTTAGTGTGACCCTATTGGGTTTGGCATAGATCCAACCATAAAGTGTCGCAGCCTAAAATTCTTGCTGATGGTTAAAAAGCTTATGCAGGTACCTCAATCATCATCTTTATATCTGTGACATCAATACTATTGCAGGGAGCGTCATGGGACTGTCATAGTAACATAGTAACAAAGTGCCTATATCTTATTCTAGGCTATTGTGAAAAAGATAGCCTATTTCTATTTCTATTGTGAAAAAGAACACTTCTAATTTCAGGTCCTATTTTATTCTACTTAATAATAAGCAACTTTTAAAGGGTCATGGTCAACCATTTTCAGGTACAAACAACAGTCTACTTACAGATATAGACTAATCAGCTAGACAGTTGCTGTAAAGTTCAGTGTTTTCAGTGTCTAAATTTGCTGCATACTTACTTTTAGTCAAAAAAATATGTTACATAATTGTGTACTCTTTGCCCTCTTTGTTTAAGTGGCTGAAATGTACGGGACTTTCCAGCACACCATTTGACATACATTCTATCCAAAAGCCAGCTGAAATGGTCAAAATCATCCAATAGTTTACAACAGGGATGGTTAAAGGAGAACTAAACCATAAAATGATAATGACTAGAAATGATGTATTTTATACATTGAACTTATTTGAACCAGCCTAAAGATTCAGCATCTCTATAGTAGCAATCCAGCAATTAAAAGTAGTCACAGGGGGTCACCATACTGGAATCTGTTAGAAATGTCTGCGACACTCACATGCTCAGTGGGCTCTAAGCAGTTACTGAGAGGCTAAGCTTAGGGGTTGTCTCAAACTATCAAACAGAAAATTAGTTGTCTGTCATAGAGAGTGATGCTACAGGGCTAAATAATATCTGATGCTAATTGCAATGGTTTCAGAGCTGCCATGCACTAATGATTTGATTTACTAATCAGCCTTATATTGTGACATTTCTATTCTATGTGTACTGTATATTGTGAGTGTGTCCCTAAGCTCAGTACGCGACAGCAGCACAAAACATGTTTGGAGGCTGGTATAGAAGCCCATTTCATAATATACACCAGGGGTGCCCAGAATTTGTCAGTGCATGGTCTACTCTCGCACCTGGCCTCCATCATAAGATCTACCAATAAAAAAAAACCGGCGCCGTCTACTGCACAGAGCAATATTAATAATAATAATAATAATAATAATAATAATAATAATAAAGACCATTATTAAAAATATCAAATGCAAGCTCAGGTGCACCAGTAAATAACTGAGCGTGTGTGTTTACCACAGAAACACATGTAAGTAACTTAATGCCATAAACATTTTTTTTTATTTGTAAACATCTAAAAGTGCATTACACAGATACCATGTTGTGGTCTTCCAAGAGCTCTGACGTAGTCCACTGGTAGATCGCGATCTACATCTTGGGCACCCCTGGTCTACACCATTTAAAGACTACTTCTTTAGTTCTCTGAGGAAGTGTATCATCACGAAACGCGAATTATCTACCTTTATAAGGTATGCTGTTATACCAGGGGTATAAAGCACCTTTTAACTTATGGGTATTAATCTAATAGTACGTTCCTCAATTAAATATTTTTCTACAAAAGATAATTGCATACCTTATAAATAATTGTTAACCAATTATTGGGTTGTGAAGCTGACTTACAATTTATTGGTCTCATAAAGTTTATGAAACACTGCTACATCATAGAGTGACATGTATTAGTTGGCCCTTCTGTTCACATATGCTGAACTCTGCAGGTCAATATTTGCACACTGTGTGCCATTCTTAGGACAATAACTGATATGAACATGGGGGGGCTGTGTGATACTGATAAAGTTCTGATGTCTCACTATCTACCACCAAATGATTGCTCTAGCATGTGATTCACCTGTGCAAACAAATGCAGGTACATCAAACATCTTCATAGATAAACCCCCTGAACAAACAGAACAGCAAACACTCAAACTGACACTTGAACACTTAACTGTCGCCTCCCATAACTTTTTCATCAACATACGGCGGCTCATTTACTTACACCACCCATATGTCCACCTTGTAGTAACTAATCATTATTACTTCCATTATTCTACCTGTAGCAGATTTCAAAGTGTGTGTGAGAGACAGAGAGTGTGTGTGTGTATGTGTGTGTTTCATTACAAAAGCATGTCTTTACCATAAAAAATTAGTTCAATTTCACAAAACTGACCATCTCTATCTTCATCATGAATGTTCAAGTATAAATATTCAAGCCCCCTTCCTTTCTTGTTGTGTTCGGCACCTTGAAGTTTTGCCATGAGAGTGGTCTTTCCTGAACCATCTTCTCCTGAAGGAAAGAACAAAGAAATTATGGATATAATAGGATTATTCAAAAGCAGAGTTTTGCAACTGTATTTTTTTTTTGTAGCATTAAAAAAACACAACGCTTTCATTTAACATGAAAGATTTGGTTTAAAGAAAAAAAAAGTGTCCATCAAGCACAACCTTTTTTGTCTATATCGAAACTTGCCTAATCGCTAGCTTTATTTTCTTACTCTAAAAAGGCATTCAACCCTTGCTTAAAACTATCTTATATAAATGCCAGTACAACTGCTTTGAGGAGAGCATCCAAAAACGTAACTCTCACCGGAAAATATGTTGAATGGTCAAGTTATATAGTTAATAAAGTACCCCCTCTTGTAAATTATAAGGATATTATAAGTTACCAGGAGTTTCATGACCATATAAAAACACAAGGTGTGGGTGTGTGCAAATATTTTTCATCATTAAACACATGATGAAGGTGACACCCTTTAGGTTTTGTTATATGTTAAAGGGGACCCGTCACCCAAACAAAATTATCCAAATCCTATTTTATCATGTTAGTCATTCAAAATGAACTTTAATTACACTGTATAAATTATTTGAATATTGTTTACATCAGTCTGGGAACTCATAATTACAGCAACCAGGAAGGAGCCATTTTGTGGACACTGTTATTAAGGCAAGCCTTATATCATCTCAGAATCTTGTTTGTGCACCAGGGGACAGGGACCCAATGTCCAACCCCCATGCACTGATTACACAATTAAATCGTTAAGAGAGCTGGGGGAATGTAGGGAGAGCGGCGACATCTAGGAAGTGCTGAATGGAAAGTGAAAGTAATTGCTTGCCCCGCCTCTATGCCTAGGCATAGAGGCGGGATAGGCAATACTTGATTGACAGCTGATATTTTTAAATGAGTTTACAACAGCTATGAATGCTTTAATAAAAAAAGAAATTGGATTTCATATTTAATTTAAGAAGGACTTTTATTATACAGATTTTTATGTCTGGGTGACGGGTCCACTTTAATGCTTTCAAGTCATTTCTGTTTTATGGCGTTACTGTCTGTTTAATGTTAAGTATGTAGAAATGCTAGCAGTGTAACTCCACAACTTCTCATTTATGCCAGTTTGGGAAGGGAGAGAATACAAAGTTTAAAATTAAGTATTAAGTATAAATATTTTTAAAAAAAACTTGTCATACAAATGTGTTTCCCCTGGTATGGGCAGCATAGTTATCATGAGGGAAGGCAGGTTTCTTGTTAACATACTATTATTTGCCCTGTCTGCTCAATTAGTCTGTACCTCCAGTGTGGGAAACACATTTTGAATTATGGGTGCCATTTAAAAATAATACATTTCCTGTTTGAATAGTTACAAATAACATTCTGTTTAAAGGAACATAGGTAAACAGGCTGTGCAGAATAAAAAATGTGACTGGATGAACACTACTTCCTGCTTTGCAGCTCTCTTGGTTTCCACTCATTGGTTACCAGGCAGTAACAAATCAGTGACTTGAGGAGGGGCACATGGGTCATAACTATTGCTTTTGAATCTGAGCTGCATGCTAAGGATCAATTGCAAACTCACTGAACAGATATGTGCCATGTGGCCCCCTCACTGACTAAAGGTGGCAATACACGGGCAGATTAAAGATGCCGATATCGGTCCTTTAGACCAATTCGGCAGCTTATCTGCCATGTGATTGATATCAGGGGGAAAAAATTGATTTCTTTCTGTGATCCAGGATCAAATTGCCTAGTTGATGTGGTCCTGCGACCCCCCGGGCGCCCATTCGCAGCATTGTAATTCACCCGATATCGCCCAGCCGTTAGTGGGCATATCTGGTTAAAGTGATACTGACACTAAAAAATGAATTTTAGCATATGAATGTACATTGATTGTTTCCTATAGGTCATGTTGATCATTTTTTGGGGAGAGGTTTGTTTTTGTATATAATTGTTAGTTGAAGTTCCTAAGCCTGACTCTCTGACACTCGGACACTGACTTTGCCAACCTGACTCTCCCATCTCAGCCTGTTAGTTACAGTTTCTAATGCTAACGGACTCCTGCTGCACAAATATGGCAGCCCCCTCATACAGGAACATGGGGGATCAGACAGGTAATGTAAAAGCATCATGCAAATACTTTATGGCAAAGTTAGAAGTAGCTTGCAAAGCCAATATTATAATAGATGTAAAAAAAAAGTTTAATTTCAGGTGTCAGTATCTCTTTAAGTCCACTTGTTTGGCGACCTCGCCAAACTAGTGGATCTAATAGTGTATGGCCAACTTTACTCTTTAGAGTTAAAGAGCTGAAAAGCAGGAAGTTGTATTCAGTTCTATGTTAGAGATCCAGTCACTCCACTCTTTATACATTACATTTTTGCCTAACTATATTGAAAACATTTATTTTGCACAGCTCATCTATCTACCCAGTTTCTATTTTTACACTGAACTGTTTCTTTCAAAGTGTTATCTAAACACAATTGCAACAGTTAAAAGGGAACATGAATTGTAAAGGGAATCAATTTCAAACCTCCCAAAAAGAAATAAATAAAAATATGCAGACAATGATGTGCTGTTGTGGAAGCAAATCAAGTGATTTTGTGATTTCCCTGGGGCTGAACTGTGGAGAAACTTCAGATAACAAGATAGATAGATAGATATAATTTACAAGATATTCATAGCTTTTGGCTTTTGTGTATTATATACTGTGTGTGTGTGTATATATATATATATATATATATATATATATATATACACACACACACGGCTCACGTTTTCGAGCCGAAACGTTGATTAAACATATATTTTTTTTCACAAGACCTTTGAGTGCGGACTCCCTTTTGTCTATTTATATATATATATATATATATATATATATATATATATATATATATATATATATATATATATATATATATAGTAGACAAGCTAAATACTTGTTATATATATATATATATATATATATATATATATATATATATATATCTATATATATATATATATATAGAGATTTGTTCGTAAGGATCCGAACACAACAAAGTTTTTCATCGAAATAAGTGTTTTATTCGGTACATAATCCTGGATCCTTGGATCTATGTACCGAATAAAACACTTATTTTGATAAAAAACATTGGTGTGTGGATCCTTACGAACAAAAATCTATATATATATATATATATATATATATATATATCTATATCTATCTATCTATCTATATCTATATCTATATATCTATATATATCTATATATCTATATATCTATATATATCTATATATCTATATATATATATATATAGTCAAATATATCTATATATATATATATATCTATATATATATGTGACAGAAGTTACGACTAAGCTCAGATTATAACCAATGACATTAATAAGCACCATTTATAAGGATATAATTTACAGGATATTCATGGCTCTTGTGTATTATTTATATACACCAACAGAAATGCAGGAGCTGAAAAGTATGGGTGCACAGTGGAGGAGAAAGGATTACATATTGGCTACATTTGCAGGACTCAAGATGAATGCTGTAACCTGATCCAGCAGCTTGTTGTTGGGGGGCTATTTGCCTCATATGTGCTTTTAAAATCACACTTGTGAGCAGTATTTTAATGAATAATCATTTTTATAACCTACACTATTGGCACTCACCATTTGTTCTTTTGTTAACGTACTATAGAGTATGTTTTTATGAAATTTTTATTTAGAGCAAGAAGTATTTTAAATGCTACAGACATTGTTGGATATTCTTTTCAACTAATCTGTCCTTCAGTTGCATCCTACTGGTTGGATAAAAAAAGAAAGAGGAACATTTAGAATCTGATGGGTTTGTTCATTAGACAGAGACATGTAATGCATAGATGATCTAAGCAGTAAAAAAAAATGTTCACAGATAACTATGACAATGTTCCCACTCAACTTCTATAGGGTGAGGTTTTAGAGAGATATGAAGTTTACAGAAAGAAAAAGCAAAAAAAGCATTTTCACAGCTTATACTAACCAAATACCAGTATGTTTTTCCCAGAGGGTAACTTCGATCTTGCACTTGTGGAAACATCACTAAGAATTGAAGACCTAAAAAAAAAAAAAAATAATGTTGCAGAAAATTCAGGTATGCTGCACTCAATATGGACAGTCCTAGCAACATGCAATACAAAATACTAGGGTTTAACTTAAACAGCCACAGTGATGTCAGTGACAGTGATGTCACACAATGTGTTAAAAAAATAGAACTAATCACATCTTGGGATTATTTCCTAAAACTGTTCACCACAAAAACGCAACCAGATTTTGTGAATAAGGCATGTTTCACCTTAGATTTAACGTTTTAGTATGTTATAGAATGGCTAATTCCAAGCAACTTTTAAGTTGGTCTTTATTATTTACTTTTTATAGTTTTTTTTTGCCTTTTTCTTCTGACTCCCTCCAGCTTTCAAGTGGGGGGGGTCACTGACAAATGCTCTGTAAGGCTACACATTTATTGTTTTTCTTACTTTTAATAATTCATCTTTTTATTCAGGCCCCCTTCCTATTCTTATACCAGCCTCTTATTCAAATCAATGCATGGTTGCTAGGGTAATTTGGACCCTAGCAACCAGATTGCTGAAATAGTTGAATAAAAAGCTAAATAATCAAAAAAAAAAAACACATTGTCTCAGAATTTTAGGTTCTATATCATACTAAAAGAACTCAGAGGTAAACAATCCCTTTAATACTTTTTCATCTTAACATTAAATAATGCATATAATATTTAAACAATGTAACCATATTAATATAAGCACTTGTGTGTGTATACAGTGGTGTGCAAAACTATTTGCCCCCTTCCTGATTTCTTATTCTTTTGCATGTTTGTCACACAAAATGTTTCTGATCATCAAACACATTTAACTATTAGTCAAAGATAACACAAGTAAACACAAAATGCAGTTTTTAAATGAGGGTTTTTATTATTTAGGGAGAAAAGAAATCCAAATCTACATTTTCATGTGTGAAAAAGTAATTGACCCCTGAACCCAATAACTGGTTGGGCCACCCTTAGCAGCAATAACTGCAATCAAGCGTTTGCGATAACTTGCAACGAGTCTTTTACAGCGCTCTGGAGGAATTTTGACCCACTCATCTTTGCAGAATTGTTGTAATTCAGCTTTATTTGAGGGTTTTCTAGCATGAACCGCCTTTTTAAAGTCATGCCACAACATCTCAATAGGATTCAGGTCAGGACTTTGACTAGGCCACTCCAAAGTCTTCATTTTGTTTTTCTTCAGCCATTCAGAGGTGGATTTGCTGGTGTGTTTTGGGTCATTGTCCTGCTGCAGCACCCAAGATCGCTTCAGCTTGAGTTGACGAACAGATGGCCGGACATTCTCCTTCAGGATTTTTTGGTAGACAGTAGAATTCATGGTTCCATCTATCACAGCAAGTCTTCCAGGTCCTGAAGCAGCAAAACAACCCCAGACCATCACACTACCACCACCATATTTTACTGTTGGTATGATGTTCTTTTTCTGAAATGCTGTGTTACTTTTACGCCAGATGTAACGGGACGCGCACCTTCCAAAAAGTTCAACTTTTGTCTCGTCGGTCCACAAGGTATTTTCCCAAAAGTCTTGGCAATCATTGAGATGTTTTTTTAGCAAAATTGAGACGAGCGTTAATGTTCTTTTTGCTTAAAAGTGGTTTGCGCCTTGGAAATCTGCCATGCAGGCCGTTTTTGCCCAGTCTCTTTCTTATGGTGGAGTCGTGAACACTGACCTTAATTGAGGCAAGTGAGGCCTGCAGTTCTTTAGATGTTGTCCTGGGGTCTTTTGTGGCCTCTCGGATGAGTTGTCTCTGCGCTCTTGGGGTCATTTTGGTCGGCCGGCCACTCCTGGGAAGGTTCACCACTGTTCCATGTTTTTGCCATTTGTGGATAATGGCTCTCACTGTGGTTCGCTGGAGTCCCAAAGCTTTAGAAATGGCTTTATAACCTTTGAAATTGAACTCAGGTGTGATAAACCACAGTTAAGTTATTTTTTAACAAGGGGGGCAATCACTTTTTCACACAGGCCCATGTAGATTTGGAGTTTTTTTTTCTCCCTTAATAACGTAAACCTTCATTTAAAAACTGCATTTTGTGTTCAATTATGTTATCTTTGACTAATAGTTAACGGTTTTTGATGAGCAGAAACATTTAAGTGTGACAAACATGCAAAAGAATAAGAAATCAGGAAGGGGGCAAATAGTTTTGCACACCACTGTATATAGATATATATGTATGTGTGTATATATAGATATACATGTATGTGTGTATATATTTATATACAGGTTAGGGATCCGTTATGCAGAAACCTGTTATCCAGCAAGCTCCAAATTACAGAAAGGCCGTCTCCCATTTTATCCAAATTTTTAAAAAATTATTTCCTTTTTCTCTGTAATAAAAAAACAGTACCTTGTACTTGATCTCAACTAAGAAATAATTAATCCTTATTGGGAGCAGAGCCAGTCTATTGCATTTATTTAATGTTTACATGATTTTCTATTAGACCGAAGGCATGAAGATCCAAATTATGGAAAGATCTGTTATCCGGAATACCCCAGGTATTAAGCAAATCCAATAGGCTGGTTTTATTTCAAATAAGGATTAAATTATATCTTAGTGTGGATCAAGTACAAGGTACTGTTTTATTACGGTATTACAATTTCTAAAAATTTAAATTTTTTGGATAAAATGGAGTCTATGGGAGACTGCCTTTCCGTAATTCGGAGCTTTTTGGGTAATGGATCCCATACCGGTCGTTTCTTCAGGAAACCCTTTAAGGTATAGCTCTGCTGCAATCGTGTAAACCAAAGTCTACCAAACCATTTGGGAATAGTATCATATATATGGGACACTCCTCCAAGTGATCAAATCTTCATCATTCAAAAATTCAGTCAATTGTTACCATTGGCAGACCATACTCTATCAACCCCTAAAGGCCAAAGACAAGAATTAGGCCAAAATAAAAAAGGTTAGCCAAAATGTAATGTATAAAGGCTGGAGTGACTGGATGTCTAACATAATAGCCAGAACACTACTTCACTACTTCCTGCTTTTCAGCTCTCTTGGTTTCCACTGATTGTTTACCAAGCAGTAACAAATCAGAGACTTGAAGGGGGCACACGGGCCGTAACTGTTGCTTTAGAATCTGAGCTGAATGCGGAGGATCAATTGTAAACTCACTGAACAGTTATGTCCCATGTGGCCCCCCTTAAAGTCGCTGACTCAGAGTTAGAGAGCTGCAAAGCAGGAAGTAGTGTTCTGTTATGTTAGACATCCAATCACTCCAGCCTTTATAGATTAATATTCTAATTGCTATAAGATGAGTTAAATAGCAATATGCACACAGGTACATAAAGCAAATTATACAGGGCACAAGGAAAGTAAGAACTGTGCCTGGATTGTAAGTACACTGTTCACCATTTACAACATATGATTAAATAAAGAGAATGCAACATATAAAAATGGTGCAATGCAGAGAAAAAGGTATTTTTTTTTGTTTACACTTTAAGAGCATATTCCCGCTACTTTCTCTTCCTTTTCCCCCATCCAACAACTAAACATCACCAACAACTCCAAAATCACCCCATCACCTCACACCCTGTGCCTTCAAGTATCCAAAATTCAGCACCTTCAACAATTCTGATTTGCTCTCTCATCATCACACATTGATTACTGTAACTCTCTATTAATTGCCAATTTTAGTGCCATGAATAGTTGCAAAATTACAATGGTAGTATTTTCCACAAGGTACTTCTGATTCAATAAGACATCTTTTTAATGTTTCCTTCAAGTTGCATTCACCCTCTAAGGGTCTGGCCACACGGGCAGATTCGGGGAAATTAGTTGCCAGGTGACAAATCTCCTCTTCTTCATGGCAACTAATCTGCCTTTCCCTGCCTTTGGCTGGCTAAAATGAAAATCTCCTAGGGGCAGGCAGACGGATCGCTTCGTTTTCCGAAGTCGCCCGTAATTGCCTCACGAGGAAACTTCGGGCGACTTCAGAAAACGAAGCACTCTGTGTGCCTGCCCTTAGGCGATTTACACTGTAGCCGGCGGAAGGCAGATAGGGGAGACAGTTGCCGCGAAGAAGAGGAGGATTTTTCGGCTGGCGACTAATCTCCCTAAATCTGCCCATGTGGCCAGACCCTAATAGCATAGTTGGAACCACTAACATTATTTATCTTGATTATTACACTGGGATTTGGTGCAAGCTGGCAATGCAGTTGTGAGTTCTGCTAGCCTTCCTAGTCAAATATTTCAGAAATGTTCAACTAATGTTAACATTAGACATCAGCATAGGTTAAACTTAAAAACATAAAACATTATGTCCTTAAATATTAACATGGATTAATAAAGCTTCACAGAACAGGGTGTGGTAATTCCTAAGGCAAAAAAAAAAAAATGGTTGGTATTGAAAGACATTAATTGTACCAATGAAAAGTACTAAAAGCTGCAAGAAATCCACACTGTCTAAATGATGAAATAAAACAGTAAATATGACACGAGACAAACTTCAAATCTAGTTTTTGAATATACAGTATCTTATTATGTGTATACAGAAACACAGATATTAAGGCTAATTCTTATAGTACAATGGCAGCAGAATGATAGATAATACAATGTATATTATTTCTACAATTTTGATACAATCAGGATATTGAGGAGTGTTGTACTAATTAGGAAAACTGGCAGTTACAGTCTGCATGATCAAACGGGCGGTTCACCTTTAAGGTAACTTTTATTATGTTATAGAATGACCAATTCTAAACAACTTTTCAACTGGTTTTCATTATTTACTTTTTATAGTTATTTGCCTTTTTCTTCTGACTCTTTGCAGGTTTTATTGGCGTTGCAGACTCCTGTCTAAATAATAAATGCTCTGTAAGGCTACACATTTATTGTTATTGTTAATTTTTTATTACTGATCCTTCTATTCAGGCCTCTCCTATTCATATTGCAGTCTTTTATTCAAATCAACGCAATGGTTGCGAGGGTAATTTGGACCCTAGTTACCAGATTGGTTAAGATGCAACTTGAAGAGCTGCTGAATAAAAAAGCTAAATAACTCAAAAAAACTTTAATAAAAAAAAAAAACAAAAAAAAAACAGATTTCAAATTGTCTCAGAATATCACTCTCTGCATCATACTAAAAGTTATCTCAAAAGGTTAAAACCCCTTTAAGCTGACAAGTTAAAAGCATTTTTAAATAGTTTAATAAGCCCATAGTGGCAATAGCCTCATTGGAATGGGTTGCCAAAAAAAAAAAAAAAAGAGATAGAAAATCTAAATCTATATGCCAATGGGAGAGATCATTAATTTAGGATATAACTTTTAAAAAAAAAAAAAAAAAAAAAAGAGGGTTTGCTTTCCTTCAGTGGTTCAGGCAGTAGGCAGCCAGATGAATATGAAGGAAATGCTGCTGGATGGAGTTTAAAGATGTCCAATGTGCTTTTCTCCAGCTATTCTTAGGGCAAGGCCAGACATGTTGTTTTTGCTGCGTTTTTACGTTGCGTTTTTTAAAAAAGAACAGCCAGGCGTAAATACGCCACTGAAACCACATGCGACCGTCAATATGCGTTTTTTCATGCGTTTTTCAGCACATGGGATTCTTTTCCCAACATGCACATCTGATTGTTCTCATTGAGAAATTGGACGCCATATTTAAAATACGCTGTGTATTTACATAAAGTGTGGCTTCAGACCTGCAGATCCCATAGAGTCTATTGATTTGGTAGTTTCTTGACGTATTGGTGTTTCTGCTAAAAAACGCCAATACTGGCGTCCTGTGGCGGATTTCAGCTTGCAAGCGCCCTGTGTGAATTGCCATTGCGTTTTCCATTAGTTTCAGTGGTAGTGCAGTTTATGCATATTTACGCCTGGCTGTTCTTTATTAAAAACGCCACAAAAACGTCATGTCTGGCCTTGCCCTTAAAGGAGAAGGAAATTCGCTGGGCGCAAAAACTCTCCCTCCTCCACCCTGGCCTACCTGTCCCGCTGGGCAATGCCCCTAATTTGTTACTCCCCTCTCTGCGCAGGTCCTGTCCATGGAGCTCACAGGCGCCATCTTCTTCCAATCGGTCTTCTTCCTGCTTTGACCAGCGTTTTTGACGCATGCGCAGTAGGACCATTTACCGGGTACGGATCTACTGCGCATGCGCCGAATGTCACAAAGTTTTCCGATTTCGTGACATTCGGCACATGCGCAGTAGATTCGTACCCGGTAAATGCTCCTACTGCGCATGCGTCAAAAACGCCGGTCAAAGCAGGAAGAAGACCGCTTGGGAGAAGATGGCGCCTGTGAGCTCCGTGGACAGGACCTACGCAGAGAGGGGAGTAACAAGTTAGGGGCATTTGCCCGGGGGGACAGGTAGGCCAGGGGGGGCAACACAGGGGAGGGATTTCCTTCTCCTTTAATCTGCTTACTCCCAGTATTCCTTGCAGCTCTCCGGTGTCAGTGAATGCTGGGAGTTGTAGTCCCACAGGCGGAATGCTAGAAGTTGGACATTGCTGCTGTAGCTGAAATAAGTGGAGAAGAGCAACGTGTGAAGCCACGTCCCAAGGACATTGTCATGCCTCCAATACAGCCCCTAGGTGATGCCATTTCATTAGGAAACGTAACAGAGTGAATCAAGCGCCGGTGTGACTGCTCTCGCTATTTCACTTTGTTACAATGTCCTGTCAGCCCCACATGAGCAGCCAACAGGCAGGGGATGCGTGAGATCAATGATGAACTTTCTTTTATTGTGTTCCGTCCCCATTGTCATTCACTGACAGCATCCCACCCGCCCACCAATGGGGCAGCGCAAACTCCTGTCAATGAACTCAGAAGCTGGGGGGGGGGAAGTTTAGCCGGAGCAAAGATAACATAGTCGTATTCATTGATTCCTTAGCGGCATGCGTCCAGCCCTTGTTTGCTTCTCACCATAAGCTCTGCCCTTCGTCTTCTTCGCCCCCTGCTCCGAGAGCATCCCCCCGGTCAGCGCCCAGCAGCTTCCTCTCCCCCGCCATCTTGCCACTGCAGCCACTACAAAGAATGACATCAACCGGTCCTGCCTGAGGACCCCGACTACAGAGACGACTTTGGTTCGCCTGAAACTAAAGCATCAAATCCTTCTCCGCTTGTTAGTGTTAGACAGGTTAGATATTCTCGTACAAATGCTATTAAACTGCGAAGCACAAAAAAAAACAAGACGTCGAAATGTTTATTAGTCAGGCAAATTTGCGGACAACTAAAGCGTCTGGGGCTTTAATGAGACAAAGTAATGGCTGGAGGAGCCGCCCTGTAGCAATAGTGCCACCTGTCGTTGTGCTTACATCATTTCATTGCAGGAAGCACATGAATGATTATTATTTGGTGAAGCAGCAGTATTGTCCTGGCAATTTCTAGAGACAGTCACTCGTTTTACGCTCCTTCCCTGGAAGTGTAATCCCTGCAAAACATATTGCCCGGAAGAAAATCTTAGAACGAGAATTTAGCCTGACCTCTAAAAATCTTAAAAGGGACACAGTAATGGGGGAAAAAAGGGATACAGTCATGGGGGAAAAAAGTTTTTTTTTCAAAAAGCATCATTCAATAGAGCTGCTCCAGAAGAATTCTGCACTGAAATCAGGTTCTCAAAAGAGCAAACAGAGTTTTTTATTTAATTTTGAAATCTGACATAAAGCTAGACATATTGTCAGTTTCCCAGCTGCCACCAGTCATGTGACTTGTGCTCTGATAAACTTCAGTCATTCTTTACTGCAATTTGGAGTGGTATCACCCCCTCCCTCCCCCCCCAGCAGCCTAACAACAGAACAATGGGAAGGTAACCAGATAGCAGCTCCAGGGCAGCCATCAGGGGGGAGAGTTGTAGGGGGCCCGAGGGTAAGGGGGGCTTAGTCACGCCACACTTACCTGATTGGGCGGGCCCCCCATCTTTCTGAGAGCTGCTGACTTTGGGAAGGCATGGACGTTTAAGGGGTCCTAGCCAACAATATTTTTTAATGGGGGGGCCCCGGCCACAAATGTTTTTTTATTGGGGGCCCTGACCACAAATAACTTTTTATTAACATATGGGAACCCTAGCCACCAATTTTTTTTTTTTTTAAATGTGTGGTGGGGGGCTGACCTGTGGGGGTAGGGAGGGCAGACCTGTAGGTGGGGCTTGCAGGGGGCCCAGGTAATTTTGTCGTATGGGGCCCTGTGATTTCTGATGGCGGTTCTGAGCAGCTCCCTAACATAATCAGACCTGGATTTTTGGAGAGGCCACCAAGGCCCAGGCCTAGGGCGGCAGGATTTGAGGGGGGCTGCATGCTACTCAACCACACCCACATTTTTTCAGAAACACGGGGGATGCACAGGTAGGGTGGCCACCCAGCCAGTATTTTACCGGCCTAGCCGTTAAAACACCTGCCAGGGCGGGTATTACAAATATACCTGCAATGTAGCTGCCGGTAAATTTGTAATACCCTTAAAAAGACCCCCTCAGCCCGCCCCAATCCCTTGTAAATTTAGCTTTTTTGACTATGTCCCCCGTCGAGAAATCTCTGTGCCGTGGCCACACACCCCTTTTACACCATGGACCCGCCCCCCACGGCAAAACATTTAGGAAAAGGTGGCAACCCTATGCACAGGAGATATGATCGTTTTTTAAACTTCCTGTGCGCCAATACCTATTACTCTGGTCCCAATGACCAAAATTTGCCCAAATAAATAGGGGGGGGCGAACAGCAGCGGGCCTAGGGGCACCCGCTATGTAAATCCGGCCCTGTGTAACATTCTTCAGGTTGTTGATGCTCTATATGTTGATAGCTCTTTTAATTGCTGGAGACCAAATGCACCCGCTTCTGTGGTCCAGACCCTTGACAGAATTAGGAGCGGTATAGGTTGCTCAGCAGTGGGCAGCAGCAGCCTTATAATGCAGAATGCATTTTCTAACATGGAAATTAGAAAATACAATGATCCTGGCATTTCCTTTCAATTTCCAATAAACTCAAAATTTATTTTGCTGATATTTGATTTAGGACAGCAAGATGGAACGTGATGCAAAAGGGTCTCTTCCATTTAGTGTGCGATTTTCTGTGTTTATATTTCAAGGCCAACTGTTTATTTTCTCCTGACACTCCATACCCACAGCACAGAATTAACTATTTACACCTTCAACCTCATTATGTAATTAAACCATTGAATGACTTAATTCCCACAATAGCCATATTTCCATTGGAGTTATATATCCTGAAGACAAATTACTCATTACAAGTGTTTTATTCAAGAGCATAGCATACAGACACATGTAGCTTTGGCAGAACTTGAAACAAGACTTGCCCTGTTGTTCCAGTCTTGCCACAGTAATTGTGCTGTCCCAATTAGTCTAAAGTAATTGTCACACACACGTTTGAGTCATGTCAACTAAAAATATTATATATGCCTCCATCCCTTAATATTTATTAGGCATAATAAATTAGCCATACAGTACATGTTTTTAAATGTAACAAATCACAGCAGGGCCACCATAAGGGGGGCACAGTCGGGCTAAAGTCCTAAAGAGCCAAAGATCTGAAGTGCCAAAGACCCGAGACAGCGAACGGAGCTGAAGCCGTAAAAGACCCAAAGTTGAAGTCCTGAAGCCGCTAAAATATCCGCAGCCAAGAAAGGAACAGTGTTGGACTGGCCCACCGGAATACCAGGAAAAATCCAGATGGGCCCAGGTGTCAGTGGGCCTCATGCTTCTAACCATTTAGCCCAGGGGTCCCCAACCACTGGGCTGCGGACACTCCCACACTGGGCCGCCAAGCCCAGTGCGCCAAAATTGGTGGGCCCCTGGTCTGAGGTTTTTTGGTGGGCCCCTGGTGTCCCAATGCGACACTGCTGGCCACCACTGTTTTTTTTTTTTAACTTTTATGTGGGACCCTGGCTGCCAATGTTTTGTTAACTTATAATGGGGTCCTGAATACCAATGGCTTTTTAGAACTTGTGTGTGGGGGTTTACAGTTTTTAGCGCTGTCTTTGTGTCTTTTTTACTGTGGTGTGGGTGGGCGGGGAAAAAAAATAAATTTTTGGGATTTTGCTGTGAGGTAGGCTTTGTACAGACATTATAAACTGTCTGCCGATGTGCCCACCAGAAAAAAAACAGATTTCAAAGTCAAATCAGACAACATCAGCTCAGTTTATACTTGGTCATTTAACAGCAAAGTATGCTTCTTTTATGACCCATGTAACAGACATTGCCAAATTGCTGTTTTAGCCTATGGGGGACCTCCCAGAACCTATTTGGAGTCAATTGGTGGGCTTTGAAAAATCAAAGTTTTTTTTTTTGAAAAACTTCTAATCGAATTCGATCAAATGCGCTGTTACTTCAATTCGTACCATTGAATTTGGACCTATTCAATAGAAAAAGGACCTATTTGCTAAATTTCGATTGTTTTTTTTTTTTATTTGAATTTTGACGTTGTGGGAGTTCAAAAAAACTCCCATTACTTTGAAATTTGACCAACTAATTTCTGACTTTGCTGCTATAGAAAGTATGGCACAATTTCATGCTTTTTCCACAATTCAGATAACAATCATACGTTAAGTCTGATAAAAATAATCTGAACCAATAACAATAAACCCAATAGGATTGTTTTGCAACATGGATTTATGCAGCTAAAAGTGTCCATACACAGTTATATTTAAGCCGATGATTTAGCCCATATCAGTGCCGAAATATTGGGTACCTCTGACAGGCCTGCCCAAAAATGGGGCAGATATTTATTGGGCAGGTTTAAAAATCCCCTTGGGAGGAGGACTGCATTGACTTGTTGATGCAGTCCTTACCCCGAAGGCTTGAATTCCTGTTTTGTTATTGGCTTAAGAACCAAACAATCAGATTAGCTAGTTGGCAAACATGCCAAACGAGCGGATCTTTCAATTTATCACCAGCTTCTACTCTTTTTTTATTACTATAAAGAAAAACGGAAAATCTTTTTTAACATTTGTAATTATTTGTTTAAAATGTGAGATATCCTTCCAGTCTTGAACATGAGTTTTGGGAAAATGGACCCCATGCCTGTACATGACCATTTAGAAACATGCTGTCTCTTATGTCACGAGGAAATAAAGCCAAATATTTCTAGGTCTGTCTTCTACAATGTATCATTAAAGAAATTGAATTAAAGTCATGTTGAACTTATACTATCTGACAGACAGTACACAGTTGGCAGTTGTGGAAGAGAAGATGAACCGCAGCTCCTCTTTACCTCCTTGCTGTCATCCCAAGCAAACAGCAATAGAAAGGTGTATTATGTTTTGTACGGCCGCTCATATGATATCCATCTATTTCACCTGTGGACTGGCTAGGTACCAAAGATGATCGCCTGGTATATGGACACCTTAAAGCCGGGGCACCCAGCCTGCGGCCCTAGGATGGATATGAATGCGGCCCAGCTTGAAGGAGAGAGAAAAGGAAGAGAAGGGAAAAAATAAAGAAATTAAGAAATAAATGTATGGAAATACAGAGAAAACGAGAGTGAAATAACATTTCGTGCTCTCTAAGTCCAGACACATTAACCACCTCAGTCTGTTGTCTTGTTAGAAACAGGCTTACTATGCAAGGTTGTAACAATGTGCTGATCTATGGAGTAGGGAGGATGGGGGGCTCTGCCCATTGCCTAGTTAGTAATGATAATAAAATATTAGGAATGCACCGAACCCCCGAATCCTTCACAAAACGAATCCCAATTTGCATATGCAAATTAGGGGTGGGAAGGGGAAACCATTTTTATTTCCTTGTTTTGTGACAAAAAGTCACGTGATTTCCCTCTCTGACCCTAAATTGCATATGCAAATTAGAAAGGCCGAATCCTGTTGAAAGAGGCCGAATCCCAAACCGAATCCTGGATTCGCTGCATCCCTAATAATAATAAGTCTGTTTAATATCCAGGTATACCATATTCCAATGTATAGCTCCATCTTGTTATCTAACTGGTATTGTAGTTCTTTTTTGTGAATTTTCTTTAATTTTACAAATCAAAAGTGTTTGTGTATTTCATGTGTGGCCCCAGACAATTTTTCTTTTTCCAATGTTGCACAGAGAAGCCAAAAGGTTGGACACCCCTGCCTTAAAGGAAAGATCACTTGCCTTGTGATATCATACAAAACTGTGGTGAATGTATTGTCCTGAAATAAAGGGTTGTGCGTACAATTTAACCATAAAACCATGCACAAATGCACTTTTTGGTGGGGGGGCGGGTGCAGTTTCAGCCACATAAGGCAACTGTTCATAAGCATATGGCTCAGCTGATGTTCATTAATCTGTCTGACCACATAGGGAGTATTGATCATAGTTTGTGTGACTTTCTCTCTGCAGTTAATTTCCTTAGGAAAGTGACCCCCTCACCCACATGACACGGTCTTAAAATGCTCAGTGAGAAACACGAAAATGAACTCTGATTTAGGCCTGAGTGGTAGCCAGGCAACAAATGATTCTGCTGGACACCAGTAATTTCAATATGACCAGGCAAGATGCATTTTATAGCCATCTAGTTAACGGTACCCATGCCCCATAGGCTAAATAAAAAGCTACTTCTCCATGGCAACTAGAATTTGTTAAATCCATCCTGCAGTTGTTGCAGATGTCTGGATGGATAGATAGATAGATAGATAGATAGATAGATAGATAGATAGATAGATAGATAGATAGATAGATAGATAGATAGATAGATAGATAGATAGATAGGATACATTTGGTATGTGTCTACATTTGGTATGTGTCTAAAGAGCATACTACTCCACACAGGAAATAGATGCATTCATGCAATATGAACCACATATTGATTTATATCCCATTCCAGCGAAAGCTTTTATAGCACACAAAATGGGAACAATTTATAGGACCCACCAGTGACCTTTCTCTGCCTGGAGCAATCAACAAGATCATCAAGAGGGTTGTGGAATGAGCAGGATTTAATCTAAACATTTTCGACAGCCTCAAATATACAGCCCTTAAACATTAGAATAAATATTTAAGTTCTTGAGATTTGGGCACTCACACATTTGTAAATTAAACCTTTGGAATCCACATTTTGCATATAGCCTTCGGTTGTATTAAAGGGAAAGTAGCCACACATTTATCACCCTTGCCTTTTAAGGCAACTTTGTACAGTAGTGTTGACATGTCACTAACATTTCATTGGTGGGCTTTAGTTTGCTACTACCATTATTACTCATGTTTAACAGCCCACAGTATATCATAATACCTGTCCAGTCAACTGAACAGCAGGTCTCCCCCATAGAAATGCTTTGACAAAAACATTTTACCCATAAAATATGAGCACATTGCTAGATCTTCATATGGGGAGAATTGGATTCAAGTCATGTAATAATCTGCAACAGGTAATGATATCTAGTGGCTTTTTAAATGTTACAGAACTACAAATCTCAGCATATCCTAATACATATATATTGTGAGAAAGGCCTTGATGTGGGCCCGAAACGTTGGATATGCATTATTAAATAAACACGTCTGATTGGAGTGCTGGTCCTTCTGATATATCATATTAAAATATTATATATATATATATATATTTTGTATTATATAATTTGTGTGTATGTGTATATATATATATATATTTAGCCTGAAGCTGTGGCATAGCTTCAGTGGTTGTAGCACCCCATACCCCCCCTTTAAACTAGTGGTGATCCTATGCTTTTAAAATTGGGCGTTTGTTTTGGGAATATCTCTCCTTTAAAAGCCTGATTGCTGGCTGGGGAGGATTTAGCCCTCAGTGAAAAAACAGCGTTCAATGGACATCGATTACAGGTAATGCTAGAATGCACATAAAAAATAAAACAAGTTAGGGACCGCCATTCGGGGTTTACCTTGACGTGGTATGGTGGCTTATCAATTTTATGATCATAACTTTGTAACAAAATAACCCCTATTTGGGTACATATGCAATAGCATTTATTATACTTATATATATATACTTTAAAGCCTTTAGAGTGCTCCCACAACCCCCCTGTTTTGATATTATATATATATATATATATATATATATATATATATATATATATATATATATATATATATATATATATACACACACACACACACACACACACACACACAGTCCAATACAATAAATATCCACACTCCAATGCAAAATGAATGTATAATTGATATTTGTATACACGTATATATATTTTTTGAAAGTTATTTCACTGCTGATGACATCATGGTTGGTGTCAAATTGAAGGGTATTTAGGGGCATGTTTACTAACATTGGAGATAAATATCTGGAGAGATTTCTGGAGATGTTGCCCATGGCAACCAATCAGCAATTAGATTTAAACAGCCACAGCCAAGTTAGAAAACAAAAGCAAAGATCTGATTGGTTGCTATGGGCAACATCTCCAGAAATCTCTCCAGATATTTATCTCCAATGTTAGTAAACATGCCCCTTAATTTTGCACCCATTCTTATGCAAATTGTCCTTGAGAAAGTCCCTAATGTGGGCTGAAATGTTGGATATGAATTAAATAAACACATTTAATTGACATGGAAATGGATTGCTGGTCCTTCTATCAAGATATACACATATATATATATATATATATATATATATATATATATATATATATATATATATATATATATATATATATATATATATATATATATATATAGTGGTGTGCAAAACTATTTGCCCCCTTCCTGATTTCTTATTCTTTTGCATGTTTGTCACACAAAATGTTTCTAATCATCAAACACATTTAACTATTAGTCAAAGATAACACAAGTAAACACAAAATGCAGTTTTTAAATGAGGGTTTTTATTATTTAGGGAGAAAAGAAATCCAAATCTACATTTTCATGTGTGAAAAAGTAATTGCCCCCTGAACCTAATAACTGGTTGGGCCACCCTTAGCAGCAATAACTGCAATCAAGCGTTTGCGATAACTTGCAATGAGTCTTTTACAGCGCTCTGGAGGAATTTTGGCCCACTCATCTTTGCAGAATTGTTATAATTCAGCTTTATTTGAGGGTTTTCTAGCATGAACCGCCTTTTTAAGGTCATGCCACAACATCTCAATAGGATTCAGGTCAGGACTTTGACTAGGCCACTCCAAAGTCTTCATTTTGTTTTTCTTCAGCCATTCAGAGCTGGATTTGCTGGTGTGTTTTGGGTCATTGTCCTGCTGCAGCACCCAAGATCGCTTCAGCTTGAGTTGACGAACAGATGGCCGGACATTCTCCTTCAGGATTTTTTGGTAGACAGTAGAATTCATGGTTCCATCTATCACAGCAAGTCTTCCAGGTCCTGAAGCAGCAAAACAACCCCAGACCATCACACTACCACCACCATATTTTACTGTTGGTATGATGTTCTTTTTCTGAAATGCTGTGTTACTTTTACGCCAGATGTAACGGGACGCGCACCTTCCAAAAAGTTCAACTTTCGTCTCGTCGGTCCACAAGGTATTTTCCCAAAAGTCTTGGCAATCATTGAGATGTTTTTTTAGCAAAATTGAGACGAGCGTTAATGTTCTTTTTGCTTAAAAGTGGTTTGCGCCTTGGAAATCTGCCATGCAGGCCGTTTTTGCCCAGTCTCTTTCTTATGGTGGAGTCGTGAACACTGACCTTAATTGAGGCAAGTGAGGCCTGCAGTTCTTTAGATGTTGTCCTGGGGTCTTTTGTGGCCTCTCGGATGAGTTGTCTCTGAGCTCTTGGGGTAATTTTGGTTGGCCAGCCACTCCTGGGAAGGTTCACCACTGTTCCATGTTTTTGCCATTTGTGGATAATGGCTCTCACTGTGGTTCGCTGGAGTCCCAAAGCTTTAGAAATGGCTTTATAACCTTTGAAATTGAACTCAGGTGTGATAAACCACAGTTAAGTTATTTTTTAACAAGGGGGGCAATCACTTTTTCACACAGGCCCATGTAGATTTGGAGTTTTTTTTCTCCCTTAATAACGTAAACCTTCATTTAAAAACTGCATTTTGTGTTCAATTATGTTATCTTTGACTAATAGTTAACGGTTTTTGATGAGCAGAAACATTTAAGTGTGACAAACATGCAAAAGAATAAGAAATCAGGAAGGGGGCAAATAGTTTTGCACACCACTGTGTGTGTATATATATATATATATATATATATATATATATATATATATATATATATATATATATATATATATATATATATATATATATATATATATATATATATATATATATATATATAGGTAAGTAGATGCCGGTGCACACAAAGAATTTTTTAGATAAATACTTTTTTATTTTATCGACGTTTCGATCCTCTGCTGGGATCTCTCTCTCTCTCTATACACAGTATATAATACAAATTATGATTCAGAATATACCCACAAACTCCTCCTCCTAAAGAGTGCAGAGAGGATATGTTACATGAAGATCTGTATCTGGCTTTGAGGTGTCAGGGTTGCATAAGAGTGAGTACAAAACCAGACATGTTAAACACAGCGGCTGTATTTATTACTGTAAATTGACATTCTCTTATGACCACATTGTCTCATGAGAAATGAAAGCTCCCTTGTATTTACAGGGCTCCAAGGCAGGGCTTTGTTCTGAGTCTAGTCTGCCCAGAATACCAGAACCCAGTCACGCTCACTGGCAGCCTGGCACAAAATGATTGGTTGAATGATTTATTATACAGGTGGATTTGGTTTTAGAATCTTGGATATGCAAAATGTTAAAGGGGCAAAATACTGCTGGCAGCTGTGCATGCAATGACTACATTAGTGTGTTCAGAATCAGAGTAGGAATGAGCAATTCTGTAGCTCTGTTATAACTTTTCTCTTTATTGGGTGCTGCTTGCTCAGGATCCTAATGACATCATTGAAGTCTGGAACTGGACTCCTATTAAATAAAAGGGTGCTATTGGAATCTGGTGATTTTATAGCACAACACATGGTGCACCAACCCATTCAGCCCCTTTTGTTCTAGGAATACCACTTATAGTGAAATAAAGGCATGGCTTATTAACTGCATAGGACTTTACATTCTTGTTAACTCTTACATGACTAGCAGTGAGCACCTGATGTGGGGGGATAATGAGCTCCACCTTTAGTTTAGCATTGTTAATCTAGCCTGTGGGTAACCTGAAGAGGAGTGGAGACACAAGGGGAAAATAATCATTAGGATAAAGAGATAAAGAATGGGATTCTATGCAGATCTATAACACAGAACATATCATTGTGAGAAAAAGGCACCATATATATTCCCTGCGGCTGCCATTGGGAGAGAGCAGTTGGCTCTTTAAATGGAGTAGTCACCCAGAGGAGACTAGCCTGTGCTAGTTCTGAGGGCTTCAATACAGCAGATGCAGAGAGGGGAGTGTATGTAAAAGGGCGAAGAAGAGGAGGAGGGGGAAGGGGAGCACCAGATTGTACCTCTGAGAGGGGAGCATCTGTCACTCTCCATCTTGCTCTCAGTTCCAGCCCAGCCCTGCCCTGCCGAGGAGTGGAGATCTTCTGCTGCATCCCTCACTCCAAACCCAAGTACAAGGTAGGTACCGGCTCAGGCTGCCCAGGAGCCCGCGGTCTAGAGTAGCTCCATGTGCGCAGTGCTGTGTTGTGTGATGAGCAGATCAGAGCCCGCAGCTGCTTCCTTTGTTCTGACTCCTGCACCACTGCAGTCTCCACTAAAAACCACAGCCCGGGCTTGTCTCATTGTGCCAGCTTCCTACCTGCACTTTTCTGTATACACTCTCTTGGGGGGGGGGGGCGGGGTGCTTGTTAAATTTACACTCTGCTATTCCTTGTGGGGTTTATATCCTACATTTAATTGACTTCAATAATCAGCTGTTTTTGGTTGAGATAGATGGGCGCAACCTGCTTCCCTCCTGCTGTACAAATGCAGCTCTTCTTAAAATGTTGCAGCTGGAGGGCTGCAGGTTGGGATATATCCCTGGTTTAAAGCATTTAAACTGTCCAGTCAACCCTTTAAAAGCCTCCACCCTAGTGTCTCTTTATGCATGATCTGGGGCATTTTCCCTTTAATCCAAGCTGAAGCACTGTTCCCAGGGGCGTAACTATAGAGGAAGCAGACCCTGCGGCTGCAGGGGGGCCCAGGAGGTATAGGGGCCCCATTAGGCCCTAATTCATATACAATTTCAATAAATATTGGAGAAACAAGTCAACCTCTAAACATTTTGGGGACCTGAAAAATAATTTGCTGTGGGGCCCACTAATATCTAGTTACGCCACTGACTGTTCCTCCCATATGTTTCTTGGCTTCCCCTCCATTAAATGAGTTTGGGGGGGGGCTATACAGTTGGGATTTAATGGAGGGCTGAATCATACAGTTAAATATAAAAGATCCTGTTCTTTTGAGTGATTGTTACACCCTTTTATGGGTAGATGGTTGGTAAGAGGAGTAGCACATGCATGACCGATAACCTAATCTACCCTGCAATTTCCTCCTCCTCCATGTATATGTATAGTAATTACAATTAAGCCACTGCATCTGCTGGATCAGATGTCTTAATTCTGCTGCTTTCAAATAATCTTAACCCTTTTATTGCCAGGCACTGGGGTCTGCACCAACCCTGCACCCCCCCATTCCTTTCATTGTGGATGCTGAGGAGTGTTAATGAATACCATCCATTCCTATTGTTCCACATTAACCCCATGTGCAGAGCTGATGCCTCTAGCAGTCTAGAGATCTATCTACTGCCCCCATCTGGTACATAAATCCATCTTTGAAAACTCCAGTTATGTGGGGGTTTATATGAACTCAAGCCAAGAAGGGCATTACTTGAGAGCTGAATATTGATGTTTAGAATTGAGTTACTACTTTATGTCTAGACATTGTAGGTAGATGCTATTCTGTGAATACCTAGAGAGCATCAGCAGGACAAACACTGAAGTGTGTTATATATTTATATTGGTAAAAGGACACATTTAGGGCTCTTACACATGAGCGCTCCGACCTGCGCTCCCCTGCGTTCCGTTTTTTGGCGTTCAGCCGCAGGGGAGCGCAGGAATAGACGCAAGTCATTATTTGAAATGGGGCTGTACTCACTCAGGCGCGTGTAGGTGCCGAACGCAGGTTCAGACGCAACATGCTGCATTTTTCCTGCGTTCTGCGCCTACACGCGCCTGAGTGAGTACAGCCCCATTTCAAATAATGACTTGCGTCTATTCCTGCGCTCCCCTGCGGCTGAACGCCAAAAAACGGAGCGCAGGTCGGATCGCTCATGTGTAAGAGCCCTAAATCCACCTGCTGAATGACAGTTCATTTGGAATCATTTTGCAAACTGAGCAGGTTTCTGCCAGTGCAGCATGCATCTACTTTAATTGCCATTTAGCTACTGTATGTAGCGCGAGGATTTAATGTGTGTCTAGTGTAACCAGTAACATCACTGTAGGGTTGCCTCCTGGCCGGTTAAAATGATGGTTGATCCCAAAATTATTAATAGGGAAAAAAGATAAATATATATATAGGAAGGCCGGTATTTTTTTTTTCCAGAAAAGGTGGCAACCCTAACTGAGTACCATTTTAAGTGTATCTGTCCAAGCAGTGCACAAATAAAATGTTTTTTTGTCAACAAATGACCAGTTTTAAGTGAGAGAGGCTTTCCTTCTGTGAAACGTAATGAATTGAAATTTGACCGTTTTCTATCCGTTTGCCTTTGCCACTGTCCTTACCCAACATGGATACGTCTGTCAGCGCATACACAGAGCGACTTTTAGCATCTCTGTGCGTGCAGTTGTTGAATTGCAGGGCTGAGAAAGCTCCACGTAGGGAAGTGCAACATGGGGCCAATTGCCAATACTTTGCTGTTTGCACAATTTACAGCTTGTTGGGAGGGCAACAAAATGTTTGCAATTGCCCCTCTAACATCAATGGACTGCGCCAGCAGGGTCTATTTATATTATTGGAGGGACACTTCCAAGAGCATTATTCTGCTAATCTAAAAAATTTTTTTTTTTTGGGGGGGGGGGGGGGTTACTGTTTGCAAGTCCCCAAATGCCATTGGATAACTCCCAGCATTACTGAACATATAATGAAGTTTTAATGCGTAGTGGAATCTGTCTGTAGCCCAGAAACACTGGGGAGACCACTGTTATAGAAACATTTAAAGGGATGAAGTGGCCATCCTAGCTAGCACAGACTTTCCCTACATGGAAAATGTGTTTTAGGCCTCCTACTAGTCACTTAAAGGGGTGGTTCACATTTTAAAGTAACTTTTAGTATACCATAGAATGACCAATTGTAAGCAACTTTTTAATTGGTCTTCATTATTTATATTTTATAGTTTTTATAGTTATTTGCCTTTTTCTTCTGACACTTTTCAAATGGGCATTGCTGACCCCTTCTACAAAACAAATGCTCTGTAAGGCTACAAATGTATTGTTATTGAAGCTTTTTATTACTCCTCTTTCTATTCAGGTCTCTCCTATTCATATTTGTCTTTTATTCAAATCAATGCATGGTTGCTAGGGTAATTTGGACCCTAGCAACCAGATGGCTGAAATTGCAACCTGGAGAGCTGCTGAATAAAAAGCGAAATAACTCAAAAACCACAAATAAAAACCAATAGCAAATTGTCTCAGAATATCCCTCTCTACATCAAGCTAACAGTTAATTTAAAGGTGAACTACCCCTTTAAGCAACACGGCCATTAATGGGAGTGGTTCAACCTTGTTGCTGGGCCTCCATTTATTGTTTTAGTAGGAAAGATAAAATCTGTGGCACAACTGCATTTGTATCATGTACTTAAAAATTAGACATGAGGGCTGCTTTTTAGGATGCCATTTTGGTTGATTTGGTTCATTCTCTAACTCTATACCTGTGATGAAGTAAGCGCAACCAGTGCTTTTTCAGGGACGAGGGCCACATAATCGCTGGTCACCCGTCATCCCCTGCCGCGCGTTCTTGTGGGTCACCTTCTATCCCCCCAGTTTTGGACTGGGACACCAGGGGCCCACCCAAAAACCTTAGACCAGGGGCCACTCTCAATACTATTATTCTCCATCTCCTCACTCAACCTCTATTCTCCTAGTCTGTTTTCTTTACATACTATAATCTGTTATTCCATCTATTTAGCCTCTTTGGCTTATGTCAACTTTTGGCTTTAAAGGGGAAAAAAAGACCCCTCTTTTTTTTTACTTTAAAGGGGTGGTTAACTTTTAGTATGTTATAGCATGCCCTATTCCTAGCAACTTCATTGTTTATTTTGTATAGTTTATTAATTATTTTCCTTCTTGTTCTGCCTTTTCCATCTTTTTAGTGGGGGTCACTGAACCTGGCAGACAAAAAGCTATTTGCTCTCTGAGGCTACAATTTTATTTTTACTTTTTTTTACTTATCTGTCCAGGTCCTCTCCTATTCATATTCCAGTCTCTCATTCAAACCACTGACTGGTTGCTAGAGTGAATTAACTGCCCCTCAGGGTGGTATTTAGGGTTGCCTCCTGGTCGGTATTTTACCTGTCTGCCCGGTAAAAATTATGTTTGATCCCAATGTTATTAATAGGGATAAAAGATAAATATACAAGAAGGCCAGTTTTTGTTTCCAGTAAAGGTGGCAACCCTAGTGGTATTGGGGGCTGAAAGGACCCTGGGTGCACAGATTTCCTGGAAAGCCCTTCTATATAGAACAAGGTGAGGGAGTGGCTGACTTACTAAAGGGGTTAGGGAATAGTCCCCGTGAATCAGAGACAGATTATCATGATTCATCAGATTTAAAGCAAGTCATAACTGTGGCTTGCTCTTATAAAATATATTTTTGGCAATTTAATAAGCTCAACTGAATGAGCATATGTAAAAGGGGGTATTGGTCTCTGTACTGATGATGTACTTTTACAGCATATTCCCAATATATTTTGTCCTTTCTTGTATTCAGAAGGTGTAGCATTACATGTTTTCCCCTCTTGGCAGGCACTTAATAATAAACCTTGTCTACACTATAGTTAAGTTTGAAAGTAGAAGATCCACGATCACTTTAAAAAGGGATGCTTATGAAAGAATGCGGGGGGGGGGTGTTTCATTTTTCAGCCCTTCAAGAGGAATTTTATGTCAATGACCCTTCTTAAAGGATATGTTATTCCTACATATCGCATAATGTTTATAGGATACTACACACTAATCTTTCAATATGTCAGGCTCAGTAGAGAGAAAATAAATAACAGATAAATGTGGGAATATTCTTTATTACTTAGGGAACAATTAAAGGTTTCTTCTGTATGGTTTACTGTTCATCCTTTTCATCTGTTTACAACTGTCCATGAACATTGGAAAATGTAGTTCAACAACAACTAAGAGAATGAAAATGAACCAGGCTATGTTTTTTGCTCACATCTGTCTTTTTAGAAACAAATACAAGCTAGAGATTATTATCAAATATGACACTGGGAAAAGAAAATACTAAATGTGAGAGTATTCTCAGGGGTCCTTTAAAGGAATGAGTGTTTTTTATTGTATTTGTGTTTGCAAATTGTTGCATATTCCCGGTTTGCTGTTTCAAATGTGAATGTAATTGAGTCCTGATTTCAAATTGCAAGTGTTTCTTGTTTCAGAGGGTTCCAAAATAACTTACATTGTTTGTGAAAATACAGTCATATGAAAAAGTTTGGGAACCCCTCTCAGCCTGCATAATAATTTACTCCACTTTCAACAAAAAAATTGGTATGTCTTTCATTTCCCAGGAATATCTGAGTACAAGGAATATCTGAGTACTGGGATGTTTTCTGAACAAATATTTTTACTGACGCAGTATTCAGTTGTATGAGATTAAATCAAATGTGAAAAACTGGATGTGCAAAAATTTGGGTACCCTTGTAATTTGAAATAGGGATGCACCGAATCCAGGATTCGGTTCGGGATTCGGCCAGGATTTGGTCTTTTTCAGCAGGATTCGGATTTCGGCCAAATCCTTCTGCCTGGCCGAACCGAATCCTAATATACATATGCAAATTAGGGATGGGGAGGGAAATCGCGTTACTTTTCGTCACAAAACAAGGAAGTAAATTTTTTTTCCCTTCCCACCCCTAATTTGCATATGCCAGACAACCAAATCTCCCCAAAACGCCCAGTGTGACCTTACCATGACTCTCCTCTGAAGAGTGACAACATGGGCAACTCTCAAAAGATGTGAAAACAAAGATTGTACAGTATCATGGTTTAGGGGAAGGCTACAAAAAGCTATATCAGAGGTTTAAACTGTCTGTTTCAGCTGTAAGGAATGTAACCAGGAAATGGAAAGCCACAGGCACAGTTGCTGTTAAACCCAGGTCTGGCAGGCCAAGAAAAATACAGGAGTGGCATATGAAGGATTGTAAGAATGGTTACAGACAACTCAAAGATCACCTCCAAAGACCTGCAAGAACATCTTGCTGCAGATGTATCTGTACATCGTTCTACAATTAAGCACAAACTGCATAAAGAACAGCTATAGGGCAGAGTGAGGAGAAAGCAGTCCTTTCTGCACTCACGCCATAAACATCGCTTGTTGTATGCAAACGATCATTTAGATAAGCCTCAGTCATTTTGGAACAAAGTCCTTTGGACTAATGAGATAACAAAATTGAGTTATTTGGTCATAACAAAAATCACTTTGCATGGTGGAAGAAGAACACCGCATTCCAAGAAAAACACCTGCTATCTACTGTCAAATTTGATGGAGGTTTCATCATGCTGTGTGGCTAGTTCAGGGACTGGGGCACTGTCAAGGGTGAGGTGAATTCAACCCAATATCAACAAATTCTTCAGGATAATGTTCAAGCATCAGTCACAAAGTTGAAGTTACATAGGGGTTGGATATTTTTGTATGGATGAATGGTCAAAAATATCCAGAATCCAGACACTCATCAAAGGCTATAGGAGGCGTCTAGAGGCTGTTACATTTGCAAAAGGAGGCTCAACTTTGTCACTGCTGAAATACTACTGTTTCCATACAGCATGTTATATAATAAAAGGAAGTTTCTACTTTGAAAGCTTAGCCAATGATAAAACTCCAAAGAAATAAGAGGGGTTCCCAAACTTTTTCATTTGACTGTATGCCCTATTCCACTGTCTGCTTAATCTTAAAGCGATATCGACACGTTCCTATTAAAATCATAGGAACGGTCCGTATCACTGAAGCAACATGGAAGCTATGTTAGTAGTGTCAGCCACACCAAGGTTTGCGGGGCTGGGGGCTGCTTTGAGGAGGGCTATTGCAGGTGCAGCACCTACTTGACACTGACATGTTCCTATGATTTTTATAGGAACGTGTCGGTATCGCTTTAACTGGGCTATGATTTATATAGCGGGCGCCCCTAGGCCCGCTGCCATTTGTCACCCCCCTCCCCTTAATTCACTTTATTTTCATAATCGGGACCGGAGCAATGGGAATTGGTGCACGGGAAATTTTATAAACAATTGTATCTCTGTGGATCCCCAGTATTTCTGAACCAATGTGGGTGTGGTTGGGCAGCATGCCGCCCCCTCAAATTCTGCTGCCCTAGGCCCGGGCCTTGGTGGCCTCTCCACAAATCCGCGCCTGAATAGTATGATAAAGTAAATGACAAGATAACTGCTAAATAGTGTATTATGAGACTGCAATGTTATTATTTTTGACAGTGAGTGTGTGTGAGTAGTAACATCCTTATTTGTGGTGTGGAAAAAAGGGTTTGATGTTGTGAATGTTTGTAACACAAAAGTCATATAATGTGTTGTAACATACTGTTTCTATTTTCATGCAGAATCAAACATGGGAGCAAAATTTAGTAAAAAGAAAAAGTCATATTGTCTTGGTGCCGGTAAAGATGGAGAGTCAACTGAAACAACAGAAGTGGAACAAAAAGAAACAGAGACCCAAAGTGAGCAAAAAGATGCAGTTGTGCCTAAGGAACAAACACCTCAGCCTGATAAACCTGTCGGCAATGGTACCAATGAGGAACAAAAACCTCAGGTGGAGAAGCAATCAGATATAGAAACAAAACCAGATGAACCCAGCAAAGATGAACAAAATGCAGGCCCAGTGCCAGACAACAATCTAGGAAACAATCTAGAATCAAATAAAGCCGAACCTGTGGAAACACCACAAGAAAAAACAGAAAGCAATTGCTCAATTTCTGTGCAGGGACAGTCAAGTGAAGTGGCAAAAGTGGACCATAGCAACATAACACAAAAAGCACCACCATCACTGGAGCCAGAGAAGACCGAAGAGGAGCAACCAAACAAGAATCTGGATTTGTCCAGTGATCCTCCATGTGCTGCTGTAGCAGAGCCAGAAGTGAAACAAAGCAGTGGTGTAGAGCAGCAGGCGATTGTGCAGCAAGTTGAACACTTACAAGAAGCTACAGTGAAGGAAGCAGATGAGGAACTTGCATCAACACTAACTGTTGAAAAAGAAAACCAATTGGTCACTGAGAGTACCATATCTGAGAATGATGTTCCCTTGTCTGAAGAGGTTCCTGAAGTAGTAACAAACACTCAAACAGATATCCATGACAAAGTTACTGCACCTGTAATTATGCCAGAACCTTCAATAACGAAGAGCACTTCAGAGGTGGCAGAGATCTGCAAATCAGAAGAAGAGTCAAAGCAGTCTTTAGAAGGCCAGATTCCATTACCTGAGCATGAAATCCCAGAGCCTGTGCAGATCCCTCCACCAAATGCAGCGGCAGAAGAGCATAAAGAGTTGCCTGTGTTGGCTGCTCCTGAACCAGTAGCTGAGCAGTTAGTGCCTTTAGCAGACACGGTAAACGCAGAAATAGAATCTCTAGAGCATCCACAGGCACATGTGCCTTTAACCATAGAGCCTGCAAATGAGAAGGAAGCAGTGGATCCTGAATCAGCCCCACAGGAGTTAGAGTCTGTGGCAGGACCAGAAGATCCTGATCATGTAGCTGAGCCAGTAACATCCGAAGTACTGCAGCAATCTCAATCAGAGACTGACAAAGTGTGTGAGAATGAAACCAAGCAAGTTGCCCAAGAGGATGAGCAACAGCAACCAAAAACATCAGAAGTGCCTGAGCAACCTGCTCATGACAAGAAAACTAATGCAAACCAAGAATCTTCAACTTTTGACAATAAGGAATCAGAAGTCTTGTGTTCCCAGGCATCTGATATTGTATCTAATGATCCACCAAAATTGACCTCACCGGAGCAAGAAACTTGCACAGAGATTCCAAGCGAAGTTACACCTCTGCAAACTTTACAGGACAGTGCAGCGGAGCTCTCCATCCCTTTGGAACCTAATGCCCATGATATGAAATTGGAAGACCAGAGCTCTGACAAACAATCAGTAGAGCAGGAGAAAAGTATGGAAGAAGAGAACAAGGCAGTAGTAGATGTGGTTCAGAAAACTTTGAGTCAAGAACCAACAGATGGCAACCATACTGCCTCAAGTCCAGTGGCTGAACAAGATAATGTTTCAAATCCCTCGACTGCAGATATCAGTGGTTCAGTTCCCCAGTCCCTCGTCAAAGATAAAATAGAAAGCCATGCAACACTTGCTGAAGAATCTGTAGATGAGAAAATTCATTCTAATCTTCAGATAGTAGATAACCATGTGACCCTTAATGGCCTGCCAAGCAAAGAGGAAATTAAGATGAAAGAAAATTTCAAAAATCTAGAAAATGGTTCTAACCATGCAATTAGTGAGCTAAATGGGCAAAGTGAAAACCATGAAATTGAAGTGTGTAATGAATAAGCGCATGTGTTTTTGTTTTTTTCCTTTTATCAAAGGTGGAAGGAGCCAAAATGTCCCTGTTTTGATGCACTGTATCTATTTTCAGTGACCAAAAGCCTCATGCAAATGCTTGCGAGACAAAAGAGCTGAAGCTCATGCAGGTTCTTCTGTGAAGCAATCGCATTGTCCTTGCCAGTTCAATGCTGTGTCATTTCCAGAATAAATGTCCTATTTATATTAATGATTTCTAACTTTTCACTGAACAGGACAATTCTTAATTTGTTTTCCAAAATGTCTCCTGTTTTAAAGAAGCACCACGAACATTTACCATCAACATTGGCAAAGTGCAGTGAGCATAACGCCCCAATGTTCTGATTAAACTGTCTTTAAAGAATGAAACGATACACCTGTTTTCCAGAAATAAAAAAATCATATTTACCCCCTTTTGGTGTCGGCGTTCCTTTTATATCAGTATTCACTGTTGGACAAGCAGTGAGTTGGAATTGTGTGAAGTATGTAGAAAAAGTGTTAATAGTAGATTAGAGGATACAGGTTAAAACAGGAGTGCCAATACTTAACTAATGTAAGGGGTGCTTTATATTGCCCCATTATGATCTACATTCATAAAAACATCTACATTCATAAAAGCACTGTTAGCATTTTGTTCCGTGGATAATATTTCTTAAATATTACATTGATTTATGAAAGAATTTGTATTGAAATCTTTAACAAACAACTATTTGTTATGTTACCTTAAAGGAAAACTATACCCCCCAAACAATGTAGGTCTCTATTAGAAGATACTGAGTAAAACAGCTCATGTGTAAAACCCTGCTTCATGTTAATGAACCATTATCATAATAATATACTTTTTTAGTAGTATGTGCCATTGGGTAATCATAAATAGAAAATTGCCATTTTAAAAAATAAGGGCCGCCCCCTGAGATCGTACGATTCACTGTGCACACATACAAACCACATGTAAGGTCACATGAGCCAATTAACAGACAGAGTTCTGCATTTTGCTTCCTCACTTCTTCCTGTTACAGTTAGTGTTGTAGTATTTATGGTCAGGTGATCTCTGAGGCAGCACAGATAGAGTCACGAAATGGTGGTTCAAGGCAAGAGATGTAAAAGGGCAATATTTATGTAAATATATATTCCAGTTTGGTAAGATTCTTTAATATGTCATTCAATTTGATATAAACCATCTGTTGCTTAAGTATTCATTTTGGGGTATAGTTTTCCTTTAAAGGGATACTGTCATGGGAAATTTTTTTCCCAAAATGAATCAGTTAATAGTGCTGTTCCAGCAGAATTGTGCACTGAAATCCATTTCTCAAAAGAGCAAACAGATTTTTTTTATATTCAATTTTGAAATCTGACATGGGGCTAGACATTTTGTCAATTTCCCAGCTGCCCCTGGTCATGTGACTTGTGCTCTGATAAACTTCAATCACTCTCTTTACTGCTGTACTGCAAGTTAGAGTGATATCACCCCCTCCCTTTTCCCCCCAGCAGCCAAACAAAAGAACAATGGGAAGGTAACCAGATAACAGCTCCCTAACACAAGATAGCAACTGCCTGGTAGATCTAAGAACAACACTCTATAGTAAAAACCCATGTCTCACTGAGACACATTCCGTTACATTGAGAAGGAAAAACAACAGGTTGCCAGAAAGCATTTCTCTCCTAAAGTGCAGGCACAAGTCACATGACTGGGGGCAGCTGGGAAATTGACAAAATGTCTAGCCCCATGTCAGATTTTAAAATTGAATATAAAAAAATCTGTTTGCTCAGTGCAAAATTCTGGTGGAGCAGCACTATTAACTGATTCATTTTGAAATTTTTTTTTTTCCCATCACCGTATCCCTTTAACATAATAAATATCTGCATGAAAATAAGAGGGTGATTTAGACAAGAAAGATCTACTGGTAGATCCTGATCTACATTTTTGGCACCCCTGGATTAAAACATAATTAAGATCCTATATAATTTGCTTACTAAACTTAAACGTGATCTTACACTGGGCAAGAGCAAGCACCCCTGCAACATAAAAGCTAGAGAACTGGCTGCAAGCTGCCTACACATCAAGTATAGACAGGAAGTGGAAAGTGACATTGTGACACTGTTTGTGGCTGTTCGGTGACATCACAGCATAGCATCAAATGCTTTCCCATACTGATTGCTTTGCCAGTCTTGCATGGAGAACAGCATTTTTTGTAAAATATAAGGCGAGTATTAAAATATATGTTTTAAAAAGTTTCCCATCCCTAATATTAAATATATTTCAAGGATAGAGCTTTGGAAATGCAAGACATGTTGTAAGGTAGAACTAGAGTAGAATATATGTAGCTGTCGTGTAAATTCTTTAATAAAAATGATTAAATCATTTTAATAATCAAATGACAAACAGGTAATGTCAACCCGAAAAATTCATTTTTGCCTAATGAAAGAGACCTGTCTTTTCTGGGGAAGGTGACTTTTGCAACGTTGTTAAAAAAATAACCAGGAGTTAAACAAATGCTGCTTTCAATAGCTATTGTTTTTACAGATATCTTTAAGAGACCTTGAATTTCTTTATACATGAATATTGAAAAGTTGTTTTGAATTATGTTTTCTTTTATTAGGCAAATGTTTATTTTAGGTTTGACTTACCCTTTAAGGCACAGAGCAAGAGAACACACTGTATCCAAAAAACTTTAAATGATCTGTGAACTGTAGTTTCTAAAGTAACAAACAGTGGTGTCCCATGCCTTTCCAGTGCTGGTGTTTTGGAACAAAAACAGCCAGAAAATGTGTGAAAACCATATAGTGATAAAGCGGACCCCGTTAAAAAGCATTCTTCAGAATGTTCATGAATAACCTTTTATGTAAATTTATCTGAAAGGACTAGCAATCCAGAGTAATGCTAGCATAAAGTCCATCACCGAATAATATATAAGCAGTAATTAATCACTGTTTCTTTGCCTAATGTAGATACAGTAGGTGGTCTCTCTCTGTATATATGCACATACGGTATACAGTTATGTTCAGAATAATAGCTATGTGTTTTGCAGAAGTGAATAAAGCTCAGAATCCAACAGCTTTTATTTCCAGACACACAAATGCATAGGAACACTGCACATTCTTTTCCAAATCAAAACATGAAGAAAAATGTATTAAATTTGTGTTATTACTTTACAGGAAGTGAAGAAAATGTACAGTATTAGGCTGTAAAAAAAATAGCAAGGTCTGCACAAACTCAAATAATCATTGTATAAACTGAAAAACTGCTTTCCTTTGAATCATTGAACTTATATTTAGTTGCATAAGCAGTGTTTCTGAGAACTGCTGCCCATCTGTGTTGCATGAGTCCACCAACTTCTGGCACCCGTGAACAGGTATTCTAGCCCAGGATGATTGGATTACATTAAACATACATTTCTTGGTTTAGCCTCAGAAACAGCATTTTTTGTGTCACCCCAAATGTTTTATATTGGATTAAAGGAGAACTAAAGCTTAACTAAAGGAGTAGCTAGAAATGTTGTACATTATGTTTTGGGCTTCTGTACCAGTTCAAGGCAACCATATACCTTTAGCAGTAAAGATTTATGTCTCTAATGATGCCCCAGTAGCTACCCATCTTCTTTTCTGCTGATTCACAGCACATGCTCTGTGCTGCTGTGACTTACTGAGCATAGGGACTGACTCAAACTATACAGTACAGTACAGTAAATGTAATAATAAAAGGCTGATCAGTAATTAATACAGATAATTATTACATGGCAACACCGAAACTAGTACAATTATTATCAGAATTTAATAATCAGCCCTGTAGCATCAATTTATATTACAGGCCAACCATATTCTCTGCTTGATAATTTGCAACAACCCCTAAGCTTAGCTTCTCAACAGCTGCTCAGAGCCCACTGAGCATGTGAGTGTTGCAAACACTTTTCACAATGTTAACCCCCTGTGACAAGTCTTGCTGCTTTTGAGAAGCTGAAACATTAGTCCGGTGGAATAAATTCAGTATATAAAATATTGCATTTTTAACCATAATTAATTTGGTTACAACACTGAGAAGGACTTTAAACCATATTTAAAATGAGTGATTAATTAATAGAACCTTAGTGTTATAAAGTGTAGTGCTAAATAAATAGTAATAAATATCTTAGCAGTTGAGTTGATTAGGCTGATGTAATGATGTAATATAATGTGACCATTAATTAATGGGATAAAAATGTTAAATCAGTCTGCTCGAATTCATGAAAATGGAAGGAAAATGAAATAGTAGAAGGTGGAGTTGTCCCAATCTCTACTGCCTAGTATTTTCTATCCCTGGGACACCACAAAGATGGAGAAGGCAGAGAAACCGGGACTGTGGTCTCAAATTTTAAAGGGATACTGTCATGGGAAAAAACATTTTTTTCAAAAGGAATCAGTTAATAGTGCTGCTACAGCAGCATTCTGCACTGAAATCCATTTCTCAAAAGAGCAAAGAGATTTTTTTATATTCAATTTTGAATTCTGACATGGGGCTAGACATATTGTCAATAAAAGGAATTATTTATTATAGGAACAATATATATATTTTTTTTTATTTGAAAAAATCCTTTTATTCAGCATAATGCCTGGAAGTGCGGATTCTTAAGACACACACACAAACACACACACACACACACACACACACACACACACACATATATATATATATATATATATATATATATATATATATATATATATATATATATATAGTAGTAAATGGACCCGCACTCCAATGTTTTTTGTGAAAAAAAGTGATAAATTTTATTCACAGATGCATATCCAACGTTACGGTCTCATCCTTGAGAAAGGTCCCAGTGTGGACTGAAACGTTGGATATGCATCTGTGAATAAAAGAATAAAATGTATCACTTTTTTCACGAAAAACATTGGAGTGCGGGTCCATTTACTACTATGTACTATGTACCAGAAACCTTGACCAACGCACCCACCTCTAATAAAATCCAGTAAGAATGCGCTCACCAAATATATATATATATATATATATATATATATATATATATATATATATATATATATATATATATATATATATATATATATATATATATATATATATAAGCCCAAATGGCAACATAGTTTACTTATTTTCCTGTTATTTGTATGCAATACAAAGAATTCTAATTATAGAAATATTCCCATAGATTTAATGCATTTTGAACTAGCTTTTAATGCTCAAATTATTTTGCCCATGGCATTTTGTTCTGGTATGTTAAAATTGTCTAGGTCTTTGATACTGAATCTTGAATCTTATAGTAGATTTGTTTTCAGCTGTTTGTATTTCTTGGACAAATGTACATTTGTTCTTCCCTTTAGAAATGGATATGACCACAAAATATTATTCCAGTTGGTCCCAAACTTTTCTACACCATCCAGAAGATAAGCAACTTCACTTGAAGTAAAATTTCTGCGAAGTCCTGGTAGTTTCTTTTTTTTTCCACTTTTCAGGACTCTATGATTACAATGTCAATACTACACTGAGCAATAGAGAGGGGTCATTTCTGGGATTAGCACTGGTTTCCTTTAAACAAAATTGCAACAAGAAAATGCTAATCTTATTTTGGTGAATATTATATAGAGAAAATAATGAGAGGAAATTGTATTAACCTAAGTGGCAGAAGGAGACAGCAGATGTAATTACACAGCAGTAAAGGGCTGCAAATGTTTATCATGTATCAGATCGTCACTAAGCCTGAATAGCAACCGTGTGCCTACATTGCATGCAGATATTAACTTCTGATAAACAGATACAACTCAGTAAAGCTCTAATAATAATATTAAATATATATTCATAGCACATTCAAACTGCATTACTGTGCATTTGAGTACAACACACTAAAGCATTCAGTGTCATTGTGAATGACTAAACATTTAAATTTGTGTAGTATATCATTTGGGAATCAATTCAAGGAAACAAGGGTGCTGGCTCCTTTTACTCACTATTTCTTTTCACTTCACACCATTCGTCTTTAAATATTTCATCTATGAAAAGCATTTTTCTGTTATCACAGTATTATCACAGTACAGTATTTACAGTATTTCTGGAGAGATCTCTGCCTCTTCTAAAGTGGTCAAAATTATTCTGCACAGAGAGTATGTAGAGTTGATGTCAGTGTTACATCAATGCAGAGGGAATTCATAAGAAGGAGAAGCGGTGAGCTCCATTATTTGTGCCAGGCTTGACTGTTTGTGTCTGTCAGGGTAAGAGACACACAACTGCTCACAATTATGTAGCTAAGTAATTAAAACCAGGATCGGACTGGGCCAGTGTCCCCCCGATCGGCTGCCACCTAAACAAAAGAAGATATGAGGTGGCGCAACAGACTGTGCTCTTGTTCCTACATTTACTATAATGATTAAAGCTGGCCATAGATGTTGAGATTTTTAAAAGATCAGATCCTGATCGTGAGACCACGATCTTCTCAGAACGATCGTACGAATTTACCATCAACTAAAAAGACCAATTTGGCAGGAAAACAAAGGGGAGCTGCCTCAAACATAGATAGATTGCACTGGGACCGACAAAGATTTTTGACCTGGCCGATCAATTTCCTGACAGATCCCACTAACCGCACGACAATTGGATTATAATAGGATTGGTCGGGCTTCCCTAAAATCGGTCGTTCGGCAAGAAGAATCGTCGCGTCTGTGGGGAGCTTAACAATGATGTTTAAGTAAAAAATTTTAAATGTTTCATTATTTGACAGAATGTGAAAAATAGGGAGATATCCGAATATTACAAAATGCCCTTCCTCAAAAGAAAATAATGAAATTTACCAGGTTCTATGATGAAATATGAAAGGTTGTTGGTGTTTCTCCTGACAGTCTTGTGGTTTGATCAAGAGAAGGATCTGAAAATGTAAACAAGAGTAACAACAAATTAATTAATTCTGCATGTCATTCATTATTAAAAATGCCCCACTAAGCTCCATGTACTTCCTGGGTCCCCCCAGCAGTCACATCGTCTGTTTGCTCTATAGTTACACACCTGGCTTAGACATTTATATTTAAATTGTATGATCATAATCTTTTTGCCTAGCAACTAAAATGTACAAATTTATCCAACGTGTTTTTTAGAACCCTCCTTTACCTATTTTGACATAATCTGCTGCTTAATTTGGTTAATAGTTATTACATTTGAATTATTTCTGCTGAACATATGGGTCAGCCCATTCACTTATATTGTCTTGGTAAGTAAGTGGTTAATGCTAAAATGTAAAAGGTTAATAAAAATACAATATATTACCCATGAGACCTCATTCAGAATCAGTTGTTCTACTGGAAATACCTATTACTTGTGAGTTCTATCTTGCTTCCCTCTTACAGTTCTTCCTGGAACTGCTGAACTCTTTCCTCTTCTTAATGGTGCCAATAATAAAACGGAAATATAAGAAATAATTACAGATATAATTATTTGTTCATGAACTTATGTGACATGGACCCCAACATTCCAGGCAAAAAAAACAATATTCATTTAATTGTTTGTAAATTTAATTTGCATTGTGCCTTTAAACCATAGATCTCAAAAATGAAAACATACTTACTATAGGGGTAGATTTATCAAGGGTCGATTTTCGAAGTACAAAAACTTTTGAACGAAACGAATATCGAATTCGAATAAAAATCGTACGATTCAAACGATTTTAGTGTACGATCGAAGAATTTTTAGTCGATGTGTAAAGAAAAAGTTTGTAGAAGGTCCCCATAGGCTAACATAGCAATTCTGCAGGTTTAATTTGGCTAAGTATTGAAGTCAAAGTTTTTTTAAAGAGACAGTACTTCGATTATCGAATGGTCAAATATTCAAACGATTTTTACTTCGAATCGAAGTCGAAGTAAATTCGAAGTCGTAGTATCCTATTCGATGGTCAAAGTATCCAAAAAATTACTTTGAAAATTCTAACTTTTTGTACTTCGAAAATTCACTCGAACCTAAGTAAATCTGCCCCTTAGTGTCTGTTTTACTTTGAAGAAATTTCTTGCAATTCATGCCTCTTTTTTCAGTGGTGTATAGTTTATCTATAAATGATCAAAAACAATCAGTAAAGGCACACTCTATGCAAGTTAGACAATAGCTGAAAATCACTTATTGCATTTTATAAGATGTGCAGAGTAACATGTCTCTATTAATAAAGGAAATATGGAGAGGGCATCTCCGCTTTTCCATGACGATATCTGTGTTGCCTAGTAACATTCAGTAATGCCTTTAGGCACACAGGCATGACAAGAAGTGATGTCCATTAGGTTTAATGTATTGCTGTTGTATTCTGAATATATTCATGAATATTAGCTAGTTTACATCATTGCTTCCCTTCACCCTTCAGGAATCCAGCACTGTGAAATACAGCATTGGATTCATGGGGACAAAGTGCAAAAATGTAGTGGATTGCCCTCGCTTTCTGCACTTTCCACCCTGCCTTTTGGGTCTCTATTGAAGTGGAATCAGAAGACAGGGTGCAAAGTGCAAAAATAAGGGCAATCTACCAAGTTTTGGCACTTTGTCCCCAAGAATACAATGCTGTGTTTGGCACGGCTGGATTCGTGAAGGGGGAGTAGAAACACCTAGGTGTTGCCTTTTCCTCCCACCCCCAACCCATCCCATCATTTAGGACACAACATGGGGCAGGCTGCTTCAGGGCCCTGTTCATACCGTCTATCCAATAGCAGGCAGTGAAGACAAAGCTGCCTTGGCCCCTCTGACAGAAGTGCTCCCTAAATGAGCACTAAGGGCATGCTTTTGCACCAGGCCTGGACTGGCCATCTGGCTGTTTGAGCAAATGCTGGTGGGCCAAAAGCCAAATGGTAGCCAAAGCCGTAAAGCCAAATGGGGGCCGAAAAGCCATGGGGGCCGAATAGGAGCCAAAACTGAAAAGCCAAATGGGAGCCGAAAAGCCAAATGGGGGCCGAAAAAGCCAAATGGGAGCCGAATCCGCTGAAAAGAGTCGAAGCCACTGAGGAGAACTCGCTATGTAAATCTGTCCCTGCTTAGTGCTCTTGAACTTCTTTACCCCCCTAAATGTGTTATTTAAGATAAGAAAGTTTAATATCAAATGACCGATATTTTGTGATGTAATTATTACTTTAATGGGTCTGTAAATACCATTTGTATGTTGTAATTTCTTTAATTTGCTTTTATACTGCTCTTCTGCTTTTACTATAACCATGTGATGATCACACAAGTGCGAGGAATCACGCAGAATACTAGTACAGATCCTGCTGTTCATGGCCATCCCTGTTTCTAAACAACCTGGAAAATAAATAAGCAAAATGCATTACACCTGTTGATATATGATTTGTTATTATCTTTTCTATGTTTTATTATAGTGTCTAAAAGGAGGATATACCTTTGTTCAACACTAGTTCAATGAATAGGGATTGAGCAAAACATACTTTTTGCCAACAGTTTGTATTTCTTGAGTTAGACAGGGCCACCAGGGAAACTGAAGCTACTCCATGCTTAGATCTTGCACATTAGATAATTAGACTACCAGTGCACAGATAATTCCCCTCATAATGGACTACTGATAATAACTCAGGTGAAACAGTGAAGGGAGGGAAGTATACTGGAAACATCCAAGGAGCAAACATTGAGTAAAGTTCAATCTCCTTGTTTGCCCAGTTTAAGTCAAGAAATAATGAAAACCATAGATTTTTTTTAGTAGGCCAAAAGTTCGCTCAGAAAAAGTCCGGGTTCGCTCCCCTCTGACGCTCTCCCTTCTGTCACTCTCCCTTCTGTCACTCTCCCCTCCACTCTATCACTCTCACCTCCCCTGATCTCCCCTCTGCCACTTTCTACTCCCTCCCCTGCCCTCGGCTCTGTTACGGCGCATGCACCAGCATCTGGGGAGGGGGGCATGGTGGCTGGCCAGGTTGACTTGGGCATTTAATCAGTCAGCTTGGCCAGCTGTACTACTACTAACATAAGCTGCACACCAGAGTCTAAGTAATAGAATATAAAGAAAAAAAAGTACACAAAACATCTAACTGGAAAAGCTTCCAGCATAATATGTGAACACAGTGGCCCCTGTCACTCACTGCAAAGTTCATAGAAAAACTACTGTAGAATAATTTGTGGTGGTAAGACAGAAAAAAAGTTTCATTTTCATTTAAAAATAAAAATAACAGAATTTACTTAATTACAAATATAGACAAACAGTATGTTCAATATGTGCCTAGTATAGACAATTATTTACCTGTATATCTTGATTTATCACTTGTTATTTCCGGAGTAAGAATAGTACAGATCTCCATGTCAATGTTGTCAATGTTGCATAAGGTCAGGGGATCTGAAAACAAAAATAAAACAAAAAACAATTCTGTCAGTCCTATTAAAAAGTCCATTGTGAAACATTGCATGATAGAGTGAATGACTATGGTTCTGGTACCAATTCGGCTCATTATGTGCTTCTAGCCAGGGCCAGATTTCAACCCGAAGCACCCTAGGCCACTCATACGTAATAACTCTTACCCCTACTCCACGCTGCTGCAGGTCACTAATTGCCGGCACTGGGGACTGAACAGGCAGGAGACTCAATCAACTATCAACCTCTCCCACCCAATTTAGATGTGGTTAGTGGACAGCTTGCCATCCTAGGCCCAGGCCTTTGTTGTCTGGCCACAAATCCAGGCCTGGTGCTAGCCATGTCTACCAATCAACCACCACTCTCATGAATATAACAATGTAATAAAACAATATAAAACAGGTGTAAAACAAGGGATAATGATTATATGTTGCTACTTTAAGTTTTTCTTCCCAGCTTATTACCCCAGACAGCACACTGTATTTCATATTCACAAAACTTGTATTCATCTCCCCCGATTCTAAGTCAGATACCCAAAACCTAATTTAAGATTGGGGCATAACATGAGGCACTAGAACGGCAGTTAAAGGTCAGTAATTGGGTTGAGTTATAGAAAGATTCACTTCAAGCTCTGTCCATGAGACACATCTCCAGCCAATCGGTGTAGAGCACATGCTGGATATACAAAGCTCTCAGGTGAGATAGACCATTGGAAAGAGACAGTTGCTGAGAGACGGTTGAGGAGAGAGCAGCAATTGAGAGAGAGAGAGCGTTATGGAGAATTTTATTAAAAAGCAAAAGAGATTAGCTATCCCTGAGAGCCAGGAGGAAAGGCATTATGACTCTCGGTGCTACAAAATCACCAAACATGAGAGCAACCGGCAAGGGACCTGCAGCAGTGCAGTTGTACTGGATCCATGGAGCACCTTTGGAAACCTGATGCCAGATACGCTGCAGACTTTCATGGATTATGGAGAAACATGCTATATGTTTAATAAGAGCCTGGAAGAGGATTTCGCACCTAACAACTTTTTAGGGAATCACAGCGACATCGATGAAACATTTTGGATGGAAGTCATCACCACCATGATTGCTACACACAGGGCCTTTAGACTGGACTTTGAGACCCTGTGTCTCGCTGTCAACTACCTGGAAAGGTTTCTGGCCTGCACTCCCTAAAAGCTGCCAGCCTGAAAGTCATAGGTGCCACTTGTCTTTATTTGGCCTGCAAGGTAATGGAGAAGAGTCTCCCTAAAATAGATATGTTTCTATTGCTGTTCTGTGAAGATGGATTCACAGCTCCCTTAATGTACTATTTAGAAAAATTGGTATTAAGGAGGTTGTGTTTCTGTCTGAGGGCTCCCACCATCGAGTATTTCCTGGAACACTTTTCCCTTAGAAGAGTGTCCTACAAGGAATGTCCAGCTGCCAAAATCAACAGAGCAGCCAATGCCCTCACTGCTGCTAGAGGCATTGCAGCACTGAGCATGACAGGGTATGGATTCCATGCCTACCCACCATCTCTGCTAGCTCAGTGCTGCCTCAGAGTTGCAGACCAAATATTGCAATATGACACCTGGAATAGAGTGCACCCTAGAGACTGTTCAGGCCCCTTATGGCAGGAGTGCATGGGTAAAATCACCCACCTGGTATCATCCAACAACATCTTCTTGTGCAAGTTTATGCCAGGTGTGTTTCCAGAAACCTTTCCAGACTTGGTTCCACCACCAACCAAGAATCCCAGCAAAGCAAACACCTAAGAAAGAGGCTCTTCCCAAAAGTCATCAGGAGATCAGTGGCAGTAACATGGAGAGGAAGCAGCTCATGGTGATTGGAGGAGGTGGCGACTTTGAGATCTGGTCATGCTCAGGATGTAGCAGGTAGGAGTATTGTGAAGTTACATTTACCCTTAAATACACTAATAGCGGCAGGTATCTATTATATATGCCTACATGCACACATTCTCATATAGTGCTGGCTCACTTCTGGTCTATATAGTGCTGGCTCACTTCTGGTCTATGCCTCACTGTAAAACCAGTTCCTATATTCACTCCTATGTAGAAGAGAAGACCCGTGCAGGCTGGAAAGGCAGTGGCTGATGTCAGAGATGCACCAAGATATTCTGGCACATAACCCCAATAATTCCCATTTTCTCTATTTGTTACAGATATTTGTCAGGAGATCAGCCAGCAAGATCAACAGAGGAAGAACAGCACCCAATGAACAGCATCTTCCCAATGTACCACCTACAGAGCACCCAGGACTGCTGTGACTAAATTATAACCCGACAGACTTCTTTTCCCCCAGTACAGGTAGATTTACCATCAGATGGCATATATACATGGGCCTTACAGCCACTAGGAGGCCTCTGTATTCCTCTCCCGTCCATCTGTCGGGCTGCAGGTGCGGGGGTCTGCAGGCCACCGTTGAGGCAAATGGAACAGAGAGGAATACAGAAGAGACCAAGAGGCTGGAAAGCTCATGTGCATGCAGCCATATTCTTGTCCAGCAAGATCAGGGGCATTGATCCTGGGAGCAAATCCGATAGCCGTGAAGGGGTCAGGAAGGAATTTTTCCCTCTAGTGAAGCAGATTGGCCCAAGCTTTTTAGAGGTTTTTTTTGCCTTCCTCTGGATCAAAGGGCTCTCTACCCAGCTGCGGCTCTCAGGGAAAGGGCATAGTGGCCCCTCTCCCATCCTAAGCTCTGTCTTTGTGCAGTCCCTCCATCAGGAGTTTATCTTGAAGCCGCAGGTGGGAGGGAACTCATTTACAGACCCCACTTTCCATCTCATTGATCTTATTAATAAATCTGTGATTTCACAGGTTAAGTCCAAACCAGTTGTTTGTGTCATTTCTCTGGGATTCAGGGGACTGCAGGTACAGTTCTTACTTTCAATACACTGTTGGGGTCCCAAGGTTGATGTTAGAACACTATTGCCTGGCCATCTTAATTTTGAAAAAAACTGGGCAGCATTTTATGGGGAAAGTTACAGATAAAACTTAATCTGCAAGAGCCAAGAAGAAGCTGAAAAATGTGCAACTGAAGTAAAAAGAGACAAGGCAGAAGGGAAAAATCTAATGGCACAACTGGACAATACAGGGCTTAGGGGAGAAAGGACAGGAAGAGGAAAACTAATATGTACAGGGCTAGTGGTGAGGTCTCTGGGGGGAGAGCATACGGATCAGAGAGCAGATGTATAGGTACAGGGCTGCTGGGGGTAAGCAGAGGGATAGGTACAGGGCTGCTGGAGGGAAGCAGAGGGATAGGTACATGGCCAGGCCTGGATTTGTGGAGAGGCCACTAAGGCCCGGGCCTAGGGTGGCAGGATTTTAGAGGGGTGGCATGCTGCTCAACCACAGCCACATTTTTTCAGAAACATTGGGGATGCACAGGAGATATGATAGTTTTTAAAATACAGGGGAGGGGAGGGGGGGCAAACGGCAGTGGGCCTAGGGTCGCCATCTATGTAAATCCGGCCCTGAGTAAGCCGGTGACGCATTGGTGTGCAATACCTTTAATTGTGGCAAATTCAAAATAAGTTATTACCACTAACAATCTTGGCTACAGGGCTTGCACCTCCCATGCAGTGTACTGTATGCTGCACCTCGCACTTTTTGTAACAGAACAGGCTCAATCATGAAACTACTGCAGAATTCTATGTGTATGGCAGTTGCTATGTGTATGGGAATTTTTGCCTCTAATGATTGTAAATGAGCCCTTTTCCATTAAACATTTAAAACATTAAAAATGTTTGCACTGCATGTCTTAATACTACATTTTGGAAATCTGCGGCTGTCCTGCATGTGTCAACAGTGCTACAGAAGAATTTTAATAATGAGACTCTAAAGGTTGAAATAGGTTCTGGCACATCTGGTGCCTTCTACTAGAGGTATCTAAGCAAGTTGCCTCAGGTTAGTTGCCTGTTTACATAATTTTTTTGTCTCAAAATAAAACTGCCGCACATATAAAAGTACGTCTTTAAAAAATATGGTAAAATGTCAGTAATGTTTAAGAAAAGACATACAGTTCTACAATAATCTTCATGTGTTGGCAGTGGTGACTTAATCATCAATGTCACTGCCAAGGGGCACCACCATAAACTATAGCTTTTTTGAGTGCTGCTTCCATTGACTATTTAATTTAGTGCAGACTGTATATTGTGGGGGTCACATTCAGATGTAAAAATAGTTGGGAAGCATGAGAAGATATTCCAGGGTGATGCAAAATAAGTGTTGTGACTGGCCATTCGGGAGCCCCTATATGGAGTGGCAGCCTACAGGTCTTTGGCATTAATAAACCCAATAGGATTGTTTTGCCACCAATATGCACTCATGCATCCTAGTTACATTCAAGTACTGCGTTTATATTACAGAGAATGATATTTGCTTTCATTTGATAAAAGTTTATTTATGGGCTTACATTTTCTTTAAGCAACAGAATATATCTGAGTTGTATTTAGTGGGTGGGAAAATAGGTGATTTTTGGGTAGACGAGAGAAGCACCAGAAAGGACTAAAAAAGTACTGGGAACTAGATTGAGTGTCATAAGAAGCTAAATAAGAGAAGCAGAAGGAGAAGGCCCCAAACCAAACCTCCCATGAAAAAGGGATGGGAATCTGAAGAATCAGATCAGATATTCATATATCATTAACGGTATATTTTCTTTATTTGATCACTGTAAAGATGTATCCTACTTTGAAGTAAAAATGTATACTGATTTTAATTTAATGAATTTATTATTGTACCTGCAGTTGATAGATTTGGTTTCTTTAGGGTCTGGCCACACACGCAGATTCGGGGAGATTACCCTACAGAGATTCAGACTGCAGCTTAGACACTTCCATAAATAACCATCCTCCAAGGGATCCAGCCCTTCAAACTTAAAGATGTTCTGCAGTCTCCTGGTAAACTCACAAAGGAACCTAGAAGAAATACAATAATCTGTGGGTCTCACTCTAGGGGTCTGGCCGCACGAGCATATTAGGGAAAACGAATCGCCGCGTGTGCCTTCCCACAGGCGATTTTCATTTTACCCGGCAGAGGGCAGGGGGAAGGCAGTTTAGGGAGATTGTCGCCCTGAAGAAGAGGAGATTTGTCGCTGGGGCAACTAATTTCCCCGAATCTGCTTGTGTGGCCAGACCCTTAGAGTGACTCCTATAGATTATTGTATTTATTCTGCGTTCCTTTGCGAGTTTCCCAGGAGGCTGCAGAACATATTTCCATTTCTTCTTCATATTATGCTGCTTAGTTTGAAGGGCTGGATCCCTTGGAGAATGGTTATTTCTGGAAGTGTCTAAGCTGCATTCTGAATCTCTGTAGGGTAAGTCCATGTGATTCTCTTCTGGCTCAGCTTGGTTGTCACCACTAATATTACCTGCAGGAATGAATGTTGAAGCCACAAAGCAGCCCAGATACTGAGTATTTTGCTTAGGAAAAGGGACATAAATAGGAAAAAACAGAATGATAAACATTTAAGAGAAGGAAAGGTCTAAGAATATAGAAAAACAGAAAATGGAATGGGGAGAACCCATGTTGATGAGGCAGATAGCTTTGCAGAGAATGGGAAAGTAAATGGGTGATATATACAGTAGATATGTGAGGGAAGCTGGATGATGCATACAAACTAAATGAGATGGGTAGAAATATAGAAAAATAATAAGAGCAGTTTGAGCTGTTGTTGTCACCTCTCCCATTTGCCCCTGTGATGTTTCAGCCAACAACACCCAATGTAGGGTCCCGTCAAAATGGTCTCAATTGATAAGGCTGTTAATCACTTACTGATACCCCAGGTCAGAGAAGCACTGACCCAGGGTACTACTGACCAAACACCAAGAAGTAATTCTCTTTTTTTACTTCAACTTTGTTCAGTTGCCCTCACATGTACAGTAGAGTAACAATGCTGACCTTTAAAATAAAATGTTTAAAATGTCACTGTACTGAGCATGTACCCCTGCGTGATGCTCACTGAGAAGTTGTCCTGGGTATCAGGTACATGACTGTAATATCACAGGGGGGGGGGGGCTAACACAATTGAACCTTTCCTTTTCAATTAAAAGAAAACAAATAATGATCTTTCAAATTAACCAAATGTTGTATCAAACTTTAGTGATTTGTTTTAGATTAGAAAATAGCTTTTAGTATGATGTAGACAGTGACATCTTAGAAGACATTTTAAGGTTGATAAATGGGCTTTTTCTTTTTTTTATTACTTGTGCATCTACTGGCTTAGTTAATTTTTTAGTTTCGTATTTTTCATGAATGATATAGTTTTGATACTATCATGCCATTGTCTCCTTTGCAACATATTTTCTTCATCTGCATAACATTTGTTGTCATTTTGATTTCATTTGTTTAATATGAAAATCAAATAAAATATTTTAAACAGAAAAAAAAAAAAAAAAAAGACATTTTAAGGGGCAGATTTATCAAAGGTTGAGGTGAATTTTCGAATGCAAAAAATTCGAATTTCAACTATTTTTTGTGTACTTCGACTAGTGAATAGTCCAGATTCAATTTGAATTTGAAATAAAAATCTAAAATTAGAATATCGAAATTACTGTCTAGGCACCTTCTAGAACCTATTTGGAGTCAGTGGACTTTGAAAAATCAAAGATTTTTTTGGAAAAACTTTGATTCGAATTCAATCGAATGCACTTCGATTCGTACAATTCGAATTCGTCCGAATACGGACCTATTTAGCCAAAAAAAAACCTTCAACTTAATTTTTGGTTGGTCTTTTTGAATTTCGAATTTCAACGTTTTTCAAATTCGAAAATTGTACCCTTGATAAATATTCCCCTAAATGTTTTTTTTTTAGTTATTTAGCTATTTATTCAGCATCTGTCCAGTTCTGAATTCTACATGGTATCTGATCTCAAGGGTACAGTTGAACATATAAACCAGGCAGTGGTTTGAATGAGTCTGAAAGATCAATAGCAGAGGTCATAAACAGAAACATAGGCAACTAAAAGCATCAGTAACATCATAGCTTCACAGAGCAACACATGTAATTGATTTGGTTGCTCTGCATTGACAGCATCATTACCTTTTCTTTGCACAAATTACTTTTTGTTTAGGGTTTTGCTAAGTTGTGTGTTTAAATACAATGTGTTTGCTATCCATCTTTTATGTTTTTTAAAGGAGAAAGAACCTCCCCCCACAATGTTAAATCCACACCGGCCCCCCTCCCTGCACATTCTTACCCCCAGAATTCTGCCCTCTTGAAATAGCGACCGCAAATGCAGAGTGAGCACAGCGGAGCTCACGGACGCCATCTTCTTCTTCTCTGATAATCTTCGTGTCTTCTTCTCTGCTTCGGCAATTCCCATCTCTTTCGGCGCATGTGCAGTTGTCGTGAATAGGAAGATTGCTCCAACTGCACATGTGCCATTACGCCGCTCACTTCACGAAGATTACCGCAGAGAAGTAGATGGCGCCAGTGAGCTCTGCTGTGCGGTCACTATTTCAAGAGAGGACAGAATTATGGGGTAAGACTGTGCAGGGGGGAGGCAGGAAGGGGGACCAACAGAGGGGGGCCAGTGGGGACTTAACATTGTGGGGGGTTTAATTCTCCTTTAAGAAAAGCCATCTCCCCATCAGCCAGCCATTGTGTTCAACAGATAATAAATATAGCCACCATTGTAAAACGTAATATTATTAGGCATTATAAGTATGGCCATATAAAGGTACAAGAATGAGCACTTCTATGCAGGTCATGGAACCCCATGATATGAGGGGTAGGGTTGTTAGAATACTTTACTGTGGGCCCAATAATGTATTGTTATCCTTGTGGTTTGAGTGTTTCTAATCTGTGCATGCAAATCCTGCGAGTAAGAATAGCTACAGCCAGTAACTGGTCTCGCCTGTGTTACATATGGGAAAAGGGAACTGCATTACTTGGATCAGAAATCAGTACTTGCAAAGATCCATTGGTTAAAAGTAAGAAATTTATCACAGGGACAAATGGGCTGTCAATATTAAGGGGCAGATTCATCAAAGGTTGAGGTGAATTTTCGAATGAAAAAAAACCCCTCAAATTTTGAGCTATTTTTTGTGTACGACTAGGGAATAGTCCAAATTCGATTAAAATTAGAAAATTCGACCATTCGCCATCTAAAACCTGCTGTTTTAGCCTATGGGGGACCTCCTAGAACCTATTTGGAGTCAATTGGTGGACTTTGAAAAAAAACACTGTTTTTTTGGGAAAACCTTCGAATCGAATTAGATGGAATCGCTATTACTTCGATTCGAATTCGGCCGAATATGGACCTATTCAACTTTATTTTGGATGGTCTTTTTGAATTCGAATGTCAACGTTTTTTCAATTCGAAATTCGACCCTTGATAAATATGCCCCTTACGGCAGTGGCGTAACTACCAGGGGAGCAGGAGGTGCGATTGGGCCAGGGCGCACCCCCTCAGGGCCCCCCAGCAGCTCACGCGCAACTGGATTCTGCGCAGAAGATATTGTACGGAGGGGGGCGGGTGCACCCGCGGGTGCACCCGCCCCAAGGCCCGCTCCCCTCTAGTTACGTTACTGCCTTACAGCCCTCTATTCTTACAGCCCAGATTTGTGAACAGAGGAAGCAGTGGACTGCAGATGCCGCTTGTTCTGTTTGAGTAAATATGATACAATAGAGTTGTAGCCTTTCAATAACCAATTGAAAGAACCATTCATCCCATTCATATATATGCATTGATAGACTATTATATGTATTCATATGTCCTTGAGGAAAACAAAATTATTCCTGCAGTTATATTCACTGAAAATAGCATGCATTTAATAAGAAAAACAGCTTTTTTGCTTTTGTGCTGTACCTTGAGAAGAAAATGCAATGTGTTCAAATGTGTGCATTAAAATTCAGTGCTGAAAGGACAGAGGGAGAGACGAGCCTATAAACAAACTAGTGCAGCCTCTGTGACACAAGGAGGAATGCGTCTGCTTCCAAACATATCTTCATGTCTACTGCCCAAAACATTTTTGGCACCTATTTAATCTTTAAATTGTATTCTGGCCTATTTCATTTCGTCCTGTTTCATTTTCACTTGTGTTCAGAATAACACAATAACATCGCTAACCTGATCAGTCACTGTTTTTGGTAGGAATTATATTTCTACATGGCAAATAATTTACTAGTAGGTGTAGTAGAGTAATAGAAAACTAACAGACCCATCAGTCATGACATGCACGCTGCTGATTCTGTGTAATTGAATCATTAATTGAGGCCTATTCAAAATAATAATAGCGTGTTTCAAATAGTAGTGTGGAGTTGAATTAGTGAGGTCATTCATTCTGTGAAAAACAGGGGTCAACTACAGTTCTTTTTTAAAAAAGACCTAAACCCTACAAATGAATATGGATAAAAATGCCATATTTTACATACTGAACTTATTGCACCAGGCTAAAGTTTCAGCTTGTCAATAGCAGCAATGATCCAGGACTTCAAACTTGTCACAGGGGGTCACCATCTTGGAAAGTGTCTGCTCAGTGAGCAGCTGTTGAGAAGCTAAGGTTAGAGGTTGTCGCACATTATCAAGCGGAAAATGTAAGCTGATGCTTCAAGGCTGATTATTAAATTCTGATGCTAGCTGCACTGGTTTCGGAGCTGACGTATTTATCTGTAATAATTATTAACCAGCTGTATATGGTCTAATTTCTATTCTATGTGTACTGTATATTTTGAGTTTGTCCCTAAGCTCAGTAAGCGACAGCAGCACAGAGCATGTGCAGTGAATCAGCAGATTATCAAATGGGGGAGTTAATGGGTCATCTTCAGATTCACAGATCTTTACTGCTAAAGGGCTATGGTTGCCATGGGCTGGTATAGAAGCCCAAAACATAATGTCAAACATTTCTAGCCTATTTAGTTAGTTCTCCTTTAAAGAAAGAAGGAAGGCAGCAAATGTTGTGCACACTGGTTAGAGTGCATTTTTCGCAGAAAATCTAAAAATGGGTCGTTCCAGCCATTGTTCAGAACAACATACTTTGATTAAAAAGTTGAGGGGAAAACATATAGAGAAGAGTAGAAAATGATAGGTTGCTCAACTGGCCTAAAGAGAACTGGCGTACCATTTTATGGACTGGTGAAAGCAAGATTGTTCTTCTTGGGTCTAGAGGCTGCAGACAGGTTGTTAGGCGACCCTGAACACTGAATTAAAGCCACAGTTCACTGTGAAGCAGTGTGGTGGTGCAAGCATGGATCAATTTCAATATATAAAAATACTTAGAGGTCATGTTGCCTTATACCGAAGAGGAAATGTTCTTGAAATGGACAACAATGACCCCAAACACATCAGTAAACGAGCAACATCTTAGTTCCAAACCAACAAGACTGACGTTATAGAGTGGTCAACCCAATCCCCGGACCTTAATCCAATAGAAAATTTGTGGGTTCACATCAAAAATGCTATTTCTGAGACAAAAGCAAGAAATGCAGAAGAATTGTGGAATGTAAGAGGTGCCAGAAGTTGGTGGAGTCTATGTAACACAGATGTGCAGCAGATCTCACAAACACTGATTATACAACTAAATATTAGTTCAGTGATTCAAAGGAAAGAAATGATTGAAACATTTTTCAGTTGATACAGTGAATGTTTGAGTGTGTAAAGAAGACTGCAGACACTATTTTTTTGTTTTTACTAGGGTGCATTTTTCTGTATATGGGTAAGGATAGGATGGTACAAATAAACAAACAGATTAGACACATTCAAAATGCTTTATTTAAATGACTCATTGTTATCAATTCTTATACATAACTGTGCCCGCATTATGGGTTTTTTTATTTTTTCTAAATATCAAAAGAAAATATTTTTAACATATTCAAGTTAAGGAAGTCACAGACAATAAAACTGCTATAAAGAAAATGCATTTACACCTATAATACAATGTTGCTAGAGCTGGAAAGTTGCAGATGTTTGAAGCATGGCGTTGTAGATAAATGTATTATTAAAGATAACAAATTGCTTGGTTATTATTTTAATGGCTTCTTGAGCAGCAGCACCTGAAATGTAACAAAACAACAGTTTTTATTACAGCAGCCTGAATAAGTGCTTTTTACTTTACAACCAAAATGACAAGGACAGACCATGTACATCTACATTAATGTTTACCCTTTTGTTTCCTTTTTGCCCTTTTTGTTTCCAAGGCTTAGGGTGGCTAATCTTAAAACTCCTGCTTATTGTGCACGACTGTTTTAAGAACCTGTAGATGTCTCCAGCTCAATAAAAAAAGGCTTTCATTTTTTTCATTATATATGTATAATATATGTGACCTTCGTCAGGGACAAAAAATATACAAATATAACTGTAGTCATAGATATATATATATATATATATATATATATATATATATTGCCTCTCCAAGAGACATTTATGGCTTTAAGGGAAATTCCACAGCCTCGTCTCCCTCAAGCTGAAAAACGAAATGCATTCACATGAAAAAAGCCTTTCATCCTTTCAATTGGTCAGCATCTTGCCCTTTGTTTATCTGTCTGAATAAAAGTTTCTCCACTATTTGACTAAATTGCTGTATTTGTAATATTGTATGTGAAATTATCGCAAAACACCTCCAGGAAAAACAAATCCCACTTTCACAGTTATTTCTTCATACTCATAGTGCCATCCCTTTTACCAGTTCAGTTGCACAACATTTTCTACCTCATTGATGTCATTCCTACAGACTGGCAACCAGAATTGCTCTGCATCTATGTGTAAGGTGAGGTCTTACCAAGATCTAATAAGAGGCAAAATTCAGCTTTCATCCCTTTTCAAAAACGTTCTTTTTTATTAAGCACTTTTATTGGGCTGTATATAGTTGCAAAGTCTGCTATGCACAAAAACTCCCCATAAAACCTTGCATTTATCAATGCTGAGCTTCATATGCCCATTTGCCTTGTCCCCTGTTCTACTTTAACCACAGGAGGTTGGCATGTAAGTAATGTAGGTTCTATGCCGGAAACTGTCTGCATGGAACATATATTACTTACAATGCAAACCTCAAAGTAATTGATGAACAATTTAAAAAGCAGAGGTTCAACTACAGACCCCCCCCCAGTGGTATTCCATTAATGCAGTGTTACAATCACACTTGTTGTTATATATTTCCTGCAAATAATATGAGAAAGGCCACTTTAATTAGTAATACTAATCAAGTGCTTAAGAAAAAAGTACTTCAAATCCACCAGGTCTAGGTTTCTGCTCACCTCCTTGTAGAATTCGATTAATGTGGTGGTATTTATTTCCCAAAAACACACATTGGCACATATTCACTTCTTGTGATTTGGATTTCGAGATCCCGCAGAGTAATGGCACCATATTAGCAACTCACCAATCTCTCAGTTCAATGCCAGACATGAAAGCTCACTCAAAAAACTGATTCCAGTACAAACAAAATAACTGCCTTTTGCACAAATTCTGATTGTAGAGAGACATGATTTCTGGTTATTTTAATAGAGTGAGCTCTAATACATCTTCTTGGCAAAAGGAGACCCCCTATAAGATATATTGGATCATTCATCTGACACCCAACTCCTGAATGAAGTGGGTCTCCTCCCCCAGAAAAATATACTTTGTTTCCCACCCATTCCTGTGAATTTATATCTAGTCCTCTCTTTAAATCTATCCCCCTTCTACTCCTACTTCCATACCACTGTTGCCCAATTTTTTGGTTTCAACAGAAACACAGATACAAATAATCCATTACCGTAAGGTAGCAGCTTCCTGTACCAAGTTACTGTTTATTGATGAAGCATCAAAACCACCATCATTTGTTGTTGTTGAATAGCCATTTGTATAATGATGAATCTTACTGATCTGGTCGTTACTATCTTACCTGCATTTGTAAAGCAGTGGTTTCCAAACCAACAGGCTGGCCCAGTATGAGGCCAATTAAAGAGAGATCTGTTTAGAAAGTTTCTCCTAGGTTCCCCTGCTGCTTATTTTGTTAATAGAATGTATGTTTCCCATTTCCAAGTTTTCCTTGTTAAAAACAGTTTGTCTCTTAAAAATGCAAGAATAAAAACTAAATAAATACAGTCTCATATATTAAGGGCAGGCAAGGGCAAAATATCTAACACCTTTTGAAAAAGAGAAAGCACGTTAATGGAAGGACCATTAAAGATAATAGTACAGTAAATGAAAAATACAGTAATCAATAAATGCTCAAAGGCACTTTGTCCTATAAATGCATGAAATATTACCTCCCAAGAAGGAAGCAATTGTATGAGGTTCTGCGGCTCCATATCGACAGCTGAAATAGAAAAGTGAAATATGTCACCATGGGCCAACAGACAGGAGTTGAACGAGCCTATAGCTGCTGACCTACTTTCTACAAATGGCTTGTCTAAAGCAATTTCATCATTCCATGTTCATGGGCAAAGGAGACAAAGCAAATAAGAGCACAGGAGGCTAACTAGAGGGGAAATCAGCCTGTTTACTTGCCTTCAATTGTACTCGTATCACTGGGTATTACTTTTTGCTTTTTCTTCCTGCTATGACTGGCTAAGCCCAGACCACTGGTATACTATTTAATCGGAGGCACACATCTTTAGGCTAATAGCATAGTAGCAAAGATTTCTCCAACTGATAACACCCAACTCTAGTAACATATTGATATGAAATGGCTCATACATGCATTTTCATGTCAGGCAGTATTTTTTAGGTATGAGGGTGTTTCAGGCATTTCTCCACCCACTGAAATAAGCTAGTGGAAAATACTATGCCATGATACTGCCAAAAAAACCCAAATTATTTAATAATTGTATATATTTTAAATAGGGTAGAAGGGTACAGCTGTGCAATATACCAGTTGGATTAGAATGTAGCATTTTACAGTTACCATTATATTTTTCTCTGCCTTAGTTGTTCTCTAATTCAGTTAAAGGGGATGTAAAGGCAAACAAATAAAATCCAATTTTTACTTTCTTTAATGAAAAAGAAATCTATCTCCAATATACTTTAATAAAAAAATGGGTACTGTTTTCATAAGTCAGCTTAAAGAGGATGCGGAAGTTGGATGTGTGGAACTTCGCTGGAAGAATCTGCGATGAGGGTGTAAGTATGGAGTATGGGGCATTTCCCCCGGGGGGTAGTTACCCTGGGGGGAGAAGAGAGGGGGGTCTATGTGGGGTGGGGGTAGGGTTTTTTTTGCCCACAGGTTGAATTCTGCTTTGAAGGTAGTTTTTAGTTCTAAATTACACTGTTTACACTACAAATAATTCACTCTACCATGTAAAATTTAATTCCTAACCCAACAAGCATATATTTTTTTAGTTGTAATATTGGTGTGTAGGCAGCTATTTAAGGTAATTTTGCCTGGTCATGTGTTTCCAGAAAGAGCCAGCACTTGGCACTGAACTGCTTTCAGGCAGGCTGTTGTTTCTCCAACTCAATGTTACTGAAGTTGCAGTGGGGCATGGATTTTTACTATTGAGTGCTGTTCTGTATAGTGTATAAGTTGTTAATGCACAGAGCTTTAATTATTACACAGTTCACTGTGCAGACACTTTATCTAGTGCAACCCAGATAAAGGAGGCCAAAACATTGGCAACTTATTGTGTGCTAGTGGACAGTGGACTGACACAGACTGCATAGCGCAGGGCAAGGGCACATGGAACTCAACCTCCCTCATTCCTTCTTCTGTGCAGCTTTGCGAATGTAGCTACAAAGAGTGGAGTTAAGCCAAGGGCAAAGCACATTCGCACCTCAGCTCTAGCTGTACCAGTGGTCTAAGTGCTTGGTGAGTATTTTCTACTGTGTGCTTGCCTGTGTCTAACTTCTAGTCAGAAAAGAAAATGGCCTTTGTAGCTACTCGGCTCAATCCTATAAGTAGGAACTATGGTTACAACAACCTTTTGAATTTTTGCCTAGCCAAAGATGCCTAGAATATAGCTCAGCAACATGGGCATAACGTTTAAAAAATATCAAATAACTCCGAATTATGGAAAGCCCATCTCCCATAGACTCCATTATAATCAAATAATCCAAATGTTGAAAAATGATTTCCTTTTTCATTGTGATAACAAAACAATAGCTTGTACTTGATCACAACTAATATATAATTAATCCTTATTGGAAGCAAATTCAGCCTATTGGGTTTATTTAATGTTAATGTGATTTTCTAGTAGACTTAAGGTATGAAGATCAAAATTAGGGAAAGATCCATTATCCGGAAACCCCCAGGTCCCGAGCATTCTGGTTAACAGGTCCTATACCTGTATAGCCTACAGTATTCATAGGCTTTTGTTCTCCTTAAATTTTATATTTCTATCCATGGATGTACACTCTAAAAGCTTATCACAAAACACCATTCAGTACTAGAAAAAGAAATGGAATGACATAAAATGGAAACTTACAATTCTTGGATATACTCATCTTTCACAGTCAGGGATAGACCATATTCTTGCAGCAAACCATTAAGGCAACTTTTCAGTTTCCCAATATCACTCTCAATTTGGTAATTGTAAATGCCTGGAGGATAAACAGTAACTCAATTAAAACAGGTGCTCAAGCTAGATAGTGTTCTCCACAGACAACAATATTTCATAATAAATATGTTTCCTTTCATGCTAAATGGCATTCTGTAACCTAAGGGAACATATTACTTATCTGATCTGTCAATTCAGCTAAGACTGATAGGTCACATACAGTGAAATCTAGTTTAAATATACATACATATAGGCTGTGCCAAATACCGCCAGCACAATACAAGCTATACATGTATATGTTGCAAAAACTAAATTGATTCCAAATAGTTTGTTCTATTTTAGCTTTGTTATTGTAATTTTCATGGTTTGGGTTTTAAACTACTTTACACTACATGATCATTAACCTATATCATACAGTATTATTCATTTGTGTATTTATTTATATATACACAATTGTAAATTGTGTAAGATTTTGTATGTACTTAAAAATCCATGATTTAACAGTTACCTGGGTATCTGCCAAGCTGTTTCTGAAACCTGTCAACAGCCCTGAGCATCAGGTATAAAACAATTTCATTGTCTGGATTCTCCATTAACGAAACTGAGGATAAAATTTGGTCAGTTAGAAATTATACACATTTCCACTTTGAGTTGACGTAGCATATATACCCCCCCACACACAAAATTATAAATAGCTTAATTCCATATATTGTAACTTTTGTTATTACACGCAAAACATAAAAAGAATAATCTATAAAATATTAAGTCGATTTTTAGAAAGAGTTAACAAAAGTAATATACATTAATTGGTGAAATGTTTGCTTAGAATACACCTTAATTTTCTGGGGAGCAAGAGTATTCAACATTGCTTTGTTCGGGCACATGGGCACCGGACTCAGCAACTCCCTTGTGCTGCCTTGATAAGACACACAAGTATTACTGATCAAATCTATCCAAAAGTATTTGCTAGAGAGAGAGATTGAGTGTTTTGAGTAGGGGTCAGTCATGCACTGGTTTTAAAGAAACTGAAGAGAAACACAACTACTAATCAGCAAATCATAGGGTTCATTAGCTCTTTTTGGAAATTTGCAAAAATGGGCAAAACAATGTCCATTTTACCCACAATGTGCTTCTCTTCCCAATCATATAAGTGTAAATGATCTTGCCGCTATCCTCCACAAATCTTTGTAGGTGGCACATGGGAATCCACTATATGCCGCTCACTAGCACACTATTCCACAGGGGGTAAGATGAAAATCCTGTGAGAGCATAGTGCACTTAAGGCAAGTACAAGGATTTCTTGCAACTCATACAATAATGTCAATTGAAATGGCACAGCACACTCATTACTGGACCATAGGTAGCCACAAATATGCTGAATGACAACTTTTTATTCAAACTTGTTCAAGAACCTTCTTGGAATAACTTTTTCGGGTCTTAGGTGATACCTAATAATACTGAACTCATCTCTAGCATTCAGGGAATAGTGATCATAACATGGTCTTCTTTGAGATTCTATAAGGGAGCAACTAAAACACTAAATTTCAGACGTGCAAACTTTGACAGTATAAAGGCATCTCTGCAACAAGTTAAGTGGGAGATGCTTTTCACAGGGTTAAAGACAGAACAAAAATGGGAAGACTTTAAAATGCTGCTTAATAAATAAAGTATGCATCAGTATATTCCACTTGTAAGCAAGGAACATCGTTGCAAAGTGTTGGTGTTGAGGTGGGTAAGAAAAGACATGCTTTTAAAGCTTTCAAGTTAGCTGGGACAGCCGAATCATTTATAAGGTACAAGTATGTGGTAGAGTTCTGGACTCCAATCCTTAAGAGGGATATAAATGAGCTGGAGAGAGTGCAGAGATGTGCAACCAAACTGGTTAGAGGAATGGAAGAGTTAAATTATGAGGGTAGACTGTCAAGGTTGGGGTTGTTTTCTCTGGAAAAAAGGTGCTTGCGAGGGGACATGATTACACTTTACAAGTACATTACAGGACATTATAGACAAATAGCAGGGGACCTTTTTACCCATAAAGAGGATCACCGTACCAGAGGCCTCCCCTTAGGGGGTTCTTCACAGTGAGGACAGTGAGGTTGTGGAATGCACTGCCGGGTGATGTTGTGATGGCTGATTCAGTTAATGCCTTTAAGAATGGCTTGGATGATTTTTTGGACAGACATAATATCAAGCTCTATAGTTAGTATAGGTATGAGTATATAGAATTTATGTGAGGGTATGGAGAGGTGTGTGTATGGATGCTGGGTTTTCATTTGGAGGGGTTGAAACTGATGTACTTTTTTCAACCCGTTTTAACTAAGTAACAAGCACTAAGTGAACATTGTTCAAGTTTGCCCTAATGTTTAACTTTATTAAACACATTTGTTTACCAATATCATCCTTTTTGGCTGTATCCAAGCCATACTCCTCTTCCAATGATCGGCACCTGACAACTCTAAGAAAAGCACAGTTCCTGCCTGCATCAGAAATCACAGTTAGGAATACTTATATCTTTGTGGTAAAAGTAAAGAAAATCAAAATCAAATCAGTAAATTAGAGATAAACAGCATTAAAAAGGACGATGTTTACTACAATACATCACGGAAAATAAAGTAGTTAAAGGAATAGTTCAGTGTAAAAACAAAACACTGGGTAAATAGATAGGCTGTGCAAAAGAAAAAATGTTTCAAATATAGTTACTTAGCCAAAAATTGTATCTATAAAGGCTGGAGTAAGCGGATGTTGAACAGAAATTCCTGCTTTTCAGCTCTCTAGCTCTGAGTTAGTCAACGACTTTAAGGGGGACCACATGGGACAAAACTGTTCAGTGAGTTGCGATTGATCCTCAGCATGCAACCTCAAGTCACTGGTTACTGTCTGGTAACCAATCAGTGGAAACCAAGGGAGCTGCAAGCAGGAAGTAGTGTTCTGGCTATTATGTTAGACATCCAGTCACTTCAGCCTTTATTAGGGATGCACCGAATCCACTATTCTGGATTCGGCAGAACCCCCGAATCCTTCGTGAAAGATTCGGCCGAATACCAAACCGAATCTGAACCCTAATTTGCATATGTTAATTAGGGGTGGGAAGGGGAAAACATTTTTTACTTCCTTGTTTTCTGACAAAAAGTCGGTCGTTTTCCCTCCCACCCCTAATTTGCATATGCAAATTAGGATTCGGATTTGGTTCGGCTGGGCAGAAGGATTCGGCCGAATCCGAATCCTGCTGAAAAAGGCCGAATCCCGAACCGAATCCTGGATTCGGTGCATCCCTAGCCTTTATAGATTACATTTTTGGCTAACTAACTATATTAGAAACATTTTTTATTTTGCACATACTATCGATTTGCCCAGTTTTTATTTTTATACTGAACAATTCCTCTAAAGGGTGGTTCACTGTTAAATTAACTATTAGTATGTTATAGAATAACAAATTCTACTAAAAGCAACTTTTCAATTTGTCTTTAATTTTCATTTTTTATTGGTTTTGAATTATTTGCCTTCTTCTTCTGACACTATCCAGCTTTCAAATGGGGGTCACTGGCCCCATTTAAAAACAAATGCTCTGTAAAGTTACAAATGCACTGTTATTGCTACTTTTAATTACTCATCTTTCTATTACAGGACTCTCCTTTTCATATTACAGTCTCTTATTTAAATCAATGCATAATGGGTAGGGTAATTTGGACCCTAGCAATAAGATGCCTGAAATTGCAAATTTTAGAGCTGCTGAATAAAAAGCTAAATAACCACAATTAACAAGAAACAAAAACCAATTGCAAATTGTCTCAGAATGTCACTCTCTACATCATACTAAAGGTTAACTCAAAGGTGAACAACCCCTTTAACAGGAAACAGAAATATGTATAATGTTTTTTTTTTATTTCCCTCAATCTGAACATGTAAATTTAAGTTCTGATATAGTTTGGTATTTGGCTGAATACAAAAATAATGGCTTTGGTGCATTCCTAGTTTCTTAATCTTTTGTAATACATGAAGTTCCCTTGAATCCACACTTCTTCCTTTCAAATACCCAAAACCTACTACAGGGTAGTAGATTCTCCTGAGACCTTCTGTATTTAGACTGAAAGGTGTAAGTTTACAGGGTAACACAGATACAAAGGTGTGATGTTTTATTTGCACACTTTCATGTGTTGACTTAAAATGGCACAAGATTTTACCAAAAGACATTCCACTGTAAACAAATCAGACTGATAAGAGCACAACAATAACCAATCACTTCAGAACAGAGTTCGGTTAGAACAGATGATGTCAACTTACAAAATAAGCGAATGTCTCTCTCAGATATGGACTCTGGAGGCTGGAAATAGAAGAGTGTGGTCAAAATCAGATTTTTAATATTATTGTCTACAGATATGCTTGAAGACAATTACTGCATTAATAACAAATAAACTGAAACAGGTTCTCCAACCAAAAACTTTATTTCCTAACAACTTTTTTTTAAATGCATATTCAACTGAAAGAGGAATTTGTCAGAATCAGTAGCAAAGAGATTATAAACAGGTACTGCTTTTAAAAGCAATTCAATTTACAAATAACTTTTAAATAGTATTTTTTTTTAAAAAAATAATGTGTACTGAAAAGCTTTGGAGCAGAGGTCTCTTTTTCATGTTTATCAAACTAGTATAACAATGTGAATCTGAAATTGTAATAGGAAACTAATCTAAGTTATTCATGCACTTTCTAGATGCTCATTTTGGGGTTTATGATTGTGCCACAGGATTATATGAGGATATTTTATACTTACTCTGCCTACAGATTGCAGGAGTTTGGAAACACAACTCTCAACAGCTGAAGCATCCTTTTTGGCTTTCTCACGATATCTAAACATGGAATTATGAATTCAAGAAATTCATTTTATATTTATAGAAATTTTTAAAAAGCCTACATATTCTAAAGATATATTTAAAAAACCTACATATTCTGCAGTTTTATGAATTTGTCAGAGTCTGCAATCATGTCAGGAATAGTCCCTCGAAGAGGTAAATTGCCTTTCCCTTCCATTGCCATGAACTCTTTCACAGCTCGAGCCAGAATCCAAAATGAAGTTGACTATGGATTAACCAGGGAGCGTTACCATCTCTTCTATTCAATCTGATAGGTGGACAAAATAAATTCAAAAAGCTCTTTACCTGAAGTGTAAGAATGGTGCAGCGATCATCATTTAAAATCTCCTCAACACTACTGGAAACCTAAACAGGATTTGAGAAAAAATAGATTAGCATAAAAAACAAAACCTTGGCAGCAAAACCCCATGAAAATGATCAAACTAGAAAGGGAAGTTTAAGAATAAACTTCGTGTTGGTTTGAAAAATTAATTGACTGAATTAAATCAGTAAGCAGTTTAAAAATAAACCAATGAAAATACATGGGTAAAATCTATAGAAATATGTGGAGGTGTGGGACAGATCCAAGGTAGCAACTGGACTGCAAAACTTCTTTATTGGGGATAGAGATACACCTCTATCCCCAATAAAGAAGTTCTGCAGTCCAGTTGCTGCTTTGGATTTGGATTTGCTGGGAAGGGTGGGAGCTACAACATGGAAAGCTCCATGTTGTAGCTCCCACCCTTCCCAGCTATAGTCAGATGATCCCACTGGTGTCTAATAAAAGTGCAGCCAAGTTTGGGAGTTTTACTTTGAAAGCGGCTAGTAAGTTGCAGGTAAAACTTAGTCCCTTTGTAAAATGTATAATTAAGCAATTGAATTCTTAATGAATCAGATGAAAATTAAGCGTAGGACTGGCCAGATATGGGATGACTTTGACGTAGTTGGCCAGCTTAAATATATTGCAGTATATGGACAAACAATCCCTGTGTTGTTTAAAGGGTAAGGCATTTTTTAGTAGCAGTATGCACAAAATGTCTCTGTCTTAAATATATTGATAATGGGTTGAGTGCAGAGGACCTCTTGTAGTTGACTATATGTATTTTGTGGTCACACCCTCATTGCACCCCCGCCTAATGGTTTTAAAAAATAGTGGTGAGCACAACTTTCCCTTGTTTGTTATAGTCATACAGGAGCAGTGACCAGCTCCATGTTGTAGCTCCCACCCTTCCCAGCTATAGTCAGGTGATCCCACAGGTGTCTAATAAAAGGGCAGCCAAGTTTGGGAGTTTTACTTTGAAAGCGGCTAGTAAGTTGCAGGTAAAACTTAGTCCCTTTGTAAAATGTATAATTAAGCAATTGAATTCTTAATAAATCAGATGAAAATTAAGCGTAGGACTGGCCAGATATGGGATGACTTTGACGTAGTTGGCCAGCTTAAATATATTGCAATATATGGACAAACAATCCCAGCACTGTATCACCATGATTGGCATAGGGACAGGTAGTTTAGCTCCAGCGCACAAGTAGTTATTTTGCAGTGCAGCTGGGTTACATGACCAGAATATTATGTAAATGCACATCATTAACAGGGATATTGCAGCCCCTTCATACCTTTGTAATATTTAATGCAGTATTCACATTTTTAATAGCTTCCTCAAAGTTCTCCTCATCCTCTGGAACCCCATTCTCATTCTTCAGTATGCCTGGTGGATATTGAAATGTAGTTAAAACCCAACTGAACATGTCATATCTTGTAAAAAGAGAGCGAGAGAGAGAGATACCTTGTCTGATCAGATCTCTGAAAGATTCCTTTTCTTTGTAGCTTTTTGGCATTTGGCCTCCATTCTGCAACAAGGATAGTAAAGGAGCCAATGATACCAGAATTCTACAACATTTTCTCAATGCGAGTCCAGAGATACATGGCAAGCAATATTCATACCTCACTGCGCCACTTGTCTAAATACTTGGCTACTACAATAATCCATGGAGTATGACTGTGGTCCTAAAAGAGAATAGATAGAAATGTAAAAACTGGTTTCCTTTTGATCATGACAATGAAATGGCCTGAAGCAGAGCAAACAATTTAATGTATAGATAGGAATTACATAACTTCCTAAAATCCATTGCTTCTAAAATAATAGGAAATCTATAATGGCATGCAGCGGGAACATGTTTCCGTTTTTACCAACAAAAAAGGTTTGAAATTGCTTCCAGCCAAAGAGAATATGCTTGTTATACTAGACATGAAAAGCAGTTTATTCAGGGTTACATTCAGTAGATTAACACTGGGCAAGCTCTTTTATCATATAAAATCCTTTTAAAACCTATAGTTGGTCAATTATAACACTTCCTTAAAAAATAATTTAAATTACAACACAAAACAATGTCTTGTTCTGAAACTGCAACCATAACAGAAGGAATGATGGCTAAGCCAACATACCCCCACATGTTGAAAGTACGTTATTACCCAGAGGGTTGCTATGCTTCACTGCTTCTAGCACTTTGGGAACATAGGAATAAGAAAGCCCCCAAAAAAAACTAAACAAAGTATGTGCATACTTTTCTCTCCATGTGGTCCAAATCATATGACTGTAAGTGTTCCCTCAGCTCTGGAAATGGCTGGTCCAACCTTAAATCTTCTAGTGCATTGTCAGGATGAGATTCAATCACTGGAACATGAGAGAAAATGTTGGGGAAATGGATCCCATAGGTGGAATTTATACGGGGATTTTTTTGGCTAAACAATTAAAATGTCTAGTTTTCCGGATACCGGATCTTTCCATAATTTGGAACTTCATACCTTAAGTCTGCAAGAAAATCATGTAAATATTAAAAAAAACTCAGTAGGTTGGTTTTGATTCCAGTAAGGATTAATTATATCTTAGTTTGGATCAAGTACAAGGTACTGTTTCATTGTTTCAGTGAAAAAGAAAATATTTTTTAAAAATTTGGATTATTTGGATAAAATGGAGTCCATGGGAGACGTCCTGTCTGTAATTCAGAGCTTTTTGTATAATGGGTTTCTGGATAATGGATCCAATACCTGTATTGCAGGGGTCCCCAACCTTTTTTTACCCATGAGCCACACCTTAAATATAAAATAATGTTGGAGAGCAACACAAGCATGCAATAAGTTGCTGGGGGTGCCAAATACGAGCTGTGATTGGGTATTGGTCGCCCCTATGTGGACTTGCAGACAACAGGAGGCTCTGTTTGGCAGTATACATGTTTTTTATGCAACTAAAGCTTGCCTTTAAGCCAGGAATTCAAAAAGAAGCACCTGCTTGGAGGCTACTAGGAGCAACACCCAATGGGTCGAAGAGCAACAAGTTGCTCATGAGCTACTGGTTGGGGGTCACCGCTGTATTGTAACAGAAAGGCAAAAATAAATCACCACCAACATTTTTCAATTTTCAAGGCAATAAAACTACAAATTCTGAGTTTAAAAAAATTCAGGAAGTTCTTGAATATACCCCAATATATCCACATTCAATAACCTTCCAGCACCTTAAACCACAGGATTCCGATAGGTGGCAATTCTATTTATGCTATGGACCAATAGTTAAAGACAGTTGGCAGCAATATATATATTATATATATATATATATATATATATATATATATATTTTTTTTTTTTTTTCAACACAGTACAAAGATATGCTTACCAGTATGTTCTTTCACAATAATCCGCATGTAGCCAACAAACCCATATGCGCGACAGACTAATAGTGGAATATTGGAATCCCAGAGTGTTTCAGCCAGGCGTAGAAGTGTGCTGGAATAAGCAGAGCAATGAATGCTGGCAAGCAAGCAATTACTGTGAATGTATTGGCAAACGTGGATGAGCTACAAACCTTTCTGGGAGCTGTGTGCTTATCACCATAGTGAACTTGCAAAAGAATGATGGATCTTTATCTAAAAGTTGTTCTGGGCTCTGGAGAAAATAAACAGAGTTATCAAATTGCCTGCTGGGGTCTTTTTAAAGGGCAGTATTTCACAAAACGTATAGTTTCCCACAAGTGATTCTTTTTCCAGTGGCTTTCTATTTTCTATCATTCTTCTAAGCTTACATATTTAAAAGTATTTTATTTTGTTGTTCTCGTGAATCAAATTTAACAGTTTATAGAATCTATACGAGGAGAAAATTATACAATCATTGGTAAAGTTATGTAAAAGAAAATTGTAGAAAACAGAAAAGAAAAAAAAAAGTGGATATACCCTATTGTTAATTAGGTTTAACATTGTCTCTGTTTGCAATAACTGTTCTAAAATAAAAAAAATGGATGCAGATTATTCTGCACAATGTGCTCTGCATTGTGATAAGATCTCAATCATCTCACTTTATGACAGTTATACTGGCAATGTGCAAAATGTTTAAAAGCTAGAAAAAAAACAAGATAATTCATAATCAGACATGAGTATAGTGCTTGCTCTCACTTTATAACACCATCCTGTCTCTTTACAAATGTGCCAAAAATCTTTTTAGTGAAATTTTATCATTTTTATAGCCACGTTAACTTGCTGCTGTTTTGTGAAGCTGGATCAGTGTTATTCTAATTCTAATGTTTCCACTGGACAAAACATCCAGGAATGTCTGTAATTAGATCTAGAAAGAGTGAAAATAGAACCAGGGGCGTTGCTGCCATGAGGGAAGTTGAGAAACTCACCTCAGGCAGCAGCAGCCCACAGATTACCAGGGGCAGCAAAAAGCTGCTCCTTGTAACTTAAAGAGCTAAAATTCCAATTTTTAAATCAGAAGTTCGTCTCTGCCTCAACCCACTCATGCGCTCGGAAAGGTAAGCTCCTGGCGTGAAAGGGTGAAAGGAATCCGAAAGGCTGCCCCAGAAACACCCCTGAATAGAACCAGATAGTGACAGGCTCCTGTAGAAATCCGCAACATGTCAGTATTTTATGTACTGGTGATAAATAATATAGGGATGGCACTGAATATAATGTGTGTGTGTGTGTGTACACACACACACACACTTTCCTCTGAAGCAAAAAATGCGCACTTTTTACCTAGCTAAAACCTAGCTATAAAGTGTGCACTTTTTAGCTAATGGCTAGGCAGGACTACTGATAGGGACCTTTAAGGATATAATTTAACAGACTGGTTGGGAACCAGCTGTGGGTGAAGGGGTTGGTGGCGCCTTCTGATGCAACTATCAGCTTTAATAGCAATAACCGACCATACTTCAGACACACTGATTAGTTGTGTGACCTTAACTTAAGAAGTGCAACTTTGCTACGGGCATTGGTTGATGGTGCTGAGGACACCACTTGATGGGAGGGATCTCTAAGTGGGTGAAGGGGTTGGCATGGCGTATTTAATCCTCTAAGTGTGACCAAGTCTGCCCTCATTGCTACTCTAGGAGTAAGGTCTTAAAGGGGAAGTTACTGGAAGGGGTTTGACGTGGAGTGGAATCCCCGAACGTTTCTATGGTTTGTCCGGTATTGGGAGACATTGCATTTGCTATAAGCTGCATGTGGTTAGTAATACACAACTACCACGAAATTAATCAGTACTGACCTCAAACACCAACTTACTGTTTGCCCTGGTCAATCGGTACTCCGTGGTTAGCCTAATTTTTAAGTGTGAATTTTGGACAGTTATATATTAACTATTTTTAAACATTTTCTTATTAAAAGTTACATTTTATTTGCACATTAGAAATTTGGATGCTGTGGATGGGATGGTGCAGACATATGGGTCAGTTCTTTTTCCTCTTTATTTTTGATTAATATACTTAAGAATAGTAGACCTACACACTTCTCTGTGCACTGAAGATAATGTTTGTATATGTGTGTGTATATATATATATATATATATATATATATATATATATATATATATATATATATATATATATATATATATATATATATATATATATATATATATACAGTGGTGTGCAAAACTATTTGCCCCCTTCCTGATTTCTTATTCTTTTGCATGTTTGTCACACTTAAATGTTTCTGCTCATCAAAAACCGTTAACTATTAGTCAAAGATAACATAATTGAACACAAAATGCAGTTTTTAAATCAAGGTTTACGTTATTAAGGGAGAAAAAAAACTCCAAATCTACATGGGCCTGTGTGAAAAAGTGATTGCCCCCCTTGTTAAAAAATAACTGAACTGTGGTTTATCAAACTTGAGTTCAATTTCAAAGGTTATAAAGCCATTTCTAAAGCTTTGGGACTCCAGCGAACCACAGTGAGAGCCACTATCCACAAATGGCAAAAACATGGAACAGTGGTGAACCTTCCTAGGAGTGGCCGACCGACCAAAATTACCCCAAGAGCGCAGAGACAACTCATCCGAGAGGCCACAAAAGACCCCAGGACAACATCTAAAGAACTGCAGGCCTCACTTGCCTCAATTAAGGTCAGTGTTCACGACTCCACCATAAGAAAGAGACTGGGCAAAAACGGCCTGCATGGCAGATTTCCAAGGCGCAAACCACTTTTAAGCAAAAAGAACATTAAGGCTCGTCTCAATTTTGCTAAAAAACATCTCAATGATTGCCAAGACTTTTGGGAAAATACCTTGTGGACCGACGAGACAAAAGTTGAACTTTTTGGAAGGTGCGCGTCCCGTTACATCTGGCGTAAAAGTAACAGAGCATTTCAGAAAAAGAACATCATACCAACAGTAAAATATGGTGGTGGTAGTGTGATGGTCTGGGGTTGTATTGCTGCTTCAGGACCTGGAAGACTTGCTGTGATAGATGGAACCATGAATTCTACTGTCTACCAAAAAATCCTGAAGGAGAATGTCCGGCCATCTGTTCGTCAACTCAAGCTGAAGCGATCTTGGGTGCTGCAGCAGGACAATGACCCAAAACACACCAGCAAATCCACCTCTGAATGGCTGAAGAAAAACAAAATGAAGACTTTGGAGTGGCCTAGTCAAAGTCCTGACCTGAATCCTATTGAGATGTTGTGGCATGACCTTAAAAAGGCAGTTCATGCTAGAAAACCCTCAAATAAAGCTGAATTACAACAATTCTGCAAAGATGAGTGGGCCAAAATTCCTCCAGAGCGCTGTAAAAGACTCGTTGCAAGTTATCGCAAACGCTTGATTGCAGTTATTGCTGCTAAGGGTGGCCCAACCAGTTATTAGGTTCAGGGGGCAATTACTTTTTCACACATGAAAATGTAGATTTGGATTTCTTTTCTCCCTAAATAATAAAAACCCTCATTTAAAAACTGAATTTTGTGTTTACTTGTGTTATCTTTGACTAATAGTTAAATGTGTTTGATGATCAGAAACATTTTGTGTGACAAACATGCAAAAGAATAAGAAATCAGGAAGGGGGCAAATAGTTTTGCACACCACTGTATGTATGTGTATATATATATATATATACATATATATATATATACACACACACATATATATATATATATATATATATATATATATATATATAGGCTAGATAAGACTAGAGGGAACAATACCAACTACACAATTAAAATAATTACTAAAACAAAAACATAGGCTAAGGATAATATACAAATTCTATAAAATCTTACAAACCTCAGGAACAAAATTGCCAGTAACATCATCATTTAATTCTTGTAAAAGCTCCATGGAAGTCTGAGCACGATTCTATTTGAAAAAATGACAAATTAATAAATGTTCAGAATTATCAGATGAAAGATACATTTAGGTTAAAACTTAGGTTAAATCATCCCTATTGGTTCTCTATGCATGTGTATTATAGCTGTCAAAATAGTATATGATCAGTAAAAAAGTCAAACATCATTAAAAGTAACTTCCACCAAAAACAGGTCTTTGTCTAATGAAAGAAAAAGTAACTATAAGCAACTTTCTATTAATTAAAAACATATTAATGGTTTTCAAACAATGTAGTTATAATTGAAAACAGTGTTTATTTTCCCACCTGTTCTCTGGGTCCAACAAGAACAGGTCTGAGTTCTCTTTCAGGTCTATTTTTTTTTTTTTTTTTTAAATGGCAGTCATACAAATTTGTTAATGTATAACTCACAGTACATGTTCTTATACAATTATTATGTGCCAAAAATAAGACATATTTAGTATTAAATAGGCGGTTTACTGGGCATGCAAGTTAGGGATCATGGGGTATTGGTCCGCCAAAGTAAGTGACGTGACAATATTAAGTAGTAAACAGAACTAAACTAAAGAAAACAAATAGGTCTGGTGGCTCCTGTAAGTGTGCATTGCACATTCTGCCATTGCTCTGGGGTAAGCTCAATGTTTAAAGGGATCCTGTCATCAGTTAATAGTGCTACTCCAGCAGACTTCTGCACTGAAATCCATTTCTCAAAAGAGCAAACAGATTTTTTATATTCAATTTTGAAATCTGACATGGGGCTAGACATTTTGTCAATTTCCCAGCTGCCCCAAGTCATGTGACTTGTGCCTGCACTTAAGAAGAGAAATGCTTTCTGGCAGGCTGCTGTTTTTCCTTCTCAATGTAACTGAATGTGTCTCAGTGGGACATGGGTTTTTACTATTGAGTGTTGTTCTAAGATCTACCAGGCAGCTGTTATCTTGTGTTAGGCTAAGGCCACACTAGGCGATAGCGCCGCGATTTGACTCGCGGCGACTTTTCGCCGCGACTTTTAATCCGCAATCGCTGGGGAAACTTTTGCGCTGGCGTCTATGGGGAATCGCGGCGTAAAAACACACGCGGCTATCTTTTTTCTATTGTCGCTCGAAATCGCCTAGCGAGGCAATTTCGAGCGACAGTAGAAAAAAGATCGCCGCGTGTGTTTTTACGCTGGGGTTTTTTCGCGATTCCCCATAGACGCCAGCGCAAGTTTCCCCAGCGATTGCGGATTAAAAGTCGCCGCAAGTCAAATCGCGGCGCTATCGCCTAGTGTGGCCCTAGCCTTAGGGGGCTGTTATCTGGTTACCTTCCCATTGTTCTTTTCTTTGGCTGCTGGGGGGGAAAAGGGTGGGGGTGATATCATTCCAACTTGCAGTACAGCAGTAAAGAGTGATTGAAGTTTATCAGCGCACAAGTCACATGACTTGGGGCAGGTGGGAAATTGTCTAGCCCTATGTCAGATTTCAAAATAGAGTATAAAAAATCTGTTTGCTCTTTTGAGAAATGTATTTCAGTGCAGAATTCTGCTAGATCAGCACTATTAACCGATTCATTTTGGATTTTTTTTTTCCCCATGACAGTATCCCTTTAAGTCTTGTTCCCATTTTATTATGTGGGGGTATTTGTAGTCCGATGGCAGGTTGAGTAAAAACCAATAACAGTCTGAGAGAATTCCTCTAACCTGTCCTTCTGTGGTGCATAGATGCTTTATTCTGGTTTTCTGGCGTATGTCATATAGGTTTGAGCTGAGACAAAGAAATCTGATGCCAAGGCCCATGTGTAATGTATGTATGTATGTACGTACGTACGTACGTACATGTATGTAAAATATGGCATTTTTAGCCATATTCATTTTTAGGATTTAGTTCTCCTTTAAATATAAGATTTCTACTGTAGCAAGACCTTACCTTTCCAATACTTTCTCTTTGAAGGAAAAAGCTAGAGAGAAAGCAAAAGTTTATTAGTAGAAAGATATAAAATCATTACATTTCACTAACTTTATTAAGAGACAGGCTTCACCCCTTGCCGGAGCACAATTTTGTACAGTTTCAAACATAAACCCAAAGTTGTCTGCTTCTAAAAGAGGAATGTTTAAAGGACCAGTAACATCAAAGAATTAAATTGTTTTAAAGTAATAAAAATATAGTGCAGTGTTGCCCTGCACTAGCAAAACTGCTGTGTTTGCTTCAGAAACACTACTATTGTTTATATAAATAAACTGCTGTGTAGCAAAGGGGCAGCCATTCAAATGAGAAAAGGCTCAAGTTACACAGCAGATAAGCTCTGTGGAACATGTTGTCTGTTATACCTATCCTGTGCCATATAGCCGTTTTTCAATTTCCACCATTGCTACTCAGCAGCTAGTTTATATGAACTATAGTAGTGTTTCTGAAGAAAACAGATCAGTTTTACCAGTGCAGGGAAACACTACATGATATTTTCATTACTTTAAAACACTTTCAGTTTTTGGTGTCACTGTTCCTTTAAACTGAACATAAAAGCCACTGTGAACAGAGACATAGTATTTGCTTACAGATATGACAGTATGGCTAATTTTCATCCACAAATGCAGTTACAGTCCCACAGATTTCCCCACAGTTGCATGTAAAGCCCTTTTCATTAAAGGCGTCAACGTGTGATCAAAATGTGCTCCTTGCACTTCCATATAGTTTACACTTAGTGCTGCTCAGTCCTTCCTGCCTTCTGTTTCAAATAGAGTTTTGCTGTGCCTATGGACGTAGGGAAACCCTGCAGTTACCACCAACTCCTAAACAGGTGGACGCTACAGGGTTCACTTCATGACCATTTCAATTAGTGCTGCACACAGTGCTGAACACCATAAATTATGTCTGACAGAATTCCATGAAATAACATCCAATTTGCAACAAAATTTACATGCATTTGTGTTAAAAGTGAATTAGACACAAATGAATCAGGTGCAGCCCAGTTACATCAAGCACATCACCCCCTTGTGACCACAATGATGTTGAAACTAATAAATGTGTTTTTCTGTTGTTTAGGTACTGAGGAGAACAATTGCTGTAATTTTGAAAGTAAAATGCTGCACCATTCTTGCGGGATATAGGATTTTGCTGTGCAACAGTTTGTTATCTTTTTTGCCCTAATTTTTATTTATTAGGACACATTCAATGTGCTGATTCACAGGTGCTAAATTGCACAAGGGTAGTTACCCATAGCAACTTATTAGATCGTTGCTTTTTTAATTTTTAACTTATAGTGAACAACTCATATCAAATTGCCTATTAGTTGTTATTGGCAACTGCACGTATGCAATTTAGTACCTGTTTTAAAACACATTTGAAAGGGTGGCCTTTTTATAAGTTACCTATTGTATTGTAAAGCGTCACAATTCAACTCTGATACCAAAAATGGATAGTCACTTCCTAGTCACTAACTGAAAGAAATTACTCCTATCGTCCTGACATGAGTGACATAACTAATACTATTGTGCAGATTGATGAGAAAGGTAACCCTCAACATGACAGAAGGTGCTTTACTTTGAGAGGCCCATTGATCAAAAGTTGAATTTCAAATTCAAGTGAATTTTTTTTACTCCAATATACTTGAAATTCGATTGGGAGTTTATTTATGAAAAAATATGAACGTCTAAAACTGGAACTAATTTTACAGACTCGAAAACTCGCATCGAATTTGATTCAAATTTGACTAAAACGCGAATCAAGTTTTTTCTCTAAATGTCTCTAATGTCATTGAGGCTATTAACATCTTCAAATGGGTCACTGAACCTCTCAAACTGACTTATACATCAACTTCACCAGGTTTTAGGGGGTGAATAGTCGAATTCAAATTATTCCCAGTGAAATGGTTTAATAAATCTCGAATTTCGAATCGAGTTTGCATTATTCCCAATGCGACTGTGTGAGTTTTGACCAAGAAATGATTCAAAAATTTTAATTTCCTATTCGACCCTTGATAAATCTGCCCCTAAATGACAATCAGAAGAATTGTATCAAGGGTTCCAGAATTTTCATGCTCAAGCAACAATGCTTAGACCAGAAAAGCTAGTCTTTAACAGATCAAGGAAAAAAAACCTTATGAATCAAGGGGAAGCCCTCAAAAGAACACTGTTATATAAAAGATAAGGTACAGTAGCAAGTGCAGTTAACAGCACCCACAATTATGGTCCATAAAGGCTCAGACATTATATCTCAGCTATGAACAGCAATTGCCTGAGCAATATGTGAAGTACTTACTTGTTACCGACATCTTCCCCAGTCACAACGTTCCCGTCCACAATGGTAAATGAGCCAATGCCTGTATTAAAAGAACAGCCCACAAAAGATTTTAAGATCATATTTTTTTTAAATGTGTATGGTACACCCAGTTGGTCTGAAGTGATGGTCCAATTATACCCATTTCGCTTTGCCAAAAAAGTCGCCAAAGGCAATGAAGACAATGGGTGTCAAACTTTTTATTTTTTTTTACTATCCATGGATGTTTTTTCTTGGCGAAACAAGGTGAAATATATTCACTCATCCCTAACACCATATAAAACGGTCAGTGTTGCTTTAAGGTATTTCTTACTAATGGATCCTACTTTGACGATTCTGATTCTATTCACCTCTTATACCACTTCTCCAGGAATGACACTCTATTTATTTGAACAGCTTTTGTCAACTCTTACAATGCCAGACACATTTTTCCCAAGTCCAAGTGCAGCATCAACAGCCCGCATACCTCCCTACTGTTGCCAATTGCAAATTACTAAAACCACCAGCCCTGATTAAATTGTCCCCTTGCTAACATTGGCTAAAATTGGTGGAAATTTGGGGCATTTTTATTTCACATTTAACATCTATTTGTACACATGTGCACAACATTGCTGTGTTTTGTATACAGTTTAGACACTGCATCACAAAATCGTTGGTTATACTCCACCTTTGTACATGTACAATATTTTATATTCCTAGATAGATAAATAAGAATATAACATCCTTTTTAGGATAAATTCCTACCAAAACTAGCTTGCACTTACCCCGGTGTATGCCAAACACCCCTGATAATGCATGTGTTAAAAATAGAGCTGGTCCAACACTGAACCCATAACTGCTGACCAATGGAGCCAAGTGTTATTAACTCCCCTGATAATCTCTCCTATATATAAGTACAGACTACTGCAACAGTATTTCATACACAGGGTTCATTAAACGAGAACCCTCTTGCACAAGCTAAATGCTGAGATTTCCCCTATGTGTTTAAGGTGTAACCTGGAAGAAGGTACAATACTACACACCTTTTGGTCTTGTACCAAAATAAAACCATTCTGGACGGCAATACAAGAGAGAATCAGTTGGATCCAAAATAGTACTTAAATTGCTGTTTCATGTGGGCAGGCTTATAGTACAACACTGGAAAGAATGAATCCCCCCCCCCCACATAACCTGAATGGGGAAAAGCAATACAAGAAACACAGGCAATAGAACATTTAATAGCCAGAAAGAATGGTACAGTTAAACAACATCATTCCATTTGGCAGTTGTGGATTCTGGAAACTGTGTAATTGCATGTCAACTAAAGTTGAATGTCTGGTTAATGCACCGCTGTTATATGTACATATACTATACATGTAATTGCGGTTGTTTCTGCTATTATTGTTCAAATAAAACTTGAACAAATAAAAAAAAAAACGGAGCTGCTCAGACAGCAGGTACAAGATATTTTAATATGCAAGTGCATAAATGGTCAGAACTTATGTGAGATTCCCTCTGGGGACTCCACACACCAAAAAAATGCAGGCAGATTAATGGTTCCTGATTAAATTGATATTGTGTGTGAATTTGAAAGGGACCTTAGACTATAAGCTCCAACGGGGCAGGGTCTGATGAAAAATATGTACAATTTCTATAAAGAAGAATTTGTCTGTACTACATAAAGAATATTAAAAGTCTCTCATCCGACTGGAACAGAAACATGCATTTGACATTGGCCTCCTGTAGATGTCAAAAACACAACTAAACAATTTTAATGGGTTGTTCGCCTTTGAGTTAACTTTTAGTATGATGTAGAGAGTGATATTCTGAGACATTTTGCAATCGGTTTTCATTCTCTATTATTTGTGGCTTTTGAGTTATTTCAATTTTTATTCATCAGCTCTCCAATTTGCAATATCAGCAATGGCAACCAAGCATTGAATTGAATTAGAGACTGGAATATGAATAGGAGAGGAAGTGAATAGAAAGATGAGTAATCATAAGTATCAATAAATATGTAGCCTTATAGAGCATTTGTTTTTATATGGGGTCAGTAACCCCCATGTGAAAGCTAGAAAGAGGCAGAAGAAGAAAGCAAATAATATAAAAAAAAACTATAAATAATGAAGACCAATTGATAAGTTGCTTTGAATTGGCCATTCTATAACATACTAAAGTTAACTTAAAGGTGAACCACCCCTTTAAGCGATATTCCTGATTATATCATTTGTTCTGATAACACTGAATCCACACAATGAATATGGTTATATTACTCTGCATTGCTGCTACAACAGAGAAGGGTTTTCAGTCTTCATAAGGTGAGAATAAGTGAATGGACATTTGTTTGAAATTGCCAGACAATTCTCACCTAAACACCCAAATAAACAGCGCCCTCTTGCATTGTACTGTTATATGCTTGTAACTATATGAACATTTGAAGATTGCTGTATTGTTAACTATGAATATTGAAAATGTGTTTGCTCCACTCAAGGATGCTCAACTGACTCTTGAAAAGTGAAGTGTCAGAGAATTTTTTTTTTTTTATTGTTCTCATCACTTACCAGGTAGCACCAAGTTCTTCAGAATCTCAGTACCAGTGGCAGTTGCATTTATTAGACAAACATGAGCAGATTCCAGCGCCTCCTGTCCATGGTCACCCCATAACCTGCCAATAAACAAGCTCTACAAGGTCAGTATCACCAGAAAGGGTATATACTTTACTTGCATTTTATCATATAAATCTAGATTATATAATTTTATTATACTGCTACTACAACTTTTAGGGCAGAGACACGCATAGATTCGGGGAGATTAGTCGCCTGGTCACAAATCTTCTCTTCTTCAAGGCGACTTATCTCCCCAAACTGCCTCCCCTGCCTTAGAATGTAAATAGATGGCTGGATGGCACTCGGAGTGATTTGTTTTCCAAAATCCCCCAAAGTTTCTCTGGAAAACGAAGCGCTCCGAGTGCCATCCCACAGGCGATTTACATTCTAGCCAGTGGGAAGGCAGAGGAAGGCAGTGGAAACTTTGGGCGACTTCGCAAAACGAAGCACTCCGAGTGCTATCCCGCCGGCGATTTACATTCTAGCCAGCAAGAAGGCAGTGGAAACTTTGGATGACTGGAAAAGGAAGCACTCCAAGTGCCATTGTGCCGGCGTTTTACATTCTAGCCGACAGAAAGGCAGCTTGGGGAGATTAATCGCCCGGAAGAAATGGAGATTTGTCGCCTCGCTACTAATCTCCTTGAATCTAAGAGTGTGTAGGCCTACACAGACATTCTTCCCCATGGAGAACATGAGCAAACATGGGCCCAGTAACCCTAAATGAGCTTCAATGGCAACACACGCATTTTATGAATGGTAATATTCTTTTCCAGATGTCACACTCTGGGGCATATTTATCCGTAGGTGAAATAAGGCTTGTCAGAGAATTCTGCTGGATTTTTACAAAAAAAAAAAAAATATATATATATAAGCTCTAAAGCGGAATTTCTCTTTGGATACCTGTGGTGAGCTTTGATAGAACATTGGTAGAGAGAGGCTGCAGAACAGGCACCACCGATGCTGAAGATGTAACGTAATAAGGTATGACAACTAAGGACGCACGCGCGTCCCCGTTTGCGCACGGCCGCGAAGTGGGCGTGGCCGACCGGGCAGCCTGTGGCTCCAGACCAGAATTGCCAGCCCTTAATATAAAATAATGTTTAATGTCAGCATTATGGATGGCCAAAAGATCACGCGTATTACCTAGAACTAACAGAGAGGCCAGCACGACATGTGTACACCAGGTCGAACATTTATCGCTGCACGTTATAGAAGCCTAGCGCTAAACGTCCCGGCTGTCAGTATAAAATAGGGCTGACTCGTGTCCTTACTGCAGCTATACATCACCCTAACTCTCAGCGCGGACCGGTGCTTAAATGAGAAAGAACAGCAAAACGACTCCGCTGCATACGCCCCACGTCTACACTATATGAAACCAGTCAGATATGATACACAACAACCTAATGCGATGTACCTGAGCTGCCTGTCATACTTCTGCTCCTTTATGTGTACAGCCTGCGCCATGTTTGTGACCCGGAACTAAATGTTCGCAGCTTCCGGTCATTAGATGGCGCTCAATCCATGTAGATCGTTGGCTGCAGACAGTGAATCAATCTATTAGGATTGTTTGCCTGCGCCTAATCTCCGGCTTCCAAGACTATCAAACACATCTAGCCCAATCCAGGACGCCTCCAGCAGATTATGATACTTTTGCCACTGCGAAATCAAAATGGTGGCTCGTGTAGGACATTTGTAGGAACCTAAATGAACCAATCTTTAATTTTGATCAGTCTTGTGTAGCTGAGCTCGCATAATAAAAATGTGGCTGATAGTGTTAGTAAACGAGAAGCAGTGCTGGCTGTATGCTTTACTTCCCGGGTCCCCCAACCTTTTTTACTCATGAGCAAAATTCAGATTTAAAAGGAATTGGGGAGCAACACAAGCATGAACAATGTTCCTGGGGGTGCTGAATAAGGACTGTGATTAGGGTTGCCACCTTTTCCGGAAAAAATACTGGCCTTCCTATATATTTATATTTTTTCCCTATTAATAACATTGGGATCAACCATCATTTTTACCGGCCAGGTGGAAACACTAACTGAGATTGGCCTTTTAGTAGCCCCTATATGGACTGGCAGCCTACTTTTTATGCAACCAAAACTTGCCTACAAGCCAGTAATTAAAAATTAAGCACCTGCTTTTAGGCCATGGGGAGCAACATCCAAGGGGTCCGAGAGCAACATGTTGCTCACAAGCCACTGGTTGGGCACCACTGCTTTACTTGCTGACTGTGTTTTTTAATCACATGTATCAGCTTTTGCAAATGGGACATGTTATTCAGAATGCTCATGACCTGGGACTTTCCAGAAAAGGGATCTTTCCATACTTTGTCTACTAAAAAATAATTCAAACGTTGAAGGAGAAGGAAAGTCGTTTACCACTCAAGGATGCCAGGTAAGATTGTATTGACTTACCTGAAACCCAGGCTGGTGCTCCTATCTGCAGAAAACTGCACCGGCCCGGGGTTATTGCAGTGAGCACCACGAAGCGATCCTCTTCCTGCTTCGTCTTTCTTCTCATGGCTGCACATGCGCATTAGAGTGAAAAGCTGGACTTTAACTAAAAAATTTGGCTTTTTCATTCTACTGCGCATGCGTCCTGGGAAATTTAACTACAGAAGAAGCTGGAAGAGCAGTGCTCCGTGGTGCTCACTGGTATAACCCCGGGCCGGTGCAGTTTTCTGCTGATAGAAGCACCAGCCCGGGGTTTCAGGTAAGTCGATACAATCAATTGGAGGTAGGGTTGCCACCTGCCCGGTATTTTAGCGGCCCGGCCGGTAAAAAGGATGGCTGATCCCAATGTTATTAATAGGGAAAAAAGATAAATAAATAGGAAGACTGGTATTTTTTTCCAGAAAAGGTGGCAACCCTAATTGGGGGTGCCTAACATTTGGAACCCCCAAGTGGTAAACTACTTTCCTTCTCCTTTAATGGGGTTATTTATCAAAGTCCAAATGGCAAAAACTCTAAGGGTCCGATTCACTAACGATGTTAGTCGAAGTTTTTTTTGGGCTACTTCGACCATCGAATGGGCTACTTCATCCTTCGAATCGAAGGATTCGAAGTAAAAATCGTTCGACTATTCGACCATTCGATAGTCGAAGCACTGTCTCTTTAAAAAAAATTTCGACCCCCTAGTTCGCCATCTAAAACCTACCGAAGTCAATGTTAGCCTATAGGGAAGGTCCCCATAGGCTTGGCTAACTGTTTTTTGATTGAAGGATATTCCTTCGATCGTTGGATTAAAATCCTTTCGAAACGTTCGGTTCGAAGGATTTTATCGTTCGATCGAAGGATAATTCCGATCAAACTATCTGTGCTAAATCCTTCGACTTCGATACCTCGATATTCGAAGTTGAAGGATTTTCATTCCTAGTCGAATATCTAGGGTTAATTAACCCTCGATATTCGACCCATAGTGAATCGGCCCCTAAAAATTCTTTTTTTTACTATAAGATCCAAATTTTAAGTGAAAAAACCAAACATTTTTCAGGATCTATTAAACCCAGAGGCTGCAAAAAGTCTGAATCCGAAAATCCGGCATCTCAGACCTGACGAGGTTGTATATAAATCAATGGGAGAGGTACCTATCTTATTTAGAAGTTTCTGTGGTTTGCGTTGAAATCTGACTTTTTCAGGACAAAAATCCTAAAAATTCAGGCTTTTCGGGAAAAAGGCCAAAAAATTTAACAGGGATAGTATCTGAAAGATTGTCTCCCACAGACTCCATTATATCCAAATAATCCAAAGATTTGTAAAAAAAAAAAATGTTTTCTTTAATAATAAAACAGTACCTTGTACATGTATGGAAGTACAACAAGCTTATTGTTTTTTTTTTAATGTTAACATGATTTTCTAGTAGACTTAAGGTATGAAGATCTAAATTAAGGAAAGATCCATTTTCAGTAAAATCCCATGTCCCTGAGCACTCTGGATAATGCAGAGAGGAATTTACTGTTTAGTATAGCCAAATACCCAAGGACAGTAAAGACTGAGTAATTTAAATCACTTTACTGCTTAAAGGAGAACTAAACCCTAAATATGAATATGGCTAAAAATGCCTTATTATATATACTGAACTTATTGCACCAGCCTAAAGTTTGTTTCTCAATAGCAGCGATGATCCAGAACATCAAACTTGTCACAGGGAGTCACCATCTTGAAAAATGTCTCTAACACTCACATGATTAGTGGACTCTGAGCAGCTGGTAAGAAGCTAAGCTTAGGGGTTGTCGCAAGAAGAAAACGAGGTTGGTCTGTAATTTTAAGATGATGCTACAGGGCCGATGATTAAATTCTGATGCTAACTGCACTGGTTTCTGTGCTGCCATGTAGTAACTTTCTGTATTAATTACAGTGTTATATTGTGACATTTATATTCTATGTGTACTCTATATTGTGAGTTATTGTGAGTTGGTCCCTAAGCTCAGTAAAGGACAGCAGCACAGAACATGTGCAGTGAATCAGCAGTAAAAAAGATGGGGAGCTACTGGGGCATCTTTGGATCTTTACTGCTAAAGGTCTATGGTTGCCCTGGGCTGGTATAGAAGCCCAAAACATTGTGCAAAATGTGTAGCCTAATTCTTTAGTTAAGCTAAGAATTCATTCTCCTTTAACTAAAATAAACTGATTGCTCTCCAGGGTCGGCACAATAAGTGCTGTTAATAAAAGCTTATATTTACTGTTCAGCCATATTCTGGTTCATTTAGAAAACAGTCTCTGTTTCACACTGTATAGGCCTGTTTATTAAAATTGTAATTTTGTAATTAATTGGTCTCTATAAAAATGTATTGCATAAAACAGCTCATGTGTAAAAACCTGCTTCATGTAAATAAACCATTTTCATCTTTATATACTTTTTAGTAAAGTGCACCATTGGGTAATCCTAAATAGGAAATGCCATTTTAAGAACTAAGGGCCACCCAATAGGATCCTACACGGTGCACACAAATAAACCATACATGTTAGGTCACATGAGCCGATTATAACGGACAAAGTTCTGTCTTTTGCTCCCACACTTCTTCCTGTTAGATCTCATATGAGACTTTATCCATTTTCACACTTTCTAGGTTTTCCCATTTTTTCTTTTTGTAAATTGATTTCATATGCTCCCATCCACCTCTCTCAGAATTGAGTCTCATTCTACATGAATAACTCTGTGGTTCACAGTCTGCCCTACTATGAAGGAATTTTCTCTGCTTTCTGTTCATTACTTTCACTGCAACATTTTCCAAATCGCTTTCACTTTTTACTAATATTTTATTGAATTTTACTTATAGAACAGAATGGGGATGCAACTTGCAAACAAATTGAACTTACAGAGTGCAAAAAAGCAGAGAAAAAGCAGAGTGCGAGATATGTATAAAAGCATGTGATTATGTACCTATCCCTCTGCTTCCCCCCAGCAGTTTTGTACCTATCCCTCTGCTTCCCCCCAGCAGTTTTGTACCTATCCCTCTGCTTCCCCCAGCAGCCCTGTATGGATCCCCTTCTGACCCCCAGCAACCACATCAAATGGATCCGTATGCTCTCCCCCCAGAGACCTCACTACTAGCCCTGTACATATTAGTTTTCCTCTTCCTGTCCTTTCTCCCCTAAGCCCTGTATTGTCCAGTTGTGCCATTAGATTTTTCCCTTCTGCCTTGTCTCTTTTTACCTCAGTTGCACATTTTTTCAGCTTCTTTTTGGCTCTTACAGATTAAGTTTTCTCTGTAACTTTCCCCATAAAATGCTGCCCATTACTTTTCCAAAATTAAGATGGCCAGGCAATAGTGTTCTAACATCAGCCTTGGGACCCCAACAGCGTATTGAAAGTAAGAACTGTACCTGCAGTCCCCTGAATCCCAGAGAAATGACACAAGTGGTTTGGACTTAACCTGTGAAATCACAGATTTATTAATAAGAGCAATGAGATGGAAAGTGGGGTCTGTAAATGGGTTCCCTCCCACCTGCGGCTTCAAGATAAACTCCTGATGGAGGGGCTGCACAAAGACAGAGCTTAGGATGGGAGAGGGGCCACTATGCCCTTTCCCTGAGAGCCGCAGCTGGGTAGAGAGCCCTTTGATCCTGAGGAAGGCAAAAAAAAACCTCTAAAAGCTTTGGCCAATCTGATTCTTTAGAGGTAAAAATTCCTTCCTGACCCCTTAACGGCGATCGGATTTGCTCCCAGGATCAATGCCCCTGATCTTGCTGGACAAGAATATGGCTGCATGCACATGAGCTTTCCAGCCACTTGGTGTCCTCTGCATTCCTCTCCGTTCCATTTGCCTCCTCGGTGGCCTGCAGACCCCCGCACCTGCAGCCCGACAGATGGACGGGAGAGGAATACAGAGGCCTCCTAGTGGCTGTAAGGCCCATGTATATATGCCATCTGATGGTAAATCTACCTGTACTGGGAGAAAAGAAGTCTGTCAGGTTATAATTCAGTCACAGCAGTCCTGGGTGCTCTGTAGGTGGTACATTGGGAAGATGCTGTTCACTGGGTGCTGTTCTTCCTCTGTTGATCTTGCTGGCTGATCTCCTGACAAACATCTGTAACAAATAGAGAAAATGGGAATTATTGGGGTTATGTGCCAGAATTTCTGGGTGCATCTCTGACATCAACCACTGCCATTCCAGCCTGCACCGGTTTCCTCTTATACATAGGAGTGAATATAGGAACTGGTTTTACAGTGAGGGTCTAATAGACCAGAAGTGAGCCAGCACTATATGAGAATGTATAGATAATAGATACCTGCCGCTATTGTTAGTATATTTAAGGGTAAATGTAACATCACAATACTCCTACCTGCTACATCCTGAGCATGACCAGATCTCAAAGCCGCCACCTCCTCCAATCACCATGAGCTGCTTCCTCTCCATGTTACTGCCACTGATCTCCTGATGACTTTTGGGAAGAGCCTCTTTCTTAGGTGTTTGCTTTGCTGCCATTCTTGGTTGGTGGTGGAACCAAGTCTGGAAAGGTTTCTGGAAACACACTTGGCATAAACTTGCACAATAAGATGTTGTTGGATGATACCAGGTGGCTGATTTTACCCATGCACTCCCGCCATAAGGGGCCTGAACAGTCTCTAGGGTGCACTCTATTCCAGGTGTCATATTGCAATATTTGGTCTGCAACTCTAAGGCAGCACTGAGCTAGGAGAGATGGTGGGTAGGCATGGAACCCATACCTTGTCATGCTCAGTGCTGCAATGCCTCTAGCAGCAGTGAAGGCATTGGCTGCTCTGTTGATTTTGGCAGCTGGACATTCCTTGTAGGACACTCTTCTAAGGGAAAAGTGTTCTAGGAAATACTCGATGGTGGGAGCCCTCAGACGGAAACACAACCTCCTTAATACCAATTTTTCTAAATAGTACATTAAGGGAGCTGTGAATCCATCTTCACAGAACAGCAAAAGAAACATATCTATTTTAGGGAAACTCTTCTCCATTACCTTGCAGGCCAAATAAAGACAAGTGGCACCTATGACCTTCAGGCTGGCAGCTTTTAGGGGAGTGCAGGCCAGAAACCTTTCCAGGTAGTTGACAGCAAGACACAGGGTCTCAAAGTCCAGTCTAAAGGCCCTGTGTGCAGCAATCATGGTGGTGATGACTTCCCTCCAAGATGTTTCATCGATGTCGCTGTGATTCCCTAAAAAGTTTTTAGGTGCGAAGTCCTCTTCCAGGCTCTTATTAAACATGTAGCACATTTCTCCATAATCCATGAAGTTCTGCAGTGTATCTGGCATCAGGTTTCCAAAGGTGCTCCATGGATCCAGTACAACTGTGCTGCTGCAGGTCCCTTGCCGGTTGCCCTCATACTTGGTGATTTTGTAACACCGAGGGTCATAATGGCTTCCCTCCTGGCTCTCAGGGATAGCTAATCTCTTTCGCTTTTTAATAAAAGTCTCCATAATGCTCTCTCTCTCTCAATTGCTGCTCTCTCCTCAACCGTCTCTCAGCAACTGTCTCTTTCCAACGGTTTCTCTCACCTGAGAGCTTTGTATATCCAGCATGTGCTCTACACCGATTGGCTGGAGATGTGTCTCATGGACAGAGCTTGAATCTTTCTATAACTCAAGCCAATTACTGACCTATAACTGCAGCTCTAGTGCCTCATTTTATGCCCCAATCTTAAATTAGGTTTTGGGTATCTCACTAAGAATCGGGGGAGATGAATACAAGTTTTGTGAATATGAAATACAGTGTGCTGTCTGGGGTAATAAGCTGGGAAGAAAAACTTAAAGTAGCTACATATAATCATAGTCCCTTGTTTTACACCCTTTTTATAATGTTTTTATATGGCTTTATTATATTGTTATATTCATGAGAGTGGTGGTTGATTGGTAGACATGGCTAGCACCAGGCCTGGATTTGTGGCCAGACAACAAAGGCCTGGGCCTAGGATGGCAAGCTGTCCACTAACCACATCTACATTTGGTGGGAGAAGTTGATAGTTGATTGAGTCTCCTGCCTGTTCAGTCCCCAGTGCCGGCAATTAGTGACCTGCAGCAGCGTGGAGTAGGGGTAAGAGTTATTACGTATGAGTGGCCTAGGGTGCTTTGGGTTGAAATCTGGCCCTGGCTAGAAGCACATAATGAGCCAAATTGGTACCAGAACCATAGTCATTCACTCTATTGGAATATTTGCTTGTTTAAAGATACCAGAATTTCATCAGCCTCAGTGCCTAAAGCAACAAGCCTGGTACAATACATATATCATAACACATTATTCAGAGGTTTGTACAAAATATATAGTATATACCCAAATTACAGTCTTTCACCCCTATTCAGGGCAGGCGTTAAATAAAGGGGAGGGGTGTCTCATCATTGTGGGATGTGAAGCCTAGCTAAGAGTTACAGTACTACAGCTGGATGGCATGTAGAACATCCCCAGTAACTATAATAGAATACACCCACCTTAAACTCATATTTCTGCAGCCTTTTCACTGAGACTCCTAGGACCATGACGGTCCGGGGCACAACAAAAGTCCTTTCTGTCCCTCCATAACAATGGCACTTCCCCATTCATTATCAATTCACACAGCTCAAGCGTATCCTCTTGCCCACACTGGTGTAAAATGGGTGAGGCCATAGCATTTACAGCTAGGGGGCATATCTAGATGGTTCTGCCCATTCTCACGCCCTTCACTGTAACCACGTGGCTTCCACACAAGGAACGTCTTCTGACAGGAGCGGAGAAGGAATCGATTTTTCGCAGAACAGTTCAATCTTTTCCCGACTTCCCTTCCACTGGAATCTGCTTTAGGTAAGACAGGACCACTGAGTCCTACCGTGAGTCTCGTTTGTGCTGCTTCTTTGTGTCTTTTTAAATCACATAAAAGTGATATATAAAATCTAGACAATATTGTGAAATATGATCTTTTCTCCAAGATATAACATTCTGCACAGACATTTAATTAAGTACACAACAGGAATTTTTATAAACACCCATATACTCTAAATTCAACCCTTGATAAATCTGCCCTAAGGCTCCTGCAACCTAACAAACAACTCAATGCAAAACAATCAGTGACTCCAATCAAAAAAAACATGAAAAGAAAAGTAAGATAAAAATAAATAAAACGAGGAAACCAAAGTCAGGCCCTCCCCTGACAAATAACAAACGGTAGCATATGCAACATCATAGTGATAATATAGTATTTGATAATATAGTATCCTCCATGTCTGTATGCACCGATCAAACCTTCTTCAGGTTTCATACACATCTGCATTTTTGTTACCATTGTAGAGTGATTGATTTCACTATGTTCACTTGCTCTGATTATCCTTATAAATGTTTTTTCATAAATTCCTATGGTAATCACCAGGCCACCAAGGCCCGGGCCGAGGGCGGCAGGATTTTAGGGGGGCGGCATGCTGCTCAACCACACCCACATTTTTTCAGAAACACTGGGGATGCACATGAGATATGATAGTTGTTTAAATTTCCTGTGCACCAATACCCATTGCTCTGCTCTCAATGTCCAAAATGTACCCAAATAAAACTACTTGTTAGCATATGGTTACTAATTCGTGGCTCCATATCAACTAGCTGAGTAAGCTTTAAATTTCCTATTGTCTCCCAATATGTTCCCTAGCGAAAGCAGCAGAAACAAAATATTCCCTACAACATAGCCCTAAAAGACAATTTAGGTATAAAAAAAGCAGAGCAGTACCTCCTTCAGGTAGGCTAAGTTGTCCTATCCAGAAGCATTTGAAGAAGGGGGTTGGCTGAGGTTTCAGTAAAACTTCACAATGAGTGCCATTTGGAGATATTTTGTTAAGATGGGTTGAAAAATTACCAAAGTCCGTCAAGTTCAATCCCTCCAAAATAAAACCCAGCGCACATACCTACACACACTCACTGAAACTATACGGTTTACCAATATTTATACTAACTATCCAAGCCATTCTTAAAGGCATTAACTGAATCAGTCATCACAACATCACCCGGCAGTGCATTCCACAACCTCACTGTCCTGACTGTGAAGCCCCCTACGTTGCTTCAGATGAAAGTTCTTTTCTTCTAGTCTAAAGGGGTGGCCTCTGGTACGGTGATCCACTTTATGGGTAAAAAGGTCCCCTGCTATTTGTCTATAATGATCTCTAATGTACCTAAAGCCAAATATATATATATATATATATATATATATATATATATATATATATATATGTATGTTTAAAGGCTTGAGCACACACTCAAGCTTTCACCTGGGTGCAAAACAGGACGGCTTATATAACAATAGAATGCTGATGCACACCAGGGTTTTTCTTTCAAAATTTACTTCTTTATTTGATCGACGTTTCGGTCCACGTCTGGGACCTTTATCAAGACATAAAGTATATATATACATACATATATATATATATATATATATATATATATATATATATATATATAGATATATATATATATTATATATATATATATATATAATCAAAAAGAAAACCGCACCAAACAGGTCTTTATATGAAAAATACAAAAGGTTTTATTTGATCAGCGTTTCGGCTCAACAGCTGCAGCCGTCTTCTTAGCTCCTGAAGACGGCTCCAGCTGTTGAGCCGAAACGTTGATCAAATAAAACCTTTTGTTTTTTGGTCACCTGTTTGGTGCGGTTTTCTTTTTGATTATTACTATTGTTGTTTTTAACCAGCGCACAGGCATTGTTTTATGTTTGTCCGTGTGCACCATGTCTAAGCTTTTTATATATATATATATATATATATATATATATATATATATATATATATATATATATATATATATATATATATATACACATATATATATATATATATATATATATATATATATAGGGACAGAGTAAAAATAATCTGAGAAAGACAATTATTCTTTTAAGTCTTTTAGTACAGGTAAGGGATATGAAAACCCGTTATCCAGAAAACTCCAAATTATGGAAGGGCTGTCTCCCATAGACTCCATTATAATTAAATAGTCCAACTTTTTAAAAATAGTTTCCCTTTTCTGTGTAATAATAAAACAGAAGCTTGTACTTGATCCCAACTAATTAATCCTTATTGGAAGTAAAATCAGCCTATTGAGTTTATTTCATGTTTAAATGATTTTCTAGTGAACTTAATGTATGAAGATCCAAATTACAGAAAGATCAGTTATCCAGAAACCCCCACGGCTTGAGCATTTTGGATAACAGGTTCTATACCTGAACTCAAAGGATATAAGCACAGGAGTCTGAGTTAATGGCAAGGGTTAATCAGTGCAGCATTAAAGGGGTCATTAACTTTAATCTGGTGCAGAGAGCGATCTTTTGACAAACTTTGCAATTGTTTTTTTTATTGGTGGCTTGCGTTATTTATCTTTTTATTCAGTAACTCTCCAGTTTGCAATTTCAGCCGTTTTTTGCAGAAGGAGAGCTAAACTCGATGCATGATTTTCTGGTTTTCTATACACATAGGTGAGCCAAAAATATAGCGATTAAGGGCATCTGTATGAGAACTTTAGGGGGAGGTAGTGAATACATTTTGCCTTTCCTTGTCCTTTAAGTCCTTTGAGGTGGTGTACCGTATATATATATATATATATATATATTTAGTCAAAAATTCCACCGGCACTCACCCTCAATATATCAAGTCCCGGGTGCTCCTCAGGGGGGAACAAATAGATGCAATCAGGAGCACTCACGGTTGTAGTGATCAAAGTGTATCTTTTATTGGAGTATTACAAACTACCCCACATCAACGCGTTTCGGTTCTCTCAGAACTCTCCTGACGACGGTTCTGAGAGAACCGAAACGCGTTGATGTGGGGTAGTTTGTAATACTCCAATAAAAGATACACTTTGATCACTACAACCGTGAGTGCTCCTGATTGCATCTATATATATATATATATATATATATATTTATATATATATAAAAATGGCAGATGTGGGCCGCACACCCTGAAGGGAGGACGAGACCTGGGTGCCCATGCGATGAGGAATCATACAAAGGTTAGAAGGTGATGGCACTCACAGGATTTGAGAAAGCAACAACTGGATAAAAAAAGAAAAAAAGTTTATTGATCCAACGTTTCGGTCCCACACAAGGACCTTTTTCAAGGAAACACAGTGCAGTGACAGAGTACACCTTTTATAGCCAGAAAGAGGCTATGTGCAAATAAAACCACACCCCCATTGATGACATCACAAGTGACCACCCACCATGTGGTTAAAAACACTTACTGGTTGTAACAATGGGCCCTGAAAGCTGCTGTCCCTATAAGGACCAACTTGCACACCATAGGGGCCCCCAGCCTGGGTATTTACAAGGGTCAACGGATACTGACAGTGCCACGCCTAGCACAGTAGAGGTGGGCGAGCCACTGGTGGGCATCGGACTGGGGCAATACACATTCACCAAAACCCCACTATGTAGGGGAGGTGGAAAGCTTAAATTCCAGGGCCAATTAGAATAACCATAAAATTGGTCATGGCGATATAAACCCTTGGTACCTGCATTAAGGCCTACCATTAAAAGGGTTAGACGCCAATATAGCCCAAATAGACCTCACACTGCTATCAGTTAAAGCAGGTAGGTCGTACAGCAACTGTGTTTGCCGTTCGTCCTTGCCCACATATCTGTGTGTTGCACAGTCCTATTGTTTCCCCATCCCCAGCAAAGGTGTGTCTAGAGTGTCCTGTCCAGCTTGCAGCAAACAGAAACCACTTACATGTGTCCTAAACCAGAAAAGTGTGGATACAATGGTGTGGGTTAAACGGAACGTAGAATAAGTTATACGGACAGTAGAGGGTCCACCTCAGAACCTATAAAAGGAAGTATAATGCCAAGAATATTATACAAAAAAATGGTAAACACAATGGTCTAGGAGCTTCTTTGTACAAAGAATTATGCACCCAACCGGCTGCATAAGAGTCCAACGGCCCAGGTGTCTAAGGGAGATTAATGTCCATAGTCAAATAAAACATTCAAGTGGTAAGGACTCATTCAGACCCCTAGGGGTTAGAGTGTCCAGTTTGAAGATCCATCGCGACTCTCTGCGTAGTAGTGCGCTGTCCCTGTCACCACCTCTACTTAGAGGTGGCTGATGATCGATGGCCATACACTTAAACGTGGGGAGACCGTGGCCCTGGGATAAGAAATGTCTGGCCACTGGTTGGGTAGCCTTACCCTCCCTTAGTGCCTTACTAATGGCAGAACGATGGTTGCTGATCCTTTCTCTTAATGTGGTGGTAGTTTTCCCGACATAGTAAAGTCCACAAGGGCAAATAATGATATACACCATAAAGGTGGAAGTGCAAGTCAATCTATGTGTGATCTTTATTCTCTTCCCCATATATGGATGAGGAAAATCTGGCCCACTCAACAAGCAGCGACAGGTGGTGCAGTCCGGGCATCTGTAGCACCCAAGTTTTTTGTTTGTGGCTAGCCAATCCTTGCGAGCGACTGTCGGTCCCTTGAAATCCGTCACCATCAAGATGTCTTTGAGGTTTTTGTTGCGTCTGTATCCCATCATTGGGGTTGGTGCTTGAAATAGGGCCAAGGAATCATCCATAGCAACCATGGGCCAATTTGTCTTTATCTTCTTCGAAAGAGTGTCCGCTGCAGGGGTGTATGTAGTGGTGAAGATCAGAGGCACCTCCCTATTCGATTTGGTATGGTCTTTGTTCAGGAGGGATGCTTGTGTATGCTGCATAGCCTTATTTAGTTGTGTATCGAGAAGATCACGTGCGTAGCCCCTGTCCCGAAATTTCTTGTACATTGCCCGTAGTTGAGTGTTGGCAGAGCTTTGGTCTGTGTTGTTCCTGATGACCCTCAAGAATTGGGAGTATGGGATGCCCCTCACTGTGGCCAGGGGGATGGTTGCTAGATGCATGGAGAAGTGAGTTGCGGTCAGTTGGTTTGTGAAACAATTTGGTGCCCAGACCCCCCTCACGTTTATAAATATGTAGATCCAAAAAGTCAATTTCTTGAGCATGAAAGCTCATTGTCAGTTTAATGGGTGTGTCCAGGGTATTGAGATCGTTGTGGAAGTCCACCAAGGCTTGTTCACTCCCAGTCCAGATAAAGAACAAATCATCTATGTAGCGAAAGTAAGACAAAATCGAGGAGCCCAGTAGAGGTGAAATGTTCTCTGTTTCAAAGTTTAGCATAAATAAATTGGCGTATGACGGTGCCAGGGCACTGCCCATTGCGGTCCCCGAGACCTGCAGAAAAAAAGAATTTTCAAAGCGAAAAAAGTTTCTAGTTAATGTAAGTTCCAACAGCTGTAATAGAAATTCACTGGGAACTTTAGCATCAGGAGAGGTCAAGAGAGCCCTTCTGCAGGCTTCTAACCCTTGATCATGTGGAATCACAGTGTACAGGCTCTTAACGTCCATGGTGACTAGGAGGCATTGGGTAGGGATGTCCCCTAGTTCGTACAATTTTTTGATCACATGGGTAGAGTCTTGTGTAAAGGATGGCATGGATCTCACATGGGATTGCAGAAAGGAGTCCACAAAAGTAGAGACAGGTTGGTATAATGAGTCCACTGCTGAGATAATTGGTCGACCAGGGGGGGCCGATTGGGATTTGTGTATCTTAGGTAATGTATAAATGATGGGAGTCCTTGGATGCTCAGTTATCAGGAAATGCAGGGTGTCGGTGCTGATCCAACCTGCCCCATGTGCCACCTTCAGGCAGTCATCTAGTTCCCTTTTAAATTTCAATGTGGGGTCGACAAGTAAAGGTTTGTATGTGGACTGATCTGACAACTGTGTAAGGATTTCTTCACGGTAGAAGTTGTAGTCAAGTAAAACGATCGCACCTCCTTTATCCGCTGGTCTGATTACTAAATCTTTATCCTTCTTGAGGGTCCCAATTGCCTCCCTTTCTGTGCATGAAAGGTTGGGGTATCCATGATGCTGGCGAGTGATATAAGTAGCTTCATTATTCAGAACTTTAGTAAAAGTCTGAATGGCAGCGGGTGTATTGTGTATTGCCCCAGTCCGATGCCCACCAGTGGCTCGCCCACCTCTACTGTGCTAGGCGTGGCACTGTCAGTATCCGTTGACCCTTGTAAATACCCAGGCTGGGGGCCCCTATGGTGTGCGAGTTGGTCCTTATAGGGACAGCAGCTTTCAGGGCCCATTGTTACAACCAGTAAGTGTTTTTAACCACATGGTGGGTGGTCACTTGTGATGTCATCAATGGGGGTGTGGTTTTATTTGCACATAGCCTCTTTCTGGCTATAAAAGGTGTACTCTGTCACTGCACTGTGTTTCCTTGAAAAAGGTCCTTGTGTGGGACCGAAACGTTGGATCAATAAACTTTTTTTCTTTTTTTATCCAGTTGTTGCTTTCTCAAATCCTGTGAGTGCCATCACCTTCTAACCTTTATATATATATATATATATATATATATATATATATATATATATATATATATATATATATATATATATTTTTTTTTTTGTTTTTTTTTGTTTTTTTTTGCACTTCATTACACCTTTTTTTTTTTTAAATTGCATATTAAACAACCCCCTCCCCTCCAGTTAGGCAGCATTCAAGCACAGAAGAGTGGGTGGAAATCCTTGATTTGGTCCAGAAATTTCCCTCTCCGTTTCGCATTGTCTGAATGAATATTTAAAAAGGTCAGCGTACTCTGTGAATATTGCTTGTAAAACTTCAGGGTGATTTAAAATGCAATCTTTTTTGGAGCGATTGATGTGGTTGGAGGTGTATTTAAACGCACACTAAAGGATGTTCTGGAATCTTTAACCCCCAACCTTGTCAAGTTGATATCCATTCTTGTTCTCCGGGTCCATATAAATCAGGGATATTATATAAAGAAGCAGTATGATCGTTAGATTAAAATCCTTCGAATCGTTCGATTCGAAGGATTTTATTGTTCGATCAAAGGATTTTATTGTTCGATCGAAGGATAATTCCGATCGAACTATCTGTGCTAAATCCTTCAACTTCGATATTCGAAGTCGAAGGATTTTCATTTCTAGTCGAATATCGAGGGTTAATTAACCCTCGATATTCGACCCATAGTGAATCGGCCCCTAAAAATTCTTTTTTTTACTATAAGATCCAAATTTTAAGTGAAAAAAAAACAAACATTTTTCAGGATCTATTAAACCCTGAGGCTGCAAAGAGTCCGAATCCGAAAATCCGGCATCTCAGACCTGCCGAGGCTGTATATAAATCAATGGGAGAGGTACCTATCTTATTTAGAAGTTTCTGTGGTTTGCATTGAAATCGGACTTTTTCAGGACAAAAATCCAAAAAATTCAGGCTTTTCGGGAAAAAGGCCAAAAAATTTAACAGGGATAGTATCTGAAAGATTGTCTCCCACAGACTCCATTATATCCAAATAATCCAAAGATTTGTAAAAAAAAAATGTTTTCTTTAATAATAAAACAGTACCTTGTACTTGTATGGAAGTACAACAAGCTTATTGTTTTTTTATAATGTTAACATGATTTTCTAGTAGACTTAAGGTATGAAGATCCAAATTAAGGAAAGATCCATTTTCAGTAAAATCCCATGTCCCTGAGCACTCTGGATAATGCAGAGAGGAATTTACTGTTTAGTATAGCCAAATACCCAAGGACAGTAAAGACTGAGTAATTTAAATCACTTTACTGCTTAAAGGAGAACTAAACCCTAAATATGAATATGGCTAAAAATGCCTTATTATATATACTGAACTTATTGCACCAGCCTAACGTTTCAGTTTCTCAATAGCAGAGATGATCCAGAACATCAAACTTGTCACAGGGAGTCACCATCTTGAAAAATGTCTCTAACACTCACATGATTAGTGGACTCTGAGCAGCTGGTAAGAAGCTAAGCTTAGGGGTTGTCGCAAGAAGAAAACGAGGTTGGTCTGTAATTATAAGATGATGCTACAGGGCCGATGATTAAATTCTGATGCTAACTGCACTGGTTTCTGTGCTGCCATGTAGTAACTTTCTGTATTAATGACAGTGTTATATTGTGACATTTATATTCTATGTGTACTCTATATTGTGAGTTGGTCCCTAAGCTCAGTAAAGGACAGCAGCACAGAACACGTGCAGTGAATCAGCAGTAAAAAAGATGGGGAGCTACTGGGGCATCTTTGGAGACACAGATCTTTACTGCTAAAGGTCTATGGTTGCCCTGGGCTGGTATAGAAGCCCAAAACATTGTGCAAAATGTGTAGCCTAATTCTTTAGTTAAGCTAAGAATTCATTCTCCTTTAACTAAAATAAACTGATTGCTCAGGGTCGGCACAATAAGTGCTGTTAATAAAAGCTTATATTTACTGTTCAGCCATATTCTGGTTCATTTAGAAAACAGTCTCTGTTTCACACTGTATAGGCCTGTTTATTAAAATTGTAATTTTGTAATTAATTGGTCTCTATAAAAATGTATTGCATAAAACAGCTCATGTGTAAAAACCTTCTTCATGTAAATAAACCATCTTCATCTTTATATACTTTTTAGTAAAGTGCACCATTGGGTAATCCTAAATAGGAAATGCCATTTTAAGAACTAAGGGCCACCCAATAGGATCCTACACGGTGCACACAAACAAACCATACATGTTAGGTCACATGAGCCGATTAACGGACAAAGTTCTGTCTTTTGCTCCCACACTTCTTCCTGTTAGATCTCATATGAGACTTTATCCATTTTCACACTTTCTAGGTTTTCCCATTTTTTTCTTTTTGTAAATTGATTTCATATGCTCCCATCCACCTCTCTCAGAATTGAGTCTCATTCTACATGAATAACTCTGTGGTTCACAGTCTGCCCTACTATGAAGGAATTTTCTCTGCTTTCTGTTCATTACTTTCACTGCAACATTTTCCAAATCGCTTTCACTTTTTACTAATATTTTATTGAATTTTACTTATAGAACAGAATGGGGATGCAACTTGCAAACAAATTGAACTTACAGAGTGCAAAAAAGCAGAGAAAAAGCAGAGTGCGAGATATGTATAAAAGCATGTGATTATGTACCTATCCCTCTGCTTCCCCCCAGCAGTTTTGTACCTATCCCTCTGCTTCCCCCCAGCAGTTTTGTACCTATCCCTCTGCTTCCCCCAGCAGCCCTGTATGGATCCCCTTCTGACCCCCAGCAACCACATCAAATGGATCCGTATGCTCTCCCCCCAGAGACCTCACTACTAGCCCTGTACATATTAGTTTTCCTCTTCCTGTCCTTTCTCCCCTAAGCCCTGTATTGTCCAGTTGTGCCATTAGATTTTTCCCTTCTGCCTTGTCTCTTTTTACTTCAGTTGCACATTTTTTCAGCTTCTTTTTGGCTCTTACAGATTAAGTTTTCTCTGTCACTTTCCCCATAAAATGCTGCCCATTACTTTTCCAAAATTAAGATGGCCAGGCAATAGTGTTCTAACATCAGCCTTGGGACCCCAACAGTGTATTGAAAGTAAGAACTGTACCTGCAGTCCCCTGAATCCCAGAGAAATGACACAAGTGGTTTGGACTTAACCTGTGAAATCACAGATTTATTAATAAGAGCAATGAGATGGAAAGTGGGGTCTGTAAATGGGTTCCCTCCCACCTGCGGCTTCAAGATAAACTCCTGATGGAGGGGCTGCACAAAGACAGAGCTTAGGATGGGAGAGGGGCCACTATGCCCTTTCCCTGAGAGCCGCAGCTGGGTAGAGAGCCCTTTGATCCTGAGGAAGGCAAAAAAAACCTCTAAAAGCTTTGGCCAATCTGATTCTTTAGAGGTAAAAATTCCTTCCTGACCCCTTAACGGCGATCGGATTTGCTCCCAGGATCAATGCCCCTGATCTTGCTGGACAAGAATATGGCTGCATGCACATGAGCTTTCCAGCCACTTGGTGTCCTCTGCATTCCTCTCCGTTCCATTTGCCTCCTCGGTGGCCTGCAGACCCCCGCACCTGCAGCCCGACAGATGGACGGGAGAGGAATACAGAGGCCTCCTAGTGGCTGTAAGGCCCATGTATATATGCCATCTGATGGTAAATCTACCTGTACTGGGAGAAAAGAAGTCTGTCAGGTTATAATTCAGTCACAGCAGTCCTGGGTGCTCTGTAGGTGGTACATTGGGAAGATGCTGTTCACTGGGTGCTGTTCTTCCTCTGTTGATCTTGCTGGCTGATCTCCTGACAAACATCTGTAACAAATAGAGAAAATGGGAATTATTGGGGTTATGTGCCAGCATTTCTGGGTGCATCTCTGACATCAACCACTGCCATTCCAGCCTGCACCGGTTTCCTCTTATATATAGGAGTGAATATAGGAACTGGTTTTACAGTGAGGGTCTAATAGACCAGAAGTGAGCCAGCACTATATGAGAATGTATAGATAATAGATACCTGCCGCTATTGTTAGTATATTTAAGGGTAAATGTAACATCACAATACTCCTACCTGCTACATCCTGAGCATGACCAGATCTCAAAGCCGCCACCTCCTCCAATCACCATGAGTTGCTTCCTCTCCATGTTACTGCCACTGATCTCCTGATGACTTTTGGGAAGAGCCTCTTTCTTAGGTGTTTGCTTTGCTGCCATTCTTGGTTGGTGGTGGAACCAAGTCTGGAAAGGTTTCTGGAAACACACTTGGCATAAACTTGCACAATAAGATGTTGTTGGATGATACCAGGTGGCTGATTTTACCCATGCACTCCCGCCATAAGGGGCCTGAACAGTCTCTAGGGTGCACTCTATTCCAGGTGTCATATTGCAATATTTGGTCTGCAACTCTAAGGCAGCACTGAGCTAGGAGAGATGGTGGGTAGGCATGGAACCCATACCTTGTCATGCTCAGTGCTGCAATGCCTCTAGCAGCAGTGAAGGCATTGGCTGCTCTGTTGATTTTGGCAGCTGGACATTCCTTGTAGGACACTCTTCTAAGGGAAAAGTGTTCTAGGAAATACTCGATGGTGGGAGCCCTCAGACGGAAACACAACCTCCTTAATACCAATTTTTCTAAATAGTACATTAAGGGAGCTGTGAATCCATCTTCACAGAACAGCAAAAGAAACATATCTATTTTAGGGAAACTCTTCTCCATTACCTTGCAGGCCAAATAAAGACAAGTGGCACCTATGACCTTCAGGCTGGCAGCTTTTAGGGGAGTGCAGGCCAGAAACCTTTCCAGGTAGTTGACAGCAAGACACAGGGTCTCAAAGTCCAGTCTAAAGGCCCTGTGTGCAGCAATCATGGTGGTGATGACTTCCCTCCAAGATGTTTCATCGATGTCGCTGTGATTCCCTAAAAAGTTTTTAGGTGCGAAGTCCTCTTCCAGGCTCTTATTAAACATGTAGCACATTTCTCCATAATCCATGAAGTTCTGCAGTGTATCTGGCATCAGGTTTCCAAAGGTGCTCCATGGATCCAGTACAACTGTGCTGCTGCAGGTCCCTTGCCGGTTGCCCTCATACTTGGTGATTTTGTAGCACCGAGGGTCATAATGGCTTCCCTCCTGGCTCTCAGGGATAGCTAATCTCTTTCGCTTTTTAATAAAAGTCTCCATAATGCTCTCTCTCTCTCAATTGCTGCTCTCTCCTCAACCGTCTCTCAGCAACTGTCTCTTTCCAACGGTTTCTCTCACCTGAGAGCTTTGTATATCCAGCATGTGCTCTACACCGATTGGCTGGAGATGTGTCTCATGGACAGAGCTTGAAGTGAATCTTTCTATAACTCAAGCCAATTACTGACCTATAACTGCAGCTCTAGTGCCTCATTTTATGCCCCAATCTTAAATTAGGTTTTGGGTATCTCACTAAGAATCGGGGGAGATGAATACAAGTTTTGTGAATATGAAATACAGTGTGCTGTCTGGGGTAATAAGCTGGGAAGAAAAACTTAAAGTAGCTACATATAATCATAGTCCCTTGTTTTACACCCTTTTTATAATGTTTTTATATGGCTTTATTATATTGTTATATTCATGAGAGTGGTGGTTGATTGGTAGACATGGCTAGCACCAGGCCTGGATTTGTGGCCAAACAACAAAGGCCTGGGCCTAGGATGGCAAGCTGTCCACTAACCACATCTAAATTGGGTGGGAGAGGTTGATAGTTGATTGAGTCTCCTGCCTGTTCAGTCCCCAGTGCCGGCAATTAGTGACCTGCAGCAGCGTGGAGTAGGGGTAAGAGTTATTACGTATGAGTGGCCTAGGGTGCTTTGGGTTGAAATCTGGCCCTGGCTAGAAGCACATAATGAGCCAAATTGGTACCAGAACCATAGTCATTCACTCTATTGGAATATTTGCTTGTTTAAATATACCAGAATTTCATCAGCCTCAGTGCCTAAAGCAACAAGCCTGGTACAATACATATATCATAACACATTATTTAGAGGTTTGTACAAAATATATAGTATATACCTAAATCACAGTCTTTCACCCCTATTCAGGGCAGGCGTTAAATAAAGGGGAGGGGTGTCTCATCATTGTGGGGTGTGAAGCCTAGCTAAGAGTTACAGTACTACAGCTGGATGGCATGTAGAACATCCCCAGTAACTATAATAGAATACACCCACCTTAAACTCATATTTCTGCAGCCTTTTCACGGAGACTCCTAGGACCATGACGGTCCGGGGCACAACAAAAGTCCTATCTGTCCCTCCATAACAATGGCACTTCCCCATTCATTATCAATTCACACAGCTCAAGCGTATCCTCTTGCCCACACTGGTGTAAAATGGGTGAGGCCATAGCATTTACAGCTAGGGGGCATATCTAGATGGTTCTGCCCATTCTCACGCCCTTCACTGTAACCACATTGCTTCCACACAAGGAACGTCTTCTGACAGGAGCGGAGAAGGAATCGATTTTTCGCAGAACAGTTCAAGCTTTTCCCGACTTCCCTTCCACTGGAATCTGCTTTAGGTAAGACAGGACCACTGAGTCCTACCGTGAGTCTCGTTTGTGCTGCTTCTTTGTGTCTTTTTAAATCACATAAAAGTGATATATAATATCTAGACAATATTGTGAAATATGATCTTTTCTCCAAGATATAACATTCTGCACAGACATTTAATTAAGTAAACAACAGGAATTTTTATAAACACCCATATACTCTAAATTCGACCCGCTCGCCTAAACTGAGTGAGAGCAGAGAGGTGGGCAGAGAGGTGGGAGCAGCAGTAGATGGCAGCGCTCGCTTGCAGGTTTAGCACCGATCTCTAGATGAATCCCGTCATTGTGCTGCTGCTTATTCCTTCATCTCCCGAGTGCGCTGCTCATAGACAGCTGGTTCCTCATCCGCACACTCAAAGAGCCTCTAGTTCTCCCCCTCCCGAATCTTATTCAGAGAGATTTGCGGGGCAGTGGCCCAACAAATAGGAGGGATTGGCACCAAATGGAAGGAACTGTTTGAGCACGAGCGCACCGTCCTCATGTGGTTCCATCCTTCTCAGTTAAGGAAACTCCCAACACACTGGCAATTAGTGTATAACTTGCATTTATATTATTTTTGCCAAAGTGCATAACCTTGCATTTATCAACATTGAACCTCATTTTCCAGTTTGCTGCCCAGTTTTCCAGTTTAGACAAATCACTCTGCAAAGTGGCAGCATCCTGCATGGAACCTATAGTTCTGCACAATTTAGTATCATCTGCAAAAATAGAAACAGTACTTTCAATGCCCACCTCCAGGTCATTAATCAACAAGTTGAAAAGCAAGGGACCTAGTACAGAGAGCCCTGCGGTACTCCACTAACAACACTGGTCCAATTAGAAAATGTTCCATTTACCACCACTCTGTGTAGACTATCTTTTAGCCAGTTCCCTATCCAGGTACAAATACTATGTTCCAGGCCAACATTCCTTAATTTAACCAGTAACCTTCTGTGTGGTACTCTATCAAAAGCTTTAGTTATAGGCTATGTTGTCCACCCTTACCCTCTTACTCTATACATTAAAGGACAAGGAAAACCCACATCATTGGCAGCTGTCAATTTGTTAGTCACCCCCCCCCCGTGACTTGCTTACTTTTTGCCTTAGGGGTAGTTTCCTCAAGGCCATTGCACCACAGAAATCTCTGGCTCAGTTTCTAGCTATCTTTGTAAGGCCATTACAGGGGAATAGATCAGTGTAGCCTTGCTGAAATGGTTAGCTCTGGTTACCTACAGGTCGGTAATAGCCCATACCCACACATTTCTGTTCAATCATTTTGGTAAGTGTCAGCTTTCATAAATATTATTTATTTCATAAATAACAGAGATACAACTGCAGACAAGTGAAATGAAACTGCATTTTACTGAGAAAAATGGTTTTGCTACAAATACGTAATAAATTGTATTACTTTTCAAAAAACAGCATTTATCATCAAAACTTCTAGTATTTAGCATGTTCTGCAAAATAACACAAGTAACAGAGACACAGTGTAACAACTAGACAAACAGACAATATCCACTAACCATGTGCAATTTCTTCTTCCATCTTGCCATAGGATGGCACAGTCTTGAAAGAAAAGAAAGCATCCAGCTGCTTTATTCCAGCAAACGGAGCTTCAAAAGCTGTCCTGCCTTAATACTGCCATTCTGAACATGGCCTGTCCCAAATACCAGGAAACGGGCAGTTGTCAATAAAGGGAAAGTTCCTCCAGTTTGCCTTGCAATTGAGTAGATTCCGGTTTTTGTAGAGTTTATTATCCTCCACTTCAGCTTGGAATGTCCGGCAGTAATTGCAACCATGATGATTTCAGGTGCCATTTTAATCCTTCTCAACAGAACAATGGGAGGGGGAATTAAAGCAGTTATGTCAAATTGTATTACAAAAAAAGAAACAGCAGAACAAGGACAAACCAATAAGCAGCCTACAACCAACAAAATGAAGTATTTGCATTGTTCATTTGAGGTAAAAGATTTGCCTTCATGCACAAATAATAACATCACTATCTAAGAAAGGTGCTGCACAAAGCTTCATTAGAAGGCATTGGATACAAGTGATGTGAGCAGTGCAGGAAGGGGCGCTTCTTGCTAACCTGATGTGTACAAGGCAATGGGGAGATAAGGGGCATGGAATAAAGTGGCAGATAATAAAGGAATATGTAAAAGACCAGAAAGTGTTGAACATTCCTGACATTTGCAGCAATGCAGATAGTTATAACTACAACAATGAGCTAAACCCTTTTGGCAAGTACAAGTGTTAATCACTGAGAGATCTTCCTACCGACTTTAAATGTCCACTCCTGATCAAAAGAGAGATAAACGGTTGAAGTTATGTGCAAAAGGCTCTCATGCAAGGCATCATTAGTCCATACACTGGAACACTACACTGATACAGGGAAAGAAACCCAGGCAATGATACAGTCAATATGACTCCCACCCAAATTATATCCATCGTTGGAAATTGTAAGGGTAGTCCATATATTATATTATTTAAAAGAAGCCTTTTCTGGAATGGCAATGTTGTACAAATCAGCATCTGCCATAAACTTATGGATTTTATCACTTAAAGGATCAGTAATGCCAAAAAATTCAAATGTTTTAAACGTTATGAAAATATAATGTACTGGTAAAACTAGTGTGTTTGCTTCAGAAACTCTACTATAGTTTATATAACAAGATGCGGTGTTGAAATGGAGGCAGCCATTCAAGCTGGAAAAAGGAGAAAAGGCACAGGACACATAGCAGATAACAGATAAGCTCTGTAGTATACAATGGGATTCTTTGGAAATTATCTGTTATCTACTGTGTATCTTGTACTTGAATGGCTGCCCCCATGGCTACACAGGAGCTTGTTTATATAAATTATAGTAGAGTTTCTGTAGCAAACACACCAGTTTTACCAGTGCAGAGCAACACTACATTATATTTTCATAAATTTTTTGGTGTTACTGTTTTAAGAGGGGTGGGGTGGCTGATTTTAAAACATTCAGACTCACGTACACTAATCTCTGATGGTTGGGTACAAATAAATGGCAAATGTGCATTGTTCCAAGGTAATGTGCAGCAAAAAAGCAGCTTTATTCCTCTATTCTAGATTCATTTAAGCAACACATTTATGTGACCACAATACTATCCCCCAAGAGCAATTATTGAAGATAACACGTTGTGTGAGTATGCTCTTTTGCACAAAATCAGATTTTGCATTTTGTATTCCTCTCTCCACAAGAGAACACATACAAACCTATACACTCTATATGTATTTGTGAATATTTCAGAAATATTTACTGTTAATTTGTGCTAAACATTGGTTACCCGATTTTCAAGTTCTGAGTAATGGAATGAACGCCCATTTTATTGATTAATCTGCCTCAAGTTACAATCAGCAGAGTTCAAAATTAAGAGGGAAACTGCATTTTTAAGGAAACCATGCCCATCTGGCACCCAAACCGTGTTTGTGCCATTACGCAGTCTTAATAAAAGAGGATTTGGTTACATTTAGGAAATGCATTGTTGCATGAAGTAATAATTTTAGTGGCAGTCATGTGATTGTAGCACAAGGGGGCATGTTTACTAACATTGGAGATAAATATCTGGAGAGATTTCTGGAGATGTTGCCCATGGCAACCAATCAGATCTTTTCTTTTGTTTTCTAACATGGCTGTGGCTGTTTAAATCTAATTGCTGATTGGTTGCCATGGGCAATATCTCCAGAAATCTCTCCAGATATTTATCTCCAATGTTAGTAAACATGCCCCATAATCCCCCTCCTGCTTGTATTGAGGAAAGGGCACTGTCACACATTAAAGCAATTATTCAGTGTAAAAACAATGAAAAATATGTTTCCATAAGTAGCATAGAAGGCCAATTACATCACTCCCTAAACTAAACATATTAATTATTTTGTTTGTATTTTCTTTTTTTAAAATCTGCAACCTTCTTAATGCCTGACATTGTTTTCTTAAGAGTTTTGAATTGCTACGGCCATCAGCCTCCTAGCAAGTAAATATTTTTTACTTCCTTGTTTTGCGACAAAAAGTCACGAGATTTTCCTTCCGGTCCATAATTTGGATATGCAAATTATGATTTGGATTCGGTTCAGCTGGGCAGAAGGATTCAGCCGAATCCTGCTGAAATAGGCTGAATCCTGGATTCGGTGCATCCCTAGCTTATAGTGCAGTGTTTGGAAGAGGAAGAATTGAACAGTTGCTCAGGAGGCAAATTCACTAAAGGGTGAATTTTCCCACACTTCGCCAGGCGCAAATTCCTCATCACTATGCTAATTCACTAAAAATGCTGCGTCTCAGCAGCCGAACGTTGGCGAAGTTTCACTAGCATTAATTCGTCAGCATTACTTGCCAATCTTTCAATTCTGCCTAGCAAAAATTCATTAGTACTTTTACACTTAGGCCAATTTAAATAGGGCGGGTACATATAGGTCGTATATATGTCTTTATTAGAGATGTTGGTGCAAATGCTTGAAATGGGCACTTATTATAACAAATGTCCACGGAAGCAAAATAAAGACAAAAGAGATTCTCTAATGCCCTACACATGAGACCAGCCTACAATAAATGTGGCATGCCCCTTACATTTGTTAAAAAAAATTGTTAACACAAAACTCCTTAATAGTTAGAACTTTTGAAGGCAATCCCACTTTAAAAAATTAAAAGACACCAGCGTTTTTTACAACTTTTATGCATTTCCGGTGTATAGGATATGATTTAGGAGGATGTAGCTTCATCTTATCAGTTGGCCAGGTCTAAAGTGGCGAATTTAACTCTGGCGAAAGAGGTAACGTTATGTAAAATTTGCAGGAGTTACGACTGTTCGTCTGTGCGAAAATGCGCCTGGCGATAGGGCGCAAAACTGCACTAGTGATGATCTCTTTCAATAGTGAATTCTCGTCTACGCTTGTTAGTAAATTGGCGATGTTCCTGCGGATGAGATTTCTGGCAAATTTTGGCTAGCGGCGGCCACTTCGCCCTATAGTAAATCTGCCCCAAAGTGTTTAATTGTCCTTCTATCCATATGTTTTAGGGGCATACACAGCAGTACAAATACCCAAACTACCCAAACTATGAGGTTGCTAGGGATTTGCCAACACTAGCAACCTGAAACTTTTTAGAAAAAAGTGACATAGAAACATATATATTTTATAGCAGAACTACTTAATAACCTTTTTTTGAACAGTAACAACAACAAAGCACCAACATTGCCATGTTCCTATCAATAAAAGAAATCCACTAAACCATTTGATCCCATCCCATACTTGGTATATTGACTGCTGCTACTTATAAACCTTTTCTTTTTTAATACTAGAAACACAGCTCCATATCATTAACAGGCCCACAGCAGCCAGGTTCAGAATATGTGCTTTTTCTGTAAGTACACAACACTGATGAATGACAACTGTCAGGGTCAGAATGATGGCTACGCTGCTTTGGGTACATCTATTATTGGCCCTCTGGGAATTAGGGGCTCTCGTGGAGATTTGCAACTGGGTGCAATTCCAGAAATTATGTTTCACATCAATGGTCCCTAGTGTGTGTTCACTACTAACTCTCCCAGACAGGCGTAAATGTGTGGTGAGAGCATTGTGGAGGAGAAGTTAACCATTGTTGTCTTTGGAGCCAAAGCTCCTTGGTACAGCTCTGATGTTTGAACATGTGCCTTTTTTAGTGACCGGAGTGAGGAAAAGACCCTCATACTGCCATAGAGCCATGTGCTTTCTGCCTTTTAGCTACAATAGTATCATCTGTATCAGACAACAGCTCATGTGAACAAATGAAGAAGCAATATACAGTATTCTGTCCATAAAGCTAATATGTAACAAAAACCCAACTTGTGCATTGGAAAGCAGACTAGCAAAATGAGAATGGCTGGGATGTGGTTGTGGGTACAAAAAATATATGATACAAACTGGAAAATAGTTAAGTGCTCTTGCACAAATTCAGAAAAATAAAGTGTAACAATCATTCCTTGAACCAGATCAGATGTTAAACCAACTGCTCTAAAGCTGCAAAATGTTTAAAAAAATGACCTATGTTCCATAACAGTGGCTTAACTACCTGGGGAGCAGGGGGTGCGAGCGGGCCAGGGCCCCCCGCGCGACATTGACAATGGGGGCGGGGCCCAGCTGTGCGTCACGCACCAGGGCCCGCCCCCTCTAGGATCGCTACTGTTCCATAAAAATACTATTGTTACTAATCAAACACAGACATTGCAGTATGAAGAATAACAATTTTCTCCTTATCTTTGTGTATATTACATAGGTTTTTACACTATAAAATATCAAAGCTTCACAATAATGCGGTAAAAATGCCAAAACCTGTTGTTATCATAAAAAGCCAATATAAAAAAAAAGGTAAAACCCTTAATCTCTGGGGCACACAGAGACGCTTTGAGGAACTGAAGGATTAGGCTAATGAATGGATCAGGCCATGAAATATATTCAGAATGCCTACAGGCGACGATATCCTGAACGGCAGAATTCTTCAAATTAAAAAACATTAATTACATTAAAAAACATCTGGCATCCAAGAAAGCTAAAGACCTGCAACAGGTGTCCCTTACATATCACTCACGTTAATCCTTTCCATTATAGAAAGACAATTAGCGGGGCACTGCAGGCAACATACAGAGTATAGATTTCTACATGCAACAATACATTAACACTTTGGTTGCTGATGCAGTTCCCCTGTCTTCTGCCTGTCCTGCATTGTGTGTGTGGTAGGGGTTCATATCAATATTGTTCCAGACGTGAATGGCACTTGAAAACCTCAGAGCTGTCACCACAGAGGTGCTTCCTCGGGGATTAAGGGTACACATCTACTCAAATACAAGAGTCCTCTGCACTCAACCCATTATCAATTTATTTAAGACAGAGACATTTTGTGCATACTGCTACTGAAAAATGCCTTTAAACAAAACAGGGATTGTTTGTCCATATATTGCAATATATTTAAGCTGGCCAACTACGTCAAAGTCATCCCATATCTGGCCAGTCCTATGCTCAATTTTCATTCAATTAAGGGTACACAGCAGCAATACCACTTTACTGAGCCATTCCTTTATCAAACAGTGGATCAAAGAGCACTATATACCTAATATATATATATATATATATATATATATATATATATATATATATATATATATATATATATATATATTTATTTAGCGGTTTAAACCAGTTCACTGGCAAATTGTGCAAAATAAGATATTATTTGAGAAAAACTGGCTCATTGCTCATGGTCTCTCCTGATCCATAGTGATCCTACTACCCAAGCAGTACTGCTGCTGTTTAAAGGTGAAATTTTTGTAGAATTCAGCACATTCCCAGATGTTTATATGGGTCATAACCAGATACTAACCTCAGATATCACGTCGTACAGTGCTAACCTCTACCGGACATTAAATAAGCATAACTACACATAATCCATTGCAGGTTTCCTTCTTTATATGTTCTCAGTCTTTTCCATGCTATACTATTAAAGATTAAAGTCCTCTTTGAGAGTTTCCTCACATTGCTTCAGCATGGAAAGGGTGCATAAAGTCACAAGTGTCAGTTCACTGGTCACACCCATTAATGCAAACTATACACCTCAACTCGGATTTCTTAGAGGTCCTCTTTAGACCCCCTGCATTGCACTTCCACCTCGGCCTAGTACCTCCTCTGATGATCAGAAAAAGATTCCACCTTGCTAAAATGATTAGTAATCAAAAATTAAAAGGCATGGGGAGAAGGAAACGTGATTGCTATATTTTGGAAGGAATGTACAAGCCTCGACTGTTGGTGGTAGCACCGAGAAGAGGGACATCGGGTGCCAAAAGTTTTGTCAGTTCTCTGAAAGTGACAAAGCAAGGGCTGCTTGAAGGGCTGCTTCCTCATCAATGCTGTAATCCTATAAAACACAAACACAGGAGGTGCAGTATAATGAATACTTGTTTTTGGAATTCTGATACAAAATGTTCTTTGTTGAATAAGCATTACCCTGAGCAGAATGCAAAGGGGTTTGATATTTGGAAAAACTACAAGACCCTGGGCCCCATACACATATTTGATCCAGGGACTAGTCCGATTGCCATTTTGGAGTCAGGAAGGATTTTTTTCCCCCTCTGAGGCAAATTGGAGAGGCTTCAGATGGGGTTTTTTGCCTTCCTCTGGCAGTTAGGCAGATTAAAATAGAGTTCAACCGTTGAACTTAATGGATGTGTGCCTTTTTTCAACCTAACTTACTATGTTACTAGTCTCAAATATGGCCTAAAAAAAAAAAAATAGGAATTATTTGAGCGGAGCTCACCAGACTTTGTGGTGTTGATTTGCTCATTGCCACTTAAATAAAGCCAATTTGGAAAAGGACAAGTGGTCTCCATAAGTTTCTTTGGTTGAGTGCAACTTCGAGAAGCTAACAATTGTGCTGGACTTGTGGCCTGTCTGCATGTGATCCAAATATTGGCCTGTCTGCATGTGATCCAAATATTGGCCTGTATAGACTAGTAAAATTTGTACATTGGGACTCTTTTTTTTTTTTAATATTGTTTTTATTTAAATTTTTTTTTATAACCCAAAGCAACATATGTGCCAAGATTATTGGTGGTGCAAAGTCTGTTATGAAGGTAATGGGAAAGGAAATAAAAGGCTGGTGACATCACTGGAAGGCGCCCCGATCGGAGGACACGAGGAAAAACGCTGCAGACTGGTTTTACATACAACAGATGCCAGAGACTTGCGGACTCCATAAGGGGACGGTTCGTTACCAAGACGGTGCAATATTATGCATTTTATATGAGATGCCATGTGAGTGCATTTTTTAATTACTCTTTTAAAATAAAAAGGTTTTACACTATTTTGCTGCCACATATCTTTTAACAGTTGCACAAGAAGAAAGTGAAATAGACGCTGGAAAGTCTCTATATACGCAAAGATACACAATTATGTTTGTGAGTACCCACCTTGAAACCTGATAAGGAGAGTTTGAAAACCTTTCTTTAGTCTTTATAACCAAGGTGGTGGAAACATCGACAATGGTTCACATTTAGCGGTAATATAGCAAAGCCCTACTTCTAAGCACAAAGTTGTGTTGTTTGAAACAATATTGCCCTATATTTTGTTTGTTGGTCCTGTGCCTATAGGGCTGGCTCTTTTTTTCTAGAAATTGGATGAAGGTAATGGAAATCCTGTTTTGAAATATAGGAAAAACTAAATATGCAAACAATGAAAACAAAAACAATGTTCAATTAACATAACATAACACCAGCCAGTCTTTTTGCTAGGGCTTTGTTGGCTTTAGTTGTTTAGTTTGTTGACCTCCTTTGACTTTGCTGAAGAGCGCCCATTCATTGTAAGGTTTGGAAGTTTGTTTAGCCAGCAGGTGCCAGTGAAAGTACACTTTTGACCATAAGGTTTGAATGACTGGACACAGCCAGATACAGCTTTGTAGGGAGGCCGCTTTGTCTTGGCATCTAAAAGTGGACCTGTCACCCAGACACAAAAATCTGTATAATAAAAGTCCTTTTCAAAGTAAACATGAAATCCAATTTATTAAAGCATTTATAGCTGTTGTAAGCTCATTTAAAAATCTCAGCTGTCAATTAAATATTGTCTGTCCCTCCTCTATGCCTTAGGCAGACCTGGGCTATTTATTGCAGTCGAGATCTTAGTATCACCCTTCACATTAGTGCAGGCAAGTTATTTGTTTAGTTTTCTGAGGGGAATAAATTCTAAATTATACAGTGAGCATTTAATAGTGAATAATATATGTTTCAAATGAACCTAGATATGTTTAATTTTCCTGAAAGTTTTTTTTCCCCAGACATAGTCATAGTCATACAATGAAGAAAAAGTCTGTCTGGAAAAAAAAACTTCAAATATGAAAGGCAGAGTGATTTTGGTAAAAACTTGTTTATTTCTGTTCTGTGTGAAGAAACAACAAGTAGTATGCCATTTGCAATAAAAATGTCATAAAGTAGTTCATTTGCATTTATGTTATTGGTTCAAACACTGTCACATTGAATGGTCAGCCCCCACACATTTTCACCTCACCAAATCCAAATATCCAGCAGACCCATTTTATATCTTTGTAATGAGTTAAATAGGATTGGTGTAGGAGCTGTAAAGCCATAATTTGGGATTGACTAGGAGTGATTCTCCTAGTGGGAGAGTGAAGTTTGAGTATATCGAGAGTGCTGGTTTTTAGGATAGAGTCAGCTCAGTTCCTGAGTGATGTGTCTCCAATGGAGGGATCTAGGTCTGTTCTGAGGAAATTATGAATAACTGCAGTTTAATGGCGAGTATTGTCTCCTTTCCTTGTATGATTAAAAGGATTGGAATGGTCTTGGTTTGTCATCTTACACAAAACATTCCTTGCATAGTGGATTGCTTGTGTGAAGTAGAAGTGTTGAGTATGGAGAAAGGGTAATTTGGCTGTTACTTCTGCATGTGTCATGAGGACAAGGTTTTATTTAGTATGTAACCAAAAGAGAAAACGGCAGGCACTCACAGATCCCACAAACAGGCTTGTAAAAAAAACGAAAACTTTATTTTAGGGCAAAAAATAAATCAATACATAGCCTTACACGTTTCGTGCCATCCGGTACCTGTGCGCAGTGAAGTCCACCCTGTTTCTGAAAATGTTAGTCATTAGGCCACTGGGGAAGTTCTTATTACCTGTCTAGAATAGGTAGAAGGAGAGGTTTTGGGTAAACTTGTGTCTATGTCTGAAATTGCGCCATATGGGTTTGTTTTAAAGGTGTTAGTTTGTTAGGTGATGAATGGAGCAAAGCGTTAAGTTGCAGTGTTCCCATAAGGTTATATTCCGTTTTTAAATTGCTGTATTGTAGATGCAGTCCCCAACATGACATAGGAGGGCCGCCTCATTATAGTAATGCAACTTTGGACATTGAATATTCTTTGAATACACACATAATGGAATTGTGAAATGGCTTCCAACTCAAAATAATTTCTGACGACTCCCCTTCTAGACTATATTTTGATAAGCTGTATTTTCCCAATAACAAGTTTGCATATTGTATTTGTTAAAGCTCAAACTGTTTGGATTGCTCAAGCTACTTTATTTTATAATTGCATGCTGAGAAAACCATTTGAGAGTTCTGAGAAAACCATTTGAGAGTTCTGAGAATATATGTTCACACCATTTTTGATGTACGTAGATGGTTGTAGATACAATCATCTACATCAAAAATGGAACCATACAAACATCCCAATACCAAAAACCAACAGGCCGTCCTGCATATCTTATGTGAGACACTTTTCATCCTCATCACATAAAAAAATCATTGTGTTTAGCCAGGCTCTGATGACAGAATAAACATCCCCATTTCTTACGGAAAACTTTTGTTAATCAGGGACACCATCCACAGGTTATTGGTGATCAAATCCACAGAGCAACTCAAATACCCAGAGACACACTCTTGGATTACAAAAATAAGACAGAAAACAACAGGGTGCCTATTGTAGTTACCTACAACCCACAATTGAACATTATTAGAAAAATAGCCAGAGACCTGCAACCCATGCTCCATACAGATACCCGACTAAAACAAATATTCCCGGAACTACCTCTCGTTTTAGAGACAACCATCTAATCTGAGGAAAATGATTGTCAGAAGTGCTCTTTCTAAAACAACTAAAGCAGGTACATTTGCCTGCAACAGCAACAGATGTGAAACCTGCAAATACATCCTTTGCAAAGATCAAGTTGCTATACCGAATACACAAAAAATCTACACCATTCTGGACAACTATTTGTGTGCTTCATCCAATGTGGTATACATGATTACATGTACTAGGTGCTCTACAGGAGGCATATACATTGGTGAAACAGACAAAAATCGCGCACAAGGATGAACCATCGCAGACATAAAATTAACACCAAATCATGTGATACACCAGTGGGGCAACATTTCTGCAGTCAAAATCACAGTCTTCAGGACATGAAGGTCTTAATTCTAAAAGGAAACTTTAAAATTGAACGGGAAAGGAAGATTTATGAATTCAAATGTATGGAGTTATTTAACACATTAAGACAGGGCCTTAATTTAGGGTCAGGTTTCCAGAATCCAGACTCCTATTGACTATTCACAACCCACCCTAATTCATTGTATTATCTATACAATTGATCTCTATCTATCTGTAACTTCCTAATATATTGCCCATGAATACCTTTCACTGATTTAACAGTATATATGCTTTGCCTTTCTAGCTTTCATTTGTATTTTGCCTGACGAAGGGGCCTTGGTGCTCTGAAAGCTTGCAATGTATTTTTATTGTTAGCCAATATAGGTATCACTTCTACAATACTTTTTGTATTTTTGTTTTTTTATTTGTTATTTATGCTACTGGCTAACACTGTACCACAGTTTTTGTTTTGTGCAAGTCTGTTAGAAATACATACCACAAATGTATCATAAGAAAATTTATGTCGGTGGAGCAGATGTTGGAGGAAGTTGGCACTCTTGTAGCTTGGATCCCCCCATGGCATTGCTGAACAGATTGGGCATACCTAAAAGAGAAAGAGAATGCTATAGACAAAAATTCTGCTAAATTGCAGTGAGGAAAATTTTCACACATTTTCAATAAATAGGAGCTGCATATCCAAAGAGCATCTATGTTCAACTGAAATAACAATGAATAAATTCAGAGGAAGATTCTAATCCAGAAAATTTTCAGCCATTGAACTGCTTGTGTTTATATGTGATACTTAGTGTGTGGTGCAGTCATTGTTATGGCAAGGTTACCCCTGCAAAATCACCCAGTGTGAGGTCTCTTGCACTTAAGCTGGCCATAGATGTAAAGACTTTTAAAAGATCCAATCGTTATCGCGAGACCACGATTATCTCAAAATGATCATTTAAATGTACGACGTGTCCGTCAACTAAAAAGACCATTTCAGGCGATATTGCCAGCAAAACTGAAGAGTAGCTGCCTGCTTGGCCCTGCAAACATAGATAGATTGCACTGGGACCCATAAAGATTTTTAAACCTGGCCGATCAATTTTCTGACAGGTGTCGGCCGAAAAAATGTAAGATGTACGATCGTTTGGATCCCACTAACCGCCCGATAATTTGATGGATTGGTCGGACTGCACTGAAATTGGTTGTTCACCAAAGAAGAATCGTCGCGTCTATGGGACCTTTACACACAGGCCAGATTGTTTTGGACAGGATGGCCTGTTTAAAAGCATTTTCAAACTGCAATAATTACAAAGGCAGAATATTAATGAAAATGATTTGGGGAAAAAAATGCTAAGAATAGGTCATTCTATATCATACTAAGGTGAAAAAGACTTGCAAGGTCAAAGGGAACAAAGCTATAATGTACCTCAATTGTAAGTCACATAAAATGTTTTGTGAGCTACTTTCATCTTATCTTATTGGCCACTTACTTCTTAATTCTGTCACCAGCAGTTTCCAGGTGAAAGTGACTTTACCAGAAAGTAACATAGATTCTACGCTTAATGAAACAATCAGTGTTACACTTACACAAAGATCAGTTTTTGAGGCGTCAGCTGCAAAGCTGAATTCCCTTCTTCTGGACAGGGTAGGTTTAATTGTGGCACCAACAAGGCGACTATTCCAGCCCTATCAAGCTCAGTGTGCTGTGTAGGTTCAACACTTACCACTTTGTTAGGGTCATTCCGATGATTCTCCATGCAGTGCTTTACAAGTTCCTGTTGGTCAAGGTTACGGGCTCCACAATATGGACATATAAATGTGGATCGATTTGGGATATTGCTTAAAACAGAAGATGACAGAATATACCAATTTGGTAAAAAAACACAGCATATGAGTGACAACATTTATAAAGTAATCAAGTAAATAAAAAAGGACTCAAGATTCTGATTTGTTAAATCTCTTTAGCTCTAAACCTAAAAAAAACTATTTGGTGTAAACTTACTCCCTGTAATTTTGCACTTATATTTGTTTTCTATTTATTTTTGGAGATATTTGCATTATTAGACTGCTAATACTAGGCTTTTGACTCCATTGAGAATCAGCAACTCTTGAATACAGGAAATGTGGCAAAGTGCACATACAGTTTCGGTAAAGACCCAGAGCTATTAGTAGTAACTACAAAATAAACAACACTGATAAATGGCAGTGGTGTATCTATAGAGAAAGCAGACCCCGCAGTCTGCTTCCAATAAAGCTAATAAAAAAACCCTCCTCCCCAGCCTCTCTCTCATACCAGAGAGGAAGCGGAAACAAGTCAGGTGGGAGTGGGCGGAGTTGAGGGAGGGGTGGGGCATGGGCGGGGTGGAGGTCGCGTGGGAAGTGGGCAGGTGGATGGGGATGAAAGTGATCCGGGCCCCTCTGAAGATATTTTTGCAGGGGGGCCCAGCGTGCTCTAATTAAGCCAATGATAATTGCCTTTGCCAAGACATTACAGGGCCTATTTATTAGACCTTAAATTTTTCTTAAGTTTTTAAATGGTAAAAATATTTTTTTTATTTTTACTATGTTCTGAAGCTGCTAAAAATTAAAATCCAAAACTCCAGTTAAAACCTGGTTGTAAAGGGGACCTGTCACCGGACAATTATTTCAAATCCTATTTTATCACATTAGTCAAGCAAAACAAACTTTAATTACACTGTATAAATTATTTGAATTCATAAATATAGCATGCAGACAGGAGCCATTTTGTGCACACTGTTTTTAAGACAAGCCTTGTATCATCCCAAAATGATGTGCATTGTTTGTGCATCAGAACGGGGGACCTGATGACCATCCCCATACACGGGTTACACTATTAGATGGTAAAGATCGAGGGGGGATGACGGAAGTGCAGTGATATCTAGTAAGTGCTGAATGAAAAGTGAAAGTAATTGCCTAAAGCATAGAGGAGGAGCAGGCAATATTCCATTGACAGGCAAGATTTTTTAAATGAGTTTACAACAGCTATAAACCCCTAAATAAAAAAAAGAATTTGGATTTTATGTTTAATCTAAAAAGGACTTTAAATATACAGCTTTTTATTTCTGGGTGACAGGTCCCCTTTAACCCAAAAATTCAGCTCCGGTACTGCAGAGAGCACAATTGCACTAGAGATGTGGCCCCCCTTTGACCCGCTACGACACTGAGTTTTTAAGCACAGTAAGGGGAGGGGGGCCTCACGCAGCAGCAGCCCAAGGATCGCCCCTGATGGCAAAGTATTTTTTTAGCATTTTGAAGCTACAACAAGTATTTGCTACTAGTAGCTCTGTGTGTCTCTAAGGGTAAGGGCACACTTGGCGACTAATCGCCTCTTCTTTGGGGGCAACTAATCTCCCCGAACAGATTCCCCCTGTCTTCCTTCGGCTATAATGAAAAAACGCCTGAGGCATGGTACATGGTCGTCTGAAGTTTCCTCATGAGGCAATTGCGGAAAACAAAGTGCCGCGTGTGCCATGCCGCAGGCGTCTTTTCATTATAGCCGGCAGAAGACAGGGGGAAGCCATTCGGGGAGATTAGTCGCCCCAAAGAAGAGCCGATTAGTCGACTTAATCTCCCTGAATCGTCAGGTGTGCCCTTACCCTTAGGACATGGACATTGATCTATTTAAAAAAAGAGTTGTTGAGCTGAAGCCTGCTTTGCAGTATAGTATACAGAAACATGTAAATTGCAAAAGTGCTCAGAAATCTACTCTAAGAAAACTCCAGATCCCAAGCCTTCTAAATAGTAGATCCCATACTTACATACACTCATATGTAGGAGTACAAATTATGGCTCTTCTGTGCAAATGAAAGTCCTTAGTGCCTATTACATTTTCAGCAATTATAACAAAAAGGGCTAATGATTTAGGAAGTTGTAAGGGAAAGAACACATTGTATACCTGGGAATGGGTTGGGATGTTGGGACAACTGGAACAAACTTTGGGCAGTTGGCCATCTGTTCTTGTACCTTAGCACATGAGGAGATGTGAGCTCTCATCTTTGCAAGGGTCACCTGCATTTGATACAAGATTACAGTAGTTTAAAAGCAAATGCCTGATGTACTTTGTACAACGAGTTTCTGGCAAATGGGTAATTAAAAGCTGCTTACTATAGACTAACACCAGAGCTGTGGAGTCAGAAGGAATTTTGTGAGTCAGAGTCACCAAAAACATACCGACTCCTAATAACATTAAAACACTAGAATGACAATAGTGTCCTATTGTGCCCCACAAAGGTAAAACTGGTGTGTTTGCTTCAGAAACACAACTATAGTTTATATAAACAAGCTGCTGTGTAGCCATGGGGGCAGCCATTCAAGCGCAGGATATACAGTAGATAACATAAGTTCTAAAGAATCCCATTGTATACTACAGAACTTATCTGTTATCTTTATGTATCCAGCGCCATTTCTCCTTTTTTCAGCTTTGAATAGCTGCCCCATGGCTACAAATCAGCTTGTTTATATAAATATTGTATACAATATAAATTATATTTATATTGTTTTCTGAAGCAAACACCAATTTTACCAGTGCATGGCAACATGACATTATATTTTCATTACTATAAAACACTTTAATTTTTTGGTGTTATTGTTCCTTTAAAGGCATTATTCAAATTTGAGTTACTTTTAGTATTAAGTAAATATTCTGAAACAATTTGCAATTGGTTTTCATTTTTAATTATTTGCGTTTTTTTTTTTTAGTTATTTTGCTTTTTATTAAGCAACTCTCCAGTTTGCGGTTTCAACAACCTGGTAGCTAGGGCCCAAATTACCCTAGCAACCATGCATTAATCTGAATAAGGGACTGGAATATGAATAGGAGATGGTCTAAATGGAAAGACGAGTAATAAAAAGTAGCAATAACAATACATGTGTAGCCTCATTTGTTTTATAAATGGGGTCAGCTTGGAAACAGTCAGAAGAACAAGGCATATAATTAAAAAACTATAGCAAATAAATAATGAAGACCAATTGAAAAGTTACTTAGAACTGGTTATTTTTGCCCATGGGCAGTTACCTATAGCAACCAATCAGTGATAAGCTTTTTAAAGGAGAAGGAAACCCCCTGGGCGCAAAAACCCTCCCCCCTCCCCTGTGTTGCTTCCCCTCCCTCCTCCCCCCTGGCCTACCTGTCCCGCTGGGCAAATGCCCCTAACTTTTTACTTACCCTGATCTTCTTCCTGCTTTGACCAGCGTTTTTGGCACATGCGCAGTAGGAGCATTTCGCCGGTACGGATCTACTGCTCCAAAATGCCGGTCAAAGCAGGAAGAAGATCGCGTGGAAGAAGATGGCGTCTGTGAACCCCGTGGACTGGACCTGCGCAGAAGGGTAAGTAACAAGTTAGGGGCATTTGCCCAGCGGGACAGGTAGGCCAGGGGGGAGGAGGGAGGGGAAGCAACATAGGGAAGGGTTTTTGCGCCCAGGGGGTTTCCTTCTCGTTTAAAGACAGCTGTAAGTAGAACAATGAATGCAGCAATTTGATTGGTTGCCATGGGTTACTGCCCATGGGCAAATTTGCCCAGTGTTGATAAATGACCTCCAGTGTCACTTTAAGTTTAAAAATTGCTAACGAGCACCATAAATATATATCATAGAGGTCAAATCACAATTTAATTGCAGTTTTGCATTAGTGATGGTAAATTAAAAAATAATGTGTGCTAGTTTCATTCATGAATATAACTGGGTTGTGGCTGCTTTAATCTTTTTTGCCAATTAACTGAAGACCTTTTAACTGCTGTTTAGCTGTAGGCCTGATTATTTGTGAGGCATATTGGAATACTAACGTTTCTGTACTTTAACAGGCCATCAGCTCTGCTTAAAGGGGTGGTTCACCTTTCAGTTAATGTTTAGTATGTTTTAGAATGGCCAATTCAAAGCATCTTTTCAATTGGTCACCATTATATATCTATATATCTTTTATAGTTTTTTTAAATTATTTGCGTTTTTCTTATGATTCTTTCCGGTTTTCAAATTGGGGTCACTGACCCCATCTAAAAGCAAATGACTTGTAATTCATAGTTATTGCTACTTTTTATTACTCATCTTTCCATTCAGGCCCTCTCCTATTCCCGTCTCTTATTCAAATCAATGCATGGTTGCTAGGGTAATGTGGACCCTAGCACCAGCAAACTGGAGAGCTGCTGTATAAAAAGCTTAATAAATCAAGAACAACAAATGATAAAACATGAAACCCAAGTGCAAATTGTCTCAGAAAATCACTTTCTACATCATACTAAAAGTTAATATAAAGAAGAACAACCCTTTTAAGAGACGTAACCAAACTTTGGATCATGTCAAATTGTGGAAGACTTAAATACAGGCCTTGCTTTGTTCTGTTTCCCTGAATGTGTAGTTATAAAAAGATTCTGTATATAAAACCCTCTGTATATAAAAGTGTTAAAACCCTCTGTATATAAAAGTGTTAAAACACTCTGTATGGGTGTTAAAACACTGTATATGGGTGTTAAAACACTCTGAAATGCCCATAAGTATTTATAAGGCAATTGCTTAGAGCCATGAGTGTACTCGCAGGTCAGGCAATTGTTACTTGGAAAGGCAAAAGTCAGTGTTTTTAAAGGCAATCACCTGACCCATGGGTGCTTCACTAAAATCAACTAATCAACCCAGGAAAAAGATATACTCGTTGGAAATTTCACTAAGAGTGTGAATCTTGCTATGTAGGGGCACTTGACTCTCTGATACAGTATACATGTTTCTCAACCTGCCCAGTTCAGTTTTATTAAGATAAAAAAAACTCAAATAATTCATCTACATTCCTATCTATGGGGCAGATTTATCAAAGGTCGAGTGAGTTTATTTTACCTTGAATGAGCTCAAAACTCGAATGATATCTTATTTAAGAAAAAACTTGAACGTCTAAGATTCGAAAAAATATTACCGACCCAAAAACTGGAATCAAAATTGAATGCAATTTCAATCGAGTTTTTTCCAAAAAAAAAAAAAACTTGAATGTCAGGAAGGCTATTAACATCTTCAAATGGGCCAACGGACCTCAGCCAATGGCTTCTACATGAACTCGGCAGGTTTTATGTGGCAACCTATCGAAAATCGAGTTAGTTCCAGGGTCGAGGTATGAAAATCTCAAATTCGAGTTTGGATTATATGAGTTTTGACCGAAAATTCAAATCAAAATTCGATTTATCTTTTGAACCTTAATAAACCTGCCCCCTAGTCTATTGCCATTGTTAAAGGGAAATTTTCCATGCATAATGAATAAACGCACCTTTTTACTGCAGCCTCTGCAGGGAGCTTTGTACGAAGAGAGTTGTTTATCTACATTGGATGCTTTATCTACCTTCTTTGGGTCAAAAGGCATACGGCAAAGTGGGCAGAGCGGGGAAGAGACCTGGAGGCATGGCTGCAAGCACTCACCACAAAACCTGCAAGTGCCAAACAGGGGCAATAATGAAAGAATTGATCAAATTACAGCAAAATGTTTATAGTACATCATCATATACAGGACAAACAGAGTAAATATCACAATCCAACTGAAAAGAGCGAAGCTTACAAACCAGTGAATTTCTAAAAAACAAAACAAAAACAGATTGGGGCAATAAAGCAAAATAGAAGGTAGGAAATGGCAAGTGAGCAATAATCACAAAGCATAAAGCTTTAGGTCTGTGATTGAAGCCGTTACGTAATTATGCAGACATTACAATTTGCAGAGACATAAGCTTCTTACTAAGCTTGAGTTAAAGGGCATGTAAAGGCAAAAAAATAAAATCCCATTTTTACTTTCTTTAATGAAAAAGAAACCAATCTCCTTAAAAAATGTGTACTGTTTTTATAAGAAACCAGAAGTGAAATTCTCCCTTCATTTACTGCTGTGGATAGGAATTGTCAGATGGTCCCTAACTGCTCTGCAGGGAAACAATCATACTTATGTACAGCAGGGGGAGCCCTTGCCTTACATCCCAGCCATGCAGAACTCACGCAGCTTTGTTTGTTTGTTTCCCTGTAAAGCAGTCGATGACTGTGTTGAGATATGTATTGAATTTTATTTTTGCCTTTACATCCCCTTTAATGTTTCCAACTCCAGCTGCAGGGACAAAGATCATGGAGCCAGATTTAAACAGATAAACTGGAATTCTATTTGGAGGATTATTTTGCTGCAGCCACTGGTTCTGTGGAGTTGGAGAAAGTTTGCCAAAACTATACCGACTCCAAATAATTTTAAATACAAACACAAATACAAACAATAAAATCAATCAAATTTAAGAGCTTCTATGAAGGAGAATATAGCAGAAGCAATTCTAAAAAAAAAATACTTTAGTTAATTAATAAAGAGGCCACCCCTTTAGACTAGAAGAAAAGAACTTTCATTTCAGGACAGTGAGGTTGTGGAATGCACTGCCGGGTGATGTTGTGATGGCTGATTCAGTTAATGCCTTTAAGAATGGCTTGGATGATTTCTTGGACAGACATAATATCAAAGGCTATTGTGATACTAAGCTCTATAGTTAGTATAGGTATGGGTATATAGAATTTTCGTCTTTTTTCAACCCAATTTAACTATGTAACTATGTAATTTGGGATTATATCTAACAGCTTTTCTACAGCTATATGCCAGTTAATATATAAGTTGTTTTAGGTTTTCCAATTGTTTTTGGTTTATAACTTTGATTTTGTTTTAGAATTACCAACGGATGTGGTTTATATATTGCCTTGTATGGGGTGCACTTAACTTCTTTCAATCAACATGGAAAATATATTGGTACAGGTATCTGTTATCCGGAAACCCATTATCCAGAAAGCTCCAAATTATGGAAAGGCAGTCTCTCATAGACTCCATAATAATCAAATAATCCAAATTTTTTAAAAGTATTACCTTTTTGTCTGTAAAAATAAGACAGTGCCTTGTACTTGGTCCAGACTAAGATACAATTAATCCTTATTGGAAGCAAAACAAGCCTATTGGGTTTATTTAATGTTTATATAATTTTCTAGTAGGCTTAAGTTATGAAGATCCAAATTATGGCAAGATTCGTTATCCGGAAAACCCCAGGTCACAAGCATTTTGGAAAACAGGTCCCATACCTGTATGTATGTATGTATGTATGTATGTATGTATGTATGTATGTATGTATGTAAATATAAATATATATATATATATATATAAAAATATATATATATATATATATATATATAAATATATATATATATATATATATATATATATATATATATATATATATATATATATATATAAAAGAGGAGTTGGAGGTACCATAAACTGAGGGGTAGAGGTTGAAAAGCTTTATTTACCGACTCCACAGCCCTAGAAAGGATTAAGTATATCTTAGTTTGGATTAAGTAAAAGGTTTTGTTTTATTATTACAGAGATAAAACTAAAATTTAAAAAAAAAATTAAAATGCAGTCTATGGGAGATGGCCTTCCCATGATTTGGACCTTTCTGGATAATGGGTTTCCTGATAATGGATCCCATACCTGTAGGCCTGATAATTTTGAGGCAAGGAGAACATCCTCAGCATTATGTGAAAGTAGAAACTTAAAAACATCCATGATAAACTGGATGTGTTCCTGTAAAGATATGCTCATATCCAATCCCTCTATGTTTACACCCACTAGCCAACATCTGCTCTAGAGGGCAACTAATCTCCTGTTTATTTTGTAAATCGCAGGTGGGAAAACATATGCTTCAGTAGCTAATCTCAACATGTGCCATAGCCATTAGATAAGACCATCTCCAAATGACATCTACAAGATAAGTATTAAAGGTCACGTATGGTTGCAAAATTCCATCAATGAAGACACAAATTTAGTAAGATACCTTCTATTTATTTATTTACTTTGGGCAGTGCATAAAAAATAGACATTTTTGGATGTGCTACCTTCGAAAATAAACAACTATCAAACTGTAAATAGTCGGCTTTAATTTGTAAACTTACCTGAGTAAAAAAAAGTCTGCTTTAAAAACCTGGTCATTATAGAAAAAAAACAACATTTTAATATAATCATAAGTGTTCAAGATGACACTACTTTATTGGAGGGTTTTAACACAATATCTGTATTAATATGTTTTTTTTTTTTAGTTCATACCATTTGCATTTAGTGAAGATAAAGAGGATGATTTATTCGATGTAAACAAGGGGTCCCCAACCGTACTGGGCCGCCGAGCCGAGCCCCGAAATGGATGCTGGCGCGCCCCGAAATGGACGCCGGCGCATCCAAATTTGCTGCCGACCCTGCCTGACCCATGGGCCTCGCAAAAAAAAAATTTCTTGCCACTGGTCCTCGGTCCAAAAAAGGTTGGGGACCCCTGATGTAAACGATCTGTTGTTAAGTGTTCATTTTGGGGTATAGTTCTCCTTTAATGATAAAGAAAGAAGCTCATGTGGTGGGGAACTGAGGTCTGGAAATTATTAATATTATGTCAGTAATGTTGTAGACGTGAACTCGCGAGGAACTGCAGAGCTTGAAATTTCGACGCCAGTGGTTTGTCTGTACAGATATGGGATCCGTTATCCTGAAAGCTCCAAATTACAGAAAGGCCGTCTCCCATAGACTCCATTTTCTCCAAATGATCCAGATTTTCTACAAATAGAACAGCACCTTGTACCTGATCCAACCCAAAATATAATTCCTAATCAGCCTATTGTTTTTTTTTTCTAATGTTTACATGATTTTCTAGTAGGCTTAAGGCATGAATATCCGAATTACAAAAACATCTGTTATCCAGAAAACCCCAGGTCCCGAGTATTATGGATAACAGGTCCCATACCTGTACTTAAAAAATCAATTGCAATATTAGCATTATTGTCGGCATATTTGCACATAAACCACACCATATTATAATAAATAAAGCTGGACAATAGCATTTGCTTCATGATAATGCATATGCATTCAATATGACTTGGAATCTACAAATCTGACACAAAGTTTAAAACTGTTGGATTGAGGGTTGCCATTTATTTATTACGTTCAGCTCATTATGATATCCGATATTTTGAGAACATCATTTTTTTGCCACCTGCTGTCCCTTTTGTTAGGGTTTGATTTAAATTTTTCATTCAAGAGAACACTGATCTCAACATGGAAACTGCTCAGTTTTGGCCCCTGGGGCCTTGTCTCTTGTACAAACACAAGAATAGAAAATAATTCCCAAAGCCCCTACAGTAAACTTTAAACAAAAAAACATTTAAAGGACATGTAAAGCCTACATTTTGCTACCATGTATATAAGTTGGGCATATCTTCCCCACCCAAGCCACATCATCTGTACTACATATACCCTCTCCATTTGCCAGCGCCATCACATTTTCCTAAAACAAAAAGCAGCTTTCACCAGGCGGCCATTTTCCCTCTGACACATCATCAGTAACATGGACATGTGCAAACAGGACATGTATGTTGTAAAGTTCATGCAGTGCAAAATGCAGGTTTACACAGGCACAACATACTTTGATAAAAAGTTCTGCTGGGGTTGAGCCCTGTAATGGTTAAGCTGAAATCAGGAAAGGTGGTTATGAGAAATAAATAGGATCAGATAACTAGGAACCTGCGATCTCTTCATTGGCTGTTAGACTGGAGGGTGTGTTTATCTGAACTGCAAAGAACTGAGCATGGTCATGAGTCAACAGCCAAAGTAAATTCCTGAGGGAGGCGGCAGAATGAGTTAGAGGAGTAGAATGATTTCTAAGTGATTATAGGGATGCTGCAGCCTTACTGTTAATCGATTAACAACCAAAGTTATCTAAGATTTCAAAGAGGCTGTTCCCTGATTACATTTGTGTGTTTGGAGGGGGGGTTACATGTCCTTCAAAAAAAAACTTCAACTTTTGTTAAACGTATCTGAATTGAATACGTTCTCTTACAGTTTATAGATTTGTTACAATTTGGAGTTCCACAACATGCAGTCTGAATGATAGACAAGTACCAGAATGTTTTATGACTGATTTTCACAGCGTGTTATCACTTTTTTAAAACAAACATTCATTTAGTTGGTAAGTGAACACATAAAGCCAGAAACACATGGAACAACATGAATCACAAAATCTGTGACCGTCAGTCTCCATGGAGCCAGTCAGCTTTCAGTTATTCCATCCAAACATATCATATCGTCTGCCAATGGCTTTTCATCAGCATAGTGGACTTGCTGGCCCACCCAGTGCCCAAATCATTTCAGTCAGGTCAGTACATTTAAACAGTAAAAAATAAAACTATATCTAATAAAACAGCGTGGGAGGTCGTAATAAGTTGGGGATCCTTACCAAAATCAGAGAACACAAGAACATGATACAGTGAAACCTTGATTTTAACTTCCCGCATTTTACATTTTTTATTTGTGATCCCACCAATTTATAATGCATTTAACTAGGCCCATTTCCTGATTTAAAGTAATGTTTTCCAGGATTTTACATCAAAATGTTGTCCTCATGTACCCCAAAACTGTTTTTTCTTCTGTTTGTGAAATAAAGAGGTTTAAAATACTAACCAGATGTTTATTTTGCCAAGGTTCTGCCTGTAAATGGTCAATTCCAATTAGTCTGGAATCAATCACTTATTGCTTTAGGTTGTGTATGTGACAGAGGCCTTGCACATGCCCCCCATAGTGTAACATTAACGCTGCAATGCTCAACCCTTGTTATTAACACAGTAATTATTGTATCTCAAAGTAAACTGTCAGTACTTGAATAAAAAGTTACTTTAATACATTTCCCTGATTTTTAATTTTCCTGGATTTTACATAATTTTTTTCCTGGTCCCCTGGAAAACATAAAATGGGAGTTTTACTGTACATAGAAAACTTTAATTAATTAGAAAAGGGTTGAACTTGATGGACTTTGATATGTTGTATATAACCTGCCTAACTGGATCAACTAGCAGTTAGGCAGGTTATATAAAGACTTAAAAGAGAACTAAAGCTTAACTAAAGAAGTAGGCCAAAATGTTGTACATTATGTATTGAGCTTCTGTACCAGCCCTAGGCAATCACAGCCCTTTAGCAGTAAAGATAACACAAAAGGAAGGGGAAACACTCCCGTAGAAATCTATTTTTTGGAGCACTGGGTGATTCCCTAATTACGTAAACATACTGCACTACATTGGTTTCTAAATTTCCATTGCCTTAGGTGCTGATCTCTATACAGGAAATTCCTTTCCTTTTTCTTTGGGACTTTTATGCGCAGTGGGGAGACTGTGGAGAGACTGCAGGAAACCAAAAGGACCAACATTTTTAAATCTGGGACATTTGTAAATATTTGTCATTTTTGATCACATGCTCTGTGCTGCTGTCACTTACTGATCTTAGGGACCCACTCACAATATACAGCACACATAGAATATAAATGACACAATATAAGGCTGATTAGTAATTAATACAGATAATTACTACATGGCAGCACAGAAACCAGTGCAACTAGCATGAAAATGTAATAATCAACCCTGTTGCACCATTTTCTTCTTGATAATTTGCATCGACCCCTAAGCTTCTCAACAGCTGCACAGAGCCCACTGAGCATGCGAGTGTCACAGACACTTTCCAAGATGGTGACCCCCTGTGACAAGTTTGAAGTCCTGGATCATTGCTGCTATTGACAAGCTGAAACTTTAGGCAGGTGCAATATGGTCATTATATAATATATGGGATTTTTAGCAATATTAATTTTTAGAGTTGAATTCTCCTTTAAGGTTGAACTTGACGAACGTGTGCCTTTTTAACCTAACTAACTTACTATGTTACTTAACTATGTATGTAATCAATAAGGAGACATTTGAATGTCTCCACTAAACATAAGATTAAGGATTTCATAGTTGAGGTCATAGAAAGAGTCCATATCGTTTTAAAGGAGACATATAGGATAAATGAAAAAAAACCTAATTCTGTAGGCAATAATAAGTGATATATGGTGTTGCTTTTACATGGTGCTAAAAATGTATATTATCTTTAAAAATTGCCCCTTTATTGGAGCTCCCTATAGAAGTTCTCTGGTCCCTGTCTGTGTTTCAAATGAGGGGTGGGTGTGTCCTAACTGTTCCTATCAGAAGCACAGTAGGAGGGGGACAGCCAATCACAGCCCTGCAGTCACAGAAGCACAGACAGGCATCAGTTCCCTATCAGGTCCCGCTAGTTGCCGATTGGTTCCTGTCCTACAGTGCAGTAAACAGAGAGTCACCAGCTCCACTGCACAGCCTGGGAATTCAGGGAGCAGGAAGTGGAAGGGAGGGATTATTAGGGTTTTTGCAGAAATATTCAATAAATCAGCCTGAAACACTACTTTTTAAAGCACAATTCTTCTATATCTAAATGAGTATAACACACTGGTACATTCTTATTGTTTCTGCAAAAAATAAGACATTTTGCACTCCCTAAATCTGCAAGAGAAATTTTTGTACGTAGGTTCAATTCAGTTCTTATAGAAGAAGCTGCTTTCTGCACAGCCATGATCCTAAACTGAAGCTGATGATTGTATTCATATTTAGTATCCAGCACAAATGTTTTAATATGAGGGTTTTGTTCTGTAGCTAATGATAGCCTACACAAAACTGTCATTATCTGGAGTTGCTCCAATTTCCAGAAAGAAACTGACTCATAAACATGGTGCTGTTTTTCTACGTCAATTAGGGAGCAACAAGTGGAACCTCCCTATTCCTATTTGGTACCACTGAAGGCCCAGCACAAGTCTTGCATGGAATCATCCAATGCACATAAACACGGGGGGGTGTACACTGTCAGGAGGCCGTGCCATTCGAAGCTTCAGAATGACACGGCCCCAAAGCAGAGCAGAAATGTAGTACCGTGACTTTTCGGCCTAGAACACAGCGACAGGAGAGAAAGCCGCTCAGCTAATCACCAGCCCAGCAACACGTTCGCTCAATAGTGTTTATTCTTAAAGGGATGACGTAAGAAAGCAACAGGCATTCTATAAACGGCGGACAGAAGCGATCCAATGACGAGAGACGGCTGGCACGTGACAGGCACTATAGCATAGGGCGATATTATGCCCAAGGGCCACTTGACCAGTCACTCACGTGTGTCCGCAGCTCCCGATGGCCACGGGCTTAAAATAAACCTCCAGACAGATGGGGCAGCCATATTGAGTCTCTATACTGTCTGCGGAGGACGGAGTCGCCAGAGACTGGTGAGAGTGATGTTGCCGGTGCTGCGAAGAAGACACCAGGTTCCGGAACATAGCCATGACCGTGACAAGCCCGTTACCTCAGCGGCTGCAAGACATAAACACAACACGTCATCGCCACGCTACTCAGAAACGTCATCGGTGCGACAAGGAGGCCTAGCGTCACCATGGAGACGGGCTTTGTTTCCGCCGGCTCACTTTAGATCATGGGTAATGGGGAACTCACACGTCTATTCATTGTTGGGTGGATTAAACTGGGAAACGTGAAGCGCCGTGGTAACTGTGAATGCAAACAATGACAGGTTGAAGAGCAGTGCAACCGGATCGCCATTGCTTATATCTAGATTTTTACTGTAGTGCCTTTAATGCTGTCCACTCTCTGATAGCTTTGCCCCATATTCTGCCACCTACACACAATGCAGACAAATAGCGCGTCTCAGCTGTGTCGCCATTTCAATACACCCATAGGAAAACAGAATACCTCCCAACAGTCCGGCTTTGAGCCTGACAGTCCTGCTTTTGACTGCTCAACCCACAGTCCCTGATAAGTACTGCAATGTCCCGAGTTTCTCTTGGATCTGCTGCACTGAACAGCCAGAAAAAAAATACAAAGTTTCTAACTTTATTGGCTCTTGGCAGAGTGCCCAGAATACACACTCAAGATACTTTTGTAACCATTTTAGATAAAAATTAAGGACAAGGCCAGACAAGGTGTTTTTAAAAAAATCTCTGCAAGGCGTAAATATGCATAAACGACACTACCACTGAAACTAATGGAAAATGCACTATTGCAATTCACACAAGTTCGTTTGCAAGCTGAAATCTGCCACAGGGCGCCAGTATTGGCTTTTTTAATGGAAACGCCAATATGTCAAGAAACTACCAAATCAATAGACTCTATGGGATCTGCATGTTTGAAACCACACGCAGCGTATCTTAAATATGGCGTCTAAATTCTCAATGAGAACAATGAGAAGTGCATGTTGGTAAAAAAAACCTACATGCTGAAAAACGCATGTTGACGGTCGCGGGTGGCTTCAGTGGCATAGTTACGACCGGCGTTTCTTTTTTAAAAACGCAACGCAAAAACGCCATGGCTGTCCTTGCCCTTAGACTCACAGCTTAAGGGTCTGGCCACATCAGCAGATTCGTGGAGATTACTCGCCCCAGCGACAATCTCCCCAAACTGCCTTCCCCCTGCCGGCTAAAATGAATGTCACCTTGGGGAAGGCACACGCGGCGCTTCGTTTTCCGATGTCGCCCGAAGTTTCCTCGTGAGGCAACCGTGGGCCACTTCGGAAAACGAAGTGCCGCGTGTGCCTTCTCCCAGGCGATTTTCATTTTAGCAGGAGGGAAGGCAGTCGGGGAGATTGTCACCACGAAGAAGAGGAGATTTGTCGTTGGGGCAACTAATCTCCCCGAATCTGATTGTGTGGCCTAACCCTAAAGGGCAACTCACCTTCATTAGCAAAACTATAAAAACCACAGAAATGTGTTCAAACTTTCATAACCTGCCAAATTTTGTAAAATGGACATGGTAATTAGGGGTGTGTCCACACAAATGGGCGTGGTCAGAAATATTGCAAAGCTCCGTGTGGCAAATATTTTGTCCCTTTTTCTGTTTCCAAAATGTTAAGAGGTATTTTGCTTATTTGTGTGAAACAAGTTTTTTTTTTCAGCCTTGGAAAAATATGTATGAAATACAAGAAAAGTCATGCTGTCCTTCTCATGCGAGCGGGAGATGCATTGTTTCTGCAAGTAAGATGTGTCTGGCATTTACTCTTTTTAAATCTTGTATTTTATATAATACAGAAACTGATGATTGCAGTGCTGCTTCTAGAAGTGGCTCTTTTTTTTTCTTTCTAATTATATATTTTGTGTCACTTAGAGGTACTATATAAATAATAAAGATAAGGTTTGAATAACAACAGCATTTAGGTGCAATCTAAGTAGAATGCAGTAAGGACTGAAGACATTACTGTAAGAGTAAATAGCAAAAAAAAAAAAAAAGTATAATCCGTTTTCAATATGTGTATGTGTTCAATAGATCCGGCTTGAGAGAATACTAATGTGCACAAATTCCGGGCTTCTCTTGGATAGATGCCTGTTCTTGCCAAGGGAGAAGGTACATAAAGTTTAATTCTATATTATAAATTCATCCAATGTAATCAGATATGTGATGACATATAGTATAGGAAATTTACTGTGCTTTTTATGAATACTGATATGCATTAATAAAGCAACACCATATTTGGCAGCACTGCAAATAACTGGGTATATACATCAAATATACATGTTACATGTATTGCTCACCTGTTAAAAAGCAAACATGTTATTGGTTGCAATTAGTTCTTGGACCTGGGCAAACTTTGTGTCTTTAATTACATAGACCACGGCTGTTACCCATAGCAACCAGCCACTTAATATGATATAAACTATCTATCTGTTGCTTGAGTATTCGTTTGGGGGTAACGTTTTCCTTTAACTGTGGTCCCAGCAGTACATGCAGCAAAAGAAAATGTGGCCTATGTAAAAATAAGCATTCCTACACCACACGGGAAAATAAGAAAACACTTGTGTTTGGGAGCCTCTCCCATATAGCAATCTTATTTAAATAATGACTCACTTATTTTAGTACTTGTTACAAATGTTCCTGCAGTGATTTGTGGGGTACTTAAAAGCTGAGTGATGCTATAAACAGGCCCGGACTGGCACTCTGTGGGTTCTGGCAAATGGCAGAGGGGCTGCTATAAGGTGCAATAGAAAGTCAGTATTTCGTGGGCTGGTGAGGGCTGATTGGGCCTCTATGTGGGCTTATTAGACCTGAAATGCCAGGGCCTATTTTAATTCTCAGTCCAGACCTGCTGTAAAGATTGATATTGTGTATCTCTCAGGTTATCTTGGCTTATTCAGGCAGTCCCTCCTCCAGTGCCATGATTCAGCAAGTTCAGGAGGTAGTGGTTGACTTTGTTCATTGCTAACTGTTTTTAAATAAGAAATAAACATTAAATAAGAAATAATTTTTTTCGTTGTTTTTTTCCCCCTTTTTTAAGAGTATTCCCAAAATTATGTAAAGCAGCCCAGATTAGCAGGAGGCTGGCAGAGGGTCAGAGTTTTCTCCGTGATTATATCTGCTGTAGTAGAAAGTAGGGATGCACCGAATCCACTATTTTGGATTCGGCCGAACCCCCGAATCCTTTGTGAAAGATTCGGCCGAATACCGAACCGAATCCGAACCCTAATTTGCATATGCAAATTAGGGGTGGGAAGTGAAAAATAATTTAACTTCCTTGTTTTGTGACGAAAAGTCACGCAATTTCCCTCCCCACCCCCAATTTGCATATGCAAATTAGGATTCGGATTTGGTTCGGCCGGGCAGAAGGATTCGGCCGAATCCGAATCCTGCTGAAAAAGGCCGAATCCCGAACCGAATCCTGGATTCGGTGCATCCCTAGTAGAAAGCGAAGTGCAGTATTCACTGGCCCAGAATATTCAAATTAATTAGGGATGCACCGAATCCAGGATTCGGTTCGTGATTCAGCCTTTCAGCAGGATTTGAATATGCAAATTAGGGGCGGGAGGGAAATTGCATGACAAAACAAGGAAGTAGAAAAATGTTTTCCCCTTCCCACCCATAATTTGCATACGCAAATTAGGATTCGGATTTGGTATTCGGCCGAATTTTTCCTAAAGGATTCGGGGGTTCGGCCGAATGCAAAAAAGTGGATTCAGTGCATCCCTAAAATTCATTCAGCCCGTCATCAGGGCCAGATTTACATAGCGGGTGCCCCTAGGCCCACTGCCGTTCGTCACCCCCCTCCCCTTTATTCTGGCAAATTTTGGTCATTGGGACCAGAGCAATGGGTATTGGCGCATGGGAAATTTCTCCTGTGCATCCCCAGTGTTTCTGAAATAATGTGGGTGTGGTTGAGCAGTATGTCGACCCCCTGAAATCCTGCCGCCCTAGGCCTGGGCCTTGGTGGCCTTTCCACAAATCCAGGCCTGGCCATGTACCTATCCCTCTGCTTCCCCCCAGCAGTCCTGTACCTATCCCTCTGCTTCCCCCAGCAGCCCTGTATGGATCCCCTTTTCTCCCCCAGCAACCACATCAAATGGATCCATATGCTCTCCCCCCAGAGACCTCACCACTAGCCCTGTACATATTAGTTTTCCTCTTCCTGTCCTTTCTCCCCTAAGCCCTGTATTGTCCAGTTGTGCCATTAGATTTTTCCCTTCTGCTTTGTCTCTTTTTACTTCATTTGCACATTTTTTTCAGCTTCGTTTTGGCTCCAGATTAAGTTTTCTCTTTAACTTTCCCCATAAAATGCTGCCCATTACTTTTCTAAAATTAAGATGGCCAGGCAATAGTGTTCTAACATCAGCCTTGGGACCCCAACAGTGTATTGAAAGTTATTACTGTACCTGCAGTTCCCTGAATCCCAGAAAAATTACACAAACAACCGGTTTGGACTTAACCTGTGAAATCACAGATTTATTAATAAGATCAATGAGATGGAAAGTGGGGTCTGTAAATGGGTTCCCTCCAACCTGCGGCTTCTAACTAAACTCCTGATGGAGGGGCTGCACAAAGACAGAGCTTAGGATGGGAGATGGGCCGCAGCTGGGTAGAGAGCCCTTTGATCCTGAGGAAGGCAAAAAACCTCTAAAAAGCTTCAGCAAATCTGCTTCTTTAGAGGGAAAAATTCCTTCCTGACCCCTTAATGGCGATCGGATTTGTTCCCAGGATCAATGCCCCTGATCTTGCTGGACAAGAATGGCTGCATGCACATGAGCTTTCCAGCCGCTTGGTGTCCTCTGCATTCCTCTCCGTTCCATTTGCCTCCTCGGTGGCCTGCAGACCCCCGCACCTGCAGCCCGACAGATGGACGGGAGAGGAATACAGAGGCCTCCTAGTGGCTGTAAGGCCCATGTATATATGCCATCTGATGGTAAATCTACCTGTACTGGGAGAAAACAAGTCTGTCAGGTTATAATTCAGTCACAGCAGTCCTGGGTGCTCTGTAGGTGGTACATTGGGAAGATGCTGTTCACTGGGTGCTGTTCTTCCCATGTTGATCTTGCTGGCTGATCTCCTGACAAATATCTGTAAGAAAAAGAGAAAATGGGAATTATTGGGGTTATGTGCCAGAATATCTTGGTGCATCTCTGACATCAGTCTTTCCAGCCTGCACCGGTCTCCTCTTATACATAGGAGTGAATATAGGAACTGGTTTTACAGCGAGGCATAGACCAGAAGTGAGCCAGCACTATATGAGAATGTGTGCATGTAGGCGTGTATAATAGATACCTGCCGCTATTTTTAGTGTATTTAAGGGTAAATGTAACATCACAATACTCCTACCTGCTACATCCTGAGCATGACCAGATCTCAAAGCCGCCACCTCCTCTAATCACCATGAGCTGCTTCCTCTCCATGTTACTGCCACTGATCTCCTGATGACTTTTGGGAAGAGCCTCTTTCTTAGGTGTTTGCTTTGCTGCCATTCTTGGTTGGTGGTGGAACCAAGTCTGGAAAGGTTTCTGGAAACACACTTGGCATAAACTTGCACAATAAGATTTTGTTGGATGATACCAGGTGGCTGATTTTACCCATGCACTCCTGCCATAAGGGGCCTGAACAGTCTCTAGGGTGCGCTCTATTCCAGGTGTCATATTGCAATATTTGGTCTGCAACTCTAAGGCAGCACTGAGCTAGGAGAGATGGTGGGTAGGCATGGAATCCATACTCTATCATGCTCAGTGCTGCAATGCCTCTAGCAGCAGTGAGGGCATTGGCTGCTCTGTTGATTTTGGCAGCTGGACATTCCTTGTAGGACACTCTTCTAAGGGAAAAGTGTTCCAGGAAATACTCGATGGTGGGAGCCCTCAGACGGAAAGACAACCTCCTTAATACCAATTTTTCTAAATAGTACATTAAGGGAGCTGTGAATCCATCTTCACAGAATAGCAATAGAAACATATCTATTTTAGGGAGACTCTTCTCCATTACCTTGCAGGCCAAATAAAGACAAGTGGCACCTATGACCTTCAGGCTGGCAGCTTTTAGGGGAGTGCAGGCCAGAAACCTTTCCAGGTAGTTGACAGCAAGACACAGGGTCTCAAAGTCCAGTCTAAAGGCCCTGTGTGCAATAATCATGGTGGTGATGACTTCCCTCCAAGATGTTTCATCGATGTCGCTGTGATTTCCTAAAAAGTTGTTAGGTGCGAAATCCTCTTCCAGGCTCTTATTAAACATGTAGCATGTTTCTCCATAATCCATGAAGTTCTGCAGTGTATCTGGCATCAGGTTTCCAAAGGTGCTCCATGGATCCAGTACAACTGCACTGCTGCAGGTCCCTTGCCGGTTGCTCTCATACTTGGTGATTTTGTAGCACCGAGGGTCATAATGGCTTCCCTCCTGGCTCTCAGGGATAGCTAATCTCTTTCGCTTTTTAATAAAAGTCTCCATAGCTCTCTCTCTTTCTTTCTCTCTCTCTCTCTCTCTCTCTCTCAATTGCTGCTATCTCCTCAACCGTCTCTCAGCAACTGTCTCTTTCCAACGGTTTCTCTCACCTGAGAGCTTTGTATATCCAGCATGTGCTCAACACCGATTGGCTGGAGATGTGTCTCATGGACAGAGCTTGAAGTGAAACTTTCTATCACTCAACCCAATTACTGACCTTTAATTGCCGTTCTAGTGCCTCATTTTATGCCCCAATCTTAAATTAAGTTTTGGGTATCTGACTTAGAATCGGGGGAGATGAATACAAGTTTTGTGAATATGAAATACAGTGTGCTGTGTGGTGTAATAAGCTGGGAAGAAAAACTTAAAGTAGCTACATAAAATCTTAGTCCCTTGTTTTACACCCTTTTTATATTGTTTTATTATATTGTTATATTCATGAGAGTGGTGGTTGATTGGTAGACATGGCTAGCACCAGGCCTGGATTTGTGGCCAGACAACAAAGGCCTGGGCCTAGGATGGCAAGCTGTCCACTAACCACATCTAAATTGGGTGGGAGAGGTTGATAGTTGATTGTTCAGTCCCCAGTGCCGGCAATTAGTGACCTGCAGCAGCGTGAAGTAGGGGGTAAGAGTTATTACGTATGAGTGGCCTAGGCTGCTTCGGGTTAAAATCTGGCCCTGGCTAGAACATCCGCAGTAACTATAATAGAATACACACACCTTAAAAGAGTTTCCTGACTTCCCTTCCCCTGGAATCTGCTTTAGGTAAGACAGGACCACTGAGTCCAACCGCGAGGCTCGTTGGGGCACAGGGCCGGACTAACATAGCGGGTGCCCCAAGCCTACTGCCGTTCATCGCTCCCCCTCCCCTTTTTTCGGGCAAATTTTGGTCATTGGGACCAAAGCAATGTATATTGACACATGGGAAATTTTAAAAACTATCATATTTCCTGTGCATCCCCAGTGTTTCTGAAAAAATGTGGGGTGTAGTTGAGCAGCATGCCACCCCCCTAAAATCCTGCCACTCTAGGCCTGGGCCTTGGTGGCCTTTCCACAAATCCGGGTCTGTCCATCAAATTGAGCAGCTTTATTCTGTGTCAAAATCTCCAGACTGTACTGTATATCAGTAATATAACATATAGGAAAACAGAGCTAAATGTACTGAAAGAAGCACACCAAACGAAAAGTAAATAATCCTTAGTGAGGTAGAACAATGTCTGTCAATGAATGAAAAGCCGATACCTCTTTATGCATCAAACGGGGTGATCCCAAGCTTTATTCCATGGTGCTCTTAACACTGTTCACAAGATAAAACGTTTCGGGACCGCATGGCCCTTCATCAGTGATAATATACAAAAGAGACTATACAAATTTATAGGCTTAGACACAGTGACTCCTAGTGCTGGTTCATGAGAATAGTCCTCATCTGTTTTTCCAATGTCCATTTTATCTTCCACATTTTGCTAAAGCTATTAACCCTTCAACCGCACAAAAGCTATTTTTTATAGCAATTTTTTTTTTAAAAAAAATACCCTTTTTTTAAAAAAAAAAATATTTTTTTGTTAGTGTCATATAAATTCACTTCTTAATTGTGTACCACAACTATTATACCACATATGTACATCTATACAAACAAAAGTATGTTCTGTATAATTATTGTTAGTTACTCACTGACTAGGATACATAGAGGCAGAAGATGTCTCTAAATCACTGGCAAATTGCAGTTTTCTACATTTCTCTATAGCTGCAAGAAAAAATGCTCTTATCAGTTGTCTGGAACTCAGTTTACACAGTAGCAAATACTCTTTATCAGTTGCTTAAAATTAAGTTACAAAATGTATCACTATAAGAAGCAGTTCAATCCCCAATTTTCATTCATTCCCTTGGGGGATAATGTATCGAGTTTCCAGATCCAGAAGCACTCCCTTTGTAGTAATTTCTTATCTATATTAGTATAATTTGCTTTAACCTCTTCCAGCACTTGCCAGTGTAATTGATGGCTTACTGATGTCATTTTAGAGTTTGCAGTCCGGATGGAACTATGATGCTCATTCAACCTTAATCTTATCATAGTGTTAGTTTCTCCTACATATCCCTTACCACACGGACATTTTAAGTAGTATATTACATTTTTCCACATACAAGTGTGATACCCCTGTAGTTTCATTTGGGTTCCTTTTGTTGGCTGTAATACTGTATCTCCTTTTATCACATTATTACAGTTCTGGCATGACAGGCAGGGGAAGGTACCCACCACTGGTTTATCCATAAATCTTTGTTTAGCTGTTTTAGGGGGCTGTATGTCTGTGTGGACCAAAAAATCACCTACATTTTTACCACTCTTATAGGCAAATAAGGAATACTCCTTAAACACCTTAGAAGTGGAGGGATCATTCATCAGTATTGGCCAATATTTTCTGATCACCTTTCTTACCCTTTTTGAAAAGTGGTAACAAAAGGGATTCTTTCTATCTGTGTATCCTTTTTCTTATTTGCCAGTATTGTTTCTCTTGACATCTCATCCACTTGTTTCTCTGCCTTTTGCAATATTAGTTTGGGGTAATCTTTCTTTCTGAACATCCCCAACATCTTATCTTTACTTCACAATTATCTTGGCTTGAATTAATACGTTTGCATCACATTAATTGACTCTTAGGCAGACCTGACATTGTATTAGGTGGATGGAAACTATCATAACATAGCATACTGTTTTTGTCTACGGCCTTTCGATATAAATTCGTAGACAAACTGGCTTTCTCTCTCTTGACTTGTACATCTAAAAATTCAATTTGTGTTTCATCATAGTGCAATACAAATTTAATGGTGTTATGTGTCCTGTTAACATAATCAGCAAATTGTTCAAGTTTCTCTTTTGGTCCTTTCCAAACAAAAAATATGTCGTCCACAAACCGACTATACCAATAAATGTAGTGGGAAAATAATGTGTTTTGTAAAATGATTTGTTCCTCATGGTCCTACATAAAAATATTGGCATAATTAGGTGCCATATTAGCACCCATACTGGTCCCTTGTTTTTGTAGGTAGTATTGTGTGCCAAATCTCAAATAATTTTTAGTTAACACAATCTCTAAGAGAGAGCATAATAATAGAACCAGGTGTGTGTCTAGAGTATGCTTCCTGTGTAAATGTCTGCTCACTGCCTCTAGTCCTCCTCCATGAGGAATACACGTATAAAGACTTGAGACATCCATAGTGCATAGGAATACTTCCTCATTTTCCAACAGACTTATGTGCGCAATTTTATTTAAAAAGTCTGTGGTATCACGCAAACATGTAGGAAGCTCCTGCACTATGGGGCCCAGGTAACTGTCTACAAATACAGCTAATATTTGCAACAAGGAGTCATTCCCCGACACTATGGGTCTACCCGGTGGATTGGTTGGATGCTTATGTATTTTCGGCAATAGATAGAGGATTGGAACCCTGGGATGTGTGACTGTTAGAGCTGTTCTAATCTCTGGGGTTAATATCCCTTCCAACTCAGCATCATTCAACAAGTTATCAATTTCCTTTTTATACTTAAAGGTGGGGTCTTCAGCCAACAACTCGTAATGTTCAGTATTACTTAATTGATTTAATGCTTCCATCACATACAATGCCTTGTCCATAATCACCGTTGCCTCTCCTTTATCTGCGCTTTTTATAATAATATTCTGGTCTTTGCTTAAAGTTTCTAAAGCTATATGCTCAGATTTGGAGAGGTTACGGTGAGTTCTGGTTCTGGTTGTTAAACATATTTAATGCTTTATTATCTACTGGCAGATCATAATTACTTTTTACGGCAAACTTTTTAGATATACTGTAGACAATTTTGTTGCGCGTTTTATAGCTCTCCCCTTATTTTGAAACTATAACTTGAACTGTAATGAGCGCATGAATTTAAATAATCAATTTGAAAGTCAAAAAGGCCAACAGAGTGTGTTGGTACAAAGGAGAACCGTGCCACAGTATACAGTAACTGTTCCTACTGCGCATGCGCCAGAAAACGCCGGTCAGAGCAGGAAGAAGACGCGCGTGGGAGAAGATGGCGACTGTGAACTCCGTGGACAGGACCTGCGCAGAGGGGTGAGTAACAAGTTAGGGGCATTTGCCCAGGGGGACAGGTAGGCCAGGGGGGAGGAGGGAGGGGGGGCAATGGAGGGGAGGGGGGGAGGGGTTTTGCGACCCTGGGGCTTTCCTTCTCCTTTAAGGCAGGAAAAAGAAGTATGCAGCTTCAATGGCAGATGGGCCAAGACTCAGAGTGTTGCTATGCATTGGTAAAAGTTATGTGTTTGCTTTAGTAACTAGGATATTGTGTAGCTGTGGGGGCCAGGGAAGGGTTATAATAATGCATCATAGTTCAATGTACAGGTCCTTTAATAATTTTATGTTACTACTACTTCTTTAATTGTAAGTATACCCATATTTTCCCTACTCCCTATCGTATCGCCTAGAAAGACAACAGTCACCCACTGTCTCTGTATTGACTAGGTACAGTGTTCTGGGGAATGAGCTTTGCTACAATAATGGTTGTGTGCTTGATAATTGATAAGTTTATATGGGAAAGTTGTCTTGAAATTTAGTTGCCAAAATAGAGTTTTCAAAATGAGGCTACGTGTTTTGGGTTTGCCTAGAACTTAGCCAGTTTATTGTAAGGACAAAATATTGGATAGATGGGAAGATATCAAACTTGAAAAGTCCTGGTAGAGCTACAATGGGAGGCTCCTTAAACAGTGTAGGTCCATGATTATATATGAGACATACAAGTCTATGAGCTGGAAACTCTGCTGTATTTCTCAGTGAGCTAGAACCACTGATTTTGCCCTTCTTACCTTCCAGTCAATTTCCAGTTTGTTAATCAATCAAGGAGTTTATTGTATTATATATAGGGTTTGATAAACTGTTTTCAGTTTCATTATTCCACAAAGGTCAGTGCAGAAAAGAAAAAGAAACCCTTATATTTACTGTAACTGAATTATTTGTTTCCTTGTGATTCTCAACTCTAGACAGGACCAAAGCTCCCTCTAATTCCTCCTCTTAATTCTTTTGAGCGCACATTTGAAACTTGTGTTTGAGCATTTTTAAAAGGTGTTCTTGTGTGCACCACAATATGTTGTGTGCGCTAGCCTCAAAATTTGTGCTTACGTACACAGCCTTGAGGGAACAAATATGGAATATTTGTTCCCTCAAGGCTGTATGCGTAGGCACAAATATTACTTATGAAAGAGAAACAAAGTGAAATTTAGAACAGGAAGAGGAGATACCGTATATTGTATAAGAATGGTGGATCTGTCTTTTTGTCACTCATTAAACAACACTTTATTCTTACTTCAAATAAGCTTTTTATTTTTTAATATTAAACGTCGAATCTCATTGATTTTGGTTTGGTTTAAAAAGGCAGGAGAAGGAAACCCAGTTTGTCAGGCATCCAACAGTGATTACAATTGCTTACATTCTACCTGGGGCTGGTATCCACCATAATTATTTTCCAGACTTTAGTGTACACCATATGTGCCCATCAAGGAATTCATGGGAAATGGAATAAAGATGGTGGCACCATGCACATCTGAAATTGACTCCAAGCTGGTGTGTTTAAGAGGGGCATTGGTGCAGAGTAGAAAGTATCCTATTTTAGTCACAAGGAGGTGCCCCTGATTTGGGTTTCCTTCGTCTTTTCAAGTGCTTCCTATCCTGCACTATTATTGCACATTCGAGTATAGTCTTTGGCACAGTAACACAGTGGGAAAAGGCATAGATACCAGCCATATCAATGATCACCATTTGACCCACCATCTCTGGAAAACAAGCGCAAGGATGGATCTGGAACAGTGCATACAGTTTCTGCTGTAACAGTTGCAAAGTAAAGACTCCTTTCTCTACAAGGTGCTTGGAACAATCACATGTAGAATTCATGAAGTCAGGCTCAGTTCATATCCAAGAAAACCGTCCAGGTCAGTTTAAGACTTACATTTTTGCTTGAGTGAAGTCCTCCAATATCGAGCAGTATATATATATATATATATATATATATATATATATATATATATATATATATATATATATATATATATATATATATATATATAAATAATTAAAGTGAGAATCTTCCAGGCTTGCTGAGACCTGGACATTAAATGTTGATTAGAGGTTTTACAAGTCATATCTTTCATTAGCACCAACCTGTAGTGTCTTTCTGTGCATATAAGTGCTTAATCACGCCAGATATTTCTCTGCTTTCCTGTAAGATTCATACAGCTCAGTGTTTTATTTTGTAGTAGGTAAATGCTCCCTCCGCACCAATAAAGAAAGTCTTAATCCTTCTCTATAGTCCATTTGATCATGGTTTCTGGTGAGCGATATAGGAAGATGAGTTTTGCATACAGTTCCTCTTCCAGTTCTAATTCCCCACGCTCTCGCACCACATAGATATCCTGGCACAGCTTGAGAATCTGATCCACACAGGGCAGCTCCTCAAACATGATTGAGTGAGAGATTTCACTGAAGAACCCACGCACAAATTTCCCAATGACCAGCACAATAGACACATACAGACCCATGATCCTGCAACAGACACATTCTACATTACTGACCAAAACAAACAGGGTAGCGAATAAAAAGGGTCAGAAACTGCTTTCAATAGCTGTCACAATTTCAAATAAATCCTGCTGAAAAAGGCTCTGACTCCTGCATCTGGCGCATTCCTATTTGCAATGCATCACTGACAAAAAGTATGGTTTTCTTACAGTAAACCATTTATAGCTAAAATAACATAAGAAAATCTCTTTCTTTCTTAAACTGTCCTTGATCTATGACTAGAAATACACCCTTCTGTTGTGAGTGTTTAGGTTTATAAATAAGCAGAAGTCCATTATGCAGGAGGATTATCTGTGAACAATGACACAGTGGCTTTGTTTAGCTCTAGGAATAACAAAACACATATTTTTCGTGATTAAAAGTAAAAATAGTCAAAGCTTATGTTGGGCACAAGCCCTATTTAATGGATACATGTTGAACAAGTGGGTGTGCTGCCACTTTAAGTCTTGTAAATTGTTTAGCACTTACCCATATCCAGCCAGGAATCCTAAACTAGGGGGGCTGACTTTATCATTAAAAATCACCATCGGTAGTATGTTGCAGTCATCCTCGCAGTCTTTCAATGTAATGACCCACCACTCCACAAAACTGTTGGTGCCATTTCCCTCTGCAACACGCATCCGATTCAGCTGCACCTCCACATCCAGGTAACTTTCTTCCTCATCTGCCCAGCAAAAACACCTTTAGAACACTGGATAATGTCCCTACTCCTTGTGCAATCCAGCTCTACTCAGCGGGTCTTATATACTAAAAGCAAGCACATTTGTCTCCATGCAGTAATCCAAAACAACCAAACAGCAAGTAGTTTGAATCTGTTTACTGCCAGCAGAATACTGAAAGTACATGTATGACAGCTTGTTATGGGTTACTGCACTGGGTCAATCTTTTCCACTAGAGCGGCACTCTGGATAAAAGTGATGGTGTATTGCAGTAGTTCACAGACCAACATCGCCTGACGCGTTTCGGGAGCACCTCCCTTAATCATAGGCTTATCTTCACTCTTCCACTCTTAAGAAATGAAGGGTGCACTATTTGTAAATTAGCAAGAAGGGGGACAGAGTTTGCAGAATGTGGCACTGGGTGACTGCAGTCATTACAACCAGGACAGAGAAGAATTTCCAGCTTTTTCTTTTTGCTTTCATTTAGTCAACCCTGTGTACCTCCAGTAACATAGTGTATATTTAAACAGACAACAAAAACACAAGCTAAAATATTTTCATGTTGCAGTGCCACGTTCCTAAATGTACTTGTAAAGCGACAGTTATTATTTCTGGATTTCAAAGTTATTTTTATAACTAAAGTAGTATACCAGCCTTCCAATCTTTATTAGCATTAGGTATTCTTTCTAATAGTTGGTCTGGTAAAAGCCTAGCCAGTTGGAAACCTTACCAGAGAGTATAAAGCCAAACTCAAGCCCAGGGCTATGAATGTCAGGTGACAGCCAGAAAATGAGGTTGCCTGTGGAGCATCTCCTTACCTGGCTGCAGCGGTTTCACTGGATTGGCTTCTGGGCCATTAGGAGCACGAATGTACTTTGGAAACAAGTGCTGAATAACACTGTAATAACAATTTACTGAATCAGTTTCCCACAAATAACAGAAATCTGTAGAGCAACATTTCTTAAAAATGAATATGCTGAATCAAGCTTTGCAAATCTTTCAGATTTCTGCACTTTATTCTAATAACAATTTTCTATCATAGGAAGAAATTTCCCAAAGAATCAGAATACAACCGAGCATTATTGTTTTCTGTGAAATGCAAGAAGTGACAGATTGTGTCACCTTCTTTTCACATCATCCACATCCACTGCCACCTCTTGTCTCAAACCCTTGCTGCTTCTTACCTTTGGAATTCCATCCCATCCTGCAAAAGGAATCCTCTCTCAATCTCTTCAAGGCAAAACAAAGACCTACCTTTTGGATAACTAGAACGTTAGCTTAGTCCTGTGCCTAGCCTATTCCTATGCCTTACCTTGTGCATGTTTTCACCTCCAATTTGTGCCTGTATGTTAGCCTCCCATCCACTTAGACTGTAAGCTCTACGGGGCAGGGACCTCCTTCCCACTATATTATGTGATTTGTCTTACTCGTGTATACGTATATATATTGTTCTTTTATGCACAGCACTGCGGCTCAGTAAAAGCATTATACAGTAGGTTGACTATCTGGGCTGCAGGTTGCCATGGTGCAGATTCCACTATGCCACTTGGTGAAGTTCTGTTGGGGGCCTGGACTGCTCTGAAAAGGCGGGATTACAACTAAAAGGGTGGAGTTTGAGTGGATCAGGATGGCATTGTGTTTGGGGGGTGGTAAGGCAAACATATAAGGCCCATGACTGCTCATGGCAATCCTGCCTTAGGACTTTAAAGGGGAAGGAAACCTAGTCGGCACAAACCCCACCACCCCCATCCCGTTTGTTGCCCACCCTCCCTCCTCCCCCCTGGCCTACCCGTCCCGCTGGGCAAATGCCCCTAACTTGTTACTTACCCTTCTGCGCAGGTCCAGTCCAGGGAGTTCACCGACGACATCTTCTTCCACGCGATCTTCTCCCTGCTTTGAACGGCGCATGCGCAGTAGGATCATTCCGCCGGTACGATCTACTGCACATGCGCGTGACTTTTGGCGCATGCGCAGTAGATCCGTACTGGCGAAATGATCCTACTGCGCATGCGCCAAAACGCCGTTCACAGCAGAAAGAAGATCGCGTGGAAGAAGATGACGTCTGTGAATTTCCTGGACTGGATCTGCGCAGAAGGGTAAGTAACAAGTTAGGGGAATTTGCCCAGCGGGACGGGTAGGCCAGGGGGGAGGAGGGAAGGTGGGCAACAAACGGGAGGGGGGTGGGGGGTTTGCGCCAACTAGGTTTCCTTCCCCTTTAAGCTCTACTGGTGCAGCAACTCATGAGAAAGAATCACTGTAAAATACTGAGTAACATGGTAACTCACACAGGGGTATCTCGTACTCCTTGAAGAAGATCTGCCAGCTCCATCCTCTCCTGGCCCCCACACTCCAAGTCTTTAGTGTGTTTCTCAGACGTGTGCTCAACAGTGCCACCTTTTGCCAAGTCCCTGTTAAAGAGATGAGAAGTGTCATTGTTTAAAGGGGAACTATTACGAAAATGAAAATTTAATATAAGCTTCATCATACTGAAAAACAAAATTTTCTAAATACAATTAAAGGGATCTTGTCATCAGAAAACATGTTTTTTTCAAAACACATCAGTTAATAGTGCTACTCCAGCAGACTTCTGCACTGAAATCCATTTCTCAGAAGAGCAAACAGATTTATTTATATTCAATTTTGAAATCTGACATGGGGCTAGACATTTTGTCACTTTCCCAGCTGCCCCTGGTCATGTGACTTGTGCCTGCACTTTAGGAGAGAAATGCTTTCTGGCAGGCTGCTGTTTTTCCTTCTCAATGTAATTGAATGTGTCTCAGTGGGACATGAGTTTTTACTATTGAGTGTTGTTCTTAGATCTACCAGGCAGCTGTTATCTTGTGTTAGGGAGCTGTTATCTGGTTACCTTCTCATTGTTCTTTTGTTTGGCTGCTGGGGTGGGAAAGGGAGGGGTGATATCACACCAACTTGCAGTACAGCAGTAAAGAGTGATTGAAGTTTATCAGAGCACAAGTCACATGACTTGAAATTGACAATATGTCTAGCCCCATGTCGGATTTCAAAATTGAATATAAAAAAATCAGTTTGCTCTTTTGAGAAATGGATTTCAGTGCAGAATTCTGCTGGAGCAGCACTATTAACTGATGTGTTTTGAAAAAAACATGTTTTCCCATGACAGTTTCCCTTTAATAAAATATTCTGCATCGTTTCTGAAATAATCAAGTTTATGTTCACTATCCCTCTCTCAGCATCGGTTTCTCTTTTTCTGTCTTCATGCAGCAGTTGGGGTGTCAGATATTCATTGACAGTTAGATCCAATATATCTCATAGGGGGGCTTCCTTTCCTAGCAGATGTATTAGAGCTCACTCAAATAACTGAATCCAGTACAAACAAAATCTAACAAATCTGCCTTTTGCACAAATCTTGCATGTAGAGAGACAGGATTTCTGGTGATTTTAATAGAGTGAGCTCTAATACATCTTCTAGGCAAAAGGAGCCCCACTAAGATATATTGGATCTAACTGTCAATGAATATCTGATACTCAACTCCTGCATGAAGAGAGAATGAAGAGAAACAGATGCTGAGAGAAGGATAGTGAAGATAAACTTGATTATTTCAGAAACAATGCAGAATATTTAATTGATTATATTTTAGAAAACTTCTTATTTCGGTATGCTGAAGATTTTTTCATTTTCACAATAGTTCCCCTTTAAGCTAGTTGGTAATACACAGTGTTTTGGAAGTGAACCATGTAAGTTCCTCAAGGCAGCCACTTGTGATTCTAAACCCCTCACCTTTGAAAATCCCAGGTAAAGCGGAGTGTGATGTCGGATGATCCATTTTGCAGCTCCTTTCTCATTTGCTCACGGCTTGGAGGACTGATTCCCCATACAGATCCTGAACTTCCCTCAATTCTCGCAGTCACTAGGTCCTCATAGCTATACAAAGTAATAAACTGCATGGCAGTCTGGAACGAGAACAGTGATATTGCTTCATGAAATCACATGCTGCCATCACAAGGATACCGAGGAAAATACATCATTCAATTCATTGCGCACATTATATATAACCATTATATGCCCGATATATTTATTTCACACCTTCTATTCTACAAATTCCAGTCCTTTAGTCTAACACAATCTCACCAATCAACCTACTTTAATGATTTAATAATTAATCAAAATGAATGCCTGTCCTTATGTGGCCTATGTGGTAATAATATAATGCTGCTTGATTTACAGTAGGCACGTTTGCATGGGTCTGATAATGCATCACTGCATGTGAAGCTCTTCAATACAACACACTGAATAATAGTGTAAAGGCTTAAAATTCATAACAATATGCACTAATGTAACTATAGAGTTAGGATTGTACATTGATAAGCTACAATAGCTCTGCACAATTATTTGTAATATGTACAGATTATAGGAGGTCAATTAAAAAAAATCAACAGAATTCGTTTTTTTAGAGTACTACTGCATATGAAGAGTAAGTGGCAATTGCAGGCTGGTTGCTAAGGATTTCAACTGTTTTTTTTTTGTTTTCTTTTAGTCTAGTGAATGCCTCCTCTGTCTACAAAACCATGACTCATGTCAAAAACCTCTAGACTGAGGCTGGTGTTTTAATAACACTATAATGTGCAATATAGATGAAATAATGCATGGATAGCGCATTTTTTTGTCCGAATGCTTTTTCAATATACCGTATATACTCGAGTATAAGCCGTGTTTTTCAGCCCCCAAAATATGCTGAAAAACTGTAGCTCGGCTTATACTCGGGTCAAGCGCAAAAACGGTCGCCGGCGTCTAAGAATAGTCGCTGGCGCCTAAGAATAGCCTCCGGCGCCTAAGAATAGTCGCCAGCGTCCAAGAATAGTCGCCGGTGTCCAAGAATAGTCTCCAAGAATATTCGCCAGCGTCCAAGAATGGTCGCCGGCATCCAAAAACGAGATACCGGCACCTCCAATGGGAGCAGAAACACTAAATTTTTTGATTGAAACTTACCAGAAGCTGCTGCATTTCTCAACCTAGGCTTATACTCGAGTCAATAAGCTTTCCCAGTTTTTGGAGGTAAAATTAGGTACCTCGGCTTATACTCGGGACGGGTTATACTCGAGTATATACGGTAACTAAAATACAACAAACTCTGAACGTCAGAAAAATGCCTTTTTTTGTAGCATGAAGTGTTCCACATGCACAAACAAGTACCAGTTTGTATTCCAAAGAAGGAGACACCTCACACTGTGAAATCTTATGGAACGTAACATGATCAACAGCAGTACTGTCTGCTTTCTCACTTCTCACTCTGCACAATATAAATAGCCTTTCATTTCTACCCCTGTGAGCAAAATCACATCAGCTCCAAGAGAAACCGCTTCCTACCAGCTCTCCACGTTCCTTACAGACTGGCAGAACAGCAGTATAGGTATGGGATCTATTAACTGGAATGCTTGGGGCCTGGGGTTTTCCACATAAGGGATCGTTCCATACTTTCAATCACTATACCACAGATCTATTAATAATAGTTTAAACATGCAATAAACCCAACAGGATGGTTTTGCCACAAATATGGATTCATGTAGCTTCAAGGAAAATGTACTGTTTTATTATTAGTGATGCGTTCGGTTTGGTAATCGGCCGAATCCTTCGTGAAGGATTCGGGGGTTCAGCCGAATCCAAAAAAGTGGATTCGGTGCATCCCTATTTATTATTACAGAGAAAAAAAAAGCAATTTTTAAATACAGGTATGGGACCTGTCATCCAGAATGCTCAGGACCTGGGGTTTACCGGATAACGGATCTTTCCGTAATTTGGGTCTTCATACTAGAAATTCATTTAAACATTAACCCAATAGGCTGTTTTTGCTTCCAATAAGAATTAATTATATCTTAGTTGGGATCAAGTAGAAGCTACTGTTTTTTAATTTTTAAAAAATTTGGATTATTTGGATAAAATGGAGTCTAGGGGAGACTTTCTGGATATCGGGTTTCCGGATAAGGGATCCTTTACCTGTATCAGCATTATCGATTCAAAGTGCATTCTAATTAAGATTATTAGATATTAGGACTTACCGGCTGTCTCTCAAATCGATAGGTGAGATCTTCATATTGCTGTGGGGTAAATGGCTGGATAGACTGTTGTTGTGCACTCATTGTGAATAAGGGCTGAGGAATAAGGAAAAAATGATACAAAATAAACGGCCAACTGCAACATTTTATTCATTCTTACTCACTGAACACTTCAGCTGACCTTTGCCTGCTACCATTCCTCACTTACCTCATAACCCCCGAGTTTAAAAGTAACAGTGACATCTATAGGGTGGTTGACGACTCCCACCACTGAGCGCACCAATGACATGAAGAGCAGGGGAAACCAAATTATACAGATGAGAAAGACTATGATCAAACCTCCCATTCCATATTTCACAATCTTCTTTTTCTTCTGCCCCTTAGGTTGAGGGTATTTCTGCAAAGATAGCAGTGGATAAAAGTCACCCCAGCTCCATTTTTAATAATTGTTTTGGAATGAGCTTGATGAAATGTAGATTAAAGGGCATGTAAAGTCTAAAATAGAATAAAGCTAGAAATGCTGTATGTTGTATACTAAATATAAATATGAACTTACTGTACCACAAGCCTAATCAAACAAATCATTTATGCTTTCAAAGTTGGCTACATGGGGGTCACCATCTTGTAACTTTATTAAACATCTTTGCAAGACTAAGGGGGTTATTTATTAAGGTCCGAATTTATCTCAATATCGGCTGCTACAAACTCAGATTTTATAGAGAAAAAAAAAATCACAAATTTTTCGGATTTCGGGGAATTTGGAGCTTAGTAAATAACCCCCTTAGACTGTGCACATGCTCAGTGTGGTCTGGGCTGCTTAGGGATCGTCATAAACAAAGCTGCTTGGGGGTCATTTATAAAGTTTGCGCAGGGCAGATTGGTTCGCAAAGTGAATATATTTGCCCTGCGCATGGTTATATTTATAAAACTGAATAAGAGGGTGCATACAGAATTGCGAATTTTTTATTCACAATGCGAATGTCTAAAGGGGATTTATAAATATGTCACAATTCGCAAATTGCGAATCTTTATGCACACACTCTGCGACTCAATTACGCCACAACTTTGGTGGCGGATAAAATATTCGCAAAACAGTTTTGCAAACTGCGAATTTAACGCTATTTTCACGCACAACAACCTCGCACATTGGGTGCGCTCGCGCAAACTCCTGTCTCATTTGCGCGCCATTTGCGAAAATTTATTCACACTGCGAATTCGCAAAAACCGGAAAGACGGGCAGAGCAGTGCTATATATTAGCGCTCAGCAAAAAACATGCGCAATACAACCATTTGCGAAAAATATGCGCTGTGTGAACTTTATAAATGACCCCCCTTGAGTTCTGCATAGCTGGGAAGTAAGGCGGGGGCTCCCCCTGCTGTTCATAAGTATGATTGTTTCCCTGCTCAGCAGTTAGGGACCGTCTGACAATTCCTATCCACAGCAGTAAATGAAGGGAGAATTCACTGCATACAGTCAGGTTTCTTATATAACGGTACACATTTTTTAATTAAAGTATATTGGTTTCTTTTGCATTAAAGAAAGTCAAAATGGGATTTTCATGTTTTGCCTTTACATGCCCTTTAAACATATACAACCCCAAAGCAATATGTGGAGGCTTATTTATTAAAGGTCAAATTTTAGTGATAAAACCACGAATGTCATTGAATTTATAAAAGATCCGAATATAAAAAGCATGAACTAAAAAAACGTTGACTGAATACCTTTAAAACCTCTAAAATTTGATTTAAAATGGGCCAATAGGGTCAGCGTAGCTCCACTTGACTTCTTAGGGGACCTCGGCAACTTTTACTTAGTGAAGTTTGGTGTTAAAGGGTTTCGTTGTTTTTTTTAATTAATACATTTCTAATTTTTAGAAATATAGGATAACCACTATTTTTCTGATAATTGCGGGGGTGGGATCGAAATTTATATTTTAGTAAATAGGCCCCATAGAGCAGATTTAAGATATCCACCAAACAGGCAAATTATAATCAAAAATGGCAATCACATGACAACAGCAAATTGCCTCAATGTTTGTCTTATATTAGGGATGCACCGAATCCACTATTTTGGATTTGGCCGAACCCTTCGCAAAAGATTCGGCCGAATACCAAACCGAATCCTAATTTGCAACAGTAAAGTATTTTTTTTTAACCTTTTCAGTCTCACGGCTGCATTTGATAATGAAGATATTAGCATAAATGTCTTCCACGCACATCCAGTTGGACAAGGACAAGGTGGTATCAGTCCAAACCCAGTCCATAACAGCCCTGAGCTCTACTAGAAAAGGAACCAAGCGAAACCTGTGAAACAATAAAAAAAGCATGACTTGTTTTTCAGGAGAATGACTCGTTATATTATACATTATAGTCTTAATATTCTAGGCTGTAAGAGATTCAAAATGCACTTATTTATCATCTTACCCCTGAAATAGGAATAGGTTGAAATGGTTATACTTCTTGGTAAGGAAGTTGCCCAGTATGCGGGTAGGGTACCCACAGCGGATCTGGTAGGCAGACAGGGCAAAGTAAATGCACTTAACAAAATACCAGAGCTGAGCCACAGTATTCTGATTGAACATCCTGCGGGTAGAAAAGACAATTATGAGGCACTGGCAAAGTATATAACAGGATGTGACCCCCAAATTCCCTTACAACACAAGCACTGAACACTTCAGTTAAAACAATTAAGAGATGATGTCTGTCTGTCACATCTACAAAATGCAAATATCAGACACATTTATATATCCTATACAAACTAAAGTCTCATTACAGTAAAATAATACACTAACTTACATTTTTGGCAATTTTAAAGTTTTAGTAATTATTTCAGAGGATTTAAATCATACAAGCAAGCAGAGTTTCAATATAAACTGATGAGCTTTATCACTGAAGCTCAAAGCAGCTGTTTTGTATGTGCACAGAAATGGTATTCCTTCACAACTTTACAACCTCTTCTCTCGCTTTTCCTCATTTCTCCTTTATCTACTCCCTCTCTTTCGACAGAAAGGGAAACCAATGGAAATAAACTTTCTTTTAAAGAAATGAAATATGTTGTAATGAGTATAAAGTCAGTCTATAAGCCAAAAGCATTCTTCTCTCCTCATTCAGAAGGTTATGGATTGTATACACATTAAAGGAAAACTATACCCCCAAAATGAATACTTAAGCAACAGATAGTTTATATCAAATTGAATGACATATTAAAGAATCTTACCAAACTGGAATATATATTTACATAAATATTGCCCTTTTACATCTCTTGCCTTGAACCACCATTTCGTGACTCTATCTGTGCTGCCTCAGAGATCACCTGACCAGAAATACTACACCAGTAACTGTAACAGGAAGAAGTGAAGAAGCAAAAGGCAGAACTCTGTCTGTTAATTGGCTCATGTGACCTTACATGTGGTTTGTATGTGTGCACAGTGAATCTTACGATCTCAGGGGGCGGCACTTATTTTTTAAAATGGCAATTTTCTATTTATGATTACCCAATGGCACATACTACTAAAAAAAGTATATTATTATGATAATGGTTCATTTACATGAAGCAGGGTTTTACACATGAGCTGTTTTACTCAGTATCTTTTAATAGAGACCTACATTGTTTGGGGGGTATAGTTTTCCTTTAACAGCTGGTAGGGCAATTTTAACAAAAAAGGCAAAGAAACTCACAAAAACACAGTCATTTTGATTCATTAGCCATTTGTTTTTAATTGACTAACCAAACATGTTTCTCTGGAAAAAAGGAGCTTGCGAGGGGATATGATTACTCACGTACAATAGAAGACATTATAGAGAGATAGAGGGCAATCTTTTTTTCCCACAGAAAAGAGGGGGCTATACTACCCCTTTTAGAAACAAGAAAACACATTATATATGGCTGCAAGAGCAAAATCCTGATCAGTCTTGCCTGCAAAAGGTTCAATGACATTAATATTTTTCGTTGGAAATCTTTGAATTTAAAAATGGTTGCAGTGATTCAGCTGTAAACCATGTACAATGGACAGTATAAGATATGTTCTGTTTATAGACAGACCTAAGCTTGCTTGGGCGTTACAGCAATTTTACAATTAGAAACGCTCACCTTTCTGTGACTGCAGGCAAGATAAAGAACATCCAGGCATGTATCCCAATCACCAGAATAACCTGAAAGATCAGCTTTCCAAGCACAGTCTTTCGCAGGTACAGAGCACGATCTATCACCATGGTGGAAAACTGAATGAGGACCATGACTAAGAAAGCTTCTGGTACTTGGTCATCAGACAGAGATGATGCAATGTCAGCAGCAGCAGAGTATTTCTGGAAAAGACAAATCAATGAAACAAAAACTGTCCTCAATTCTGAAACCTAAGATCTCAATAAAAAACAAAATGAGAAAAGTGAAACGGCAATGCTGGATCCAAGACTTACTCCAAAAGCCCAAAAGCCAAATACGATGATCACAAAGTCGACCACATCTGCGAGGAACATAAAGGCATACATATCTGTTGTAGCACGGTACTTAGTATGTAGAATATCATGGAAGAAAGCTTTCACTGGCTGATATACATTCCGCACCCTGCAACAGAAGAATTTATTAGCCATAAATATGCTCTCCTTCCTCCTACACTCCAACAATGGATTGAGTTAATAAATGTTACATTGCTTCTAATCAAATTAACATATAATGCTTGGGGTACACCTGGACAGTATGAGAACATATGGGAACCATGGTTGGACGTGAACCCTCAATTTTCTTTACCAAAGGACTGAAAAATATGTATCATTTGATATACACCTTAATAATATGATGCTACTTGCTTTCCTCCACTTTATGCCAATCACTGCTCATATGTAAACAACTGTACCCAGTGCCATGCATGATTGTTTATTTCTTTTTTTCTCTCTCTTTGTTTGTTTTTATAGAATGCAAAATAAAAACTTGCTATCCTTCATTCAAACAGAGATAGCAACATCAGGAAATGATAAACATTGCATGGTTTGTTAAATGAAGGAAACATAATATCTTCATAAAGTGTTCCCCCATGTGATTCTTTCATAAATACAATATAATGTATGTTTATTATAGTGATTCCATACAGATAATAAAATACACTTTTTTTGAAAATGAATAAGATTTCTGTGATAATAAAAAGAATGAGCGAATGCATGGGCATGGACCACCCCACATTCCCATAGGCTAACTCTCTCCTAACATCTCCTTACACATTACCACAAAGCACAGGAACAGGTTTATTTAAAATACCTTTATGCAAGCTCATCCCCAGCACAGAAACAGGGCAGCCCTAATTCTCATGAACTCATCGTTTAACAATATGAGAAATGGTTCCTTTATATATACATCTAGTATCTCACAATACAACAAATCCCTATATAAAACACTGAAAACCACGTAAAAATAGCATTAGCTATTTAACCAATTACTAATCTAAAAATGTTTTATGATTGATGTTTAAAGGAGAAGTCAACCTGTATGGGGGGAAAAAACCTCCCCCCCCCCGTGTAGGCCCCTCTCCTTCCCCCCCCTCCCAGACAAATGCCCATAACTTGTTACTCACCCCTGGTCCTCTGCTGCGGAGTTCACGGGCGTATTTTGGCGCATGCGCAGTACGAGGCATTTACCGGTAAGGATCTTCTGCGTATGCGCTGAAAGTCACAAAGTTTCCGGGAAAAAAGATCAGAAACATCGTGATTTTTGGGCGCCTGCACAGTTGGAGGCATTTACCAGTAAGGATCTTCTGCGTATGCGCTGAAAGTCACAAAGTTTCCGGGAAAAAAGATCAGAAACGTTGTGATTTTTGGGCGCATGCGCAGTTGGAGGCATTTGCCGGTACGGAGCTACTGTGCATGCGCAGGAAAATCACAACGTTTTCAATCTTTTTTTTTGGAAACTTCATGACTCTTGGCGCATGCGCAGAAGATCCTTACCGGTAAATGCCTCATATTGCGCATGCACCAAAAAACGCTGTGCAAAGCAGGAAGTAGATCGCTCGGGAGAAGATGGCGTCCGTGAACTCCGCAGCAGAGGACCTGTGCCTAGGAGTGAGTAACAAGTTAGGGGCATTTGCCCGGAGGGGGCGCAGGTAGGCCGGGGGGGGGAGGCCTACACAGAGTAGTGTTTTTTCCCCGTACAGGTTTACTTCTCCTTTAAACAGCTTCAACACAAACAACAAAATAAAGGGAGGATCTCTCAAAATTGAAAAAGCAACTCTTTAATACAACAACCAAATCCTCGCGTTTGTGATAATACAGAACTAGCCATATCCAAAATTTAAAACAAACAAACAAGCAATGTCTCACTGTACTATAGGAAGTCTTTCTTTACCCCAGCACCAGTTTCAAGAATATGTGGATATTCTCGAAAACAGGTTCCTGTGGCAAAGACTTCCTATAAAAACTTGCTGTTTTGCAAACAACTCCAGCCAAAATGCTCAACAACAAATACATTATGTGCTTAATTTAAAGGAATAGGACAACATCAATAGTGTAAATGAGCCCACCCACCCAGCACAAGATAACTCACATGTAGCTAAAGAACTGCTGTATTTTCATCCCCATCGTCTTCACTCTAAGAGCTGCTCTTTCTTTTCTTTTCTTCTGCACATCTGTTGATTTCTCTTTTAAAGAGTCTGAAAAACAGAAGATGAAACATTGAACAAAGTTACATAAGCAGAAAAGGGACAGAATTTCCAGACAAGCAAAATAGTTATACAATATATTATTGGAAACACACAATATTTGTTTAATGGTCTGGCCTTTACAATCCTGTCCAATATGCTATACAGACACATTTTTAATTCAAGCTATCACAGAAACATAGTAATGAGAAAGCATTGAATCCAAACAAGTTAAAAGTTGTACAGTACATCTCCAGTTTGTATAATTACCTCTTTCTTGCACACTACCCTGGGACTCTTTTCTTTTGCGCTGACGCAGGGAGGAGCTGCTGCTTCCTGCTGGCTCCAAATCCTGGGATGTGTGTATCTCTGTTTTGCTCTCTTTATCCTTCCCTTGTGTTCTCTCTTCAAGGTCTAAGTCTTTACGGTCCCAGAGACCATAACTCTGAAAATACATGGTAGGAAGCACAGTAACTGCCATGAAACTCTGGAATATAATGGAATTACTGCAAATAAGGAGAGTCACATGGGTATGCATTTTTTTTTAGTGATACATTCTTTAATCAGGTAAAAAGCTCATCCATTTGACCCTAGCTGGAAGTAAACACAAGAAAACTGCAGTGCATAATTCCAGTTTTAGGGATTTTAAAATAAAAGGTTTAGTAAGGGATAACTTAACTTAAGGGATAGTGGAGAGTTATAACTGAAGGGATCATAAATAAAGGTGCAAGTACTAGAGCATTACGTAGATCCGAGGTGCATTGTAGGCAATAAACATGGTGCTACGAGATGTAGATGTAAGAAGAATTTTATTTCAACACTGGTCAACGCTGTTAAGATGCACTAGGGAATTCATTAAGTGATTTCTATGTGTATAGGGTCTGTACCATGAGCAGCGAGCGTTGAAAAAAGAGCATCAAGAGCTGGATCAGATCATATTTGATGTACGAGTCACTCTTCTCAAGGCCCAGGACACGCGGAGGAAAATACGGCTTTCCTTCATTGCGTACCACAATGGTATAATTGTTCCACGGGAAGAATCCGAACTGGAAGAGGTATTTTATTACCACCATAACCTGTTAAAGAGACAGGAAATATACTTTCTGTACATTCATTGTATAAACCAGGAGTTCCCAAAAAGTAGATCGTTCGTTTCATTCAGATATTTATTACATTAAGGTTACATAGTTGTTTGTAAAAGGGGTGGTTTACCTTTTAAATTATCTTTTAATATAATGTAGAGAGTGATATTCTGAGAATTTGGAATTGGTTTTCATTTTTTATTATTTGTGGTTTTTAAGTTATTTAGCTTTTTATTCAGTAGCTCTTCAATTTGCATTTCAACCAATCTGGTAACTAGGGTCCAAATTAGCATAGCAACCATGCATTGATTTGAATAAGAGACTGGAATATGAATAGGAGAGGCCTGAACAGAAGAATCATTAATTAAAAGTAGCAATAACAATACATTTGTAGCCTTACAGAGCATTTATTTTTTAGAAGGGAGTCAGCAACGACCATTTGAAAGCTGCAAAGAGTCAAAAGAAAAAGGCAAATAACTATAAACTATAAAAAATAAATAATAAAAATAACATGATAAAAGTTACCTTGAAGGTGAAATATATAAAAGTAGACCCTATTTAGGAACAAAACTAAATAACAGTGGCTGAACATACAGTTGTGTTCAGAATAATAGCAGTTTGACATCACTAACCTGATCAGTCACTGTTTTTAGTAGAAATTATATTGACAAATAATTTACTAGTAGGTGTAGTAGAGTAATACAAAACCAACAGACCCAACAGTCATGACATTCATGCTGCTGATTCTGTATATTTGAATCATTAATTGAGGCTTGTTCAAAATAATGGCAAGTATTCAAAATAACAATAGCTTGTTCCAAATAATAGCAGTGTGGAGTTTAATTAGTGAGGTCATTCATTCTGAGAGAAAACAGGTGTCAATTACAGCCCTTATTTAAAGGACAATTCAACCTGTAATAAAAAAAAACTCCCTCCCCCCTACCCTGGGTAGACCCCCCTCCCATCTCCCCCCAGCCTACCTGCCCCCTGGGCAAATGCCCTAAATTTTTTAGTTACCCCTCCTTGTCTGACCTCGGAGTTCACGCCAGTCATCTTATTCTTATCCGGTAATCTTCGTGTCTTGACGGCATTTTCAGTGCAGTTGGAGTAAATTTCCAGTCTCAAACAACTGCGCATGTGCCGAAAGTGGTTCGGGACCGTAAATTCTCTCGAAATGCGCATGCACCGAAATTTCCCGAAAAAGACCAAAGAAAGAAGACGGCACCCGTAAACTCTGAGGCCAGGATCTGCACAGAGGGGTGAGTAAAAAAAATAGGGGTATTTGCCCAGGGGGTCTACCCAGGGTAGGGGGGAGGGTTTTTTTATTACAAGTTGAAGGAAGAAAGGCAGCAAATGTAATATGGGTCATTCCAGAAATGGCTCAAAACTGATGGACTGATGAAAGCAAGATTATTCTTTTTGGGTCTAGAGGACGCAGTCAATTTGTTAGACAACCCCCAAACAATGACTACAAGCCACAGTACACTGTGAAGACAGTGAAGCATGGTGGTGCAATCATCATGATATGGGGATCTTTCTCATACTATGGTGTAGGTCAGGACCTATTTATCACATACCAGGGATCATGGATCAGTTTCAATACTTCAAAATACTTGAAGAGGTCATGTTGCCTTATGCCAAAGAGGCAACAGCCTAATATTCCCTTTTTTTTTTACTTTCTGTAAAGGAATAACACAAATGTAATAAAATGTTTCTTCATGTTTTGATTCGGAATAGAATGTGCAGTGTTCCCAATGCATTGGTGTGTATGGAAATAAAAGCTATAATAAGAATTTTCAGCTTTATTCACTTTTTTTAAACAATGCTATTATTCTGAACATGTACCTGTTATCAAAGTAAACTCTATGTTCACCATATTTTTCAGTGCAAGGTAAGTGACCTACCATAGTAAAAATGATGGCAGTCATCCAGAAGCGCTTGCTGGGTTTGTGGATGGACAGCATAGCCCACAGGAAGACAAGAACTGGGAGGACCAGTGATATCAGCGAAGCGCTCACCATGTTGTTGAGAATGATGATAAAGTAACAAAGCAGCTCAGAGTGACAGGCCACAAAGTTATAGAGGGCTAATAGTAGCCTCAAAATACGACTCTGAGACTGGAAGAAGTGCTGAGACTCTAGCAGCTCTGGATAATCGAGTGGCCTGTGGGGACGTCATGCAAACAATAGTAACATTACAAGAATTTTCTTGAATTTAAGCTGATGAACAACAACAAATAAAAAAAAGATATCAAGGTTTCTGTTCTCTAGTTTGCAGTAATCCTTAAATCTGCATCTATGATCAGAGGGACTACACAAGTATAAGACTCTCTTATCATGCTCACTTATGATCATCTAAAGGCAAATTTTCTCTTATTAAGGAACATCACCAACCAGCACCAATGCCTATCATTTGCTCTTCTAACTTCTGGTTAGTAGTTTTGCAAACCCAGGGTCCGTATAATGACCTGACATCCTCATTTACCATAATAATCATAATCCTGAACAAGTTATTTAATTTGTCCAAAGCACCTATTACATTATCATTCTATGTGTAACAGCATGTACAACGGAATGAGTTATTTCTTTAGCAATATGACTAACAGGATGAAAAAACAGAGCAAAATCTGAACTGGGTAAACCTAAAAAGGACCAAATATAGCAAATAAAGTCTGTAAATGGAAAATAGCAGTATGCAAGGATATCATCACACCTGGAAAGGAGCAATTCACTAGCAGTACGAGAACGTTGAGTTGGCTTGATTTCCTGAGACCCCCTAATAGAGTCCAAGCTGTTACTTAGTGTGTTGTACCCAGTGCTGAGTTGTGTAGTATTTTCTGTACAATCTGCTGTGCTGCTGATAACCTCCTCTTCTTCACAGCCACTGCAGAAGAAAAACAATTAGCACAATTATACCATTATGTCAGGGCTGTCACACTTAGCATTCTTGCATTATTACAAAATTGTGATGTGCCATAAAACTGCCTGTGGAAATCAGGTTCTGAACTTTGTCTAGAGGGAGAAAGGTGCGGTGCGGTGTTAGGAATGAGTGGTGAATCTAAGGTATCGGTGATGAGCCTTGTGGATGGGGATATGTAGATAAGCCTCCTTGACATCTACTCAAGAAAGAAACTCCCTGGGTTTCATTGCTGCAATGACTGAAGGGATTCACTTTATCCAGAAGTGGGAGTGTTTGACGCTTGGTTGAGACGACTGAGGTCCAGGTTAGGGCGAACTACTCCATCCTTTGGAGTGCAAAAGAGAATAGAAGCCCTGTTGTTGTTCGGCTTTGGGAACGGGAATGACGACACTTGACTGTTGCAGGGAGGAAATGGCTTGCCAAAAAGCTGCTTTACGAGAGGGATTGGTTGAGGAAGGAGAGGAAAGAAATCGCTCTGGTGAAAGACACTGAAATTTGATGGATTAGCTGTGGAGGAGAATCTTTTGCCCCCAGGCATCTGTGAAGGGGTGAGACCAGACTTTCCAAAAAGAAAGAAGATGCCCACTCCTTTGGTTCTGGGGGTAAGGGAAACTTCAGGAGGTGGTGGATTTGTCCATGGTGAATTTCTGACTCTATCGGCCAGAGGTCCAGGTAGATATTTACCCTTTCCCTCTGAAGGGAGAGGCCTTGACAGATGGTGCTTGGTTGGACTGCCTAGAGCAAAAGGAACGAAATTGTGAGAATCATGGATTTGAGGACTGAGACTTTGGTTTGTTCTGTGGTAGAAGGGTGTTCTTACCCCAACCCAAAATGGGCCTGAAGGCAAAGCCCTCCAATCTTTTATCTATGGGGTATTTAAAGCCAGCAGGGTCAGGAACTGGGATTGTGGTGGACTTGGCTAAAAGGGAGATTGGAGAATCCACTGTTGGCGAGAGGGATCAAAGATCTGTATCCTCCTTTGGAAAAGGATACAGTAAAGACAAATGGTGGGAGATGTTGGTTTTGCACTCTCAAAGGCCCATTTATCTTTAACAAGAAAAGCTGTTTGTGCGAAGGAATGGTTTTGGAGGTCTTCTTCTGTCATTGAAAAGGTCCTTGGAGGGATCCAAGGAAATAGGAGCAGAGACATTAAGGGGTTCTAGAACAGCCTCAATCAGGCCATCAATGTCAGAGGAACAGGGGATGCATCTGGCTCTTGTTAGGTTTCCTCATCAGATGAACCCTCAAAGAGTCCTCTGCAAGTTCCGACTCCTTGTGAGAGTTTGGAAGCAAAGAAATGGTAGCAGCCTTGTGTTTTTCAGAAACCCATAAAGGAGTCTGGGATGCAAGTTGTCAATTGACTCTGGAAGTTTGGCTAATTCTTGTAAGGACGCTACTGAGTTGGCGAGCTCACGGCCCAAGGTGGTTCAGGGTCAGAGGCCGAGGAACCTGAGGATTCAGTGGAGACAGAAGCAGCTTGGGAAGGGAAAGAGCAGGAGATACAGAGAGGCACCGCATGCCATGGGGGAAGCCTAGTGCAGCAAGGGGTGCAAGTGAGAAAGGAAACTTGAGTAGGAGCTGGCATCCTGGCAGGATTATGAGCAGATACCAGCTCAGGTCTTTCCATGGAGGGGTCCGCCATGATAGGCAACGATATGGGGGTGGGGAAGAAGGGTGAAAATAGCCCAGGGGAGCAGTATTCGGCTGTGTAATGGAGAGGAGTACTTCCAGAGGGATCAGTAGGAGGTCAGCCTGCTGGAAGTAGATAGAGGTCAGCTGGATTGGAAGTCAGCCTGGACTGCAAAGCCAACCTGGTTGGAAGCTGCCCATGGCTTTGTAGAGAAGTGGGGCTTAGGTTACTCTGGCACCTGACGTCACATCCGTAACTGTTAGCAGCAAGAAGAGAGGGCACGTGAGATAGGGAGAGCACGTCTGACACTACTTCCTGTGATTCACGGTTTCTGTACATGCAGGAGAAGCAGTGGTGGAACAGTGTGCAGAGCGTGTGCTGCCTTCTGTTTAATTGCGGTCATGCACCACTGTGGGGGAGGAAGTAGTTCTACACCCTGGTCTGTGGGTGAAGAGGAGGGCCACAGAGTGACCCACCACAGCGGGGACTGAGCCAAACCTCCTGCCCTTGCTGGCTCGTAATGCCTAGAGGCATCATCCTCCTCCTGAAGATGTGATGACTGAGCCGCAGCTCCTGCCCCTAATTGGTGCTCCACAATGCCTGAGGTCCGAATAGAGATTTCTGGTTTTCAGAAGGGCTGCCTGGATCAAGGCAGGATCTCTCTTGATTGACATGGCGATCAGCCAATCTCCCCTGTGACATGGGTCGCTTCCCCCTTAATGTGACTGACCCACCCCTCTGATGTCATGACCCCGCCCCTGGCAACCTGTAAAAAAAAAATAAAGGGAAAAAAATAGAATTAAATAAATGAAAATAAGTTAAAATAAAGCTCCCAGTTGGAGGTCCTCCTATAAGGAAACTAAAAGAACTGGGTTGCGCAAACTGGGTTGGGCTGGCCCCCTAGGAGGGCTGTCAAGACTTTTTTTTTTTAGTGTCCTCACGGAAGGTAGTGTTAACCCTCCAGTGCCTGTGTCCCCCGAAATGAAACTGAAATACCACATGTGATATAGCTTTAAGAATCATACCAAACAAAAACACATTGGTACATCATTTATAATCAGATAGGGGAGTCAATAAAATGGGGGTTTCTTGTGAGGTGTACTTGCCTTGAAGCAATGCTTGTTTGAAAATCAGTTTGGGGAGATGATACCTTGGGCCCCCTAAGATCCTGAACTGTCCCATATATATTTTCCAAATCCTTGCGGTTGATATCTCCCCCCTACAAAAAGCACAAACAACAGTGTCAGAGTCACTAAAAACAAACAGTTCTACATGTCTAGACCCATAACAACTCCCATAAATATTTATACATTAGAGAATAAAACGACATGTTAAAACCTTGTATTTAGAGCCCTTTGCCCTTGGCGTTCTTGGATGACGATGAAGCCCCAAAACCATCATGTTCTCAATCTTTCCATTTCAACAGATTTTATGGCCCCATGTTTCTTGTCACATACTTTTTCTTCTCGGTTATGGAAACTTTTCACCAATCATGCATTTGGCTGACATCCAATTAAGCCATTACAACAATATACATAATAACATACACAATGGAATCCAGTATAGGACAATATATCAAGCAGGCTGTCATGGTAAATCAATTTTAAGGGCAATCTCTTTAAACAAATCGAGGCTGAGAGTTTTGGTTTGTGACATTTTGTTTAGAGGCTTCTACCTTAGAATACATAATTGTACTAATTACTATAGGAAATAATGTGAAAGAGTTATACAAGAAAACTGCATTCAAATGTTGTTTATTTTGAGAAAGAAACCACGCGGTTCGTTTTTATTAGACTTTTCTTTTGTGTATGACACATTTCATCAGATCACTGTAATAAATTTCAGGGGAAAGTTTGGCAAGCAGTGGAGACAGGAGTATTTCATAATTTTTAAATTTTTCCATTTATATTTTACATTTGGAAATTCATTTAACACACGGTATCATTAAGAGTCATGTAGCATTTAAAGATATTTGAATGATAAAATAAAACTTGGGCTCTACTATTCCTTTATAGACATGTTTTTAACCTTGGGTCCTCAGATGTTGCTGGATTACAATCCACAGATTTTTATATAAAATCAAAGTTAGAGAATTCTAGAAGTTAAACTCTAGCAACATCATGAGTGACAAGAAACAGGGCTTTAAGTTTGGAATTTCAGCAATCTGGTTGCTAGAGTCCGAATTACCCAATCAACCATATATTACTAGACCAGTAATAAAAAGTAACAATAATTATAAATCTGTAGCCTTACAGAGCATATGTTTTTTAGATGGGGTCAGTGACCCGCATTTAAAAGCTGGAAACAGTCAGAAGAAGGTGGCAACTAATTGAAACACTATAAAAATTAAAAAATGAAGACTAACTGAAAGGTTGTTTAGAATTGGCTACTCTACAACATGCTAAAAGTTACCTTAAAAGTGAACCACCCCTTTAAAGTATATTCTTCTCTTTCATTCTGCTCAAGCTTCCTTTATTTTCTTCAAAAGCTTCTTCTTCGCCTTTATCAACAAGCATTTCTTTCCTCACTCCCCTCACTAGACGTGGCATTTAATCTAGTTGTGAATGAAAGCATTCTGTTTTGTAGACATGGGCCCTTTTTCTTAGCAGCAGTGTGTTGTAGCCATAGAGGAAAACCAGAAAATATAGAGCAGGCCATACCTTTTATTGACTAACTAAGTAGATTCTAAAATGCAAGCTTTCAGGACTATTACTAAGTTAACCAATAACATGTATCACCTCCTCTATATTTTCTGCTCCTATAAGGCATACTGCTGCACTAATATGGGATGACTGTGCCAGATACAGTTATGGGACCTGGGGTTTTCCGGATAATGAATCTTTCTGTAATTTGGATCTTCGTACCTTAAGCCGAATAGAAAATCATGTCAACATTAAATAAACCCAATAGGCTGATTGTGCTTCCAATAAGGATTGTCTATATCTTAGTTGGGATCAAGTATACGGTACAGTTTTATTACTACAGAGAAAAAAAAAATCATTATGAAAAAATTTGGATTATTTGGATAGTTTATGGGAGACATCCTTTCCATAATTTGGAGCTTTCTCAATAATGGGTTTCTGGATAACGGATCCCATACTTGTACCTGCCATCAGAAATCCACCTTGCACCAAGGAGCCCTTTTAAAATAATACCTCCTTTTAATAAACAAATTGCATTACATTGGGACATCAAAAATGGTGGGGACCAATTAACTCCTTGTTCATGTTGTTTCTCTGTAATCATTTTGCCTGCTACTGACTTAATTAACCCCTTACACTCTTTTGGATGAGTGCTCTGTTACTAGTAGTAGCAAGCCAAACGTAGCTTAGACAGGTTATTAGAAGGTTCAGTTTCTGTGCTAACAAGTCTATATGCCTCTACCTCCTGACTATAAAGATACAGATGAAAGAAATAGAAGATCAAATAAGTCACCAATGGAAAACAGGACCTTGTTGCTTCAGCTGTTCATCCCAAATTTACAACCGCAATAAAATGGCTAATGGGAAAAGTTTTTATGTGTTTTTATATTATTAAAGACTTACTTTAGACAGTTTTTGAGTTATGATGTATCTCTCCACCCACAGTACTGTGGACATATCAACATGATGCTTTGTAAGGGTTCCTAGCCAATTGATCAGTCCATCCACCATGGCAAGCAGAAGAACCCAAAGAAACTTTAACACATCAAGGATACGCTGTACCACATTGCTTCCTCCTGCTGAGAAGGTAATGCAGATTGCTGATGTAAAGTATTCTAACAAACAGGTACACAGATTTAAAGACAAAATACTTCTAGGATTATAGTTATGAATTAATCTTTCTCAGGTCAATGAAATGTGTGTCTTGCGAGGAGCTATATTTTTCATCTCTGTATATTTATACTCTGTATATTTATACAATGCAAAGGTTATACATACATAATTCTTGAGACGCTGTAGCAGCAAAGCTTTACAGCAAAGTTTTACATCTGTTCTTTAGCTTTGTGGGGATAAAACAGTATTTTACGACTATGGACCAATCAATTCTGCTCAGCCAAACTCAGTTAGAACCCTCATGGGACTATTTATCAAAGCATGAAAACAGAATGGAACAGTTTTCTTTTCATTGGTATAGGATTTTTCAGGGGTATATTTATCATGTGTTGTAAGTGAAATTCCACTTTTTGATAAATACCTTTTGCAGGATTAGCTGGATTAATTCTGCAAAGTAGCTGTAATAAACACTGAACAAAGCAAAGAACGTGACTCCATGATAGTTTTAATGGAGACAAACATCACCAGTGAGGTTGTCTATAGCAACCAATCAGATATTTGCTTTTGCTTTCTTGCTATGGGCAATGTCACAGAGTATGTTCTTCTCCAATGTTAAAAAAACACCCCTTAATTTATCAACTTTTGGCATCATCACATTTTATTCACCCCATCCATACCACTTGCTCACCTCTCTCTTCATTCGGATCTTCATCCTCTCCTCTCTCTCTTGGTTCCTGAGTTGGAGACTCTGTTTCCTCACCTACGAATGAAATGAGTGTGTATAAAAATCAACATGTTGCCACTGCTTACATCCATTACATATATGCACTGTATATAGAGTTGCCGCCTGGTCGGTGATGCTTGATGCCAATGTTATCAATAGGAAAAATGTCAAGAATATAGGAAGGCCGGTATTTATTTCCAGAAAAGGTGGAAACCCTAACTGTATAGTATATACAAGTATATGCATCAATAATCCTCATAAAATCCAGGGATGCGCCAAATGCAAAGATGTTATTGCACACAACATCCACTGTCTTATGAGTTTCTCTGCTGCAAAGCTTAAAGGAACGTTAACACCAAAATATGAAAAAGTTTAAAAAACTGCCAGTATATAAATAAGTTGCTGTGTTACCATGGGGTCAGACATTCAACTTGAATACAGTGAAAATGATTATGTTTACATAGCAGATAAGCTTTGTAGAATACAATGCTTTTTCTCCACAGTAGACAAACAGGGTTCAAAAGTCAAGCTCTCTCTCCTGAATAGAATAAACATGTAAACACACTTTCATTTTTTTGAGGTTGCCTTGGAAGGAAACTTCAGGGGACTTGGCGATGTATAGGTTCTACTGGCAGTGATTTTAGTTATTTCAATTGGAGAGGCAGTTTCAGAAGATTTTTTCACGCAAAGTTGTACATAAATAATTAGGGGCAACAAATCTCCCTGTCGGCTGCTGATATTATACTCCTGGTCACATGGAGAGGGACCAATAGAGTTTGCTCAAACTTTGCCTAGTATTAATTAAAGTGGACCGGTCACCCAGACACAAAAATCTGTATAATAAAAGTCCTTTTCAAATTAAACATGAAATCCAATTTCTATTTTTTATTAAAGCATTCATAGCTGCTGTAAGCTCATTTAAAAATCTCAGCTGTCAATCAAATATTGTCTGCCCCTCCTCTATGCCCGTGGCATAGAGGCGGGGCAGACAATTACTTTCACTTTCAATTCAGCACTTCCTAGATGTCACTGCTCTCCCCACATTCCCCAGTTCTCTTTACCATATAACTGTGTAGCCAGGGCATGGGGATGGACATTGGGTCCCCCATTCTGGTGCACAAACAAAATTCTGAGATGATACAAGACTTGTCTTAATAACAGTGTCCACAAAATGGCTCCTGCCTGCTTGCTATAATTTTGAAATCCCAGACTGAAGGAAACAAGATTCAAATAATTTATATAGTGTAATTTAAGTTCATTATCATTGACTAATCTGATAAAATAGGATTTTGAATAATTTTTTTGGGTGACGGGTCCCCTTTAAGTACACTATCAATGTGTCTTTACCCTAAAGAGTCAGTATATCCCAACTTTAGTTTATTTGTTTTAATTAAAAATACATATAGTTTTTATTTCTTACGCTAATCAGGGCTTCAACTAGGGAAGAGCTAATTTCCTAAGTAAAACAATTGGAAAACGGTATGCAAAGCCAGATAGGGTTTACTATGCAGATGCCAAGAGAAACCATTCAGCACTGTGCTGCTGATCGATATTAATATGCTCCCAGAAATGACATATATCTAAAATATATTTGTTTCAACTAAACATTTCTGTACATAGAGACCCCTATTCCAACTCACCTGCTTCACTATTCTCTACCACAACCATTTCCACCATTTCAGATCTCTGTTTCTGTTGACTCTTTCTTTCCTTCAGCGCAGATTTAGCACTTGTAACCCATGCCTGGTATGCAAGCTGATCAAAAGGCAAAAGCTTAATGCATAATATATACAATGCAGGCAAGAAGAATGCTTTTTGTAATAAGAATGGTTAAAATTAGGTGTTCGTTGCACCTACCTGAAAAGCACTCTGCTTGGGTGACCTCTGATTCTGCTCCAGTAAAGACTCTTCATCCTCTTCACTGTCAGATTCGAACAGAAAATAATCTCCTGAATGCAGCACTGCCAGAAAACATGCCAGAGGTGCAAAGAAAAGATGGAAAAAAAACCAACATCCGAAAACAGGTAACTAATGCTATAATGGCAAATATTATTAAGCAGCATATTACATAGTTTGATATAACACTGCATTGCAAAAAAACTAGCTTTTGCAGTGTGGTCACAATATTTAACCAGAAATGAAGAGATGCTGCATTTGAAGTTTGGAAATGGCAGAATCCTGGTTGTTAAAGGAAAAATATGTTATTTTATTTTAAAGTGATACTGACACTAAACATTTTATTTTCAAAATACTGTATGAATCTACATTTAGGGCGTTATTTATCAATGTCTGATTTCATCTCAAATTTTATGCTGCAAACTCCAATCAAATCCGCTCTGGTTGTTAACGCTTATTTATTATTACATTTTCTGAAAATTTGCTTTACAGGAAAAAAAAATCAGATTTTCAGGATTTTTTCAGATTTTTCACCCGAAAACGTCAATTTCTTATGTTTTTTGCCCGAAACTAGGAAAACTTTGGTGTATTGCACAAAACCCAGCGCACATCAAAATATCATTGGGACTTCTCCCATTGACTTATATGCAACCTCGACAGATTTTCTCATAGTGGAACATGGAGGAAAGAAGGGTAATATAAAAGCATCAGGCAAATAATTTTATGGCAAAATTATAAATAGAATTCAAAGACAATGTTATGATAGATATAAAAAAAAGTCTAAATGACTCCTACTGCTCTAAACATAAATCCCTGCATTGAGTCTGATGCTCTTTCTAAGATAGAAACTGAACCATACTGAAGAAATCAGTCACTTCCTTCTTTATCTATTTTTTGTCCCTCCTTTGAGAACATATGCAGACCTCAAACAGAGCATGACAGTTGTTTGCAATTCTGATGGATAACATAGATAGCATGTGTGAACACCCCCTGATCAGGTCGCTGGCTAACTGTCCCAACTTTAAACTTTTAAATATTGGCTAGTATACATACAAGTTGATGGGTCATGGCACTTAATCCCCATAACTAGTAATTTATGATGACATAAAATGAGTTTCTGCATGTAAGCAGTACCCAATGGTACCTGAGGCGTGGTCTAACCATGGACGGCTCCAATGGATCTTTTGCTTACAGGACCCTTTATTGCTGCCACCTGGAAAAGACCAACAGGTACATGAGAGCCTGTAAACTAGTCTGAGACACAGGGGCAGACAAAACAAAATCAGGCTATAGGCAAGGGACCAGATATAAATACAGTTTGCACAAAGGTATAAATTTAATACAGATCAAATCTAAATATTTTTCTGTTACATTTTTAAAACAATGGTGCAAGGAAATTACCTTCCTTTTCTTTTTTGCTTTCATTTTGCCTTCTGCCTTCATGATAACGTTGTTGCTTTGCTCGAATCCTCTCCATTCTGTGGAACAAACTTGGTCAATTCTGTCATTACCATCACAGTCAAACTATATATAAGCTTATTTGCTCTGCAAACACTACTTTGATCAAATGATAATTGTCTGAGATGACCCACCAATACACCCAATATGAAATACCCCATAAAGGGTTTAAGGAAGAGAATGCTTTCGTAATATACACTGATCAAAAATCTTCATAGAAAATAACTTCCAAACTTCTTATCTTAGTGTAAAACAGAGTAAACTACATATACAGTATCTGCCTTATTCATGCTTATATAGAAAAGGCATGCACCTGGAATGTAAAAATATCCAAGCCACTTATACCCTTAATTGGACTGCACTAGGCGAATCCATAATGAAAAAAGATCTTGGAGTCCTTGTAGATAATAAACTTGGCTGTAGCAAGCAATGCCAGTCAGCAGCATCAAGGACAAATAAGGTCTTGAGCTGTATTAAAAGGGGAGGAGGGGGTTATTCTTCCACTGTATAGAGCACTGGTAAGGCCCCATCTAGAATTTGCCATACAGTTGTGGTCTCTAGTGCTCAAACAGGACATTATTGTATTAGAGAGGGTGCAGAGAAGGGTAACTCAGCTGGTAAAAGGTATGGAAAATCTTAGCTACGAGGAAAGACTGGCCAAGTTGAGGATATTCACGCTGGAGAAGAGGCACTTAAGGGGTGATATGATAACTATGTATAAATATATAAGGGGAGCATATAATAATCTCTCTAATGCTTTTTATGCCAGTAGGTTTTTCCAGCTGACACGAGGTCACCCATTCTGATTAGAAGAAAAGAGGTTCCGCCTAAATATTGGGAAGGGGTTTTTTACAGTGAGAGTTGTGAAGATGTGGAATTCTCTCTCTGAATCAGTTGTACAGGTTGATACATTAGATAGCTTTAAGAAGGGGTTGGATAGCTTTTTAGCAAGTGAGGGAATACAGGGTTATGGGAGATAGCTCATAGTACAAGTTGATCCAAGGACTAGTCCGATTGCCATCTTGGAGTCAGGAAGGCTTTTTTCCCTCTTTGAGGCTGAGGCAAATTGGAGAGGCTTCAAATGAAGTTTTGTACCTTCCTCTGGATCAACTAGCAGTTAGGCAAGTTATATATGAATTTAAAAGGTTTAACTTGATGGACCGGTGTCTTTTTTTCAACCTAACTTACTATGATAGAGAGTGGTTTAACATTCATTCATTATGTGAAGGGAGTGCAGAAAAGTGATTTGCAACCACCACCAAGATTCCCTTGAAATCTTACTGTTTCTTGAGCTGGCTGAGAGATCGTCGCTCAGATTCTTGGTGGAAGCACACATTCTTCCTGATGCTGGCCATGAAGAGTTCAAAACCTCTGTAAAGATACTTTTTCTGATCAGGGGAGTTTTAAACAAAAATAATAAACTTGAGGTGAAAGACAACATTTCTTTATTGGCCATATTATTTACGGAAATATATAGGATATTTTGCATGTATTGTTGTTTCTATCAAGTAACCGCAATCTATACATGCCTCTACATATAATAAAAGCACTTGCATGATAGAAAACAACTATTATGTTACTATTTGTGATCTTTTCTCTTTATGAATAATTTTTGTTTAAAATTTTTAAGGGTTGTCTGTATAACTAAACTGTCATGGCTTGTTTTTGTATCACGTACTCTGTAAAGCCCTGCATGAGACAATAGCACTATATAAATAATAATAAATGTACATAAAGAGGGCACCAACCTTGAAGTTTGAAGCGAGGATGCACGAAGGTCTAGAACAACATGCCGAAAGTAGCAACTCAGAAAAACTCTTCGCTGTAGAAGGAGAAATAAGAAGCAGATACTATCCCAAATGATTCCAGCCTCTTCTACTGGCAAGGAGCAATCCCGGTCTTTATTCATATCTTGGGCTGCAGAAAAATTTTAAGCACTCGATGAAAGGCTGCTGTTGGTGGTGTCACCATCAATTATCAGTAGCTTGTTGTTTTTTCCATGCCATTAGACACCCTAAGCTGTATAAGTTTGCGTCATAGTCCAGTATTGGACTTTTGTCTTGATAGGTTTTTGGAATAAAGTCTAATTTTGCTAACATACTTTTGTTAGTGACACTGACACTACTCTTTGTTGAGCGAGTCAGACCAGAAAAACAATAGTAGTATATGAAGCGCTTTCTTTCAGACCCTATTAATACAAATACTCACGGTTGTAGTAACCCTTAACTGTGCAAACTAGGCTGAAGAGTTGGATCACCCAGCAAAAGTTGGTTTGCATTTGTTGGACAAATACACAAGACAGGAGCTGGAGACAAGAAAAGAGTTTAAAAAGATGATAAAACTGATTTTTTGGAATGCATTCTGATATATTTCCTGAAAGTATTTTAATTTTGAAGAGTAGCACAGACAAAATTGAGAAAAGGGAAGCCTGGAAATAAGGTTATCTTATACTCCTTAATTAACCCTCGATATTCGACTAGGAATTAAAATCCTTCGACTTCGAAGTCGAAGGATTTAGCGCAGATAGTTCGATCGAAGGATAATTCCTTCGATCGAACGATAACATCCTTCGATCAAAAAAAGTTAGCCAAGCCTATGGGGACCTTCCCCATAGGCTAACATTGACTTTGGTAGCTTTTAGATGGCAAACTAGGGGTCGAAGTTTTTTTTAAAGAGACAGTACTTCAACTATCGAATGGTCGAACGATTTTTACTACGAATCCTACGATTCGAAGTTGTAGTCGAAGGTCGAAGTAGCCCATTCGATAGATGAAATAGCCCAAAAAAAACTTCGAAACTCGAAGTTTTTTTACTTCACTCGAAGTTAGTGAATCGGCCCCTTAAACTTTGCTTAGTATTATTTGAGTACACTTATGATAATTCATCTCCATAAATGTATAACAATACTGTTTGGGCTTAGGTCCTGTTGCACTCATAGCTCAGTCAATATGAGTTTAGGGCTTCCTAGTCTTGTAAAGAATTGCAATTGAGAGACAAAATGCTGCAATTTGCCAGCTGAAATTGATAAGAAGATGCCACGTGGGTTAAACCTGGCATAACCACCAATAAGTGTGTTTTACTGGTATAAAGTCTCAGTGAAGAATACTATTCAGATAAGTGAAAGTGTCTTTCACTGCATCTTTCATTTTCAGTTATAATCTAATGCAAATAAAATATAAAAAATGCATTCTAGCCTGGGTATTATCCACAGGAAATGTATATTTTCTCCCTGTGTCTACATGGGTCTCCTTCTGGTATTCCAGTTTTCTCCCACAGTCCAAAAAACAGAGGCATGTTAGTTAGCTCTTGATAAAATTGACCCACATGTGTAAAGTGTGATAGAGAGCTTAGAAAAGTAAGCTCCACTGAGGCAGGGACTGAATGATGTTTCAGCACTATATATAAATAACAGATAATGAATGACAGACTACCTGCTGTAATTTTCAAATACTCCTTTATAAAATAATGTACCAATCACTGAATAATAACCAACATGCAAATGGGTATACCTACAAGTAAAGAGTTTTACCATGTTAGTACAAAAACAATTGTATTCTGTGTTCAAGAGAGACCTATTAGCTTTTAGGTAATATTGGTATCACTTGAAAGCACAAAAACACGGAAAGTTAAGAAACAGAAGTGCCAAACTTTAGCCTGGGGATGTGAAAGACAGAATAATTTATATGCCACACAAATTCTGGATACTAAACATTCTGGGTCCAATTTAATACCCACTTGTGAAAAGCTAGTATCTATAAACTGATTAACCTCTAGATCAACCCTATTTTCCATGTGTATATCTTTGACAAACAAGCATTAACACAAATTCAAATTAAATAGCTTAAAGGAGCTATAATGACATGTTTTGATTCCAGCAATAAGTAATTATTAAAAAAAACATTGAAAACAAGTTGAAAGAACACGCTTAACAGCGTTTTAACAAGTCTCACCGACAGCATGTTCTTGGACAGTATAACAGTGATGTTGTAGAGGACCAGACAGTCCCAAAGTACCAGCTTAGCTTTCATTGGCTTTTGCAGAAGGGATGTACCAGACAGGAGAAAGTAGAAACAAGACATCAAATATCCAAGGCCAAAAACACTGATGCGAGTGGCTCCTGTTATAAAGACCACAGCCAAGACAAACCAGAAGAGGTACCGAAAAACTGCTACTTTTACCATATCCAGATAAGACCTGCAGAGACATGGAAGACTGTCATTGCAAAGGATCATAAATATATAAATATATAACACACAAACTCACTGTTCAATACTCAGTGGAAAATAAGCAAGAGGAACAGACTAAATTCTATATACAAAATTGTACATATGGATGTGATACAGTGGCAATAGGATGTATTTCACAGGTGTATCTCTATACCTTCATTAAAAACCCTACTAAAACAATGATCAATGGCCAAAGAGTAGAATACTTGCCGACTTCAAGAAATATTCCCCAGTGAAGAGTATACAGTATGCTATGGGCCCACACTGACGGCTTTATTTTTTAAAAGAACTAAAGCATAACATGAAAAAGGCTAGAAATGCTGTAATTGATAAATATAGAAGCAGTACAGAGTTTCTACAAATCTAAAATAATGATGCCTGCTTTAAAAGTGGTCTACAGGAGCTTGCCATTTTGTATCTTTTGTATCGTGGACCTTTGTATATATATTGTATGCTGAAAGGCTGGTCAAATGTCTCCTTATCACCTTCTAACTAACAAAGCCTTATAGTTGATGTTAACTAACCTAGCATGAATCTGTATTGATGGCAAAATAAAATAAATGGGATTATATATAGATAGATATAGATATATATATAGATATATATATATATATATACACACGGTATATAGTTGGTAAAGACCAGCACACTCTTGTGTCCAATGTTCGGTCTATATTTAGGACCTTTAACTTGATGTGATATGTGTAATGAGTTTGTATGCTAAAAAGGTATAATTTACATTATCATACATTTTTAAACATGCAAGATTTTTATGATATTGTTGCAAGCCAGTCAAGTATGAGCTGCATCAACGCCACCTACAGAACGCAGTATGGGATGAAGTAATCCTTGATATCGAAGCACTTCTATAACAGTTACGGAATGTAAGGTAATATATATTCTGGTCTGTATTTTGAGTAAGGAAACTAATAGCTTGGCATACCTTTGCAATATAACGGACCACACTTTCTTTAGACAACCAGGAGGAGGTTGAAATAAATTCATAAAACTATGGTACCTATTTATAAACATGTGTGAAAACCTGTGTTTTAAAAGTCACAATTTAAAAAAATAAATAAATCACTTAAAAAAAAAAAGATTTCAATGGACACCAAAACTACAGCTGTGTAAAATATTGATGTTTTTCCAATGTTATTTTGACACATGCACTTATAAAAAGGGTGAACAAGAGGTTTCACAAAGGGAATGAACTGCATTATTTCAAGTTATGGTTATACCAGGCTTTATGATAATGAAATCTATATTTCAACTATATTTCAGATGTTAATTGATAATATTAATGTCATGTTTGTTATTAAAGTGAGCCCACAGCTAGCCAGATACTCACTGACAATTGATGAAATTAGGTACTGGGTTGGGTCTATCTTTTGGAGCTTCAATCTCTTCCACATTCTCCCCTGCCATAGTGTACCATTCTTCCTTTTTCTCATTGATAAACACCTTCCACTGCTGGGCCACCCCAATCAGCAGAACAAAATCACCTACAAGTAAGAAGAGAGGAGGATAAATAGACAGGAGAAAGATAAGAAATAGAACATCTATAGATAAGCATGGCATCATCACATATATTCATTTCTAAATAGTAAAGCTACAAAAATGTTTTAGAACCACTTAAATTTTAGACCTTTTTTTGATTTTACAAAAAAAATAAAAAATCCAGGTCACAAACATGTTATCTAATCGTTGTCCAACAAAATATATATGTGGTACATCAGTTTTCTGTGGTGGTCTTAGCATAGTTTGCAAACTATGTAAGGTAAGGAGATATAAAACCAAATGAAGTATCTGTTGTTTGCCATATCCTGAAAAATGCAGGAATCGGCTGCCCTCCAACCAAAACTATAAACCATAAATGCCTTCAACGTCTCTGTCATTCTTCTTTATTACAGATCAGAACCAGAGAATATGGAAAGCATTATATACACTGAAGTTTTAGCTGGAGGTGAGTAGACCAGCATGATCAGCAGAGAAGGGAATAGCTAAGAATAAGACAATTTGTCCTTAGATTAACAAATTTTTGGCATATTAGAAAGATACTTAAAATTAAATATGTTTTCCTTATGAAAAGTTTATTTTGAGGTTTACAACTCTTACAATTACAATTTTGAGGTTGTAATTGCATTTAAAGAGACGTCCTATCATCTAGAGCCAGACATCTACAAAAGTAGATCCTGCCTACATTTGACCATACCACTTTGACCACACTTGCTCCAGGTCATGGCCACAAGGTTCCATTATTACATATGAAGGAAAATGGTGCAGGTGCACCAGCCCCAGACCCCCAGCTTCATGTGCTAGCCCATGATTAAGTACCTTGCTTGTAACAAAAGTGTAGGGCCTATAGAGATGGATTTATACTTTTAATTATGACAATAAAAATTTAACTTTTTAACTTATACTATTGTGCCCTGTTCTTTTGCTCTGTGTTTCCCAAAGTTCCACTAAACAAAAAAGAAAAATAAACATGTCAGATTTTATACTTTGCTGTACTTTTATACACAAAAACAGCTCGTCTACAGCAGAATCGTAGGTGGGTGAGACAAAGTGGGGACATTCTTGAACCAGTCGCTATAGACAGGGTCTCTTTATGCGAACACTTTTCAGTAGAACAAAGGTCCTGAAATGAGGACTGATGGAACCCTATACTATAGGGTGAAGTGGAAGATCACTTGCCAAACTGTTGGTAATCACTTGCCATTATAGTAAATGGCACATGAGATTTTGGCTAACAACTGTGCCCTTGGGCAAGAATGGCAGAAATGTACTTTGATTATAATAGGAAACATCCACCTTAATTCCCAGCTTTCTGTAACAGCACATTTTCCTCATAAAAGTTGTCAAGACAAAATATTATGAACAACATTATCCTAAGCATACAAAAAAAACACTCCATCATCAGCTACCAGTTCTAACTTACTGATAAGGTTGACAGATTTGGGTGTAGTATAGAAGTCTGGAAGATATAACCATTTTATCAGTGCAGAGTTGACAGGAACAAATGTGTCCCACCTCCAGGGATAATCTGGCAGACAGAAGGAAAAGGGTAAGCATTCTGCATACTGGTTCTCTTTCTAAGGTTTATGTAGGATGATTCCCGCAGTTTCAAATGTCCTCCTACCTATACAGAGTACTGGAGGAATGCCCAGGCAGATCACATACTGCCACAGCAGGAAAAAGATCAGGAACACACAGTATTTAGGCCATAATTTTGCAATGTTGACTCTCTGCCGTCGAGTAAGAATCACAATCAGCCAGCAGCCATGAAAGATTACCATAAAGTTCATCCTCTGACCAATCACATTCACAGTCAAAAGGAAGCAGATCTAAAAAGCATCAATAAAAACACAGAATACTGTTAATACTGGTTATACCTGTGTATCCTTAAAAAAAAAAAAGCATTCCTAGAATTTAGGTATGATTATTCAAACCTTTGTTTTGTGGATTCCAATCACATTCCTTAAGAACTCACCTCAAGACCAAACTTATAAAAGGAATAGTTGATAAAATATTTGATACAGCTGAATAAGCCTTGGTCCAAGTGCTCTCTGTACACATCTGGGAATACAGCCTGAATGTGTGGCTTCTCAAGCTGGTATCGTTTACGGTAAAACTCCTGATGCCGATAAACAATCGCTTCAAATACCAAAAGTAGGAGGATCTGCAGATGATTCTGGGTGGGAATAAAAGCAAAGCTGATTTACAGACCCCAAGAAAGAGTCATCTATATATATATATATATATATATATATATATATATATATATATATATATATATATATATATATATATATGAATATCTAACTCCTACCACATTAACATAGTAATGTACAAAAATCATGCTTTAGTGTGCAACTGAAAATACACTTCCTGCCTGCTCCGAATGGAATGTAAAAGCTGTAAAAATAGCAAATTGTTCTAAATACAGTGAAACCTTGATTTTAAGTACCCTGATTCTTACATTTTTTATTTGTGGTCCCACCAATTTATAATGCATTTCAATGGGTGCATTTCCCTGATTTTAAGTAATGTTTTCCCAGATTTTACATAAAAATTTGGTCCTGATGTATACAAAAACTGCTTTTTTTCCCCCTCTATGAATGTTATTATTTGTGAAATAAAGAGGTTTATTTTTGCCATGGTTGTGCCTGTAAATGGTCAATTCCAATTAGTCTGCCCCTTATACAGTCCTGCACCAATCACTTATTGCTTTAGGCCGTGTGTGTGACTGACAGAGAGGCCTTGCACATGTCCCCCATAGTGTAACATTAATGCTGCAATGCTTAGCCCTTGTTATTAACACACTAAATATTGTACCTCAAAGTAAAATTGACTCCTGTGCTTATGTCCTTTCAGTACTTGAAGAAAAATATATATTAACACATTTCCCTGATTTAAATTTTTTTTTTTCTGGTCCCCTATATAACGTAAAATGGGTTCTACGGTAAACCAGAAGATATCACTTACAGGTGTACATGGAAGAAAGCCTGTTTCAAACGTAGGTGGTACAATGAAGCATTGCAAATATGCTGCAATTTATTGAACGGGCCAAAATATTATTGTTTATCTTGTCTACACACTTAATATGCTATTCTTAAAACACAAGGGTCATGAAACAATTATCCAAACAAATGTAATGTAGCGAAGGATTTTCTACCCCTGTGAAGTGAACCAATTATATTCCAGATGCTGTTTGAAATTTCCTTTCCCAGCTTGTACATCTGAAAATGCACACTGGGCCCTGGGTTTACCAAAAAAGTTAGGCTCCAGCCCAGGTGAGTTGCATGGCTTTTGGATGGACAATACTACTTTCTTCATGACAACCTGTACAACACCCTATATAGAACTACCTTTATGCAATGCACAATATCCCAAGATGTGTGCTGCCTCTTACTCGGTAATAAAAAATAGTATCAAAATGTTCAAAACAGTCCATGTACAGAATGGATTCAATAGATGGCTTGAAATAGTGCTCTGTATTGCACTTTTATTTTAATCAACTGAACCAAATTAAATTTACAAGGAATAAATAAAAAAAGAGTACCTGAATGTAACCTAGGTTTGGATAACCTTTCCGGATACCAAACCAGTTTGCTGGATCTATAGGCGTTCTGTAAAGGGTGGAGTTCAGAATCTCCTCCTCTAGCAGACTGGTGCTATTAAGAAGAGGCTAAAAAAGAAGCAGTAAAGTTAGTGGAAGATAGAAGGGAACAATACAGACAAAGCAGGCTCTGCCTCCTCTGTAGTTACACCACTGATCCCAGTAAACTTGAAAAAAAAAAATTTTTTTTGGACGCCCATAGACTTTAATGGGCGTCGGCGAAACGAAACGGGTCAAATTCGCCTATCCCTACTGGCTATAGGTCCTCCTGGTTCCACCATAAAAGGCCAATGTATCTGCAAAGCACAATGGAAGACCAGGGGCAGTAAATGGGCAAGTGTAATAGGATTAAGTTAAAATGTCAGATTCTTTCATTGTTTTTTTAACCAAACAAATGTATTGGGGATTTTATCTAGAAAATGGCTTATTTTGCATTTTCCTGTGGTTGAGCAGGATCACTGTGATATTTGTAACTCGCACATTTGCCATTGACAACAAATCTCTTTGTGTGCGAGTACCCTAACAAGCAAAAACCATATATAAAGCTCGGTGAACCATATGGAGTTATTAGTCCGATTTTTTTCCCTTTTGAAAGGGGGAAAACCACTATTTTTTCATAGGAAAAGAATTTAATTTTTCAAGATTTATTAAACCGATAGTGTTAAAAGTCTGGATAAGAAAGTATTCCAACTCAGACCTGCTGAGTTCATGTAGAAATCAATAGCATTGACATTTTGAAGATATCCTGATCTGCGCTGGGGTTCGTTCAATAATCTGAAAATTTTTTGTTTTTGGGCATCAGATCCAAAAAAAATTCATACAATTCGGGGTTTTTCACAATTTTACCGAACTTTCCCGCACAATAAATTTTCGTTAAAATGTATTGATAAATGGGAGGGGGGGGGAAGCCAGTGCCGATTTGGTCAGAGTGGTTAGGATTTTAGATTGCAAATAAGGTACCCCAGCCTTTTGTGATTGTGAAGTTGACCAATAAGGTCTTGTGCATGTGCCAGGTAGAGTAGGGTATAGACAAAGGACCATGCCTAGGGTCACACTGGATATAAATCCAGGGTAACTTACATATTCACACATAGAGCATAATGATGAGTTTAGGTAGTGCAATTACCATGTGGTATGACTGGTGCACCTCTGTACCAATATATTCCCTTGGTGCATCATGTGAACACAAATAAGCCAAACGATGTATAAATTACCTGAGTGCAGTTGCTAGAGTACTCCAAGGGATTGACAACAGTAAGCTGGTAAAGCATTTTGCAAACAATGATAATAGAAGTCCAGATGGTGCAAAGACAGGAAGCCATGTGCTGGAATCTGGAGAAAGGCATAGCAAATGCCCACAGGACCACAAAAATGAAATTCATCACAGATACCTGTGTGAAAAAAACATTTTTTTTTCACACATATTAATGAATTATCAGCTATTAATTATTTACTATGAATTCAAAAAACTAACAATATATATAAGGAAGCTATAACAAGCCACTGAGGGGAACATCCAAATTCAGAAATAAGAGAAGACAAGGAAACAAATTTTTCCCGGGGTGCTGCTATATTTTGGTAAAAAAAAAAAACCCCAGAGGGAAAATTTATTTTTGCAACCACAGGGCAGACTTAGATGTGTATATATAAACAGTACAGTAAAATTACTGTAAATGTAAATTTTAAGTTTCAGTCTATAAAGAAAAAGAGAAATACTTTGCTCCTTTTAGGAAAAATATGCCAAGCCTAGAGGAAACATGTAATAAACTTAACAATTCCATTAACTGGAGGAGACCACTGTTACTGAATCTGGTGGGATTGGATGACATTATATGAAAATATTCCAAAGCGATACAGGTACAAATGACTGGGCAGCTGGCCAAATAAATGCATGCATGGCTACACTATCCACAAACTGACAGATTCAGAGAAAAGGGATTATATACTGTATATATATATATATATATATATTGGAAGGTTATTATTGGTTATTCAGGTATTTCAAGTGAAACTGATACACATTTCTAGTAATTCTAGTAATCATGTAATTGTCATTAACAAACAGTGCACTGTTATTTTAGAAACTTCACATATTCGCCGTTTATTGTGGGGGTTGGAAAGTTTGAGGAAAAACATTTCAGTAGAACTTTAGTCCATAAAGAGTACATTTACTCTTACCTCTTGCAGGTTAACCCACACACAATACAAAGCCACCAGTTTCAACACATGAAGCTCCAAAAGTCTCCAAAGGAAAACCTGTAGTTGGTGCAGCAGTTCTGAGAACTTGAAGAACAGGACAGAGAGGCGCTGAGTCACCAGGTCCCATTTACTTAGATTAGCTGTAACGACACAAAATTGATAATATGAGTGATATATGGTGACTAACTAAGACCTGGCTAAGATAAAAAAAAAAAAGATTGAAGATACAAATAAATAGATCTCTCTCTATTTTTTTAATCAAACTACTTTCATCCCCACCTTCATGTGCAGATTCTTCCTCCTCCTCTTCCCCATCATCAGCAACACTACAAGCACCAGCTTTCTCTTCTTCTTCTTCTTCTTTTGGCTGCCCACTACAAGAAAGACATATTTCTCATGACAGGGTGCCAAGCATTTACTTTACTCCATAACACCAGCAGAGTTAAGTTTAGCTGTGCATACCTCTCCTGGCTTTGGAAACTTCCTCGGGATGAGGCATGCGCCAAGTCTGTCATGTGCATAAAAGGGCGGTGAAAGTAGTGCAGCTGGAGAATGCAGGCAAGGAGGAAGAAGCCTGGTATAAGGATGCTGGTAAAAAGTTCTGACACACTAAACCTCTCAAGCCCGATATCACCCAACCTGTAGAGTACAGTACAGTCCTGGGTATGGCAAAGTGCAATGTGTATTGTTGAGAGTATATACAAATCAGGAGTTTGACAGGCAGAGACCAAGGATCACATAATGAGTAAACAGTCTCAAAATATCAAAATATGATGAGTGTAATATAGAAGAGGAACAGAAAAGACTGTTGCAAATAGAAAATGATTGAGGAATTATTTTAGAGAAACATAGGGGTATATTGATGAATCCTAACCTAAGGCCTAGTTAACCTTTGAACTCTGGTTAAACATCTTTTTCTTTCTATGCTCCTTATAAGTATTTAGAAGCAGTAAACATGCTTTTGTCTTTTTGATATGAGCTACGTGCAATAAAATCGGAACCAGATAGCCTACGCCTAGCTAGCTGGCTATTAAGAAATTGCTTGTGGTCAGATAAACAACTGTACCAAGTATAAAGTTTATGCCCATATAAGAATATATTGCAAGTTATATTTTAGCCAATCATGTATAACCCAATGCTTTTGGATCATAACCTGTAACCTAACAAATATATGTGCACGGGTTGAGACTGGCAGAACGTTCTCATCCGAGCTACTAAATGCTTGTATTCTGTATCTCAATAAACTTCCTTTTCTGATTGCAACATTGATAAGGGCGTTGGCTGTATCATTGGAAAGGTCTCTCACCGAGGTCCAGACCCAACAATATTTATTGAAAAGTGAAGTTAGAGAATTATGTTTACCCTACAGCACTTCAAATAGAGGCTTTTGTAACTTAGAATATATTTACACTAATGGAAGATTATGATATTTATACATTTCTAATATATTATGTTGTATTGTTAAGACACAAAGGAAGTAAGGTTTGCATGTGACTTCTGAAAAGGGGAGGGATTACCTGGACTTAAATTCTTTGTTCAAAGTGTTACTGACAGAGACACCTATGACTACGCGCCAGAGGGTACGAAACACGTGGGCCATGTGGGGTCATTATGAACCAAAAACGTTTTAATGTGATTGTTAATAAATAATTTATTTTTACTATAAAAAAGCCTTGGGACATATATCTTCTCAATATAACTTATGCATTGTGACTGCCTTTGGTACTGGGGCATGTCGCTCTGGCTTGGCTATAGATCTACAGAAATCAGCCACGTGGACTCCCGACTAGTAAATAATCTGAAGTTAGAGATGGCCACAGTCCTCTAGAGTGAAATTCCGCCTCTCTCCATTCATTTCTATGGGATTTTTAAAGGCGTATGTAATCAAAGGAGGAACTTTCACTTTCACCCATTGATAAATGGGTGATCAATCTAGAGGACTGTGGAAACCTCTAACTTCACTCTTTGAAGTTGATCAATGAGAGATCCAAGCAAAAAGAAAATGGAAGCTAAACTACCAGTGGATATAACTTGACACCCTGTTGCTTTATAGACATATTAATGTAGTGGAAGCCAGCAGGAAATTGATTTGCCCACATGGAAAATAACTTTCCTTGCCCCACATGGGCATTGCTAAGTCCACAACACATAAATCATCCAATTGCCTTCTTCTGCAACGTAACACATTTATGAGATTCACATGGTTTAGGCTTTGTGGTTCCAATGTGGGGCAAGGACAAACTATTGCTACAAAAAAAATGTACAATTCACAATCGATACATTGTACTTTGCATCATGTGCCATGTTTATGAATGAGGCTTATGGCTTCATTGGCACTGGGCAGAAACTCTGATGAAGGCTACTCTGAAGGCTACTGTTTAGGCAACCCTATCTGTCAGTTTTACAAATATAAATTAAAGAATTTACATATTTTACGCTAAATGAATGACACCATTTAAAATTAAGTACATGAGTTTCTCTGAGAAGGCTTCCATTTACTGCCAGGCAAAAAGGAAACAAAAAAATAAAATATCAGGAAGCAATAAGAATACTTTAGATTAAGGCAGAATTAAGGCAATTCTAAGAGAATGCATACTGCTCATCTGTAAGGTTGGTCAAGTTTTTCCAGTACGCAGGGAACTCTTCAAATTGAAAGGTGTAGATGGCGATAAGAACCAACATTGTATAAGCTACAACTAGCCCCCAGAAAAAAGTCAGCAGCTTCCTCCACAAGGAGTAATAAACCTATAAAAAAAAAAAATAGTAAAAAAGGTTATGATTTAAAGAGACACTGATTTTTAAGTCACTATAGGAAATACTCTCTTTTATCATACTAATGAACTCATAAATCTTCTATCAACACTCAAACTTTAGCAACATGGGAATCAACTAATAGATTCCATATATTCATATTAATAATATAAATTATAATATTGTGCATACACACTCTCATTCACCTTGAGGTGGGCAACATCAGGCTGATCCAATCGTGAGCCCTAGGGCCCAACGATCGGATCCTAACGAATAGTAACGGGTGGTCGGATCGTGGGACCGCATCAATGAACAGATGCGGCCGCGATCAGACGGGATTTTTAGTCCCATCCGATCGAGATCTGCCCGATCGTGGAAGCCCGTTGGGGGGCCCCATACACAGGCCAATAAGCTGCCGACTCAGTATGTCGGCAGCTTTTATCGGCCCGTGTATGGCCACCTCTACTTAGATTGGATGTAGTAGTAACAGCAATGTGTAGTTAACATCTTATTTGCACACTATAATACTAGAAATACGAATACGGTGCAGCACTGGACTTTACAAAGTTGCTTATTCAAAATAATTGTTTTTTACGTTATAATAGTATGTAGGTATTTATCTAATGAGGGAAAAAATTGGAGCTGATTAATATCCACGTTTCTGGTTATTTTAGATTCACCTAGACTGTAAAGACTATTGGGCTTAATGCCCAAACTGTCATAAAAAAAGAGGCCTGAATTGTATAATGTTGAAACAATCTACAAACAGACAATAAAGTAAATAATAAATGAAAAATATACAATACATAATGCCCAAACAGTCAACATAAAAAAGGGGTCTGGATTGTGTAATGTTGAAACAATCTTCAAACATATAATAAATGAAAAATAAACACATGATAAAATAAATTATGAAGTCAACGAACAAAGATTCAAATTCATTAGTAAGACCACAGAAAATATGGCACCAGGCAATTTTGCAGAAGCAATGCCTCACCTGAAAAAACACTAAGCAGAGTAGGAACAGAAGCATGTAGACTATTTTATATACTACCAGTCTGCCAGCAAAGCTGACCACAATAAACATGCCTCCACACACATAGATCCAGTATTTGGCATAGAAGCTCTTCACTTGCTCCCCGAAACTTTTCAGCAGGTTCTTTTCTTTGCCAGCATCTTAAAGAGTAAAAATAGTAGAAAAGACAATGGGCTAATTAGGACAGCTTTGGGTTCATAAAAAAACAACAAATATGTATTTTTAAAGTTTCATACTTATACATAGCATACATTTTATTCTCAGTAAATCCAGACAGTTTTTTTTTCAGAACAATCTATGGAGGACACAGTGGGAGGGATCCTTTACAATTTCTGGAATTAATTTTGCATATAACTATAGGAGCAACCAGTACAGGACCTCCTGCTAAGGTGTAAAACCACAAATATGCAATAAAGAAATAACACACGTGGCTCATTTACCAACGCTTTGCAGTCAATGCAAAGCAGCACTGATTAACGATACCCACTATTGTACAGAATAAACTATGACCATTATCATTTTGTGAACATTTATTACAAATAAATATGATAATGTAAACATAAACCTAGCTATTAAAAATGGTTATACAATTTCCAATTAATATTTATTTGACAGGCTACAGCTATATAAATGCATTCATAATTTGACAGTTTTTGAGCATAAAAATAACTTCACATTTTTATAGATACTGTGGGGCAAATTCACTAAGATGCGAAGTTGCGCCAGGCGCAACTTCGCCAGGCGTAGTTTTGCCAGCGCTCAGCAAATTCACTAAAATCCGAAGTTGCGCACAGGGGTAGCGTAAGGTTGCGAAGTTGTGCTAGCGTTGATTCGCTATATAAAACGAAGTTACGCTAGCGAAGGCTAATTTGCATACGGCACGAAATTCAAATTTCAATGGAGGAACACGTATCAGCACTACAAATGCCTAGAAAACCTTCAAATCAGCAAATAAAAATTTTATTTTGCCCTACACATGTGCCCACTGTCTAGGTAAGTTCCCATGAGTCAGGAAATGTAGGGGGGAGGAAGGGGAGCCCCAAAAAATTTTTCGATCTTTTTCAGCCTATCACCCATCATGTAGAAAACACGCCAGCGTTTTTTGGGACTTAGAAAAAAATTAGACTTTTTTGGAAACAAGCCCTATCTACTCTATTGCGCTTTGCCAGGTCTGATGTGGCGAAGGAAGTCTAGTGTAAAAGGTAGCGTTCAGTACACTGCGTAAGTTAGTGAATTAGTAAGTTAGTTACGTCGCTAGCAAAAATTCGTCTGGCGTAAGGATGCAAAGTAACACTATCGAAACTACACCAGCGTTCGTTAGTGAATATGCGCAGTAACGAAAATGCCAAACGCTAGCGAATTAACGCTAGCGTTCGGCGCTTAGTGAATTTGCCCCTGTATGTCCACAAGGTTAAAAGGCCAGGCTACCGATTTCTAGCTGCTGCTAAACCACTACTTCAGGCATCCTTGTGTTATGTAAATCTAGTTACTGGCTAACTAAACACTGGCCACAAATTACATACCCTTGAAACAAATATTCTTAAATGTAGAACCCAAACCTTTGTCTGGTACCCACCAGTCACTGGCACAGTCACTTCCAGTAGCGGGGACATCCACTTCTTACGTTTTAGAAGTTTTTCTGTTACAAATTGGTGCAGCAGCAGCCAGAATGTCAGTGTGTAGAGAAGCTGACATGGATATAAAAATAATAAAAATACAAGCTGATAAATAAGCATACATGAAGAAGTAAAGAATCGCTTACTATTAGGGCAAGTCTAATTATGTGATTTTATTTCTAAATACAAATAAATGTAATCATGGTTTACATATCAAGTATTACCGAAAAATACTGTTTTTTGAGCCTTTAAGATCACACCCATCAAGCTGAATTCAAGGAGCAATGCACAGCATGGGGTTTAAGAAAAAAACATATACAGGTATGGGACATGTTATTCAAAATGCTTGGGACCTGGGGTTTTCCGGATAACGGATCTTTCCGTAATTTGGAACTTCATACCTTAAGTCTACTATAAAATGATGTACACATTAAATAAACCCAATAGTTTGGTTTTGCTTCCAATACGGATTAATTATATCTTAATTTGGATCAAGTACAAGCTACTGTTTTATTACTGAGAAAAAGAAAATCATTTGTAAATATTTGGATTATGGAGTCTATGGGAGACAGCCTTTCAGTATTTCTGAGCTTTCTGGATAATGGTTTCACTCATAACTGATCCCATACTTGTAATGACAAAGTTAACATATTTGATTCAACAGAAATGCAAGCACGGAACGCGCTTCCTTGTTTGCGCACGGGAGAGAGCACAGGCGCGCTGGGGGGGGGCTGCAACGTGGCCGGCCGGGTTGCCTTGGCCTGCACTAGTCTTAAAAATGGATGAAATCCATACAAATCTTTGCAAATTTTCTCTTAGGTTACCACACTGGCTTATATATTGGCACTCACTAAACCTGCTACATCTCAGTTCAGAGCTTAACTAAGAAGAAGCAGATTATATCTAAAATGCCGTTAATAATAGGCATAGGTATTTTTAAATACCATTTGTATTTGGTAAGAGGGCTTGGCTGCAGTTTCGGACGCAGTATTGATCCTGACACCAGGTTAATATTTGAACACCACCTTCACATGTGACCCCCACTCATTCTTTCCATCTGCAGTCCATTGATTTTAATGCGCCTTCTTCAAGATATGAGGAAGGAGGTACATTTTGTATGATTAGGATGGTCACCCTGGGGCAGAACATTACTCTAGGAGAGGCAGGTGAATACTACTTTCACCTACATGCCAATAGGTGAAATAAGTATATCACAAGTAACAGAAGGATTACATTTTCATCTATTTGTGTTTTTCTTAAAGAGGTTGTTCACCTTCCAAACACGTTTTTCAGTTCAGTTGGTTTCAGATTATTCACCATAAACAAAGACTTTTTCCAATTACTTTCCATCTTTTATTTTTTACCATTTTCCCACAATTGAAGTCAGGTGCGCTTCGCCAATGAGGCGAGCTGAGCAGAAAAAAAAAACAGCAAAAAGCCGCTCCTGCACCCTTAAGAGCCGAATTTCCGTTTTTAAACCTGAAATTCGGCTGTACTTTTGCGAGAGAGCGCATTTTCGCTCTCCGCAAAAGTGTTTCTGCCTCCCCTCCTGACACGTAAGCTGGTGAGGGGGGGCGGCATTGCCTCAGGCGGCTCCTTAGTCAGAATCGGCGCTGATTGAAATTGAACATTTGTGTCTCAGCCTGGCAGCTCAGTGATCCAGGAGCATCTGAACTGTTACCATTGGCTACATTTAGTTGATACAATCAGTTGCTCCATTTCTCAGTAGGATCTATGGGGAATATAAGTGCAACTATTGTATCAATTATGACAACTGCCTTTAATGAAACTCGGGGATTCTGCTCAGCCGGGCTAAATAGAAAAGTAATTGTAAAAAGTTTTTATTTCTGGGGAACTGTCTGAAACCAACTGAACTGAAACAAGTGTTTGAAGGTGACCTACAAGTAATATTGCCTAGCAGAGGACACCAAGGTAGGGATAGTGTTATGTGAATAAGTTACCAGCGCTCCCATGTTCAGGCAGGGGTATGGTGCACGAACCAGTCCCAGCTGTGACAGCTTCATAAAGCCAAGCTGTGTGGGGAGCTCCTCCTTCAAATCCATGCTCCAGACATACTGCAGGCTGCAGAGAGTCACTCCATACAGAAGAATAAAGGGAGAACACAGCATTGCAAACTGACACCTGTTCCTCACCATCCAGATTACACATGCCCAAAGCAGCAGAACAAAGGTGAGCCAGCTGTGATACGTAATGCTCCACACCTATAATTAAGTCACAATATTAATAAGCAGTACCACATAAAATTCACATTTACAATGAATGCAAATATGAGTCCATTAATTAAAAGGGACAAACAACACAGAGCGAAAGACTGGAGCAATCTGCTACTAGTATCCAGTGCAATCCACACCCTCCCCTTTTCTTGAAAGTACTTAATACTATTTATGTAGGAACATATGCAGGTGCATGGTACAACCAGATCCCTGTAACTAATATCTCCTGGAGGTAGGCATTAAGCACAGTGCTCCTTTGAACATGTGAACCACACACTCTTCATCATGTGCTGGATTTTTACTCTGCAGCAGGAAGGGGTGCAACTGCTTTCTGTTTGGGCTCTAAGTAACACAGTTTTGTACCCATGAGCACCCCAGCACTTGCTCCTTTGAACAGAGCAAGTTAACCGTATTGTCCTATATAATCTTCAATGTGCACTTGTACTGTGTAAGATTTTATATGTGGCAACAAAACATGTTGTGCACATGTCTGTAAATTAGTAAAAAAAGAAAGGGCAACTGCTGTTGCTATTCACTTCTGAGGGTTCCGCAATGAGGCAGCTGTAAACTGAAATGATCAGATCTCTATTATTATATACAATTGCTCTAGAGTTAAAAGATGCCCTGCTTGGGCCGAGATGTTCTCAGCTTTGAAAAAACATGAATACTTCTTTTGTAGTCTTAGTCCATAGTCTTCTATAGCATAGAGTCAGTAGAACTGGTTCAACTGCTTAATAACACTAAAACTATGTAAACTTTGAACAGAAAATAAACAATGTGAACACCTATAAAAGGAAACCTACTACAACCTTACTGAAACAGAAGAAAAGTGCACTGGTATTTAGTGTATTAGTATAATGTATAGCTACCACATAAACACAATCAGCCACACAGTGATCTGCTAACAATAGATTGTGTACTAGGCTAGGTATATAGTGTACACAAATTTCTTTTTTTAAATTAACTAATTAATTAAGAGTTTCTCTTCCACTAGGAATTGAGTCCAGTTTACACAAAATGTCCCAAGCACATCTACTAACTGCTATACAAATGAACTTTTATGTTGAGATGCATAGTGCTAGTATATTAAACTGCCCATTTTGTGCACCTCTAAAATACCTTTCCACAGAGATGATTGTATATTGCAGCAAGTAAAACAGTTTGCAAGAATTTGTAAAAAGGAGTAGATACATTAGGTTAATACATACCATCATAGCAATAAGTGCACAGATATAGCTTTGCCTCAATATTAAATGAATCAGCAGGTGAAATGGTGACTGTTCCTTGGTTTCAAGCTCTTCTGCAAAAGACACACAATTTAAGGATTTTTAGGGGATAAAATATCCCCTACTATTGCCCCCTCTTTTCTTCACTGAGTGAAAACTAGTATGGCTTACACCAGTTTTACCCCTTCCAATCTGTATTGGGCTGGATAACCTCCTTAGCAAGACATATTTTAGAAAAAGGTGGTTAGTTACATTCCAATCACTGCTAACTACTATATGGGAAGTTTAAGCACTTTGAAAGCATCCAAAATACAATTTTGGGAATTTTAGGGCAAAGATTATAAATGTAACAGAAAACTTCATAGCATATAAAAATGCATGCTGCAGTGAATAATAAACTCTCATGGTAAGTATGCGGAATATGCTAAAGTTCCACACGATTCTCATGGGTTTGCATACATCACTTTACTGAAACAATTACAAGAATGCAGAAAAACTGTGGCACACTTAACGAAAGGAAAGAACTTAATCAACATGATCACAAACAAAACAATACAGGTGGAACAGTAATACAGTATATATATCATACCTCCCAACATCGGAAAATAGAAAAGAGGGAGAAAAAGATTTGCCACCCCATTTTTGTGGCCACACTCCCTAATTGCCATGTTCATTTTACAAAATTTGGCAGGTTATGAAAGTTTAAAAACATTTCTGTGTTTTTTATGTGTTATTACAGTTTTGCTTAGGAAGGGGAATTGCCCTTTAAGCTGCAAGTCACAGTTTCCCCTAGAGACCTGCTTATCTTAAAATGTTAGAATTACTTATTTGTTTATCTTAAATTGTTACAAAAGTATCCAAGTGCACCTAGTGGCTGTTCTGGGCTCTCTGCCAAAAGCCAATTAAGTCAGAAACATTGTATCTTTTTCTAGCTGTTCAGCGCAGGAGAGAAATTTCAGTAACAAGTAGCTGTGGGATGAGCTGTCAAAATCGGGACAGTCCCGCTCAAAACGGGACAATGGGGAGCTATGATATACAAGATAAGCTATTTTAGGAAAACCAATTTGCAGTCTACATAAAAAAAATTTTAATCGCCAATATCTCCAATATTTGTTACAAGCATCTCAAATACTTACAAAAGGTTTCAAGAAGCTTATTTGCATAGAACACTGCGAATGAGTGATTTAATGTGTGTTCAAAAACAGCTAACAGCTGCCACAACACAACACTGGGCTTCTAGGTAAGATTCTGTACCTGGTAGTCGATCAGAATTTCTTTGGATCACGTGAACAGTGCAGTCTTGGGGTTTAGCCTCCTCTTCAGTGTTCATCATCTCAAGCATTGGCTAGAAGAAAATAAAAAGTGGGGAGGGAACAGTAAAAGGGGAAAAATCAATATATAAAAAACAGGAGACAGGAAAAAGAGGGAACATTTTATGTGCAATAAAATAATGTAATATAAACTATTACTAATTTTATTCCAGCAAACAGGCATATCATTCATATGGGAACATTCTCTTCTCTGTTTATCTGTATGGAAAGGGGACATTTTGTGTAAAAAAACAAGCATGTGCAATTGCATAATACACCTTTAGATATAGATGTAATGTGCTTAGAAAAGTTGAGCTTTCAGGGACTGCAATTTTTGGGGCCTAAGTTATAGAAGATGAAAGCTCTGATGGTGGTCCCCCTTATGCTGGTGGCACCGTAGCAAATTACCCATTTGATCTTTTTATTAAAATGGCCCTGTGCCATCATGTTTTTATGTAAACGACACAGTTTTAACAAACAGCTTAAATTGCTAATTAGCACTTGATCAAATAAGGAATGCATGTTAATAAGAAGGCTCTTACTTCTGTATTATGTGGCTCAATATCAGTCAACTCCAAATCCTCCTGCTGAGGTTTCTGAAGGTCACACCCTGAAATCTAAATACATAACCTATGTTTTAAATGGCCTTTGCCAGACATCTAAAGCTCGAATGACATTGTATAATATCCTACAGTATGTAAGTGGTTAACATTGAATAACAATATTTACATCTTTCTTAAAGGGATACTGTCATGGGAAAAAAATTTTTTTTTCAAAATGAATCAGTTAATAGTGCTGCTCCAGCAGAATTCTGCACTGAAATCCATTTCTCAAAAGAGCAAACAGATTTTTTTTACATTCAATTTTGAAATCTGACATGGGGCTAGCCATTTTGTCAATTTCCCAGCTGCCCCTGGTCATGTGACTTGTGCCTGCACTTTAGGAGAGAAATGGTTTCTGGCAGGCTGCTGTTTTTCCTTCTCAATGTAACTGAATGTGTCTCAGTGAGACATGGGTTTTTACTATTGAGTGTTGTTCTTAGATTTACCAGGCAGCTGTTATCTTGTGTTAGGGAGCTGCTATCTGGTTAACTTCTCATTGTTCTTTTGTTTGGCTGCTGGGGGGGGGAGGGAGTGATATCACTCCAACTTGCAGTACAGCAGTAAAGAGTGATTGAAGTTTATCAAAGCACAAGTCACATGACTAGGGCAGCTGGGAAATTGACAATATGTCCAGCCCCATGCCAGATTTCAAAATTGAATATAAAAAAAATCTGTTTGCTCTTTTCAGAAATGGATTGCAGTGCAAAATTCTGCTGGAGCAGCACTATTAACTGATTCATTTTGAAAAAAATTTTTTTTCCCATGACAGTATCCCTTTAAGTATAAAATAAAATATATGACAGAAGCTGTAACATGAAACATGAGGTATAAAATATGGGTGGAACCTGATTTACATATTCATAGAATCCTGATTGGATTAGTCTTCATTTGTTTCACATGTCAGGTGTGTTAATGCATAGCCTTTACATAGGATGTGATGTCATCTTGATGTATACTGCTTGAGAAAGAAGCGGGAGCTTTGAAATGTTGCAGAGTATCAGATAAAGCAATTTTCTTTTTTTCATTATATTGGTCTGGACTTTTTTGTTTTGATATATATATTCCAGCACCTATTGGAATGTCTAACTTTTACAATTTCCTCCCAGTATCTCCTTTCACAAACCTCATCTGACATTTATCAACCCAACATCTTCAAAATCAATTTACAGTTGTCTTAGAATTCTCCTCTCATTGTTTCACAGTTTGAACAAATTGTCCACTGCAGTTCTGCCACACTTCTTTTGCTTACAGTATGTACCCAGGTTTTAGAGAAATTCCACTTATTTGTTTGGTTTAACTACAAGTTATGCACACCTACCTTTTACAGCAAAACAACTGTCCCAACAAATGTTGGATCCAGTGTTGAAATGTAATAATAGGTGCATACTGGTCACTGGTTTAAAAGTAATCATCTTATTTGTACTACTGCACCTGGGCAATTTATTAAATATGGGGGCAAAGTCTTATATGCAGCACAAAACATATATTGCAACTTGTATGTAAATACATTTAAACTGTAACAATATTCAAAATTGTACCTCATCATCATATGTTTATAAATCATTGTTCTCACCTTTTTTTTGTCAGAGCTCTTCAGTTTCAGTATAGATATTACGGAGTAGTAAAGTAGTAATAAAATTCCAGGATGGACATACACTGGCCAGTCTAGGTTTTGATTCAGAGGGTCATGGGTACAGTCTGTAACATTGGAGTGACTGATGATGTCATGCAACCCAAACAACCTGCAAAAAACTTTATCAGTGAGAAGACCCTATACTGACTGATTATTGATTATTGACTTATTGCGGTAATTGTGGTTTTCTCACAAAAATAGAACATTTTGACTTATGAAACTACTGATGATACCAGTGATTTAACTAGGTGTTAATTGAAGAGGCATGGCCTTGAAAAAAAACTGTATAACTTAGGTCAAATGAACATATATAAATACAGTATGTGAAATACTTTTGTATTGATTTCTGAAATTCCGGTATTGGCTACGACCCATTACTAAAACTCAAAGGCTGAGCAAAAGTTAATCTCCGGTGCTGTTAGCTGAAATCAAAATGAACCCATCTCCCCCAAATCAAAACAGTGCTTACTTCAAAAATTTTAGCTATTACAATAAACAATAGTCCCTTGCAATAATAGACAAGACCAATTTTCTATAGTGGCCAATAACTAATCCCATGGTACCCAGAGGGCAAAATTCCCTGAAATTCCTTTACCGAATGTGCTCCAATAAAGATGACTTTTGGTTATAATTTATTCAGAATATGTTGAATCACTAGGAAATCTATACCCCCTACATACAGTGGTGTGCAAAACTATTTGCCCCCTTCCTGATTTCTTATTCTTTTGCATGTTTGTCACACTTAAATGTTTCTGCTCATCAAAAACCGTTAACTATTAGTCAAAGATAACATAATTGAACACAAAATGCAGTTTTTAAATGAAGGTTTACGTTATTAAGGGAGAAAAAAAACTCCAAATCTACATGGGCCTGTGTGAAAAAGTGATTGCCCCCTTGTTAAAAAATAACTTAACTGTGGTTTATCACACCTGAGTTCAATTTCAAAGGTTATAAAGCCATTTCTAAAGCTTTGGGACTCCAGCGAACCACAGTGAGAGCCATTATCCACAAATGGCAAAAACATGGAACAGTGGTGAACCTTCCCAGGAGTGGCCGGCCAACCAAAATTACTTCAAGAGCGCAGAGACAACTCATCCGAGAGGCCACAAAAGACCCCAGGACAACATCTAAAGAACTGCAGGCCTACCTTGCCTCAATTAAGGTCAGTGTTCACGACTCCACCATAAGAAAGAGACTGGGCAAAAACGGCCTGCATGGCAGATTTCCAAGGCGCAAACCACTTTTAAGCAAAAAGAACATTAAGGCTCGTCTCAATTTTGCTAAAAAACATCTCAATGATTGCCAAGACTTTTGGGAAAATACCTTGTGGACCGACGAGACAAAAGTTGAACTTTTTGGAAGGTGCGCGTCCCGTTACATCTGGCGTAAAAGTAACACAGCATTTCAGAAAAAGAACATCATACCAACAGTAAAATATGGTGGTGGTAGTGTGATGGTCTGGGGTTGTTTTGCTGCTTCAGGACCTGGAAGACTTGCTGTGATAGATGGAACCATGAATTCTACTGTCTACCAAAAAATCCTGAAGGAGAATGTCCGGCCATCTGTTCGTCAACTCAAGCTGAAGCGATCTTGGGTGCTGCAGCAGGACAATGACCCAAAACACACCAGCAAATCCAACTCTGAATGGCTGAAGAAAAACAAAATGAAGACTTTGGAGTGGCCTAGTCAAAGTCCTGACCTGAATCCTATTGAGATGTTGTGGCATGACCTTAAAAAGGCGGTTCATGCTAGAAAACCCTCAAATAAAGCTGAATTACAACAATTCTGCAAAGATGAGTGGGCCAAAATTCCTCCAGAGCGCTGTAAAAGACTTGTTGCAAGTTATCGCAAACGCTTGATTGCAGTTATTGCTGCTAAGGGTGGCCCAACCAGTTATTGGGTTCAGGGGTCAATTACTTTTTCACACATGAAAATGTAGATTTGGATTTCTTTTCTCCCTAAATAATAAAAACCCTCATGTAAAAACTGCATTTTGTGTTTACTTGTGTTATCTTTGACTAATAGTTAAATGTGTCTGATGATCAGAAACATTTTGTGTGACAAACATGCAAAAGAATAAGAAATCAGGAAGGGGGCAAATAGTTTTGCACACCACAGTAAATATTTTCGAGCAACAGACAGTTGGTATCATATTAAGTGGCATATTAGAAAATCTTACCAAACTGGGAAAAAACTGTTGTACTGCCCTGATACAACTGGTGTGCTTGCTTCATAAATTGTACTATAGTTTATATAATTAAGCTGCTGTCTAGCCATGTGGGCAGCCATTCAAAACTGAAGAAGGATAAAATGCAAAGGATACACTGCAGATAACAGATACGCTCTGTAGTTTACAATGAGATTCTTCAGAACTTATCTGTTATCTACTGTGCTTGAATGGCTGCCCCCATGGCTAGACAGTAGCTTGTTTATATAAACTGTAGTAGAGTTTTTGAAGCAAACACACCAGTTTTACCAGTGCACGGCAACACTACATTATACTGGCATTACTTTGAAACACTTTAATTTTTCGGTATTACTGTTCCTTTAAGTAAATATTAATCTTTTACATTTTCCCTTTAGCCTCCTATTTAACGATATTCTCTGTGCTGCCTCAGAGATCACCTGACCAAAAATAATGCTACAAGAAGATGTGTGGAAACAAGAGACAGAACTTTGTCTATGAATTGGTGTATGTCACCTAACATGTATGGTTTGCTTGCTTTGTTTGTGTGCACCCTGAATCGTAGGATCCCAGGGGGCAGCCTTTAATTCTTAAAATGGCAATTTTCTATTTAGTATTACCCAAGGGCAAATACTGTTAAAAAAAATATTATTATGAAAATGGTTAAGAATACGCAGAGTTTTACATATGAACTGTTTTATGCAATACATTTTTACACTGTTCGGGGATATAGTTGTCCACAAAAACAGGTATACCTATTTGCACATATAGAGAAATGAATACAAATAAAATACATTTCGCAACATTAGTCCAGTAATCTGGCTACAAAACTACATATAAACAAGAGAAGGACAGAAATGATGGGAAATCCTAACTACGAAGGTCTCTTATTTCAAACTAGCCTAATTGTTTAAATGTTGTTTCGCTAAAAACTAATTACCAACATTTGTCTTTTACAAAAAAAACTTAGCAAACTAAAACAAACACATATGGATTTATAAAGTTTCATAAAACACTGGACTAGGACTAAGAAACATATAACACATGCATAATTGTTTGATACCCACTTATATACAACACAGAATGAATAATACAGTATACATTTATACAAACCTTGCCCATAACTGGTCAGGATGAAACATTTGTTGGATGAAAGGTGTCTGGTAGATATAAAGGCAGATCATGTGACCTCCAGTGAAGAATCCAATAATGACACAGATGGTATTAAATCCTAGGTGGCTAATAGGAAAATGGCAGGCCCACCATGTGCAGAGACCAATGAAAATCACATAATATGGGGCTGAGAAGGCAGAGGGAACAGTGATGCCTGAAAGGGTAAAAGAAAAGAGTAGAGTCAGGCTTAACACAAAAGTTTCTGAAAGCCAATTGTTTGGCTGTGGATAATAGTTCTATATATAAAAAAAAGAAAGAATATAAAATTATTGGCATACTTACACTACGTAAATATTTACTAAGTGTTTTAATAAGTAACAGGATTGGCACAAACGGATATCATAATTCAAACTGATAAATATAAAATATAGTTACACACAAACCCTCTACTGCAATAGCCAGGACTGACTTCTAATCTATACCACCAAGTTTGTAATAAAAAATTCATGCAATTCCTGGCTGATATGAATTTGATTCAGCTCATGTACAGAGAGTTGCTTTTAGGTTGGCATCATGACTAGGAGTCTCTAGTTTTGCTATCCGTGGAGTATTATATAGAGAGCAATAATTTTCAGTTATAAAAGTGCTCATCCGCTTGTGGCAGCAGCAGCTAGAGTATATCTGGCTAAAGTACTTTCTTTTACCAGCAATGCTCATCCACTTCATCAAATTCCTTTAGTGGAAGAACTGAAATGCACTTAGCTGTACCTGCAAGAGCCAAGAGCAAGATGGCAAGCGATTTCCCCACCGCCTCCAGAAGCCTGTATGCTGCCTTCCTAATCCAGGACCCAAGTAGGTTATCTTGTGGATCAGACTGTATGTTGCCCCTAACCTCAAACTCTGTATCACATTCTCCACGTCCATCTGTCAGGTTAAGCGCAGTCCTTTCTTCTTCCTGCAAATTCAAAAAGAAAACACAGTATATTAAATTTAAGAAGGGTTAGGAGATGAGGGGGTCATTTAATTGTCAAGGATGGTTACTGCTGCCATATTTAGAGAAGATTTTGTGCCTCACATTTTTGTCAGTACACAAGGACATATAAAATAAAAGTTGGTTATAATTCAGGTTGTTTTTATTTACAGAATAGTTGATTTATTTATTTTGCAAATATTTTTGTGGGTGTCTATATCTTCCTTCCTAAAGCAAATTCAGCTACAAAATCACGAGATCTGATAAAACTACTGATCTGAGCAATATACCTCTACACTCCACAAGCCTGATATAAGGCTTGTGTTCAAAATGCATTCTACATTCTGTTCCAATATACAGTAGAGCCCCCATTTTACATTTTCCAGAGGACCAGGAAAAAACAGGGTACAATCTGGAAATATTGAAAATCAGGGAAATATGTTAAAACAACTTTCTTCGTGTATAAAGGAACAGTAACACCAAAAATGAAAGTGGGTTGAATGAATGATAATAAAATCTACTGTTACCCTGCACTAGTAAAACTTTTGTGTTTGCTTTGGAAACACAACTATTTTTATAGAAGCATTCAAAGCCATTCAAATAACAGATAAATTCTGAAGAATTCTATTGTATGCTATAGATCTTTTCTGCTCTCTGCTGTGTATCCTGTGCCTTTTCTCCTTTTTCAGCTTTGAATGGCTGACCCCATGGCTACACAGCAACCTGTTTCATAGTAGAGTTTAAGAAGCAAACACACCAGCTGTACCAGTGCAGAGCAACTGTACAATGTTTTTCATTAATTTAAAACACTCATTTGTTATATTTTGAAATACAATATTTATTGTGTTAATGACAAAGGTCGTACGATCGGACTTTCCCATCTCCCGACCCGCCACTAACCATTCAGATCAAAGTCTTACCAGTCAGATCAAATAAAGTAGTTAAAGAACAGATCAGCAATGTTCTGCCCCTGACAGCAATCGTACGATATCTATGTCCAACCAAAGCTAGTGACAGTCTCCCACTGAAAATCGTACGATCGGCAATACACGCAGAGATATTATCGGCAGCCAACAGAAATTTTCTAACCTGTCCAATCGACCAATCTCCGTCAGACGAAAAATGTCGGGATTCTCCACACACGGTCCGAAAATCGTACGAATCCTCGATTCGTACGATCAGATCTTTGCGTCTATGGCCAGCTTAAGCCTTGCCGCATCAATTTTACACTATGGGGGACATGTGCAAGGCCTCTCTGTCAGTCACATGTACAACCTAAAGTAATAAGTGATTTGCACATAACTGTATGAGGAGCAGACTAAGTGGACTTGACTATTTACAGATAAAACCATTGCAAATTATGCCTCTGGTTAAGATTTTCAACCTATTAATTGTACTAATAACATTCACAAAAGACAGACATTTATGGGAACATCAGCACAAAATGTTAAGTATCCACTTAAAATGTATAATAAATTGGTAAGACCACAAAAGAATTTCAAACTTATGAAAAAGATTTAAAATCTTACACTCAGTAAAACCCCAAACTGAAAAATGGCAGTTGTTTTCCAAGCAAGCCCCATTTAGCTAGTTCATATTGAACATTACTGTATACTGACACTTTTAAACACAACTTGTCCAGCCAAGCCTACAGCTATAGAAAACTCTGTCTACAACAGGCTTTGACTAAAACAGGATGCTGGGTTTTGTAGACTATAGTTTGAAAGTGCTAGGCCCAGTGGATGTGCCCAGTGTTAGCAAATGAGCCCCAGTGAACTGAGAAGATCAGTACAGTAGTGCATATACTGTAAGTCCTCTGTTTACACTTGCTAATTTATACCACACATGAGCATTGGCTGTAAAGGGGTAGTACGCCTTTAAGTTGACTTCATCATTTTATAGGATGCAATTTTTCATTTGGTTTTCATATTTTATTTCATACAGTTTTATAATTATTTGCACTGAGCTGTATGTACCTAACTGCCAGTAATCAAGTGGTACTTAAAGGAAAGGGTGGTTAAATAAAAAGGGTACAAGACAAAATGTCAGTTGGAATTAGTAAAGGAAGTATATCTAGGACTATCATACCAATGGAATTTAAAGATCTGTTATGCGAGTACTGTGTTAAGGCCCAACTTTGTCTATCCTGTAACTATGTGTGTGATATCTAGTAAATTTGCAGGTCAACTCTGTAAAAGGACCTATGGGTTTCTAGTTGTACAACTGCAGATGCAAGTGTATTCCAAGGGTCTAAAATAAGAGGTCTAATTTTTTTATTTAAATGTTTACAAATGCTTGAAGCCGTATGTTGAACTGTGACTCTACTTACAAATTTGTAAGCCACGTTCGACTTTTATCATCTTTACACATTTCAGCAGAAAGCACTACCCCAAAAAGTTTTGAATAAAAGATGACATGAAGCAGTATATCTGTTTAGAGTTAGAAATGTCCAATCTGCACCACTTATAATTCATTCAGCTAGAGCTGGTGACTGTAGATTGGCCCAATGTACCATAGTATTTAGAGTGATGTAAAGGAAGAATGCACAAAACAAAATAGTAAATAAATTGTATAAAAATAGTAACATGGGAAACCCCCAATACAAATGTTTGCACTCTGTTTTCTTCAATCTATATAAAGTCTAGTGAACAGTAAGGAGACAGAGATTCTCCTCAGTCTGTGTCAGGTTGGTGAAAGGTCACTACTGAGTTTGAGTTTCTGGATCTGCCCTGTTCTAAGTGAATTCCCAGCTCCCTTTGGTTACACATTTCACATATACCTGTCATGGGTCTGATTTCAATCTGGCATCTCCTCGCAGCTACAGGTCATGATTCTGACAAGGAGAAGAAGCCCAAACCCCTCCTACTCAATGACATAGAGCTGCCAAGAGGGAAGCAGGACTTTACAGTAGTTCTGGGAATCACTGCTAGTTACTCAAGTATAGAATTATTAGTATGTATTTCTACAGTGCAAATATATTCTGCATCACTTTACAGAGACTATAGATCATTCAAAGCAGTTTCTGGCAGATGCAGATTACTATTTGAGCTCCCTACATTCACACACACAAATGCACATGCAAATTAAACTTCCTGTACATTATAGGAAATGTTTGAGTAAATGGGAGTACTTGGAGGAAACCCACTCAAGAACAAAATAAAATCATAAAATGATAACGATTTAAACATAGCCCTGGTTAAATGCTCGCTAGTAACCTGAACACTGGTACGGCAGGCTAGAGAGTTACAGATGCAGTCAAGGGAAGAAATAGGAGAAGGAAAAAACAAGAGTCACATGACTGGCACAAAATGTTCTGCCTTCTCCCAAGTTGCCAGTTTCAATGTAATAATTGATGCCTTTTATTTTTTCGACCAGACATAAGTAGAAAAAGCATGTAGAACATTACTCTTCTGTAGGACAAGGGGTAGGTGTACGAAGATAAATAAAAAAAATATGATGGTATGTAAGAAAGAGAAAGATACATTGGAAATGAATAAGGAAGCAGACTCCTATTGGTTGCTTTGGGTTACCTCATCTAGGCAAACTTAGTGCCTTTTAGAACATACTGTATGGGGTATCTCTCTAAAATTCCTCACAGATTCAGGCAAAGTACAGCCATCACAATGCAATATGATCCAAACATCGGTGTATGATAAAACAAACCACGAAAAGATTTACTGTCTGGGGAAATGGCTACAAAAAAAACAGTAAATGTATAACAGGAGAGCATAAATGTATGTTATTAATCCTTCATAAAAAAAACCTGGCTCCAACCTGCTCAAAATGGGCTGCAGACCTTTGCCGTCTCTTCTTCGCCAGCAGGCGATTACACAAGCCCAGACACACTGCCGACACAACAAGCATGCCAAAATCTGGCGACACCAAACGCACTGTTTTGGGGATATCAGAAAGATCCAACCTTTGGGGAGAAGAGATGAGATATATCAGATTTTGGTACAATTGATTTCCAGGGGTTTGATTAGTAATCACTGCAATATATTACTTACCAAATATTTTGAATGCTCACATATAGGCGTTGTGTAAATATAAAGTATTTCATAATGCATAATATTTTAATGCATTTATTAATGGAAAATGTGTCAATGTAATTGTGCATGCAGCACCATCATTGGCAGGTCTGAAAAGCTGCCCATCTTACCTGGTTATACCTATATGACGAGCCAACAAATCCCAGCTGCTGCCTGCAAAACAAAGTAGACGTGTCACCAAATGTGTAGGCTTTCCAACCTCACATTTTAGGAAATTCCCTCTGGCAGGATCCATAATACCTAGCAATGCGTAGACAGTGAAATAGTCAATGCTTAGCTACATCACTCTCCATTCTCAGGAAAGAAGGATAGTGCAAAAATCTTACCAAAAAAACTGATTTTATGGATCAGGTCCATACCCAAAAAAGAGTTTATTTTAATCTCTACATGTAAACATAATCACTAAAATTCCCATATTAATATGAAATACTCCTTTTGCAGCTGACTCATGCTAGCTTTTATTTAGTATACCGTTTATATATATATATATTATATATATATATATATATATATATACTGTATATTTAGTATATTGTTTAATATATTTCTTGACTCGTTACAAATCAAAAGGCATCAGAAATGATGTTTGACTATTGCCTTTGTAGTAGGAGCTTCCATCTCAAAACAGCACCAACATGTGCTGGCAGTTTATAAGAAGTCAGCAAAAATGTATTTTATATTTACATATATATTAATATACACTCGCTGAAAAAGTACAGAGATTGCAATGACTGCCAAGGGAATTAAACACATCTTTCATGTTATAACAGTGACAGGGGAAACAATACATCAGGAGTACTGTAACACATTCGAGCTCTGGTGTCTGCACTTACAGTTGTGTCCTAGCAGGTCATCCAATTCAGGTATCGTGTATAGGCAGACCTGGAAGGCGAGATGAGTGCAGAGGAAGAGGATGCTGGTAGCAAGTAAAGCCTTCATCAGCCGTCCTGTGTGACCTATCGAAGTAATCAGAGCGCAAATGTTTACACACCAGCTATAAACTATATAAACAGCCAAAAAGACAGCATCATAGGGCAGACTGTACTTTAATATATAACTGGACATGCTCAAAATAATGGATTAAATAAAATGTACATACTAAGTGATCCCAAACAACAGCTGTAGCAGGCCTTTGCCCCAAATTACATACTTGTAGAGTCAAACAAATCTCTACTGCCATTATCAAGGATATTGTCACAGTATATGTTGCCAAAATGTGTTCCTTTTTAAAAGAAAAAAAAATATCTATGAAAATATGCTATTTTTTGCCAAAAATCGGAGCAACCAACACTACCTTATCTCTCTTATAAACAAACACCATTAAAGTTCTTGACATTCCATTGAGTAATTAAACCAGTGCAGCCTAGAATATACGAATATTGGTTAACATGACACTATAGATTCCATTTAAGAATTAAATGAATAGATTCCCTGGACCTCTTCCTTGTTCTGCATCAGGTTGGGGGACCCTTAAGCCAACCACTGATTTACTACCACTTCCTGCTGTATCTTGCCACTGAGAGAAAACTCTGAAGTCTTAAAACACATATTTTATTGGAAATATATTTCAAATAAAAATTAAATGATTAGTAAATCATTTAATTTTGATTTGAAAAATATTTGCAATTAAATATGTATTTTTAGACTTCAGCGTTTTACTCAACACACTCCAGTAATCCAGTCCATAGCATCAACTGGTTCTTACTAATAGTTTATTATATTTTTTGACCACGCCCATGTTGCGGCCACACTCTCTAATTACCATGTCCATTTTAAAAAATGTGGTAGGTGATGAAAGTTTGAACACATTTCTGTTTTTTTTTTTTTGCTAATGAAGGTGAATTGTCCTTTAAGCTGTGAGTCTAGTTCTCCCAAGAGACCTGCTTATCTTAAATTGTTACAAAAGTATCTAAGTATCTATTCTGGGCTCTCTGCCAAAAGCCAATAAAGTTAGAAACCTTATATCTTTTTCTGGCTGTTCAGTGCAGGAGATCAAAGAGAAAGTCTGGCCATTTCAGCAACAAACCCGGGACTGTGGGTTGAGTTGTCAAAATTGGGACTGTTGGGAGGTATGCTTTCCATAGGTTGAATCAGATAGCACCTTTTCAGAAATTACCCGTACCGAGTATAAGCCGAGTTTTTCAGCACTGAAAATGTGCTGAAAAAGTCTACCTCGGCTTATACTCGAGTCTCAGTACTTTAGCTGCTCTCCTTCTGCAGCTCCCCCTCCCTCCCAGACAATCAAGTGGAAACGAAGCTCTGAAAAAAGTTTCGCCCCTGCAAGCAGCCTCCGTAGTTTCAGGTCTCCCGTGCAAGTTTCTTCATACATTCCTTTCCCTCTGTAACACCCCCTCCCACACAGACAGGCACGGGAAATAAAGGGAGACTGGCTGTGTATTTGCTCCTTGCCGAACATTCCTTTCTATGCGCTGAGCACTGACACATGACACATGAGTTTCATGGATACTTTGTACCAATCTGCCAAAAATCAGTCTGGCCCTGGAGTTTTGTTTGATTGGAGTGAGGTTATTGCTTCTTTCACCTCCTCTAGTGTGATGGGGCTATTAAGTTGGGCTTTGAGTGAGGGGGGCAGCTTGGGGATAGGAATAGAATCCAGGTATCCCGATAGTTGTAGTTGGGCGTAGATGACCTTAGGAGTATAAAGGTGTTGATAGTATTGTGCAAAAGTATAAACCTTAGGAGTATAAAGGTGTTGATAGTATTGTGCAAAAGTATAAACTATGTGAGCTACCTCAGTGACTATGTCCCCATTCGTAGAGTTGATCTTAGTGATAGTATTAGAGGGAGTCTGGGCTTTAGCAAGATATGCCAGGATTTTCCGATTTTTTTCCCCCTGGTCAAATGTCCTCTGCGTGGCATAAAGTAACCTTTTCTGTGTTCGTTTTATCCTGGTTTCTTCTAATGCGGTTTGTGCTGCTTTAAGTTTTTGTAGGGCATCTGGGTTACTGTATGGGTTACTCTTTCTCTGCCTCCACCTGTCTGTTTTGCTTCTCTTCTAATTCCTCCTTAGCATGATAGGTGTGGGCCACTCATGGCCTCCTGAGCGCGATCAACCTTTGACATACTAGGTGGGTTTCCTGTAGTAGTAGATTTTTTGACATAATCAAACATTAGTGCTTGTTAATCTTGGAATTCCACCCCCTGATGTTCCAAGAGAGTATTTTAAGTGAGCTCTTCATCCTGAAAGTTAAATGATAGGATTGCAGAGTAGATCATAACCGCTATGCTTGGTGTACCAGAGTCATATAATATTACGTTATTGAACCAACACATACAACAATTAGCAACAACATGAAAAAAAAATTAACCCCGTGAAAACCCATCACACCCGACCTGAGCCGAAACTAAACTTGACAGAGAGTGCTCACGGGGAGATTGCATCTGATATAGACCAATGAGTTGGCACAAGATTCCGCTGTGTCGATGTCAGGACAACTTCTAGAATATCAATAGGCCACTGAAGTTATTTGGATGACCAAGGTAAATGTCTGGGTATTGTTAGGGAGATGAGTGTCCCATATGTTGTGAGGTTCATCGTTCCTGAAAAGGATGTTAAGTTACTGTGTGCCTGATGTGGTAAACCATTTTGTACTTACTGTACTTGTAGCATGAAGGAAATATCAAAAGTTAAGTTGGTACCATATTGCTCTCCCAAAGTCTCTCTGGGTGGTGTAAACTGATGAATGATGTTGTAGGTAGTCTCATAATCCTGGTGAGGAGCATCTTCTCCTAGCTATGTTTGGCTAGAGATGACCCACTGGGTTTGTCCTGCATGTAGAGTTATCAATGGTAGGAAGTCTAGGTGTGTGGTCCTGGAATATAAAGGATAGGCAGTCTCATCTTTTATGGCGGCAAATGTCATCCCCAACCTTTGTGTGGTTCCTAGTTCTGTCAATTAGGACTGCCCCTCGGAGACAGAGTTGCCCGGGCATCCAGCCAGTCTCAGGCCTCTTGTAGCGTCTCCCGCTTGGACCCTTAGCTTGGCGGGTATAGCATACCATATTTGAGGATGGCCTTGAGGAGTCGCAGTTTGACTGCTGTGAAGGTTCCCCATTGACTCTGCAGTTCCGCTGAGAAATACGGGAACACAGAGAACATTCTTCCATCCACTTTGACATCTGAGAGGTCTGTTTTCACCTCTTCTAATTTAGTGGACAGCGATGTCTGACATTTCCATATTGATTTTAGTTTTTCTGCATGATTTATTGGTCTCCTTATACCTGATAAATGTTTCAGCTGTCTCAGCTAACATGAAAGCATTAAAAGTACGTCTTTTCTTACCCACCTCAACACCAACACTTCTATTACAACAGTTTTGTTTAGCAACAACATTCCTCGCTTACAAGCGAAATATACTGATGTATTATTAAGCAGCATTTTAAAAACATCCTATTTTTCTTTTGTTTAACGCTGTGAAAAGCATTTCCCACTTAAGATGTTGCAGGGATGCCCTTATACTGTCACTGGGCATAGAGGCGGGGCAGACAATTACTTTCACTTTCCATTCAGCACTTCCTAGAAATCACTGCTCTCCCCACATTCCCCCGTTCTCTTCACTGTTTAATTGCGTAGCCAGGGCATGGGGATTGACATCAGGTCCCCCATTCTGGTGCACAAACAAGATTCTGAGCTGATGCAAGGCTTGTCCACAAAATGGCTCCTGCCTGCTTGCTGTAATTATGAATTCCCAGACTGGAGGAAACCAGATTCAAATAATTTATATAGTGTAATTAAAGTTCATTTTGCTTGACTGATGTGATAAAATGTAAAGATTTGAAACATCAAATGTAAAGTGAGAAATGGTTTCCTGTCTCATTCACGTCAAAATAAGACTGAGAAGCAAATGGTTTGCACTGTTAATAAAATACTGCTTAGAGACACTATGAACATCATAATAATTCCTTACCTCTCATGCTGCAGGCATTTGGTCCAGCAAACCATGGCAGAAGCAGCAGAAAAAACAGGTACACCAGTGACAAGAAGTTGTAGCGGAATAGACAGGCTGTTGAAGAAGAGGGAAATTTAAAATAACTCACAAAAATTCTACTCTATTAAATATATTCACATAAAACATTCTGCAAACCAGAAAACCATATAATATAGCTGAATGGTTCAGAAAAGGTCTGATAACAATATCAGCCAGTAGCATTTGCTTTTGAGGCTGTAAATCAGGGCTGTCTAATCTGTGCCCATACACCTTCAGTGGTCTTCAGGTTTTAGACAAATAGAAATTTAAGGAGGAATGTAATATGTTTCACTGGCGCAAAAAGCTTGTGCAAAGACGCTTGCAATCGTTATAGACCTTGTTTGCATGTTTTTTGGCTGATTAAAGACCTCAACGACTTCATTGCAAAGTTTGCGATCAAACAGTTTTTGCAAAAGTTTGCAGTGGATGTAATAAATTTTTTATTAAAAACAAAAACTTTTTTGTGACAAATGCGCAATGTAATATTTGCCAGCGACTGATTTTACATAGCGAGCAGTGCTTACAGTCGCAAAAAAATAGTGCAGAGTCTAAAACCTAGTTTTGCCAATGGTCTAGGCCCTCCATCTTAGGAACCACTGCTATAATGTATAACAATCTACATAGCATTGTGCACATTTAAAATATTTGTGTATACAATTAAAATAATAAGCAAGGTCACACAACCTGATGAGATGAGAGCAGGACATATGTTGGCTCTCTATAAACATTTGTTAGCAATAATAATAATAATAATAATAATAATAATAATAATAAATAACTGTGGGGTCTGAATTGACACAACAAAGGTTTAGGAAATTAATAAACAATAAAATCCCTGGTGCACTCTTAGGGGCATATTTATCAAGGGTCGAATTTCGAATTGAAAAAAACGTCGAAACTCTAATTCAAAAAGACCAACCAAAATTTAAGTAGAAGCTTTTTTTTTTGGTTGAATAGGTCCGTTTTCGATCAAATAGGTCCGCATTCGGCCAAATTCGAATCGTACGAATCACAAGAATAGTGCATTTGATCAAATTTGATTCAAAGTTTTTCCCAAAAAAAAAAAAACTCCCATTCTTGACTACAAATAGGTTCTAGGAGGTCCCCCATAGGCTAAAACAGCAATTCGATAGGTTTTAGATGGTGAATGGTCAAAGTCAAATTTTTAAAGACAGTACATGATAAATTTCGAAAAAAAATTCAAATTCGAATAGAATTTGGACTATTCTCTAGTCGAAGTACACAAAAAAATAGCTTGAAATTCGAAAATTCCTGTGATAAATCTAAGTAAGGAAAATTATAGTTTTAGAGGAAATTACAAAGGTATTTGTTATGATTATGTCTTTCTGTTTTGGGTTTAATCATAGTACATTGACCTATTTCCTAACCTACAGAGCAATGTGAAATATAGCATCTGAGTTAATGTTTTTTATCTTTTAACTTTTTACTACAAATTTCACCCTGACATTGCTAACTACATATCCCACAATCTTACAGTAACTATAGGTAGTTCAGGTCTGGTTTAGATGACTCCCAAACTTTACTTGCTTTTTATGATGAAGCAAGCAAGAACTTGGACACTGGGTTTGGCAAAATCCAAGTAGATCACATATACTGCAAAGCTTTTGGCAAATAGAAACATAGTTTAGTCTTCATAATGCAGCTTGTAATAGAGTCTGAGTTGGCTGGAGACAATAGAAATCACTTTAAGGGAAATGTCTAGCTTCCCTGCTGTTGTGGTGTGATTTATGTGTTGTTATTCATTTCTTCAGTAGCTTTTTCTTAGCTTTTCCCTCGGGATACCAATATTTAGAATCTGCTTTGTGACTAAAAAAAGCTGGTTTCAAAATAGGTATGTAGTTTGGTTTAATTAATATTTTCAGTTATAAGCAAAAATGTTACTGTATTTAAAGAGACCAGAATAACCATCCAAAACAGACCAAGAACCAATTTTGGGTCTCAACCCATAGGTTTAGAATCCCTGTTCTACAGTGCAGACTGACAACTTGTGTATAATGTTAAACATAATACATGATATAGGACAATATGTGGAGGAAAATAGGGTATATACCTTTAATTAAAATAGATAAAAGTTTAGTGCATACCTCCCAACATTTTGGAAATAAAAAGATGGACAAAAAAATTGGCGAGCAATTTTTTAACTACGCCCATTTTGTGGCTACACCACCTAATTACCATGTTCATTTTACAAAATTTGGCAGGTTATGAAAGTTTGAACATATTTCTGTGTTTTTTTCCAGTTATTACAGTTTTGCTAATGAAGGTGAATTGCCCTTTAAGCTGTGAGTCTAACTTTTCCCAAGGGACCTGTTATCTTATATTGTTACAATTACTTGTTTGCTTATCTCGAAATTGTTACAAAAGTGTTTTATCTGAAGCTGTGGCTGTTCTGGGCTTTCTGCAAAAAGCCAATTAAGTTAGAAACTTTGTTTATTTTTCTGACAGTTCAGTGCAGAGAAAAAACTGGACTTTCCAGGACAAACGAGGGACTGCGGGTTGAGCTGTCAAAAGAGGGACTGTCCCTATTAAAAGGGACAGTTGGGAGGAATGCAAGTTGAGTGTGTGACATTTCTTTGAACAAAACACAAGGGGTGGCAGGAAAGTGCAGAATGCAAACCATTCTTATGGAGAGAGAGAGAGAGAAGAATGTGATATATGCAAATAATATTTCATTATTATAGAATAATTTGCTTGAAAACGTAGGCAATATCAAGGAGGAGGTTTCCTACATATGCAGCCCATTTGTTCAGGTTTTAGAGAAATTAACTTTAATGTGTCTGTTATAACTACTTATGTTATATAGAAAAAAAAATTTTTGAGCAAAAAAACCTGCTGTGACTAAAACAAAGGCATACTGTATATCTGTTTGTAGTCATTTGGGGTGTCACAATGTCTTACTTCAAAATGCATTACAACTTTTGCCATGTGGGTGAACTCCCCCATTTATATTAATTGTATAATTTATAGATCGATAAAGTCAATTATACATAAAATGTTGTACATACTGTGTCTAGAATTAATTTATAATAATCTAGAGTAACATTAAAACAAAAACAGATAATCCAGGGGCTGTTAATGATAGAGAATGAGGTGCTTGCCTGAAGAACATCAATATAATTCAAGCAACAGGACACTGAAAGAAATTATCAGATGTTGAAAGCCTTGCATTGCTCTTTTTCAATAAGATCAGAGCCACAAGGCTGTACTATTACTACTGCCATTAGTACAAAAGTGCCTCCAGCAGTCTCACACGCTATTGGTTAAATCTGGTGAATCTAGCATTTTATCTATTATGTATAGATATAGAGATAATGAAAAACAAGCATTACAGCTTGTTTCGAACAAAAGAGCAAGTTAACGTTTCAGTTTCATGTGATTCTTGCTTTTGAACATATGCAAAAAATTTCTACAACACGCCAACCAAGCTGCATGAGACATATGTGCAGAATACACACTGCCATACATACAACCCTTCCTCAACAGATACTGCTTTGTTCCATAGAATATAATTTGATGGTCTTCAGCAGGAAGATGGAAAATTCCTGTCCAGCAGCTCCAAGAAGCAACCTGCTACTAATTTCAAACTATGCTATACCCACCCTCAGGAGATGCCCTAGGTGTTTAGTCTCCTGCTCACAAACTATATACATAATCAAACCTAAACAACCAAACTGGGTTATGGAAAGGTGCACAAAGTTTCCAAGTTATCCCCATATATTAGGTCAGCATGGTGTCACCTTTATTTAAAATAAATGCCCTATGTAGCACAGGAGTGACCTTGGGACCAGAATAAGTACAGGAGTCTGCATTACGACTAACTGGTTTAGATTTAATTATGCATTTTTTAATTACTACTGTCTTCTGTATTACATAGGATTATGGAAAGCCACATTAAACAATATTGGGAACCATTTGTGTATTCCTGGAATACATACTGTAAACATAGATCACCAACACTTCTGCAGCCCAGAAGCTATTGTTGTTGTGAGAATATAGAATGTGTCCCAGGGTGCAAGCAGGAAACAATCTTGCTTTTGCCGTCATCGAGTGGATTTGTAGGTGGCATTGTTAGCTAGGAGCAGCCGCACCTCAGTGTGTGCACAGACAACATTTTTAAATTGGGCACAGTGGTTCATTGCACTGGGCTGTTGACAGGAAACCACAACAGTGTGTCCAGAAACAGCTGCAGGAGTACTATGGATAGGGCTGAATGTTATAAGAAAAATACTGGCTAAAAGAGCTGTATAAAATTATGGAAAAAACACAGGCATATTAACCAATAGTGACAGTGTGTTTTTGGGTGATTTAAACCAAGAGTTGATACCATACACAGCCTGTAAATCGTATGTCTGATAAGACAGTTCTATTAACTAAATAAATGGTCACTTATTACAAACCCAGAATGAATGCACATCAAACTATGAATTAATAAAAGTAGAAACCTGTTTATATACTGAGAATAAAGTAAATAAAAGTAACTCAGTGGTAAACAAGTCACAGACCTTCCAGGATGCTGGCCAGAGAATTCTGTAATGTGCCACACAGGAAGCAGGGAATACAAAAAAAGCATGGATACTGAACAGCAATCCAGGTTCCATGATGTCCAGGCTTTTATTCAGCACTAGAGTCTGACATATTTTTCTGGTGTTGCCGTAGGTGTAACATCCTACACATGTGTGTGAAACTGCAGCCCCCTCCTAGAAGAATTGTTTATTCTATGCTCTCCAGTGTGCAGCCCAAGGTAAAGTACACCAGATATCAGCATTATCAGGCACAAAAGTACAGCTGTACAGCAGAACCTGGGGCTTTCCATATAACATATCTTTCGGTAAATATTGGCTCTCTATACCTTAAGTCCACTAGAAAATCAACATTAAATAAACTCAATAGGCTCGTTCAGCTTCTAAAGGTGGCCATAGACACTAGGGGGCAAATTCACTAAGATTCGAAGTTGCGCCAGGTGCAACTTCGCCACGCTTCGCCAGGCGTAGTTTCGCCAGCGCTCCGCAAATTCACTAAAATCCGAAGTTGCGCACAGGGGTAGCGTAAGTTTGCGAAGTTGCGCTAGCGTTGATTCGCTAGCGATGGTTCATTTGCATACGGCGCCAAATTCAAATTTCAATGGAATACGTATCAGCACTACAAATGCCTAGAAAACCTTCAAAACATCAAATTATTTTGCCCTACACATGTGCACACTGTATAGGTGCCATGAGTCAGGAAATGTAGGGGGGAAGGAGGGGAGCCCCAAAAAAATTTTCAATCTTTTTCAGCCCATCACCCATAATGTAGAAAACACGCAAGCGTTTTTTGGGACTTAGAAAAAATTTTGACTTTTTTTTTAAGCAATCCCTATCTACTCTATTGCGCTTCGCCTGGTCTGAGGTGGCGAAGGAAGTCTAGCGTAAAAGGTAGCGTTCAATACACTGTGTTAGTGAATTTGCGTAGTTACGTCCGTAGCAAAAATTCGCCAGGCGTAAGGGTGCGAAGTAACACTAGCGAATCTACGCCAGCGTTCGTGAGTGAATTTGCGAAGTAACGAAAATGCCTAACGCTAGCGTTTGGCGCTTCGGCGCTTAGTGAATTTGCCCCTAGGACTTTTAAAGATCTTTAAGTTATCGTAGGACCAAGCTTATACTGAAACGATCGTTTATGGGCAGAAGTCAACGTCGTAATGTGATCCTAAAATGTGATTTATAGAAACATCACAGCTACAAACTACACCCAACACAACTGTAGGATGAAGACGCAACGTTTGGCATTTGCATCAGACAGTCGTGTCAGATGCATGTAGTTTATAGCTGCAATGTTTCTATAACTTACATTATATTCGGCTTTTTTCGATTGGTCATCTGTGTTTCCTCTCAGTGCATAGCATTGGATCACATCGCGGCGTGGAGTTCTGACCTAAATGTACAATTTGTTCAGCAACTAAAAAGACCGTTTCAAGCGATATCATGTAGTTGAAAAGGAAAACTGTTTCCTTAAAACCACTCCGACCAAACTCATGCGTGCTTTACAGTATTTACCAATAAATTTTCCTGAAAAAATATTGTGTGTGAAAAGACTTGATAAAATTGTGAAAAAAACCAGAATATAGTGATTTTTTTCAGATTAGTCGCTGAAAACTGTGTCCTTTTCGCATTTGAACCCCAAAAACTGCAATTTTTTTCTAATTATCAACTGAAAACCATGAAATCTTCGGATTACTGAACGAAACCCAATGCAGATCAGGATATCTTCCAATTGTAAACAGGACATCTGCCACTGACTTTACATGAACTCAGCAGGTCTGAGGTGGAGTACTTTTTTTATTCAGACTTTTAACACCATTGAGGTTTAATAACGCTAATTAAAAAATTTGTGTTTTTTTTCTAAGAAAAAATGGTGTTGAATATCATGGTCTACAGCATATCAAATTTGAATCTAAAGGTCAACAAGCCCTTTAAGCTATAGGTGACATGCAAGAGGCCCAATTAGATATTTAGAAATTAACTGTTAGCCTCTACCATTGCTAACAAACAGTTCTCCTCTCTTCACCCTGCCAATTTTTATCTCTCTATTTCATAAACATTGTGTATATCACATATTGCATTAGAGTTGCTGGTTTCTCCATGCCTGCAGAAACAGCACATTATCAAGAATGTTGCGTAAAAGCATAAAAAAAGAAACCCTTACATGTGTCTGGGTGGAATTTAGAATATTTTGAATATGATACATAAACACAAGCTCCCAGGGACTGACGTTTAAACATTTGCCTATGTTATGCTACCTGCTATTTACCGTGCACTAGCAAAAATGATGCAAATAGTGGGTGGTAAAAAACAATTGCCCATCCATTGTGGAAACTACCTGGACCCTGACAGTACAGTACATGTGGCCTAGCAGATTATAGCTTTGAAAAGCAGCAGTGAGTTTTCCCTAAAGCTAATGCAACATGAGAGCTGATCTTGGCCTGCGGAAAAAGCAGGCAGAGAATTGGCCCCTACTCTGGCATTTGCTTCCTTCCTTACCTGCACTTGGAACCAATGCATCGGCCTGGATGCAGACATATGGTGGGGATTTTGTTGCCAAATGCAAACACTCACGTTTCCACAGCAAAATCCGCCACATTTACTTGCACCTGGCCGACACAATGGTTCTGGATGCTGGCAAAGAAGGAAGCAAATGCTGATGCCCTGTTGGCATTAGACCAAGGGCTATGACACATGTTGCGATTAGTCATTAGCGATTAGGGATGCACCGAATCCAGGATTCGGTTTGGGATTCGGCCAGGATTCGGCCTTTTTCAGCAGGATTCGGATTCGGCCGAATCCTTCTGCCTGGCTGAACCGAATCCTAATTTGCAAATGCAAATTAGGGACGGGGAGGGAAATCACGTGACTTTTTATCAGAAAACAAGGAAGTAAAAAATGTTTTCCCTTCCCACCCCTAATTTGCATATGCAAATTAGGGTTCGGATTCGGTTCGGTATTCGGCCGAATCTTTCACAAAGGATTCGGGGGTTCGGCCGAATCCAAAAAAGTGGATTCGGTGCATCCCTATTAGCGATAAATCTGCTCTACCGCAGCCAACTTATCTGCTATAAATGCTTTCACACTGGCAAAATATAAATTGCTGGTAGGAAAACATACATGTTGCTTTTGTTTCTGAGGAAATTTCCTTGCAAATTCTTAGTTGTGGGCACACTGGCTGTAGTCTCAGCCGTTCTCTGCCTGCATTTTTTTGCAAGTTGAGAAGCAGATCCGCTACATGTTTCTGCTCCACTGATTTAAATCATATCCTTCTGTGTGCGCTCACACTCAGCAGAGCAGAAGCAGAGGTCAGCCCAAATACACAAATACAAAGGAGGCATCTGTGGGCCAATCAGAAGTGTGTGCGCATGCAGGAGGAAAGCAACTCAAATTAACGGAGCAGGGGCACAAACCAGATCCGCTTCTCTCAGCTTGTAAAAATACACAGGATGAGAGCAGCAGAGACTTCAGCTTAACCTCAGGGCAATGACATACAGAGCTACTAGTAGCAACTACTTGTCACGGCTACAAAAGAGACAATAGTGATAATTGTCTCTGCTAATATACTATGTGTGTTTTAGCGAAGGCAATTCTCAGTACTGTCTATGGTAGGGAATCTTCTGGCATTTTGTAGCCACAACAAATAGCAGCTACTAATAGTTCTGTGTGTCATTGCCCTTAGTGTAACCACAGGCTGATGGCATAATAGGAGGTTAGTTGCCCATGATAAATCTGCGCTACTACGGGCAACTAATCTCCTCTAAATGATTTTCCATTGGTACGAATGCAAATTGCTCAAACCTACAAGTTGCTTCGGTTTTGACCTAAGGGCAAGGTCACACGGGGAGGTTCGGGGAGATAAGTCCCCCGGCGACTAAACGCCTATTCTTCAGGGTGACAATCTCCCCGAACTGCTTTCCCCTGCCTTCCCGCCAGGTATAATGAAAAATTGCCAGCGGGATGGCACGTGATGCGCTTTGTTTTCCAAAGTCGCCCGAAGTTTCTTCGTGAGGCAAATTCGGGCGACCTTGGAAAACGAAGCGCCGCGAGTGCCATCCCGCTGGCAATTTTTTGTTATAGCTGCCAGGAAGGCAGTTCAGGGCGATTAGTCGCAGGGCGACTAAATCTCCCCGAATCTCCCCATGTGACCTTACCCTAGAGATTCCTCACAAGGCAACTTTGGAAGAACAAAAAGTCACAAATATTTTCCCACCAGAGATTTACATTATTGCCAATGGGAAAGCATCTCCTAGTGTGCCATAGCCCTAAGATTAACGAAAGAATATCAACAAACCTGGTGGAAACTACCTTTATCAAGTTACAGGTAGAATAAACCTGTCCAAAATCTCATGTGTTATATTGCATTCAATATACAGTACATATTCCGTAAAAACTTTTCGGGTCATTACTTCACATGTTTTAACTATGATATAGAACCTCACAATTGACGCGTTTGATATTCATAGTCTGTCTAGTACAGAATGAATGGGCTTTGGAGGAAAGATGTCCCTACAAGTGACAGAATGTATCACCTATTCAAGGGATATAGTGGCTACCATGCCACCAAGCCAACAAACACACTTATTGCTGAAGCTTACTGGGTTTGTGATAAAGCAATGAAAGCAGAACCATACATGGAAAGTAAAGTTTAGCATTACACTCTGATGTGAAAGAACAACTGAAACCTGAATATAATATCCCCAACCACTACCTATTTTTGCCACTTGTATTCAGTATGTGCCAGGCTCTGGCTTCACAGCATGTCCAAAATAGGCTTACTTCCCAAACCCTAAAGGGGTTGTTCACCTTTAAATTAACTTCAGTATGATATAGACAGTGATATTCTGAGACAATTTGCAATTGTATTTTTTTTATTATTTTTTTTTTTTAATATTTTTTAATGTTTTTTGTCGTTGTCTTGTTGAAACACCCATTTCAAGGGCATTTCTTCTTCAGCATAAGGAAACATGACCTCTTCAAGTATTTTGATGTATTGCAACTGATCCATGATCCCTGGTATGTGATAAAAAGGCTCCAAAACATCCCCATATCATGATGCTTGCGCCACCATGCTTCACTGTGTTCTCAGTGTACTATGGCTTGAATTCAGTGTTTAGAGGTTGTCTGACAAACTGTCTCAAAAACAACTTGCTTTCATCAGTCCACAAAATGTTGCACCATTTCTCTTTAGGCCAGTCAATGTGGGGAATTCATAAAAGTGGTGATATTGAGACAAAATAAAAGTGGAGATAAAACTGTCTGATTTCCCTCCATATTCACAAACCTTTATTTCCACTTCTGTGAATTTGTATTTTTAAACAGAACCGTTTTCAGATTTTGTTTTTCACAACATTTCAAACATAATTTTACTAAAAAAAAATTCTGAATTTGTCTTTAGCTCTTCCTAATCCGGTCAGTCAGCTCTCAGATGACTCTCAGATATACATTTGCCTCGTACTAATGATTGTGCCCTTCAAACAAGAGATTTTTTGCCACTTTAACAGGCCAATATGGCAAAACACATGCTTTATCACCCATTCCCATTATTTATCTCACCTAGGAACATGTGCAGTAATGCAAGATCCCAGTTTGTTTGCGCGTCTCACTGAACAGCAGATGGATATTATGAACAGAATGGACACAGCTAAATGTGGGGCCAACACTGTGTACTGGTACTAAAAAACTGACATTTGCCAGGGTGGCTTTACTTCTCCTTTAAATAAAGATCTATGTGTATTAAAAATTCTAATATTGCCTTGTAAATTTAGCAAAAAATAATTATGAATGCAAGGTAAAAACATGTTTTTGTGACCTTATTTATGTTGCTAATAAACTACTTTCTATATAAAAATAATATATACTGTTTTTAAACCTATTGTTATTCATTTCTGATTATACAGAAAACAGCGCTTGTACCCTGACAATAGACTGCTGATACCCATGAATATGCGGAGTTCCCTGTACTGCACCTACAAGTGTTTGTGAATATGGATATTTACACGACTTTTCACACCACTTTTACAGCAAAAAAATTGCTTCCTCCACTTTTGTGAATTCCTGCAATGCGTTCTTTGGCCTTTTTTCAACATTGGGATTTTGCGGGTGTCTTCTTGCTGATAACTTCACACAGGCTTCTTCCAACCGTAACAGTACTCACAGGTAACTTTAACCCTTATTGTGTCTTCCTGGAGCTGCTGATTATTGAGTCTTTGCCATTTCTGTTCTTCTATCCATCTGAAATGTAGTTTTCCATTTTCTTCCACGTCTTTCAGGTTTTGGTTGCCATTTTAGACCATTTGGGATCATTTTAGCTGAGCAGCCTATCATTTTCTACACTTCTTTAATCAACATTTTAATCAAGATACGCTGTTCTTCTGATCACTGTCTTGAACGACCCATTTTACAGAGAGAAAAGCACTATAACCAGAAATAGAAATGCACTATAACCAGCATGTACAACATTTGCTGCCTTCCTTCCTTAAATAAGGGTCGTAATTGTCACTAGTTTTTTTACAGAATTAATGACCTCACTAATTAAGGGTCGTAATTGTCACTAGTTTTTTTACAGAATTAATGACCTCACTAATTAAACTCCACACTGCTATTATTTGGAACAAGCTATTTAGTATTTTGAACACTGCTATTATTTGGAACAAATCCAAAATTACTGACCACCTGCTGCAGTCTTTATTAATTTTGATTAATAAAGACTGCATTCCTTGTTTATCAAATTGAATTATGTCCATGGTATTAACATGCTTAAGTAAAAGTCACAATGAAGCGCTTGTTAGTGGTTTTAAACATTGTATGCAGGACATATTCACTTCGTTGCTGATAATAAGAAACAATGTAGCAGAGTGTGGGAATGTATTCAAGACACTTGCAGCTATAGATACGAAGAGCTGTGCCTTTTGAAATACTGCGCTGAAAATCCGGACAGATAAGTAGTATGACCGGCTCACATAAATTTTAGGTAGTACAGGGTTGACCGTCAGTCGGCTACACGCCAAGCATACATTACCACCTAATCGGTGTAGTCTCTGTGGAGGTTACGTTGCTCGCAGAGCCATCCTGGCTTGCACTTCCAGAGGCGATCTGAAGAGCCAAAGATTCCAGTCACTCCTCGTTCCACGTATCTGATTTCCAGATTATTGAATGCACTCAAATGATAGCGTTTCTCTCCTCCACATGGCCAACGCGCATTTGCCATGTGAAGGAGAGAAACGCTATCATTACTGACCATCTGCTGCAGATTTATTAATTTTGATTAATATATTACATGAAGTAATCTACAGTGATCTTTAAAAACTTTTTATTGTTGCAACTAATTATATCTATCTTACGCACCGCCGCACATGACTTTGTAAGCTTCTATAATTTGAAATAGTAGTGTGCGCTGCCGACATATATAAAAGTCTATAAAGGCCTGTCAAAAAAGGGCCAAAAACAATGGAATATAGCCACCAGCTCAAAAGGGCACATATATCAAGTCCAAAGATATATTCTAAAACATTCTTTCAAGGTTTAAAAAACGATTCTTTATTTAGCATACATATTAAAACGTAGGCATACAGACCAATTGATGCTCCGTCTTACGCGTTTCGTGCCCACCGGCACTTATTCAAAACCTATGAATAAGTGCCGGTGGGCACGTAACTTTATGCTAAATTTATGCTAAATAAAGAATATTTTTTTAAACCTTGAAAGAATGTTTTGAAATATATCTTTGCTTGAATTATTTGGAACAAACCTCAATAAATGATTCAATTACACCAGCAGCATGCATGTCATGACTAATGGGTCTGTTAGTTTTCTATTAATCTAATCCACCTACTTGTAAATTATTTGCAATGTAGAAATATAATTTCTACCGAAAACAGTGATTGGTCAAGTTAATGATGTCAGACTGCTATTATTCTGAACACTGTAAATGTATACAGTACTGGTATAGGACCTGTTATCCAGAATGCTTGGGACCTGGGACTTTCCAGATAACGGATATTTCCGTAATTTGGATCTTCATACTTGAAAATCATGTAAACATTAAATAAACCCAATTTGCTGGTACTGCTTCCAATAACGATGAATTGTATCTTAGTTTGGATTAAGTACAAGGCAGTAGGGATGGGCAAATTTTTTCGCCTTGTTTCGCCATGGAAATGACGCCCATTGACTTGTATGGTGGCGCGCGCCAAATTTTTTGACGCCCATAGACTTTAATGGGGTATTGGTGACAATTCGCCGGTGGCGAATTTTTGGCGAGATGAAACGGCTCAGATTCACCCATCCCAACAAGGTAGTGTTTTATTATTACAGAGAAATAGTAAATTGTTTTTAAACACAGAAGTGCGAGCAGAGAAGGAGCCCTGAGCTTAAACACTCAAAAGAATATAAGGGGAATCACTGTTCACATGTTACTATATTCCTCTGCTTCACTGTCCCAAAAAAATGAATTTCCATTAATAAGCTAACAGTTCTGACCTTATTGTGTGCTAAAATGTAAATGAATAAACACAGGAGAATGTTGGTGCATAATGATATGAATATAATAAAAGAGTTAGTGAACTGTAGCATATAACTCAGTTTCCGCTCTGCTATGCAGCGTATGACTCACATGGCTGAGTCAGGCATCATTCATCTCTCTGGACATTGCAAAATACACCCCAACATTGTACACTTAAAACTAGAAAAATAAATCATACAAATACCATACAGGAACAATATCCCAGCATTCACTTGTTACTGGCAGAAGTGCTTATGAAAGCTACTCCGTTTTTTTCCTTTCTGATTAAGGTATATTGCACAAAGCAAACACTAGTTATTGTCCACGAATACTTCTTTTACTTGCATCCACCTAATTTTGCTGGGGGAGGTACTAACTGATATCACTTTATAATGTCTACGCACAAAAAAATATAAAAAGATACAATCAGGCATGGGCATTTTGCTAGAAAAAAAAAAAAAGAGGAAAAACAAAATCAACAGGCCTCATATCAAAAAAATGAATTTGAAGTCTACCACCATCAATTTGTGTTGATATAGATGTTTGCTGTCACACAAAAAAAAACACAAACCTGTGCATGCAACACACTTATTGGCCAAGTATCTATTTATTTAATAGCTTTGCAAAACTGGGTGAGGACACTGAATTTCAAACCGATTGAATTCTGGTTGCCTAACCCCCCACCAAGAAATGGCATTCCAGGTTCTCAGTTACTGCTCCTTGGGGAGGAACAAACACAAAGGTGTCTGGCAAATGTTTGGAGGGGTGATGCATTTTTCAGTGAACCCCTTGACAGCTCTACAAAAAAAGAATGATGAGCCAAAAAGGAATGAAATTGTTCCTTAAGCCGCATTCCCTCAGCTACTGAAAGTAATTGTAATTTCTCATCTGCAGGGCCTGTCCCATATCACAGGGGGCTCCCTTACAAACCAAATGACACTGCATCTATCTAGTCATTGCATTAAAAGCACCTCCACATTCATGGCTTGAATTCTGATCTGCAACCCAGCACGTAAATGTGGAGAGACAGACGCTCCTGGAAAAGCATTGCATAACATTAGCAACACAGTTTATAAAAACATGAACATGTTCACTAAATAATCAATAACACACTAAACCTCTCCTTTAACAATACTGGGCCTCATTTAGGGGAAAATAAGAATAATATCTGCTCTACATTCTTGGATTCTACACCTTAGACTGCAACATATTCAATTATTTTCTGATCTTTATTAATATAACGAAGAATCATGAGCTTTACTACACAACCTGTAGACTTTCTATCCCCCAACAGCATAAAGTAATAATAATGTTATTGTTTTATTACTTATTTTCTACCATATTTTATTGCTCCAACCTTGTAAAAAAGTTAAACAATGTTTTTTTGTTATTATTTTATATTGTATAACCCTTAAAAAATGGTTTACACAAGAGCACTTCAATCAAAGGCACTGCTGCAAACTTGCTAAATTAGTCTTTGCAGTCTTACAATACGGGGCAGATTTCTTAAGGGTCAAATTGAAAATTCGTATTCGAATTGTCAATTTTTTTTATGCTCAAAACGGTTAAATGTGACTAGGGAGTTATTCCAAATACTATTAGTTTTTTTTAAAAAATTCAAATTCGATATTTATCATACTCTAGCTCTTTAAGAATTCAAATTCGACTATTAACCACCTAAAACCTGCCGAATTACTGTTTAAGTCAATGGGAGAGGTCCAGGGATCAATTTGGAGATGTCTGCAGCCTTCCTGACATTTAAAAAAACTCGAATCAAGTTTAATCGAATTAGATTCGAATTTTCAGGTCGTTTACATTTGTCAAAAAATGTATATTATTAACACATTTCGTTAAGTCAAATTTCGAATGTATGGGAGTTTAGGGGACTTTTAAAAAAAACTCACATGAATTCGAAATTCAACCCCTGATATATGTGCCTCCAAAATTTACTAAAAAAAAAGTCTACTTACCCCATTTACATTATTAATATAGATATAATAATTCACCACACTTTTGAGGGTAGGTAGATAACCTCTTGTGTTTCTAGGACAGAAGAAATGTGCTCATTCACAATGATGTTACTGGCTAAAATAAAGTTGGCATGGACAGCTTGTTCATGCCAACTTTACATTTAAAGTAAACTATTTAACACAAAGGAAATTGGCCTCTGAGATATGTTACATTCTGATCCCGAAACTCAATCACTAACAGATTAACACCTATAAATTATGATAACCCAGGCTCAAATTATCAATGCACTAATGCAGTAATCCCCAACCAGTAGCTTGCGAGTAACATGTTGCTCTCCGACCCCTTGGATGTTGCTCTCAGTGTCTACATAGGGGCTACCAAATAGCCAATCACAGCCTTTATTTGGCACTCCATGGGACTTTTACATACTTGTGTTGCTCCCCATCTCTTTTTACATTTGCATGTGGCTCATGGTTAAAAAAGGTTGGGGACCCCTGCACTAATGTATATCAAACTGTAAAACAAGAAATAATTTCCTCTACAGCTAAGTTAAAAACAGTAGTGAAGTTGCTGTTTTAGAAAGATCCCTAGAGGAACTCTTACTTTAAAAGTATACAGCAAAAACCAAATATGGGTCAAATTCTTAGAAAGCTTACATATATACTTTTCACAAAATATTTTTTTAAAAATTGCTTGTACCATAATGCAGTATTTATAAAGTCTCTAGGGAGAAAACATCTACTTTTTCTCAAAAGGTTTTTTTCACACTGTACAGTTACCATAGAATCACTGTATAAATAGTCACACAATTTTGCAGCCAAAGTGATATAATAAAAGACATGTAAACAGTGCAAAATATGCATTTAAAGATGTATCCTAATGCATTGAATATAATGAACAGTATGTGGCTTCTAAACCAGAACTAAATACATCAGATAGGTCCGTGACAGGCAAGCTAGTCAACACATATAAGTCTAGCACTGGCCCTAGATTCATTTCGGTCACGAGAAAATCTGAGGTAAAAAGCCACCCCTGGTTACATATTTTACATAATTTCAATTTTTGCGGCAACAGATCCAAAATATTTTGTATATTTTATCTATCGAGCCATCCACACACATTTACACACACAGGGGTGCTATAAATGATTAATGTCTGTAGTAAAGCACAAGCACCCATCAGGTAAATCCCAATTATAGTATTTAATAAGAGGTGGGAAAGAAACTACTAAACACGATATTATATTATAAACAGGCATAACTCATGAAACAATCCTGAAAGGAGCCCCCTTCTCTATTCAATACCAATTAAAGGGCCAGTGCATAAAAAAAAATTTAAAAAAAATTCGTTACTATTCAAGAAAAAAAAAACACAAATTAAACTTTAAAATAGCAAAGCCTTTATTAAGAAATAACTTACGGAAACTCCACAGGGCGACCATCCATCCTGCAACGTTCGATTTCTCCTCCCTGGCTATTCACAGACAGCGTGCGGCTTCTACTCCTCCTTGTTGGATTCGGTGCCCAGGAAATTCTGGATGAAGAAAGAAGACCCGGGGTGTCAGTGAGTGTGGGGCTTCCCTGGGCAGAGGCAGGTCCCGGGGGGAGGCTGTTGTACATTCCCGAGCTGCCTATAGAGCACGTGCAGCAGCCCCGTGACACACAGGAGACTTCTGAAGAACTTCCAGCTGAACCGCATGCTTTACACTCCCCAGTCCCATCGCTCATGCTGGACACTCTCGTGTCGGATCTGCCGCTCCGGGCAGCATTGTGCGCAGCTTCCCCACGTATCTGCAACAATTGATCGAGAGAGTCTCCAACTTTATTGAGCAAGTGCACGAACTGGAGCAGCGCAACAAGGTCCTGGAGGCAGAGCTGCACCAAAAACACAACGAGCCTTCTAGGATGCGGGACATGTACGAACCACAGCATACCCACGGAAGCCCAGCGCACCATCACTGCCAGGGTGTCTTCTTGCTTCATCCAGAATCTGCTGGGCACTGAATCCAACAAGGAGGAGAAGAAGCCGCACACTGTCTGTGAATAGCAAGGGAGGAGAAATCGAGCGTTGCAGGATGGATGGTCGCCCTGTCGCCTTTTCTGAAGAGGACCGGAAGTGGACTTTCTTTTAGTTATTTCTTAATAAAGGCTTTGCTATTTTAAAGTTTAATTTGTGTTGGTGGTTTTTTTTTTCGCTGAATAGTAACAAATTTTTTTTAAATTTTTTTGATGTTACTGGCCCTTTAACAACATAAAGGATGCATGTATATAAACACCCATCCAAAAAACTAATAATGTTCAATGTAGGTGTACACATATGCTATAAAAAGCACGCTCCAGATTCATCAGTAGAGCAATGTGCAACCATACATTAAGCAGTGCAGTTCTAGCAATCATTATAATGCCCTCATAAAGTTCAGATGGGGCTGCAGCATATTATAGGGAATTAATGAGTTAATAGTTTATGTGCACGAGAAATTGTCATCTCCTAGTAATCACAAAGAATCCCCAATATATCATAGGTTGCTAAGCAATAAGTAGCATTGCTAAAAACAGAAAGAAGTAAACAGAGAACCCTATATTATAACTACAGTAGAACCCCCATTTTACGTATTTTTCAGGGGTCCAGGAAAAAAATATGTAAAATCCTGGAAAATGTAAAATCAGGGAAATTTGTTAAAGCAACTTTTTCTTCAAGTACTTATACAAGGATATAAGCCTAGGAGTATTTTTAATTTGAAAAACAATATTTACGGTGTTAATAACCAGGTTTAAGCATTGCAGAATGAATTTTGCATTATGGGGGACATGTGGCAGTGCATGGCCTCTCTGGCACATGCCCAACCTAAACCAATAAGTTATTTGTGCATGGCAGAATGAGGGGCAGACTAATTGGAATAGACTTTTTACAGGCAGAACCATGGCAAAATGTATATCAGGTTAGTATGTTGAACCTCTATTTCACAAATAATAACATTTACAGAGGACAAACAGCAATTTTTGGGAACATCATGTAATGGGCCCGAAGGCACAGTAGTAGTAAGGACCAAAGAGGAGACCAGACCAGGTTCGAAGTACAAAAGGTTTATCCGGAAGAATAGTCAGGGTACAGGCAATGTCAGTTCAGGCAGCAATCAAACAGTGTCGAGAAAACAGGCAGGAATTGGTACACGGAAAAATCAGACAATATATATATATATCACACCCAGGAACACAAGAGAATGGAACCTATAATTGGGCAAGGACACAAAGGGAAATGGGGTTTAAATAGTTCAGCCTTTGGCGCCGAAACTTGACGCGCTGACGTCATGACGCTGACGCCAGCGTCTTCACGCTGGCGTCCTCACGCCGGCGCACATTCTGACGCCGGCGTCCAATCCGAGGGCGACTCGTTCTTGACGCAATCAAACCATGGTCAGCAGGAACAGCATGGTGGAGCAGAGGGACGCCATCCAGGTCGCCATCTTGGACGCCAGGTAAGTCGGATACCATTACACATCAGGATACATTTTTTATGTAAAATCAGGAAAACATTACTTAAAATCAGGGTAAAAGTGTAAACTTAAAATCAGGGTAGTTTAATTTGCGGTTTCACTGTATTTATGTGCCAGATGTACATAGAACCTATGGTGTTGGCACAATGGTACTTCCATTTAAGTGTTGAAGGTTCTAAGGCACCTAAGTGGTTTAGATATACATAGAAAGCTTAATTTTTATTTAAAGCAAAAGTGTCCAGTGTGGTGATAGATGCACCAGCTCTAGCATATTCATAAGCATAAGCAGTACCTTCTAGTTTTTTTGCAAATTAATTCTTCTCAGAATAATATAAAAATATGCAGTAATTGTAATCAACATAGATGTACTATAACTGAAACCTGTTGGGGTTGCAAGGGCTTTAATTTAACAACTGTGGCAAGCGATATGAGCCACACTATCATTTTCCTTGCCACGGTTTTCCCCAAATACATTCCTCAACTATACCACTTCAGTGTTAATGACAGTACCAGCTTAATAAGTGTGCAGCTATTTATATTGTACAGGTTGAGCTGCAGGAGAGGGGTTAAAGGTTAACAAAGCAAACCATCTTTTTTTGTTAGTAACAGTTAAAGAAGGTATGAGAAATTAGATATATATATAGTAACACTGTATTAGGTCAGTGCGCTGATGCAGAAATGTGATTCACTGACTAAGAGTTTAATCACCCTGAGGGCAAGTATTGTTACTTCATGGATTAAAAGTACAATTCAAGCCTTTGCCTGCACATTGATGCAATCATTGTGATACACATTCCACAGCTCTCTGGGCAGAGGAATCTATGCAACCACCACCACAATTTCACATGTTGTTATTTGTGCCCCTACTATTGACCACTTTTCTCCAGAATGGCTTTTTTTTTTTTTTTTGCAGTTCTGGAAAACCAGATAACTAGTAATAGGATACTGTTTAAAGAAAGAGTTTCCTATTACCTGGAAACAATGTGAAATATTATATAAGACTAAAGGCTCACCTTGTTTTTTTTTGCCATATAGAGTATTCAGTCTCAGGATATTGGCACACACAGCATTTAAAAAAAAAAAAAGTCTCTGCTACCCATACACACCACAACTGTCAATCATACGGTGGTGCCTAACCATTCCCTAAACACCTGGGAGGACATTTACTATTGGTCGAACATCGAGGGTTAATTAACCCTCGATATTCGACCGTTGAAGTAAAATCCTTTGACTTCGAATATCGAAGTGGTGCTCGGTAGGTTTTAGATGGTCAAAGTTTTTTTTTAAAGAGACAGTACTTCGACTGTCGAATGGTCGAATAGTCGAACGATTTTTAGTTCGAAACGTTCAATTCGAAGTCTTAGTCGAAGTAGCCAATTCGATGTTCGAAGTAGCCAAAAAAAAACTTCAAAATTCTAAGTTTTTTTCCTTCTAATCCTTTACTCGAGCTAAGTAAATGTGCCCCCTGGTGTGGTGTCGCTGTAGCTCAAATATAATACAGGTATAGGATCCCTTATATGGAAACCCGATTTCCAGAATGCTCCAAAATACAGAATGGCTGTCTCCCACAGACTCCATTTTATCCAAATAATCCAAATTTTTAAAAATGATTTACTTTTTCTCTGTAATAATAAAACAGTAGCTTGTACTTGATCCCAACTACAATATCATGAATCCTTATTGAAAGCAAAACCAGACTATTGGGTTTATTTAATGTTTAAATTAATTTCTGGTAGACTTAAGGCGTGAAGACCCAAATTACGGAAAGATCCGATCTCCGGAAAACCCCAGGTCCGAGCATTCTGGATAACAGGTCCCATACCTGTAAAAGGAAGGAATACTCACTAAAGATGAAAATTGGCCATTAAGCCTTTTATTAATAACCACAGACATACCAAGGAATGGGATTTTAATCACCGTGTGCAAGCATATTCAAAAACACCCTTAAATCAACTATTCCCACTTTTCATTTAAAAGCAAGGGAAAATGCAACGCCTATGAGAGAACCTGGCACTGACAAACCACTGCTGCTCAGGAATGTCAACGCAATTGTTTGTGAGCAGTGTGTATTAGACACCACCACTTCACAACACATTTTACTTCCAGAGACATAAGGGAATGCCTGTAGAATTAATTATCTGAGAAAGTTGGATTCAAGTTTACAGTGTCTAAAGTAGTTTTAGCGGCTAACTGAAGTACGTGGAGGTTTATTTACCAGCAGAATGATCTCAGCACCCCGTGCATATTTATTTTATAGAAGCAGCCGTCTTACTTTTTTTTTTTTTAGATCAGTTTTTTATTCCAGTCATACATTCATTTAAAAGCATTTGGATACATTCTATGGGCTAAAATGTTCAATGTCTCCCTGTGTTCTGGAAGGAACAACATGAGACATTACAATTAGATGGCAGGAGGCATCCAAAATTCAATACACCCGCTGTTCTGCACTGTTTGAGATTCACTCCCAGCACTGGCTGGTAATATAAAATGGGTTTCCATGGAGTAAGATTTTCCGCAGAGGAAAGGGAAAGCTGCTGGATTACAAAGAAAGGAAAGGGAAGTCAGGAGCACATTGCAGGAGCTGTTAGCCCACTGACACACTAAAGTGACACAATCACAATCTATGAATGAGTCACAAGTGTCACTTGTCACTGTGGATCCTAATACCCAACTGCAGCCCTTCAACTGCATCTTAAAGGGGTGGTTCACCTTTAAATTAATGTTTATTATGTTATAGAATGGACCATTCTAAGCAACTTTTCAATTGGTCTTCATTTTTTTATTTTTAATACTTTTTGAATGATTTGCCTTTTTCTTCGTACTCTTTCCAACTTTACATTTATTGTTATTGCTACTTTTTATTACTTGGCTTTCTATCCGGGCCTCTCCTATTCATATTCTGGTCTCTTATTCAAATCAATGCGAGGTTGCTAGGGGAATTTGGATCATAGCAACCAGGTGGCTGAAACTGCAAACTCGAGAGCTGCTGAAAAGCTAAATAAGTCAAAACACAAATAAAAAAAAACTAAGACCAATTGCAAATTGTCTCAGACTATCCCTCTCTACATCATATTAAAAGCTCATTTAAAGGTGAACAACCCCTTTAGGCTAGGGCCACACTAGGCGATAGCGCCGCGATTTGACTCGCGGCGACTTTTCGCCGCGACTTTTAATCCGCAATCGCTGGGGAAACTTTTGCGCTGGCGTCTATGGGGAATCGCGGCGTAAAAACACATGTGGCGATCTTTTTTCTATTGTCGCTCGAAATCGCCTAGCGAGGCAATTTTGAGCGACAGTAGAAAAAAGATCGCCGCGTGTGTTTTTACGCTGGCGATTTTTTGCGATTCCCCATAGACGCCAGCGCAAAAGTTTCCCCAGCGATTGCGGATTAGAAGTCACGGCGAAAAGTCGCCGCGAGTCAAATCGCGGCGCTATCGCCTAGTGTGGCCCTAGCCTTAAGGCTTCAGCTATCATCTGCCTGCTGATACATGCAGGGGCAAGATTAAAGGAGTGGTTCACCTTTAAGTTAACTTTTAGTATGATTTAGAGAGTAATATTCTGAGACAATTTGCAATTGGTTTTCGTTTTTTATAATTGAAGGTTTTTAAGTTATTTAGCTTTTTATTCAGCAGCTCTCCAGTTTGCATCTTAACCAATCTGGTAACTAGGGTCCAAATGACCCTAGCAACCATGCATTGATTTGAATTAAGAGGCTGGAATATGAATAGGAGAGGCCTGAATAGAAAGAGAAGTAATACAAAGTAGCAATAACAATACATTTGTAGCCTTACAGAGCATTTGTTTATTAGAAGGGGTCAGCGACCCCCATTTGAAAGCTGCAAAGAGTCAGAAGAAGAAAAAGGCAAATAATTATAAAACTATAAAAAAAATAATGAAAACCAATTGAAAAGTTGCTTAAAATTGGCCATTCTATAAAGTTACCTTAAAGGTGAACCACCCCTTTAATGGCAGCTTCAAAATGAAAAGTAAAGGAGAGCACTAGTTTGGCGGATGATCTGCCAGTGGTGATTATTAGCCGGTGTCCATATGTACTCACCTGCCAGGAGGGAGCCAGGCAGAAGGAGCCAAAACAGGAGCCCGCACAAGACTTGCAGTTCCATCTCGCTCAAGTCGGGCCGGTGCTCAGAGCTGCACAGTTAGTGACATCCCGGCATGTTGGAGCGCTTCACAGTCACGTGTTGCACGCATAACCCTCGGGGCCTGAGGAGCGCGGCTCCCATTGATGAGCAGAAAGTCCGGCTCAGCGCATTCACTTGCTGCCCCTCCAACACTGCCACAAACTTCGGCGCGCAGAGGATGACGGGACTTTCACTTCCCTGCTCCCCGATACACTTGTGCTCCCCGAGGCTGCTCCGACTTTAATATGTCCTGCCCCTTCCCTTATTCTATCACAGTTGAATATGTCCCCAGTCCCATGCGCTGCCCCTTACAAATGCAGCTCGCTACCCACAGGCATACCAGTCCCTCGGGGCTGCTCATATACGCCCCTTGCCCCATGCGCTGTTTACTTTTTTTCGCACTTTTTTTAAGGAAAAAATATTTCCACCCCGTCACCAAATTTCATGAACGGCTTTAGCGCCCTCTAGTGGCCACATTACTCAAGCGCCTCTTCTGCGCCCCATTGCTGAGAGATGACACATAAACGAGTTTAGCGCTTTCGGGGGAAAATGCAGCTACAACAAGTCTACAAGGCTCCAACGATTAAATGGGAACTGGGATCGTTTCTTTCTTTCACAGGACTATGTGACAGGCGGGTGTGTGCAGCCTCAGTGACAAAGCTGCTGTCCTCAGTAACTCTGCCCGGCCTCAACTAGAGATGGCGCGAACTGTTCGCCGGCGAACTTGTTCGCGCGAACATCGGGTGTTCGCGCTCGCCTGAAGTTCGCGAACGTCGCGCGACGTTCGCCATTTTGGGTTCGCCATTGTTGGCGCTTTTTTTTGCCCTCTCACCCCAGACCAGCAGGTACATGGCAGCCAATCAGGAAGCTCTCCCCTGGACCACTCCCCTTCCCTATAAAAACCGAAGCCCTGCAGCGTTTTTTTCACTCTGCCTGTGTGTGCTGAAGAGATAGTGTAGGGAGAGAGCTGCTGCCTGTTAGTGATTTCAGGGACAGTTGAAAGTTTGCTGGCTAGTAATCGTTTTGATACTGCTCTGTTATTGGAGGGACAGAAGTCTGCAGGGGTTTGAGGGACATTTAAGCTTAGGTAGCTTTGCTGGCTAGTAATCTACCTTCTACTGCAGTGCTCTGTATGTAGCTGCAGTGGGCAGCTGTCCTGCTTCTGATCTCATCTGCTGACTGCTGCAATAACAGTAGTCCTTGTAAGGACTGCTTTTATTTATTTTTTTGTTGTTTTACTACTACTACTACTACTACTATAAGAGCCCAGTGCTATTAGTCTAGCAGTGTTGGGGAGTGGGACTGGTGTGCTAATCTGCTGCTCCTAGTAGTTCAGCAGCACCAACTTTAATTTTTTTTTTTTTAATATTCATTTTTTTTTTATTTTACTTTTTTTTATTTTACTACCGCTGTAGTAGTGTATAAGTTGACCTTTTAGGCATTATTTGCCCTGTAGGCATTTTTTGCCCAGTGTGTTATTCAACCAACTGCCATCTAGCTGTGTGACCTTGTTCACATTCTGTCTAAATATCCATAATATTACCGTCTCCAGAAAAAACACCGGAGTGACTTTTTTCAAGCAGCCATAATATATTTTACGTAATCCGTATCCATCGCTGTAGTAGTGTATAAGTTGACCTTTTAGGCATTATTTGCCCTGTAGGCATTTTTTGCCCAGTGTGTTATTCAACCAACTGCCATCTAGCTGTGTGACCTTGTTCACATTCTGTCTAAATATCCATAATATTACCGTCTCCAGAAAAAACACCGGAGTGACTTTTTTCAAGCAGCCATAATATATTTTACGTAATCCGTATCCATCGCTGTAGTAGTGTATAAGTTGACCTTTTAGGCATTATTTGCCCTGTAGGCATTTTTTGCCCAGTGTGTTATTCAACCAACTGCCATCTAGCTGTGTGACCTTGTTCACATTCTGTCTAAATATCCATAATATTACCGTCTCCAGAAAAAACACCGGAGTGACTTTTTTCAAGCAGCCATAATATATTTTACGTAATCCGTATCCATCGCTGTATTAGTGTATAAATTGACCTTTTAGGCATTATTTGCCCTGTAGGCATTTTTTGCCCAGTGTGTTATTCAACCAACTGCCATCTAGCTGTGTGACCTTGTTCACATTCTGTCTAAATATCCATAATATTACCGTCTCCAGAAAAAACACTGGAGTGACTTTTTTCAAGCAGCCATAATAAATTTTACGAGATCCGTATCCACCGCTGTAGTAGTGTATACGTTGATCTTGTGGGCAGTATTTGCACAGTGTTTTCTTCAAACCGCCATCTAGCTGTGTGAGCTTGTTCACATTTTGTCTAAATATTGATAATATTATCGTCTCTAGAAAAACCACTTGAGTTACTTTTTTTCAAGCAGCATTCATATATTTTACGTAATCCGTATCCACCGCTGTAGTAGTGTATACGTTGATCTTGTAGGCATTATTTGCACACTGTTTTCTTCAAACTGCCATCTAGCTGTGTGTATTATCGTTTCCAGAAAAACCAACTGAGTTTTTGTTGTTGTTGTTTTTTTAAAAATAATGCCAGGCAAAGGCAGGCCGCCACGCAGAGGCCGTGCTAGGGGCCGTGCTGCTATGCAATCCTGTGGCCCTAGCAAATTGCCCAGTTTTAAAAAGCCAATGACCCTGAACTCCCAAAATGCTGAAGAGGTAGTTGACTGGCTTACACAGCACACCCCATCCTCTACCGTTTCTAACTTTACCACAACATCCTCCTCATCCTCCACTGCTATGGCCACCCCACGTAACACTTCCTCCACCACCGGTGCCCCTTCTTCACTGGAGTCAGAGGAGTTATTTTCCCATGAGTTTCTTGAACTGAGTAATGCGCAACCATTATTGCCAGAAGAAGATGAAGGAGATGAGGACGTTACACCAGATTTAATTCTGGCAGAGAACACGACAGAGATGGACATAATGAGTGATGAGGAGGAGGTCCCCGCTGCTGCTTCCTTCTGTGATGTGTCAGAAGAAATTGATGCATCTGAGGAGAATGATGATGAGGAGATTGATGTTTTGTGGGTGCCTAGTAGAAGAGAGCAAGAGGAGGATAGTTCAGATGGAGAGACGGAGAGTCAGAGAGGCAGTAGGAGAATAAGACTTAGAAGAAGCAGGGAGGACAGCCCGCAGGGATCAGTAGGGCAACAACATATATCGGCACCTGTGTTCAGCCGGCCAACGCACCCGCCATTGCCGCCAATGCCGCCAACTTCTACTGTTACCGCCAGATCGCACACTTCCAAAAAGTCAGCAGTGTGGGATTTTTTTAATGTGTGTGCCTCTGACAAAAGCATTGTAATTTGCAATGAGTGCAGTCAGAAACTGAGCCTTGGTAAGCCCAACAGCCACATAGGTACAACTTCTATGCGAAGGCACATGAGCGGCAAGCACAAAGCACTTTGGGAGCAACACCTCAAAGGCAACAGGCAAACTAAAAGCCACACTCCTTCTGGTCCAGCATCTTACTGCTCTACCTCTGCTCTCCTTGACCCGTCTGAACCACCCTCCACTCCGCCTTCCACCTTGACCACCTGTTCCCATTCCCAGTCATCTGCCACCAGCCAAGTTTCTGTGAAGGCCATGTTTGAGCGTAAGAAGCCAATGTCTGACTGTCACCCCCTTGCCCAGCGTCTGACAGCTGGCTTGTCTGCACTCTTAGCCCGCCAGCTTTTACCATACCAGCTGGTGGACTCTGAGGCCTTCCGCAAATTTGTAGCAATTGGGACACCGCAGTGGAAGGTACCCAGCCGCAATTTTTTTTCTAAAAAGGGAATACCACACCTGTACCAACATGTGCAGAGCCAAGTTACCGCATCTCTGTCACTTAGTGTTGGGCCAAAGGTCCATATGACTACTGACGCATGGTCCTCCAAGCATGGTCAGGGCAGGTATGTCACCTACACTGCCCACTGGGTGAACTTGGTAATGGCTGGGAAGCAGGGAATGGGTAGCTCAACAACAACAGTGGAGTTGGTGTCACCGCCACGGATTGCACGCGGTTCTGCCACCACCTCTACTCCTCCATCGCTCTCTACCTCGTCTTCTTCCTCTTCTTCTTCTTACTCTGCTGCTGGGTCCTCCTTCTCCTCCTCCACACCTGTGCACCCCCAGCTCCCCCTAGGCTATTCGACGTGCCAGGTACGCCGTTGTCACGCTGTCTTGGGGATGACGTGCCTGGAAAGGAAAAACCATACCGGATCTGTACTCCTGTCATCTCTGCAGTCACAGGCCGATCGGTGGCTGACCCCACACCAACTGCAGATCGGAAAAGTGGTGTGTGACAATGGAAGCAATCTGTTGGCAGCGTTGAGACTGGGCAATTTAACACATGTGCCCTGCATGGCACATGTGTTAAATTTAATAGTCCAACGTTTTGTCTCCAAGTACCCAGGATTCCAGGACGTTCTCACCCAGTCCAGAAAGGTGTCGGCCCATTTCAGACATTCCTACACAGCCATGGCACGCCTTGCTGACATTCAGCAGCGCTACAACATGCCAGTCAGGCGTTTGATTTCTGACAGCCAGACTCGCTGGAATTCAACGCTCCTTATGTTGGAACGTCTGCTGCAACAACAAAGGGCCGTCAACGAGTACCTTTTTGAACTGGGTGGTAGGACGGGATCTGCAGAGCTGGGGATTTTTTTCCCCCGTTACTGGGTGCTTATGCGCGATGCCTGCAGGCTCATGCGACCTTTTGAAGAGGTGACAAATATGGTCAGTCGCACCGAAGGCACCATCAGCGACCTAATACCCTTCGCTTTCTTCCTGGAGCGTGCCGTGCGACGAGTGACAGATGAGGCTGTAGACCAGCGTGACGAGGAGCTGGAAGCGCACGATTTCTGGTCGGAATCACCAGAACGAACCCAGGCACCTGCTGCAACGCAGGGAGAGGTGCCAGAAGTGGAGTCAGAGGAGGAAGGTGGCTTTGTGGAGGAGGAGGAGGAGGACCAACAGGAGCAGGCTTCCCAGGGGGCTAGTGGTGACCTTTTGGGGACCCCTGGTCTTGTACGTGGCTGGGGGGAGGAGACCGTGGATGATGCAGTCCTTGATAATGAGGAAGCGGAGATGGATAGCTCTGCATCCAACCTTGTGAGAATGGGGTCTTTCATGCTGTCATGCCTGTTGAAGGACCCCCGTATCAAGAGGCTTAAGGAGAAGGACCTGTACTGGGTCGCAACGCTACTAGACCCTCGGTACAAGCATAAAGTGTCAGAAATGTTACCAACATACCACAAGTCCGAAAAGATGCGGCATTTACAAACCAGCCTGCAAAACATGTTGTACAATGCTTTTAAGGGTGATGTCACTTCAGGAACTCATCAACATTCCAGGGGCAGAGGTGCCAGTAATCCTGCCACGAGCACACCTGCAAGGACAAAGCCCTTTGGCCAGTCTGTAACGTCAGACATGCAAATGTTTTTCTGTCCAAGGCAGCGCCACAACCCTTCTGGATCCACCCTCAAAGAACGCCTCGACCGGCAGGTAGCGGACTACCTGGCATTAACTGCAGATATCGACACTCTGAGGAGCGATGAACCCCTGGACTACTGGGTGCGCAGGCTTGATCTGTGGCCAGAGCTGTCACAATTTGCCATGAACCTCTTGTCTTGCCCAGCCTCAAGTGTGCTCTCAGAAAGGACCTTCAGTGCAGCAGGAGGGATTGTAACTGAGAAGAGAACTCGCCTAGGTCACAAAAGTGTCGATTACCTGACCTTTATTAAAATGAATGAGGGGTGGATCTCGGAGGGTTACTGCACGCCGGAAGACTTGTTCTGACTTCTATGCAGCTGTCCTTCTCTTCAAGCCTCATGACTCCACACACAGCTGTCCTTTAGCGTCCTCCTCCCTCCGCCACCGTTACAAACTAGGGTGCAAACCCTACTGGTTTAATTTTTTCTGGCCTCTGTGCTTCAGTGGCTGCAACCAAAAAAACTGGGCAAACAATGTCTACAAGGTCAACGTATGGCAAAAAATGACTATTTTCAGCATTTATATGGCATATTTTTTCTGGCAACTGTGCTTCAGTGGCTGCGTCCAAAAAAATGCATATTTTCTGCATTTATATGGCATAATTTTTCTGGCCTCTGTGCTTCAGTGGCTGCGTCCAAAAAAATGCATATTTTCTGCATTTATATGGCATAATTTTTCTGGCCTCTGTGCTTCAGTGGCTGCAACCAAAAAAATTTATATTTTCAGCATTTATATGGCATATTTTTTCTGGCAACTGTGCTTCAGTGGCTGCAACCAAAAAAACTGGGCAAACAATGTCTACAAGGTCAACGTATGGCGAAAAATGACTATTTTCAGCATTTATATGGCATATTTTTTCTGGCAACTGTGCTTCAGTGGCTGCGTCCAAAAAAATGCATATTTTCTGCATTTATATGGCATAATTTTTCTGGCCTCTGTGCTTCAGTGGCTGCAACCAAAAAAATGCATATTTTCTGCATTTATATGGCATAATTTTTCTGGCCTCTGTGCTTCAGTGGCTGCAACCAAAAAAATTTATATTTTCAGCATTTATATGGCATAATTTTTCTGGCCTCTGTGCTTCAGTGGCTGCAACCAAAAAAATTTATATTTTCAGCATTTATATGGCATATTTTTTCTGGCAACTGTGCTTCAGTGGCTGCAACCAAAAAAACTGGGCAAACAATGTCTACAAGGTCAACGTATGGCGAAAAATTACTATTTTCAGCATTTATATGGCATATTTTTTCTGGCAACTGTGCTTCAGTGGCTGCGTCCAAAAAAACTGGGCAAACAATGCCTACAAGGTCAACGTATGGCAGTTGTTTAAAGAGAACAGTAGATTACTAGCCAGCAAAGCTACCTAAGCTAAAATGTCCCTCAAATCCCTGCAGACTTCTGTCCCTCCAATACAGAGCAGTATCAAGCAGATTACTAGCCAGCAAACTTACTATCATCTGTCCCTGAAATCACTAACAGCTCTCCCCCTACACTATCTCTTCCAAGCACACACAGGCAGATTTTTCAGATACATTTTTGCCCTTGATCCCCCTCTGGCATGCCACTGTCCAGGTCGTTGCACCCTTTAAACAACTTTAAAATCATTTTTCTGGCCAGAAATGTCTTTTTTAGATGTTAAAGTTCGCCTTCCCATTGAAGTCTATGGGGTTCGCGAACCGTTCGCGAACCGTTCGCATTTTTGCGCAAGTTCGCGAATATGTTCGCGAACTTTTTTTCCGACGTTCGCTACATCCCTAGCCTCAACTACAACAATAGCAGTTGCACAAGAAAGGGCTGCCCTGCCAAATGCCACTGCCATTACTTCAAGGAGATCTGGGATTTCAGAAAGCAAATTAATGTGCCCCTATGACTTTAAGGCCCCTCCCTTTTCTTAGTGTGATTGGCCAAGAGGGGTAATGACAACTTCCCATACTTCCCACTGTCCCTTTTTCAGAGGGACAGTCCCTCTTTTGACAGCTCAACCCGCAGTCCCTCATTTGTACTGGAAAGTCCCTCTTTTCTCTGCACTGAACAGCCAGAAAAAGAAACAAAGTTTCTCACTTAATTGGCTTTTAGCAGAGAGCCCAGAACACCTAACAGGTGCAAATAAGATACTTTGTAACAATTTTGAGACACAAAAACACAGTTTAGATAAGGAGAAACATTTTCAAACTTTCATAACCTGCCAAATTTTGTAAAATAAACATGGTAATTAGGGGGTGTGGCCACAGAAAGGGGTGTGGTCAAAAATTGCTGCGCTACGTGCGGAAAAAAATTTTTCATCCCTCTTTTTACTTCAAAATGTTGGGAGGTATGACTCCTGCCACACTAGTCTGCACTATAGTGTGTGTAAGGAGTGGCCTCTTCCTCTTTGGCTCTGGATGGTGATCCAGCTGGGTGTGCCCAGGGGAGCCTGGGTACAGCAAGGCCCAGAAAGGCATTTGACCAATTCGGGGACCAGGCAACCCCGTGAATGAGGAATAGAAAGTGACAGGTGTAGCTCCCAGTACTAGTACCATGACTAATAAACAGTTCTTTGTTTACATCATAAGAACCTCCTGGCGCCCAATCTTTTGTATGTTTGTATGCACAGTAGGCTGAGTTTTGTAGATGCACTACACCTTAGAGGGAAAGCTTCCCCAAAGAATATTTTTTTTTTTTAAAAAAAAAAAAAACATTGCCGCCAGGGCCCTCCTTACAAGTTTAAAAAAACATTGGTGGCAGGGGCATATAGAGTATTAAAATAATACATTGGTGGCCAGGGGATTTAAAAAAAATAAAAAAACACATTGGTGTTTAGAGAAATTGAACTCTTGGCTTCAGGACATCAACTTCGCCTCCTTTCGTGACAGATAGAATTGGGGTGGGGCAGTGATGTTGGGGTGAGCATGATGACATCAGAGGAAAACACAATGATGTCAGTGGAGTTATGACTCCAGGTTGGGGTTATAGCATCACTTAGACGCAAATGGCTTGATTTATGTTCAGTCTTTTGAATGTTGTAAATCAGACAGAAAGTTTTGAACAGACAGAAAAACTAAGATGTCCAATTCAAAACCACAGGGGTGGCAACCCTACCTCTATTCATATTCTGCCTGATGAGTAAGCCCAAACTTCTAATTACAGGTATGGGATCTATTATTGTATATAGGGTGTCTTAGTATTTCAATGTTATTTATCTGGCAGGTTATTGTTCTGGTTTCACAAGGCTGAAAACAGAACAGAAAATTGAGACCAGAACAGGCCTTAGAAAAACTGAACTGAACTTTGGTCAAAACCAAACAGGTGGCAACCCTAGACCTGCAGATGAGCCTCAAAGGATTTTTGGTGTTGGGGCTTGGAACAACGTAGGTACACCACTGTTTTAAGGAGTTGTAAGTACCTCTGACCTGGACCTCTGTTTTAAAATAAGTAAATAAAGGAGATAGTGGTATTCAGTGACAATTTGCAGCTGAGCCTTTATTTTTGTAGCTCTTTAACTATTTGACTTGCAACACTCCAGTTTGCCACTTGCCCAAACTACAATGCAGCTAGGACTGGACTGGGAGTAGAAAGCAGCCCTGGCAAAAAAATCAAATCAGCCCAGTCAAGTTGAAAAAAAAAACGTGGGTGGCCAGCCCCCAGCCAATGGCAAGTCTGGGCCTGAATGCAACCTGGAACATTAATAGGAAACAATTAAAACCTTGCTTTATTCTCATTGACACTAGCAGCAAGATCATAAAGCTGCTTAGCTTCCAAAATATAATATCAATAATGAGGTGAATATCCCTTTTTAAGGGAAACTGGACCCAAAAAATTTCTCTGTAATTATCTGTCTTGCTATATGCTCCACTGATTGTGAAATAATTTGTCACTTCTCTTTCAGCCAAGACTCCATTTCTTACAATGCCTTGCATTTTCTGTGATTAAGGCTAATGCCACACTGGACATTTTCTTGGCCTACGCTTATTGATTTTGGCATACTCACATGTTTCTGGGTCAATGCAGTGGCTCCAGATGCAGACACAGAAGATAGCAGATATTAGCAGAGGCGTTGCTTCTCAGCCTGTGCTAAGCCGGTGTAGCATAAGTCTAACAGGCCTGTGAAGAGGAGAAAAAGTGCAATGAGAGTCTGACTACATAATTCATAAAAAAACAGAGAGCCTGTGCACTCACCCATATTAAATATAAATATATTAAATACTTTTTAAAGACATTCCCCTATGTGTAATAAAAATTATCACTGATTTACTGCATATGATGATAAACCCCTTTGTTTCCAGAAAGAATTTTAAAAATGCAAATGTCTGCCTCCAGGGGGAACACTAAATCATTAAAATTCAGAACGCTGCTCATCTAGAGCAGAACTGTCTACCCTATTGCTTGTTTGTTAATTTTGATGCAAAGGTTTGTTGCACCAATCCCTAACACTTTGAGCTCTTTAGCTCTTACCTTTAGGAGGTACCTGTTATTTTAATATCATATCTCTTGATATATCTCTGCTGCCTACCTCTGTTCCAGGCCTTGTCCCCTAACCTTTTGCTGGTTACTCTCTGCACTGCTGGGTCATCATTGTGCTTGGGCCGGGTTAACAGCTGTTTGCCTCACGCTACGCATATGCAAGGCCACTGGCACTGAAGATGCACTATTAAAATATGAAGATGGCAAGCTGCTGTGGAAAACTGTAGACATGGATGAATACTGATGAAGGGTTACTGCACCTCTGGGCTGGCACTGTAAATTCAGTATTTAAAATACACCATTATTAGACATATTGTTTTTAAGGCTTTAGTTCTCCTTTAAAATAAAAAAGGTTGCTATCAGCAAATTACTGAGGCTACATTTCCTCTTATTTCTCATTCAATTGTTTAGCATTGTCACAGCTTCCACATTCCACACAGAGAATTCCTGTACTCAGGTACAATCAGTATTCCTCATATTTCATACTGTATATCCCCTAATGTTTTTCTACATCCTGTCTGGAGCACCATGGCCCCTAGCCACTATTTGTATATCTTGTTCAATGTGTTTAACGGAATACTGTCATGGGAAAAAAATAATTTTTTTTTCAAAATGCATCAGTTAATAGTGCTGCTCCAGCAAAATTCTGCACTGAAATCCGTTTCTCAAAAGAGCAGACAGATTTTTTTATATTTAATTTTGAAATCTGACATGAGGCTCGACTGTACTACAAGTTGGAGTGATAAAACCCCCTCCCTCCCCCAGCAGCTTAACAACAGAACAATGGGAAGGTAACCAGATAGCAGCTCCCTTTCACAAGATAACAGCTGCATGGTAGATCTAAGAACAGTACTCAGTAGTAAAATCCAGGTCCCACTGCGACACATTCAGTTACATTGAGTAGGAGAAACAGCCTGCCAGAAAGCAGTTCCATCCTAAAGTGCTGGCTCTTTCTGAAAGCACATGACCAGGTAAATCGAACTGAGATAGCTGCCTACACACCAATATTACAACAACAAAAAATACACTTGCTGGTTGAGGAATTAAATTTTATATTGTAGAGTGAATTATTTGCAGCGTAAACAGTTAGAAATAAAAACAACATCATAAAAATCATGACAGAATCCCTTAAAGCATTAAACTTTTATACTAGGTACTCAGGTAACACTATTATTCACTGTGTGGAAAGCAGGTAGTAAACCAGAATTCAGCAGGGACCATAATAATCTAATAATGCTCAGCTTTAGAAATCCTGTATAGAAACATTCAAAAATGTATTAACAGATAGACAATGACAATAGATTTTTAAAGTTATATTTACTAATTTAGCTACATTTTAATTGTAAAAATATTATTAATATAAATGTTCATTAATATACATTAATATACATTTATGCCCCCATCATGAAAAGGTTAAAGATACTTTCTGTAGCTGCCATTCACCTATAGTTTCAAGGATATCTAGAGTAAGCGTTCCCCAAAATCTCCCTCTAAATGACTTTACAGCTTTACAACTTTCTAGTGCAAATAGTTATTCAAACATGACCTTTAGGCTGAGCCCCTCCCTGACACTGCTTCTGGCCGTCCATAGTTGGCCATCCATACAATTTATAAAGGACACAATCTCTGCAACTGTGGAGGGATCCAGGAGGTATAGAGACCAAAAATTTGTAATTCCCAACATTTATTGGACACTTATGATTTTACTCTGGTGCCATGTAACTGATAGTAATGTTATTGGTATTTTATTTTCAAATGTATTGATAGGTTATTTATTGTATCATTATATTACAGATACAGAGATGCAAGATATATGGCGACTATTCATACGATTAGAATGGGGGTGAATACAGACCTATTAAATCAAAAACTGACCTATTCGGCCAAAAGAAAAAAACTTCGACTTAATTTCGTTTGGTCTTTTTGAATTCAAATTTCAATTTGAAGTTTTTTCAATTCGAAATTTGACCCTTGATAAATATGCCCCTTAATCTTGGTATAGTAGACGTGGTGTTCTTTTCTGTTTAATTGCCTATACACAAAATGTATTTTTGGCACTGCAGTAACCAGAGGAGCAACAAAGTGTTTAATTAAGTTAGATTTAAATTAGATCCCCTTTAATAGAATGTAACAGTTACTTTGGGACATAACGGAACCCTCTGAGATTACAGCAACATAATCCTGCAATACACTGTGCATATTGAGAAGAATTCCAAATTTCTTTACAGGTCATGACTGACCAATTAACCTTGACAGACACAAACTTTCCCCAAAATATAGAATTATTTTACCGCCAGACTCATGGATCTCAATTTTGTACTGTACCATCAAAAGGCAGGATTTATCCTCTATCTATTCCCGAGACCCAAGCCATGAAAGTCTATATACTGTACATAGTACTTGTCTGAAGGGTCTTACAAGAAAGCCTAGTTTACTTACTGGAGATGGCTGCTTCTTTATTAAGAAAAAAGACAGAAGTCTTGAACCTTCAATTATCATGGTTTGAATAACATCACCATTACCCACTTTTTTCCAGAAATCAGATCTTCATGGTACATACTATATCATGTGTACACTGCAGTGTGATGAATGGAAGATATAATTTAAAACATGTAGATGACCACTACAAATTCTAGTTATACTCGGCCTGTGCAATGCCCCTACCATTTTCCAAGGCTACATAAATTATATATTTGGAGGCATTATTCTATCTTGTATAATGGTTGATGATATTCTAATTTATTTTTATCTTCTGAGAATGTTTCTCAAGTAAAGTAGGTCCTACTGCTAATTAGGGAAGAACAGGCTTTATCTCAAATGGTTGCTTCTATGATTGCATTAGTAGGAAGGGGCAAGTGCATTTGTGAACATAAATTAGTCCTTCAGTTCTGGTCCTGTCTTGGTCCACCTTGATACTAGTCATCTCCTAATCCTCTGATTGGTGGGTATGGGAGCCATTTTGTCACATCATTCTAGCTTTTAGGGTCCTCCATCAGTGTGCTTTATTTTCTCAAAATCTGTCTCATGCTGAGAGGAACTATTATACTGACAATCACAAATTGTTGGCTGTGAAACTGGCCCTGTGAGAGTGGCATCACCAGGGCCGGATTTACATTCTGGGCACCCCTAGGCCCGCTGTCGTTCGTTGCCCCCTGTCCCCTACCTTTTATTCGCTCAAATTTTCATCATTGGGGCCGGAGCAATGGGGATTGGCTCACGGGAGATTTAAAAAACTATTGTATCTCCTGAATGAAAATCTTCATAGTCATATTGTATCTCCTGCTCATCCACCAGTGTTTCTGAACCAATGTTGGTGTGGTTGGGCAGCATGCCGCCCCCCAAAATCCCGCTGCCCTAGGCAGCACACCATTCATTGAGTTCATTCATTGCAATAGCCACTTCCAAGCCAACCAGCATACAGCAACTTTGTACATGGAGGAAGCATATCAACACGTGGAAATTTCATTAAAACATAGCACAAGTGAAAATTACATTTTAATGAAATATCGGGACTATTTATAATGGTATATTGCAGTTACCTATACAAATAGTTGAATTCAACTTTGCCTACTAATGAAACCCTCCTCGTTAAATAAACAACAACAACAACACAGGGGCACATTTTCTAAGGGTCGAAGTGAATTCGAAGTGAATTTTCGAATTCAAAAACGTAAAAAAGTAATTTTTGGGTACTTTGACCATCAAATAGGCCAAATTCGACTTTGATTCGAATTGACTATTCGACCATTCGAAAATGTAAGTAGTGTCTCTTTAAAAAACTTCGACATTGACACTTCGCCACTTTAAACCGGCCGAATTGCAATGTTAGCCTATGGGGACCTCCTAGAACCTATAGGCAAAATTTGGCTAAGTTTTAAAAAGTCAAAGTTTTTTTTTGAGAAAATCGTTCGTTCGATCGATTAAATCGTTCGAATCGGTTGATTCAAACAATTTCTACAATCGATTTAAATTCGACCGAAAGCGGCCAAAAAAATTCAAAAAGAAAAGTTCGACTATCGAATTTGGCCAATTTGATGGTCGAAGTTTTTTAACTTCGAAATTCCACCCTTGATAAATGTGCCCCACAGTGTGAAACCTGTATCTGGTGTTGATTGTTTTAGCAAGATTGGAGCTTTGATATGTTATTAAACCTTCCAGGGAGAGGTGCAAAAACAGCATTGTATGTGGCAGACAATAGATGTCGCACCCCCCACCTCTATTCAAACTTTGTTTTTCAGTTTTTACATATAACAACCCTTTTGAATCAGACGCTCTCCTGGTCTAAAATTTGGACTTGCCAGTCTTCAAACGTGTGTCCATACAATGCTCTAAAGCCAAAATTCCTGGAACAGTAGGTTTACCCCAGGAAACCATATTTTTGAAAAGCACAGATTCTGCTGAATCCAAAATGTGTAACCATGTCTTTCTAATCCTAATTACCAAACATCAAAGCTATTCTAAACATAGCCGTTTTTATAAAAATGTATGAAAATTATGAAAAAATACCTCAAAAGGTTTACTTTGCAAATTCATATATCCCACAAATAGGGTTGAAACCTTTATGTCTGGCTGAGACCGGGCGGGGGGGGTCCATGATGTCAGTGGACGTGTCTGTGACGTCAGTGGGTGGGGCTATGACACGGCGATCAGCGATTGCCCGATCACCGTGTCAATCAAGGGAATCCCGCCCGGTTTTCCTTATTTGGAAAACCGGGCAGGAAGTATAGACCCGGGCAGCCCCTCAAAATACCGGGCTATCCGGGTCAAAACCGGACAGGTGGCAACCCTACCCACAAACCATAAGGTACCAAGCAAAAACATCCTAAATATGAATGTTAGGGGTTCACTGATGCCCACTGTGCATGGGATTACCAAAGAATCTGGTGCTCAATCTGACCCCAAAATTAAGTTGCATACAAATTGTCCAAGAGGTCACTTCAGCTACTGAGAATCAACACATTTACTGCATTTTGGGGGGTAAAAACATAAAAACATACGTTGACCCCCCAAAACCATATACAGTATCCTTACTGTTCCATTGAGTCCCCCACCTATCGATGTCCTCACTCTATTCACTGTACTCTTTTACCCTTTCCCTTCACATTCTGCTGAGTTACCCCCACACTCAGCTATCTGTCCCTAATAACCCTCTGCCTCACTCTATGGGGCAAATTTACTAAAGGGCGAAGTGACTAACGCTGGCGAAAATTCGCCAGTGTGACGTCATTTCAGATCTTCGCAGATTTACTACCGGTCGCTGGCGTAACTTCGCTAGAGAAGGAGATAGACTCTAGTGGTACTTTGCTCCTTAACGCCTGGCGAATTTGCACTCTGGCGAATTGACGTAACTATGCAAATTCATTAAAATGCGGATTTTACTGAATGTTATCTCTTGCGCCAGACTGTAACTTTAGGGAATAAAATTCTACAAACCACTGGCTAGTAATTGTGCTAAGAAAGTAGAAAATATCAAGTGCTGTCTTGGCAAACCATGAGTTTGTGACGGTAATAGAATGGCAATGTTATACAAGTGCAACAGGTACTACTTTATATATTTATAGAAAAGTTGTTGTTATATTTGTGTAGAAACCAAAATATGGGTACAAGTAATTTGTGTAATATGTTTTCTTTCAAATCTCTGATCTATGCATTTATATAATAGACATATCTAGAGCATCAATGTGAGCCTGTAATGGGTGTAAAAATAAATCTGTTGCTCTGATTCTAGAACTAGACTGAACACAGAGATGGGTGGTTAAATTAATAAGGGGACTGGGGGGGGATATGAAAAATATGAAGGCAATTATTCAAACTGGGCCCAGGTGATGACTTAATGCAGATATGAAAAAATCCTCTGAAAGCTGGTCACAAACAGATCTGCCCAATGGACATAGTTTTAACTTGGGCAAGGTCAACATTGTGTTATTTAATGACAAAGAAGGCTGCAATTCTTTAAATGGAGGCCCATGAGACCTATTATCCTTGGGGCTAGGTTTTTCCGCTACAGGGGAGCTGCTCGTCAGACGGCAGCAGTGGAAAAGTAACTCCTGGTAACTTTAAGAACCAAAATTCTGAATTCTAAATTGAAATTGGAGAGCGCAATTGCAATGGGTGCAAGAGGGGGGGCTAAGTTGTTGGAGACCTGAGCGACTTGGAATGCGTTAGTGAGACTTCCTTTGTGCACCTATACTCTCCCGTGCAGTTGTACCCATAGTGCCCTGTGGCTACTTACTTGTATCTAAACTTAGAACATTAAAGTGAATGCATAGGAAGAGATTTTAACCCCTGTAAAATTTTCAAGTATACCCGGTTGAAGCCACAGAGATGCTGCTACATCAATGTGTCCATGTTGTGTTTGTATGTTTATATATTGGGCTGTTGACTGTGATTGTAAATGTTTGGGGGTCATGGCTTTTTTTCAAATTAATATGGAATAAATGTAAGTATTTGTTTGCTTTTAAGTTACCAGAACTCAAATCCTTTTTCTATTTGTATTTCGTACTTTTGATCTATAGAATGCAACTGTTTACAGGGTGTTCCATTTGTAATAAAATATGGGTGTATTAAAGGGCATCAGGAGGCCAGTTCATTGGGAGGGGGTCCAGTTGGTTAATGCTAACCTTAGACCCTAGCAGCCATCTTTGCCCATATTCCCAGTGTTTTCTTGCAGTACCCTGGGTCAGTGCATGAATAATATAATGATTTTGCTAATTTTACTCTACTACACTAGAACAAGTCAAAGGCAGTGCAAGGAAACAATGGGATTATAGACAAATATGGCAATTTGGCACTACTGTAAAGTACGTTGAGATGGATAGAATGTCAGGCCAATGTCCAAGGTTCCTAAGGGTGAATAACAAGTTGGCACCTTAATTATGTGGCTTTATTTAGGTGTAAGAGAGTTAAAGGAGAACTAAACCCCCCCCCATGGTCAACAGTCCACACTGGCCCCCCCTCGCTACCTCCCCCCTGCTAAGTGTTACCCCAGAATTGTGTCCCTTGTAGGATTACTGACCACACATGCAGACTCAGTGCAGCGGCACTCACAGGGCTCCATCTTTGAAACTTCAGTAATATTCGCAAAGTGAGTGCCGTACTGCCGCATGTGCAGTTGGAGCAATCTTCCGGTTCACGACAACTGCGCATGCAACCTAAGTGACAGAAATTGCTGAAGGGAAGGAAGAAGACCTGAAAACTACCAAAGCACCAGAAGATGGCGCCCATGAGCTCCGCTATGCTGATTTTGCATGTGCAGTCAGTAATCCTACAGGGGGCAGAATTCTGGGGTAACACTTAGTGGAGGGAGGCAGGGAGGGGTACTGTACCTATCCTCCTGCTTTCCCCAGCTGCCCTGTACCTATCCCTCTGCTCCCCCCCATCAGCCCTGTACCTATCCCTCTGCTTCCCCCAGCAGCCCTGTACCTACAGTATCCCTCTGCTTCCAACTAGCACCCTTGTACCTAGCCCTCTGCTTCCCCCAATAGTCCTGTACCTATCCCTCTGCTCCCCTAAGCAACCCTCTACCTACAGTATCCCTCTGCTTCCACCAGCAACCCTGTGGCTACAGTATCCCTCTGCTTCCCCCTAGCAGCCCTGTACCTAGCCCTCTGCTCTCCCCAGTAGCCCTGTACCTATCCCTCCACTTCCCACCAGCAGCCCTGTACCTATCCCTCTGCTCTCCCCAGCAGCCCTTTACCTATCCCTGTGCTCTCCTCAGCAGCCCTCTACCTATCCCTCTGCTCTCAGATTAAGTTTTTTCTTTAAGGTTCCCCATAAAATGCTGCCCATTACTTTTCTAAAATTAAGATGGCCAGGCAATAGTGTTCTGACATCAACCTTGGGACCCAGTTAATTGAACAGTTAATTGAAAGTAAGAGCTATACCTGCAGTCCCCATAACCCCACAAAAATGACACAAACAACTGGTTTGGACTTAACCTGTGAAATCACAGATTTATTAATAGATAAATAAGATGGAAAGTGGGGTCTGTAAATGGGTTCCCTCGCACTTGCGGCTTCTAACTAAACTCCTGATGGAGAGTCTGGAGAGCCGCAGCTGGGTAGGGAGCCCTTTGATCCTGAGGAAGGCAAAAAAAACCTCTGAAAAGCTTAGGCCAATCTGCTTCACTTAGAGGGAAAAATTCGTTCCTGACCCCTTAACGGTGATCGGATTTGCTCCCAGGATCTATGCCCCTGATCTTGCTGGACAAGAATATGGCTGCATGCACATGAGCTTTCCAGCCGCTTGATGTCCTCTGCATTCCTCTCCGTTCCATTTGCCTCCCCGGTGGCCTGCAGACCCCCGCACCTGCAGCCCGACAGATGGACGGGAGAGGAATACAGAGGCCTCCTAGTGGCTGTAAGGCCCATGTATATATGCCATCTGATGGTAAATCTACCTGTACTGGGAGAAAAGAAGTCTGTCGGGTTATAATTCAGTCACAGCAGTCTGTATGTCAGTCTGTCTGTCTGTCTATAGTCCTGTGTCAGGATATGAATGTATGTATGTGTGTACATCTGTCAGCCTGTATAATGTAATGTGTGTGGTGCTGTGAGTGTGGATGTATGGGAAGTGTGTGTAGCACCCTGTCATATCACCCTGCCAGCTGGAAAACATCCTGGGTGCTCTGTAGGTGGTACATTGGGAAGATGCTGTTCACTGGGTGCTGTTCTTCCTCTGTTTATCTTGCTGGCTGATCTTCTGACAAATATCTGTAACAAATAGAGAAAATGGAAATTATTGGGGTTATGTGCCAGAATTTCTCAGTGCATCTCTAATATCAGCAACTGCCTTTCCAGCCTGCACCGGTCTCCTCTTATACATAGGATTGAATATAGGAACTGGTTTTTCAGTGAGGCATAGATCAGAAGTGAGCCAACACTATATGAGAATGTGTACATGTAGGCATGTATAATAGATATTTGCCGCTATTGTTAGTGTATTTAAGGGTAAATGTAACATCACAATACTCCTACCTGCTACATCCTGAGCATGACCAGATCTCAAAGCCGCAGCTGCCGCCTCCAATCACCATGAGCTGCTTCCTCTCCATGTTACTGCCACTGATCTCCTGATGACTTTTGGGAAGAGCCTTTTCCTAGGTGTTTGCTTTGCTGGGATTCTTGGTTGGTGGTGGAACCAAGCCTGGAAAGTTTTCTGGAAACACACCTGGCGTAAACTTGCACAAAAATATGTTGTTGGATGATACCAGGTGGGTGATTTTACCCATGCACTCTTGCCATAAAGGGCCTGAAGAATCTCTAGGGTGCACTCTATTCCAGGTGTCATATTGCAATATTTGGTCTGCAACTCTAAGGCAGCACTGAGCTAGGAGAGATGGTGGGTAGACATGGAACCCATACCTTGTCATGCTCAGTGCTGCAATGCCTCTAGCAGCAGTGAAGGCATTGGCTGCTCTGTTGATTTTGGCAGCTGGACATTCCTTGTAGGACACTCTTCTAAGGGAAAAGTGTTCCGGGAAATACTCGATGGTGGGAGCCCTTAGACGGAAACACAACCTCCTTAATACCAATTTTTCTAAATAGTACATTAAGGGAGCTGTGAATCCATCTTCACAGAACAGCAATAGAAACATATCTATTTTAGGGAGACTCTTCTCCATTACCTTGCAAGCCAAACAAAGACAAGTGGCACCTATGACCTTCAGCCTGGCAGCTTTTAGGGGAATGCAGGCCAGAAAACTTTCCAGGTAATTGACAGCGAGACACAGGGTCTCAAAGTCCAGTCTAAAGGCCCTGTGTGCAGCAATCATGGTGGTGATGACTTCCCTCCAAGATGTTTCATTGATGTCGCTGTGATTCCCTAAAAAGTTGTTAGGTGCGTTATCCTCTTCCAGGCTCTTATGGAACATGTAGCACATTTCTCCATAATCCATGAAAGTCTGCTGTGTATCTGGCATCAGGTTTCCAAAGGTGCTCCATGGATCCAGTGCAACTGCACTGCTGCAGGTCCCTTGCCGGTTGCTCTCATACTTGGTGATTTTATAGCACCGAGGATCATAATGGCTTCCCTCCTGGCTCTCAGGGATAGCTAATCTCTTTCGCTTTTTAATATAATTCTCCATAACGCTCTCTCTCTCTCAATTGCTGCTCTCTCCTCAATCGTCTCTCAGCAACTGTCTCTTTCCAGCATGTGCTCTACACCGATTGGCTGGAGATGTGTCTCATGGACAGAGCTTGACGTAAATCTTTCTATCACTCAAGCCAATTACTGACCTTTAACTGGAGTTCTAGCGCCTCATTTCCTTGTCCCTCTGCTCCATTGTATCCCCCACCTATCCATGGCCTCACTCTATTCACTGTCCTCTTTTACGCTTTTCCTTCTCATTCTAAGTTACCCCCACACTTCACCTCTCTGTCTCTAATAACCCTCTGCCTCACTCTATATCTGTATAGATAGAAATATCTATAATAGTATAATATATATTTTGCGCCTCTTCCCCATCTCCTGTCCTGTATCCACCTTGTTTATTTTTGGATGACTCTTATCTTTTAACCCTTCTGCCACTCTGGGAACAAAGTAGCTTTCCCCTAGACTGAAATAGAATGTATAAACATAGATGCTATTAGTAACATTTTGCTGTTGTTACTCTACCCGACCCCATTTTACATTTTTCAGGGGACCAGAAAAAAGTCAGGGAAATGTATCATGCATTAGATATTGGTGGGGCCACAAAAATAGTATAATGTATGGAATAACTTAAAATTAGTGTATGTAAAATGGAGGCTTCGCTGTATGTATCCAGCTGTAACTAGAACTCTAGAGGAAATTTTCTGCGGATGACCATGTCCATTCGTGCAGGGAATTACACAGCAGCAAACTAAAGACACTCAAACCATTGTGTAAAATTTGCGCAACCCAATGCACATCAACGTGTTCACTAATACTGGTTATCCTCCATTGTTGCTGCAGGCACAGGCTCGGACTGGCAATCTGTGGGTTGTGGCAAATGCCAGAGGGGCTGCTATATGGCTCCATAGAAAGTTACCATATAGTGGGCTGGTAGGAGGCTGTTTGGCCCTTTGTGTACTTGGAATGACAGGGCCTATTTTGACTCCCAGTCCAGGCCTGGGCAGGCACTACATGGGGGGGGCTAGACCTAGAAATGGTTGCACCCCAGATTGCCCCTCGTTTGCCCACGTCCACTAGGGTTGCTTGCCACCTTTTCTTGAAAAATATACCGGCCTTCCTATATTCTTGCAGTTGTTTCCTGTTAATAACATTGGCATCAAGCATAATTTTTACTGGCCAGGTGGCAACTCTTAACATCCACACGTGGGGTGGTGGGAAATGTGGCTGTCTGGCATTGCCTGGCACTGTATGTGACTGATTGAAGAATAAGTTCCTGCTAAATAACCAGGCCCGGACTGGCAATCTATGGGTTCTGGCTAGGGTTGTCACCTGGCCGGTAAAAATGATGGTTGATCCCAATGTTACTAATAGGGAAAAAAGATAAATATATAAGGTCGGTATTTTTTTCCAGAAAAGGTGGCAAACCTAGTTCTGGCAAATGCCAGAGGGGCTGCTGTAAGATGCCATAGAAAGTCACTATTTAGTGGGCTGGTGGGGGGCTGTTTGGGCTTCTATGTACTTGAAATGGCAGGGCCTAGTTTGACAAGACCTGTAAATAACTATTGTAAGGCTTTGGTAGTAAAGCTGGCTGCCTGTGGTGTGGGTGAGGGTCTTTAGCTAACTAGCAGTTTTGAATTTCCACGTCCCATGATAGCCAGTTCAGAGAAATGTTGAGGTGTGGAATAACTGGATTCATTGCCTGCCTTAAATGCACGGTGCGTAGTTATTTCAGATCCCTCCGCCCGGCTGACCTCTACAACCACATGTCTTAACACAACAGCCCCTCCTTCAGTCTGAAAGGGACGAGCCAAATCCATATCACGTGATTCCATTGCCCGCGAAATCTAAGTAAATAGTTCCCTTAGCTTCCGAACTAATAGCCAATCACAGCAGCGGTTGTGTGCGTGACGTGTGTGTTGTTCGAGTAACCCATCTGGTTTCGCGCCGCTGCATACTATCGCACTCAGGGATGGCAGACATGTCGCAAACGCGAGTGACCGATTTTTTCGCTCAAAGTAAGCGGGGCTCCGCAGCACAGAACTCCAAGAGGCGTAAGGTAGCAGACGTGTTGGAAACACGCCGCACTCGTAGTAGGACGGCCACTGTGAAAACCGAAGTGTTACTGAAATCACCCCGCACACCGGAACGCAATTCGCCTTCAGTGACCCAGGCGTGTATTGGGCCTAACAGTAAGAAACGAGTGCGCCAAGACTCTGACTCGGAACCGCTGCGGACTGAACAAAGGCAGGGCAAATCGGCGAGGAAAAAGCTCAAGTTGCCAGAGGGGGAAGATGGAGGCTTGGGACAGCAGGTAAGACCATTAACTCCTTCATTTGGGCTTCAGTGTACAACGACTGAGTAAAAGAGCAAAATATGCGTATTCCTACTCGCCTGCGAATGGTTTATTCCACGTATAGGATTGTAATGGCGACCTTACTTGGAATTGTGGCTATAGAATTGGGGGGTTGGGTGGAAAGGTCACAGGTAGGCCTCACCTGGCTCTGCAGACTACACAGGAAGCATTGTGCAAAACTGGCCTTCTTGTAACACGCGTGTATCCTTTTCTTTGCACTCCGAATGGCCACAGGCGGTCTAATGTGCTGCTCATTAAAGGGGTTGTTCACCTTTTCAGTTTAGTTGGTTTCACACTGTTCACCACAAAAACACTTTCAATCGCTTTCCATTTTGTGTTATTTATTTATTTATTTATTTTCCAAAATTGAAGTTTAATGTGTGTGTGTGTCTGGTAGTTCAGTAATCCAGGAGCATGCTGAATTGTTACAATTTGCTACATTTGCTTGATACATTTCTCAGCAGCATCTGAGAAACATTGTCTACAACAATTGTGATCAATTCTAACTGCCTTTTAAAGGGGAACGCCACAAGGAAACATAACTGAAGCTTTTTGAAAAGTAAACACAATTTCAAGCAAGTTTACAATATACATCAATTAAAAAAAATATGCCAACTTTGCATGATTTCTAATGGTTTGGATAAACTCCTTAAGCCTAGCCCCCCCCCCCCAGCTCTCCTCCTGATCTGACTACTTTGCTGAGCTGGCTGACTACCATTACTTTGTACTAATTAATCCTCTAAAACAAATGGTGTCTCCCCAGTCCAGCAGTCAGAGGGCTCTCCTCCACCCTTCAAAGACACTTTTTTTTCAAGATAGGATTGCTGTATACATGAAAGGTAACCATTGGGGAAAAAATCAGACAATATAGTGTAGTACTTATGAGTAAAATGTCCACATATACTCTAAAAGTTGTTCGAAGTGCTAAATTAACACCCTGTTTTGTTGCACGCCACAGAATGCATATGTATTAAGGTGGCATGCAATAAAACATTTGGGTGTGAACTTAGCACAACTTTTAGAGTATATGTGGACATTTTACTCATAAGTACTACCCTATATTATTTTTCTGTTTTATTTTTTCTCTATTGGGCCCGCACCTTTGAGGATAACATTTTTACCCAACAGGTGTCCTGTAATGAAACTCAGGGATTCTGTTCAGGAGGGACAAAGATAAGAAATGTATCAATTTAGAACAGTTAGTCGGCAACCCTCCTCCCAGAGCTTCTTTCGAAGGTGAAAATTTTCATTTACATTCTAATAACTATCACAAATAGAAAGTGATTGCAAAACGTCTTTATTTCTGGTGATCTTATCAAAACCAACTAAACTGGAAACCGTTTTTGAAGGTGAACACTTTTAAACTCGCTCCAATGAGTGAATGTAGAGGAACCTGGTAAATTCCACTGGGGCAGGGACTTGTGTTAATGACAACCTATGTAAAATGCTACCTATCTGTAAGTATCAATGTTCTTTACAAAAAGCGGAGATATGTAGGTACAGGTATGGAACTTGTTATCCAGGATGCTCAGCCTTTCCAGATTAGGGATCTCTTCATAATTTGCATCTTCATACCTTAAGCCTACTAGAAAATTATGTACGCGTTAAACCCAACAGGCTGGCTCTGCTCCCTATAAGGATTCATTATATCTTGGTTTGGAGCATGTAAAAGGTATTTTATTACAATGAAAAAGGAAATAATTTTTAAAAACTTTGATTATTTAGATAAAATTGAATGTATGGTAGATGTCCTTTCTGTAAGTTAGAGCTTGCTGGATGACTGGTTTCCAGATAATGGGTCCCATATCTGTACAAGCTTACTTAACGAGCATGTTGGAAGTTACTGAGCAGACCTATATCAAATTCCAATACCTTAAACTGGCCACCTACTTAGTTTGCTGAGCTATGTAAACTAGGAAATTAAATTTTCTCTTATTTATACAGCACCGCATGTTTTACACAGAACTTTACATGGATTTTTCATTCACATTGAATCCTCGCCCAGTGTACTTGTAGCCTACAGGAGGCTCTGTTTAGGGCAAGGCCAGACATGGCGTTTTTACTAAAACCACATATGACAGTAAACATGCGTTGTTTAGCACGTAGATTTATTTTCCCAACATGCACTTCTCATTGTTCTCATTCCCCATAATTCCCCTGGCTGGAAATAGAAAATAGAAAGTTATTTAGAAATAGAAAAACTTTTTTTACATGCAAAATGGAGCAGGAATGATAATCCATAAACAAAGTAATTACGTCAACTTCCGTAAAAACTTGTCATTTATCTCGCGAGAATTTGGACACCATATTTAAAATACGCTGCGTTTTTACGTAATGTGTGGTTTCAAACTTGCAGATAACAGTCTTGATTTGGTAGTTTGACGTATTGGCATTTCTGCTAAACGCCAATACTTCGTCCTGTGGCGGATTTCAGCTTGCAAACGCCCTGTGAGAATTGCCATAGTGTTTTTTTCATTAGTTTCAGTGGTAGTGCAGCTTATATGTATTGTGCCCGACAGAGCTTTTTTTTAAACATAAAATTGCCACGTCTGGCCCAGCATTACACTGGGCTTTTATGTAATAAAAACTTGCCTAGAATTAAAAAAATAAACACCTGTTTTAAGGCCACTTTGAGCAACATGGTGATAAACGTGATTTCTCATGAGCCACTGGTTGGGGATCACTGGGTTAGACCATTAGAAAACAATTTAAAGCGATTTTTTTTTTTTTATTTTTTTTTTGCTTCTATACCATGCAGCTGTAGTTGGCTTATCTTGGTGGGGGTTGCAAGAGGAGAGATGGTTTTAAGACCGAGGCTTGGGTTCATCTTGGATAATGACTGCCTAAACCATAAATTTAGTAAATTTATCATTTTCATAATGAGGCAGTGGGCATCACTTCTCTACAATCTACAATTAATCATGGTCAAAAATAGTATGTGTAGCTTTCTCTAATCTTGCCCCAGATCACGGTTAATTTCTTACGTAGGAGGATTCTTTGAGGAAAGTCTCCTTGTAGTGATGGGCAGGTGAGCCCCAGTTGTGGGATTGGGGTGAGTGTAGGGTCAAACTTGAAGCAGGACTCTCCCCTGTGGTGGCTAATCCCACTTCCGTTTATATTGCTTTAGATTTCTAGTCCTTGCAACAAAGTGGCTTTGGAACCTGTTACACCTAGTTCGCTTGGGAAGAAGATTAAGGACATGGTGAACGTATCTTTGTCTCCAAAGATGAAGGAACTTGCAAGAAACCCAACTACACCTGAGACAAAGGTATGACTTGATTTGCTTCTATGGCTGTCGGCTAGTAATGCTGGCACTTTGCAGGCTCAGGTTAAAGCATGAATATCTGCAAAGGGGTTGGTTGTGGGTAGCTACAGGCCAGCTGCAGAGCTCGGTAAACTAGTTGTGTGTGAATTGCTTTTCTCAATGCTTTTAAGGGTGGTGGGCTCACGCTGCTATTCGGGTAGAAGTCGCCCATCGACAAATCGGCTTCAGGCAACTAATCTCCCTGCAATGCCTACCCATCAGCTAGAGTGTAAATTGCCGGCAGTATGGCATTCTGATTGCTTCGGCTTTCCGAAGTTACCTCTTGAGGCAACTTTGGGCGACTTCGGAAAGCCAAAGTGATCAGTGTGCCATCCCACCACTGGTTTACATTCTAGCCGGCGGGAAGGCATTGCGGCAATATTCGCCCGAAGAGGCGATTTGTCGCTGGCTGACTAATCTCCCTGAATAGCAGCGTGTGCCACAACCCTAAAGAAGGGGGTTCACCCTTTTAAGTTAACTTTTAGTTGTAAAATTGCCTGTTCGAAGAGCCAAATGCTCTGTAAGACTACACATTTATTGTTACTGCTACTTTTTATTACTCCTTTCTATGCACACCTTCTCCTATACAGATTGCAGTCTTATTTGAATCAATTCATGGTTGGTAGGGGAATTTGAGCCCTAGCAACCATATTGGTGAAAATGCAAACTGGTGAGCTCCTGGGTAAAAAGCTAAATAACTCAAACCATGAATGATAAAACACCAATTGCAAAGAATATCCTTCTCTACATGCTAAAATTTAATTTAAAGGTCAACAACCCCATTAGGTGCTCTGTGTTGATTTTTCTTTATTTGTTTTTACATTTGTTTTTTCACATTTTTAAAAGCCTTTTTTATGAATTTGTGCATTCATATACTTTTGCATTTGATTAGTCACCAGCAAAGGAGAATCTCCTGGAACTTAAGTCCCGTTTGCAGAGGATTCAGGAGCTGGCACAAAAAGTTAATCTTCCTGCTGCATCTTCAGAGGGCAAAGTCACTATCACAGATTTGAAAGCAAGGCTCAAGCGTGCTCAAGAATTAGATACAAAGATCAGAGTAAAGACAGACAAGGCGAAGATCGAAACACAGGTCGATGAGCTTACAGAGCCACCTGTCCAGGAAAGGTGAGGTTCATTGGATTGAAATGCATGCAATTTATTGCTAGTGACCAAATAGAAACTCTTAAATCTAATTTGATTATTATTAGTGTTTGTATTTAAAGGGATTCTGTCATGATTTTTATGGTGTAGTTTTTATTTGTAAGGCAGCCATCTCAGGTCATTTTGTCTGGTCATGTGCTTACAGAAAGAGCCAGCCCTTTTGGATGGAACTGCTTTCTGGCAGGCTGTTTCTCCTACTCAATGTAGCTGAATGTGTGTCAGTGGAACTTGGCTTTTTACTATTGAGTGCTGTTTTTGTATCTACCAGGCAGCTGTTCTCTTGTGTTAGAGAGCTGTTATCTGGTTACCTTCCCATTGTTCTTTTGTTAGGCTGCTGGGCGGGCAAGGGAGGAGGTTGGTATCACTCCAACTTGCAGGAAAGAGTGACTGAAGCTTATCCTAGCACAAGTCACATGACTGGGGGCAGCTGGGAAACTGACAGTAAGTCTAGCCCCATGTGAGATTTCAAAATTTCAAAATAAAAAAAATCTGTTTGCTCTTTTGAGAATCTGATTTCAGTGCAAAACTTTGCTGGAGCAGCACTATTAACTCGTGCGTCTTGAAAAACACCCCCCCATGATAGTATCCCTTTAAAGTTTAGGCATCTCGCTACATTTCTGGCCTCTCTGACTCCAGATACCCAAAATTGCTTCTGAATCCACAGTTCTGGTTTAACCAGTGTTCTTCACCTATGTTACAACCAAATTTGAATCAAGTTGATAGTACAGGTATGGGATCCATTATCCAGAAAGCTGTGACATACTTGAAGTTAGACTCGGTATAATCCAGTAATTACGATTTTTAAACCGTTTACTTTGTCATAATAAAACAGTACCTTGTATTTTTTCCCAACTAAGCTATAATGAATCATTAAAGGAGAAACAATCCTATTGGGTTTAATGTTTTAGAGGACTTAAGGGTGTAGTGATCCAATTTACACAACAGCCTAGGTCCTGAGCATTATGGATAACAAGTTCCATCCAATTTTTGGCACTGATCTTCAAGGTAAAACAAAGCACAGAGAACAAACCTCCTAAATGCCATCTGTTTTCACTGAGGAATGTAACTGAGCAAAACTTTGTTGGGAAAATATAATTAACAAGTTGAGGAGTTATCTGATCCAAACTATACTGGTCCAAAATCACGGATTGTTATTAAAAATAACACTAAAATATACAAAAATAAACATAAAAGTTGTCTTGGCTACTGCAGCTGTAGAAGAAATAATGACTTTAAGTGATCTCTCCAGAAAATGTTTTGTCGAGTGTGGGGGGAAATTGTGCAACTTGTATATTAATAACATTGCAGTACTATGGTTTAAAACTCAGTAGTAGAGCTTACAGCTAATTTGCATAAATGTCTCAATTTTTGCTAAATCAGGGCCATGCACATATTCTTTTGACTGCTAAGTGATCCCTAACCAGTGGTTTATGAGCAACATGTTTCTCACCAACACCTTGCAAGTTGCTCCCAGTGGCCTCAAACAGCCCCCACAATGCATGTTACTATGTGATACAAGATAAAGAATGTATGTTGTGGCTGGATGTTATATTTCTCTCCTCATTTTTCTAGTGACAAGGCCCCAGCCTATCAACGTTTTCATAATCTTGCTCAAGATACAGCTCCAGGTCTGACTTTACCATATAAATATAAAGTGCTTGCAGAGATGTTCCGGAGTATGGACACAATTGTGGGAATGCTCTTTAACCGTTTAGAGACGATTACATTCTCCAAAGTGAAACAAGGAGTTCAAGACATGATGAGGAAGTTAGTAAACATTTTAACTTAATAAGCTAAGCTTTTGTTTTTTTTGTTTTTTTTAACAACTGATTAAACTGATAATTCAATCTTTTGAACCTCAAGGCAATTTGAACAACGTAATGTTGGTCAGATAAAGACTGTGTATCCAGCTGCCTACAAATATAGACAGGAAAAGAACATTCCGACCTTCAAGGATGGAGTAAAGAAAACAGACTATCAGCTTACTATAGAGCCATTAGTCGATGAAGGTCGGTAGTGGATCCATTTGTGCATTTAGATGCTGCCCATGTTTTGCAGACTCATTTTCTTAATATCCAGATAGTGACTTTAATTTGATATTAACATGCATTTTCCTTGCAGGTGATAAACTAAATGGACGTCTGCATCTTTCAGCATCACGTTTGTTGGAGCGCCGGCAGCTGTTTCACCGAAGTCTTATTTGTATAGTCAAACAGCATCACAAGGTACTTTTTTTTTTTTTTTTTTTTTTTCCACTTCTTTTTCTAGTTAGATTTTGTTTGCAGTGAGCGAATAATACATGTTCTAGTTCCTTTATAGAAACTGATTACAGATTAAAGGAACAGTAATACAAGAATATTATGTAGTAGTGTTTATATAATTTAGCTGCTGTGTTGGCAACCATTCAAGTTGAATATGGCAAAAGTGCTGACGACAGATAACGGATAAGCAATGTAGAATGATGGGTTTAATATAAAGAGGTCAAAAGCTGTTCGTGGGTGCTAGATAATCTTCTGCATACATATTTAAATAATTTTACGTTTTAAACTAATTTAGTTCCTGTTCATGTCATTTGTTGATCATTATACATATTCTGACTGACATACACAAGGGATTTATTGTGTTCTTTATATGTAGGAAACAAAAAGAAGCTAAAAAAAATATGAATATCATATGTTTTTGTTTTTACATATAAACATCTTTCTGTCTCTTCATTGAATATTTTGTGCTGTAATATAGGTTTTCCTGGCATCCCTAAATCCTCCCATGCTTGTGCCAGATGATAAGTTAACCCGATGGCATCCACGTTTTAATGTTGATGAGGTGCCTGATGTAATGCCTGCTGAACTTCCATTGCCACCACAGGTGGACAAACTAACAACTGCTCAAGAGGTGTTGTCCAAAGCTAGAGGCTTGATTACACCAAAGGTAAGTGGCTTTTGCTTAATTAAGCGTTATCTAACTTTTAGTGCGTTTGTAACAACGACTTTCTGTGCTATTGGGCAGAAACTACATTTTTTACAGTAAAGCTGGCCATATATGGCAACTCTTTTAGACTAACTAGCATAGACAACTAATCTGCCCGACCCGTATATAGAGCCATCCAGCGACTGACCCAGTCACATGTAAAAATACCTTCAGGTAGTTAATGCATCAGAACGTTCATGTGGTCCTGATATACATAGTTGCATGCTTTGATGACATTGTTAGCCCTGGGGCCAAACAATTGGATAAGCCCTTTTGGCCCAGCATGCGTGTGGCCAAATTGGCAAAGATCAACCTCGCCTAACGGGCGGGTCCATGTATGGCCAGCTTAACACAGTGTTGTATTCCACCCAAGCTCTTGGGAACTCAGCCAAAAGGAATTTTAGGTTGAAGGGTAAAGGCTTTTTTTAATCTACTAGATAAAATCATGTGAATAGCTTATTCGAGTAAGATGCTAGATAAACAATTATGGGGTTATGTATTAAAGACTCAGTTTGCACAGGAGCAGTAACCCATAGCAACCAATCAACAGGAAGCATTTACGTATCATCTGTTAAAAAGCAGACATCTTATTTGTTGCCATTGGGCAAAATGAGTACCTTTTTATTATATATGAGGTTAATGTCTTAAGAACCCACAGTAACATTGATATAGTTGAATGGTTATTTATCTCAAGCTGCCTTTTGTGGTCCAAATACTGGTCATGGCCACCATTGACTTATAACATCTGAATAGCTTACTACAATAGAACCTCAATTCACCCAGGGGACAGAATCTCTAAACTTTCGCAATTGCCCCAGTAGTAAGTCTTTGCTACAGTTTTTAACTGTTTTCTGTGCCATGTAGCTCCAGAGGAGTAAGATTTTTGTTGATGTAATTGCAAATTAGTGGCACATTCTGTGTCTGCAATTGCATTGCCATTGTGTTTGAAGACAAAGTTGCATTGTTAGCTTATAATGGGTTCTATGGGAGACAGTCTTTCCATTTTTTAGAGCTGGTTTCTGGAGAATGAATCCTGCATTGTGAAAAGCTGTTGGTTTCCTATTGTTACAAAATTGTTCTCTTATAGATGGAAAAAGCCCTTGCAAACCTGGCTCTGAAAACAGCAGAGAATACTGGGGTAACAAAAAATATATCCGATGAGACAAAACCTGCAGCAACAACTTCCACGTCAAATGCACTTAAAGGAGTATCACAGTCTCTGCTAGAACGGGTAGGTTGGATTCTGTGGTTAAATCCACATCTCTAGGAGGTGGAACATGAAGAGCACCTACTAAACAAGTTTACAAAGATTATGGTGCAGATTTATCAAAGTGTGAATTTAGAACCAGCCACAAAAACCCCACTCTATTTCTGTTCATTCCTATGGGATTTTTAAAAGCATGTTTATCAAATGGTGAGCTCCATTGATAAATTTGCTTCTAAAAAATCCCATAGGAATGAATCACATTTTGATAAAGCTGCCCTAAATGAAAGTTTAGGTTGGAGGCTCTTTTCACCAAGACCTCACACTTTTGAAGAGTTACGGTCAATATGATTTTTTTTTTGCCCAGTTAGCACCTTGCATTAAGTAACTTTTTTTTTTTTTTTTTTTTTTTTGCCAAAAAAGATACGTGCTAAAGAGGCTCAAAAGCTGCAAGCCATAATGACCCGCAGACCTCAACAAGAGGAGCGTCTTCTCATGATGTCCAGGCTACCAGAACTGGCTAGAATCCTGCGCAATGTGTTTGTGGCTGAAAAGAAGCCAGCGTTGACTGTGGAGGTCACTTGCAACCGGGTTATAGCCAGCTACCGTTCTTCCATGTCTCCAGGTAAGAAGGATTTTCATTTTTGGGACATTAAATGTGTATATTAGTATATCTTTGTAAATCTAATTGCGTGCAGCTATCACAAGGATATTGAGTGGTGTCATTGTTAAGCAAACAGTATTTTTTCCCATTGTAGTTCTTGTTGCATAATTCAAAATGAAACTAATCAGATATGTAAATGTACTTTTAGACTAAGATTTAAAGGCAACTACTGCTAAAATATTCTGTATATTGGTTTTGTTACTCAAGTTGTACTTTAATAGGCAAATCTCCCCCCCCCCCCCCAAAGGTTTATTTAATGTTTTTTTTTTTTTTTCTGTTTTGTTTTCATAGGTGAGATGGAGAAACACCTTGCTTTGCTGTCTGAGATCCTACCTGACTGGCTCAGCATTCATCCAATCAGAAAGGATACTTACTATAAACTGAACAAATCTATGGACCTTAATCTTGTTATTGAACGACTGGCTAAGAAAACTAAGGAAGAAGAGTCTCTTTAGTTTTTTTTTTTTTTTTTTTTTTTTTTTTAACTTTTTTTTGCACTGGATGGATGTCTTGTTTTAAAATTTCAAAACGTGCAATTTACAGTTGGCAATTGGTGTATTTGGATCAAGTGATTAGGTGCTTTAATTTTAAGGATGCACCGAATCCAGGATTCGTTACGGTATTTGGCCTTTTTCAGCAGGATTCGGATTTGGCCAAATCCTTCTGCCTGGCCGAACCAAATCCGAATCCTAATTTGCATAGGCAAATTAGGGACAAGGGTGAAATCATGAGACTTTTGTAACAAAACAAGAAATAAAGGATTTTTACTTCCCACCCCTAATTAGCATATGCATATTAGGATTCTGTTCAGTATCCTTCTCAAAATAGTGGATTCGGTGCATCCCTATTTAATTTACAGACAATACCGGTATATTTGGATTGTGCCTAAATCTTTTAGAAACTTTAAACACGTTGCATAATGATGGACGAAACTTACTGTGGTAGTGTATGGTGCTGAATTGTAAGACCCCTCTCCTGCTAAAAGATCAATATTGATAGGTGATTCATTAATCTGCATGCCCCCCCCTTTACATCATGCAAATTATTGGAGTGCTGCTGATTTTTTTCTATTAAACTTTAAACACAAGTGAGATTCAATGCATGGAATATTTTGTTTCTTTGAAGTATTTGTACCAAAATGGCAGTATTTCAGCTGTTGGTGTCAGTGTAACATAACATTTTATGCCACTGAACATATCTTCATTTAATTAAAATTGTTACCACTGTGACTGCCTGTTAATGGCAGAGGCTGCTGCAACATGAGTGCTGACCACCAGTTTTTTTTTTTTTTTTTTTTTTTTTTTTTTTTTTTGAGGAGAAAATTGAAGCAACATTAGTGCTCCATTGACCACTGAAAACTGATTCTTTGTCTAGGAATGTAGCGTAAAAAGCTTTAAGCCAGCTGGGGATCAAAATGTATAAGTGACTCTTTAAAGGGATACTATACTGTCATTTTCAAAATGAATAGTCAATCGTGCTGCTTCAGCGGAATTCTGCACTGACATCCATTTCTCAAAAGAGCAAACTTTTTTTTTTTATATTCAGTTTTGAAATCTGACATGGGGCTAGACATATTGCCAATTTCCCAGCTGCCCCAAGTCATGTGACTTGTGCTCTGATAAACTTCAGTCACTCTTTACTGCTGTACTGCAAGTTAAGGTGGCCATACACGGCCGATAAGCTGCCGACACGGTCTGTCAGCAGCTTTTTTGGCCCGTGTATGGGGGCCCCCCGACGGGCTTCACCGATCGAGATCTGGCCGAAAGTTGGCCAGATCTTGATTGAATGGGACAAAAAATCCCGTCGGATAGCGGCCACATCTATTCGCGATCCGACTGCCCGTTAGGCTAGGGCCCAAGATTGGATCAGCCCAATATTGCCCACATCAAGGTGGGCATATCAGAGGGATATCCGCTCGTTTGGCGACCGCCAAACAAGCGGATCTCTCCATGTATGGCCACCTTTAGAGTGATATCACCCCCTCCCCCAGCAGCCAAACAAAAGAACAATGGGAAGGTAACCAGATAACCGCTCCCCAACACAAGATAATAGCTGCCTGGTAGATCTAAGAAAAACACTCAATAGTAAAAACCCATGTCCCACTGAGACATTCAGTTACATTGAGAAGGAAAAACAGCAGCCTGCCAGAAAGCATTTCTCTCCTAAAGTGCAGGCACAAGTCACATGACATGGGGCAGCTGGGGAATTGACAAACATGTTTAGCCCCATGTCGGATTTCAAAATTGAATATATAAAAAAAAAAATCTGTTTGCGGAAGTCTGCTGGAGTAGTACTATTAACTGGTGCGTTTTGAAAAAAAACATGTTTTCCGGTGACAGGATACCTTTAAGGATAAACTAGTGCTAAGTCAAAGCTTGCAAGTTTACCATAGGGTTATAAAGGCTTCCTGGAAAGCTGTGCACTTTGATCCCCCCCCCCCCTCTACATTGAATCTGGATTTGCTTACTTTCCTGCCTAAAGCTGGCTGTAGACATGCAGATTTACCTTCATGTTGGACGAACAATCGTTCGGTGCCATCTCCCGACCTGCCACTAACCATTCAGATTAAATAAAGTAGTAAAACAACAGATTAGACTATGTTCTGCCCCTGACAGTAATTGTACGAAAGTTATGTCCGACAAAAGCTGGATCTGCAAAACATGCAGAGATATTATCGGTAGCCAATTTTCTAACCTGTCCGATCTTCTGAACGACCGATCACCATGGCACGAAATATGTCGGTACTCTCCACACAGCGCGAAAATCATACGAAGCCAAGATCCATGCGATCAAGTCTTTGCGTCTATGGCCAGCTTTAATTGGAAATGCCGATTTTTATAGAAACAAGATGCAAACCCTAAACCTAACTGAAATCATAAGACAGGTTTTGTTATCAAAATTGCTTCTCTAGCAAGTCACAAAATATCACTTGACGTACACATGCTATGTATAGTTCGGTCAGCATTAATGCAAACAATGTTTACCTTTTTGACTATTATAATGGGGCTTTGTTTTACAGAATGTCTAGAATGTTTATACAGTTGTACCCCCTCCATACCTGTTTTCCAAAGCAATTTATTGTCTATCTTTGGAATAAACTCTTTTTTTTACAATCAAGTTTTGGTCCTTATGCGTTTATTAAAATGGTTTGTAAATGAAAAGCAATGGATGACAAAAAAATTTTTTTTTTTTTGTTGTCTTTGGTTGTTTTTTACAGATATGGTCACTTCTACAGGTGTAGCTTGCTTCAAGTGGATATTGTCTGGGTAGAAAGGAAGGACAAACAAGGTGATGGCAGGGGTTTACTGTAATGTGTGGTGTTGACAATTGCCCTTGACCACGCCTTTGTTGCAGGCATGCATGGTTATATAAAGGAACAATGACTGTCGGGAGGAATAGGAGTGCGAACACAAGTCTGACCCACAACCTGCTGGAAATGCAGCGCTGTCCCAGGCACACCAACCCCCAGGTTTCTGGTCAGGTTGATCAATACTAGTTTCCAGATAAGCCACAGCAGATTCCCAAGGCTTACTTATTAGTACAGTATAATTGAAATTTAGAAATATCGTTTTAACCAATTTTTAATTGCTTAGATACTAGAGAGGATACCAATATTAATGTTTCTTAAAGGAGAAGGAAACCCCCTGGGCGCAAAACCCCTCCCCTGTGTTGCCCCTCCCTCCTCCCCCTTGGCCTACCTGTTCCCCTGGGCAAATTCCCCTAACGTGTTACCCCTCTGCGCAGGTCCTGTCCACGGAGTTCAGTCGCCATCTTCTCCCAAGCGGTCTTCTTCCTGCTTTGACCGGCGTCTTCTGGCGCATGCGCAGTAGGAACATTTACCGGTACGGCTCTACTGCGCATGCGCCGAATGTCACAAAGTTTTCTGATTTCACTTCGTGACATTCGGCTCATGCGCAGTAGAGCCGTACCGCAAATGTACGTACTGCATATGCGCCAGAAGACGCCGGTCAAAACAGGAAGAAGACGCGCGTGGGAAGATGGCGACTGTGAACTCCATGGACAGGACCTGCCCAGAGGGTTGATTAACAAGTTAGGGGCATTTGCCCAGGGGACAGGTAGGCGAGGGGGGAGGGGTTTTGCGCCCAGGGGGTTTCCTTCTCCTTTAAAGGGATACTGTCATGGGAATTTTTTTTTTTTTTTTAAATGAATCCGTTAATAGTGCTGCTCCAGCACATGACCAGGGGCAGCTGGGAAATTGACAATATATCTAGCCCCATGTCAGATTTCAAAATTGAATATAAAAAAAATCTGTTTGCTCTTTTGAGAAATGGATTTCAGTGCAGAATTCTGCTGGAGCAGCACTATTAACTGATTCATTTTGAATTTTTTTTCCCCATGACAGTATCCCTTTAAGCCTTTTTTTTTTTTTTTTTTTGGAAGATTTACTGTGCTGCCTTTTGAACTAATGAAAAGGGGAAAATATCAAGTAAGGAAAACTCCAATTGCTTTGCATCCTACAGAAATTGGCTGACAGGGCTAGGTAATGTGCTGCTTCCACAGAAGGGGAACCTGTCACTTATACTAGGTTTTTGTCACCATGCCCACCCTGAGGAAGTGATCGAGGGAAACAGCAAAACAGTCAGCTTTTGCAGCAGTTTCATTAATTTACTGATAGACCCAACTGGAGAAGCCTTCCTGGTCCTAGAGAAGTCCAGACTTTTACTTTGATTATTGTAGGCATCAAAATACATCTTGAGTATACACCCGAACGGGGGAATCTTAAGAGTATCACAGTGGTGGATCTTCTGCAATTGCTCTATGACAAGGTAACCAGATAACTCCCTGGTAGATATATAGGAACAGCACTCTGTAGAAAAATGTCCCAGTGCAACTCCTTCTGTTACATTGAGTAGGAGAAACAATCGCCTGTCAGAAAGCAGTTCCATAATGCAGCTTTGGCTTTTTTTTAAGCATGTGACCATGCAAAATGACCTGAGATGGCTGCCTACACATTAATATTACAAAAAACAAAATGACACTTGTTGGTTCAGGAATGAAATTTTACACGGTAGAGTGAATTATTTGCAGTGGAAACTAATTTAGAAATAAAAATGCATCATTAAAATCACAACAGAATACCTGTTTTTTTCCCATTTCCCTATAGTTATACATACATTAAACTGCTCCATAGACCCAGGTCTATGGAGCAGTTTAATGCTCCATAATTAGATTGTAGACTTATGGGATGTTCATACACAGCTTTGTAATTAGGATATTGGGTATATCGTTCCCACTTTTAAATGAAATGTGTTGGCTTTGCAGTAGCTGAAATGATAGCCATGCTAAGAGTCTACTATAATATTTGCATACTAAGGGCCTCTATGTGCCACATACTTTGCAAAGCTTCTGCCATAAATGTCTTTTGCAGATATCTAAGACACATTTGCCAATTGGTGCGATCTTTCCAAAAATGTATGTGGTTTCCAGGGGAAGAGATGAATTTCGAAGCCTATTTCTTTGTTACAGAAGTGGGATTACAGAACAATTCCAGCATATTTTGAAAATAAATGATATATTTACCTGGGAAACCCTGAAGTTCCCCATAAAGAACTGCCCCTAATGTCCCTGTGTATGATAATACAAATATGTTCATTCTTTAATGTACAATATTTGTAAGGAAGAGTCAAAATTCCAAACACACACTTTTGTCCGTCAATGCAGATAACCACTTCCTGTCCAGCAGTTGGTTACAGCGAAGAGGGGGGGGGGGAATAAAATGCTCTCTTCTGATTGGCACAGAAGTTCACACACCTCTCTACATAATAACATAGTAAGTAAGGTTGAAACAAGACACATCCATCAAGTTCAACCTTTTTACTTTTTTTTTTTTTTGCCTAACTGCTAGTTGATCCAGACGAAGGCAAAAAACCCATTTGAAGCCTCTCCAATTGCCTCTGAAGGGCAAAAATTCCTTCCTGACTTTAAAATGGCAATCGAACTAGTCCCTGGATCAACTTGTACTATGATCTATTTCCCATAACCCTGTATTCCCTCACTTGCTAAAAAGCTATCCAACCCCTTCTTAAAGCTATCTAATGTATCAGCCTGTACAACTGATTCAGGGAGAGAATTCCACATCTTCACAGCTCTCACTGTAAAAAAACCCCTTCCCAATATTTAGGCGGAACCTCTTTTCTTCTAATCGGAATGGGTGACCTCGTGTCAGCTGGAAAGACCTACTGGTAAATAAAGCATTAGAGAGATTATTATACGATCCCCTTATATATTTATACATAGTTATCATATCAACCCTTAAGCGCCTCTTCTCCAGCGTGAACATCTCCAATTTGGCCAGTCTTTCCTCATAGCTAAGATTTTCAATACCTTTTACCAGCTTATTAGCCCTTCTCTGTACCCTCTATAATACAGTAATGTCCTGTTTGAGTGATGGAGACCAAAACTGTACGGCATATTCTAGATGAGGCCTTACAAGTGCTCTATACAGTGGAAGAATGACCCCCTCCTCCCGTGACTCTCTGCCCCTTTTAATACAGCTCAAGACCTTATTTGCCCTTGATGCTGCTGACTGGCATTGCTTGCTACAGCCAAGTTTATCATCTACAAGGACTCCAAGGTCCTTTTCCATAATGGATTTGCCTAGTGCAGTCCAATTAAGGTAGGGATGCACCGAATCCACTTTTTTGGATTCGGCCAAACCCCCGAATCCTTCACGAAGGATTCGGCCAAATACCGAACCGAATCCAAACCCTAATTTGCATATGCAAATTAGGGGTGGGAAGGGGAAAACATTTTTTATTTCCTTGTTTTCTGACAAAAAGTCACGTAATTTCCCTCCCTGCCCCTAATTTGCATATGCAAATTAGGATTCGGATTCGGTTCGGCCGGGCGGAAGGATTCGGCCGAATCCAAATCCTGCTGAAAAAGGCCGAATCCTGGCCGAATCCCGAACCGAATCCTGGATTCGGTGCATCCCTAAATTAAGGGTATAAGTGGCTTGGATATTTTTACATCCCAGGTGCATGACTTTACATTTATCAACATTGAATCTCATTTGCCACTTAGTTGCCCAGATTGCCAGTTTGTCAATATCGTGTTGCAAGGATGCCACATCCTGGATGGAATTAATTGGGGGGTCTATAGCATAAACCTACAATTAATTTGCAGGACTCTTTACAATAGGTGAAGAACTCCACCGATAAGACTTCTGCCCCTTCATTTTCTAATTGCCTTTCATATATTAAAGAGGTTTAATTTATTTATAGCAGCAATATGCAATTGCTCCATGCTTATATAGTGATAAAAAGAAAAGTCACATTTATTTTCCTTTTAACACGTTATCCCTGGAAGACTTTTTGGTCAAGAGCAAGGAGAGTTTGACATGATTCCACAGCACTTTGTTCCCTAGTCATACTGTAGCAATGCGTGGACTGGGTATGGTTTTACCTTCTGTGCACCTTCTAGAGATTTCAGTTCTATTAAAACTAAACACTCCAGTATCTCCGCATTTCTTCTTTTCATCAGCTCACATGCCGCATTCATGGTGCCTGCAGTCAATAACAAATAACAGGAATAATGCAAGGTGTCACAATGACTAGACTAATGTGTAAACAGAACGCAGCTTTATTATTTAATGTCATTCACTCTATTTTCTGCAGAATGACTTGTGCCTTTATCTACAAAAAGTTGCTCTAAAGAGGCTGATGGATTGATAATTTGTGTGCGTTTTAATCCAGTCACATATGAATATTTTATAGAGGTAAAGGAGGAAGGGAAACCTTTATAAGTATAAAATGTGAAATAAATCTGCTTCACTAAGCTCAGCACCGAGTGTTCTGCATGACAAAGAGAAAAGCATAGCTGATAATTTAAAATGGGATGAAGTGCCTGTGCACAAAAAGCAGGGGAGCTTACTAAACTAAAGCCTAGATTCCTTAAGTGGTGTGAACCACAAGTATTAACTGGTACTGAAGCAAAAACGTTAATGGGACACTTTAAGGGGTCATTCACCTTGAGATTCATTTTTAGTTTGATGTACAGAGTGATATTCTGACACAAATTGCAATTGTTTTTTTTTTTTTTTGTTTTTTTTTTTATTCATTTGTGTTTTTTTAATTATTTAGCTTTTTATTCAACAACTCTCCAGTCTGCAGTTTCAGCAATCTGGTTGTAAGGGTCCAAATTACCCTAGCAACCATGCATTATTTCAATATGGACAGGAGAGGCCTAAATAGTAAGACGAGTTACAAAAAGTAGCACTAACAATGAATCTGTAGCTTACAGAGCATTTGTTTTTTAATTGGGGTCAGTGGAAAGAGTCAGAAGAGGCCAAATAATTCAAAAAGAAAAAATGAAGGCCAATTGAAAAGTTTCTAAGAACAGGAGGGCAATGTATAACAAACTAAAAGTTAACTTGAAGGTGATCCACCCCTTTAATGTTAAAATGCTGGTTAAAGGAGAACCAAACCCTTTTTATTAAAATCCCCTACCCTACCTAGACCCCCCTACGCTACATAGACCCCCCCTGCTCTCCCCCAACCTAGTTGCTACCCTGTGTAAATGCCCTTAACTTTTTACTTAGCCATTGTGGCAGATTCAGGGCATCAGAGTTCACGTGCGCCATCTTCTTCTCTTCGGTAATCTTCGGGAAGAGAGTGGTGCAATCTGCCAGTCCTGAACAACTGTGCATGCACCGAAGTGCCAGAAGAAGACCCAAAGATTACCAAATAGAAGAAGATGGCACCCATAAACATATTAATTTTTGTCTCAAGGTAAAATCAGCACCAAATATTAATCATTGCCTAAAAGATTACAGGGGGGTTTCAAATAAAGTTTGAGAGAGTCATTTAAATCCCCCTCACTTATGTCAGTTATTATTTAAATCTACATTGGCAGTATTTCACTAAGGAAGTCAGCCCTTATGTGAAGATTTTCACCTCCAGTTGCAAGAAGATCATCAATAAGCACTACTTTCTGTCCGGGCTCCACCACATCGCACTGTATTTCCAACTAAGCCTAAAAGAATGAGATTGACAAATGATTGGTTCTGGACCCAGATGTTAACTGTCACTCACCACATCTTTACACCCTGATACAGGATTATAAATTTGCAATATAAAAATATACTATGCAGTCTTCCATATGACTTTCACTATATATTTTTGCAATATCTAAAGTTCCAGAACATGTTTATTGCTGGAATACAAGTCCTAGCTTCCTTGTCCTAAGCAGATACAGTATCTTTTGGTAGCATTTCGTTTATCTGACTTTGTATTTTGCCTCTCTCAAACCTGCAACTTAAAGGGCATGTAAAGTCTAAAATAGAATAAGGCTAGAAATGCTGTGTTGTATACTAAATATAAACATGAACTTACTGCTCCACAAGCCTATAATTTATGCCTTCAAAGTTGGCTACAGCGGGTCACTTTGTTAAACATCTTTGCAAGACTGAGACTGTGCACATGCTCAGTGTGGTCTGGGCTGCTTAGGGATAATCATAAACAAAGCTGCTTGAGTTCTGCATGGCTGGGAAGTAAGGCGGGGGCTCCCCCTGCTGTTCATAAGTATGATTGTTTCTCTGCTCAGCAGTTAGGGACCATCTGACAATTGCTATCCACAGCAGTAAATGAAGGGAGAATTTCACTGCATACAGTCACGTTTCTTATAAAAAGGGTACAAATTTTTTAATTAAAGCATATTGGAGACAGGTTACTTTTTCATTAAAGAAAGTAAAAATGGGATTTTATTTTTTTGCCTTTACATGCCCTTTAAACAGCTATCTGGTCATCACAGTCACCCTGAACTCAATGGTTCAATTCCAAACTTTTGTTTTGTGCCCATGGAATCAGTAACCAACATATATAAAAAACAAATAGATCAAGGGCAGCCTTGAGGAGTATGCTTTGGAGCAAATACCTACAGGTAAATACTGACCCAATTATCTCAAGTAGTGGGGTGCCATGGAGCAGCAGTCTCGCAAGCAAATATTCTGCAAGGGATTTTCTGAATGAGCAAACTGTGGAATAAACAGGAGGTTACCTTTCCATATCCTGGACCTAGAATGTATGAAACAGACTCAGTGGGGCCAGGCAATTTCCCTTCTTCCTTATTAACAAAATCGAATATTGAATCTCTGAGCCAGCGATGGACCAAGTACATTCATTTTATTTATGAAAACAAATGTTCATTTATTACAAAAAATCATAATGTTTTCTGCTAACTTAGATCAATATAGATCAATGTACTGTACAACTATGCTGGGTATCGGCTAAATAAACAGGGCTTGAACTGAAAATGTGTTCTGCCCATTCTTTTCATTTACAAAGTCCAAACAAATATTTTAATTACTGTATAATGCGCCAATAGATGACTGCTTTGTTTTTACCCATAGTATCTCCTCTACATAAACACAACTCTCGCTGGTCTTAAAGGCCACCTGTCACCTGAATTTATTTCCCCCACCAGAGGTGTGGGCTAATAGAGCCAGCACTCCAGTTGGGGGAAACAACAGTATTTTATTCAAAAAATGTTGCCCCTGCCAGAGCTAGGCCACCTGCTCCAGGAGGAGCTGGCCATGTATGCATGGAGATGTATGCGCATAAAGTTCCACAAATTGCTCAATATGCACAGGTGTCATATGTCAGATCCATGCGTATAATGAGTAAGCTGTGAGACACACTCATTGTTTGCATGCGCCCTATACAACATGGCATCACGAGTGGCGAGGGCTATTTAAAAAAACAAATAATAATAATTTGTTTCCTCCAACCGGAGTGCAGGTTCTATTAGCCCACACCTCTGGTGGGAGAAAAGAATTCAGGTGACAGGTGTACTTTAATCTCCTGCCCTTGTCATCGGCTTAAAGTTAAGAAGGTTTTCATTATAAAGAGTTTCTATGATACTTTAACTATCTCCTCCTCCTCCCATAAATGTCAAAAAGATTTGATTGAAAATATCAGGTAATCTGAAAAGAACTATTTCAAGCAATGAGATAATTGCTTTATATTTGTGTTTGAAAAATGAATGTAACCCCAGTTTTGCCAAGCAATAAATGATTTAGAAACTTCTGGGGCTTGCCCTCCCAATGCGTTGTATGATTGGCAGAATAACATTTTATAGGATACATATTAATTGTATTAGATAACCCTGGAACAATATCAGGGTGACAGTTGTAAGAGTGTTTATATTAGGGATGTACCGAATCCACCATTTTGGATTCAGCCGAACCCCCAAATCCTTCACGAACGATTCAGCCGAATACCGACCAAATCCTAATTTGAATATGCAAATTAGGGATGGGAAGGCAAAAAATTTTTACTTCCTTGTTTTGTGACAAAAAGTCATGCAATTTCCCTCCCCGCCTCTAATTTGCATATGCTGAATCCTGGCTGAAATCCAAACTGAATCCTGGATTCAGTGCATCCCCAGTTTATATGTATCCATAAGCTTATCCCTACCACATGTTAGATATAAAGGAGGGTCCTGGACTAAAACAGGATGATATTATGCCAACATAAAAGCCAAATTATATATAAAATCATGGCATTGGTTCTACGTTCAACCCACGGCAGACACATCTTTCCCCACGCAAACAAGGACGCACATTGAACTATATTGCGATGTGCAAGCTAGCAGCACTATGCTGAACACAAGACGAGCTCAAGTATTATTTTTCCAACTCCTGATCCTACAGCTGCCCCAACGAGCCTCACCTTTGGATTCAGTGGTCCTGTCTTACCTAAAGCAGATTCCAGGGGAAGGAAAGTTGGGAAAAGCTTGAACCGCTCAGCGTGTAATGGCTTCCTTCTCCTGATCAGACACCCACCATTCCGCTGCTCCTGTCAGAAGACGTTCCTTGTGTGGAAGCCACGAGGGGCGTGAGAATGGGCAGAACCATCTAGATATGCCCCCTAGCTGTAAATGTTATGGCCTCGCCCATTTTACACCAGTCTGGGCAAGAGGGAGAGGCTGTGAGTTAGGGAACTATGTGTGCTTAATATGCGACAGCATTGGGTACATATCGCTTGAGCTGTGTGAATTGATAATGAATGGGGAAGTGCCATTGTTATGGACAGAAAGGACTTTTGTTGTGGCACAGGCCGTCATGGTCATAGGAGTCTCAATGAAAAGGCAGCAAAAGTATGAATATAAGGTATACTATTATAGTTACTGTGAGAATGTTATGCAGCTGTGGTATTGTAACTCTTAGCTAGGCTTCACACCCCACAATGATGAGAGACACCCCCATATTTAACACCTGCCCTGTATGGGGTGAAAGACTGTGATTTAGGTATATACTATATATTTTGTACCAACCTCTGAATAATGTTATGATATATGTATTGTACCAGGCTTGTTGCTTTAGGCACTGAGGCTGATGAAATTCTGGTATATTTAAACAAGCAATATATATATATAATAGAGTGAATGACTATGGTTCTGGTACCAATTTGGCTCATTATGTTCTTCTAGCCAGGGCCAGATTTCAACCCAAAGCACCCTAGGCCACTCATACGTAATAACTCTTACCCCTACTCCACGCTGCTGCAGGTCACTAATTGCCGGCACTGGGACTGAACAGGCAGGAGACTCAATCAACTATCAACCTCTCCCACCCAATTTAGATGTGGTTAGTGGACAGCTTGCCATCCTAGGCCCAGGCCTTTGTTGTCTGGCCACAAATCCAGGCCTGGTGCTAGCCATGTCTACCAATCAACCACCACTCTCATGAATATAACAATATGGAGAGCGTTATGGAGACTTTTATTAAAAAGCAAAAGAGATTAGCTATCCCTGAGAGTCAGGAGGGAAGCCATTATGACCCTCGGTGCTATAAAATCACCAAGTATGAGAGCAACCGGCAAGGGACCTGCAGCAGTGCAGTTGTACTGGATCCATGGAGCACCTTTGGAAACCTGAAGCCAGATACACTGCAGAACTTCATGGGTTTAATAAGAGCCTGGAAGAGGACTTCGCACTTAACAACTTTTTAGGAAATCACAGCGACATTGATTAAACATCTTGGAGGGAAGTCATCACCACCATGATTATTGCACACAGGGCCTTTAGACTGGACTTTGAGACCCTGTGTCTTGCTATCAACTACCTGGAAAGGTTTCTGGCCTGCACTCCCCTAAAAGCTGCCAGCCTGAAGGTCATAGGTGCCACTTGTCTTTATTTGGCCTGCAAGGTAATGGAGAAGAGTCTCCCTAAAATGGATATGTTTCTATTGCTATTCTGTGGTGATGGATTCACAGCTCCCTTAATGTACTATTTTGAAAAATTGGTATTAAGGAGTTTGTGTTTCCGTCTAAGGGCTCCCACCATCGAGTATTTCCTGGAACACTTTTCCCTTAGAAGAGTGTCCTACAAGGAATGTCCAGCTGCCAAAATCAACAGAGCAGCCAATGCCTTCACTGCTGCTAGAGGCATTGCAGCACTGAGCATGACAAGGTATGGATTCCATTCCTACCCACCATCTCTCCTAGCTCAGTGCTGCCTTAGAGTTGCAGACCAAATATTGCAATATGACACCTGGAATAGAGCGCACCCTAGAGACTGTTCAGGCCCCTTATGACAGGAGTGCATGGGTAAAATCACCCACCTGGTATCATCCAACAACATCTTCTTGTGCAAGGTTATGCCAGGTGTGTTTCCAGAAACCTTTCCAGACTTGGTTCCACCACTAACCAAGAATCCCAGCAAAGCAAACATCTAAGAAAGAGGCTCTTCCCAAAAGTCATCAGGAGATCAGTGTCAGTAACATGGAGAGGAAGCAGCTCATGGTGATTGGAGGAGGTGGTGGCTTTGAGATCTGGTCATGCTCAGGATGTAGCAGGTAGGAGTATTGTGATGTTACATTTACCCTTAAATACACTAATAATAGCAGCAGGTATCTTTATATACGCCTACATGTACACATTCTCATATAGTGCTGGCTCACTTCTGGTCTATGCCTCACTGTAGAACCAGTTCCTATATTCACTCCTATGTAGAAGAGGAGACTGGTGCAGGCTGGAAAGGCAGTGGCTGATATCAGAGATGCACTGAGAAATGCTGGCACATAACCCCAATAATTCCCATTTTCTCTATTTGTTACAGATATTTGTCAGGAGATCAGCCAGCAAGATCAACAGAGGAAGAACAGCACCCAGTGAACAGCATCTTCCAATGTACCATCTACAGAGCACCAAGGACTGCTGTGACTGAATTATAACCTGACAGACTTCTTTTCTCCCAGTACAGGTAGATTTACCATCAGATGGCATATATACTGTACATGGGCCTTACAGCCACTAGGAGGCCTCTGTATTCCTCTCCCGTCCATCTGTCGTGCTGCAGGTGCGGGGGTCTGCAGGCCACCGAGGAGGCAAATGGAAAGGAGAGGAATGCAGCCATATTCTTGTCCAGCAAGATCAGGGGCATAGATCCTGGGAGCAAATCCGATCGCCGTTAAGGGGTCAGGAAGGAATTTTTACCTCTAGTGAAGCAGATTGGCCTAAGCTTTTCAGAGTTTTTTTTTGCCTTCCTCAGGATCAGAGGGCTCCCTACCCAGCTGTGGCTCTCCAGCCTCTCCATAAGGAGTTTACTTAGAAGCCGCAGGTGGGAGCGAACCCATTTACAGACCCCACTTTCCATCTTATTTATCTATTAATAAATCTGTGATTTCACAGGTTAAGTCCAAACCAGTTGTTTGTGTCATTTTTGTGGGGCTATGGGGACTACAGGTATAGTTCTTACTTTCAATACACTGTTGGGTCCCAAGGTTGATGTTAGAACACTATTGCCTGGCCATCTTAATTCTAGAAAAGTAATGGGCAGCATTTTATGGGGAACCTTAAAGAGAAAACTTAATCTGAGAGCAGAGGGATGGGTACAGGGCTGCTGGGGAGAGCAGAGGGATAGGTACAGGGCTACTGGGGGAGAGCAGATGGCTAGGTACAGGGCTACTAGGGAGAGCAGAGGGAGAGGCACAGGGCTGCTTGTGGGATGTGGAGGGATAGGTACAGGGCTACTGGGGGAGAGCAGAGGGATAGGTACAGGGCTGCTAAGGGGAAGCAGAGGGATACTGTAGGTACAGGTCTGCTGGGGGAAGCAGAGGGGTAGGTACAGGACTGTTGGGGGAAGCAGAGGGCTAGATACAGGGCTGCTAGTGGGAAGCAGAGGGATACTGTAGTTACAGGGCTGGTGGGCGGGAAGCAGAGGGATAGGTACATGACTGCAGGGGGAAGCATAGGAATAGGAACAGGGCTGCTGGGGGAGAGAAGGGGATCCATACAGGACTGCTGGGGGAAAGCAGAGGGATAGGCACAGGGCTTCTGGGGGAGAGCAGAGGGATACATATAGGGCTGTTGAGGGATCAGAGGGATATGTTTGAAGGTATAGTCTTTGCACGTGTAGCAAACAATTCTTGCTTTCATCCTAAATATCCAGCAGAACTAAATTTGAACAGCTCTAGACAAATGAACAATACAATTTCTTTGTTCAAAATGCATTTTTTAAAACAGGTATAGGATTTAGTCTTTGGTTGAATCCAAAAATTATAGATTTGGTGCATCACTAGTCTATTCCCTTTTTCCCTAGTGATATAAACCGGTAACTTTTTTTCCCAAGGCTGGTTCTCAGAGACAATTACTAAAGGAGAAAAACGAAGTTATGAGGTGAAATTTACTCACCTTCTATTCACCTTCTATCCTCCCTTGGGCACACACAGTAGAGCAGTAGAGTAGAACTTCTGGTTTATGAGAATATGACTCTGACTCTTTGGACATTTGGAACATTGGCAAAAACCAACTGGACTCCTCTCCCACTTCCTAATAAATTGGCCTCCTGATGCTATTTAATGCCCCCATATTTCATTTCAAATGGAACACCCTGTAAACAGTTCCATTCTATAGATGCAAAAGTAGGATTTGTTTTCTGGTAACTTAAAGGCAGAACAATACTAAAATTAATTTTTATCTTAATCTGAAAAAGAGCCAAACATTTCCAATCACAGCCAACAGCCCAATATATAAACATACAAACACAACATGGACACATTGATGTAGCTGCATCTCTGTGGCTTCAACAGGGTATACTTTGAAATTTTACAGGGGTTGTAATCTCTTCCTGTGCATTCACTTTAATGTTCTGACTTTAGGTTCAGGTAACTAGCCACAGGGCACTATGGGTACAACTGTACAGAAGAGCACAGGTGCACAAAGGAAGTCTCACTAACGCATTCCAATCTGCTCAGGTCTCCCACCACTTAGCCCCCCCCTTGCACCCATTGCAATTGGGCTCTCTAATTGAACCCATTCCCATTTAAAATTCAGAATTTAGGTTCTCAAAGGTACCAGGAGTTGCATTTTTGCTGCTGCCATCTAAAGAGCAGCTCCCCTGTAGTCAGCAACACCTAGCCCCAAGGATAATAAGGCTGCAATTCTCCATTTAAAGAATTGCAGCCTTCTTTGTCATTAAATAACACAATGTTGACCTTGCCCAAGTTGAAAAGATGTCCCTTGGGCAGATCTGTTTGTGACCAGCTTTCAGAGGATTTTTACACATCTGCATAAAGTCATCACCTGGGCCCAGTTTGAATAATTGCCTTCCCTTTTCATATAAGGTTACCACCTTTTGTGGAAAAAAATACCGGCCTTCCTATATATTTATCTTTGTTCCGTATTAATAACATTGGGATCAACTATCATTTTTACAGGCCAGGCCGGTAAAATACCAGCCAGGTGGATACCCTATTCCCCTTATTAATTTAACCGCCCATCTCTATCTTCTGTCTATTTCTGGAATTGGAGCAACAGATTAATATTTTATAACCCTTACAGGCTCACATTGATGCTATAGCGCAAACAACCCAGCACAGCTACACTGTGGGGGGGGGGCATATTAAAAATTCTGTTTGGTTTAAGGTGTAAGATCTGGAGTGATGAAAGTTTCCCAACTCTAGTCTGGTATCTGCAAAGATTCACCTCTCAGTCTGATTAAAATTATTCATTGCATGCATGGGCGTCCACTGAAGAATGTCCGGGGGGGGGCAAGGAAGAAAAATTATTACACAAATTACTTGTACCCTTATTTTGGTTTCCACACAAACCTCACAACAGCTTTTCTATAAATATATAAAGTAGTAACTGTTGCACATGTATAACATTGTCATTCTATTACTGACACAAACTCCTTGTTTGCCAGAACAGCACTTGGTATTTTCTACTTTCTCAGCACAATTACTAGCCAGTGGTTTGTAGAATTTTATTCCCTCTAGAGTTCTAGTTACAGCTGGATACATACAGTGAAGCCTCCATTTTACATACCCTAATTTTAAGTTTTTCCATATGTTATACCATTTTTGTGGTCCCACCAATATCTAATGCATGATACATTTCCCTGATTTTACATCTGTTTTTTTCTGCTCCCCTGAAAAATGTAAAATGGGGGTTCTACTGTACATAAAGTAGAGTAACAACAGCAGGGTGAGGTTGTGGAAAATGTCACTAGTAAAGAATCTATGTTTATACATTATATTTCAGTCTAGGGGAAAGCTGCTTTGTTCCCAGAGTGGCAGAAGGGTTAAAAGATAAGAGTCATCCAAAAATAAACGAGGTGGATACAGGACAGGAGATGGGGATGAGGTGCAAAATATATATGATAATATTATAGAGACAGTAGAACCCCCATTTCACGTTTTTCAGGGGACCAGGAATAAATTATGTAAATTTGTGAAATGACACACAGTTGTATTCTTTCGAAATGTACCCCCCTGTGTAAACTATACCTTTTTATCTATATCCTTTTTATTGTAAACCCATCTACTAGATGAATTTAAACCATAACTGTATAAAACAGGAGGTGGTATGCTGAGTGCTTTTAATGGAGTGATTTATTTTATATCTATTATAAAGGGAGAAATGTTTTTTTTTTCAAAAAGCCTTCTGCATTGAAATACGTTTTTCAAAAGAGGAAATTGATTTTTTATATTTATTTTTGAAATCTGACATGGGGCATATTGTCAGTTTCCCAGGTGCCCCCAATCACGTGACTTGTGCTCTTCAGTCACTTTGGTAACCGGATAACAGCTCCCTGGTAGATATAAGAACAGTACTCAGTTGTAAAAAGCCATGTCCCACTGCGACTCAGTTACATTGAGTAGGAGAACCAACAGCCTGCCTGAAAGCAGTTCCATCCTAAAGTGCTGGCTCTTTCTGAAAGCACATGACCAGGCAAAATGACCTGAGATGGCTGCCTACACACCAATATTACAACTATAAAAAATACACTTGTTAGAAAATAAAATTTACATGGTAGTGGGAATCATTTGCAATGTAAACAGTGTAATTTAGAAACCATGAAAATCCTGACAGAATCACTTTAAGTATCTTTATGGTTTATTTCATGTATATTATTCCTTGTAATGAAAGATATCAATACTGAAGCATGATGCGATAACAATCGTCTGAATGGTAAGATCAGTAATGTAACATTTGTTATCCTTATATATTAAAAGAGAATTTAAGTTATTTCTTACAAAAGCTAAAACGTTAACACAACTTTTGTCTTTTTCTTAACAAAAGACATCATAAAGCATCATTATGCAACAGGACTAATGCATAGAATATTAACACAGTTGTACATGTATTGTGTTAATCTTCCTAACAAGGTAGACAAAAAAATGGAGTCTTTTAGGTTTACTCTCTCTTGCAGATCTTCCCACAGTCTCTCAGCTGTATCAAAAGTCTCCAAAAGAATGTATAAAGATCAGGGCCTATGGCGGTAGAGAAAACAGAAACCAAAATAGTACAGTATGTTTAAATATTGCGAGAACACCCGTGTCAATAATAGCTGATTAAAGTGTGTTTTCCCTTTTAAACTTTCCACTTCCACTAGTAATGTACATGGTTAATTCTTTACATTCAATCCGTTACCACCACCATTTGGCTAAATTTTCTACTCACGAGCCGAAAATTTTATAAATTGCCCGTAGTTTTTAGCAGATCTCACTCTCCTCTTGGGTCCGCTTTTGTGCTCCAATGGAGAGAAATACAATCCAGAATAGTCTAACATCATTTATTAAGTTAAAATACTTTAAAACCAATTGTACTCAAACTTGGTTGTTTGAAGTCAGTCAGACAAAAATGCACAAGTCTTACAGGCTGTTAGCTCCTCTAGAGAGACCCTGCCTGACGCGTTTTGTTGAACCAATCAGCTTCCTCAGAGGCATGCTGTTCAAACTACATGTTCCCTTTTAAGAACCACACAATTGGTTGCCTTTGTAACCACAAGCACTCAAACTATTGCGCTCCAGTACTTGCTTCCAAAGCCTGTCTTTTGCCCTATGTCATTTCCGGGCAGGGGCGCTTTGCCAATGAGGCGAGTTGAGGCTGTTCGCCTCAGGCGGCAGTGCCCCACTAGGTACCAGGGGCAGCAAAAATGCGCTCCTGTTACTTTAAGAGCCGAATTTCTGGCTCTTCTAGCACAGAGAGCACAGTTAGGCTCTTTGCGCTAGCGTACTGCCCCTCTCTGCCGCTCTCGTGGACCCCCCCCGGACCCCCTCAGGCGCAAAAGGGTAAGCGCACGGGGGAGAGGGGGGGGGCGGCGTCTCCGGTCTTCATATAGAGCAGGTTTCCATGGCTACCATTTGTCACTGAGCTTTATAAATAAGTTCTTTAGTCATTTAAAAGCTTTTGATCAATGAAAATCATTCTCAATTACTTGCTATTGGATTTGTATTTTGTTTTTCTTATTTCTTATGTTTTTGGGTAATCCATTAATATGCATTAAACAATGTTAAAACCAGTATTTCTGTCTCTCAGGCCTGGATTTGTGGAGAGGCCACCAAGGCCCAGGCCTAGGGCGGCAGAATTTTAGGGGGTGGCATGAAGCCCAGCCACACCCACATTGGTTCAGAAACACTGGGGATGCACAGGAGATACAATTGTTTTTTTTAATTTCCCTCGCGCCAATTCCCAATTATGAATGTGAGTGGATAAAAGGGAGGGGATGGGGGCAATGAACGACAGTGGGCCTAGGGGCACCTGCTATGTATGTCCGGCCCTGCTGACTCTATCTTGAAGTTGAAGCTATATGAAACTTTACTGCTTATAAAAGCTCATCTTTTAAAACTATTTGAACGAACAAGAAGAACATATGTGAGATAAGCCATAGAGATATCAACAATCATTAGGAAGGAACTAAGTACGTATTTACAAAGCTTACCCCCACAACTGGCCCTCTAATGGTGATCTTATGCCTTTAAATATGGAAGCCCTGTGACAGAGACCAATTCCCAGTTCAGAAGACACTTAACCCAAGAAATGCTACCATGCCTGTCCTTTAAAAAGTGACCAGTGTAAAAGTGATCAGTTTGTGGTTTACCTCGATGTGGTGTGGTGTATTGTCAATTTTATTTTGTAACTGAAAACCCCTGTTAAGTACTTATAGATACTAAATTACTAGTGAAACAGTGAGCCAGGAAATGTATAGTTTTTAGCTAATATGGCCAGATTAGTTGCACATCCATTGTATTGCATATTTTATTTATGTGCTGCCACAACACCCTCTTTTGTGTAGTTTACAAAGGTCCAATAATCGAGGATTAGAGCACCAAAATATGCAAAACTGTACCCCTTAGAGCTCATTAATTCAGCATTTGCTTGTGGGGCATTACAAATCTAAAATGAGGTGCACAGTACAGCACTAGTGGACACAAGGTTGTCCTATCTTTACCTCTTACCACAGGGCAGGTTGTAAGGACAAGGCCCCTTAGCACCCTGTGACTGTTAATGCATCCTAATTTGCACAATGTGCAAGTTAAGAGGGAGGATGAGGGACACCTATGTGCCTCCCCCAGCCTGATCCTTATGAATACAAAGTTGCTGAGTGCCAGCAGCTATGTATTCATGAAGAGGACACATCTTTGCACTCCATTCTGCAGAGCAAAGATCTGTGCATCCCTCCTGCACCGTTCCCTGCGCTTTGTAAATAACCCCTACAAAATGAAACACATGAGGCCAGATAAGGGTGCATTAATCAATCATATAAATTATGGAAGTCATAAGCCACTGAGTAGAATGGATGCCATAAAATCCAGCTGAACAGCTGTGTTCTACAATTGTACTGTATTGCCCACTAGATGGTACTCTATGACCATTTCAATTCAATATTATTCCATTCAAGCACAGGCATAACTGATCTAGAAACAGATTATGCACACTATACCAACTCCAAAAAAACGATATGTAAAAATGTTTTACATAAATACTGCTGGCCAAATGGCCAATCACAGCACTTATTTGGCACCCCAAGAACATTTTTCATGCTTGTGTTGCTCCCCAACTCCTTTTACTTCTGAATGTTGCTCACAGATTCAAAAGGTTGGGGATCCTTGATGTAGAGAGTGATATTCTAATACAATTTGCAAATTTTTATTATTTATTATTTGTGGTTTTGAGTTATTTAGCTTTTATTCAGCAGCACTTCAGTATACAATATCAGCAATCTGGTTGCTAGGGTCTGAATTACCCCAGAAACCATGTATTGATTTGAATAAGAGACTGGAATATAAATAGGGGAGGGCCTGAATAGAAAGACGAGTAATAAAATGTAGCAATAACAATACATTTGTAGCCTCAGAAAGTATTTGTTTTTAGAGTCAGACGGAAAAGGCAAATAATTCAAAAACTATAAAAAATAAAGAACGAAGAACAATGGGAAAACTTGCTTAGAATCGACCATTCTATAACATACTAAAAGTTAACTTAAAGGTGAACACCCCTTTAAGATGCTGTTTTCCCAGGTGCTGCTGGACCACAGTGGAAATCCTGCATCCTCATACTCGGTACTTGCACAAAAATACCAACATGCAGGAAAAAAAAGATATGAGCCACTGAACTGATACAAGCCTAGATTATTTGGTATTAGAGGGAAACGATTTCTGCCCACGTATTACTTATAATACAAACATGCACAGACGGTAGACCACAGGTACACAGGATTTCATTCATAATTAAAAAAAAATGGTGGATCATATGTAGACAAGTGACAAAATATTAGACAATACACTAGTGCTGAACACAAGAAACATGGATTGCTTTGGGAGATCCTCCTTTCTCTGTGAGTTAATAGACAGTCCCCTGGGCCAGGAACACAGGTGTGCAGTGTACTTGCTTCATTTACTCTAATTGCCCCTTTGGAGGTTCCGGTGTTTGGAGCAGCTGTGATACATGTCACCAAGGTCACATTCCTGATTCTAAGAATACCTGTGGGACGGCGAATCTGGCTGCATGTCACATAGCACAGACTGTATGCCAAGGGTCCCACTCATACCTGCCTGATGACTTTCACCAGAAAATGAGGGCAATTCGACTGACTGAATACAAGAAGTCAGCAAACAAGCAATGGGAAGTCGGCCCCTTTCCCAGCTAATACCTTTTATCTGTCATTATGCCGCAAAATCCGTTGTTACCACTACATAAGCAAGAGAAATAGTATAGCCACTGACTTCTCTCTAGGGTCTTTTTCCCAGGTGGAACAGGAGAGGGTTAATACTTTGTTCTACTTGCACATATGTTGTTACTCCAGTAATATTCTGCCCTGGACAAAAATTTATTCCCTGCAGTGATATCATTATATATATTAGGCACATATTTACACAATACATACATGTTTAAGGAGTAAAGTTATGTTGTTACTGGTGACAGTTACATGTACAGAGGAACAGGTGTAGTGCATTGCTCCGACTGGGGTAGACCATCTACCATCTTAAATATAGTGAATTATACCCTTTAGATTTAAAGTAGAGGGCGCTGTGCTGTAATATTCATCAGCAGTAACATGCAGAGTGCTATGAATTCATAGCCCAGCTAAGAATTTAATTTCAGAGAGAATGGATAAGTTGCACATCATCTCAAAACAACACACAGAGCATGGCTGGACACACCTTTTAAAGGAAAACTATACCCCCAAACAATGTAGGTCTTTATAAAAAGATATTGCAGAAAACAGCTCATGTGTAAAACCCTGCTTCATGTAAACAAACCATTTTCATAATAATATATATTTCTAGTAGTATGTGCCATTGGGTAATCATAAACAGAAAATCTGTTGCTAAAGTGTTCATTTTGGGTGTATAGTTTTCCTTTAACAAATTAACAATTATCTGTTTTCTAATCTCGTATGTTTACTACATACTCAAATTATGAGTACAGCTTTCTTCTATAGTCTTGTTACAGAGCATGACACTCTCTCTCTCTCTCTCTCTCTCTCTCTCTCTCTCTCTCTCTCTCGCATTTTCCCTTTCACAGCCTGCTCCAGGAAAGAGCAGATGAGGTCTCAATGAGATTCACATCTTGGCCCCTGGAGATAAATTGCTCCATTGATTCTGTGTCAGTATGAAGACTTATCCAGACAGATCTCACATTATCCTCTGGAGCATTTTACGATTTATACAATAGGCCTAATCAACAGAGTGGAGTGATGGGCACACGCGCACAGATCAGCCCAGAATCCTGTACTCTTTAACAACTTGCTCAGATATGATAAAAAAAAGATCAAAGAAATACCCGGCAGTTTGCTTTGCAAATTCTGTTGCAAAGGAACAAGGAGCAATCTGGAGCATTTCACCCATTGCATTTTTCCCACATAAAAGGCAATAGGCATAGGTATGATATCTCCACTAGTTAAATATACAAAGTACTCACCATTGATATGAATGGAAGCTGTCGGTTCTGTTTCAGCATTGATGGATTTTGGGGCTGAATAAGCACATCTTATTATTTTTGTTGCAAAAAAGGCATGTAATTTATCCTCTGACTGAAATACCCTATAGAAAACTTATAAAAAGCAATGATAGTACGGTGTTAGTACAGATTGCTGGTCAGTGGTTCTGTTTAGACGGCTGTTTTAGATCAAAGCTAAGATATAAGAGACAGGCCCATATTAAACTACTGGATAGCTGCAGCAAAGGCTACAATTCACCTGGGACAGTTCCACCCATGAGTTACTCCAAGTCCAGTAATGAGCCTTGTGCTGTCCTAGTCTGACTGCCATCAGCTCGTTGTCACGGTAATAGAATATTGGTCTGTAGAGAGAGAGAGAGAGATAATGAGATAGAACTCCCTTCTGAGTAGACTTGCATTAAATGAACAGTAACACCAAAAAATCAAAGTGCCTTAAACAAATGAAAATATAATGTACTGTTGCCCTGCACTGGTAAAACTGGTGTGTTTGCTTCAGAAACACAACTACCTTTTATGCAAACAAGCTGCTGTGTAGCCATGGGGGCAGCCATTCAAAGCTGAAAAAGGAGAAAAGGCACAGGATACACAGCAGATAACAGATATGCTCTGTAGTTATATAATGGGATTGTTTAGTACTTATCTGTTATCTGCTGTTAGGGTTGCCACCTTTAATGAAAAAAATAACCGGCCGTGGGGGGCAGGTAGAAAAAGGAGGCGGACCATGATGCAAAAAGGGCCGGGCTACGCAGCGCAACGCAAAAAGGGGCGGAGCAACATCGTGGCGATGCGAAGAAGACTACAAAAAAGGTATGTTCTGCGCAGATGGGGGCAGGCCGAGGGCTTTTTTTTTAAAGGATATTACAAATTACCGGCAACTGCATTGCCGGTAAATTTGTAATACCGGCCGGGTGGCAACCCTATCTGCTGTGTATCCTGTGCTTGAATGACTCACACAGCAGCTTGTTTATATACATTATAGTAGTGTTTCTGAAGCAAACACACCAGTTTTACCAGAGCAGGGTAACTATACATTATATTGTTAATTCTTTAAATCACTTAAATTTTTTGGTGTTACTGTTGCTTTAACTCCTACAAAGATCGACATCAGTAACCTGATTACAGATTGTGTCTCAATCTAAAATAAGATGCAGAATGAGTGATGAATTTAAGAGCGTACTTGCTTGCAGCATTGTTAACTTTGGAGGCTGATAATGAAATAAAAGACGAGCAAATGCTGATCGGGTAGGTTAAAAAAGGCCATTGGATCACGGACAACAAAGGTTTGTTGATGCAGTCCTCGGTCCAACCACCTGTAATCTCGATGTTATTATCTGATCGTTGGGCCCTAGGATACAGGATCGGATCAGCTCGATATCACCCACCACGAGGTCACCAAACGAGCGGATCTCTGCATGCATGGCCATCTTAAAAGTACTATGACCAAATAGATTTTTGTGTTTGTGCTGAACTCTGGGTTACCACCAACAAAATGCTAATGTGCAGGCTGTTCTCTTTGATCACTAGGATCACTGATGACAGGTCGATGCCATCAATAGTTCTATCTTTTAGAAACTCTAGTCCTGCAAGTAATATGCTGGTGGTGAAGAGATCCATGATACTGCCCGCTGATACCTATAGTAAAAAAAAAACAAAGTATAATATCCCAAGCGCATTACAATACAATACAATTCGAGGTGGAAAAATAGAAAGAGCTGAATTCAGTAATGCTAAGGTTTTGCAAACATTGAAATAAATTTTTTATCATTTAAAAAGTCTCCGTGATCTGAACTGATAAGTTTTTCCAAGCTATTCCCATCTGTGGAACACACAGGAGGATATTCAGAAAAATACAGTGTTTATGTGATGTTCCTTATATTTTCAATTTTATAAAGAACATACAGAATAAAATGTAGTATGGAAGATCTAAATATCTAAAAAACCTTTAAAAAAAATCACACCTGAAATGGTTGAAAACACAAGCATTGACTAAGAATTTTCATGATTTTCTTGTTATTTTTGGCATTAATTTGGGGCAACATAAGTGTATTTATAAAAAAAAACATACTGGAAATGAACCTTGCAACCTTTTTTAATTCAACTTTATATTTTGGAATTCCCCTGATTGAGTTAATATTCCCAGCTGACTGTTCCAGTATATAACATCCATAAATGATACATAATAATGCAGCTGCAGACCAGTGCCTGTGAATTTGGGATATTTTAGCACATAGTTCTCCAACTGGCCCTCATTCTACCTCTATGGACTTTGTAGATTACTTTTTTGTGACATCACAATTTTATTATGTTTTGGCCTTCAAACATGTCTGCAGTTAGGTTGTGAGCTACAACATGGAGGAAGTTGGGCAGCTCTCCTTTAATAAGTTAATTTCTGGAGATTACAGAAGAACTAGAGAGCTGCTACTATACATTATGCCTATAACTGCATACAGCCTTTCCAACAAACCTTGCAGGCAAAGGTTCCTTCACCTATTTTGTATTCCTGAGACAATGAACATTTTATAAGGAGCTGCCAGTAGTAGAAGGAATAAACTGGGCCAGCAGTTCAGATATGGGCCCTACCAGTAAGGCACAGACATACCGATCTACACAGGAAGCTCCTTCTGACTTTTCCCTTCTCTAAGGCACAAGGACATGTGATTGGCTATTGTTAGCCCCTATGTGGACTGGCAGCCTACCGGGAGACCACTGGAGAGCAACATGTTGCTCACAAACTACTGGTTGGGGACCACTGATATAGAACATGCTGCTATGGAGCTATGCTGACCACTATCACCCCCAAAGGAGAACATTACTCAAAAACATTCTCACAAAAAAATTCCTTGAATCTGTTCCTGACATTCAAGAAGGTTTTATAAAATAGAAAAAATATCTGCTGGGAATCCAATCCAGTTCAGATAACAGATAACTCAGTAGATTAACCCTGACTGGGCACCTGGTTAAACACCCCATTATACATGTATACAGGCACTGAACTTTTCTAAATGTAAGGCCACAGTAAATAAATAGTAAATGTCTGAAAGGTTATGTAACAATATGTACTATACACAGATTGTTTGTGTCTTATGGTAAATAAGTAATGCAACAGCCTTACAGACAGATCTGAAAAACGGAACTACCTGTCTCAAATGAATTAAGTATGAGTAGGAACTATTATAATACATATTACAATAAGTTAATACCCAATTTAAACCTGTTCTGTTTAATAATGTAATAAATACTGTCTCTCGTCCCACAGCAACAACACTTTTTATACTTTTCCAGACCACCCCAGTGGTGGGGCGAGTCACAAAAAGCCATTTATCAGAAAACACAGCGACTACAGTATTGGAATACCACAGTGGACGCCCAAAATTCAGCCAAACCCACCCAACCCATTGGTAGTGGATCAGCCCTCACATCACTACTCCCTAGGCCTAGGGCAACAGTGTGTGTGAGTGCACAAAGCTAACGGTACTAGAGAGACAGCAGACATAGATTTTATGGCATAGGGTTGTGTTTTTCTAATATTGAAGTATAGTCAAATTTTTCACCTTCTAAAGCAGAGCCTCTCAATTGATACATTATCTTTATTCCTGCTGAGCAGAATCCCTGAGTTTCATTTAAAGGCAGCTGTTAGAATTGTATCAACTAGGGGGGCGTGGTTTGGCGACGCATGTAAGAGGACGCACTAGAGATTTGCTCTAACTCCCGATCCTAAATATCCTGCGAATATCAGCGGCATCGCCCAGCAAAAATGGAGCCCTGTGAGCTACACTGGGAGCCCCTGCCACGAAGATCCCTGATGGGGCAAAATCAAGCGCAGAAGCGAGCCTCAGAGGCGGTTCAAGAGGAGTTCAAGATGGTGGTGATGGGCCCGACACTAATGAGATAGAAGAATCCCAACCAGCAGAGCCTACATTACCAGATCTTCTTGCCGAAATCAGATCCTCCAATGAAACCTGCACAACGCTGATATGTGCAAAAACAGAGGAAATAAAAGTGGAGCTCTCTATCATTAAACTTGATCTCCAAAAACTACGGGAGTGGACCACCACGCTGGAACGCAGAGTAAGCTCAGTTGAAGATGTGTGCAACCCAATACCAGAGTGCATCCAGCAACTTGATAAAGCAATACATACCCGCGCAAATAAGTCAGACGACCTGGAGAATAGGCTCTGTCGCAATAACCTTCGGTTCATTGGATTTCCAGAGAAAGCTGAGGTGAGGTCCCCTGAAAACTTCATAGAAACCTGGTTGGTGGAAAAATTTGGGAGAGAGGCCTTTTCATCCACATTTGCAGTCAAGAGACCGCATAGGATACCAACCAAGGCTCCAATACCAGGAGCGGTGCCAAGACCCCTCATCGCAAGAATGCTAAATGCAAGAGACAGAGATGCAGCACTGTCGCAAGCCTGGAAAAAAGAGCCGTTGGCCTACAACACAGCAAAGGTCTCCATCTTTGGTGATTTCTCGGCGGAGATACAATGTCAGCGAGCCAGATTTGTGGATTTGTCTGAGGGAGCTCGGCTATCAGTACGCAATGCTGTACCCGACACGGTTGAGAGTGATAGCGGATAATACTTTGCTTTTCTTCACTTCGCCACAAGATCTTAGTGATTGGATCGATACTAAGAAAAGGAGGGTGCCTAACAATCATGGTCTGCTTCCTTTGGATGAGTAAACTACGCTTAACAGCACCGGGAAGCTGAGATGCCAGCACTAGGTTGTATAATGTTGCCAATTTATTTGCCTTCTCTTCTATACCTCTGCATTAACTCTGACTCTCAGGATTAGGGACTTAGCCTTCAGATGTCAATCCTGTAACAAGGACTGCCTCCTGTAAAGCATGGCCCTATCGTTTAACCCCTGCACTTTACGGGCAACCCATTTTATAACATATGGGGTCGGAAGTGTGAGCACTGTTAACTGAACTGTAGTACCACTGTTCAAGTTGCCAGAGCAAAGTTCAGCTAATGGGAAGGACTGGACTAGCCCTGACTAAGTGCCCCATGCTTATTCTAATGCTAATGTTAACTGTTAAAATGTGTTATGGGGATCAAATCTGCCAGGAGTTCAGAAGCTGGTCAGATGGGGAGGGGGAATGGGTGTGTATCCATATTTCAAGGTTATTCAAAAAAGGTTCAAGTATGGAATGTCTAAGCAACAGAGAGGGTTAGGACAGACCCCCTCAAAGGTACAAATGTTGTCGGTAATTCTATATGCATGCATGATGACCAAGTTACTCAGCTGGAATGTGCATGGGCTAAATGATGGTATAAAGCAAAAACTAGTCATGGATTTTATTAAAAAGTCCGGTGCAAATATAACAATGCTCCAAGAAACCCATTTAATAGGTAGCAGGACTCTAGCCCCGAAGAGACATTGGGTAGGTTGGTACTACCATGCAGAGTACTCCAATTACTCCTCAGGGGTTGCAATTTTAATCTCTCGCAATACTCCATTCAGAGCTATAACAATCAAATCTGACCCCAAAGGGAGGTACATATTCATACATGGGTATATACAAACTCAGGAGGTTATACTAGCTTGTGTATATATCCCGCCCCCATATCAAGATACATGCATAATTCATCTTATAGAGTTCTTAGCAAACCACCCACATGCTGAGGTAATTGCCATTGGAGACTATAACGCATTGCTTGACATGGCTATAGATAGAATTCAGGAGCACCCAGGTGGTAAAAGACAAGATAACCAATCTTAAAGCCCTGACTGAGTCTGTGGACCTTATTGAGGCTTGGAGACACCTGCACCCTGGTAGGCAACAATTTTCCTGTTATTCCATGTCCCATTCAATGCTATCATTCCCAGACTTTGCTTTCATGAGCCGGGGGTGCTCCAAAAACTTCAGGATGCAAAATACCTGGCTGGTGGGGGGGGGGGGGGGGTCGGACCATGCCCCTTTAGAAATCCTTCTGAAGCTGGAGCCGATTGTTAGCAAAACACACTGGTCCCTTAATCCTACTTGGCTACATTTGCTAGATAATTACCAATCAATAGAAGATGAGGCGCTGGAATTTATGTCTGTAAATGAGCACATAGTTGACCATTTGATATTGTGGGATGCACTAAAGGCTTTTGTTAGAGGGCAATTTAACTATGATATAAACACCATTTAAAAGCAAAACAAGTATATCCAAAACCAACTAGAACAGAAAGTATCCAATTTAGAAATGACAATAGCCCTGGACCCAACTCCTGAAAATTTTAAAGCTCTTCAGACAGCTCAGGACAAATATGCTGAACTGCTAAAGGAAAAAGCCCAACACAGCTTAAATTTTATGAAACTCAATGTAAGAGAATGTGGGGAAAGAGCAGGTAGACTACTGTCCCACCTAGCTAGGTCACAAACATCCCCCCAGCAATAACTTTGCTTGAAATGGCAGAGGGAACGTTAACATCTGATCCCATAAAAAACCAAAACACTTTGATGCAATTCTATTCTAATTTGTACCAATCTACTCTAGACAGTGGCTTTATTAAACAGGTAGAAGACTTTATCAAATCCATCAAACTGCCAACGTTTGAGAGAATCCATAGAGAGTACCTAGAAACAGATATCTTCCTTCTAGAGATCCAAGAGGCAATTGATTCATTCCCCTCCGGGAAAGCTGCAGGAGCTGATGGTTTACTTATTTAAATATACAAAAAGCATGCCACTACCCTTGCTCCAATTTTACTTAAGGTATACAAAGAAGCAATCCTAAAAGAGCATCTCTCCACATCAATGTATCAAGCAGCAATAACTCTCATCCCAAAACCAGTGAAGGACCAGACATTACCAGAGTCTTAAAGGCCAATATATCACTGCTTACAGCAGATGTTAAGATCTTTACCAAAGTCCTGGCTAATTGACTAAAAGGTGTAGTTTCCTCAGTGGTTGATGAAGATCAACTGGGCTTTATGCCAGGGAAGACCACCACTCTCAATATTAGAAGGCTACTTTACAATCCCACAGCTGTCCATACCAACTTAGGAAATAGAGCCATTGCGGCGTTAGATATAGCTAAGGCCTGTGACACGGTCCAGTGGCTGTATCTGTGGAAAGTCTTGGTAGTCTTCGGTATAGGTCCAAAATTTCTATCCCTGATACAACTCCTCTATAAAGCCCCAGTAGCATCCCTTAGAATAGGGAATAGGGATACACCCCTTTTTTCACTCACCAGAGGTACGAGGCAAGGATGTCCCCTGTCCCCTATCCTCTTTGCTTTGGCAATTGAGCCCTTTGCAGCAGCAGTCCGTCAAAAAACCAACATGCAAGGCTGGATTTCTATTGGCCAGGTGGATTAACTACAATTATATGGTGATGACACCCTTATTTATCTGGGAGACAGGGATAAGTCCCTTAAGGAACTTATAGGACTGACAGATACCTTTGGCAAAGTCTCAGGATTACGGGTCAGTAAGTCCAAATCCAATTTATTCTTGGTTGATCCTCTGTGAAAACCTGACCAATTGTGAGCTTCCCATAGTTACTAAATTCACTTACCTGGGGGTAGACATTTCCACACCTATAACTTCTTATATAGACCTAAATATTAATCTGCTGCTTGGTTGGGTTACCGGCGAGTGTAATGTATGGTGCAACTTGCAGGTGGGCCCAGCAGGGCGTATACAGTTAATAAAAATGTTTGTACAACCAAAAATCTCATATATGCTGTGGCACTCCCCTAAGTCACCTCCAAAATCCTTCTTCAAAAAACTAGATGGCGTAATAAGAGGTTTTGTCTGGGGCAAGAATAGGGCTAGAATTGGACTGCCCCTTCTGAAACGCCCAAGGCATGAAGGTGGGGTAGCTCTTCCTGACTTCCAAATACTATACCTAGCAGTGCAATTGACCCAAGTTTGTTCACTGACCATGGAAGGCCCATGTACACCACTATACAACAGCTGGAAACAGAGTAACAGGCAAATGGAAGCCTGGCAGACACTCTTATGTGCACCCCTGGGGCCTGAAGGCAGCCTGAAATGCCATCAAGCCAGGGATGCAAATGAGCTTGCCAAAAAGACCATTCATAGTTCGAGCATAGACTCTGCTACCCTTCTTTGGGGCAATAAAACCCTTGGTAAACTGGCTGAAATATTCCCCCCACAGTGTTGGTCCCAGTATGGAATTGTAAACATTTGAGATATTTGGGGAGAGTCCAGTATGAAACCTTTTGAAACCCTGAGAAACCATTATAATTTACCAGCTGCTCAATGGTTAACTTATAACAGAATATAAGCATGTCTGGGAAGAAGGCATAGGCTCTCACCCATAAAAATCACGGAAGACCCATTGGTTAAGCTAACTATCAAACAAGGTCCATTGAAATGTAAGATCTCAGCTGTGTACAAACTCATTACCACAGCTAAAGCAAACTCTGAAAACCTAAAATGCAGATCCCTGTGGGAGAGCGATATAGGGGATCTCACAGACCCCCAATGGAGTCTAGCACTGAGGACCCCCAGGTTAGTCTCAATAGATTGTAGGCATGAACTTCTTCAGGTATACCTGTTACATAGGTCCTACTATACAAGAGAGAAATTGCACAAAATGTTTCCGGAAGTATCTCCGATGTGCAATAGATGTAAGTCAGAAGTGGGATCACTTATGCACACCCTATGGTCATGCCCTGAAATACAGCAATATTTGGATGAGGTAATACGTTATACAAGCAAAGCCATTGATGTTCTGGTCGTAGCTGACCCAGTGCTATGTATTCTAGGGGTAATCACAACTCAGGATATGCTGGTGGAAAAAAAAACAGCTGTTAACCAAGGCTTTATTTCAAGCCCGGAGAATTATTACAAAAAAATGGAAGGCGGAAGCTGATCCAGCACTAGAGTCCTGGATAGAAGAAATGAATGAAACGTGCAAACTAGAGCACCATGTATACAAAAGGAGAGGCAAACTCTCAACCTATGCAAGAATTAGGTCAGGATGGCTTGCTAATAGTGCAAATAGGGCTGAGGTATAACAATCCATGACAGCTGAACTTTATTGGGTGTATATGTTGATAACAATGTGTAAGGATGAGTATAATGTACATGTCTAATGTCAAATGTTAACAAATTTATAATTCTTGCTTGATCCGTCCAATCTGCAAATTAGACTTGAACTGATCTATGTATTGCTTGGGATGTTCAATAAATTTACTTGAACCAAAAAAAAAAAGAATTGTAACTAAATGTTGCAAAACTATAATAGTTCAAAAGCTGCACCTGAATTACTGAGCTGCCAGACTCAAACATCAGAGACAGGGACATTTATACCTTAAACTTAGATTTTGGAAAAACATAAAAAATGGAAAGTAATTGAAAAAAAGTCTTTATTTCTGGTGAACAATCTGAAAACAATCAAACTGAAAAAAGTGTTTGGAAGGTGAAAAAACCCTTTAACCTCTATATTAGCTTATGGTGCCATACCAAATGGAAACAACATTTCAGGGTGTAAACAACGCCCTTCTTCAGGGAGTGAGGTGCTTACCCCCCTGAAACATAGGTAATATGTGGGCTCACTATTTTCTGCTGTCAAAGGCTCACAAATACAAATGCAGAGTTCAGAGTGCCAATACATATGTTCACCAAGTTGACAATATATCATTTTTTCAAAACGGTCACCTTAACCTAAATACTGTTCCACAGGCTTGGGTTCAAAATGAATGCATCGCCACCATCTTACTTACTTCCCACACATCCCACTTCAGGCTTAGACTCACACATGCATAGTTGAGTAGTATAAGTTGTCTAAAAACATGACAAGGTCTTTTTCTCCCACAGGCTGGTACATTTTTTTTCTAAAAGGAGTAATGCTCAGGGAAAAAAAAAATAAAATCTTTATATTAACAGAAGTGCAGACACGCACATTATACATACTGTATACTGAACTGTACATACATTGAATGTATGACATGCTAAAATAACCACCTTGATGTTTAGGATAGGCACCACAGAAGCATATTTTATAAAAACCATCATATTTGTGTGAAAATCTGGAGAAAAAAAATCATAATGGGTAACTAAAATAATTTGGTAAATTGTTGCAATTTGCACATTAGTTAAGTAAATGGGACAGGTGTCAACAAAAAGTTGGCATAGGAGAAGGGGAATGAAAAAAGGGCTCCAGCTTGAGAGCAAAAGTACGTGTATATGAACAGGTATAGAATACATTATTCCGAAACCCAATATCCAGTAATAGAACGGTACCTTGTACTTGATACAAACTAAGATATAATTAATCCTAATTGGAAGCAAACCCAGCCTATTGGGTTTATTTACAGACTACAGCTACAGACAAAGCCACCAATATTTAAAACACTTTCTCTCTTACCTCTTGTAAGCCGTGTGATCAACCAATATCTTTTCGTGCAATTTTTTTTTTTAATGTGTGTGCACAGCAGCAGATGCAGCCAAGCTCTAGCTCTAAATTATGTGAACATTTTCTATATACTCCAGAATTGTGTGCAGTGTTGTCAGCTTTGTATGAGCATGCAGAAGTGCATTAGTTATTGACTTCCTTTTTTCTAGCTGCTTCTAGGAAAGCTTTATTTAATTTCTGGTTACAAAAGGAACCCCCCTCATTATCGGACATCATCTCTTATATGAATCAGCTTACTTGGCAAGAAGCCTTAATAACTAAAACTAAAGGAAGTATTTCCAAAGATTCTTTTAGCCTGGTTTGGTCTCCTTATTTTGAAATCTGTAACTCCAATACTGGTGATCAAATAATGCGCTTTCTTCAATAGTTAGATGACCTATCTGACACTCCAGATGATAAATGGGCTTTTTCTTTTTTTTATTACTTGTGCATCTACTGGCTTAGTTAATTTTTAGTTTGTTTTTTGTTATTTTTCATGAATGATATAGTTTTGATACTATCATGCCATTGTCTCCTTTGCAACATATTTTCTTCATCTGCATAACATTTGTTGTCATTTTGATTTCATTTGTTTAATATGAAAATCAAATAAAATATTTTAAACAGAAGTGCATTAGTAGGAAGAAGGTGGCCACTTTCAGATTTTATTCATAATATGACAAATGTTCAGATTTCGATCATACGGTTAAGGCAATGATCTGAAACAAAGATTCTAATTGAAATTGTAGGATTAATGTCCTAAAACTAACACATCTGACAATGTTTTGGTCAATAATAATTTGCAGACAACAATCGTCAGATAGGCAATACATGTACAGATATTATCGTTATCTGACAGAATTGTTGTAACCTGTTCTACTAAAACGGTTGAATTGTCAGGACGATAATTCGGAGCCCACACATGGTCTGAAAATTGTATAAAGCAAAGTGCATCGGAAATTAACATTAGAATGTCTTTTTTATTTCACCAAGCTCTGAAAATGTGTTTTTTCTATATTTAAAGTCTATAAAAATTTGAGATTTAAGTATAAAAAAACGTAATACACAAACTCACCAGGCAAAAGTCGTTGAGGTCCTATAGAAGTCAATAGAAGATGCACTGATTCATTTTTAAATAAATTTGGACTTTTAGAGGACTTCTGATTTTTTGCTGTTAGTAATTGTCAGAAAAACTAAAATTTTAGAGCTTCTTTTATTTTAGCGTATCGTTCAAGGCTTTTTTCATTTGTGTTTTTTTATTCACGCTTTAAGAGAAAACGAGTTTAATCTGGGTTTCAAAAACCTCCAACCCACTAAAAGTCGACCATGCGCCTCCACGAGTCTATGACCAGCTTAAGAGTATACTTCACCTTCCTTGATCAGTCAGATATGTGGTGCATGGTATAGAATGTTTAGAAGCAAAATAAATACACTAGTATTTTTTTCACAAGACCTCAAAGCACCACAATTGTTTATTTTAGTAACCAATGTAATGCAATACATAAACATTAAATAGGTTTTTATAGAACAGAGCTATTTACATACTGTAGTTCAGTAGCACAAAATCCCCAAAACATCCTCTTGGTGCCATCTGGGTTTTAACAATATTAATGTGAGTTTCTTTGGCCGGACATACCTAGGCATCCCTAGGCACCAGATTAAGGCATGTTGAAGCACTCTCCTTCCACTTGTTAGCTATACGATGTGCACACAGAGTTGGTAGGCTAAAGGCTCTTCTCATTCAGTATGGGTTATTCAAAGGGCCTGGTCTTCCGCGACCTCTGTAGGGAACATAACATGGAAAGATAATGATCCTGTTTGTACTCATATGCCAGACAACTCCATCTAATTGCCTTCCATACACTGGTTATATGCACATCAAAACACATTTTAAATAGATTTTTATTCTCTGCATAAAACACTTTTTTCTCCTGGTTCTTTATACAGTAGGCAAAGCTAGGTTCTTTATACAGTAGGCAAAGCTAGGTTCTTTATACAGTAGGCAAAGCTAGGGCCACCATCAGGGGGCAAAACTGTACCGGGCAGTTTTTAGGCTTCAAGGGGAGTCTGGCCGTGCTTCCTGGATTAGCCTGGCCCCTCCTTGAGTCACTGAAGAAGCACTGAAGGAAGACTGTAAAGGGAGCCAGAAGTCACTGAATGGAGCTGAAGCAGAGGAGAAACCGCTGAAAGGAGCCAAACTCACCAAGTTTGTTGTGTGGGGACCAGGGAGCACAGAAAATGCTGTCATTTAGGGCTCTGTGCTGGCAGCCCTAGGCAAAGTAATCCCCTTTCCCTAGTTCAAATGCTTGCCTGCGATAAGTGTCAGCAGAACTTGTTTTTATTAATAAAGTCTTAGTCATTTGATATGCAGTAAGTTATGTTTTGCAGTACAGTTGCTGCATCATATAGAGGCACTTTATAAAATTACAAAAGCCTAAAAGTAAAGAAAATATCATAGCAATAATATGCTGATCAATCAAAATATTTATAAAATAATATTACCATGTCTGAAAGAACACAGCCAATTTATATTAACTAAAGGCTTCCTAATAATATGTATCCTATACAGGGTTGCCACCCAGCCGGTATTTCACCGGCCTAGCCGGTAAAACACCTGCCAAGGCCTGGGCCGGTATTACAAATGTAGCTGCCGTTAAATTTGTAATACCCTTAAGAAGACCCCTCGGCCAATCCCCTGTAAACTTAGCTTTTGTCCTGCGTTTTTGTTCTCGCCGCAAAGTGGCCCCGTCCCTTTACATCATAACCCCGCTCCTTTGATGTCACACCCCACCCCTTTTTGTACCCGCCCCCCACCAGCCAGTAACAAAAAAAATTTAGCAAAAGGTGGAATCCTTTATGAAAAGATCAGCCGAATACAGAATCAGATCTGATCCCTAATTTGCATAAATAAATGAGGACGAGGAAGGGTTAAAGAGAACCACATGTCCATCTTTGGTGTCTGCGTGACAAAAAGTCATATGATTTTTAGGATTCGGCCAGGCACTTGGATTTGGCCGAATCTGAATACTGCTAAAAAAAAGTGCATATAGACATAAGGATCATACAAGACAGGAGTGCGCAAAATCAGACTTATTTGCTTAAGGGATCTATATATATATATATATATATATATATATATATATATATATATATATATATATATATATATATATATATATATATATATATATATAGAGAGAGAGAGAGAGAGAGAGAGAGAGAGAGAGAGAGAGAGAGAGAGAGAGAGAGAGAAACGTAGTAACGGACAGCACTCGCTTGTAATGCTTAAAGGTTTCTTTATATCAAAAATTTAAAAGGTTACATCACCAAGTGTGTACACATATAAAAAAGCGACGTTTCGAGCCCGTATAGGCTCTTTATCAAGCCATGTGTAGCAATGGTATCAAGAACAAACACACACCATGTGGCTATTTAAGGATCATCAAAGGAAGTGACATAGTAGCATATTCATTATCCTCTAAACAGGGTCGATACAATGTACACTGAAACCTGGCTGAATTAAATACACCATCCATGAAGAATAGATATAGCTACAAAAATAGATATAGATTGTAATCCTTGTTAAGGCCTGCTGGATGAAGAGAATTTAATCTTTTTATCCACCACACTTCCCGTTGTTTGAGTCTGAGTTCACGATCTCCTCCCCTTAATAAGGGGGGCACATGTTCTAATACCATGAACCGTAACTGGTCTGCAGTGTGACCCTTTTCTTTAAAATGTCGTGACAATGGAAGAGCAATATTTCCCAATTTAATGGTAGACTTATGTTGTGATATCCGTGATTTGACCTTTTGGATAGTTTCCCCAACATAGATCATACCACATGGGCAAACTATCGCATACACCACAAATTGTGATAAGCAGGTATGGTATCCCCTAATTTGAATGGAGTCCCCTGTGCCTGGATGCATAAAAAATTTGCCTTTAATCACATGTCTGCACTGTTTGCAATCCAGGCAAGGATACATACCACTGTTACGTTTTCCCAAAAATGTATCTACGACCAGTTTGTCTTTTGGTACTGAAGACTTAGTGAGTTTGGACCCTATAGTTTTCCCTCTCTTGTATGATATCAGTAGAGGGGAAATGAACTCCCTCACCGTAGTGTAGGCTCTACATAAAATCGGCCAATGTTTCTGTAGGATGCCATTGATTTGTCTAGCCCATCCACCATATTGTGTAACAAAGGTAATTCTGGGGCCCTTCACTTTTTTAGATTTTGGTTGTCCTATGGCTTTTTCAGCTTTATCCAAAACTTGTGATGGATACCCCCTCTTTTTGAATTTATACCTCATTTGTTTGATTTGGACATCCCTAACCTCTGGGTCACTAACCAATCTATGAACCCGTGTGAACTGACTGATTGGTATTGAATGCTTGGTGTGCCTCGGGTGATTGCTATTAAAATGCAAAATCTGATTACGGTCAGTGGGTTTGGAGTATAGCTTAGTTTGTAGCCCTGTTTAGAGGATAATGAATATGCTGCTATGTCACTTCCTTTGATGATCCTTAAATAGCCACATGGTGTGTGTTTGTTCTTGATACCATTGCTACACATGGCTTGATAAAGAGCCTATATGGGCTCGAAACTTCACTTTTTTATATGTGTACACATTTGGTGATGTAACCTTTTAAATTTTTGATATAAAGAAACCTTTAAGCATTACAAGCGAGTGCTGTCCGTTACTACGTTTCTAGATTGTGGAGGACTGTCCAGAATCCCCAAGGGACGTGCACCGCTGAACCTGCTGTAAAGCGTGAGTGCTGTTGCTACTTCTTTTTGTACATTATATATATATATATATATATATATATATATATATATATATATATATATATATATATATATATATATTACTGTAATATACATGAATACAACTGTGTGTACTGACCTGAAAGGCCTTCCTCTGGGCCTTTGTCCTCTCTGGTAATTTCCTCGGTTTCCTCGAGGTCTGCCACGGAACCCACCCCTGTCCGTGCTGCTAATTCCTGGCATGTTTGTTCTCTTGGGTAGGACCTACAGTTGTTGGATAAATTAGATGATAAATCGGCTGTAACTGAAATATGTATGCCTTAATGCCAAGTCAATTTAGGGAATCTGACTTAGGGAATTTAAGGCATTTTTCATGCTTTATTACGTTATTACAAAATCTTAGTACAAAAAAACTCAACTGTCCCTTGGAGTAAGCAAATTTTTCCCCCTCTGGGACAAATCATGTTTCCTGTTTATTACTTTACTAGGAAGAGGATACTAATTGGTAAAATGAATACTACTACTGGCTATTCATTTAGTGAGGGGTATAAGACCTTCCAATTGTTAACATTTGTTCCTTCTTAAAAAACAAACAAAAATACACACACAAAAACAGACATTGGGTTCCCATGGTCAACAGGATGAAGCACGAGAAAAGGCCTTGAAAGGATGAATGTGCCTGAATCAGATGTAGTACTGTATGTAATCAACGATAGATCAGTGTGTGGTCAGGGATCCCATGGACTCAGAACAATTGAAAGACATGTGTGGGTGGGTGTCCGATTCCACAATCAGCTTTTTGAGACTTGAGTAAACAGCCTTCAGCTCATTTCAGGTTCTTCGTCACAGAAATGACAAAAAAATCTTGCAATAGTTTAATATCAGTGATAGCATTATCTGATCATCATCTTAACTCCAATTTAGTTTAATTAAAACTAAATGGACGTACTTTCTGAAATATGATGTTGACTAAATCTCAGATATTTAATGGGCAAATCCTTGATTTTAAATGGGTAGATCACTTTTAAACAACTGCAAGTTTTTTACAGGTTGAAAATTCAAGCAAACTCGTATTGCTTGATAGAGGGAAATGTGCTTGTGAACACAATGCCATTATCTTTCCTCAAATATACCTTGATTGTTCGTCCTCGAAATACGGTTTCATCCATTGCCACTGCAGCATCGACAGAGTCCCTTTCTGCAAACTCAATATATGCATATCTGAAACACACCAACATATTATTGTAGAGGGAACAAAATACACATTTCCATCAAGTTCAACATTTTATTTATATGAAGCCTGCCTAAATTCCTAAAGGAAACAAAAAAAAACCATCTGGGGTACGTTAACCAGTTTGGGGTCTGTAGTTAACCGGTTTGTAGGTCTATGTCCTTTCCAAACACTGATACAAACTTACAATGCCCTCCTTTCTGCATAAAAAAAAATACATAACCCTGCAGTACCCCTCTAAGAACCCTCCTCCTAGTAGAAAATGTACCATTGACAACCACTCTGTACACCATCCTTTATACACAACGTAGGGATGACTGAGTATTGGGGTTAATTTTAAGCTCTCTATCTCAGAAAGACACCCCGCTCCAGGTGTAACAAGGTAATCCAATGATTATCAAGGGCGAGCAGCCAGAAACATAAAAAAAAGCCAGAAAAATAAATAACTTAGCAGTAAATCTGCTCTGCGTGCTTTCTCTCAGTTCATCTGAATCATTGGTACACCATCCTTTAGTCAGTTTTGTATCCATTTAAAACATTACCAAGAACAACAGACCTTAGTTTAGCTAGTAGGGCCAAATCTTTGGGTTTTTATTGCATTGCCATTGTCTAAGCTCCTACTAACAATCATAAATAGCAATTACTTTTTGACATCATCTGTCCTTCATGAAGTCATGCAGATTACTAAAAATGCCTTTTAGATTTAGCATGAAAATGATTTAAAGTTATTGAATAGTGGTCCAACCACCCCATGACAAAGTTAGTTTGTGTACAACGGAAAATGTAGAATATGCATTGCTATTTCCAGATAAATGGCAACTCACCCTTTTGGATGTCCGGAGAACTTGTCGCATAGAATAGTGATGCGATTGATGGAACCACAGCTACTGAAGTGAGCCTCTAAATCCTGGGCTGTACTTCCGTAATCCACCTAGAAAGAGATAATATGTCATGTAACTACAGATACTATAGATCCCTAAGCAACAGCGGTGTGCTTAGGATCTGCAACAATCCAAGGAACAGATTTTATTAAAAAAATAGAATACAAAAAGTCATAATGGTTAAAAGACCAGTAACAAAATTGATTACTTCATTTATCACCCTTCACACCCCCACAAAACAAACAAAACATGCCTCCCTATCCAGCCTTTGGCTTCTGACCAAATGTCTTTGCAGGAGTCTCCGATAAGTCAGTGACATTGGGATGGTGGCCATATCAAGATGACAGCCTGGAGCAGTGCTTATCCAATCAAATGATTGTGATATTTTAATTAAACCCAGTATTCCCGGAATAACTGAGCCGTCACCTCAGATGAGGAATCCTAAATAATGCAACGTCACATACTATACACGCACTCTGCACACTTACGTTGCCAACATAAACTGATCGTTTGTCAATTTCTTTCTTCTCCTCTGCACTCAGAGGCTGTGGAGGACCTGTGTAAGGAGAAACCAGACCAAAACAAACAAGTAGCAGCCAGGCAATATAAAAATGGGGTACAGTAACTAAAGTGACAACACATTTTACATAATATGGGAAGGGCATATTTCTCAATTATAAAGGCTTTTGATTGCAGCAATAGACAGACCAGGAAGGAGTTTGATAAGGGGTGCCATTTCAGGGTCAGACATAGTATTTTGCTATTTATATACTTTCTTTTTTTAAATAATATTTAGTGGGGCATATTTTTTTTTTTAAGTTTTTATTTTTGCAATTTTTAACAACAATAAAATGAAAATAAGAAACAGAAAGGAAAAGGAGAGAAGTGAGGCAAATGCATCAATTACAAATATACAGGATTACAACCATTTTTTCAGTTTACTGTATATCCAACCAGGTGCCCTATATGGCTTCAAATTTCTCTGGGAGCCCTCTGGCTAAGTCGGCTCTAGCTCAGTTTCTGACTTGAAACATTTACCAGTTTTTGCCAATATTGTAATGAGGGGGGTCCAGGGACTTCCAGTGCATTAAAATAGCTTTCTTAGCATAATAGAGAAGCTGCAGGTAACAGAGTCTAGAGTAGGAACGAAGTGGAACATCATCAGTTAAGCCAAGTAGACTTGTATGGCGTTGTGCGTCAAAAAAAAAAAAAAAAAAAAAAAAAAAGACGCAAGTCAAAAACATTTCAGCGCCTATAGACTTGAATGGGTGTCAGCGACATTTCGCCAGTGGTGAACTTTTGGCGAAACAAAACGGGTCAAACTCGCCCATCCCTATTTGGGAGTGCTAGCTTTTCATTCAGGAACTGAAGCACATTACCCCAGAATCCCTGTATCACCGGGCAGGACCAAAATACATGGAACAGAGTATCTATCTCATCTTTGCACATAGGGCACACATCAGATACATTATCGTATATTTTCGCTAAGTGGTACGCTCTGTTTAAAAACTTTTCCTGGATGTTAGTGGGGCATATTTAATGGTCAGTCCTCCCACCCAAATAAGAGCTGGCAAAAAAAGACAGAATTACCATGTCGTGTGTTTGAATCCCTTTACTCTTTAGAGTGATACAGGGGAATGATGGCCCAATATACATAATGATAAGAGCAAGAAAACTCAAGTGCAGCTGAAAAAAAAACAATGTTGTTTTACTGTACTGAATCGAGGAATCTGATTCTATGCTCTCTTTGTGGGGCAACTAAAGAGGCACTGAAAGTCAACTATCCCAATGCCTCTCGTCGTTATTTTCTGCCTATTTCATCTGTGTTCATGTGTACGATATTAGCACTAGCAGTGAAAGTAGCGCAACATGATACAGGCTCTTGTTTCCTACACTATAGACATTTGAGGTTAAAAGTTTTGCTGATGTTGTTTTTGAGATTGTACAAGAAATTAGAACATGAAAAGCCTTACCCAGTTCTGCCAAATCTGAATTATATGCACTGACAGAAATGGCAGGCCCATTTTAATGTACCAAATGTTCTTTCTGGAATGGCAACCTGATCCTGGACTAATGGAAATATACTCAGTATATTTCCTTTTTTTTTTTTATATATCAAAGCTAGTTGGATACGTAGGCAAACTGATGGGCTGGAGAACAACAAGCGATGTTGTTTACCCTCAGTATATGCTCCTGCTGTCATCTTTGAATGGGTCGTTTGCATGCAGGGCCTAGTGCTGACACCAATACGCTTATCCTGTCCAGATAACCCCTTCAGACGCTCTGCCTCCTCTTCCATTTCTCGCACTCGCATTCTGATGGCCTTCAATTCCTGGTAAAAGTAGGGATAGTGGGAATGCTTTAACAGGAATCTAAATCAGCTTAGAAAACTTTAAAAAAAAAAAGAAAAAAGGATCAAACGTCTTACTAACAGGATCATCCAATTCACATTCCTCAGCTCCATCCCCTTTGTCCAGTCCCGGTTCTTCTGAAACTCTCTCAGACATCACCCACGTTTCATCCCACAGAGAAGGCAATATAATGTGGTTTTCCCACACCTTGTTTTAATCCACACCTGAGTAAAATATCATACATACTAATGGATGCAGGGCGAGTAATTACATTTGTTCGGCATTGCTTGCACTTTAAGGGCTTTAGCACACTGTTCCATCACTATGCAGCAGAACTCCGATAGAAATGTCACCATGAATTGGCTGTGTATTTTTTAATATTTTCTATAATTTTATAGTTTCTCCCAAGAAGAAAATGCATATTGAACTGTTTCTGATAAAAAAAATACTATTATGTGTAACTCCCATTGGGTGCCATGTATATTTAAACAGGAAACAGATATGGGATCTGTTATCTGGAAATGCACAAAGTTCTTAAATACAGGAAGGCTATTTCTCATAGTGCTGATTTTAAGAAAACTAATGTTTGACAGATTTCTTTTTTTTTCTGCATTAACGAGGGATGCACTGAAAACCAGATTCTGTTCACGATTTGGCCAAATCAAATTTGCAGGGTTTGTATTATGCCAAACTCAAACCCTAAACTGCATGACAACTGAAGGTGACAATTTTTGGGGCGGGATTTGATATTTGTACTTATACGATTTGGGGTTCAGATTTGGTCCGAGGATTCATGATCCATCCATAATTTTAGAAATGAGCCAAATATAAAATCCACCACAGACAATTCATTACATTCCTAACATTGTGGATTTGGTGCATCACCAGTAGTAATAAAAACCATACCTTGTACTTGATGGTTACTATACTAGCATAAATGCGTGTTGGTAACAAACCATATTATGGCAATCCAATTACAGAAAGACTCCTTTACCTGTAAAATCTCAAGTCTTACACATTCCAGATTATGGATCTCCTACCTGTACCTGCCGTTTGGCTAATTAGCAATTAACGAGCACGAATACTGCATAGAAACAAATGTAGTCTGTTTTTCAGTTCAATTTGTTTATGCATGAATAGGTTCCTTTAAGTATCAAAAAGTAAATGATGTATTATTCTGTGATTCCACCAAAGAATCTTGTGGATCCACATCATTCAAGTCTGGGGTTTGATCAAATAACTGGGCCAACAAATCAGAGTCCAATCCCACAAACCTAATGAGGTAAAATTAGCCAGGGCCCTGTCATTGCCTAATTCCCCCTGGGTCACAGCATTTGCAGTTACAGAGTCAAGCCCAGTTGATTGAATATTAAAGTACAATTTCCTATGCATTGACTGATTCCCTGGGCCTCATCAGAAGGTTTATTGATGCAAATCATCAACACATGCATAGTGATAGTTCCATCACAAGGAAGCGCAGACACAATATGTGATTAATCAGCAAATGCAAATTAATTCTCAAAACCATAAATCTTGCTGGAATGCCTTTCTGTAGAAGGAAAATGAACACAGTTTAAACCTTACTGGCCTATTCACATACCTGGTGTGACTGTTCCACAGAAATGCTAATGCCTAGGAGGAAACACAGTAGAACTTTTGGCCCAGTCCTTCAATAACCCTTTACTTGCCAGAGCTAACGGGGATCTCTACTTGACCAGAGGTTTGTTATATATTAACTCTGTTCTTTCCAAAACTTTTTAAGCTCCCGCTCCATATAGTATAGGTTCTGTATCTGTGCTGATGGTTAGATAATTCTTAAAGATTGTTTGAAAAATATACCCAAACTGTAACAACCTGTCTTAATCAAAACAACAGTTTCACTAATTAACTCACCTGAAAGCAACAGGATTTCCCTTTGCTCCAGCTGCAATGGATGCTGGGAGTTGTAGTCTGAAAATGGATGACTGCAGGAGTTTAAAGTGGACACTCCTGCCTTAGTACCTTGATAATTCAACTCACACTCTTCTCTGTATCCCCCCTTCAATCAGTGATTTCTTATTCCTGCTGCAGGTAACGGACCTTTTATCCAATTTTTTAAAATGATTTATTTTTTCTCTATAATAATAAAGCAATAGATTGTACTTGATCCAAATTAAGATACCATTAATCCTTATTGGAAGCAGAATGAGCCTATTGGGTTTATTTAATGTTTACATGATTTTCTAGTGGTCTCAAGGTGTGAAGATCCAAATTATGGAAAGCCTCATTATCCGGAAAGCCCCAGGTCCCGAGCATTCTGGATGATAGGTCCCAAACCTGTACTATTTTATGAATAAAGAGAAAAGGACATTGTTTTTGTTAAAATAGAATTGTTTGCTTATATGGGTGAAGGGTCTATGGGAGATGGTCTACACGTGATTCAGAGCTTTCTGGATAACAGGTTTCCAGATAACAGATCCCATAGCTGTATAAACAGAAATGCAAGGTGCCTATATGAAACACATTCTACAGGACATTGCAGGAAGCAGTTCTACTCTGCACTATGCTTTTCTTGTAAGAATCCCACAAAGTGAATGTTACATTAAAGTTTATATTAACCCTTTGCATGATATGTCTATTCCAAGTATTATTTTTGTTGGTCTTTATTGTATATTTTGTATTTGTTTTCCTGAATAGCCTTCCTATTCTGCCTCTTTCTAGCCTGCAACTTAAATGTGTTCGTACTGTCAGGATCCCAGCAATCAAAAACAGCAAAAACAGGATGAATGGAGCTTGGCTGCAAAGTGACTTACAATACTGTGTCTGCACCATGATAAAAGTTACATTTAAAGTGAACTCATTTAACCTGAGAGGGAAGATTATTTGTGTACTCCATAATTAAGTAGAGGCAAAAAACTAGGGAAGCAGCCCTGACTGATGAGCAGTTTCAATGTGTTTGGAAAAAAAATCCTTATCTTGCTGTTTTTGGGATCCTGAATATATTTTTTTTAATTGTACTCACAGTAGCTTCTAGATATACTGCTGGACCAACTAAGCTGTTCATTCATTTGCTGTAAGGTGATCAATAGCTCTGCTAAATGCCTGGATCCTATAAAGTTCATATAAAATACCAGGATCCTATAAAGTTCATATAAAATACCAGAATATCCTCCACCTGTCTATGAACACCAATAACTGTGCACTAACTACTGGAATTCTGCACTAATTCAAAAGTCTCAAAAGAACTCAGCAACAAGGCTGCACCAGATACCTCCCCTGTAATTATAATGGGTGACATATTTTACATTGACAACATTCAGTTGGAATGTTTGGCATAGGACTACAGGGTAAAAAATGGAATGGTCTCCAGTAAGCACAATACACTCCCGGGCCTCCTGCAACTGCAGGGTCTGCTTCCACTATTGTTGCACTGACACGTGTTTTCACTAACTTGCCACCATCCCAGCAAATAAGCATGCAGTCACAAAATAATCCTTTCGCTAGTTACAGCTTATTTTTTTAATTAAAAAAACATATAAAGGAAGCATAATTATTTTAAAATAATTTTTTTAACTCCCAAGGCCAGTGAATGGGACACATTGGGCTGTTACATACTGTGTACAAGCCCCATTTTACATTTTTCATGGGACCAGAAAAAATCTAGGAAAATGTAAATTCAGGGAAATACAGTAGATTATGCAATGTGTATCGTTTGAACTACAAAAATGGTATAAAATAAAGGAAAAGTTAGAGTCAGGGTATGTGAAATTGAGGTTTTACTATATTTCAGACATTGCTCCTGGTTCTTGCTCCCATTTTCCTATAGTTTGTACCAAGTTTCCAACCATTTTTCCCTAAAAGAACATGTAAACCTTACTATGACAATTCTGTCAACCACCTTATATTTTACAAGTCTACTGTATTTAAATAGCAAACTCAGGCAAAGCTGGGGCAAAAGGGTGTTTAGCCAAAAAACCTCCGGGTTATAATCTCCAGTTGGCTGATCTCTCTGGTATTTGTCATTGTGGTATTGTGTTGCTTAATTATAAATGTAAATTATTCATATAGAGTAGAACTGTTACTTTGTGGACTTTAAGCCATATTTTGACTCATGGGCTTCCAGCTGCAGCAGTACTTAAGGAGCAATGAAGGGCTGCAGTTTGGGCAATGCAAAACTCATACAGTTTCTATCATACCCTGCACTCCAATAGTCCTAGTTAAGCTGCTGCCATAATTCACAGCAATGATACGATACACCGCATTGATGGTGCCTTACTGAGCTATGCCATGCTGATAGATTATTTAATGCAAATTATAAAACTGGAGGTTTTTAAAAATGTAAGATTTAGTGTGATATCACTTTTTAAAAAAAATCTATTTGAGTGAGTATTACTGCCTACTGTGAATGTACAGGGCAGCTCTGATTCTAATTAAAACACTTAAACAGCAGTATATTTAAAAAATGACTCTGCAGAAGTCTGGAAATGATTCCCAGCTTTGACTCATAAAGAAGATGTTATACATGTTACAGGTGATCATTGGAGGGTAACCAATCTGCAATCAATGGACTGTGAGATGTGTATAGCAGGGTGAGAATTCATCTTTTATTCATCATTTACATCCTGAGCTGCTCTAGGCACCAGACATCAACCCTGCTGTACTTCACTTGCACTGGTCATAGAGACATAACACTCTACCCCTCAGTTCCAAGCTAGATTTAGCACAGAATCTGTTGGAGACCTGGGGAGAGCCCCCCACAATTTTTATTTGCCATATAGCCCCCCCCCAAAAGTGCATCCCAAGTGATGGGCTCTCAAGGGCCTAAATACAGCTATGCTTCAGTTCTGATTTCAAGTCTTATGTTGATGGAGCAGGTCATGTAGACAGTGATATGCCAAGACACTTTGCAATTGGCCTTTATTTTTTATATTTTCTTTTTTTTTCTTAATTAGCCAATTGTTCAGCAGCTCTCTGGTTTGAAATTTGAACATCTGGTTGATAGGGACTAACTTAACCAACAAACCTCACAATTAAAATTGAGCAATATTTTTTTTTGCAGCCGGCATCATTGACCCCATCTGAAAGAGGCAGAAACAAGGGCAAATAATAAAAAAAAATTGAAATAATAATCAGCACCCTTGCAACCAGAAATCAGTTTAAATTCCAAAGTGGAGTGGAAAACAACATGTACTAAAAATGCATAATATGAGTTATTTTTGTAGTATGTCCTTTTTTCCTCATTTGCAGTGCCATGGGAATTCAGCCTTTATATTGGTATGATATATATTTCTCCATGTTTGATGCCTCTAAAGTTCAATTAGTCAAACTTACCTTGATTGGTTAAACAACCTATTTCTTTAATAAAACTGCATTCTGCTGAAACTTTTTCATGATCATTGAAGCATTTCTTTTACAGATCAAGCTGAATTAATTAATAATTAATCCTGTTTGGTTTGTTGTTTATGTATAACGTATAATGACTTTTTCAACCTTTTTCACATTTGGTTTACCTTTATCTGTTTCCTTTATTCTAATAATAATAGGCTATGTTTATTATTAGTTATGCAGGTGAGCTTAGGCCAGTCCTTTTCCCAAATCTTCTTGCTTCAGTGTCAATGCTTAACTTACGTATGGGATCCAGAAACCCGTTATCCAGAAAGCTCTGAATTATGGAAAGGCCATTTCCCATAGACTCCGTTTTATCCAAATAACCCAAATTTTTAAAAACGATTCCCTCTTTCTTTGTAACACAAAAACCATACCTTGTACTTGATCCAAACTAGTTACATAGCTAAATTGGGTTGAAAAAACACCAAAGTCCATCACGGTCAACCCCTCCAGATGAAACCCAGCTTCCATCCATACACACACTTACCCCTCCATATATTCACATAAACTATATATACCCAGGACGCCATCAGAAATCGCAGGGTCCCATACGACAAAATTTCCTGGGCCCCCTGGGCTGCACCCACCGCAAGCCCCACCTACAGGTCCGCCCCACAGGTCCGCCCCCCACCACACAGTAAAAAAACAAAAAAAATATTGGTGGCTAGGGTTCCCACATGTTAATAAAAAGATATTGGTGGTCAGGGCCCCCATAAAAAAAACATTTGTGGCCAGGGACCCCCATTAAAAAATATTTGTGGCTAAGACCCCACATGAGAAAAAAAATTGGTGGCCAGGCCCCCCCTCACATTATGAGAAAATTGGTGGCCAGGGTCCCTTAAATGTCCATGCCTTCCTGAAGTCAGCAGCTCTCAGAAAGATGGGGGGCCCGGCTAATCAAGTAGGTGTGGAGTGGTCGGGCCCTCCTTACCCTCAGGGCCCCCTACAACTCTCCCCCCTGATGGCTGCCCTGTATATACCCATATCTTTACTAACTATAGATTTTAGTATTAAAATAGCCTTGGATATTATGTTTGTCCAAGAAATCATCCAAGCTATAATCAGCCATCACAACATCACCCGGCAGTGCATTCCACAACCTCACTGTCCTGACTGTGAAGAACCACCTATGTTGCTTCAAATGAAAGTTCTTTTCTTCTAGTCTAAAGGGGTGGCCTCTGGTACGGTGATCCACTTCATGGGTAAAAAGGTCCCCTGCTATTTGTCTATAATGTCCTCTAATGTACTTGTAAAGTGTACTCATGTCCCCTTGCAAGCACTTTGTATCCAGAGAAAACAACCCCAACCGTGACAATCTACCCTCATAATTTAAGGGGGTCATTTATCAAAGTCCAAATTTATCTCAATATTTTCAGCTACAAACTCCGATCAAATCCGCTTGGGTTTTTTACGCTTATTTTATATTATATTTTCCCAAAAATTTGGTTTGCGCTAAAAAAACCAAAAAACAGATTTTAACTTATTTTTTTCATCCGATTTTCACGAATTCTTTTTTGAAATTTTCACCCAAAAACTTCAGGGTATTGCAGGAAACCCAGCACACATCAAAAAATCATTGGGACTTCTCCTATTGACTTATATACAACCTCGACAGCTCTGAGATGCCAGATTTTCAGATTTGTACTTTTCCGTCCTCGGGGTTTAATAAATTACAAAAAAATCATGATTTTTTAAAAGTTTATAAAAAAAAATTCAAGGATTTTTTGTGATTTTTGCATTCGGAGTTTAGTAAATAACCCCCTAAGTATTCAATCCCATTTAACTTGTCACAGGAGGTGGCCATCTTGGAAAGTGTCTGCAACATTCACATGCTCAGTGGGCTCTGAGTAGCTGTTGGGAACCTAAGATTAGGGGTCTTTGCAAATAATCAAGCAGAAAATGATGTTGGTCTGTAATATAAGCTGATGCAACAAGGCTGATTATTCAATTCTGATGCTAATTGCACTGGTTTTTTTGCTGCCATGTAGTAATTATCTGTATTATTTACTGACCAGTCTCATATTGTGACATGTATATCCTCTGTGAACTGTATATTTTGAGTCAGTCCCTAAGTTCAGTAACGGACAGCAGCACAGAGCATGTGCAGTAAATCAGAAGAAAAGAAGATGGGGAGCTACTGGGGCATCTTTGGGGGCACAGATCTTTCTTGCTAAAGGGCTGATCTGTGGTATAGAAGACAAAACCTAATGTATAATGTTTCTAGCCTACTTCTTTAGTTAAGCTTTAGTTCACCTTTAAGGACTAGAGCCCAAAACTGCACTGCATACTCCAGATGAGGTATTACCAGTGACCTATAAAGAGGCATAATTATGTTTTCATCCTTTGAGTTCATGCCCTTTTCTATGCAAGTACTTTATTATTTATTTACTAAACTAAGATATAATTAATCCTTATTAGAGGTAAACCCCAGCCTGCTGGATTTATTTGACGTTTAAATGATTTTCTTATAGACTTAAGGAATGAAGATCCAAATCATGAAAAGATTCATTATCCCGAAAACCCGGAGGGGTTCTGGATAACAGGTCCCATACTAGTACTTTGATTATATCATGATGAACATCCTGGTGCACTGAATGAAGATGGCGCCATCTTGATGACATCGCTGCCATTGTCAAGCTTCAGCCTTTGTCATGGCCCAAGTTGGAAGATCCATAACATCATCCTAAATCTGTTGGAAGATCCATAACATCATCCTAAATCTGTAAGCCTGATGGCAGGGTCCACTTTCTCAAGACATAGCAAGCAGTAGAGATATGACATGTTTTTCTTATGTATAAAAGAACACAAGTAAATAGACCTTTGAGGATCTTATTAACTTGAGCCCATATTACTTCAATTCCATCTGACTCAAGTAGGAAGGACTTTGCTGGCAGAGCAATGTTTTAGGAGATACAGTTCTGACTGTGTAAGCATTCTAAACACTCAATTCCATAGTCAGAGCTGGATTGTATTGTCAACCTATTTTTTCAACGAGAATTAGATACAAATTCCAAATTAGTCTTTGTGACATAACCCTCCCCACCATCCATTCCATATACTTTAAGATTTATGATTTACAGAGAATGACATAGGCTGCATCCATATTAAACTTTTTGTTTATGACACAGAAACAGAGCACAGAACAGACACAGGACCTGAATTTATGGTTACAGCTGCCACAGGTCAGACATAGAACACATTGAGATACCAGCATGCAAAGATACACAGCTCCACTATGCTGGGGCCACTTCCAATGAGGATGTGTATATTACACGAATGCTTTACACAGGAGCCCTGCAATATTTTACTGAATGTCACTTCAGACATGATGCAATAGCAAACTGAAGTTCCCCCTCACTTGGGATTCATGGATAGAAACAAAATCTTCATAGTACATGTAGGCCTTCACACAAGACATTAGAAAGAAAAAAAGTCACTCATATGCTTCTTAAACATTACCATAGTTGAATGGTCAAGTGAGGTTTTCAGCTGTTTTAAAAGGCCTCACGTTTGAGCCATGAGAATCAATAGTTTGAAATCAGTCCCAGTGAAGGTCAGTCGCAGCTTGAGCCTTAAAAATCTGTGGCATATAAACACCAAGACCAAAAGAAAGGGTTTATAAAACGGCCACAGGCTACAAACAATGCCAACCAATAATACATTTGATAGATTAAGGCCAACTAAGGACTTCTAAAGATGGGACATTTAGAACAATGACAATACCTGATCTTTGGGATAGTTAGATGTTTCAGTTGGAAAAAAATTAGGGATGCACTAAATCCAGGATTTAGTTCAGGATTCGGCCAGGATTCTGGCTTTTTCAGAAGGATTTGGCCGAATCCTCCTCCCCGGCTGAACCAAATCCGAATCCTAATTTTCACATGCAAATTAGGGGGAGGGAAATCGCATGACTTTTTGTGAATTTGGTGCATCCCTAGAAAAAAATGAAGTAAAATGTCTCAAACTAAAAAGGTAACAGAAGATTGGCATGATTTGCACAGTCAGGAAATTAAACATTAGTAAAGTGTCAGGGGCAGCCTTTAAAGCTTTAACTCTATCAGCACTTTTCAACAATAAAAAACCCAACTAAAACAGTGATGTGTTTAATATTACACAAATGCAGTAATGAGGTCTCTGGATAAAAGTAAAATGAGCTTTTACCATAAGTGGACCTACTGGTTAACCATCACTTTATGGGGCAGATTTATTAAAGTGTGAGATTCAAACTCACCACAAAAAAAAACTCACTCGCTTTCTATTCATTCCTGTGGGATTTTTAAAAGCATATTTATCAAATGGTGAGCTCCATTTCTGTGTTGAGTTCTAATTTCTAATCTGCCCCATTTATAAGTCATCACCAACGGCTGGTCCGAAGAACTGTCCAGATTTACTCCTCGGTAGATCAGATGGGCTCCTGTTCCATCTCCCTTCATTACGTTGCATTTATATATTTTTGATGCCGTAACTGTTCCTAAAACACTCCCTGACAGGACAGATAAAATGATGTACCATTGTGTAGATCCCATTGATACTCAAGCGACAACATTTATTTTTACTACTAGGAAAACTAGCAGATGTATTTAGGTGCCAAGTGTGAAAGTCAGGCAATAATATGACATTTGGTTGGCAATAAAGACTGAATATGGGAAGCTCTGGATTACCGACTGAGGAGACATATACATGGGTACTCTCTAAGTGCGCCAGTAACACAAAAACATCGACAAATCGTTCATGGGCGAGTGAAATACATTTACAAACCTTTGTGAAACACTGCAGAGCTCCAGAGTGGCATTTAAGCCTATGCTTTAAAGCTAAAAAAAACTCCCAGGGTGCATGAGGTCACGGCTTAATGGTCCAGGGGTCAATTTATACAATAATTAAAGCTGATTTTGAAACCTTTTCCATAATCACATTTTGGTTTATTGTGAAGCATCAGTGGCAATGCTTGAAGTGCTATGGCCAGCTGTGAAATGAATTAGAGGTAGTGTGGGAAAGCTAACATGGACAGTTACATAGTAGTTAACATCATGGTTAGGTATTTGCAGTTTTTAAAAGCCAGATATTTTATGTAATCAAATGTATTGATGCTACTTTTTAAAAGAAAAATTACCGGTATGCAGAACTGATAAAGAACTGGTTCCAAATATGTGGAATGGAAGTGTGAACTTTGGGACAGCAGAAATTCTAGGCTCCTATGAAAAACCACTAGCAGACAACTGTAACTTCTGCATTACTCACACGAACAGACCTTCAGGTATTAAGAAACAATATAAGAGGAGGAGATTTAAGGTTATTTTAGGATATTGTCTTCTTTGTTTCTTCACTTCAAATGCTTTTATATTGACATGTGTAAGGGTGTAAGATAACGAGGGAAAATAAACAATATTAACATCTCTTCCACATGTTGGTAACCTATTAGCCCATAAGGGTAGAAATATTCTGCGTGCCATGTCATTTTAAATTTCTCCATAATTCTCCTGTTTCTTAGCTAGTTCTCTTACTTCCCATTTGCCATTCAACCCACAAGTGCAATCAGAGGCATGAAACATGCAAGGATGTGGGGCAAAATGGTTTTGTGTTTCTGTGCTACAATATAGATCCAGTGCATGAATAATACATCTTCTTGCTGACCTAGAGGAATAGATAAATGCCAGTAGGTTCTGGGGCATTGTCACAAATAAGTCACTACAAGAAAAGACAAAGCTGCTAATCCAGCCAAACTTGGGTTCAGATAACACTTTGGGGTAAATTTTCTAAGCAGCGAAAATTTGCAGCCATCGCAACACTTTGCTTGGCGAAATTAGCTCAGACAACACTAATTTACAAAAATGCGAATTTGCGTCCAGGGCACTGAACGCTGGGCGAATTTTTGGTAGAGTTACTTCAGCAGTCAAAGCAAAGATGCGCTAGCGTTCAATTATGCCTAGCGCAACTTCGTTAGAGGTGTTCGCTCAGGCTAATTTGCATACGATCGGAAATTATAAAGTTGAATGGACCTATTTGTTGCAGCAAATATATTACATTACACAAGTCCAGGGAACCTTATGGTAGAAGATGTATGGGGGAACCCGGTTACCCAAAAAAAAAAAATTAAGGACTTTTGCAGGCTATGACTCTGAAAAAATGAAAAGACGCCAGCGTTTTTGGGACTTTTTTCACTAAAAATATGATGTAAGTACCAGGAGAATAAGGAAGATCTACAGTATGTACTCCAATTCACTTCGCCTGGTCTGAGCTGGCAAAGGCAAGTCTGGTGAAAGAGGTAACGTTCAGTAAAATCCGCATCTTAGTGAATTTGCGGAGTAATGTCCACTCGCCAGAGCGAAAATTCGCCTGGGGATAGAGTGTGAATGACCGCTAGCGTCTGTCTCTAGCGAAGTAACACCTGTGACCGTTAGTAAATTGTCAAAGTGCCTGAAAGCAGTAACACTGGCAAATCGTCACCAGCATCACTCACTTCGCCCCTTTTAGTAAATCTGTCCCTTTGCATCTTTGTACCACAAACATGATTAGGTGGCCATAAACATTAAGATTTTTAAAAAATTCTTTTTTGTTATCATAGGACCAAGCTTATCCCTAAACAACTGTTTAAATGTACAATTTGTCCATCAACTAAAACCACCATGACAAGCGATATCATCTAGTTGAAAGTAGGAAAACTGTGGGTAGAGAACTGCTTGGCTCTGCAAACAATTGGACAATGGATAAATTTCACTGTAAAACGATGAAAATGATCTAACCTGACTGATCATGACTGACTGATAATGGATGAAAAATCGTTAGATGCACGATTGTTCGGTGGCCACTTAAATTACGATAATTTGGTCATTAGGGAGAGAAAATTTGTAATGTCTATTGCCACCATAAGGGGCAAATTCCCTATGCGCCAAAAATGCGCTAGCGACGGCCTCGCCGCACTTCTCCAGGCGTAGTTTCGCCATGGCTGCGAAAATTCACGAAGATCCGCACAGGTCACCGAACGGTTGCGAAGTTGTGCTACAGATAATACGATAAGCAGTCCGAAGTTACGCTAGCGATGCCTAATTAGCATATGGCGTGCAGTTAAAGTACAATGGACGTATATGCTGCAGCAACTACATTACACTACACAAGGCCAGGGAAAATTAATAAAATTATATAGAGGTAATTATATTGCCCTACACATGTGCCCACTGTATAGTTTAGGTGCCAAATGTAAGAGGGAAAGAGGGTACCCCAAAAAACATTTTCGATCTTTTTCAGCCTATCACCCAGTAAAAAGTGAAAAACGCCAGCGTTTTTTGGGACTTACAAAAATGTTCAACTTTTTTTTGACAAACTCATATCTAGTTTAGTGAATTAGCGTACTTACGTCCCTTCGCCAGAGCGCAACTTCGCCTGGCGTAAGGGTGTGAAGTAGAGCTAGAGTATGTCTACTTCGCTAGCGAATTTACGCCAGCACCCTTTAGTAAATCGGCAAAATGACATCACAATGGCGAATTTTCGCTAGCGTTAGCCACTTCGCCCTTTAGTAAATTTGCCCCTAAGTATCTGGTTATTTAGCGCTGTACCTTAAAACCTGTACCGTCTGGCTGGTGTGGCTTTGGAATGGTGTAGGTTGGATATGCATGCCCTAAAGATTCAATGGTTAATGGCTAGCACATTTTTGGCAAAGTATCAATCATTGTGCAATATATGGACACAAAAACAATATTCCTCAAATACTTGTAGCAGCGCAGGGAAGAAGGTAATTGTGTGCTGAAAACTAATCTGAATAACCAGTCCTTTAACACTTTTACCTGGTGATGTATCCTTGTGTGTTTGGTTACGGTTAATTAAAGAATCCTTAAAGCAGATATCATGGTACAGAACACACCATGCTTGTCACCATTCCTGTTATCCAGGTGACTTAATGCACCATCTTATATTATACAAACTGCAGTAAGGACAGTGAAATATCAGTGCATTATACTCCAGAAAGTGCCTTATGATACAGCCCCCAAACTTTAGCTTTACAGCTTTCTATGATTTATTTAGGTATGGTTGGATATTCTTTTCACAGTGCACACATTCCCCTGGCTAATAGTTTCTTCTTGTGCATGACTTATCCTTCATTATTTTGATTTGTAGCTGCCTCCCCCAGTCATCAGTAGCCTTGCACATTTCATATTGCACTCATGTCCCCCTTGTGGGAATTATTTTGTTTGCTTTTATAAATAGAAAATAAAAAAAATGTTCTGTACAATTTTACCATCTGTGGGCTAAAGTATGTGAGCCAGGGGGTCCTTGTGTTCACCTCCCAACTGATGAGGGCATCAATGGCCACCATCAAGCAATTCACAAGCATATCAATACGTAACCTCTTTCAATTAATCAGTACTAGTAGGCCAGGACAGAGATTCAGAACATAGTCTTTCTGATAGGAAAAGATAGAATGCCCCTGATTGAGTTTCTTCTTCGAGAAATGCCTGAAAGAAGAAAACTAAGCAACAGTCCGACAATGACAAGAGGCATTTGCTGCACAAGAGGTAGAGGAGAAGATGCAGATGTTAAGTGCAGCAACACAGTGACCTCACTGGAGAAGCTTCTAAGATGTGCATTTCTCTTGCTTCCATTGTAATGCCTTGGTCTCTTTAGGCTTCAATGCTCCCCAGACATGAAAATCCACAATATCCTCTCCACTAAAAGGGTCAAAAGGGCTTTGGCAGGGCTGGTAATGTTTGGAATAAATTAAGGAATGGGGGATTGTTGGATTCCTTTAGATGTTCTTGGTGTTGGACATTTCTTGGCTGACTAGCAAGGTAGTTTCATTTTACATTTCTATTTTTGGATTTTTTTTTGTCATTTTAAAGCCAAAAAAATTCAAAGCAGTTATAGGTAAGCACTCCCTTTATGTAAATCTTAGATCCATCTAGAGATTTTCCAGTAAATTCACAAAGGAACCGATGTAACGTTTTACAGTGGTGTGAAGCATCTTCATGACTTCTGGTTTAAAGCCAGCCAGCCACACAACAAAACATTGGTTGTTTCTCTTCCAAAGTGGCAGGTGGAATTGTCTGTGGGAGGGAGTGACATTTGACTGACTAGTCAGTTTACTGTGTTAGCGGGAGGCCGTATCCAGCAGTAGCGGAGTGGCAGGGGTTCCAGATCGGGAGACAGAGCTGCTTGCAGTGGGACTGGCCACTGGTGTGGCTGGAGTAGTAGGGGCTGGCGGTACATTGGATGGATGATGTACGGACTGACCACACACATGGTGATGTTTCTCCCAGTCCTTGTGCTGGCAAAATGAGCCACAATATCGGGCAGTGTTGCAGCCGCTGCATGTTTCACTTGCTTTTCGTCCACAGTTCCAGCAGCTCTACAAAGATTAGGAAAGTGGTGTTACCATAGCTTTGGCATTCTGCTGATATTAAAGGCATTTCTTAAATATTATTTCAGACATTATCACAATCCAAGGGTATATTAGCAAGGTGACCAGACACAGTAACATGGATGTGGACTAGGCAACCCCACTTCAACCTCCTCCCTTCAAATTCTCCAGACTTTTCCCCTGGGCCCAGACATTACACCTCTCCAAAACTTTGTTCAGACTTTACAGTACACATAAGCCACTTAGGGGTATAATCATAATACGACTGCTAGTCAGTTAATTGCTCTTGGCATTTGAATTACTGGTGATTTCAATGACATACAAGGATCAGAATAAGGAGGTATTGTGGCTGAGGAAAATGTGTGCTCTGATGCCCGGGAGTCAAGTTACAGGTTCTATGCAGGCAGGGTCTGTGGGGACACATTCAAACTTGCAATGGCAAATTAGAAAGCACACCTGGACATATTAAGCTGATATAAAACCAGTAATATAGGGCTCCATATCATAAATTTACTCTAGGTTTAGTTTTACCCTAAAACTGCCAATATTGTGGCTTAATGAAATAGAAACTACAATTTGTGCTTGGGCTAATAAAAGTAGCCATAAAGTTTTGTATAATACAATTTACTTTACAGCCTGGATTGCATTCCTCACCCCTGTGGCTTTATCTGTTCTTCACCATATCAGTTGCTATAGGCTGACAGTTTTTTTGCGGCTACCTTCTGTTGAGCCGCTAGGCTGTTACCTCACTTGAGTCTTCCTGCTGATTGATGACAGATGCTGCATTCTCTGATGCCTGGCGTTTTGCTTCCGCCAGTGTCCTTTCCATCTTGGCGCGTTCCAAAGTGATGAGATCGTGCGCCTTGCGCTCTGCTTCCGACACGGCTTTCTGCAGTTCTGACATAGCCTGTCGCTTCACTTCGTTCACCGCCTCCTCTGTGCGGGCAGAAAGGCAGCTCAGACAAAAGAAGCTTTGCACTTTGGGGCTCGGGTGTAGACAAATAGTTCAATGCAAAATGCCAATTTCGTTCATTGCATCATAAAATATTGTTATTGTGGGAGGTTATATTTAATAAACATGTCCAATACATTCAATTTTGCATTGGGAGGAGGACCTAAAGCTCACCTGCCTTCCTCCAGATCTCTTCAGGCATGTATCCTGCCTGAGGCCTGTGTAGGAAGTCCCGTGTTAGTTCTGAAATGAAACAGAAAAACTCATATTAAGAGCTAACTAAACCTCATATTTACTGATCTGGTCATGATTACAGATGTCTCTGTATACTGTAGGTGCTTGATTAATATTTTTGTACTGTCACAAATTTATTGACTACTGTCATATGCTTGTTTCTATGAACAAAAGCTCACCAGTTGGGGAGGACTCTGTGCTAGATGAGTTGTTGTGGTGTCTTGTTTGTTGACCTGTAGAGCTGGTAGTCTTTTTTAGATCCTCTGCATCACTGTAGCGCCGTGTCCAATGGTTTAGCTCTTCTCGATCTGCTTCTTGGCAACGGCGAAGTACAGTTAGAGAACGCCGTGTTTTTTCCACCATGTCCATGATGCAGTTTAAAAGCTGTAAAAAATGAGACATTGGTCAGTGTAATATATGTCATATGTGGTTACAATCCTTTCCTCCTGACAAATTTAAACAGACACTCACGTTGTTGAGATGCTTCCACTCCTCTGCCCACTCCCGCTCCGTAAGTCTATGGTCGATTACTTCATGGACAGCTGGGAGGCAAAACGTCAAACGTTAGTAAGTAACATAGTAATTTAGGTTGAAAAAAGACACACGTCCATCAAGTTCAATCTTTTTACTCTATTTTAACCTGCCTAACTGCCAGTTGATCCAGAGGAAGGCAAAAAAAAACAGATTGAAAGCCTCTCCAATTTGCCTCAGAGGGGGAAAAATTCCTTCCTGACTCCAAAATGGCAATCGGACTAGTTCCTGGATCAACTTGTACTATGAGCTATCTCCAATACCCTGTATTCCCTCACTTGCTAAAAAGCAATCCAGCCCCTTCTTAAAGCTATCTAATGTATCAGCCTGTACCACTGATTCAGGGAGAGAATTCCACATCTTCACAGCTCTCACTGGAAAAACTCCTTCCGAATATTTTTTCAAATTGGAATGGCTGACCTTGCGGTAGAGTTCTTTTTAAAAAAAAGTTTCTTGAACTTGTTTGTATATAAAAGAATAAATATGAAATAAAATCATCACTGGTGCAGCTCTGAGACACAGAATGGCAGGGTGTAAAAGGGAAACCTGGGGCCTAATATACTTGCAGTGAATAACACTTTAGACCAAACACTTTCTCAGTGTTAAAACACAACTGTTGCATTTCCATTATGAGATATTATATGGGCTATTTCGCTGTATCTCTTTAATGTAGAAGTAATGTCCTTCTATTTTTTGTCCAACATAAATAAGGTTATCCAGTAAGATTATCTTGCACTAACTACAGATGCTAAATTATATTGCTGGCAAGCCTTTGGAAGTAAAATGACTTGTTAAGTCAAATAAATGCACTTGATATCACATACTGCAATGTATTGGAAAAAGAAGACTAAAACAGTAGATCTGCACCACTATGCTTCCCTCTTGTGGCTGTTCTTTTGCTCTACATGGAAAAGTACAACCATTCCAAAAATTACTTCAGCCTTAAGCTGGCCATAGATGCAAAGATCTGATCGTACGAATCATTGTACGATCGGACTTTCCCATCTCCCGACCCGCCACTAACCATTCAGATCAAAGTCTTACCAGTCAGATTAGTTAAAGAACAGATCAGCAATGTTCTGCCCCTGACAGCAATCGTACGATATCTATGTCCAACCAAAGCTAGTGACAGTCTCCCACTGAAAATCGTACGATCGGCAATACATGCAGAGATATTATCGGCAGCCGACAGTAATTTTCTAACCTGTCTGATCGACCAAACGACCGATCTCCGCCGGACGAAAAATGTCGAGACTCTCCACACACGTTCCGAAAATCGTACGAATCCTCGATTCGTACGATCAGATCTTTGCGTCTATGGCCAGCTTTAGGGCAATTGCACATCAGGAGTTGAATTTGCTTCAGTCTCCCAAAATGCCTCAAGAGGAAACTTCAAGTGATTTTAGGAGACTGAAGGGACACATGGGTTTTACCACCAGTGATTCACATTATTGCCAGTGGGAAAGCTTTTACAGGAGATTAGTCGCCTTCAGAAGCAGAGACCTATGGCAATTAATCTCCTGGTGTGACATTGCCCTTAAGTGGCTTTAACCCTGTTTCTAGTTTAATGGAAAGTTTATTTGTAAATGTCACCTGTCTGTCGATGGCGCTCTCGCATCTCCCGTGGCTCTGTGTGTCGATAATGGTGTGTCAGTACCATGTCCTCTAGGCGATAATGTTGAGTTGGTGGTGGTGTAGGGTGTGGTAGTCCATTAGATGGAGGGTGGATGAGTCCATTGCTGGGGCTAAATCTCTGTGCGGGGCTTGTGGTACATGTGCGCTTGGCAGGATGATCAGGGTGTACTCCTTCCTGTGTATTCTCTTTGGTCCTGATGCAGAAAGGGACAAAAAGAGGTGAGAGAGATTAACCTTTTATTCACATAAGGACTAACTACTGTGATCAAGGTGAAAAATTGTTGCTGTGCTGCTCTATTATACTACAGGATATTTCCAGTATCTTAAAACATAGATATATTTATTCATTTTTCATATGCATTCATTTTTGGAGCAGGAATTTTCATATAAATAGTATACCCACCAAACACCACTCTAAACGTGTTCCAAGCTTGGTATGACCATTACAGAATCAAATGTTACAACAGGAGGAAACCCACAAACATTTTTGGATGAAACAGGCTCTTAGCAACTTTATTTCAGCCACAGAGATATCATATGCAAAAATTCAGTTTTTTAAGAAAGACAGTCCTTCCTCCTTCATCAAAAGTGACATTTGCTGCTGTAGTGGTAAGAATGGGATAAATTGCTTCTTAGAATGAGAGCGTGGGTCATACTGTAAATAATCATCTATGAATGCTGGGCAAAGTGCACTGATGAACTTACTCAGGTGAAGAACCAGTGTCATACTTTTAAGGTACGCAGATCCTGTGAGCATGCGGAATGAATACCCAGTAAGAACAGGCAAGGTAGAGGTGAACCCCATGTCCCACACAAGTGAGCTCACTCGGGAGAGCAATTTGTGATGTATGTCCTTTATAGATTGGAGGGAACCCAAAAACATTTTTTGCCGGGGCCCACAAAGCAGGCTGAAAGATTAATATATTGATATATCGATATCATGTCATAATACGATAATTCCAAGCATAGCCTCTAACCCTGCTGTCTACACTGTAAGCAAGTGCCAAAGTGTAGATCAAACACAAAATGGCAGTGCTTTGCTGTTAGCTGAATTCCTGCATTAATAAAAGGCAAACAACAGGGATGACAATTATAATTACCTGTCTGGGGTCCGACGCTTGCCATTCTCATTCACCTCCATGAGCAACTCAGGGGAATCACTGGGGGAACTACTCGAACTGGCATCAAAAAGAAGCTGTTCGTGCTGTGCCAAGTACTGGGCAGGGCTCTGCTTTGCTAAACGAGCACAATGCAGGAGCTCACGCTGCAACAGGGGAAGGTTAGCCTGTAATAGAGGGAAACATTGGGGAGTAATGTAGCACAAAAAAACACCAGTGAGACATGATGTCATTTCTGCAAAAAGGAAAGCAGGGGCCTTATTATTGTCTGGGGAATATGCAATATTTTGTGGCACATTTCCCTCTGAGCCCTATAACCTACCACATGCCAGGTCTATATTGCTGTTTTGTAAATTCCTCCCAAGTGTTGTGTATCTGAACAAAAAGAAGCAAGAAGGGTAATCTAAGCGAAAGGTACATACCTTTAAGAAGGGGATTACAAATGGCCGCAGAGGAAAGTTTGTGGCCTCCTGCAACTTTGAGTGGAACTCCTCAATGGTAAGTGTGGAATTCTGCGGTAGAAAACATGTAGGTCAGTGGCACATGATGTCCCATACACCATCAGAAGGCTTAGGCCACAAACAAAACATGCAATAACTACAAAACACCTGTATTGTACATGCATGATGCATCTCATTCTACACATACTAGTAATTTGTAGCTGAATACGAATATCATTTTCCACAGCCAAATATAATTCAGCAGAACATGGAGCTGATTACTAAAGGAGATTTAAAAATCAGTTGAGCAATATGGGAGCTCCTTTATTTCCTTACAAAAGCTGCTATGCAGAGGAGGACTGTGCACCATCAATTCTTTAATTTTAAATAGTTTAATATGCATGCAATAGGACAGCTCCGACCATGTCTAATTAAAAATGATGTGCATTGTGGTGGGAACAGCAACAGTAAATCATGGCTGTCACCTTAGTCTGCTAATATCTCACTTCTAACCCCCTTTGGCTCTTCTCTATACAGTTTTATATGTGATGCTCATTGTTGCCTGGTAACACTGACTTGGTACTTTTTAAAAAATACATAGGCTCTACTATCATATCTCGCTGGCTATTTGTTGGATCCAAACTCGAATAAACATTATGCTTTAACAGGCTGTTGCTTCCATTCAAATGTACAAAAGTCTACTTTAATATCAGTACAGGAGAAATCATGTGATGCCGGGAAGATATTTGTATTCTGCAATTAATAGATTTGGGCACTGCATAATATAAAGATGGCCGTTGGAACTCAGATTGGTCACTATGATAGCACAGAGTTTCTCTTTTCCATTACATACCACTAGCCCTAGCACCAAAGTCCTCACACGTTCACCAATCTCCGGTGAAATGTCGCTGCCAAACTGCTGTAAGGTGGTAAGGAAACGCTTGAGCTTGCTAAGCTGCCGTGCTCCGCAGGCTGGAGGGAGCTGCTGATTCGTTAGTGCAGCAGAGGAGGAGGCAGAGGGCCCATTGCTAAAACCATTGGGGGTGGAGGGTGCTCCGTTAATTGCAGTCGGAGAGTGACTGCTCCCATTCATGACTGCAGAAGACAGAAAAAACAAACCTGTTATAAATATGCCCTATGAAATGTGTATAATATACATCTTAAAAAGACAGCCTATAAGAATATTTTATCTCTGCACCTGCAGAGTGTTAAATTGATTTCCAGTTCACTTTCAATAATATGCTCTGTCTCTTCTTACTTTGCTGCATAGATCTTGTCGATTGTTACCTGCAAGCCTCCTTCCATATTATTGCCCATTGCAAAGGTCAGCCCCTACCTATACAGGAAAAAACTACACAAACAGAAATCTACACATATACATATTAAACACAAGGCAAGTATGGGCCCTGCTTGTGTTTTTGACACTTAGATGACTGGCTGCCAGTTTAGATAAGGACTCAGGTTTGTTTACAAAAAGTATGCAGTTACTTTAGGGCATTCCCCTGCAGGGGGAACTCATTATCCCTAACTGATGTCTATCTTAGTCTATGTCTATATCAGGCATTGACGCAGACGATATAAAGCAGCACTTTCAGGTCCAAAATCCCCCAAACACATTAGTGTACTGGGTATACACAGGAAAATTATGATTCAATGGGAGGAAACACTACAAATAGGATACACCATCTATGAGGTAGAAGTAAAAGTGTAGTTCTGGCTGCACTGCTTCATATTTGTAATTTAGACATAGCACATCACCCCTATTTTTCCTATAACTGCACACCATCAACCCATATTTATCCTATAACTGGATGCAATGATGATAATACACTCTCCAGTGTGCTTCTGTGTGACCTGCAGTGTTTGGGCACTTTTTTGTGAAGCAAGCACCTAGAATCTAGGATGTATTTTTATGAGCATAGGCAAAGCCTTCTTATACTGTATGTGTTAATCCCAGTATGGGTATAAAGCATGTCCCCTACCCACCCTACACATACAGACACACTTATTCCCAACAAAGAATGTCCACACATAACAGATATGGTGCAGAAGGCAACAATCCCAGCATCCCACTACAAACAAGCAACCAAAACCAATGTCCAACCCAGTATCCCACTGACAACTGAAGTCTGAATTAAGCCATAACTACTATACCGTGACATGAACAGCTGGCACTATAAGCCTGCACTGCTGCTTCTACTACTATTACTACTACTACTTACCTATTTAAGGCTCAAGCACTATTGTGCTAGTTCCACATATTAATACTCCATGACCCACATGTATCCCAGAGTCCTCGCAGTGCTAGCCCCTTGCACTAATTTAACATCAATATTGCTACACAAAAGTATAAAACCAGTTTTTGCAATAGCAGTGACAGCGCCAAATGTCCAATACTTGTGTACAGTGCCAAGTATAGATATATTCTTCAAGCAACAGAATATAAACCAGTGTCACCACAATGCAAACACCACAATGCAAACCTATGGCAGAACGAAGTGCACAGGTACAGGTAAGAATGGCTTGGAAAGTGCTTAGAAAGGGCACACACAGTTATACAATTTGTTGTCTCACAATCATAGAGAATCAGCACAATGATATGTAGTGCCAAGCTCAGCAGTTAATGAACAACCCTGTGCTTCTGTCTAGCAGGCAGAATCATTAAATATGCCAGTCGCAGGCACCACCTCTCACAAATCTTTACACACACAAGCTCCTGGGGGTCACAATTGGGGCCCCATATTGTCCAGTCAAGACTCACCTTCTAGAAAAGGTTAACGCCTCTCCCTCTCCTATGCCACAGTCAGCTTGCTAAAAGCTCAAACACACACTGGCATCAGGAGCAGGCTGGGGGGTGGCCCACGAAAGAAGAGCCCAAAATAACCACATGCCCACAACTGACAGGTGGGATCCCAAAGTGACACAGTGCTGTGTGTGTATTTGTATGTGTTAGGCATGTCTGTGTAGAACTATGTTGCATCTCTTCCTGCAAACATGAATTTACTGTACTATGGCTAGCATGTTGTGCCCATTGGTTTAGGGTTTATGAATTGGATTTTTACTGATATAGAAAGATACACAATATAACATAGCATTAATGCACATGGACTACAACGATAATTAAAAAAAAACATTAAAGACATGGATTATAGACAGGCACAAACACATCTGTTCCTCTTCAGCTTAAAGTTAAACCCATCAGATGAGAAGCTTCCACCACCCCAACATCTAATTAAAGAACATCTGGTTTAAGGCTGCAGTACATGAAGAGAGACGCTGCTGAAAATGAGAGCGACATCCACCCACGCACCAGAAGGCTATGATAACCTACCAACTAAATCATATCCACCTGCAATCAGAGTCTCTGCCATAAAAATCAAATGGGGGGGGCATTAAGCGTTGGCCACAAAGTCCCACAAAGAGCTATTGTTTTAAACGAGGACATCCTCCACACCAGCAATAGCAACCAATGCAAATGGGTATGTTATTTACCAGTTTGCAACCCTTTGTCAATGTTGCGTCTCAACCTGCGTTTGGCGCATACACGCGCCTGTGTGAGTACAGACCCATTGAAAAAAGCTAAATGCGTCTATTCCTGCGCTCCCCTGTGGCTGAACACTGAATAGCGGAATGCAGGGGAGCGCAGCTTCAACCACTCGTCAGTAAGAGCCCTTAAACAAATGAACTGCATTCCCTGCCTACCAAATTGGTTGGTTTAAGGATAGGACAGAGAAGGCATCTACCAGGTCCCCAAGAGTAAGAAGGGCCCCTTTTTGGAAAAATGATGCTAAAATGACAGTTTACAGATATAATAGCCTGAAATAGGTTATCTTAGGTGTTTTAAGCCTAAAGCTGGCCATAGACGTGCAGATTTACCTTCACATTGGATGAACGATCGTTCTGTGCCACTAACCATTCAGATCAAATAAAGTAGTAAAAGAACAGATCAGCCGATGTTCTGCCCCTTCAGCAATCGCACGAAAGTTATGTCTGACACTGAAAATCGTACGATCGGCAATACACGCAGAGATATTATCGGCAGCCGACAGAAATTTTCTAACCTGTCTGATCGACCAAACGACCAATCTCCGCCAGATGAAAAATGTCAGGACTCTCCACACACGGTGCGAATATTGTACGAATCCTCGATTCGTACGATCAGATCTTTGCGTCTATGGCCAGCTTTACTCTCGCCCTCTGTCTGTTAACAGAGCAGTCTACCTATAACCTGAATGCACACACATGCCAATTCCTACACTCCCACCCATTCGGAAATCTTAAACCAATTTTTTTTTCTACACAAAAAACAATTTAATTTTACAATCCCTGACAATATGAACTTCAAGCCAGGTCCTACCTTCTCTTCATGCTCTTTACTTGCTGTGTCTAAGCCTCTTTTCAGCACTTTATCTATAAATGTAAACTTGTCTAGTGAGAAACAAGCTGGCAGATCCAAGTGACACTTTTCCATCACAAATCCAATAACAAAGAGAAACCCACAAACATCTAAATATCATACTTGTGCTTGGTGTAAACGATGAGCTGCGGGTGGCCCCTTGGCTCAGTGCCGGTGAAGGAGGGGGCATGTTGGCTGGGCTATTCCGTGTCTGAGTCTTTATATCAGCCGGTGAGTCTGGCATTGTAACCACTGTATGCTAGAAGATACCTGTAGAGAGAGAGAGAGAGATTTAAACAAGGACAGACAAGACCTCGTAGTACATCTTGAAGGTAAACAGATTATACTGTACACACACTCACCTAAGAAGGGCTTCTTTTTGGTAAGAAAAGAGAAAGGTTGAAATGACAGGCCATAAGGAAGCTAGGATGGATGGAGTGATTACCCTTCAGGTGGAGTGTAGGGGAGGGGGAGGCACAGTACAGAGAGCAGCAGCTAAAGCAATCCTCACACACCTGCTGCTGGGATCAGCTGCAGTCCCCACTACCCCCCTCTCCTCTACCATACTCTGCTATTATTAACCCTTGCCTGCTTGGGCACACAGCATTTCATTGCCAGCGACTCAGCCTGCAGAGTTCACTACAGTTTGATAGTTGAGGACAGGTGTGTAGCAGCTGCTGGGATCTGTCCCAGTCTTCTATGTAACCAAGACCAAAGAAGGGAAAGAAGGGCAGGAGACAGAAGGAGAGTTTGCTGCCACGGGCTTCCCCGGTGCATACAGTAGACCACCAATCAAAAGGGAGAATTATATTATTCAGGGATGTAAAACCTACAGCAATCCAGTTGCTGTTATATTAGAACTCTCACCGTTCAGATAGCGGTTGTTGGGATTTAACAGCTGCTGCACGTTGGACATTACAGGAGTTCTCCTCTCTTTTGTACATTTCTGCCATACCCAAAAACCAACCCTGGTTATCATTACCCTATGGGTGTTATTTACTAAGCCCTGAATGCAAAAATCACGAAAAATTCAAAATTTGTGATTTTTTTTTAAATAAAATCTGAATTTTCGGGATTTATTAAACCCCGAGACTGGAAAACTCAGAATCTGAAATCCTAGCATCTCAGACCTGTCAAGGTTGCATATAAGTCAATGGGAGAAGTCGCAATGATTTTATTGATTTGCGCTGGGTCTCATGCCAAACCCCGAAGGTTTCGGGCAAAAATCTGAGGTTTCGGGTGAAAACTCCAAAAAAATTGTGAAAATCGGGTGAAACCTCCGAAAAAATCACGAAAATCTGAGTATTTACCACAAAGCAAATTTTCAGAAAATGTAATAATAAATAAGCGTTAAAAACCCGAGCGGCTTAGATTGGAGTTTGTAGGAGCCAATATTGAGATAATTTAGGATCTTGATAAATAACCCCCTATATGTGCTTTCATGTGCCCCCAGGATTGCAGGTCTGGCCCTCTGCTCTGGTGTTGAGCTCACGCTGCCAATGAGGGATCCGTTATCCCCAAAGGAATGTATATACATAAAATATGATGCATTTGCGGTGAATTTTTGACAGGTCCTGGAAAACTCCACAACTTACATCACAGGCTCCAGCCAGGAAATCTCCTCCTATATTCGGATTATTTTTATTTGCTCACTAATGGTGTGCAGCTGGAAACTTGTGTAAATCTGACATCTGGTTTCTATCAGCTTGAATCCCTGGAGAAAGCCTGCTCTCACACTGTGCTCACAACTCTCTAGCAAATACAAGTGAGTCACTGATACCCCTATACGCCACAGATTTAGGTCAAACTACAGAATAACATAATAATGCGTAGTAAAATGTTACAATTCTTTCACCTGTAGTGGTGTCATGTGATTCCAGGTGGCCAATGAGATGGTGTGTTTATGTCTTTATACCATGCTTGAAACGAAAATGAGAAAAGAGAAAAACACCTTGGCAAAAGTTGGACGGGATCTCAGTCTCAGTGGTGACCTAGAGTCTGTTAAAGGAAAACTATACCCACAGAATGAATACTTAAGCAACACATAGATTATATGATATTAAGTGGCATAGTAAAGAATCAAACTGGAATATATATTTAAGTAAATATTGCCCTTTTACATCTCTTGCCTTGAACCACCATTTCCTGATGGTCTGTGTGCTGGTCTGTTAATTGGCTCATGTGACCTAACATGTTTGGTATGTTTGTGTGCACCGTGAATCATACAATCCCAGGGGGCAGCCCTTATTTTTTTAAATGGCAGTTTTCTATTTAGGATTACCCAATGGCACATACTACTAAAAAAGTATATTACTATTAAAATGGCTTATTTAAATAAAGCAGGGTTTTACATATGAGCTGTTTTATGCAATATATCTTTAGAGAGAACTCCATTGTTTGATGGGTATAGTTTTCCTTTAATGCGTCTGTTTTCTTGCAGGTGGCTCACAACAAGGAGGAAGTCTGTCCTGATTGGTGGCACAGAGATGGATGGAACAGCTGCCCAGGCAGATAATATGTAAAAGAATGGCAAATGTGGCCTCCCTTATTAGCTTGTATCCCTGCTCTTCTGGATGCTGCAGTGAATAACACAGATAAGACAGAGGCAGCAAGTGAGATGTACAGAATGGAAAGATAAGAGATAAAATAATGCAGAAAGGGAAACAGAGCCAGGGAAAGAGGAAGCGAGAGAAGGAGAGGGCATGAGAAGCAGAGGTGTTTGAGGAACAAACAAACCAGAAGAGGAGGGTCCTTGCATATATCAGAGGAAGGGTTAAATGCGTTCCCCCAAGCAGCATGTTCACAGTTCTTTAAATGGCTGGAAATGTAGAGCAGATGTTGGAAGGCTGATCCCAGCCAGAGCCAGGCCTGCTCCTAAATAAAGTAAAGTATTCCTGAAATCCAGAGACAAGCACCAGCCAAGAACAACTCCAGATAAGACCCTGAGACACGGGGCTCCATCTGGTCTGTGTTATGGAAACACTCAGTGCAGCTGGAGCCAGAGACTCCCCTGAGCAGGGGCAGGAGGAATGTGCCTCTCGTACAATAGAGTCATACCACCAGACCAGAGCACAAATCACACTGTGCTCTGTAACCCCCATAACCAAATTTTGGCTTTGTAGGTGTTGTTGCATTACAACTTCCAACATCCAACAGGGTTAAAAATACATTAATAATATATACATAAATACTGTAGGGTATACTATGCTGAAAACCCACTTGTACATTGATATATCTCCCTGTAACCACCAGAAATAAATCTCAGTGTTCCAGGGAGTCAAAATAGGCCCTGGCATTCCAGGTACAAAGAGGCCCTAACAGTCCCCCACCAGCCCACTAAATACTGACTTTCTATGGCATCTTAGAGCAGCCCCTCTGGCATTTGCCAGAACCGACAGATAGCCACTCCGGGCCTGCAGTGTTCTCTGCTGGGCTGCAGGTCTCTAGGAAATGTAGCATGCTACTGCAACTTTCTTGCAACATAAATCCCCTCACAGACCAACCTTTGTGAAGTGCCAAAGGCAAACTAACCACTTGTGCCTTGTACAATGCAGTTAACAGTTTCTGACCCCCCAAATTCTGCCCACGCGACTGCAGAATAAACTGGTGCCATGGTGCCAAGAGAACAACACACTTTTACCAATACAATCACAGAGAAATGGCAGGTGCAATTTGTGCTAAAAGAAATCCATAGATATTTTTATTTAAAGCATCAAATGAACAGGTGGCAACATGCCATGTAACTTCTGTGCCTCAATCTGAAACTGCTAATATCCCCCCCCCCCAACTATCTTTCTTGCAGAAACTGCTAATCTACTATATAACAGACATGCACTGATAAATATTCTTGCCTTGTAACAAAAAAGCACCACTAAACATCCTTCTGTGCTACAGTCTGACATAGTTTAATATGTCCCTTTATCATTCCTGCACAGGCCAATGTATCCCTGTAACAGGCCTGCACAGTATATTATGCCGTCTGTAACCAACTAGTACAGCCACAGATTGAAATGCCCTTATGTCATAGTGTCACAGACCCACAGAGCCTAATAACTCCTCTATGTTACAAACTGTCAGAGCCTAATAACTCCTCTGTGCTAGTAACATGCTGAGTCTAATGTCTTCTCCATGCATGAGACCGATGCTGAGCCTAATTTGCCCTTTATGCAAGTCAAAGCTTAATATCCCCTCTAAGATACAGACTGACAGAGCCAAATATCCCTTCTGTGCCGCAGACACTGAGCCTAAAATACCCTTGCAGATGTCTTTCTGTTACATCATTTGAAAGCCAAATATTCCCCTCCCTGATACAAACATGCAGATACTAACACTTGCTTTTAATGGTATAGCCAATCAAACTATATATGCCTAATACCTGATTATACTTGCAAATTATAAAACCCCTGACCAATTCTTACTTACCTTCATATTATAAGCAACTATAATTTTTTTCATCAGAACCAGTCCCTGTTATTCCTTGCAGCCACATTTCTATGCAGAGGGAGGTATTACACACTTAAAGGAGAACTAAACACTAAATATTCCCATGTTTTATATACTGAACTTATTGCACCAATCTAAAAGTTTCAGCTTGTCAATAGCAGCAATGATCCAGGACTTCAAACTTGTCACAGGGGGTCACCATCTTGGAAAGTGTCTGTGACACTCACATGCTCAGTGGGCTCTGAGCAGCTGTTGAGAAGCTAAACTTAGGGGTCACTAATTATCCAGCAGAAAATGAGGTTTGTCTGTAATATAAGCTGATGCTGAGGGTCTGATTATTAAACTCTGATGCTAATTGCACTAGTTTCTGTGCTACCATGTAGTAATTATCTGTATTAATTACTAATCAGTCTTATATTGTGACATTTATATTGTATGTGTACTCTATATTGTGAGTTGGTTCCTAAGCTCAGTAAGTGACAGCAGAAAGGGGAAAGGTCCCCATGTGGGACCGAAACGTCGGATAAGATGAGTGAATAAATCAACACTTGTTTTCACCTAAATATCACAGAGTGTGCTGATCTTCTATTCATTATTACTACAAACTTGATCGTGCACCTGAGTGCGGGCACTGTCTGATACTATATATATATATATATATATATATATATATATATATATATATATATATATATATATATATATGCTTCAGAGTTTACCGGTTGCTATTTCTGTTCCATTCTGTTTCATTTAAACCATGTTTCCATGGCTTTCATGCTAGCAACAAATAATTTGGAAACCAAAAGAACCAACATGTAAATTCACAAATGTAGTACTATCTATAAAAATAAAAACTGAAGACCAAATGCATTTTCCTCTGTAAACGGCTTTTTAGTATAGTACTAACCTGTAGAACCTATTGTACCCTCTACTTTACAGCATTTTACAGAAACCTGTTTCCCTTCTAATGAAATATTATTGTTCTTTATGTCCCAGGGTCTCATCTGCACAAAGGTTATATTGTACACATCCGTTTCACCTTATCCATTTTGCTGCCCAGTAATCAAACCTGTTCCAGGATAGAGTTAAATGAAAGGTGCTAATAGTGCGAAGAAAGCCATTCTACAACCTAAACCCATCATCCCATCAATTTTTGATATATTATGCAATAAAAGTGTACTTCTGACCTACGTCAGGCTGTTCCACAGCTCTAAGAACTCTTCTTGAATAGTTGTGAACATATTCTTGCTGCAGATGAATCTGTTGTGCTGTGGGGTAAAAAACAAAAAAACATGCTCCCTTGGGGGCATATGTATCCAAAATATTTTACTCTAAAACTGAATACAAAAGGTAATCTATAATAAAATGTTTTTTTAAGCATGGACCAGGAAACTACCTCTAATTATTGGAATTATTTTGGCTGCTTATCTATTGTACATTCTAGCGATGTCTAGAGAGGCCTCATCAGAAGGTCTATCTAAAGAAATCGCAGAAGCTTCTAAAAGAATTACATTCCACTTTGAACAACTAATGTACAGTATATTTTGTGATTAAGTCTTAAAGGGAAGCAAACTGGTGTATGCTTACTACTAACTGATTTCAGTTATGTTGCATGGCCTCCTGTTTTGTTGCTGATCTTTTTCTGTGTAAATAAAGGACTAGTATACTACAGCTTACTTCTCCATTCTAATCCATACAATCTTACAACAAGTATGTTAGTCCATTTAAAATAAGGTTAAAAAAAACTATGCTCATTAGAACCCGAGCATTTCCTTATAGTAACTGCATTGTTCTTTACAAAAAACAAAAACCATCATTGTTTAAACCTTTGGGTACCCACAATATGTTAGATGACAGCTACAAATACAGGCTCAATATTCTTTGGATAGGATAGGTACACAACTCCCAGTGAGCTAAAAGGTAGTAGTGCTGATGTAGTCTTTAAAGCCCCATTTTGCAAATAATTCACGTTACATCGCTTATATATTTATTACACTTCTCCATACTGTTAGTCATTCACGTGCTTCACATTTGTTTATATAAATATGAATTGCTTGATACCTCTATTAAAACCATCTGCCATGTAAATGACTGCCAATTAACTCGTCCTGTTTTAATTACCCTGATAATTGAACTTACTGTGTGTACAGAATGACATGGGAATATTAGATGGGCACTGGAATTATACTGGGCCAGCACTTTAAACACACAAACAAAAAGTAATAATCACGGAAGTAACTTATTTAAATACAGAATGAAGATCAGGTCAGCATAGTCTGAACCCAGTTTAGATGTGGAACGTGAAATGTAGAATTAAGTAGAATTAACACAGAATAACCATCTTTTAAGTCCTGATATCACTGGAGTATCACTAGTATCACTTCACTATCTGAAGTATCACTAGTGCGTGCACATACCATCGTCAAAACCCTGATCTACAATAAGCTCTCTTCATTAGGATTCCTCAACTATTTCCTAATGGAAGCAACAGCCATATTGTGCAGTACATTAAGTACAAGGACTGTGCATCCAAAACATGGTAATGGCCTTTCTATGCTCCGTGGAGGGATTTAATATCCAAAGGACACACTAACTGTGACACTGCTAATGCTGTGGAACTAACCTGTCTCTGTGGGTTGTTCACCTTCAAATACTTTTTTCAGTTCAGTTGGTTTTAAATAGATCAGCAGAAATAAAGACTTTTTCCAATTACTTTCTATTTTCTATTTGTAACCATTTTTCTAATATTGAAGTGAAACGTTTAAAATTTTCACCTTTTAAAGCAGCACAGGGGAGGGGGCCCAACACTGTTTTAGATTGATACATTTAGTTGATACATTTGTTATCATTAGCCCTGCTCAGCAGAATCGCATAGTTTCATTAAAGGAGAAGGAAACCCCCTGGGTGCAAAACCCCTCCCCCTCCCCTGTGTTGCCCCCCCTCCTCCCCCCTGGCCTACCTGTCCCCCTGGGCAAATGCCCCTAACTTGTTACTCACCCCTCTGCGCAGGTCCTGTCCACGGAGTTCACAGTCGCCATCTTCTCCCACGCGCATCTTCTTCCTGCTTTGACCGGCGTCTTCTGGCGCATGCGCAGTAGGAACAGTTACCGGTACGGATCTACTGCGCATGCGCCGAATGTCACGAAGAAAACTTTGTGACATTAGGGTAGGCCAGGGGGGAGGAGGGAGGGGGCAACACAGGGGAGGGGGGAGGGGTTTTGCGCCCAGGGGGTTTCCTTCTCCTTTAAAGGGGGAACTTCATTTTCCAAACCGAAATTTGGTAATGAGGCCCAAAGAACACAGAAACCACTAATATACCCATCACAGTTACCTGTTTCTATAAAAGTATGAATAAATGCCATTTTCTATGCTGAAATCCAGCAGTTTAACAGTTTTCTTTCTGCATCAGTTGAAATCCTGGCAGGGAAGGAGGGACTAAACACTGATATTACAAATTCAATTTAATTTAATTTAACAACTTCTCCACAGTTTACAGACAGCATGCACGAACTACATAACCCACAATGCATTGCACTGTGATGCTCCTTATTGAAATCACGTGTGCAGGGAATTGTGGAGTTTGGAGGATGCAGGTTGAGGACATCTGGCTGTTGATACAAAATAACGGTAGTCAGCCAGCTCAGCAAAGTAGTCAGACAGATCAACTGGAGAGCAGGTGGCTAGGCTTAGGGAATTGTTCCAAACCATTAAAAATCATGAAAAATCTGCATAAAGGTTTACTTTTCAAAAAGCTATTTTTTGTGGAGGTCCTCTTTAATGGCAGCTGTTATAATTAATACAATAGTTTTTAATATTCCACAGATGCTGCTGAGAAATATATCAACTAATGTAGCAAATTGTAACAGTTCAGAAAACTCATGGATAACTGAGCTGCCACACTTGAACACTAGAGACTGGAACATTAAACTTTAAACTTAAATTTTGGGAAAACGGTAAAAAAAATAAAAGATGGAAAGCAACTGAAAAAAGTATTTGGTTATGGTCTGAAAACAAAACAAAAAGTGTTTGCAAGGTGAACAACCCCTCTAATTTCCTAAGAAGTAAAATACAGGCCCTCCTTAATTAACAGAAATGTATTAATGTATAAAATAAGTTAATTTCCATGAAATTTTTTTTAAAAAAATCCTTTGGAAAGTACTGACTATTTTGAATGTGCATACTAATAAGGTAACATGCTGCTTAGTTTAAAGTAGAATGAAAGGCTTAAATTAAGTACACTTTATCAGGTCTATATAAATACACCAGTAAACCCTCTCTGAGTCCTCTGTCAAAATAAATCAGCATTTCTGTCCTTCTATTTTGTATACATGGACTTCTGTATCATACTTCCTGTTTTCAGCTTAAACCTCCAGGGCATGGCCTTGAGCATGCTCAGTTTGGTCCTCTTCCCCTCCCTCCCATCCTCCCTGCTGTAATCTGAGCCCAGATCTATGAATGAGCAGGGAGAGACTCAGGCAGGAAGTGATGTCACACCAAGCCAATATGGCAGTTGCTATCCTAGAGAACACTTCAGAAGCTGTTTACTCAAGTATGGTAAAGCATTCTGCAGAATAAATATAGTCTTATAGCTTGCTCTATTGTAGCTAATCTATTGGCAATAAACTGCTTCAGTAGCTTTCCTTCTCCTTTAAGGATTCTGCGGGGAACTGTACATTGCTTACAAATGAAACTGGATTAAATAATTCTATAAAAATCTTCTGAAAACCTCGGCAGGAATCAATATTATATTTATGTAGCAAAGCTATACCGTATTTTGTTTGTACCTTTTTTATGTTAGCAGTGTGTGCTGGGCCTTAAGAACAGTAATTGCTGTTTGTCACAGACCAAAGCTAAGAGCACTAATTTGGTGGTTTGGTATGTATGTATGTGTCAGAAGGCTCACCACTGTCAGTCCCATGGGTTCTGGAGCTGGACTAAAAGGGTGACTCAAGTGCTCTAAAGAGGAGTTGGCAGAGTGTTGATAGGAAAAGTTGATGTATTTTCATGGCTGCTTTACACCATTTGCTAACCCTGCCTATTGTACCACCCTTGGTAAAGGGACATTTAGAAACGGTGTGGCTATAGTGAAGTAATGTATTGCTTGATTGGAAAAGCATTACAACATATCCCCACTCTGGACTGACAATACTTTTAAGAAAGACAAACTGCTGTCTTCTGAATGGTGATTATTACCTGAAAATGCTGAATACTGAATTTATGCTGCAGAAAAAAAAAGTTTGCATAAGTTTTGCAGAACAAAGGGTTCTTCGTGAAGGAAAAAACGAAAGTATAAAGTAACATACACTGGGTGACCAAGAATAGTTTGGAAATACAGCCTGGGGTAAACATGTCCCTATATTCTAGGCCTAAATACAAAGCTGTATAACATACAAGAATTGTGATTCTGTGAAGGCATTTAAATACTGTATTCGGTTTACCTCCTCTGAGGGATTCAATGAGATCATCATTATACATAGGAAATCTACAGAATCTGCTGTGTAAATACTAAAAGAAGTGCAAAATTTACACACACACAGCACACATATCTATCTAGTATCCAACTAGTCGCTCATCCTCGGTTTTAATATAGTAATAATTAATTTTCATTTGAGATCACTGTAAACGATAGAGGAATTCCCAGTCCTCTAGATGACTTTACACCTGTGGCCATGGTCAGAGACATCCTCGATTTTCATCCTAGTATCTATCTATCTATCTATCTATCTATCTATCTATCTATCTATCTATCTATCTATCTATCTATCTGTAGGATAGGGGGGAAACAGGCCTGACATGTAATATGTAATATACGTATAATATTTATATGCTGACAATGTAGTTGATAAAATGCTTAAACATAATGTAGGCACTATCCTGTAATGTTCTCCCTCATTGGCATAATTTTTTCAGCATCTGACATGTAATACACTTTAGTTCCCTCATAAAAATACAGTGGAAGATACTGTACTTACATAAATGCCACTACTGCTTAATAAACTTAAACTGCTTCTAAACTACATAATTTCACCAAATTGCCATTTTTGTCATATTTTTACAGTGAGGTCACTGAACCAAGAGAAAAAAGAATGTCCTTACAAATTTGTGGGAGAAATTCAATATAATGTATCCAGGTACAACTGGTGTAAATGGGAAATTCCTTGGCACAACCCAATTCCAAGAACATACTGTATATTAATGTAGCAAGAAAAAGGAAAAGGTATTATCTAAAACAGACAATTCTTCCTCAACGTTCAAAATCCAAACAATGAAAAATACAAACATCCAAAAATTCTTGTTAATGTGTTCATAATAATATGTTCATATAATAATATGTAGTGAGTATATTGTATAATGAACTCACTAACATAAAACTGATAATGAAATGGGATACAGGATTTTCCCCTGGTTAAATTAACATTTATTCCAGGTGCTTACAACCAAGTTGCCCGGTAATAATTACGCTAATTAATATTTAAAGTTAAAGAGATAAAAATCTATATCTAAATTATCTCCAAGATGGTTTTTAAAAGCACTATACTAATTTAGTTTTAATTACTATTTGTTTTAAGAGGGTTATCAGTACAACAAGAAGGAAATAAATAATGCATGAATATTTACAGGATAACGAATTTTAGAATTATATTAGCCCATGTCTAAAGGTGGCCATACACGGAGAGATCCGCTCGTTTGGCGAAGTCATCAAACGAGCGGATCTCTCTCCGATATGCCCACCTTGAGGTGGGCAATATCGGGCTGATCCGATCATGGGCCCTAGGGCCCAACGATTGGATCCTAACGAATGGGAATGGGGGTCGGATCGCGGGACCGCATCAACGAACAGATACGGCCGCGATCCGACGGGATTTTTTGTCCCATCCGATCGAGATCTGGCCGACTTCTGTCGGGGGGCCCCATACACAGGCCAATAAACTGCAGACTTGGTCTGTCGGCAGCTTTTATCGGCCCGTGTATGGCCACCTTAAATTAGATTTGCTTATGCAGCACTTAAAATAACATTTCTCCACCACAGGTTACATTTTAAGTAATTTAAGAAAATACCCAGTGGCCACATATAACCATATGCCTTACTTAAAAAATTTCTGTTCTATAGCAGAATAAAATCAATATGACTTCAAGTGCCATAATCTAGTGATTCCAAGAATAAAATAATTTATGGGAAGCTTCTGCGAAGTAGCAAGGAGACAAGACACCAATGAAAAGTCCATTTTCTACTCTGTGGCAATCTATTAAGGACTTTATAGTTTTGTGGCAAGTATAGCATTATACACATATGAGCTGAAATGTACTGTAGACTATACCCTTAGTGATGTCTTCACTTATTATAACACTGATGTCACTTGTGTCTCATGACATAAGGAAATAACATACCTTCTTTTGTAACTTTGGACTGTGGTTTTGTGACCTCTAAAATCCTTATATTTTACCAATGGTGGCACATTAGTGCATTAAATATATAATATTATAATATAATATATAGTAACAGAGATGCTAAAAATGTATTTTAATAGTCTGGCTCGTGCATTATCGTTGTTATATCGCTAGTGAACATGGCAATAGTTTACAGTAAAGAAATGTACGAGCATTTTAAAAGGCTGGTATTAGCCAAACAAGTAAAAAAAAAATCAGCACTGCGCCAAACAACGGGATAGATTCTTGTTTTTGGTAAATTCCAGCTTAAGATATATAAACCCCACAATACAGAGGTGTATATATATATATATATATATATATATATATATATATATATATATATATATATATGAAAAATGACACACAGCTCCTCTGTGCTTTTCCTGGGCCTCATATATATTTCCTATTTAAGCTTGTCACTTGCAGCTAGACCCCTGTCACAGCCAACTCCTGTCAGCCCCAGAATCACTGCCTGCACTCTGCGCAGCACAGGAATTCCGCAAGCAATACACAGGCAGCATTAAGAAGATTACATGCTGCATTGTTAGTGAGAGGACAAAGCTAGTTGCGAAGAAAGGGAAACAAAAAGCATTTAAACCATATACTGCCATGAGTCATATACTGTATGTTCTATTCTGTCTGGAAAGTGACAATTAGAAGTGGTTAATATTTAAGGGTTTTTTTTCTGTGTTGTAGCTTAAAACTTTTTAACCTTAAGCAGAGACATGTAATAAGGTGAAGCCCATTGCTGCTGACACCACTGGGATTGTACTGTTTAACCTTACAGAAATAATCTTTGCACCTGCATGTTAAATCCCAGTGTTTCCTTGTAGGAGTAATTGAAATCATACAATCAATCATCCTGTGTGAACTACAACAAATCTTTCCATTTAGTAAATCTGATTGCAAGCTCAACTGCGATTTTATTTCTTTTTTCATCCATTAATTTGTCCCACAACATGCCTTTTTTTCTTGACATTTGGGGGCACATTTACTTAGGGTTGAATATCGAGGGTTAATTAACCTTCAATATTCGACCGTCAAAGTAAAATCCTTCGACTTCGAATATCGAAGTCTAAGGATTTACTGCATTTAGTATGATCGAACGGAAAATCGGTCGATCAAACGATTAAATCCTTCGATTTGAAGGATTTGAATCCATCGATCGAACGATTTTTCTACGACCTAAAAATTGTTAGAAAGCCTATGGGGATCTTTCCCATAGGCTAACATTGCACCTCGGTAGGTTTTAGGTGGCGAAGTAGGGGGTTGAAGTTTTTTTTAATGAGACAGTCAGGTCCGGACTGAGAATTAAAATAGTCTCTGGCATTTCAGGTACACAGAGGCCCAATCAGCCCACATAGAGGCCCAAATAGCTCCCACCAGCCTACCAAATAGTGACTTTCTATGGGACCTTATAGCAGCCCCTCTGGCATTTGCCAGAACCCACAGATTGCCAGTCCGGGCCTGAAGACAGTACTTCGATTATCGAATGGTCGAATATTTGAACGATTTTTAGTTCGAATCGTTCGATTCGAAGTAGAAGTAGCCAATTCGATGGTAGTAGCCAAAAAAATCATTTGAAATTCTAAGTTTTTTTTTTTATTCTATTGCTTCACAAAGTAAATGTGCCTCTTGGTGTTCTGGGTGTGGAGGGCAGCTTCATTTTAATTGAAAGCGTGTGGTTATTATTATGTCTTTTTTTGAAGCGAATTGAGGAAATTTAAAACCCCAGTCTCCATACAGTATTCTACACTGTGTACAGGGGGCTAAGTACACACTTCATTGCTGACATTTGTCAGTGGAGTGTGGCCACATGGATAGAAAGTCCATAGATGTATGAGAGTTTGTAAAAGTCATTTGTTAGGGATTACAACACTGCACCACAAAATTAAAACAACACAACTTCAGTCCTGAAGAATGCAAGCTCTGTGGGACACAATGAGACCGATGCTACTGTGTAGCTGAGATATATAGACAGACAGATAGATATGACATCATATAAACAGGTAAATAAACCCTGCATGTGATTGGCTAGTGACAGCAAGTCTGTGCCACTCACCGGGGTCCTGGAGTCAGGCTGGAGGTCAGTGATCAAAAGCAGCAGGAAGCAGATCCCAGAGCCAATGGTCCCAGCAGAAGTAGATCCAGCACCATATCACAAGCCGGAGTCCCAGGGGTCACTTGCAGCAGCAGCAGACTGTCCCTCTCCCCTATGGCTCGTGTCCTGCTCGCCAATGTCTCCTTTAATCTTCAGACTGATTCCCAGCTGTCACTTTGTCGCACAGTTCTTCGCAGAGCCGCGGTGCAACTTCTGTCGCCCTCCTCCCTACATCACTCACCCATTCCAAGTTCCTCGTAGCCGAGCAAGGATAAAGCTCTCCCAACTGAATGTGAAAAAAGGGCTCCCTCGACACTCAAAGCAGAGGGGGTAAAATATTGCCAGCCCCAATGTTAAGATCCTGAAATGACAGTTGCCCGGATAGCAATGCAGGGAACGTCCTTCTAGTTTGTCCCGATGCCCAGCTGCCTGCTGCTCCTCTGGCTCCCAGCCTCACACTGCCTCTTCCTCACTTCTTCCTCACCTCCAACATCAGATCTCTGCTCAAATGAGCGTGTGGGGGGATCGGCTGTAGGGGGAGCTGAGCCTCCTCTTCCTTCCTCATTAACCCCTTCCACACGCGTGCAACAAAGAGAATACAGGGGCTGGTTGTTACATACACTTTTTACATGTTAAAGGGGAATGCCACAAAAAACCCCCATAATTTAAGTTTTTTGAAAAGTAAACATAATTTGAAGCAACCTTGCAGTATACATAAATTTTCATGATTTGTAATGGTTTCCCTGTGCCTAGTCCCCTGCTCTTCTGCTGATCTCTCTGGCTACTTTGCTGAGCTGGGTGACTACTGTTAAGCAGGGCCGAGCCAAGTTAGTTTGGCACACTAGGCAAGGGCTTCAATCAACCATTTCCCACCTAATCACGTTTTTTTTAATAAAGAAACCTTACAACACATTAATGAATCAAACTGTACCTGTGTCAGCCTGCAGCCAAAATATTGCCCCCGATCTGTACCTGTGCCAGCAGCTCTTAAAGTATTGCACCCGATTTGTACCTGTACCAGCTAAAATATCATCCCCAAATCTGTACCTGTGTCCCCAGCATTGCCCCCTAAGTCTGTACCTGTGCCACCAGCATTGCCCCTAAGTATGTACCTGTGCCACCAGAAGAATCCGCCCACACCGCCTGACTCTCTTCTCTTCAACACCAACATGCCAGGCCAGCACTTGCAGAGTGACGTTACCACTTACTACATCGCATCCACTTTTCACTTCCACATCCGTCAGGCAGTTGATGGCGCAGCCGGGCAAAGGGCAAGTAAGAGGGAGGTGGGGACTGGAATAGAGTGGAACGCTACTGCTGGAGACAGGGATGAAGTTCAAACTTGAAGAAAAAAAAAACTTTCCTTTCTAAAGTGCGCCCCCCTATGACTGCACCCTGCCTACCCCTAGTTCCATCCCTGCTGTTAAGCAATTCTGGACTGGGAGTCAAAATAGGCCCTGCCATTTCAAGTACATAGAGGCCCAACCAGCCCACTAAATAGTGACTACTTTCTATGGCATCGTACAGCAGCCCCTCTGGCATATGCCAGAACTCACAGATTGCCAGTCCTGGCCTGCTGTTAAGGTGACCATTAGGGTTGCCACCTGGCCGGTATTTTACTGGCCTGGCTGGTAAAAATGATGGTTGATCCCAATGTTATTAATAGGCAAAAAAGATAAATATCTAGGAAGGCAGGATTTTTTTTCCAGAAAATGTGGCAACGTGGCAATAGATGTAGAGATCCGCTCTCCTTGATATGCCCACATTGAAGTGGGCGATATCGGGCTGATCCGATCATGAGCCCTAAGGCCCAATGATCAGATCATAATGGAACAGATACTGGTGGTTGGATCGTAGGACCGCATACACGCATAGATGCGCCCGTGATCCAACTGGATTTTTTAACCTGCCCGATCAAAAGGATATCGATCGGGGAAGCCCGTCGGAGGTCTCCACACACAGGCCAATAAGCTGCCAACTCGGTCTGTCTGCAGCTTTTATCGGCGCGTGTATAGGGGCCTTTACTTTGTATCAGCAACCAGGTGTCCTCAGCCTGCATCCTCCAAACCCCACAATTCCCTGCACATGTGATTTCAATAAGGAAAGGAACATCACAGTGCAATGCATTGTGGGTTATGTAGTTCCTGCATGCTGTCTGTAAACTGTGGAGGAGTTGTTACAATTTGTAACATCAGTGTGTAGTCCCTCCTTCCCTGCCAGGATTTCAAATGATGCAGAAAGAGATGAAGTGCCAGCAAAGAAAATGGCATTTATTCATACTTTTTGAAGAAACAGGTAACTGTGATGGTTATATTAGTGGTTTCTGAGTTATGTGGGCCTCTTTATCAAATTTTGGTTTGGAAGCTGGAGTTCCCCTTTAATATTAAAAGCAGACATATGTCATCTCTGTTCCATACAATCGCCACAGCCAAGTCTTTTTATAGGACTCAGAGGAAAAGCTTACAAGTTGCAGAGCGCAGCTAGTATCGCGGGAAATCTGTCGCAATCAAATTACAGGGACATTCCCTGAGCTTGGCTGATCTGCTGCTGAAACTCACCATTATGTCAGTGATGCTATGGGGAGAAACTGACTGTCAGCGGCTGTGCTCACAGGGAGACTTTTCATTGTTCAAATGTTAAATACGTGTGGGGCGGCGGTACTATAGTGTCTCTCTGGGAATTCCAAACTATGTAGCTCTGTTTGAACTTTTCCAGACGTGATGGGGGAACAGAAATTAGGAAGCTGAAATTCAAGAAATTCATTTTAAAACCTCCATGGGATTGCTTTACAATAGCAATTATTCATATTAATGCTACGCATAAAAAATAAAATAAAGAAATTACAGGGGAACCCTTATGATAGTTGAACTTGATGTTGCACCTGTAAATAAAGCAATAAAATAATACCTAAATTGTGCTGTTAAGGTGCAGAAGTATTGGGTTATCTTTGCTATAAGCTGTCTGTCCAATTGTTACACGCTGGAGCTGTCCCTTTGGCCTGTCACCAGCTCCCATTCTCCTTGCTACCTCTGTGTGGCTGCAATTACGGGCACTTGGAAGATACAATGAAGCCTTCTGTTAGAGTGACAGATTGATGCAGTCCTCAGATGTGTCCCATCACAACACACACTATAGCTCTGCCTTTTAATTAACCCCCTTTCCTTTTATTTTTTCATTTTGCAGAGTAATGCAGTGTCAGCCTATTGTGGGGAGTAAAACTGGTCAGTTTCACTTCTGGTCTAGGCCCCCTAAAGACTTACTGAATAGTGCAACACGTCATATTTCAAGGTTCATGGACTGAGGAGGCTCAGGACAGAATCATCTATTTTGCATTTTGATGGAAGCCCTGCTGAACTAATCTAATCTGCAGTCAATTGAGGATTACAATCTAAAGTAGGAATGACATATGGCAGTCCTTCAATTGTTGTTGAACTACAACTTCCAGCAGCAGGTGGTTGAGGTTGAGGCTGTTGTTATTCTGCCCTTTGATGTCCCCATTCCGGCAATAAAGTAAAATAAATAGAATATTATGATACACTAAGGGATACAGTCAAAAGCAACTCAAGGATGTTAGACAGTCAATCATATGTAAAAAATTATTTACAGACATAAATTTGGTACAAGTTATGTAATAAATTAACAGTTTATTTAACAGTGGTAGACTATCAGTGTATGGGCCCTGGTTCAAAATCTGGGTTAGAACGACTTGTTAACTGTAAACTCCCACTGCCCTGTCCCCATCCTTTCCTTCTCTAGCCACCTAAACCCTACCCACATCTATGCCCACATACTTTGGGTTCATCTAGCCCCCTCTTTGAGATCAAAAGTGGCTTTATTGGGAACATTAGTGGCAGACATTTTATGCGCATTGGGGAAATTCCCTTGTTCAAAAATGAAAAAAATATTTGTAGCAGACTAAGTATTTACTACTAAAATTATATTTGTTGATGTTTAGTATAAAGTTACAGTTATATGAAAAAGTTTGGGAACCCCTCTTAATTCTTTGGAGTTTTGTTTATCATTGGCTGAGCTTTCAAAGTAGCAACTTCCTTTTAATATATAACATGACTTATGGAAACAGTAGTATTTCAGCAGTGACATAAAGTTTATTGGATTATCAGAATATATGCAATATGCATCATAACAAAATTAGACAGGTGCATACATTTGAGCCTCCAACAGAGATATTACATCAATACTTAGTTGAGCCTCCTTTTGCAAATGTAACAGCCTCTAGACGCCTCCTATAGCCTTTGTTGAGTGTCTGGATTCTGGATGGCAGTATTTTTGATCATTCGTCCATACAAAATCTCTCCAGTTCAGTTAAATTTGATGGCCGCCGAGCCTACTTCAAATCATCCATTAGATTTTTGATGATTTTCAAGTCGGGGGACTGTGACGGCCATTCCAGAATATTGTACTTCTCCCTCTGCATTAATGCCTCTGTAGATTTCGAAAGTGTGTTTAGGGTCATTGTCTTGTTGGAATATTCAACCCCTGTGTAACTTCAACGTTGTGACTGATGCTTGAACATTATCCTGAAGAATTTGTTGATATTGGGTTGAATTCATCTGACCCTCGACTTTAACAAGGGCTCCAGTCCCGGAACTAGCCACATAGCCCCACGGCATGATGGAACCTCCACCAAATTTGACAGTAGGTAGCAGGTGTTTTTCCGCCATGCAAATCGCTTTTTGTTATGACCAAATAACTAAATTTTTGTCTCATCAGTCCAAGCACTTTGTTCCAAAATGACTGTGGTTTGTCTAAATGAGCTTTTGCATACAACAAGTGACTGTTTGTGGTGTGAGTGCAGAAAGGGCTTCTTTCTCATCACCCTGCAATACAGATGTTCTTTGTGCAAATTGTGCTGAATTGTAGAACAAAGTACAGATACACCATCTGCAGCAAGATGTTCTTGCAGGTCTTTGGAGGTGATCTTTGGGTTGTCTGTAACCATTCTCACAATCCTCCGCATATGCCGCTCTTATATTTTTCTTAGCCTGCCAGACTGTGCCTGTGGCCTTATATTTCCTGATTACAGTTGAAACTGACAGTTTAAGTGTATATTTAAGCTGCCTAACTGCTAGTTGATCCAGAGGAAGGCAAAAATCGAATTTGTGACACTTCATTGTTTCCTCAAGATCCAATCAGCTCAAGGTGTCCAGGAAGTCTCACCAGCAATGTTTGTTACACCAGGTGTCTAGCAGCTCAAAGAGCATCTAATTCCACCAATCTTTAAATTCTGAAGCCCTAGAGGCTATAGTAAGACCCCATACACTCTGGACACATCAACATTGGGTATCCACAATTAACTGTGATGAGATAAACCTTAATTGATGGTTACAAACACACACATATATATTATTACTTCTTTTGAATAATTTACAGGCATAAAATGACAATATGCATTAACCTCTACCTTATGTATACAATAAAAATTACATTTGCTTCCTTCAAATAAGGTTAGCGCAATGAGTTGTAGCATTTGATATTCAGTATCTTGCCACTTGGGATATTAATAAAAAGAAAATCCTGGCTACTATCCCACAATAGAGAGGTCCCTGCAGTATTCCATTCCCTCACAGCTGACAGGCTTGTGCAGTCTCAGATAAGCACAGCCAGAGCTGCTGATAAGAGACTGTTAGCATACGATATACAGACTTCTGAACCCTCAGCTTGCCTACCAGATATGTACCAGCCTTCTGTCCAGAGCCAGTAGTAGAACTTGCAATGAATGTTTCCTGTAGAAAATCCTTTTCTCTCTCACCCTCAATTATGGCTGCACAGTAGCACAAAATAATTAGGAAAGTCATACATTTATCTGAACTAGATATTATAGGATAAATAGAACATTTAATAAAGATTAAAATATTCATTAAAATATCATACCTCATCCCACATTGTTCCTTGTGCTCAGTAATTTGACAATAATTTAAAATACAGTAATTTGAAAGTTTCTGGGTTCTAAGTATCTAATTGCATTAAAATATAGGTTTCATTCCTTGCTTGCCCATTAAATGTATCATTTAAATTGCTTGCCCATTCACTACTGTATATATTGGGGCATATTTGCCAAACCTTCAATAAATCTGGCACCATTTTCTTCTAGCCATCATTTCTTGCTCCAGTCTACTACACTTTGAGAATGCAGCAACCAATCAGTGATCAGCTTTTTAAAGCCAGCAGCAAGTAGAACAATGAATGCAGCAATTTGATTGGTTGCCAGGGGTTACTGCCCATGGGCAAACTTGCCCAGTGTTGATAAATGACCCCCAGTGTACTTGTTTGGTCCAATTCTCAATCTAAGATTCAACAATGACTGCTTGCAGTATAGTCTGACTTAGTGGAGAGGAATGGCAGATACATTTGACATTAATTCTGAGTTCCCTATGGTCATTGTGGTTGAACTGCAAAACCAAAATTGGTTTTGTTTGCAAGGAAAGCACTCCAGCTCTTTTGGGCAAAACAGGTGCATGACTTTCCCACCACAAGGGTCAGTGGTTCCGGCAGGGCCGCCATCAGGGGGGGACAGGGGGGAGAGTTGTAGGGGGCCCGAGGGTAAGGGGGGCCCAGCCACGCCACACTTAATTGATTAGCTGGGCCCCCATCTTTCTAAGAGCTGCTAACTTCGGGAAGGCATGGACGTTTAAGTGGCCCTGGCCACCAATTTTCTTATAATGGGGGGGCCCTGGCCACCAATTCTTTTCTCATGTGGGGTCCTAGCCACCAATATTTTTTAATGGGGGGGCCTTGGCCACAAATGTTTTTCTTTATGGGGGGCCCTGACCACCAATATCTTTTTATATTTTATTAACATGTGGAAACCCTAGCCACCAATATTTTTTTTGTTTTTTTACTGTGTGGTGGGGGGCGGACCTGTGGCGTGGGGAGGGCGGACCTGTAGGTGGGGCTTGCGGTGGGCACAGCCCAGGGGGCCCAGGAAATTTTGTCGTATGGGGCCCTGGGATTTCTGATGGCGGTCCTGGGTTCCGGAGTGTAAACTACTGGCAGCCACCTTGAATAAAAGCCTGTATTGTTGAGCAGTAAAAGTCTTACACACACCACTGTGTTCAATCCTAACCTCTTTACTAACAGCAATACTGAAATATGAAAAAATAGGGCACAATGTGCTGTGTTTCTTACCATCAATGCATTTATCTCCCTTAAATGTCGGTCTCATTCTTTAAACCCCAAAACTTTGCACCTGTTTTTAAAGGCAGGATAATCTATCTGGTTTTGCACCAAGCAGCCCTGCAAATTAATCACATGGGGCATATTCCAATACTATTCTAATAAAGTTTATAGGTGCATGTAAACAAACTACTGGTATAAATCTCAGTCATTCATCGTCGCATCAGGCTACATTTTTGTTGCAAACGACACCAGAAACAAAGATTTGCATTTTTCCACATGGTCATTGTTGCTTCCAAAGCTTCAACATGCACATGAAGACAAGTAATTTCTTTCCTGTGATATGTCACCTTTGCAGCTCTTGAACCTGTGCTGCTTTTTAGGAAGGCAGTGAAATGTTTGTTGTCCTCTTAATGGGGCAAATTCACTAACCGGCAAAAATTTGCCCTCACTGGCTTTGCGCACATCGCAACACTTCGCTAGGCGTAAATTTGCCTGGACAACGCTAATTCATGAAGATCCAAAGTTGCGCACAGGGTACCGAACGCTGATGAAGTTGCGCTAGCGAAAATACGCTCAGCAGTTTGAAGTTACGAAATTACACTACACAAGGCCAGGGAACCTTAATAAAATTATATAGAGATCTTATATTGCCCTACACTTGTGCCCACAGTTTAGTTTAGGTGCCATATGTTATCAAATGTAGGGGGGAAAAAGGTTACTCCAAAAAAAATTTTTAGATCTTTTTCAGCCTATCACCCTGTAAAAAGGAAAAGACACCAGCGTCAACCTTTTTTTGAGGAACTCCTATCTACTCTATTGCACTTCGCCTGGTCTGAGGTGGCGAAGGCAAGTCGGGCGATAGAGGTAATGGTCAGTAAAATCAAAAACTTAGTGAAATTGCGTAGTAACGCTCTTTAGGCAGAGACGAAAATTCGTCTGGCGTTAGAGTGCGAAGTTGCGCCAGAGTCTATCTCCTTCGCTAGCAAAATTACCCCAGCAACCTTTAGTAAATCAGCAGTACTGAAATGACGTCATGCTGGCAAATTTTCACCAGCATTAGCCACTTCGCCCTATAGTAAATTTGCCCCCATGTCTTGATGTTTCTCTTCCACAAACTAACCATTTAAACAAATAAAATCAAAATGTAGAAAGGAATCATATTCTCCCAAGACTTACTGAATGAATTATTTGAATTCATATGAAGTATTATTCATTATAAGTATTATATGAAGTATGTTTTCTTGTCTTCCATCACGATTAGGCAAAAATTTGCACACGCACACCTGGCCTCTCCAAACGATTAAGTACAGTGCCTGGGGTATAGGAGGACGGCCCCTCCACAATTAATGAATACAAAGTAACTCCAGCACACGTAACATGCTCAAGGGATTGCTCCCGTGTTTAATGTCAATCCAACATTACAACGTTTCGGGGGTGTACCCCTTCGTCAGGTGCTCAAAACCACCCACCACCTTCCTTAAATTCGTTAATTGCAGGTAACCACCCCTCCAATTATGTAGATATACAATTAGTAACATGCTGTAATTAGAACATAAGTCCAAAAATGCAAAAAGTTCGTTTTTAAAGTCCAGGCTTAAAATCCTTGTGGTATGAAACTTGAATGCTGAAAAAAATATAGTAACTCAAAATGGTCAAATTACACAACAGTGATTTATAGTTCAGCACATACATTAGACTGTCAAAGGCCTTATTTGAAAAAAGGAAGTAAATTTAGCCATACCTTCCCCTGCTACTAGATTCTAATCGATACAATTAGGAGAATCTGTAAAGAATAAGGAAACAAGTTATACACATGGAATTTGGATACTGTTACAAGTAGCTAGTCAAACTGAATTCCTCATTTAACCCTCTTGGGGTCTGTGTTTGTAACAACCATATCCAGTAACTTTCCCGCTGGCTTAATTTTAATTTTAAATTATAATCAGTAGTTATTATTTTTTCCAGTATCTGCCACCTTAACTGGGAGGTTCTATGGCCTTTATCAAAAAAATTTTGTATAGAAAGGTTTCTTGTTTATTCTTTTTCTTGTCAGTTTCTTTGTTTGTTTCTTTTAGGGGTGGTTTGTAGTTTCGAATGGCCGCTTTATGTTCATTTAGGCGTATTTTAACAGGTCTACTTGTTTGCCCAATATAGGCTAAACCACACAGACATTTTAAGCAATAAATTACGCCCTTAGAATCACATGTATGAAAGCCCTTTGTAAAATGCTTTGTGCCTTTTTGTGGCTGAATCACATAATCGCCTTTGGTAATGCCCGTACAGTGGCCGCAGTTGTGGCAAGGGAAAGTGCCAACCCTGCTACTATTCTTTTTATTAGTATTCACAACAGAACCAATTCTCTTTTTAACCAGATCTCCAACATTCCTTCCTCTTTTATATGAAAAAATTGGTGGCAAAGTGAAAAGATTTCCATGTTTAAAATCAGATTTTAAAACTTTCCAGTGTTTAAGAATTGTTTTTCTTATGTACTTAGCATTTGTATCATACGTTGAAACAAAAGGGATCCTTTTCTGTTTGGCTGTAACATTCTTTTTTGTGAATCTTTCCCACCTCGTCACGAATTTTTAAAAGAATGTTTTTATCGTAACCCTTTACTGCAAATTTATTAACCATTTTTTCTGATTCTTGGGCGTATAGGGTATCATCAGAAGTGATTCTCCTAACTCTCATTAGTTGGCTTTTTGGTAAACCACTGAACAGGCCTGGGGCATGGAAAGACATGGGGCTTAAAAGATTATTACGATCTGTGGACTTTGTAAAAACTGATGTACTGAAACCTGTGTCAGAACGATGAATATCGACATCAAGAAAATGTATATTGGAGGAGTGGTATCCTAAAGTAAATTTGATGATAAATTAAAAACATTATTCACCTCATAATATTGTAGTTTGCAAAGCGGATAAAGGGGGAGGAATTGTTGTAATGAATAAATGTGACTATGATAATGAAGCCACTCAACAGTTAAGCAACAATGCACATTATAAAAAACTTGATGGTGATCCCTCAATGAGATTGAGGGATGAAATCAAAATCTTTTTATATTCTGCTGTCATGGAGGGTATAATCACTGATGATTCTTACAACTTATTATTTCGTGAGGAAGCCAAGATTCCAAACATTTAATTTTTTACCAATAATACACAAGTCGCTGAAAAAACCTCCTGGACGCCCCATAGTTAGTAATGTGGGCTCTTTTCTACAGCCATTAGCTATCTATGTTGATATTGCTTTACAAGCAATTACCCCTAATTTAAAACATTGTGTACAGGATACAGGAGAATTTTTACTGAGATTAGAAAAACTTTTTTTACCCACGGAGGATTTTCTCTTGTGCTCGATTGATGTCTGTGACCTGTTTACGTCTATCCCACACGATGAGGGTATAGAATGTGTTCGTTCATACCTCGGTAATACAAAAACACCAACACACCAGATCACGTTTTTATGCACACTATTGGAGATAGTACTTACAAAAAACTTTTTTTCTTTCAACACAGACTTCTATTTACAAACACAAGGCTGCGCCATGGGAGCTAACATGTCACCGGTTTATGCAAATATCTTCATGGATTTTTTCGAGAACACATTTATTTTTTCTAACCCCGAATATTCAGCACATATCATTACATATATGCGCTATGTGGATGACACTTTTTTTTTTGTGGAAAGGTGGTAAAGGGAAACTTTTTGATTTCCTTAATTATCTTAATATGGTGCATAGCACTATCAAATTTACTTTAGAATACCACTCCTCCAATATACATTTTCTTGATGTCAATATTCATCGTTCTGACACAGGTTTCAGTACATCAGTTTTTACAAAGTCCACAGATCGTAATAATCTTTTAAGCCCCACATCTTTCCATGCCCCAGGCCTGTTCAGTGGTTTACCAAAAAGCCAACTAATGAGAGTTAGGAGAATCACTTCTGATCATACCCTATACGCCCAAGAATCAGAAAAAATGGTTAATAAATTTGCAGTAAAGGGTTACGATAAAAACATTCTTTTAAAAATTTGTGACGAGGTGGGAAAGATTCCGCAAGCCAATCTTCTCACAAAAAAGAATGTTACAGCCAAACAGAAAAGGATCCCTTTTGTTTCAACGTATGATACAAATGCTAAGTACATAAGAAAAACAATTCTTAAACACTGGAAAGTTTTAAAATCTGATTTTAAACATGGAAATCTTTTCACTTTGCCACCAATTTTTTCATATAAAAGAGGAAGGAATGTTGGAGATCTGGTTAAAAAGAGAATTGGTTCTGTTGTGAATACTAATAAAAAGAATAGTAGCAGGGTTGGCACTTTCCCTTGCCACAACTGCGGCCACTGTACGGGCATTACCAAAGGCGATTATGTGATTCATCCACAAAAAGGCACAAAGCATTTTACAAAGGGCTATCATACATGTGATTCTAAGGGCGTAATTTATTGCCTAAAATGTCCGTGTGGTTTAGCCTATATTGGGCAAACAAGTAGACCTGTTAAAATACGCCTAAATGAACATAAAGCGGCCATTCGAAACTACAAACCACCCCTAAAAGAAACAAACAAAGAAACTGACAAGAAAAAGAATAAACAAGAAACCTTTCTATACAAACATTTTTTTGATAAAGGCCATAGAACCTCCCAGTTAAGGTGGTAGATACTGGAAAAAGTAATAACTACTGATTATAATTTAAAATTAAAATTAAGCCAGCGGGAAAGTTACTGGATATGGTTGTTACAAACACAGACCCCAAGAGGGTTAAATGAGGAATTCAGTTTGACTAGCTACTTGTAACAGTATCCAAATTCCATGTGTATAACTTGTTTCCTTATTCTTTACAGATTCTCCTAATTGTATCGATTAGAATCTAGTAGCAGGGGAAGGTATGGCTAAATTTACTTCCTTTTTTCAAATAAGGCCTTTGACAGTCTAATGTATTTGCTGAACTATAAATCACTGCTGTGTAATTTGACCATTTTGAGTTACTATATTTTTTTCAGCATTCAAGTTTCATACCACACGGATTTTAAGCCTGGACTTTAAAAACGAACTTTTTGCATTTTTTGGACTTATGTTCTAATTACAGCATGTTACTAATTGTATATCTACATAATTGGAGGGGTGGTTACCTGCAATTAACGAATTTAAGGAAGGTGGTGGGTGGTTTTGAGCACCTGACGAAGGGGCACGTCCCCGAAACGTTGTAATGTTGGATTGACATTAAACACGGGAGCAATCCCTTGAGCATGTTACGTGTGATGGAGTTACTTTGTATTCTTGTCTTCCATCGCCATAATTTCTAGGTTTTCACCATTATCCTTTGCTTCCTTCTGGTGTAGGAGTATGAAAGTATGTTCAATACTAGTATGTTCTCCTGCAGCTCAGTATTGTGTGTGTGGTCCACCCTTGTGGCCACCCAAGATGCCATTACAGTATAAATAGCAACTGCTGTCAATGTTCCTACTTTAATACACCTACTTGTAGTGAATTGAATATTACTGAATATCAGTTTGTGAACAGGCATGAAAGAGAAGAGATTATTCTCTGTATACACTGTATGCTGGCTTTCTAAAAGAGGCACCCACTGTAATATTTTGCATAGGGTTTCATTATTTCATTTATTGAAAGGTGAGCCCTGGTTTTCTAATTTGCTTTCTCTTTATTACCTAGCACACCTAGGGTAGACTAATCAGATCAAACTGGAGGTGTTGCAGAAACTTACTGAAATCAAAATTTCACAGCAGAATTACTTTTTATATCTTCTTGGTTAAAGGTTAAACATTTATGTTTTTTTCAAAGCATTCTTCCTATAACATGGTATCCCAATCCGAAAACAGACCCCAAGGTCCCGGTCTTGGCTCAAGCAGCCGCCTTTGGCAGGAGCCCTCCTTTATTCAGATGCCACCAGGTCTTAAAGTGAGAGGACCAGACACAACGTTCTGGGAAGGCGAAGGAACCACAACATAAACAGGAGGAATGAGGCTGTGACAGTACCAACCAGACAGTGCAGTGCAGAATCAGGAGCCAGGAGCCTAGTCAGGATAAACAGGCCGGGGTCAAAACCAGTAATCAGTAACATGGTACAAATTCAGGATCCAGAAGAGTGGTCAAACAGACAGACAAAGGTCAGGAACAGAAAATCAGACAAGAATCACACCCAGGAGATAGACCTACATTGGGCAATGAGTCAGTGCAGTGTAGGCTGTTTTATAGGCAGGCTAGTGGCTTACACTGATCACTTGTGCCCAGATTGGCAACAGGTGAAAAAAGCCATGCTTACTTGCAGTTACAAGGCATAAATATAGGAGTGAACCAGGGTCTTAGCTGTCTGCTCACATAGTGCAGTGGCAATGCAGACAGCACAGGAACAACAGGTACCTGCATCGACTCCAGGCAGGTTGTTACACTTCCCTCTAGTTCTTTCTTTTCATTTGCCTCTGTTCATTCATCCAATCTCTCTCATTGTTTAATTCATTTATCAGTTTCCTCATCCCTTTCTGCTGTCATTCATTCAGTATGAGTATTCCATGTTTAGTCTCTCATTCACTAACTTGCCTCCCCTTCTCTCCATGTTTCCTTCCAATAAACAATCTCTCTGATTCCCTGGCTGGTTCCCTCTGGCAGAGCAGCTTGCTCTCCCTCCTCCCTCTGTGCTCTGGCTGACTGCTGCAGGTTTGTTGTGTGAATGCAGGGAAAAGATAAGGGGCTCAGTATGAGAGCTGTGCAGTCTTCTCAGCCGGGTGTTAGTGGATATCACAAGCTGCAGATGGGGCTGCGTGGGGCACATCTGGCAGCAACATCACCTCCTCCCTCAGCCACATCCATAAACACCAAACCTCACCCCCTCCAACTTTATCCAGTTCTACCAGCCTAATTCTCTTACTATCTTTCCTTGGCATTCTCTCTAGGGTGCTTTATTTAATATAGGCTCTAGCATTAGCATGAAGTAGTTAACTGTGCCGTTCCCTAATCCCTGCCAAGCAGAGAAACTGACAACACATCCAAAACCTTTATCACTGTCTTTAGACTTCTTGGGTTCAAGCTTCTATTTGTAGTCAAATATTTGGCCAGGCATCCCTGGATCAAAACTATTTTACAAATATATAAAAATATATTCTAAAACAACAACCCGTTTGTAGTTCCAAGTGTATCATACAACCATCATATTAACATTCAATTATTACATTCAATTAAATTTTTCTAATTTGCCTTGTTTTTTAAGTGCTTTGGGCCCCTTTGTATTGCAACCTATGTGCTATTATCTATGTCATTAACCCCTTTTATTGCCACTCTCTGTTTAATCCACGATGTTCCCATAAAGGTGCCATAGCACTAACACCATAGACTCTACAATTGTAAATCTCTGACACAGAAAAGGTTAATTCAATGTTTCTTAATTTGGTCACCCAGAGAGCAGGTCACTAACATTCTAAATTGATTATTTCAAGGTATACGCCATTAATGTGCGAGCATGGGATACAATAAAAGATGAGCAGCGTTTAGAGCCCAGAGATAGAAAAATTATAAAAAGACAAATTAATGACACCAATTGAGTTATATTCAATAATTCATATATCAAGTGAAGTCAGAAGGGAAATCCCACTATTCACCCCAGCCTATGGGTGCATATCAGTGAGCTGAAAAGGAAAATAATAGTGGGATTCCCCAAAAGATCAAAACAAAAGTAAATAAAAATAAAAATAATTTATTAGGACATGAAAAGAGGAAACTATCACATTTTGTGCCTGTTGGGGCACTACATCTTGGGGCTGTGAGTAAGTGCCCCAACATGCATGAAATGTCCTAATAAATGATTTTTCTTTTCTCTGAATCTACTTATTTTTGTTTTGATTTCATTTTCCTTTTCAGAGCATGGGATACCCCAAAGAATTAAGTGGACCAAACCTGTCATCAACAATAAACTGACATATTTTGTACTCCCTATTTAAGTACCAGTATAAATGGTGAAAATGACCTCCACTGAACACTGAGCAGTTTATTTTAAACACATTATTATTAAATTTGGAGCCAGCTACAAATAAGCATCTCACCATCAGAAGGTAAATGTTTGCACCTAGTGGGTAGTCATTTGCAAAGAACTTGCATAGTAACATAGTAAGTTCAACCTTTTAACTTTTTTTAATCTGCCTAACTGCTAGTTGATCCAGAGGAAGGCAAAAAACCCATCTGAAGCCTCTCCAATTTTCCTCAGAGGGGGAAAAATTCCTTCCTGACTCCAAAATGGCAATGGGACTAGTCCCTGGATCAACTTGTACTATGAGCTATCTCCCATAACCCTGTATTCCATTAACTTGCGAAAAAGCCATCCAACCCCTTGTTAATATATTTCCTCAGTGAAGATATTTCTACCTTGTTTCTAAAAAGGAACACCATAGTTAAATGCACCCCAAGGTTTATTAGATATAAATTATTATTCCAAACACATATTTTTATGTTTACCGGTATTCACCAAAGTAGCATACAGCAGACCCTGCAGGGGGCTGGATCAGGTGGGGCCAAATGACACTATGAAATAACTTTTTTTATTCATTTTTTTTTTATCATTTTTTATTCCAAAACATCTAGTTCAATTCCCTAGTTCCTGCCTCACTTTGCTAACGTATGAGACGAGCTTCTTTTCATGTCTCCCTTTGCTTCTCCCATGAAAATTCAATGCTTTGATGCCTGCTATCATCACTATTTCCCAAGCTACACCTTATTAATTAAGTTAAAAAGTTTTTGTGAGGCTGAATATACACACTGTGCAGTTTACACTGTAAAATGTAGCCAAGTGATTATCAGAAATTGCAGTAACTTTTTCATAGAATGGTTGCATGTTCCTTTGTTGTGCTACGTCAGACCAAGAGCTGAATGTCACATGTATGAAACAAGGCTGCCACGTGCCATCTGTCCAGTGCCGGACCCTGACCACGTATAACCCGTGTGCCAGCCAAACTCTTTCTCATCTCCCAGCTGTCTTCTCCTGTCCCTGCAGCTCTGTGTCAATACAGGTGTGTGCACAGCCCTGTGTGTCAATATATATACTGTGTGTATACTTGTTTTATCCCTGCAATGCTAGTATCATATTTTAATGGTTAGTCTCTGAGCTATGTAAATGTTGATCACCGGTGCAACTGGGCCCCCTGTAAATGTACTGATATATGAATTTCAGATAGTTATTATGTGCTGAGTTATACAGTCTGGCTGCAAAGCAGAAAGAGTAGACCCCCTTCTGAGGCCCACAATAACATAAATCAAAGATATAAACGGCTATGGTTTTAGTGGGATGCTGGAACTTTACATTTCAAAAACAGCTGGGGAGCTACAGGGTTGCTCTGGAAATATGTTCACTAAAAATACAGTTCTGCAGACTATTAGTCATGTACATCCAAATGACCCCCCCCCCCCCTTACATGGTTGTAACTCCCCCAGGTCCTTCCTCTCAACTTACAATGATTGTTAGTATAACACAACAGATGCAGCTGCAGCTGAGTGCCCGGCCCTTGCAGATGTTCCACTTTCACAGCCCCCACACTAAACGCAGACTTCCCTCTTCATCAAGAAGTGAAACAACATCACAAGAGGTACACCTGGTATGACAGCGAACATGTACAAGGGAAAGCACTCATCCTCTCATGCCCAGGTGAAAGCTGCCCATGCACTTGAACATACAATTCTTTGGCAAGGTCACCAAACAATAAAGATTTTGATCTAATATGGCCAGGTACATGCTGGACCAGACTGGACTAATCTAATCTTTGGCCCCACAACAGAGACCAATACAGGCCTCAGATTCAGTCCTAGCCCAGGTGGACTTTTTAAATCTGCCTGTAGACATCTGGCCAAATTTCGGTCAGATGTCTGTCAAGGAGGAAGTTAGGGAGGACCGATACACTAGCAGAAAGGCCACTACCGACTTGAGTCTTAAGGAACAAATCAACATATTAAATCTGTCTGTGCATGGCCACATATAAAAATAGTGGAAACTTTATTTAACTTAAGGTGGGCATACATTTGTGTGCTTCTGTAAGCATCACAAACCAGAAGATCTTTTCCCAATAAACCCACCATTGAAGTAGGTGATATTGGGCTGATCCAATACACAGCTTTGTAATTCTCAGTTCTCTATCAATTATTCCAGCTCCATCATTAGAATACCTGGTTCACAGTTTAAAATGTTGTGTTTTGGGGCATATTTATCAAAAGGTGGCAGCTCACAAGGAAAAGGAAAATTTCACAGTTTTCTATTCGCTTTTATGAGGTTTTAAGGGTCATATATGTCAAAGGGTGAATTTTAACTTTCTTCGCTTGCTAAATATGCCACACAAATCCCATACATGTGTATAGAGAATTGTGAAATATTCCTTTAGCAAAAGGTGGCATGCTCTTTTTTTCAACCTTCTATATACTGTTTATGCTCCATAAACTTAACTAGAACATATTGGTTTGTTTGTGTATATCTATGTTTTTTCCACAGAGTCAGGGAGAGAGTAGCCACATTGTTGTGTTTCAACCAACTGTTTATCTTTGGTGCACAATGGTGTTATGTTTTCAGCAGATTGCAGTATCCACTCAAACCTAATCATCATAACACAGGTTTTAAAAAGCCTGCTCCACCAACCTGTTCACTTTTCTCTCCAGAAATGATTGCAATTTTGTAAGGGAAACAAACAACACAGGCAATAGTTAGATAAAAAAAAATAATCTGAAAAAAAATCCATACCTCCCAACTGTCCCTTTTTCTGAGGGACAGTCCCTCTTTTGACAGCTCAACCCGCAGTCCCTCATTTGTACTGGAAAGTCCCTCTTTTCTCTGCACTGAACAGCCAGAAAAAGAAACAAAGTTTCTCACTTAATTGGCTTTTAGCAGAGAGCCCAGAACAGCTAACAGGTGCAAATAAGATACTTTGTAACAATTTTGAGACACAAAAACACAGTTTAGATAATGAGAAATATTTTCAAACTTTCATAACCTGCCAAATTTTGTACAACAAACATGGTAATTAGGGGGTGTGGCCACAGAAAGTGGTGTGGTCAAAAAATTTGCTGCGCTATGTGCGAAAAAAAAAATTTGTCCCTCTTTTTACTTCCAAAATGTTGGGAGGTATGAAAATCTAAAATATAAGATTCATTTCGTTTCAGTACTTATTTTGGGTTGTAGTTGCTCTTGTTGCTCTTCTTGAAATTAGGATTGTTATTTCAAGGCTTTCAGTATGGCAAAATAGAAATAAAGATGTTCCTTACTTATTCTTTTCCCTCAGCTGAGGTCCCAGTTGTAGGGCAGACACAGTGGATATAGGCTAATAATAAATGAGGCTGCCCTGGGCACTTGTAATATAAAGCACATACTTCTGCTAGCTACAGGACCATTTCTCACAGGCAAAACCAAAGATGAGAAATTATATTCATTATTCATGAAATTGTGGAATTCTTAAGTCAGATGGCCAGCAAATGCTGTAGATTTGTATTCCAAATTGTAGGTTCAAATGATATATATATATTTATACAGGTATGCGATCCATTATCCGGAAACCCGTTATCCAGAAAGCTCTGAATTTTGGAAAGGCCATCTCGCATAGACTCCATTATAGTCCAATAAACTGAATTTTTCAAAATGATTCCCTTTTTCACTGTAATAATAAAACAGTACCTTATACTTGATCCAGTCTAAGATATAATTAATCTTTATTGGAGGCAAAACCAGCCTATTGGGTTTATTTAACGTTTACATGATTTTCTAGTGGACAAGGTATGAAGATCCAAATTACAGAAAGATCTGTTATCTGGAAAACCCCAGCTCCTGAGCATTCTGGATAACAGGTCCCATACCTGTATATATTTCCAGTTAAAGCTTGAGTTAATCATTTATTGTGATCTAATAGCATTTATTACAAATGCTACTCTTAGGGTAGGGACACACTGGACGATTTGTCGCCAACGTTTTAAAAAAGTAAATCACGGCGACAAGACGATCGACTTTTTTGAACAGACGATTCACAGCAACTATTGGCACAGAGCGATTTGTATCCCATTACTCTGTGCGGTACGTGCTCCACCCAAACCGGAAACGGTTTGTGCTTCCCGCTGTAACCTGGCGTCTTTGCGTTCTTGCGTTCTTGCGTCATTGCGTTCGCATTGTAATTTGAATACAATTGCTGCTACTTATCTGTATGTGTGTGCGTGTCTAGGAGATTTCAGTGCTTTTCTAAGTACATGCTATTTCTGATAAATCGCTCGGAAAAGGGTCTCAGTGCGTTTTGGAGCTACAGGCGATTCACAAACGCGCTATGGGCACAGGAGCTGGCGTCTTTCATTTGTTTTTGTTCAGACACAAAACGAGCGATATGTCGCCGCAATTTGCTTTTTAACCCTTTCCCTGCCAGCCGTTTTGTCCTAGATGCGAACATCTACTGCCAAGCAGTTTTTAGATATTTTGCACTCTTTCACTTTAAGGGCCTTTCCTGGGGTGGTCTTTTAGTTAACCCAGGAAAACAATATATTGTTTTTTTCAGGACAACCTGAACTTTCACAATATGCAAGAATTTTGGTGTAATTCTACTTCTCTAATAAAATATTGGATTCTAAGTGTCAAATAAAATGAAAAAAATCATGTTGCACGAAGAACAATCACATATATCAGAAACATCATTCATTTTATGTACGAGAACACAGCCGATTTAGAAAGGTCTATGTCTCCTGAACGCGACAATACCAAATATATATAGTTTTATGGAGATTTCTCACTTGTATAGCTCAAAATCTACAAGCAGTACACAACCAAATTTCCAAAGCAACACTTCCCAAACGGCATACTTTTGATTTCAAGGCCAAACATTCCGCTAACAGTAGGTTTACCCTAGAAAACTACCCATTACTAGAAAGAACAGATTCTGGTGAATCAAAAATGGGTAGAAATATCTTTGTACTCCAAACCACCAAGTTGCAATTGTTTCCTAAAGTTATAATGTTTTATAGAAATTGGTGAATTTTTTGAAAAATGACCTCAAAGCTTCCACTCTACAGCAACATATCTCCCACACATCATTAGGTATCAATGTAAAACACCCCAAATATAAAATCCTGGGTCCACTGAACAGTTTGATGCCCAATATGAATAGATGTACCCAAGCACGTGGCATAGGAGGCCCCAAAAGGAAGACCCCCCGTTTGTTCTGTCATTTCAGATACTGCAAAATCAACACATTTACATCGTTTTGGGGGGCGGCAAAGGTAGAAAAAAGTATGTTCACCCCAGAAAACCATATATTTTCGGAAAGTACACATTCCCCTGAATCCAAATTGGGTATGCATGTCTTTCTACACCAAAGTACCAAGCGGCAAACCATTTCTAAAGTTGGTGATTTTGGCGACATTTCCAAAAATCACTTAAAAATTTCTACCCTGCAGCATCGTATTACCCACATACTTTTAGGTATCAAGACAAATCACCCCAAATATGAAAGCCTAGGGTCCTCTGAACAGTTTGATGCCCAATATGTATAGGTGTACCCAAGCAAGTGGCATATAGAGGCCTGAAAAGGAAGACCCCCATATGGTCTGTCATTTCAGATACTTCAAAATCAACACATTTACATCGTTTTGAGGGGGGCAAATGTAGAAAAAAGTAAGTTCACCCCAGAAAACCATATATTTTCGGAAAGTACACATTGCCACGAATCTAAATTGGGTATGCATGTCTTTGTACTCCAAAGTACCAAGCCGCAAATCATTCCTAAACTTGGTGATTTTGGTGACATTTCCAAAAATCACTTAAAAATGTCTACCCTGCAGCATCGTATTTCCCACATACTTTTAGGTATCAAGAGAAATCACCCCAAATATGAAAGCCTAGGGTCCTCTGAACAGTTTGATGCCCAATATATATAGGTGTACCCAAGCACGTGGCATATAGGGGCCCCAAAAGGAAGACTCCCATATGGTCTGTCATTTGAGGTACTGCAAAATCAACACATTTACATCGTTTTGGGGGGGGGCAAAAGTAGAAAACAGTAAGTTCACCCCAGAAAACCATATATTTTCGGAAAGTACACATTCCAACGAATCCAAATTGGGTATGCATGTCTTTCTACGCCAAAGTACCAAGCCGCAAATCATTCCTAAATTTGGTGATTTAGGTGACAATTCCAAAAATCACCTCAAAATATCTACCCTGCAGCATCGTATTACCCACATACTTTTAGGTATCAAGACAAATCACCCCAAATATGAAAGCCTAGGGTCCTCTGAACAGTTTGATGCCCAATATGTATAGGTGTACCGAAGCATGTGGCATATAGGGGCCCTAAAAGGAAGACCCCCATATAGTCTGACATTTCAGGTACTGCAAAATCAACACATTTACATTGTTTTGGGGGGGCAAAAGTAGAAAACAGTAAGTTCACCCCAGAAAACCATATATTTTCGGAAAGTACACATTCCCACGAATTCAAATTGGGTATGCATGTCTTTCTACGCCAAAGTACCAAGCCGCAAATCATTCCTAAATTTGGTGATTTAGGTGAAATTTCCAAAAATCACCTCAAAATATCTACCCTGCAGCATCGTATTACCCACATACTTTTAGGTATCAAGACAAATCACCCCAAATATGAAAGCCTAGGGTCCTCTGAACAGTTTGATGCCCAATATGTATAGGTGTACCGAAGCATGTGGCATATAGGGGCCCTAAAAGGAAGACCCCCATATAGTCTGACATTTCAGGTACTGCAAAATCAACACATTTACATTGTTTTGGGGGGGCAAAAGTAGAAAACAGTAAGTTCACCCCAGAAAACCATATATTTTCGGAAAGTACACATTCCCACGAATTCAAATTGGGTATGCATGTCTTTCTACGCCAAAGTACCAAGCCGCAAATCATTCCTAAATTTGGTGATTTAGGTGAAATTTCCAAAAATCACCTCAAAATATCTACCCTGCAGCATCGTATTACCCACATACTTTTAGGTATCAAGACAAATCACCCCAAATATGAAAGCCTAGGGTCCTCTGAACAGTTTGATGCCCAATATGTATAGGTGTACCGAAGCATGTGGCATATAGGGGCCCTAAAAGGAAGACCCCCATATAGTCTGACATTTCAGGTACTGCAAAATCAACACATTTACATTGTTTTGGGGGGGCAAAAGTAGAAAACAGTAAGTTCACCCCAAAAAACCATATATTTTCGGAAAGTACACATTCCCACGAATTCAAATTGGGTATGCATGTCTTTCTACGCCAAAGTACCAAGCCGCAAATCATTCCTAAATTTGGTGATTTAGGTGAAATTTCCAAAAATCACCTCAAAATATCTACCCTGCAGCATCGTATTACCCACATACTTTTAGGTATCAAGACAAATCACCCCAAATATGAAAGCCTAGGGTCCTCTGAACAGTTTGATGCCCAATATGTATAGGTGTACCGAAGCATGTGGCATATAGGGGCCCTAAAAGGAAGACCCCCATATAGTCTGACATTTCAGGTACTGCAAAATCAACACATTTACATTGTTTTGGGGGGGCAAAAGTAGAAAACAGTAAGTTCACCCCAGAAAACCATATATTTTCGGAAAGTACACATTCCCACGAATTCAAATTGGGTATGCATGTCTTTCTACGCCAAAGTACCAAGCCGCAAATCATTCCTAAATTTGGTGATTTAGGTGAAATTTCCAAAAATCACCTCAAAATATCTACCCTGCAGCATCGTATTACCCACATACTTTTAGGTATCAAGACAAATCACCCCAAATATGAAAGCCTAGGGTCCTCTGAACAGTTTGATGCCCAATATGTATAGGTGTACCGAAGCATGTGGCATATAGGGGCCCTAAAAGGAAGACCCCCATATAGTCTGACATTTCAGGTACTGCAAAATCAACACATTTACATTGTTTTGGGGGGGCAAAAGTAGAAAACAGTAAGTTCACCCCAGAAAACCATATATTTTCGGAAAGTACACATTCCCACGAATTCAAATTGGGTATGCATGTCTTTCTACGCCAAAGTACCAAGCCGCAAATCATTCCTAAATTTGGGGATTTAGGTGAAATTTCCAAAAATCACCTCAAAATATCTACCCTGCAGCATCGTATTACCCACATACTTTTAGGTATCAAGACAAATCACCCCAAATATGAAAGCCTAGGGTCCTCTGAACAGTTTGATGCCCAATATGTATAGGTGTACCGAAGCATGTGGCATATAGGGGCCCTAAAAGGAAGACCCCCATATAGTCTGACATTTCAGGTACTGCAAAATCAACACATTTACATTGTTTTGGGGGGGCAAAAGTAGAAAACAGTAAGTTCACCCCAGAAAACCATATATTTTCGGAAAGTACACATTGCCACGAATCTAAATTGGGTATGCATGTCTTTCTACGCCAAAGTACCAAGCCGCAAATCATTCCTAAATCTGGTGATTTAGGTGAAATTTCCAAAAATGACCTCAAAATATCTACTCTGCAGCATCGTATTACCCACATACTTTTAGGTATCAAGAGAAATCACCCCAAATATGAAAGCCTAGGGTCCTCTGAACAGTTTGATGCCTGATATGTATAGGTGTACCCAAGCACGTGGCATATAGGGGCCCTAAAATGAAGACCCCTCCTTGTATGTTCTGTCATTTCAGGTACTGCAAAATCAACACATTTACATCGTTTTGGGGGGGGCAAAGGTAGAAAAAAGTAAGTTCACCCCAGAAAACCATATATTTTCGGAAAGTACACATTCCCACGACTCTAAATTGGGTATGCATGTCTTTCTACTACAAAGTACCAAGCCGCAAACCATTCCTAAATTTGGTGATTTTGGGGACATTTCCAAAAATGACTTCAAAATTTCGACCCTGCAGCATCGTATTACCCACATACTTTTAGGTATCAAGACAAATCACCCCAAATATGAAAGCCTGGGGTCCTCTGAACAGTTTGATGCCCAATATGTATAGGTGTACCCAAGCACGTGGCGTATAGGGGCCGCAAAACGAAGACCCCCATATGGTCTGTCATTTCAGGTACTGCAAAATCAACACATTTACATTGTTTTGAGGGGGGCAAATGTAGAAAAAAGTAAGTTCACCCCAGAAAACCATATATTTTTGGAAAGTACACATTCCCACGAATTCAAATTGGGTATGCATGTCTTTCTACGCCAAAGTACCAAGCCGCAAATCATTCCTAAATTTGGTGATTTAGGTGACATTTCCAAAAATCACCTCAAAATATCTACCCTGAAGCATCGTATTACCCACATACTTTTAGGTATCAAGAGAAATCACCCCAAATATGAAAGCCTAGGGTGCTCTGAACAGTTTGATGCCCGATATGTATAGGTGTACCCAAGCACGTGGCATACAGGGGCCCCAAAAGGAAGACCCCCATATAGTTGTCATTTCAGGTACTGCAAAATCAACACATTTACATCGTTTTGGGGGGGGCAAAAGTAGAAAACAGTAAGTTCACCCCAGAAAACCATATATTTTCGGAAAGTACACATTCCAACGAATTCAAATTGGGTATGCATGTCTTTCTACGCCAAAGTACCAAGCCGCAAATCATTCCTAAATTTGGTGATTTAGGTGACATTTCCACAAATCACCTCAAAATATCTACCCTGCAGCATCGTATTACCCACATACTTTTAGGTATCAAGACAAATCACCCCAAATATGAAAGCCTAGGGTCCTCTGAACAGTTTGATGCCCGATATGTATAGGTGTACCGAAGCATGTGGCATATAGGGGCCCTAAAAGGAAGACCCCCATATAGTCTGACATTTTAGGTACTGCAAAATCAACACATTTACATTGTTTTGGGGGGGCAAAAGTAGAAAACAGTAAGTTCACCCCAGAAAACCATATATTTTCGGAAAGTACACATTCCAACGAATCCAAATTGGGTATGCATGTCTTTCTACGCCAAAGTACCAAGCCGCAAATCATTCCTAAATTTGGGGATTTAGGTGACATTTCCAAAAATCACCTCAAAATATCTACCCTGCAGCATCGTATTACCCACATACTTTTAGGTATCAAGACAAATCACCCCAAATATGAAAGCCTAGGGTCCTCTGAACAGTTTGATGCCTGATATGTATAGGTGTACCCAAGCACGTGGCATACAGGGGCCCCAAAAGGAAGACCCCCATATAGTCTGTCATTTCAGATACTGCAAAATCAACACATTTACATCTTTTTGGGGGGGGCAAAAGTAGAAAACAGTAAGTTCACCCCAGAAAACCATATATTTTCGGAAAGTACACATTCCAACGAATCCAAATTGGGTATGCATGTCTTTCTACGCCAAAGTACCAAGCCACAAATCATTCCTAAATTTGGTGATTTAGGGGACATTTCCAAAAATCACCTCAAAATATCTACCCTGCAGCATCGTATTACCCACATACTTTTAGGTATCAAGACAAATCACCCCAAATATGAAAGCCTAGGGTCCTCTGAACAGTTTGATGCCTGATATGTATAGGTGTACCCAAGCACGTGGCATACAGGGGCCCCAAAAGGAAGACCCCCATATAGTCTGTCATTTCAGATACTGCAAAATCAACACATTTACATCTTTTTGGGGGGGGCAAAAGTAGAAAACAGTAAGTTCACCCCAGAAAACCATATATTTTCGGAAAGTACACATTCCAACGAATCCAAATTGGGTATGCATGTCTTTCTACGCCAAAGTACCAAGCCGCAAATCATTCCTAAATTTGGGGATTTAGGTGACATTTCCAAAAATCACCTCAAAATATCTACCCTGCAGCATCGTATTACCCACATACTTTTAGGTATCAAGACAAATCACCCCAAATATGAAAGCCTAGGGTCCTCTGAACAGTTTGATGCCTGATATGTATAGGTGTACCCAAGCACGTGGCATACAGGGGCCCCAAAAGGAAGACCCCCATATAGTCTGTCATTTCAGATACTGCAAAATCAACACATTTACATCTTTTTGGGGGGGGCAAAAGTAGAAAACAGTAAGTTCACCCCAGAAAACCATATATTTTCGGAAAGTACACATTCCAACGAATCCAAATTGGGTATGCATGTCTTTCTACGCCAAAGTACCAAGCCACAAATCATTCCTAAATTTGGTGATTTAGGGGACATTTCCAAAAATCACCTCAAAATATCTACCCTGCAGCATCGTATTACCCACATACTTTTTGGTATCAAGACAAATCACCCCAAATATGAAAGCCTAGGGTCCTCTGAACAGTTTGATGCCCAATATGTATAGATGTACCCAAGCACGTGGCATATAGGGGCCCCAAAAGGAAGACCCCCATATGGTCTGTCATTTCAGGTACTGCAAAATCAACACATTTACATCGTTTTTGCGGGGGCAAAAGTAGAAAACAGTAAGTTCACCCCAGAAAACCATATATTTTCGGAAAGTACACATTCCAACGAATCCAAATTGGGTATGCATGTCTTTCTACGCCAAAGTACCAAGCCACAAATCATTCCTAAATTTGGTGATTTAGGTGACATTTCCAAAAATCACCTCAAAATATCTACCCTGCAGCATCGTATTACCCACATACTTTTAGGTATCAAGACAAATCACCCCAAATATGAAAGCCTAGGGTCCTCTGAACAGTTTGATGCCCAATATGTATAGATGTACCCAAGCACGTGGCATATAGGGGCCCCAAAAGGAAGACCCCCATATGGTCTGTCATTTCAGGTACTGCAAAATCAACACATATACATAGTTTTGGGGGGAGCAAAGGTTAAAAAAAAGTGCATTCACCCCAGAAAACCATATATTTTCGGAAAGTACACATTCCCACGAATCCAAATTGGGTATGCGTGTCCTTGTACTCCAAAGTACCAAGCCGCAAGCCTTTCCTAAATTTGCCGATAAAAGCAACAGTTTTTACATTTTTGAAAATTGCCTAAAAATATTGCAATTGGCCGCATTTATCTCACCCAATTTCTTACATACAATTCTAAAACACCATAAATACTGATGCCAAGGGTCAATTGAACCGTTTGATGCCCAATATGCATTGATATACCAAGGCAGCTGGCATGTGCGGACCCAAAATGAAAATAGTGCATATGATTTTTCTCCGCTGCCGATTCGCCTTCTGTGAACATAGACCCTTGACTTCATATTATATGCCTCAAGACCCTCCTAACAGCAAAGACCCCCCCAAAACCATATATTTTTGGAAAGTACACATTCTGACGAATCCAAAAAAGATAAAGACGTCTTTCTACACCAAACTGCAAAGCTTTTCTAAACGCAGAGGTTTTTACATTTCTGAAAATCGCCTAAAATTGTTGCAGTTTGCCGCATTTATCACACACAATGTTTTACGTATAAAGAAAAATCACCCTAAATATGGACGTCAGAGGTCTACTAAATAGTTTGATGCCCAATATGCATAGATTTACCAAAGTATGTGGCGTGTACGGACCCCAAATGAAAAACATGCCTATGAATTTTCACGCTAGCCAACTAAGCTGCAGAAAAGAGAGCCCCAACTGTGCGTTATGTGCCATAAGACCCCAAAACTGTAAAAAGACCCCCAGAAACCCATATATTTTTGGAAAGCATATATTCTGGCGAATCAAACTAAGTAAAATAAATCTTTCTATACCAAAGCACCAAACAGCAAAACTATACTAAAGATACATAAGGAACAATAATGCATGGATAAAATTGCAATAAAACCACAAAAATAGCGTAAATCAATGAAATAACAAAATAATTGATCCGGCAGCGTAATTAGTGGCCGAAATCGATTATCCAATAGTCACGCTGTCAAAATAACATGCTTTTAGGCAAAACAAACAGTACAATGAATAAGTAAAAAAAAAAAAAAAAAACCCCTGCTTGTGAGTTTTTGTGTATACATATTTGTGCACTAATAAAAGTTGTCTGAGTGTGCAAATACATGTAATTAAGTGTAAATAAGTGTACAAAATCGACTAAGTGTGCTAAAATAAAAAAATAAAAAATAAAAAAACACAAATTTTTACTAAAATGTTCATCTAAGTGTATAAATGTACTGTAGGTATGTGTAAGTGCAGGTAAGTGTGTAAAAAAAAGTGCACTTACCGTTTTTGTAGCAGGAGGATCGCTGGAACCGAAGGACGACTCCTGGCAGCGTGTCTGCAGAGTTACTGCGCAGCAGGAAGTGACTGGGCGCGTGGTGCGACGAGGAGGAGGTAAGCCAGCAGCAGCAGCGCTTACATTGCGCTTCTGCTACTTTGAAGTCGGATCTGCGACAATCGCGTCGCAGATCCGACTTGACAGCCCCCCAGCCACGTTGCCCAGGGGGCTGTCTACCCTCCTGACTCTCTGCAGAGGCGGCAAAAGCCGCCGATGCAGAGAGAAGGGCTCAGCTGCAAAAGAACGTACGAGGTACGTTCTTGGCAGCCTGAGCCCTGAACCGCCAGCACGTACGCCGTACGTGCTTGGCGGTTAAAGGGTTAAAAACGTTGGCGACAAATCGTCCAGTGTGTCCTTACCCTTAGGATATGTTCACATGTGTGTTCTGCATCTGCATGGTAGAGCAAGTGTTAACTAATTTCACACTATGTAGACTACACTTTAGGTATAGATCCACAGGACTGAATGAAATCAATTAACACTTGCATTGCCATGCAGTAGAATCCATAAACATTCACCACACAGCAAACACAACCTAAAAGGCCTTTGGGTACAAAACACCCAGCATGGATTACAGCTGAAAGTGCATCCACTTTTTGTTTCCTCCTATCACAACACCTCTTCGCTGCCTACTGGAGCATGCACTATGTTACTGAATCTGTTTAGGCTGGGATGTCAGCAAGGGTGACTTCCAGACCAAAAGGGACTTTCCCTTGTATTTTGGTAGAGCGGTCTGTTTCTACATATTTGTGATTCTATTGTGTCTTCACTTAATGCCTTTTATGCATAGCAAAATTATCTTATGGGATGGTACAAGAATGTAGCGGTGCCAAAATGTTTATGTAATCTACACATGGCTTGTGTACATGTTTTACAAGAAGGGATAATGAACCACATAATGGAAGAGAAAGATAGCAACAAATAAATATTGAGGCAATCTTAACTAATGGAAGGTTAAAAGCTTTCATTTAGAGGAGCCACACTGAATATACCTTAAATAAGAGGGAAAGGCTAAATAAAGGAAGCATATAAATATATCAATATCTATTAATTAATATAAGGCTGCGCTTCCCATTTACAACAGATTCAGACTTTATTGGAATACAATATTAATATCATTGTATTGCATGTAGAGGCACCGTGCCTCTATATGTCTTCAGATAACAGGAAGAAAGAAATGACGAAGACTACATTCTACTCTAACATACATTGAAGAACTTACCATCAAGGTTCAAGTGAAATTTAGTTTATCATACTGGGAGGGCATTGATCAGGTCTGACCAAGCATGGACTGGTGCTTTGTATTCTGTATAGGCGTTTGCATACTTGAAAAATTATTTCATAGCTCAGCCTAGATATAGGTCTGACTTCATCCTGGCGTTTGTCAACCATTCTTGTATCAGTGTAGTAGTTTAAATTAGGTTGTTAGAATTTTGGAACATTTAGATCTACTTTTAATATATTGTACTAGTGTGATCATTGTAGTGAGGAGGTGGCTTCACATTTGAAGAGATAACATTGAGCATGATGTAGACAATTTGCCCAACAACCAGAAAATCTTTTTTAAAGTTCACACTGCAAAAAAAGATGAATAGGGAGGTGAATAATTAAAATAAAAAAGAAGGAACTCTCCAATCTGCTACAGTATATGAAAGATCAACCCATGGTCAGTACAGTTGAAAACAACCAATCAAATAAATATTTTTTTCAACCAGTGCCTAGTGTATATCATTCCACATGTGGGCAAGAAATGTAATCCTCTGAGAATGTATATGTGTGTAGCCTTTAGTTTTTTTTCCTTTATAACTGATAGAAGAGCTTTGCCTCTGCAAACAGTGAAATCATAAAGTTGACAAGCAATAATGTAGGACTTTCCCATGGATTCCAGCTGTGTCAGGAGTGGTAAGGAAAGTACTATTGGCAGCATATGATCTAACTAACATGTGGTGCACATAATATATCAGACTTGGTATAGTACAAAAATGAATAGATATTAATGCACATTTCTTTTGTACTACAAAAACTGAAAACATCCAAACATAGGCTAGAGCCAAAGTCAGTCAACAATGGCACTCGTACAAGCTAAGTAGAAGAATTCCCCATCTGTTGACATTACAGGGATTTGGTTGATTGCTATCTGCAGCTTTCCAAAATAAGCAATTCAACTGAGACCTATTCAAGTGGCTGCAGCCTTAAAAAAGTATATATGGAAACTTTCTCTGGGTGCTAAAGGCCAGGCATATAGACAATAGAAGGAACTCAAGGAGATACTTCTCCTATTGTTCAGGAAGTGCCTGGGGATCTAGGGAACATTTCTTGTCTATATTCTATCTAATTGGAGGGAGCACATGGCTATTCCTCTTTGGTCCAGGAGTAGATGCTGTGGAACCTAAGGATATAATTGTCCTGGAAACAGGGACTCTAAAAACAGAATAGAGGTAGTGGATAATAGTTTCTGTTTTGTGAGTTAGATAGGCAAGCTTAGCAAGAGCAGAAGAATAAGCACCATCAAGGAAAAATTGTGTGAAGGGAGCAATCCCAGGCATCACTGTGCTTAAATGTAGGGGAACTCAGATGGGAAGGCTACTCAAGCTATTTCTTTTCTCTGAGACGGTTACACTGCAGCGAATCCATTTCACTAAGGGGTCCCTATAATGTTGAAAATAATCCTTTATAATTTCTGTTGGTATGGGTAATGTGCCTTTTCAGAGTAGTTGTATGTTGCTTCCTAAATCTTCTACCCGATACAAGTACTTTTTTGTTTTTTGGACTAGTTGTTTCATTTGCAGTTTACAATGTTTACACTTTATTTGATTCTACAGGGTCTACCACTAAATGACAGAACTTTTCTAACAGAAATTCAGGTAAGTCACTGTGACATGCAATTCCAGTAAGTATTATTACCTTGCCCAAAAGTGCCAGCATATAAAAATGTTATGGGTAACTACATGACCATACAAGTTACGGTGCAGCACCTGAAACCCTCACAGTTTGGTTTCAGCTATAAGATATCAGTATATATAGATTCTACAACCCATTCTGGATATACGCATGCTTTATAATCATTATTGGGATCTTTTACGCTTAAAGTAACTTTTTAATAATAGTTGTAACTCTTCTTATCTACATATAACATCTGATTTTCTCCAATATCCGGTTTTAGCCACAATTTTCTTCAATAAACATAGGTTTTTTTCACATTTTCATGGGACTTTACTCATTGTACATACCACAACGACTTGATTGACATTTCAATGTATTAGTATCATAAAAACACAAAAACAAAATTTATGGGTATTATGGAGACCAATTGCCATGTATATTTATAATCAAAACTAGTCCCTTGGAGACTGACTAATACATAAAGAGAGAATGATAATAGTCTAAGGGTGGTCAAAAAATTATTAGCATTAGCATTAGTAACAGGATCTCTGGTGGGCTCTAGGATGGATACGATTTATTTTATGTAGTTCATTTACAGATGCATCTATTGCTGCTACCAAGAGTAGGTGGGTATCTGCATTTATATTCTCATGAACCTCAAGAAATTTTATATTAGCCCTCCCAGCTCTGAATTTCAAATTAGATGCCCCTCGACCTGCAGTCTATTGTGTCCCCCCATACCCACCCTTTGCACATGTGGGTGCTTACTTCTTCCAGCTGCCTCACCCACCTCTCTCTCATAGTGCGCACATAGTGCACTTTTCTCTACAAATACTTGGACTGGGTGCTAGAGATATGAAACCCTGAAGTGTGTTTTAAGTACCCAGCACTCCAGGTGTCTGTGGGCACAAAGAAATAGATATGTGTTTGGGCCCTAGGCCTTTGTAGCCTTCCCACAAATCCAGGCCTGAGCCCTCCTAGGGCTCACCAAAGAATCTGATACTAAGTGCCCACAACAATTATATAGATGTATCTAAATGCTTTTATCGTATCGTAGAAACAAGGTGGGGCTGGGAATTCACCATGGCTGGGCCCACTAGAAGATCTTCTTGTATCCTGGAAGGCCAGTTCATCTCTGTCCTAGAACCTGGCTAGCGCCACCGATTTCTCCAGGAGAGTAAGTCCTACCTTTGCAATTAGGGTGGACTTTTAGCTGCAACTTTGATTACCATATACAATTATGTGATACAAGACTGAACTTTGCTCAGATGCTTCTAATAAGCTTACATAGCTTTCAGTGCATGACAGATAGCCTAGTTCAATCATGGAGAAATACTGCAAAGTAAATTGAGAATGGAAAACTGATTTTTCTGCACCTTAATAAATAGGCTCCCCGTTGTGATGAATCATATTTTTAATGACAAAATCCATAGTATGCAATATTGATTTAGTACTGAAACCTTTTATCACTGTAGCTATTTTTCTGCATTGTTTATTTTCTTGCAATTTAGTTACAACAACTGTAAAGCTGGCCATAGACGCAAAGGTCCGATTGTACGAATCAATGTACGATTGGACTTTCCCATCTCTGACCTGCCACTAACCATTAAGATCATAGTCTTACCATTCAGATCAAATAAAGTAGTTAAAGAACAGATCAGCCGATGTTCTGCCCCTGACAGCAATCGTACGATAGTTATGTCCGACAAAGCTAATGACAGTCTCCCACTGAAAATCGTCAGATCGGCAATACATGCAGAGATATTATTGGCAGCCGACAGAAATTTTCTAACCTGTCTGATCGACCAAAAGACTGATCTCTGCCTGACGAAAAATGTCGGGACTCCCCACACGCGGTCCGAAAATCGTACAAATCCTCGATTCGTGCTATTGGATCTTTGCGTCTATGGCCAGCTTTAAGGATGAGATCTTTCCCTCGACATGCGACAGAGTGATATCGGGTTAATCCGAACGTTCGGCTCTAGGGCTGAACAATTGGATTGCAGAGAAGAGACTGGGCACTGACGGGATGAGGGCCACATCAACTAGCCTATGCGGTCCTTGATCGCCAGAAAAATCAAACCTCCCTGATTGATATCTTGAACAGATATATATTAGATTGGAGAGACCCATCGGAAGCCCCATACACTGGCAGGTAAGCTGCAGAATCGGTCTAAAGGACCCATGTATGGACACCTTTACTTTTACTTCTTAGTTTCTTTGGTGACCATAAAGGCAAAAAAGTCCTATTTGTCATGCAACAGTGCTCATCTCTGAGGGTAAGCCTCTGCTATGTAATGAACAGAAGGCTCAATGTGCTTAGCTGTACCACAAAGTAACAAATATTGCGCTGCTAGTATTTGTGTATCAAGAAGTGATATTTTCTAAGTCGTTAATACATGTATTATTATTATTCAGAAATTTAGCCTGCCTGCTCCCTGCGCTGGTAGGTGTGTGGGTAAGCACGTGTGAGCAGTTGAGGAGGGTGGGCAGATAGTTTGCAATGAGTACCAGGCCCCTCAGAAGGGAGGCCCAGCACAGCATGGTTATGTTACAGCTCATAAAGCACATTTGTCCTTGCCAAATCAAGCCTACAGTATAAGGTCCCGAATCACACTATGGACAATTTTTTAAGGGATGCACGGCCGAACACTTGAATCCTATCGTGAAAAATTCTGTTGAATACCGAATCTGAATCCTAATTTGCATATGAAAAAAGGGGAAAACATTTTTTACTTCCTTGTTTTGTGACAAAAAGTCATGTGATTTCCCTCCCCGCCCCTAAATTGCATATGCAAATTGGGATTCGGATTCGGTTTGGCCGGGCAGAAGGATTTGGCTGAATCCAAATCCTGCTGAAAAAGGCAGAATCCCTGGAACCGGTGTATCCCTAAATTTTTTATATTCCTGTTAATTGCATCCTTAGTACTCAAATTGAACCTTGGATCCCACCATAATCTTTTGGGAGTGTCACTGATAAAGCTCAAACATCTAGCTGTAGCAGGGCACTTTTAGAGTTGTTCACAAAATGCCAAGTTTAACCTTTTTTTCTGGATCTGACCGTAACCAAATATAATTGTTTTTAGCTGATCCTGCTGCATCAATATCAAGACACACTGCTTTACATAAGAGCATTTTAATGTTTTGGTATACATAGTAACATAGTAAGTTAGGTTGATAAAAGACACACGTCCATCAAGTTCAACCTTTTTACTTTTTTAAACCTGCCTATCTGCCAGTTGATCCAGAGGAAGGCAAAAACCCCATCTGAAGCCTCTCCAATTTGCCTCAGAGGGGGGAAAAATTCCTTCCTGACTCCAAAATGGCAATCGGACTAGTCCCTGGATCAACTTGTACTATGAGCTATCTCCCATAACCCTCTATTCCCTCACTTGCTAAAAAGCCATCCAACCCCTTCTTAAAGCTATCTAATGTATCAGCCTGTACCACTGATTTAGGGAGAGAATTCCACATCTTCACAGCTCTCACTGGAAAAAACCCCTTCTGAATATTTAGGCGGAACCTCTTTTCTTTTAATCAGAATGGGTGACCTTGTGTCAGCTGGAAAGACCTACTGGTAAATAAAGCATTAGAGAGATTATTATATGATCCCCTTATATATTTATACATAGTTATCATATCACCCCTTAAGCGTCTCTTAAATATAACAAAGATTCCATTCAAGCTAATATAACTATGTGTAACATTTCCTCTAAGCTTTGTGCACATGCACATATACACACCTTATTACATAGCAACCACAGCAAAGTATGGAACACCCAGAATATTTTGTAGTCACATATATTTCAGCACTTGCTCAAACTTTGGCACTAAATTTTGAACCTACAGGAAATTCACACTGACTGACGACCCCAACATTCTAAGCAGTTCACATTCATGCTCCCCATACTTCTGATCTCTTCACCACAATACTCTTTACATGCTTCTAACCATCTCTTTTCCTCTTTCCTCTAACCATTACCTCTTCACATACAATTATTCAAAGACTTCACTAGAGCTGGAATATCCTCCCATCAGACTTTCTTCCAATCTTTAAATGATCTCTTAAAACACATTTCTTTTTTAGAAGCTTACCCTCATCTAGCTTAGTACTCCTTAATAATAAACTATAAGCTGCTGCCACCTGCTAAGTGTAATACTCAATGCTACATCTCTCACTTTGCTTTTTACTCGACTTACTCAGCCTGACACCTTGGGTCCAATTTTTTTCTGGTCAGAGTTTTAAAGGGGAAAAAGCCCATCGTTTCATAGAAAAAAAACCTTGAAATGTATCTAGTTTTTTTAAACCAGAATAAAAAAGTACTCCATCTCAAACCTGCCGAGGTCACGTAGAAGTCAATGGCAGATGTCTCTTTTACATTTGGAAGATATCATCTGCGCTGGGTTTCATACAACAACAAATAATTCATGGTTTTCGGGCTTCAAATGCAAAAAAAAAATTTGTCTTTTCATGCACCAGATTTTTTTGAGTTAATTTATTGATAAAAATGTGGGTGAGAGTTTGGTTGAAGTGGTTTTACTAAAATAATGAGAATTTTTCAGATTTTAGTACATAACCTCCGTTGTGTTCCATAACCCTTTTTGCTTTAGACTGTAAGCTTGATCAGGGCTGTCTTGTATTGATTCAAGCCGCTGCCTGGTTTCTAGGCTAAATAAGACCCTAGCAACCAGATAGCTGAAACACCACAAATAATGAATAACGACCAGTTGATTTTTTTAACAAATTATTCTGTATTATCTGTGGAATTATGGTCATACTGTACCTTATTATTGGAATTGCCTTTGGCATCTTGCCTTTAATAAATAAACTGGGGCTGATTTACTCACTAATGCTGAATTGCAGTAAAAATTAGAAGTCAGCACTCACCCACAAAATTCAGTAGAAGAAGGTGCAGGTCTATGGTGGCCACTTCCACCTGTTCTGTATACACGATCAGCAAGTAGATAGCACCACACGTGAAGTATTTTATATATATATATATATATATATATATATATATATATATATATATAGTGGATAATGTATCCCCTACTGTAATTTATAAAGATATTATAAGTCACCGAGGAGTTATTCGACCATATAAAAGCACGAGGCCGCAGGCCGAGTGCTTTTATACAGGTCACATAACTCCGAGGTGACTTCTGATATCTTTATACATTTCTAGTAGGGGGTACATTAAGCATTATAATCCACATTTTGTGGGGGGGTTGGAGGGATCAATTTTGGTCGCCGGAGTCAAATTTTGGTCGCAGGCGTTTTGGACACGCGGCGTCAAATTCCGAGACGCTGCGTCAAATTCGGCGACCTGGGGGCCCCTGTTCTAAACAACGTTTATAAGGATATAATTTACAGTCTGGTCCCATAGGGAAATTATCAGACTGTACATTATATATATATATATATATATATATATATATATATATATATATATATATATATATATATATATATATATATATATATATATATATATATATATATATATATATATATATATATATATTATGTGTAAGTACATTTCTGTGTGGGCTGCTTTGATTTTTTTGCCAGGGCTGCTTTTTACTCCCAGTCCTGCCCTGATTGTACAGTACTTGTTATTAATAACAATTGGATGGTAATTGCACTTGCTCCATCCCCACACATTTCTTCTACAAAAAAATAGAATTGAATCACAGCTACTTTACCAAAAAATAAGTTCTACATATTTCCAACACAAATCTACATCTCGAAGAGCCAAGAATCAGGGATATATAACTGATAGCTACTATTATTATTATAGCACAGTACACCTACAGTACATATGGAGCAGATTTTACTGAAGCATCTGGTGCACACATCCACAGTCTTTTTCCCCAGAGAAATGAACAATCTGCTGCATTTGTATAGCTCTGTCCACAGAAGCATATACTGCTAAAATGCAGATTCTAAAAGCAACGTTTGCCCATTCCACTTAGCATAGAAAACATCCGAATAACAAAAAATGTGTAATTATAGTATGAGTGCAGAGCTCTACCAGTGTAAAGAATTAAGGTTGAGAAAATAAAGACAAAGTTGCAGCCAGCTGCAATTCCTGGACTGTTTCAGTATCTAATATGAACAGAGCCAAATATATTACAGCAACTACATTAACAGAAACGTCTGCGATATGAACCTTACCTATTCTATTTTTCTCTTAAAACTATCAGAGAATATTTATTCTGTACACTTGTCGTTAGGACAGGGGTTGGCAGCTTTGATTTGTGTGAGGAGTTGTAGCTTTGCAACTAAAGTTTTAACACCAAACGGCTTTTTAAAATCAGTGCGGCAGTATTAAGAGTCAAGTTAGAGCCAAGTAACCTATATCTGCCGTGCAATAATATATTCACCAGTGGTCTCAAATCAATGACTTTGGGGATCATAGGTGGATAGAAAAGAAGATTTATCTAAATCTAAGCTTAAAAGCCATCATGAACTACTTGAAGAAAATCAGGCTGCATGTTTTGAAATAGCCCCCACAGTCCCCTGACTTAATGATCATTCAAGATGAATGATCTTGGAAATGATCAGTAAGGACACAATCCCTACAACAAGATACAACAGGCATTTATATGCTGTGATTTGTGCCAAAGGGGAGAAATACTAACTTACTGGGGTATCCAAACATTTGCACATGTCACAATAACTGTTTTCTTTGTCCCTATTTTTTAAAGTTGTAAAGCCAAACAAATATTTCACCCTCTTACCTTGGGGTTTGGGCTTCAGATATTTAAAAAGATATATTGTTAGATTCAATTTAATATTTGTTTCTCTCCTCCCTTCAAAATGTCAGGCTATTATTGCAGTTTACTGCTCAGGTAGCAATGCTCCCTATAAGTCTAATATTGCTAATATTGTACATTATTGCTATGCAACACTCAGGGGCCCCCAATGGGTTAATAGGAAGAACCTGCAAGAGACAAAAGAGGAACACAAGCTGCTTGTGATGGATTCTGAAACCATTCAGCCTCTGTCTGCTAAACTCTGTATTTTTAACAACATTTTAAATGGTGAGCAGCAGATTAATAAGGTTCCGGTAACAGGCTCTGCCGCCTGTATTTATTCTATCTTAAATGGCACTTTGTCAGGCTGCGTGGCTGGGCCCTGCAGAGGCGGATTGGGGATGGCACATACTAGGATTTGGCGTTATCTCTTCACAACAGGCTTCATCCTCTGTGTTATCAGCCCTGTGCAGCCCTGGCTGCCTCTTAAAGTGACGGTAACCTTCTCACCATGCATTATTCCCCTCTCCGTCTTATTCCCTTTATCAGAGGAAACGCAGTGAGCCTGAAATTTCCATTTTTTATCTCTTTTATTTACTTCTCTGTAATGTCCTTTGGAGCATATTTTATTTTCATCAAGTCTTTGCTACTGATGACCCTGAGCCATCTCCCAAACTTCCAACCCCCCCCCCCCCAAATGATCTGCCACTGGGATGTGGACCATTCTCCAGAAGAGTTTAAGTTGCTTGTTATTTTGCATGGATCAGGTCAAATCACTAGAGACAAGAACTGTGGTCAGGAACCTGCAGCTAGTGGTGCAACTATATAGAAAGAAGACCCTGCATCTGTTAGGGGGCCCAATGGGGCACTGCTTGAAAGACATTTTCAATATATGTTTTTCAAATAAAGTTTTGAACGGTACCATCTCCCATCTAGTTACCCCACTGTCTGCAGCACAATACAGACAGTACAGTCACCATATAGAACTGCAATCTCTAGTCTATGGCATTGCCACCTTTTCTAGGAAAAAATACTAGCCTTTATTTTTATTTTTCTGCCCTATTTATAACATTGGTATCAAAATCTGAATTAATGAATGGTCCTATTCATCATAGTGACCATTGTAATACGTTTTATACATACAGCTGGGTATTTATATTGAACATACATTACCAGCAATTAGTTTGCAAGCAGTGCACAGGTAGCAGCAGACTTATGGGACTTTGAATGATCAGCACTGGCACTGCCTAACTGGAACTTTCTGTCTGCGACTGTTTGTCATATACTGCAGTAAATTAGCAAGACACTGTTATCCATATCAATACACTGAGGGAAATTGTGTTGATTTGTGTTACTATACATTGTACTAAGATATTGGGAGATAGGGCCTCCATCCACTCTGCAGCAAGTGTTAAGGGTTAGGGTAATTTTAATTTATATGGGCATACACAAACCATCCTTTTGATTATAGGATTACCATTGGATTATTACTTATTTGGGTTGATTCAGGTGGCACTTTGTTTGGTTTTGTTTAATATAGAGAACCAATATACATGATGCAGGTGGTGGGTTTGGGGGGTGCAATCCGGGTATGCCATTTTATAATGCTCCTGTGATTATTGTAGTCCACTAAAAAAAACTGTGAAGCCACAGGATGCATATTCCCAAAAAAAACACATCATACAACACTTTTTAATAATATAGTTGGTTGCAGCATATCCAGCAGATTAGAAAATAGCCCCCTTCTGCTCATGTTAGCTATGACAGATGAACACTTATACAGAAGTGTTGTTATACTGAGTCTGAAAGAAAACAGAGACTTTGGCCTATACAATATGCTTTCTCTACCAGGGTGACACAGACAAAAGGGGCCATATGGCTACACAAAACTTGTCAAGCAGCCGGGTTCCATAGTGTTCTGAGGTTTGTGTTCCGAGAAAACATAAGCTTCTGGCAGCACAGACTATAGTATTTGTCCTAAAATAACACAAACAACAACTTCTGCAGACTTTTTCTTTCCAAAGCTGCCCAGGACTGGGGCAGAAATCCAAAGACACATGGCAGGTGTTTGGTAGTCTGGTGTCAGAGTGAATCTCGGGAGAGGGGGGTGCAGGGTAGCAACGTAGGAAGAAGCGAGCGATTGAAATGAGCTTGCTCTAATCGCATTACACTTTAGCAGCGTCTGTCGCCTGCCATCTGTTCCCTATAGCAAGAGCATCAGAGGTGTGCACAGAGAGGGCGGGGGAGGGCACAGGCAAATGTACCGGAGCAGAGGGGACTTAGAAGGACAGGGAAGAGGAAATATAGAAAGTGTGAGCAAGGGAATGACACTTCAGAAAAGGGAGAGCAGCGGTCATTCCCATTCTGACCCTAGTGACAAAGATGCTTTAATCTCCTCTGTGTTTGTCCTTTTTGTCACTGAACTGGACTGTCCATCTATGAATGTGCCCTTTTAATAGACCGTGGCACTTTATGGACACACACTGTAAATGATATACAGGCTGATTTCACTCAAATTGTTACTTGCATTCAAATTATCAATGCTATTTTATATCACTATTTTTCTGACCTTTTTATGTTAAGGGTAAAGATTTTGTTACTCTTTATACAAATGTTGGGAGGGGGGAACCTCCAGACCTGGGGGAAGTTTGCATTGGGTGAATGATTGTGCCACACTAATAAGAATGGCCGCTTGTTGCTGTAGCAGGGACATGGGCAGAAGGGGCAGCATGTGCTGGGTGATAACATGCATAGAACAAGGCCATGCTGAATAATTCTGATTTCACCCTGTAATGCCTGCAAGTGGGAGCAAATGAATAATGCAGCCTCATACTTGAAACTAGTGATTGTCTTGTAAAGTGAGGGTTCACTAGACACAAATTACAAAGAGGAGCTTACAATGAAAAACTGGATTCAATTTGTTCGCAGATGACAAATGACTGTACAATGTGGCTCTGGTTTTACTAGAAAATTGATCTTAAAGCATAATGAAGACATACATTTAAGGGTGGGCCGTCATTGTGGTTTCCTTTACAGTAATGTTAAAACAACTGATATTTAAGTGAAAGGAAAATGTAACTGTCGGAAACCAGCAGTGCTGAACCTAGGTAATCTTGCACCTTAGACCACACATCCCCAACCAGTGGCTTGCAAATCACATGTTGCTCTCAGTGGCCTCAAAGCAGGTGCTTATTTTTTCAATTCCAGACTTAAGCTGGCCATAGACGCAAAGATTCGATCGTACAGATCTCTGTTTCCCCCGATTTTCGGGCCATGTGTGGAGTGTCCCAACATTATACATGAGATGCTGATCGGTCGTTCAGTTTATCGAACAGGTTAGCATATTTCTGTCAGCTGCCAATAATATCTCTGCATGTATTGCCGATCTGGCGATATCAGTGGGAGACTGTCATCAGTTTTATTGGATCTAACTTTCGTATGATTGCTTTCAGGGGCAGAACATTGTATGATCTGTTCTTTTACTGCTTTATTTGATCTGAATGGTTAGTGGCAGGTCGGGAGATGGCAGCGAATGATTGTTCATTCTATATGAAGGCAAATCTGCATGTCTATGGCCATCTTAAGAGGCATGTTTTAATTGCATACAATCTAAGTATACTGCCAAGTAGAGTCTTCTGTAGGCTGCCAGTCCAAATAGGGGCTACCAAATAGCCAATCACAGAACTTATTTGCCATAACTATGGACTTTTTTCATGCTTGTGTTGCTCCCCAAATCTTTTTACATTTGAATGTGGCTCACCAGTTAAAAAAAGGCTGGGGACCCCTGCCTTAGACCCTAGGTGCCCACTTGCTTCACTTTTTCTCCACCCCCTTTTCTAATACATTTTCTTGCCTCCATAACTACTCACAGCTAGGCAAATCCTATCCTAGGACCAGGTGTACACGGTCAGAGTTATCTCTTTCTATACATGCTACATGACTGAGCTTAGCAGCAGGTAGAAATTTCACCTGTTTGTGTGTGTGTGTGAGGGGGTTGACACTTGATTTTAGAAAACAGCCCTTCAATGTATCCAACAAACAATATACAACTAACCATACACAGGGATGCGCACATGCTATTGGCTGATGGCTGCAAGACATGAGAAGATGCTATGGCTCCTTTCATGCACTCCTTTGCCAATGATTCTTTCTGACAGGTGAACATATTCTGTTTAGTGAGATTTACAGTAATCCAACAGAATTGGGTGGTCTGTATGAGCTGACCCCTGAGATGACGTACATGCCCAAACAGCATAGCAGCATGATTAAAATCAGCTATCCAGCCATAACAATCCAGGCATATACTGTATGTACCAGCAGTGCCATCAAGAACACATACTGCAGCCCAGAGGGCATAGGAGAAGACTCAAGGGCAGTGGCTACTGATATCCTGGTCAAACTATTGCTTTTTTGATTTTGAAAACATCATCTTCTAAAACTAGATGTGTATTAAGTAATAAGCATTGCATTACAAAAAACTGTTTTGCAGATAAGATGGAAAAATGTAGAAACTCAAAGTCATGGGATATGCTACTAGATAAATTGATATATTTTTGATACCAAATATAATAATCTCTATATAACTATATACAAAAATGATTTGTGTTATGACAATGAGAGGCAATATTGTCACAGTTCAATCTGATCCAATATGGGCCATGTCACCTGATGTTTGCCAAGATACAGAATCTCATAACATTTTTAGATCAGACATATTCACTATAATATATGTATAAAATACATCTCAAAAATTACTATTGCTGCGTATAATCAGTTCCTTTGTCTCACTGCTGATGTCATAAGTCCTGCACTTAAACCCTTTAAACACTTCAGTTCCAGCATTTAACGGCATCACAGAAAAGCCTCCTGATGATCTATATACCTCTCAGACTAATTGTTTCCTCACTACACAATCATCTGTTTTGTGTCTAGGATTGTAATTAGCTTCCTTTTTATCATTCAGAGAGGAGGAAGAGAAGGTTTTGTAGAGGGTTGACGGCATTAAATATTACTTCTATGAGATTAGCGTTCATCTATATTTGTATACATGTAATGTAACAAGTTTGGACATTTTCTTTAAAAGTGTGCACCAAGAGACAGATTATGGGTTGAAAGATGTTTTATGCAGTTTTGGGCCAAATAAGGCACTTTATTAGCATAGTAATAGAATGTTAATTGGTTAATATTAGCCTAGTAACAAAAAGCAGCCAATCAGCAGATAGCATTTTCTGGTCACCAAGTTGAAAGCAATGATCTGATTGTTTGCTATTGGTTGATAGACCTGGCCAAACATTTGAATCAGCCATTGGTCTAAGTGTAGGAGTAACAATTACTGAAGTACTGTACTGTTAAGGCTAAGTGATACTGTTGGTAAAATCTGACTTCTGTGCAATAATCAAGCCCTAGGGGGGTTTTCACAAAGGAGGAATAAGGTAAAACTGGAATAAGAATGTTGGACTCAAATAAAAAGAATGCCAGTACCATAGAAGCTTCCTGTTTCATGAATAAGGTGCTCTTGCAGTAAATTGTCATTCTAGGCATCACTTTTATAAATCTGGAGTACCATTTAAGAATCAGAATGTTATTAACACAATTTTGCTTTTGTTCATAATGTAGAATTCAGAAAGCTTTCGTTAAATCGACACTTTAACCCTAGAAAATATTTGGCTATAGCATAGCTTAAAAATATAAACTTAAGTTTAAAAAGGGAATTAAATTAAAATTTCAAAAAAAAAAAAAATCTACCTTTAAAGTTATTTGTAGATTTAACTACTATTGAAAGCAGTATCTGTCTGCTCCTTTCTATTCTCTGCCCTGGTGGTTCCCATCTCTTGAAACTGTAGCAGAAGCCCACTGATAAACAGACAACTGCAAAGCTGACTTCTGCTGCAAAAACCAGCAGTGTAGAAAGGGACAGGAAAATGTAGTTTTTAGCTGCAATGACATTTATAAATAATGCCTGTATATTGGAACATTGCTTAGAATATCATTCTTGCTAGTGATGGGCAAATTTGTCCCGTTGTGGTTCGCCAGTGACGGACTCAGGGCGGCAGCACCTGAGTCACAGCATAGTCCGGGTAAGATCTTTTAAGACATACACTCTATATGTTTGGGGAGTTTGAACCACTCCAGGTTTGTAGCGAGAGGTCCGGAGAGAGATGCACCCGGGCCATAGAATTTGAACGGTGAGCAGGCATACGGAAGTGTTAATTAATTAATTAATTAATTAATTAATTAATTAAATACTGGGATTTGTTATTATGGACCTGAGATTGATAAAGTGAACCCCCGGTGATTTGATCTGTCAATTCAGCACCATTCTACAAAAACTCCAGCGCAGTTTAGCTTTTAGAGCGCTGACACACAGGGCACGGCAATGAAGCACCCAACACTGCATTACATTGCATTACATGCAATTAACCTGGGTGATCATTAAAATGTTTCCTTTCGCATTTTCGGATGTTTACCCTGGTTCACCACATATAATGTGCTTTACATGCGGCTATTCCAGCTAATGCGAAAGATCAAGTATTGATGGGCACTTCATTACCCGTTGAAGAGGAGGTTTCCTACCAGAACTGGATCATTATCACCTCCGTGGATTTGGGTTTGTTGACAGCTATGCAGTGTTATTTTTCCTAAAATTCCAAGTTATATCCCAAGCATCACAAGCAAATGCAGTTCTCATAAATACTGTGCAGCAGCTAAACATGTTTCAGTTGGAAGAGGTTTCACAAATCAAGGTCTATTTGATATTTTTGTTGAAAACTAGAGATGTCGCGAACTGTTCGCCGGCGAACTTGTTCGCGCGAACATCGGGTGTTCGCGCTCGCCGGAAGTTCGCGAACGTCGCGCGACGTTCGCCATTTTGGGTTCGCCATTGTTGGCGCTTTTTTTTGCCCTCTCACCCCAGACCAGCAGGTACATGGCAGCCAATCAGGAAGCTCTCCCTTGGACCACTCCCCTTCCCTATAAAAACCGAAGCCCTGCAGCTTTTTTTCACTCTGCCTGTGTGTGCTGAAGAGATAGTGTAGGGAGAGAGCTGCTGCCTGTTAGTGATTTCAGGGACAGTTGAAAGTTTGCTGGCTAGTAATCGTTTTGATACTGCTCTGTTATTGGAGGGACAGAAGTCTGCAGGGGTTTGAGGGACATTTAAGCTTAGGTAGCTTTGCTGGCTAGTAATCTACCTTCTACTGCAGTGCTCTGTATGTAGCTGCAGTGGGCAGCTGTCCTGCTTCTGATCTCATCTGCTGACTGCTGCAATAGCAATAGTCCTTGTAAGGACTGCTTTTATTTATTTTTTTGTTGTTTTACTACTACTACTACTACTACTACTACTACTACTACTACTACTACTATAAGAGCCCAGTGCTATTAGTCTAGCAGTGTTGGGGAGTGGGACTGGTGTGCTAATCTGCTGCTCCTAGTAGTTCAGCAGCACCAACTTTAATTTTTTTTTTTTAATATTCATTCTTTTTTTATTTAACTTTTTTTTTATTTTACTACCGCTGTAGTAGTGTATAAGTTGACCTTTTAGGCATTATTTGCCCTGTAGGCATTTTTTGCCCAGTGTGTTATTCAACCAACTGCTATCTAGCTGTGTGCCCGTGTTCACATTCTGTCTAAATATCCATAATATTACCGTCTCCAGAAAAAACACCGGAGTGACTTTTTTCAAGCAGCCATAATAAATTTTACGTAATCCGTATCCATCGCTGTAGTAGTGTATAAGTTGACCTTTTAGGCATTATTTGCCCTGTAGGCATTTTTTGCCCAGTGTGTTATTCAACCAACTGCTATCTAGCTGTGTGCCCGTGTTCACATTCTGTCTAAATATCCATAATATTACCGTCTCCAGAAAAAACACCGGAGTGACTTTTTTCAAGCAGCCATAATAAATTTTACGTAATCCGTATCCCTCGCTGTAGTAGTGTATAAGTTGACCTTGTAGGCATTATTTGCCCTGTAGGCATTTTTTGCCCAGTGTGTTATTCAACCAACTGCTATCTAGCTGTGTGCCCGTGTTCACATTCTGTCTAAATATCCATAATATTACCGTCTCCAGAAAAAACACCGGAGTGACTTTTTTTCAAGCAGCATTCTTATATTTTACGTAATCCGTATCCACCGCTGTGTATACGTTGACCTTGTAGGCATTATTTGCCCTGTAGGCATTTTTTGCCCAGTGTGTTATTCAACCAACTGCTATCTAGCTGTGTGCCCGTGTTCACATTCTGTCTAAATATCCATAATATTACCGTCTCCAGAAAAAACACCGGAGTGACTTTTTTTCAAGCAGCATTCTTATATTTTACGTAATCCGTATCCACCGCTGTGTATACGTTGACCTTGTAGGCATTATTTGCCCTGTAGGCATTTTTTGCCCAGTGTGTTATTCAACCAACTGCTATCTAGCTGTGTGCCCGTGTTCACATTCTGTCTAAATATCCATAATATTACCGTCTCCAGAAAAAACACCGGAGTGACTTTTTTTCAAGCAGCATTCTTATATTTTACGTAATCCGTATCCACCGCTGTGTATACGTTGACCTTGTAGGCATTATTTGCCCTGTAGGCATTTTTTGCCCAGTGTGTTATTCAACCAACTGCTATCTAGCTGTGTGACCGTGTTCACATTCTGTCTAAATATCCATAATATTACCGTCTCCAGAAAAAACACCGGAGTGACTTTTTTTCAAGCAGCATTCTTATATTTTACGTAATCCGTATCCACCGCTGTGTATACGTTGACCTTGTAGGCATTATTTGCACAGTGTTTTCTTCAAACCGCCATCTAGCTGTGTGAGCTTGTTCACATTTTGTCTAAATATTGATAATATTATCGTCTCTAGAAAAACCACTTGAGTTACTTTTTTTCAAGCAGCATTCATATATTTTACGTAATCCGTATCCACCGCTGTAGTAGTGTATACGTTGATCTTGTAGGCATTATTTGCACACTGTTTTCTTCAAACTGCCATCTAGCTGTGTGTATTATCGTTTCCAGAAAAACCAACTGAGTTTTTGTTGTTGTTGTTTTTTTAAAAATAATGCCAGGCAAAGGCAGGCCGCCACGCAGAGGCCGTGCTAGGGGCCGTGCTGCTATGCAATCCTGTGGCCCTAGCAAATTGCCCAGTTTTAAAAAGCCAATGACCCTGAACTCCCAAAATGCTGAAGAGGTAGTTGACTGGCTTACACAGCACACCCCATCCTCTACCGTTTCTAACTTTACCACAACATCCTCCTCATCCTCCACTGCTATGGCCACCCCACGTAACACTTCCTCCACCACCGGTGCCCCATCTTCACTGGAGTCAGAGGAGTTATTTTCCCATGAGTTTCTTGAACTGAGTAATGCGCAACCATTATTGGCAGAAGAAGATGAAGGAGATGAGGACGTTACACCAGATTTAATTCTGGCAGAGAACACGACAGAGATGGACATAATGATGAGTGATGAGGAGGAGGAGGAGGTCCCCGCTGCTGCTTCCTTCTGTGATGTGTCAGAAGAAATTGATGCATCTGAGGAGAATGATGATGAGGAGATTGATGTTTTGTGGGTGCCTAGTAGAAGAGAGCAAGAGGAGGGTAGTTCAGATGGAGAGACGGAGAGTCAGAGAGGCAGTAGGAGAATAAGACTTAGAAGAAGCAGGGAGGCCAGCCCGCAGGGATCAGTAGGGCAACAACATGTATCGGCACCTGTGTTCAGCCGGCCAACGCACCCGCCATTGCCGCCAATGCCGCCAACTTCTACTGTTACCGCCAGATCGCAGACTTCCAAAAAGTCAGCAGTGTGGCATTTTTTTAATGTGTGTGCCTCTGACAAAAGCATTGTAATTTGCAATGAGTGCAGTCAGAAACTGAGCCTTGGTAAGCCCAACAGCCACATAGGTACAACTTCTATGCGAAGGCACATGAGCGGCAAGCACAAAGCACTTTGGGAGCAACACCTCAAAGGCAACAGGCAAACTAAAAGTCACACTCCTTCTGGTCCAGCATCTTACTGCTCTACCTCTGCTCTCCTTGACCCATCTGAACCACCCTCCACTCCGCCTTCCACCTTGACCACCTGTTCCCATTCCCAGTCATCTGCCACCAGCCAAGTTTCTGTGAAGGCCATGTTTGAGCGTAAGAAGCCAATGTCTGACTGTCACCCCCTTGCCCGGCGTCTGACAGCTGGCTTGTCTGCACTCTTAGCCCGCCAGCTTTTACCATACCAGCTGGTGGACTCTGAGGCCTTCCGCAAATTTGTAGCAATTGGGACACCGCAGTGGAAGGTACCCAGCCGCAATTTTTTTTCTAAAAAGGGAATACCACACCTGTACCAACATGTGCAGAGCCAAGTTACCGCATCTCTGTCACTTAGTGTTGGGCCAAAGGTCCATATGACTACTGACGCATGGTCCTCCAAGCATGGTCAGGGCAGGTATGTCACCTACACTGCCCACTGGGTGAACTTGGTAATGGCTGGGAATGGGAAGCAGGGAATGGGTAGCTCAACAACAACAACAACAGTGGAGTTGGTGTCACCGCCACGGATTGCACGCGGTTCTGCCACCACCTCTACTCCTCCATCGCTCTCTACCTCGTCTTCTTCCTCTTCTTCTTCTTACTCTGCTGCTGGGTCCTCCTTCTCCTCCTCCACACCTGTGCACCCCCAGCTCCCCCTAGGCTATTCGACGTGCCAGGTACGCCGTTGTCACGCTGTCTTGGGGATGACGTGCCTGGAAAGCAAAAACCATACCGGATCTGTACTCCTGTCATCTCTGCAGTCACAGGCCGATCGGTGGCTGACCCCACACCAACTGCAGATCGGAAAAGTGGTGTGTGACAATGGAAGCAATCTGTTGGCAGCGTTGAGACTGGGAAATTTAACACATGTGCCCTGCATGGCACATGTGTTAAATTTAATAGTCCAACGTTTTGTCTCCAAGTACCCAGGATTCCAGGACGTTCTCACCCAGTCCAGAAAGGTGTCGGCCCATTTCAGACGTTCCTACACAGCCATGGCACGCCTTGCTGACATTCAGCAGCGCTACAACATGCCAGTCAGGCGTTTGATTTCTGACAGCCAGACTCGCTGGAATTCAACGCTCCTTATGTTGGAACGTCTGCTGCAACAACAAAGGGCCGTCAACGAGTACCTTTTTGAACTGGGTGGTAGGACTGGATCTGCAGAGCTGGGGATTTTTTTCCCCCGTTACTGGGTGCTTATGCGCGATGCCTGCAGGCTCATGCGACCTTTTGAAGAGGTGACAAATATGGTCAGTCGCACCGAAGGCACCATCAGCGACCTAATACCCTTCGCTTTCTTCCTGGAGCGTGCCGTGCGACGAGTGACAGATGAGGCTGTAGACCAGCGTGACGAGGAGCTGGAAGCGCACGATTTATGGTCGCAATCACCAGAACGAACCCAGGCACCTGCTGCAACGCAGGGAGAGGTGCCAGAAGTGGAGTCAGAGGAGGAAGGTGGCTTTGTGGAGGAGGAGGAGGAGGACCAACAGGAGCAGGCTTCCCAGGGGGCTAGTGGTGACCTTTTGGGGACCCCTGGTCTTGTACGTGGCTGGGGGGAGGAGACCGTGGATGATGCAGTCCTTGATAATGAGGAAGCGGAGATGGATAGCTCTGCATCCAACCTTGTGAGAATGGGGTCTTTCATGCTGGCATGCCTGTTGAAGGACCCCCGTATCAAGAGGCTTAAGGAGAAGGACCTGTACTGGGTCGCAACGCTACTAGACCCTCGGTACAAGCATAAAGTGTCAGAAATGTTACCAACATACCACAAGTCCGAAAAGATGCGGCATTTACAAACCAGCCTGCAAAACATGTTGTACAATGCTTTTAAGGGTGATGTCACTTCAGGAACTCATCAACATTCCAGGGGCAGAGGTGCCAGTAATCCTGCCACGAGCACACCTGCAAGGACAAAGCCCTTTGGCCGGTCTGTAACGTCAGACATGCAAATGTTTTTCTGTCCAAGGCAGCGCCACAACCCTTCGGGATCCACCCTCAAAGAACGCCTCGACCGGCAGGTAGCGGACTACCTGGCATTAACTGCAGATATCGACACTCTGAGGAGCGATGAACCCCTGGACTACTGGGTGCGCAGGCTTGATCTGTGGCCAGAGCTGTCACAATTTGCCATGAACCTCTTGTCTTGCCCAGCCTCAAGTGTGCTCTCAGAAAGGACCTTCAGTGCAGCAGGAGGGATTGTAACTGAGAAGAGAACTCGCCTAGGTCACAAAAGTGTCGATTACCTGACCTTTATTAAAATGAATGAGGGGTGGATCTCGGAGGGTTACTGCACGCCGGAAGACTTGTTCTGACTTCTATGCAGCTGTCCTTCTCTTCAAGCCTCATGACTCCACACACAGCTGTCCTTTAGCGTCCTCCTCCCTCCGCCACCGTTACAAACTAGGGTGCAAACCCTACTGGTTTAATTTTTTCTGGCCTCTGTGCTTCAGTGGCTGCAACCAAAAAAACTGGGCAAACAATGTCTACAAGGTCAACGTATGGCGAAAAATGACTATTTTCAGCATTTATATGGCATATTTTTTCTGGCAACTGTGCTTCAGTGGCTGCGTCCAAAAAAATGCATATTTTCTGCATTTATATGGCATAATTTTTCTGGCCTCTGTGCTTCAGTGGCTGCAACCAAAAAAATGCATATTTTCTGCATTTATATGGCATAATTTTTCTGGCCTCTGTGCTTCAGTGGCTGCAACCAAAAAAATGCATATTTTCTGCATTTATATGGCATAATTTTTCTGGCCTCTGTGCTTCAGTGGCTGCAACCAAAAAAATTTATATTTTCAGCATTTATATGGCATAATTTTTCTGGCAACTGTGCTTCAGTGGCTGCGACCAAAAAAATGACTATTTTCAGCATTTCTATGGCATATTTTTTCTGGCCTCTGTGCTTGAGTGGCTGCGGCCAAAAAAACTGGGCAAACAATGCCTACAAGGTCAACGTCGTTGACCTTGTAGGCATTGTTTGCCCAGTTTTTTTGGCCGCAGCCACTCAAGCACAGAGGCCAGAAAAAATATGCCATAGAAATGCTGAAAATAGTCATTTTTTGCCATACCTTGACTCAACGTATATGGCAAAAAATTTATATTTTCAGCATTTATATGGCATATTTTTTCTGGCAACTGTGCTTCAGTGGCTGCGACCAAGAAAACTGGGCAAACAATGCCTACAAGGTCAACGTATGGCAAAAAATGACTATTTTCAGCATTTATATGGCATATTTTTTCTGGCCTCTGTGCTTCAGTGGCTGCAACCAAAAAAATTTATATTTTCAGCATTTATATGGCATAATTTTTCTGGCCTCTGTGCTTCAGTGGCTGCAACCAAAAAAATTTATATTTTCAGCATTTATATGGCATATTTTTTCTGGCAACTGTGCTTCAGTGGCTGCGTCCAAAAAAACTGGGCAAACAATGTCTACAAGGTCAACGTATGGCGAAAAATGACTATTTTCAGCATTTATATGGCATATTTTTTCTGGCAACTGTGCTTCAGTGGCTGCGTCCAAAAAAACTGGGCAAACAATGCCTACAAGGTCAACGTATGGCAGTTGTTTAAAGAGAACAGTAGATTACTAGCCAGCAAAGCTACCTAAGCTAAAATGTCCCTCAAATCCCTGCAGACCCTCCAATACAGAGCAGTATCACGCAGATTACTAGCCAGCAAACTTACTATCATCTGTCCCTGAAATCACTAACAGCTCTCGCCCTACACTATCTCTTCCAAGCACACACAGGCAGATTTTTCAGATACATTTTTGCCCTTGATCCCCCTCTGGCATGCCACTGTCCAGGTCGTTGCACCCTTTAAACAACTTTAAAATCATTTTTCTGGCCAGAAATGTCTTTTGTAGATGTTAAAGTTCGCCTTCCCATTGAAGTCTATGGGGTTCGCGAACCGTTCGCGAACCGCTCGCAATTTTGCGCAAGTTCGCGAATATGTTCGCGAACTTTTTTTCCGACGTTCGCTACATCCCTATTGAAAACAAACCTAATATGTACTTTCTGCTGTAGCCCAGGGATAAGTAAAGGGTTCCTTCTGGCCTTTTGGCTAATTGCTCCGGGTCTCACACATGCAATAAATAATAACTGCAATAAGATGTAGCACAAAAACAATCTGTGAACCTGCTGTAGCAATATAGTTTAGCTTTTTAGTAGCTATGACCTAATATGCTTCATTTAAGGGCAGATTTATTAAGATTTGAATCAAAATTTTTGGTCAAAACTCAAAAATTCGAGTTGATTATAATCCAAACTCGAATTTGAGATTCATCATATCTTGACCCTGGGAACAACTCAAATTTGATAGTATGCCACCTAAAACCTCACGTGGAAGTCAATGGCAGAGGTCCAGGGACCCATTTGAAGATGTTAATAGCCTCCCTGACATTCGAGGTTTTTTTGGAGAAAAAATCAATTTGAGTTTAGTTGAATTCGATTCGAATTTGAGTTTAGAGGTCATTCGAGTCCATTCGAATTAAAAAAAACTCTAACAGTAGGAATAATAATTACTGTTAAGGCTAAGTGATACTGTTGCTGAATTCTGATTTCTGTGCAGTAATCAAGCCCTAGGGGGTTATTCCCAAAGGAAGAGTAAGGTAAAACTGGAATAAGAAATGTAAATTGTCATTCTAGGCATCAAATTTATAAATTTGGAGTACCATTTAAGAATCAGAATGTGAATTTGTGAGTTTTGACCAAAAATAGAATAGTCTCCACTCTATAGACTGCATATGCCTAATTCATGAATGCAGCAATGCAGAATTCCAGGTTGGCCAGTCTTTCACAATTCTATGTAAAAAATGCAATATGGCATATGGAAAACACAGAGGTAACATCACACTTTAAGATGAAATTGCGTTTTTGGTGTTGTTGAGAATGATTTGTTGAACTGTGAGCAATCATGATCTAAATACAGACTGCCAAATAATGCCCTGAAGTACTGGGCAGATGCTAGCTGCCAATTTCTATCATTTAAGGGTGACACCATATTCCGTAGTGCTGCATAGTCATGGAAATATCGAAAACAAAGATGAGATTTGGAGTGACACAAATGACAAATAGCGTTCTTTTATGAAAAGCTCATTATGCACAAATGTAAATTGTAAACTTAGACCTGGGGTGTTGCAGAATACATTAACATGATTGCTATTGATAGTGATGACTGCAACCTCTACCATTACGCACATTCATTTAACAGCAGTGGGCTGGGAGTCCCTTGTGTTCTACTGCAAAAACCTTTAACACTAGAACATTTAGGGTCTGATTTATCAAAGGTTGGATTTTATTGTTTTTAGAGGTTCTTGAAACCACAACTAAATGCACATTCTATAAAGCTACAGATGTTGTGAGATTTATTAAAAATCTGAATAAAAAAGTATGAATGGAAATTTATACTGAACAATGTGAGTTTTTCCGACAATTCCTAGCAAAAAACACCCCTAAAACTTCTTAAAGGAAAACTATACCCCCAAAACGAACACTTCAGCAACAGATAGTTTATATCAAATTGAATGACATATTAAAGAATCTTACCAAACCGGAATATATATTTACATAAATATTGCCCTTTTACAACTCTTGCCTTAAACCACCATTTCGTGACTCTATCTGTGCTGCCTCAGAGATCACCTGACCAGAAATACTACAACACTAACTGTAACAGGAAGAAGTGAGGAAGCAAAAGGCAGAACTCTGTCTGTTAATTGGCTCATGTGACCTTACATGTGGTTTGAATGTGTGCACAGTGAATCTTACGATCTCAGGGGGCGGCCCTTATTTTTTAAAATGGCAATTTTCTATTTATGATTACCCAATGGCACATACTACTAAAAAAGTATATTAATATGATAATGGTTCATTTACATGAAGCAGGGTTTTACACATGAGCTGTTTTACTCAGTATTTTTTAATAGAGACCTACATTGTTTGGGGGGTATAGTTTTCCTTTAAAGTCCGAATTGATTTAGAGTTGCCCAATAGAATCAGCGCAGCTCCCATTGACTTCTATAGGACCATGACAATTTTTAACCTGGCAAAGTTTTGTATTAGAGGTTTTTGTGGTTTTTACACTTAAGGGGGTTATTTATCAATTTATGTGAATTTTTTTTACTCTAATAAATTTGGATGTACTCACAATTCGAATGGGAGGTTGTTTATGAAAAAACTCAAACGTCTAATATTCCATTGACTAGTCCCAACCCGAGAATTTGAATCGAATTCAAATAGAGTTTTCCTACGAATTCAAATTTGTGAGTTTTGACACAATAAAAATTGAAAATTTGAATTTACCATTCGAACCTTAATAAATTTAGAATTTTAAAAGCTTTTTAAAAATATGAGAAAACCACAGATTTTTAGAGATTTGTGAAAAAATAAAAAATTCAATTATTAGTAAATTACCCCCATAGTGTATATATGATCTCCAATCAATAGCTGAGTTTTTTTCAATATCAGCATTAAACCAATAGCTATTTGTGTTGTCTTATGTGCACATGAATAGCCTTTATTACTCAGGGTTGGAATTGCATTTTCCCTTTTATTTTGGCATAGCTGAGTACCAAGAACATAACAAGAAGTTCCATTTTTGTTTGGGTGCAGGCCCGGACTGGCAATCTGTGGGTTCTGGCAATTGCCAGAGGGGCTGCTATAAGTTGCCATAGACAGTCACTACTTATTGGGCTGGTGGGGGGCTGCTTGGGCCTCTGTGTACTTGGAATGCCAGGGCCTATCGTGAATCCCAGTCTGGACCTGTGTGATAACCCTGGTGGTCTAGTGGGAGGAGGTCTGCAGGGACGCCTGCAGCCTCCTCGGTGGGGATGCCCGCCATGCTGCCGTTCCTCTGGGCCGCAAAAGAGTAATGGTTAGGGTGCGCGCGGCGCACCTCTTCTTGGATTGTTTGCGCATGCGCACTGGCGTGTGACGTCAACGCGCAGTGGCGCAAAATTTGAAAGTATTTCAAGCCACAAAGCATTTCTGCACATTGCCCATTATAGGATCTTGTTCCTGGTGCTTCTGTGCTTTAGAGCTTCTGTTTTATCTGTATTTTGATTCCTGTTGTGACCCCTGCCTGGCTATTCGACTATCCTGACTTCTGTATCCTGACCTTTTGCCTGATTACTGACTTCGATTCTGCTTAACCCTTCTAATTGACTTCCTGGTTTGACCCATGCCTACCTGACTACGTTTATTCTCTGCCTGCCCCGACCCGGCCTGATCTGACTACTTGCCTTACGTCCTGTACCGCGTTCTCGGCCTAAAGACTCTAGCTAACAGTCGTGCCCCTCTGTCTATCCAGAACCTCTAGCCTTGCACCTCTCGTTTAAGTCCTGGTGGCATCCAAGTAGCTGAGGGCTCCTCCCGAGGCCAAACGCGGTCACAATACAGGTGAAGCACGAGCAGAGACCAGGGTGCTTGGTATTTGTTCTGGTGTTGGGTGCCGTCCGTGAAAGTCTGTTTGGGTGAAACCCTTTCAGGATGAAGGGAACACAGATAAATGTATTTTATTTTCCTGAGAAACCTCACTCCCTACCAGCAAGAGAGGAGATATGAGGGTTCCTATATGTCTGGGAAGGCAGAACAGGTGCAATCCCCACATTGCTGTATCCATGGGGCAGAAGGCAAGAGGTCCATTAAACCCACTAACTCAAATTCTCAGATTCACAGTTATTGTTTGGATAACTCCTCAATATGCCAATTCAGATTACTTGTAAGAGTCTTAAACTGGTAATTCACCTTCACAAAACATAAAATTATAAATAGTATACCTAAAGGTATACTGGTGCCATTGGTCGCCCCCTACCTCCCACCCGCCCGCAGGTTGGCATGCATTCTTTGTTTCTACTGGAGCAACTTCTGAAGCAAGCACATTTCTCGTGTGGCTGGGTAGTACAGCAAGTAATCATCTATTCAGCCGTAAGCCAGGACCCCTCCAGCCACTGCTCTGGACACCCATTAGCTGCATCTATGGTCATTGCTCAGGAGTGCTTTGAGAGATAAAAGGCTGCTGGAGAGGGTATGCTGATATTATGCTAACTAATACAGTTCAGTAGAGAACAGCCCTTTAATGGATTTGTGTTGTACAGTACATGTGTATTTTGCTGCTCCTGGGATAGAGCAATTTTCTATATCATAATTTCAATTACATTATGGCAATGAATGGGTGGACTAATATGATAATTAGTCCATCTTGGAACTATAAATGGCCATAACCTTCCCCTAAATGCATTCCATGGGACACATTCCAAATCATAATTGATACTACATGATTCTAGTACAATGACACTGAATTTGCTTTTCCCAGAAATTTGCAATGTATGTTAAGGGCCTGGCAATGTTGGCTTGTCAGTTGCTATCTACAGGACCCACATAGTGACAGTTGTAGCAAAGCTTATGGTTTCTTTTCCTCTGTCTCCTTTATGCACTAAAACTTTCCCCACAGTGTCAAATGATATTTTCATTTACGTAGTTCTGTGGCTATACTGCAAATACTGCATTTGTTGTTCTTGCTCTAAGAACAAGGTAGTGTCCACAACCCCCATTGACTTCTGTCTACATTTAGCATATGACATATAGAGCAGTCCATCCACCATTCATGTTAATAGGTTATATGTAAAGTTTCCCGATACAAATCTCAAGATAGGGTTTGATAGAGCAATTCCTATGTCAGGGCTGGATGGATCCGAAAAGGGCGCCGTTTTGTTATGTGTTTTGTTTCAATGGTAAATAAAGCCAGGTTCATTAGATTCTCCTATCCATGGTAATATTTTAAAAATACAATTCATTTTACAGCAATATGGAAATAATTTCTGTATACAACCTAGATTTGAGAGTCTAACTTTGTGTTTTAATCACCCATGGTTAATATAGGGAATAATCAACCCCCCATTGTAAAATATAAGTATATTATAAGTCCCCGAGGAGTAACATAACCATATAAAGGCAAAAGGCAAAAGTATTTTCCACCACACCCATTATATAAATATATCTTGCATTATAACATATAAAGTAAGAATAATACAAGAATAAAACCTATCATTAAATCATTATTAAATCATATCATTGTCATGAATTAATTACCATATTTTTGCTATAAAACTTTAAGATTGAGTGAAAACTGGTACAAATATATTTTCATGAAATGTTAAATGTATCTACAGCATCTCTAGAATCTATCTACATCATTTTGATTTCCCTCCAGTAGGGTATTCTCTAATAAAATGATTCCCAGACTGCTGGGTTGGACCTCCTTGTAGTGCTAGAAGTGGTTAAAGGGGGTCTGAAGATCCGTTCAGTTGAGTATTGGGAAGAATATGTATGTGTTCTTATAAATACTTTTTTTTAATTACTATAAGGAATGATCACACTTGTCCTCTGCTAAGTTCAACCTGTTACCTGCTGTATGGGAGACTTTTGCTTAGCCTTCAGGCAGGCTAGAGGAAAAGAATTACCTAGTTCTAAGGTTCCTGTATCTATCCTTAGTGATGTCTGTGATTATAAAACCATTGGTATTTATAGTTGACTTTGCTTTGTTTCTATGTAGACCATTATACATCAACAGGGACAGTGAATAGTCCCTCTAGTAGTAAAAGATTATCTATTATTGAACTCTCCTACATGCATCACAACCCCATTTAACATTGGTGCTCCTCTCTTTCCATACAGTAGTATATGCAAGGTCATTCAGAACAATAATCTATTCTCTCTTTCCTAGGGTTCTTATACCTTCTCTTCTTCTACCTTTTCCTGCAACAGCTGCCAGTGCTTAATTAAAATCCAAACAGCTCTAAATCCACCTGGTGAGGAATTACTAACGACTAGCCAAATAGCACACGAGAGGTTCCATTAACTCAGTCGCTGCTGTGAGAGTTGTGCAGAATTTCTGCTCACAGTCATAAAAAGCAGAAATCAATTATGAAATCAGACAGCAGTCAGCTCTTCTTCTGCAGTTAGGGGTTCTGGGTAATTTGCAGGTCTGACCACTGGTCAGGGAGAAGTCTGTGTGCTGAGTAACCATTAATTGTTAGATAATGACTCAATGGTGATGCGAAAGATATGGGTTTAATGAAACCCCCTGTGACTTAACTAATCACACAGAGTTTTGTGCCACAAAAATCCTGGCAATTTTTGAAAGTTTTCTCTTGTTAAAAAGCAGTTTGAGATAGCTTACGGAGATTCCCGAGTTTCTTTAGGCACAACATCCCGCATGATTAGTAAACTCACGCTGGGTTTCATTAAAGATTTCTCATGCTGAAGAGCACAAGCAATGTTAAATGGGCCTTTTAATGAACAAGAAGGGGAAAAAAAAAACTTTATGAAGGGCAAGTGAGAAACAACAAGTCCCGATATAGGCCTGTGGTTGAGGGGCAGTGACAGGAAAAGGCAGGGTCCAATAACAGGCTCAGGGTCAGGGCTGGAGTACAAAAGACATGCTGAGGTCTGGGCAGGCAGCAAGAAAGCAGAGACAAGAAACAGACCAGAGGTTAAACCAGGGAATTTTCAGTGACATATGTAGTTAACAAGGAAGTAAGAGGCAAGAGGGCAGCAGGAAGAGATATCAGATGCACATCAGGACAATTGACCAAAACCAGATTTAAACGTCTTCAGTGGCTCAAAAGATTAATCCAAACACAGTTCAGTAAACAGTCTGCAGTTCAATTCCAGACTATTCCTGACAGTAATTTAAGTGAAGTCGCTTACCTTTTGTTTAGTTAAAACTTATATGGCTTAATATGAGCTAAGAGGCTGAGCATGCAATCTGCAAAACAGTTCGAACCTGGCTCACAGAATATTTTAAAAGGCCAATTTGTGTCATCTCAGAATTTCCAGCCCACTCCAAGGGTAGGATTAAGGGCTTCTAGTACACTAAGAACCTTCTATCCCCTTGGTAGTCACATACCACCCGACATTAGAAAAATGTAAAGAGGGACAAAAACATCTCCATCATGTAGTGCAGCAAACATTTTTTGACCACAACAAAATCTGGCAGGTTATGAAAGTTTGACCACATCTTTGGGACTTTTAGGGCCACAGTTTAGGTTTTACAACAGTTTTGCCAATGAAGCTTAAATTGCCCTTTAAACTGCTACTCAGTTCTCCCAAGAGACTAGCTTATCTTATTAGTTACAATTGTATCTCTGCTTATCTTAAATTGTTACAAATGTATCTAAGTGCAGCTGCTCAGTGTTCTAGGCTCTCTGTCAAAAAGCCTCTTATTTTAATTAAGTTTCAGAAAGGTTGTATCTTTTTCCGGCATCAGTGCAGGAGATCAAAGAGAAACACAGCACATTTCAGTAAGAAACCCAGGATTACCGGTTGAACAGTCAAAATCGGGACTGCCCCGCAGAAAACAGGACACATGGGCAGCATGTAGTCAGGTAGATTACCGAATGGCACACAAATTATGTTATTACCTTTTCTAAATGGAATTGAGGTTGACGGTGTCCCATGAAATCCCCCCTAGGGAAGGAAGAAGAAGATGTGTGCCCATAACCACAAGGGTAAAGGTCAGGCATTCAGAGTGGGAACATGTGGTCAGTGGACCAGGAAGGCAGAGTGCCAGTACAGAGGAGTGTAACAGGGAGAGACAGAGGAGGTGAACATCCTGGATTGCAATTATGTACCTGTAGTTCATGAATATTTTCCGAGTAGTTACAAACAAGTAAATACATCTGCATGTATTTACTGCACCATAATTGGTTTCCTTTTTTTCAAGGAAAACTACATTGAGATCATATGTTTTAAGTACTGTAATGATTGTATGACTGAATTCTATCTGCTATGGCAATATGTATATAAAAAGGGTTGGACTGGGCCAGCTGGAGACCTGGTGGGCCCCGCCAACCCAAATCCACTCCTTTTACCTGGAAACTGCAGCTTACAGGCACTGATCATGGCATTCCCCGTGAAAGCGATCGCATTGAGCATAGAGTACACTTAAAGTATGTGTGTTTGGTGGATGGGGGTGATTTTACGCTTGATTGGAGTGGAGAGCCTGGGTGGGGGCCCCCAGGTACCAGCCCCGGTGGGCCCCAGACACCCCAGTACAGCACTGTATATAAAGTGCTTATATAAAGTATCCACCGCCTTTGGAGTTTGATTGTTTTATTGTCAAAGAACATGGAAATTTTATTTTGCTGTTTTCTACACTGATCAACAGAAATAGACTTGTTCATGTCAAGGCAAAGCCAGATCTCTGCAAAGCAAGTTACATTAATTACAATACAAATACACAAAATAACTTGTTGCATAAATATACACCCCTGCAAGGCAGTATTTAGCAGATGCACCTTTGGCAGCAGTTACACATCTGGACAATTCCTCTATGCAAAACTGCTCTTTCAGGTTGCATGGGGATAATGAGTGAACATCCCATTCTTCAACCATCATCATCCACCAATGAATTATGTGACTTTGGAAGAAAATGTGCTGAAGTACACCTTCATTTACCGTAATCAGTAACCTTCTGTTACTGGTATGGTACTGTATTAAATGCTTTAGCAAAATCTATGTAGATAACATCCACTGCTGTCCTAGTGCTAGGTTTATACTCTACTCCTCATAGAAGGCAAGAGGGCATTTATAAACTGGCCAGTAACCCATGAACACCAATCAGATGCTTACTTTCATTGTTCTACAAGCATCTGAAAAAAGCAAATCAGTGATTGGTTGCTATGGGATAATGCCCAGGTACCCAAATTTACCCAGAATAATTCCCAAGATCTCTTGTGTATAAAATCATGCTGCCACAAACTCAAATCTTATTTCTTATTACTCCCACCAACAATTTTCCTTCTAATTTCTAATTTCCAATATATGTTAAAAAAATAATTTTTATTTATTTGTAGTTTTTCTTCACATAGCTGTTGCAAACATCTTAATTTATATACCATATAATTAAAAAAAAGCCCAATGGGGGTGACTTAGCAATAACAATAACAACAAATGCAAAGTTTGCACAAGGTCTTGTAGCCTAGAGCAACCAGTCATATGTTTTATTTTAAACAGCAGACCATGCAATCTGCTTATACAGTAAGTAGCTATGGGTTACTAGAAATGGGGCAACCTTTGCCCCATGCCACAAACTAGATTGTTTTGTAGTCGTGTGGGATGGTCTTTGCATGGTGTGGCCATCAAAAGTTCATACAAATACTCTGCTTATGTTCTTTCAGAGATCCATGATCCCCTTGCTCATCAGTACAGTTGTTGAGTTGTACTTACAGGAGCTCCTTACCATCAGACATCTCAACCATCCACCATGTTCAGGAGGGGTATTCAGAATAAGCTGCAGCCAAAAAAAACATAGGCAAGAAGATACAATGGAGTGCGGGTAGTAATTTGAAGTGCAATGTATTTCAGATATATAGATGACAGAGAAGTAGTTTTAAATGCCTTTATTTTCTTATTCCAAAATTGTACAAACACATCTAAAGAGTATCAAGAAGAAGTTTTACAAAGTATATTTACTTATAATTCATGTTACATAGTTACATTTTTTTCCATATTATAGCCAGATTATGTAACAGCATATAAAACAGCATATGAAATCGCAAGAATCTGATATTACAAAACTGTAGAAAAAAACCTTTGTTTGTTAGTATGCAACACATGGAAGGCCATACAGGATTGCTTGTTGTTTATCAGTAGAAAGGCTTCCAACCAAACATTCCAAACATCTTTAGAAATACTTGGTGTGTTTTGTGTCTGTGTAATAACATTTCAAGCAATGTTTATGCTTTTCTATGTGCTGTGTTATTGACCTTACATGTACTTTTATTCAAAGTTTATGTTGAACAGTTACATTCCATTCATGTGAGCAAAGTGTGATGTTGTCTCCTTTCATTTAAATAGAAATCAAAAATAGGTCAGTGTTTTAAAAATCTAAATGGAGAATACTTTGTCAACTGAAGCTTTGGGCATGCGTTGATTAAATCAAGTCCATGAATAAGTATAGGCATGGTCCTACTTGCCCCTTTCTGTCCTAATTTTCCCATTTATAGGAATGCTGAGAGGCATGGTATGTGGGCTTTAAATGTTTCACATTTCATTCAAAAAACTATAAATTTTGATTTGTATGAATCCTATGTCATTTGCACCTCTTGTGATGTTATTTATTTTTTGTTGTACTTCACTTAGGTAATGTGAGTCACAGTTTAAATTACAGAAACCAGTCATCTTCAACTCTTGAAACATCTTGCTCTAAGAGCTGCACGGCCGGGCCAAGGTATTTTGGCACCCTAGGCAAGGGCTTCAATCAGTGCCCCCCCCACCCGGTCCTGCATTATCATTTCCCACCTTACCATTCTTATTGTCCCCTGTACCTGTGACAGCACCTATCATACTGCCCCCATTTGTACCTGTGCCAATAGCAGCTAATCCCTCAGATTGCCCCAAAACCCTAATCTGTACCAGTGCCAGCATAAAACAAAAAAATCCATCATATTGCCCCAAACATCTGTGTACCTGTGTCAGCAGCCACCATATTGCCCCATGTACCTGAGCCAGCAGCATCCAAGAGGGAGGTGGGGAGTGCTTCTGCCCGCAGTATGAACCACAGGCAGGAAAACTATTAAAGGATAAGCAAACCAGGGTTTACAAAAAACAAAAAAATTCCCCTTAAAAGTGCGCCCCCCCCATGATTGCGCCCTAGGCAGGTGCCTACTTTGCCTACACCTAGTTCCGGCCCTGAAGAGCTGATCTCTATTTAGATAGAGCATGTATTGAAGTAATCCAGTATAACATAAGAATAATAAGCCAACAAACAATATAATGTTAACAAACTGTATCCCCTTGATGCAGATTTGTGTCAGAATGCACAGACAGTGATAGTAACCTGCTAATATCTTGCAGTGCCTGTTGACACAAAGTACCAAATACTTTACCACCAGTTCTTCAAATTTGATGGCTGATCCTTCCTCTCACTCCTGAGACATCTGGATGGCAGAAAGCTGGATACATTGATGACAATGACTGTTGCCATGCGACGGTGAGACAGCTTTATTGTTGTCGCAGGTAGTATTTAGGCTGCAGCTGCTATACAATATTCAGGCAAACACCATTCAGTCAAAAATTTAAATCTCATTGTATCACAATCAGTCTGTCTGAGCTAACACTCTCATATGGCAATCCCTTTTTACCAGAGTTTATGGTGTAACTGGAGATACTTCCTCCCAATTGCATCTAAACCAATTTGTCCAGCCATTGACTATTCTATTTGGAGATATCCAATCAGGGGTTTAATCCATTGTGGTTAGCAAAATTACTCCTTAGGGTTAGTCTGTGGATGGCTAATTTAAGGGTTATTGCACTATACCATATTATTAAATCACCCTGCTTTTAGATCTCTTACTTTTACAAATTTCCTCTAACATTAATATTTTAATGTGGGTGTAAAGGGGGTGTCATGCAGGTGGAGAATGGGGAATCTAAACAGCACACAGTGTCATGTGAGTCAAGATCACAGTTCACAACAATTCAGACAACTAAAAAGCTATTGTGCATTACAGGATTTGCTTTGTGAAAGTGCCAGGGTAATCAACACACAATGACATAGACTAGCAAGGACACATTTTAGGATAAGACAGAGAAAATACAAGGGGATTTATTATATTTCCCAGTTGTTGCACTCTACATTGCTAGCATATTGGAATGTAACATGCACTATGTTGTAAATCAGTGACTAGGCATCATTTCCATAACCCAGCGGGATCTCCAAATACACTGGTAATGCAATGACAATGCATATCCTACAGAACTCTGATTGGTACAGGAAAGCCTTAAGGGCTGATTTACATCTGCAAGTGCAGTGAGCAAAGCAGAATTTTGAGCATAAACAAACATTTTTCCTAGAATGCAACACTTCCCCCAGAATTCCAGGGAGCGATGTGCTTGGTACAATGGGACATTATTTACCACAATGGTGTCAAACTTAAGGCAACTGCAAACTGGATTCAACTGCTTGAAAATCTGTCTGGTGTAATTTTTGGTGTTTAGTGTGGGAGTAACATCTGCGCCAGATTCTTCAGGATGTTGTGCTTTTTCTATGTCTGCAACTGGTTTATTCCACCACTGCATCACACAACAGTATGGTAGACGGAATACCATTTGACACTGTTCTATTATTTGCATACTTTTTTAACTGTTTAATTTTAAGTCTGTCACACAGTCGTCCATATAAACAACTGGCAGTTATGCAGAAATGTTCCATGAGGAATCAGGCAGAGAGGAGTTAAGCAGTGGTCCTTATGGCAGACACAGTCAGATTACGCATTCTTGAGAAGAGCCTGCTCTGTCTAAACTTTTCAATAATTATCAGGAGGGAGCAGAGAGGGAGAGAGCGGAGTTATTAAAATTCATGTGCACAGCTTGGTGCTGCAGCAGATGTTGGTATAATTAGAGAGGAAAAAATTATGAAATTAATTTCTGGTTCAGTGTAAATTTCAGCGCTGGGGGAGAAGAGGGGAGCTCTGCTCATGTATACAGAGAGTGTGGCACAATGGAGGCAGCACACACACATACAGACACACGTACACACACACTTACCAGCTGCCAGGGAAGCAGTAATTGTCAGAAGATATCCAGGGGGAGAGAAGGAAAGAGAGAGCCTGGCATAAAATATTACCATGTATTATTCATCCACTTAAAGGCACAGACTGGCAATATGGGAACTTTGCACAAAAGAACATACCACTGCTTTTGTGCAAAGGATTTTGGAAATTTTTTTTATTGTTGCCAGAGAGTAGGAGGTACTTTTTTTTGCATCTTTTACAGCAGAGATGCCCAACTTCAAAAGTTCAGCTGTCCTCCTCAACCTCGAGCTTGACATCTACACCTGTTGACAGAATAAATATAATGTCGATGCTCAATGGGATTTGTTAACAGCTTGAAGAGACATTTCTGTTTTGCAACAACTGGAGGACCAAGACAAGATTGGGAAGAAGTGCACGGATTCCACAATTCTGCACTTGGCTATATCCATTACTGAGTATTAGTGTTGTGCTGTTTGCACATCTGGGTAGGGACAAATGTAGGTGTTTGGTGGGACCCTGTAATTAATATTCGTAAAAAGTTAGAGGTTAGCACAGGACCACTATACCCCTTTTAGTCATAGTTATCACTCTTCACAACCAGAACAAACCCAGCAGACAGTGCAGCCCATACAGGGAAATTGCTTTGCACCCATAATGCTTAGTGGCTGCTTTGCACTAAATGGAGAACATCTTTTGGTGATATAGGTATATATAGGTTTAAGGCAAAAACAAAAGCAATATATACAGTAGAATACACTTTTCCTTTACATTTGGCTAATGGAAATACTTAGAAGTGAGTGCATGTTTTTTTCCCCTATGGCTAAAGAAAATATTGGTGATATAGGTATATTTAGGTTTAAGGTGAAAACAAAAGCAATATATACAGTAGAATACACTTTTCCTTTACATTTGGCTAATGGAAATATTTAGAAGCGAGTGCATGTTTTTCCAAGCAGCATTGTTTCATACTGTCTGCCACAGCCACGCTTATCAGTTCCCATAGCACTCCTGTTGTGATGCCTTTCCAAATAGCTAGCAGAAGGCATAGCTAGGGATTTTCAGAAGTGGCATGGCATCATTAGGGGCATCACTATCCAATAACAGCTATAGGAAGGTAATAGGTAGTGATGGGCAAATTTATTCACCAGGCGCGAATTCGCAGCGAATTCCCGAGCCGGTGTCAGAAAGAAATGAATGCTGGTGTCCGTTTTTTTGGTTGCCAGCGCATTTTCGCCAGCAAATTTTTGCCAGCGTCAAAAAATGGACACCGGTGTCTGGCAAATTTTTCGCCATTTTGATAATTTTTCAGCGAAGCGAAACGCCCCAAATTTGCCCATCACTAGTAATAGGGTAAACGCTTTACATCCTCCTAGCCTGTACACTGAGATACCACTTTTGTTCTGTGTTCCATTTCATACAGAATCACATAACGACAATATGTTATGCAGTATGAACCCGACACACTATAATGATTCAGTTTAATAGCGTTTAAAGGAAATCCCTTTGTCTTGACTTAAAGTGATACTGACACCTACGCTTCAAAATATGAATGTCCATTAAAAGTTACCTTTAGGTCATATTTGATTATTTCTTTGCTGATAGGGCTGCTTTTGTAAGTAATCGTTACATGAAGTTCCTAAACCTGTTTTGCCAACCTGACTGTCTCGTCTCAGTTAGCGTTTCTAATGCACAAATATGGCAGCTCTTCATAGAAGAATATTGTTATCAGATAATGTAAAATGTATTGTTATCCGGTAATGTAAAAGCATCTGGAAAATAATTTAAAATTATAAATAGCTTGCAAAGACAATGCTACGATAGGTGTAAAAATGTTTAATTTCTGGTGTCAGTTTCTCTTTAATATAACTGTTAGGGTTGGAATTTAAGGGGAACTGAGAAACTTTATGAGTATACTGTATACTCTAATAAGATTCATATAGGGAATTTTAAAAGGAAAATCTCCCTGAACACAAAAGTCTTGGGTTTCTGTACAAAAGCAGTATGTCAATAAAATTTCACATGCTAGTGCTACCGAATACTATACTTAAATTATGAACCCCATTAAATAATTAAAACCCGCACTATACTGAAAGCTTTGCTTAGCCATTGTACCTGTCACAGATGGTTTTAGTTAGAACTTTGAAATCCAGCACAAAAGAAATCCTATGGAATTATTCAATAAGCTCTTGGCAGAAGTAATAACAGCAAAGTTACTGAATAACTTAAAGGGGACATTTGCCAAAAGTATTATTGCTGGTCGAACATTTGTTTTTTTGTGTTATACAACTCACTAATTTCCAGCTGTACGATTGTTGTCATAACTCAGTTAAAGGGGATGGTCATGTTAATGGGTCTTTTGTTCATCTGGAAAGTAATGAAAAACATTTCTGGAAACTGACTCTCCTAAGTGGACAAACTACCCAAATCTGTGAAGCAAGAGAACCACACAGCAGCTGGAAGAGAACCACTGAATAACTAAACCCCTGAGCAACGTAGGTCTATATAAAAAAATCAATTTCAGCTCAAATGTAGAACTCTGCTTCATGTAAATAAACCATTTTCATAATAATACTGTATACTTTTTTTTAGTAGTTGGTAATCCTAAATACAAATCTGATATTTTAAGAAATACGGGCTGTCCCCTGGGATCCTACTATTCATAGTGCACACAAACAAACCAAGGGCACATACATGTTAGGTCACATGAGCCAATTAACGGATAAAGTTCTGTCTTGCTTCCACACTTCTTCCTGTTACAGTTAGAGCTGCATTATTTCTGGTCAGGTGATCTCGGAGGCAGCACACAGACCATCACAAAATGGGGGCTCAACTCAAGGGAATAGATGTAAAAGGGCAATATTTACTTAAATATATATATTCCAGTTTGGTAAGATTATTTTATATGCCACTTAATATTATATAAATCTGTTGCTTAAGTATTCATTTTGGAGGTATAGTTTTCCTTTAAGTTCTCTGTTGAGTCTTCAAACCCAGCAGAGGCAAATTGTTATATATGCAACCCCACATTGTCAATGTTATGAAGCCTTGTCCATGCTTAATTACCAATAGAGATGGCGCGAACTGTTCGCCGGCGAACTTGTTCGCGCGAACATCGGGTGTTCGCGCGAACATCGGGTGTTCGCGCTCGCCGGAAGTTCGCGAACGTCGCGCGACGTTCGCCATTTTGGGTTCGCCATTGTTGGCGCTTTTTTTTGCCCTCTCACCCCAGACCAGCAGGTACATGGCAGCCAATCAGGAAGCTCTCCCCTGGACCACTCCCCTTCCCTATAAAAACCGAAGCCCTGCAGCGTTTTTTTCACTCTGCCTGTGTGTGCTGAAGAGATAGTGTAGGGAGAGAGCTGCTGCCTGTTAGTGATTTCAGGGACAGTTGAAAGTTTGCTGGCTAGTAATCGTTTTGATACTGCTCTGTTATTGGAGGGACAGAAGTCTGCAGGGGTTTGAGGGACATTTAAGCTTAGGTAGCTTTGCTGGCTAGTAATCTACCTTCTACTGCAGTGCTCTGTATGTAGCTGCAGTGGGCAGCTGTCCTGCTTCTGATCTCATCTGCTGACTGCTGCAATAACAGTAGTCCTTGTAAGGACTGCTTTTATTTATTTTTTTGTTGTTTTACTACTACTACTACTACTACTACTACTACTACTATAAGAGCCCAGTGCTATTAGTCTAGCAGTGTTGGGGAGTGGGACTGGTGTGCTAATCTGCTGCTCCTAGTAGTTCAGCAGCACCAACTGTAATTTTTTTTTTTTAATATTCATTTTTTTTTTATTTTACTTTTTTTTATTTTACTACCGCTGTAGTAGTGTATAAGTTGACCTTTTAGGCATTATTTGCCCTGTAGGCATTTTTTGCCCAGTGTGTTATTCAACCAACAGCCATCTAGCTGTGTGACCTTGTTCACATTCTGTCTAAATATCCATAATATTACCGTCTCCAGAAAAAACACCGGAGTGACTTTTTTCAAGCAGCCATAATAAATTTTACGTAATCCGTATCCATCGCTGTAGTAGTGTATAAGTTGACCTTTTAGGCATTATTTGCCCTGTAGGCATTTTTTGCCCAGTGTGTTATTCAACCAACAGCCATCTAGCTGTGTGACCTTGTTCACATTCTGTCTAAATATCCATAATATTACCGTCTCCAGAAAAAACACCGGAGTGACTTTTTTCAAGCAGCCATAATAAATTTTACGTAATCCGTATCCATCGCTGTAGTAGTGTATAAGTTGACCTTTTAGGCATTATTTGCCCTGTAGGCATTTTTTGCCCAGTGTGTTATTCAACCAACAGCCATCTAGCTGTGTGACCTTGTTCACATTCTGTCTAAATATCCATAATATTACCGTCTCCAGAAAAAACACCGGAGTGACTTTTTTCAAGCAGCCATAATATATTTTACGTAATCCGTATCCACCGCTGTAGTAGTGTATACGTTGATCTTGTGGGCATTATTTGCACAGTGTTTTCTTCAAACATCTAGCTGTGTGAGCTTGTTCACATTTTGTCTAAATATTGATAATATTATCGTCTCTAGAAAAACCACTTGAGTTACTTTTTTTCAAGCAGCATTCTTATATTTTACGTAATCCGTATCCACCGCTGTGTATACGTTGACCTTGTAGGCATTATTTGCACAGTGTTTTCTTCAAACCGCCATCTAGCTGTGTGAGCTTGTTCACATTTTGTCTAAATATTGATAATATTATCGTCTCTAGAAAAACCACTTGAGTTACTTTTTTTCAAGCAGCATTCTTATATTTTACGTAATCCGTATCCACCGCTGTGTATACGTTGACCTTGTAGGCATTATTTGCACAGTGTTTTCTTCAAACCGCCATCTAGCTGTGTGAGCTTGTTCACATTTTGTCTAAATATTGATAATATTATCGTCTCTAGAAAAACCACTTGAGTTACTTTTTTTCAAGCAGCATTCTTATATTTTACGTAATCCGTATCCACCGCTGTGTATACGTTGACCTTGTAGGCATTATTTGCACAGTGTTTTCTTCAAACCGCCATCTAGCTGTGTGTATTATCGTTTCCAGAAAAACCAACTGAGTTTTTGTTGTTGTTGTTTTTTTAAAAATAATGCCAGGCAAAGGCAGGCCGCCACGCAGAGGCCGTGCTAGGGGCCGTGCTGCTATGCAATCCTGTGGCCCTAGCAAATTGCCCAGTTTTAAAAAGCCAATGACCCTGAACTCCCAAAATGCTGAAGAGGTAGTTGACTGGCTTACACAGCACACCCCATCCTCTACCGTTTCTAACTTTACCACAACATCCTCCTCATCCTCCACTGCTATGGCCACCCCACGTAACACTTCCTCCACCACCGGTGCCCCTTCTTCACTGGAGTCAGAGGAGTTATTTTCCCATGAGTTTCTTGAACTGAGTAATGCGCAACCATTATTGGCAGAAGAAGATGAAGGAGATGAGGACGTTACACCAGATTTAATTCTGGCAGAGAACACGACAGAGATGGACATAATGATGAGTGATGAGGAGGAGGTCCCCGCTGCTGCTTCCTTCTGTGATGTGTCAGAAGAAATTGATGCATCTGAGGAGAATGATGATGAGGAGATTGATGTTTTGTGGGTGCCTAGTAGAAGAGAGCAAGAGGAGGGTAGTTCAGATGGAGAGACGGAGAGTCAGAGAGGCAGTAGGAGAATAAGACTTAGAAGAAGCAGGGAGGACAGCCCGCAGGGATCAGTAGGGCAACAACATGTATCGGCACCTGTGTTCAGCCAGCCAACGCACCCGCCATTGCCGCCAATGCCGCCAACTTCTACTGTTACCGCCAGATCGCACACTTCCAAAAAGTCAGCAGTGTGGGATTTTTTTAATGTGTGTGCCTCTGACAAAAGCATTGTAATTTGCAATGAGTGCAGTCAGAAACTGAGCCTTGGTAAGCCCAACAGCCACATAGGTACAACTTCTATGCGAAGGCACATGAGCGGCAAGCACAAAGCACTTTGGGAGCAACACCTCAAAGGCAACAGGCAAACTAAAAGCCACACTCCTTCTGGTCCAGCATCTTACTGCTCTACCTCTGCTCTCCTTGACCCATCTGAACCACCCTCCACTCCGCCTTCCACCTTGACCACCTGTTCCCATTCCCAGTCATCTGCCACCAGCCAAGTTTCTGTGAAGGCCATGTTTGAGCGTAAGAAGCCAATGTCTGACTGTCACCCCCTTGCCCGGCGTCTGACAGCTGGCTTGTCTGCACTCTTAGCCCGCCAGCTTTTACCATACCAGCTGGTGGACTCTGAGGCCTTCCGCAAATTTGTAGCAATTGGAACACCGCAGTGGAAGGTACCCAGCCGCAATTTTTTTTCTAAAAAGGGAATACCACACCTGTACCAACATGTGCAGAGCCAAGTTACCGCATCTCTGTCACTTAGTGTTGGGCCAAAGGTCCATATGACTACTGACGCATGGTCCTCCAAGCATGGTCAGGGCAGGTATGTCACCTACACTGCCCACTGGGTGAACTTGGTAATGGCTGGGAATGGGAAGCAGGGAATGGGTAGCTCAACAACAACAACAACAGTGGAGTTGGTGTCACCGCCACGGATTGCACGCGGTTCTGCCACCACCTCTACTCCTCCATCGCTCTCTACCTCGTCTTCTTCCTCTTCTTCTTCTTACTCTGCTGCTGGGTCCTCCTTCTCCTCCTCCACACCTGTGCACCCCCAGCTCCCCCTAGGCTATTCGACGTGCCAGGTACGCCGTTGTCACGCTGTCTTGGGGATGACGTGCCTGGAAAGCAAAAACCATACCGGATCTGTACTCCTGTCATCTCTGCAGTCACAGGCCGATCGGTGGCTGACCCCACACCAACTGCAGATCGGAAAAGTGGTGTGTGACAATGGAAGCAATCTGTTGGCAGCGTTGAGACTGGGAAATTTAACACATGTGCCCTGCATGGCACATGTGTTAAATTTAATAGTCCAACGTTTTGTCTCCAAGTACCCAGGATTCCAGGACGTTCTCACCCAGTCCAGAAAGGTGTCGGCCCATTTCAGACGTTCCTACACAGCCATGGCACGCCTTGCTGACATTCAGCAGCGCTACAACATGCCAGTCAGGCGTTTGATTTCTGACAGCCAGACTCGCTGGAATTCAACGCTCCTTATGTTGGAACGTCTGCTGCAACAACAAAGGGCCGTCAACGAGTACCTTTTTGAACTGGGTGGTAGGACTGGATCTGCAGAGCTGGGGATTTTTTTCCCCCGTTACTGGGTGCTTATGCGCGATGCCTGCAGGCTCATGCGACCTTTTGAAGAGGTGACAAATATGGTCAGTCGCACCGAAGGCACCATCAGCGACCTAATACCCTTCGCTTTCTTCCTGGAGCGTGCCGTGCGACGAGTGACAGATGAGGCTGTAGACCAGCGTGACGAGGAGCTGGAAGCGCACGATTTATGGTCGGAATCACCAGAACGAACCCAGGCACCTGCTGCAACGCAGGGAGAGGTGCCAGAAGTGGAGTCAGAGGAGGAAGGTGGCTTTGTGGAGGAGGAGGACCAACAGGAGCAGGCTTCCCAGGGGGCTAGTGGTGACCTTTTGGGGACCCCTGGTCTTGTACGTGGCTGGGGGGAGGAGACCGTGGATGATGCAGTCCTTGATAATGAGGAAGCGGAGATGGATAGCTCTGCATCCAACCTTGTGAGAATGGGGTCTTTCATGCTGTCATGCCTGTTGAAGGACCCCCGTATCAAGAGGCTTAAGGAGAAGGACCTGTACTGGGTCGCAACGCTACTAGACCCTCGGTACAAGCATAAAGTGGCAGAAATGTTACCAACATACCACAAGTCCGAAAAGATGCGGCATTTACAAACCAGCCTGCAAAACATGTTGTACAATGCTTTTAAGGGTGATGTCACTTCAGGAACTCATCAACATTCCAGGGGCAGAGGTGCCAGTAATCCTGCCACGAGCACACCTGCAAGGACAAAGCCCTTTGGCCGGTCTGTAACATCAGACATGCAAATGTTTTTCTGTCCAAGGCAGCGCCACAACCCTTCTGGATCCACCCTCAAAGAACGCCTCGACCGGCAGGTAGCGGACTACCTGGCATTAACTGCAGATATCGACACTCTGAGGAGCGATGAACCCCTGGACTACTGGGTGCGCAGGCTTGATCTGTGGCCAGAGCTGTCACAATTTGCCATGAACCTCTTGTCTTGCCCAGCCTCAAGTGTGCTCTCAGAAAGGACCTTCAGTGCAGCAGGAGGGATTGTAACTGAGAAGAGAACTCGCCTAGGTCACAAAAGTGTCGATTACCTGACCTTTATTAAAATGAATGAGGGGTGGATCTCGGAGGGTTACTGCACGCCGGAAGACTTGTTCTGACTTCTATGCAGCTGTCCTTCTCTTCAAGCCTCATGACTCCACACACAGCTGTCCTTTAGCGTCCTCCTCCCTCCGCCACCGTTACAAACTAGGGTGCAAACCCTACTGGTTTAATTTTTTCTGGCCTCAGTGGCTGCAACCAAAAAAACTGGGCAAACAATGTCTACAAGGTCAACGTATGGCGAAAAATGACTATTTTCAGCATTTATATGGCATATTTTTTCTGGCAACTGTGCTTCAGTGGCTGCATCCAAAAAAATGCATATTTTCTGCATTTATATGGCATAATTTTTCTGGCCTCTGTGCTTCAGTGGCTGCAACCAAAAAAATGCATATTTTCTGCATTTATATGGCATAATTTTTCTGGCCTCTGTGCTTCAGTGGCTGCAACCAAAAAAATGCATATTTTGTCCATTTATATGGCATAATTTTTCTAGCCTCTGTGCTTCAGTGGCTGCAACCAAAAAAATGCATATTTTCTCCATTTATATGGCATAATTTTTCTGGCCTCTGTGCTTCAGTGGCTGCAACCAAAAAAAATTATATTTTCAGCATTTATATGGCATAATTTTTCTGTCAACTGTGCTTCAGTGGCTGCGACCAAAAAAATGCATATTTTCTGCATTTATATGGCATAATTTTTCTGGCCTCTGTGCTTCAGTGGCTGCAACCAAAAAAATTTATATTTTCAGCATTTATATGGCATAATTTTTCTGGCAACTGTGCTTCAGTGGCTGCGACCAAAAAAATGACTATTTTCAGCATTTATATGGCATATTTTTTCTGGCCTCTGTGCTTCAGTGGCTGCGGCCAAAAAAACTGGGCAAACAATGCCTACAAGGTCAACGACGTTGACCTTGTAGGCATTGTTTGCCCAGTTTTTTTGGCCGCAGCCAATGAAGCACAGAGGCCAGAAAAAATATGCCACATAAATGCTGAAAATAGTCATTTTTTGCCATACGTTGACTCAACGTATATGGCAAAAAATGACTATTTTCAGCATTTATATGGCATATTTTTTCTGGCAACTGTGCTTCAGTGGCTGCAACCAAAAAAACTGGGCAAACAATGTCTACAAGGTCAACGTATGGCGAAAAATGACTATTTTCAGCATTTATATGGCATATTTTTTCTGGCAACTGTGCTTCAGTGGCTGCGTCCAAAAAAACTGGGCAAACAATGTCTACAAGGTCAACGTATGGCGAAAAATGACTATTTTCAGCATTTATATGGCATATTTTTTCTGGCAACTGTGCTTCAGTGGCTGCGTCCAAAAAAACTGGGCAAACAATGCCTACAAGGTCAATGTATGGCAGTTGTTTAAAGAGAACAGTAGATTACTAGCCAGCAAAGCTACCTAAGCTAAAATGTCCCTCAAATCCCTGCAGACTTCTGTCCCTCCAATACAGAGCAGTATCAAGCAGATTACTAGCCAGCAAACTTACTATCATCTGTCCCTGAAATCACTAACAGCTCTCCCCCTACACTATCTCTTCCAAGCACACACAGGCAGATTTTTCAGATAAATTTTTGCCCTTGATCCCCCTCTGGCATGCCACTGTCCAGGTCGTTGCACCCTTTAAACAACTTTAAAATCATTTTTCTGGCCAGAAATGTCTTTTTTAGATGTTAAAGTTCGCCTTCCCATTGAAGTCTATGGGGTTCGCGAACCGTTCGCGAACCGCTCGCATTTTTGTGCAAGTTCGCGAATATGTTCGCGAACTTTTTTTCCGACGTTCGCTACATCCCTAATTACCAAACATATTCAGGCTCCAAAACAAATTGTTAGGGCAATAACAATCCTGTGGGCACATATAGGCACATATAATAGAAAGATTTTCCTTTGCTGCACTTTGCTTTCATATGGTTACTAATACAGTACTTAAGGCCAAAAGCAAAGGAACCAATTCAGTTATATGAAATAAGCTGCCAGGGCCACGTCTAACTGCCCCTCTCCTCTCTCCAGCACTTCATATCTCTATACTTTAACACCATAGTTCTTAAGTAGTTTAATGACATAGCTGATCGATATAAACAGCAGTGCTATGCTCAGCAATAGCCCATAAAAACACATTCATCAAACAGATGGACTGGCTGCTTATACTGTCAAATAATGGTTATGCATAGGATCAATATCTTTCAGGGATAAATTCTCACCTTCAGTATGTTGGCTAAAGTTACAGACAGTATAGTATCATTTTAAAGCTATCATCTCAGGACTATGGCACATGTACAAAGTGCATTTACAAACCAAAACCCAAATGCAAAGTGTGAATTATTCACAAAGGTTCTCCAGAGCTGAATTTCTGGGTTTTAACCTGGAAATTTGGCTCTGCTAGTGCAGAGAGTGCTATTGCACTCTGCCCTCCTTTGACCTGCTGAGACGCTGATGTTTTAAGCGCAGAACGGGAGGTGCCTGCAGGCTCAGGCGTCAGCAACCCCAGGATCGACCCTGCCCGCGCATCCCTGCAAAAAGTAACATCTATCTCCACCCATCCACCCCTTGCTCACTAGTCGCCTGCCACTAGTTTGAGATCACTAGCTTAAGTCTAATTTCCCGGGTCAGAAAGGGGCTGGACAGGGAAACTAATATAAAGCACAAGTGTACTACTGTTTATAGTGGTTACCAGGTCTGGACTGAGATTTCAAGTATACAGAGGCCCACGGCCACCATCAGGGGGGCCAGGGGGGAGAGTTGTAGAGGGCCCCAAGGGTAAGGGGGTCCTGGCCATGCCACACTTACTTGATTAGCTGGGCCCCCATCTTTCTGAGAGCTGCTGACTTCAGAAAGGCATGAGCCGCATGGACATTTAAGGGGCCCTGGACACCAATTTTCTTATAATGTGGGGCCACCCTGGCCACCAATTTTTTTTTCTCATGTGGGGTCCTAGCCACCAATATTTTTTTAATGGGGGGGGGGCCTGGCCACAAATGTTTTTTTTTATGGGAGGCCCTGACCATCTATATCTTTCTATTTTTTATTAACATGTGGGAACCCTAGCCACCAATATTTTTTTTGTTTTTTTACTGTGTGGTGGGGGCCGGACCTGTAGGGTGAAATGCTTGGAACCTGCCTTTTTTAATTTGGATAAGTTAAGGGCTAATCTTTTGATCAGATTTCGTGGTTCAGATTTTGTCTGATCTTGTCATGCAACCGTACGTAACACCACACAACACCATGATGGTATAACATTAAACCCAATAGGATTCTTTTGCCACCAATATGGAACCTTGCAGCTTAGTTAGGTTTGAGTACAAGATACTGTTTTCTTATTACAAATGAAAAGGAAATACTTTTTAAAAATTAGAATTATTTGATTAAAATGGACTGTGGAAAATGGCTTTGGAGGATTCTGTATAAGCAATCTCAGTACTAGATAACGCATAACTAGCTATTTGTTGTTCATGTGCCATGGGGAAATAGTCCACAAGTTAGTACAGAACATTTATAATGGTAGACTGGGCAAGGACAGTTCTGGCCCATGAATCTGACATCCCTGATTTGGAACAATTGCCCTAAAGAAATAAATGGGATACATCTCTCTCCCCTAAGTGAAATGTCTTCTGTGGAAGTGAGTAATCTACAAAGCTTTCTGTGATCCAAAGAAACATATAGAATTGAAATGCAATGCCAGTGTTTAGATATTGTACAATATGTCACTCTTTATAAGTACCAATTGGATTTTACACTAGGATTGCTTCAAACCATATGTCCGCTGTTCTCCATTACAGATACAAAGGGAACAGGATAGAAGTGAATCTCCCCTTTGTCTGTCTCATGGCAATCCCCTGGTATTTCAGTGTGCTGTGTAGGACACATAGTCATTTACTCTGAAGAAATTAAAAGTTCAATTTAATTGCGCGCACACTGCAGTATGCAAATGAGGAGCTGAACATTATCAAGCAGGCACAGAGGATTAAAAACCATTAACTATTTGATGGGATGTCTGCACAAAGAAGGTCTTCTGGCTCTGTTCAGATGCTTTAAGACATGGATATAAAACTCATGGTCCTCCATCTATTTAAGAATTACAGCTCCCAGCATCCTCAGACAGTAAATAAAGTAAAAGTAAAGTAAAGTTCACAGTAACAGTTGCCCTTAAGCTTGGTTAGTGAAACAGTGTGTTTGCAGCACTATAATCCTGGAGACTGAAATGCCCAACTGGGGTGATCCTGGGATGAATGAATTCCCAGCAGCCCATATCCAGACCCTTTAATGCATCGTTTTCTTTGTAGAAAGGTGCCTGGCGGTATTTGCCATTTCTGCCTTGGGCTGAACTGCGTCTGGAGATGGGTTAAACATGGCTCTGCGGATCTATGGGATATGCAGCACAATGCAGCAATACTCTGACTGCACACTCATGCAGAGGAGGTTAACAGATGCTTAGTAATTTCTGTGTGCTTAAAATCTCAAGTGATAACACGTGCGCTGCCAATGCACTGACTTGAAATGCATTTCTTGTCCTTTAGATGGCAAAAGGGTTAATCCCAGACTTCTTGTTCAGAAAGGGAGGGTTTAAAACCTATTGGATACCCATGTAAGAATGCTGTAAACATTTTCTTTCTTTCTGGAAAATTAATATGCAAATGCTGCAAGTCCCCCTCAGCCCCCCCAGCACATTTTCTTCCCCACCTCGAAATTAGCCAGGCAGAATGCAAGAGCTGATTATGTATTCAAATGAGCAGCTTTCGTTAATGTGGTATTAAGAGGAATGCTGGAAATGAGGCTGAGGTTTGGGGGAAGGGAATAAATGATTGGGGGGACGAAATGTGAGGTAGGTGAGGAAGAATATGAGGTAACAGTGGGAGGTGAGGATGATACTTGTAGGGGAATTTAGAATTAAATGAAGGATAGAATATGGTTCCCAAGGATGTATAATATATAAGAGACATATCCCTTCTCTTTGAAAAAGAAGCCCATGCTCTTGAAAATACTTAGCGTGGAACATGCACCATATAAAAAAAGAAAAAAGGCTGTGGGTAAAGGAATTACAACTGTACCTGTATTATGCATTAAGGGTGATGTATTTATGCTATAAAATATACAGGACAACCAGAGGCTCTTCAAATGTGACTGAACTTCCCATACCCTGAGAGCCACACCGACAAAGCCAGTTATTCAAACCTTTGTTAGAATTCATTATAAAATGGTACAAATGACGGTCCAAATCAAATATCTTTGCGCCAGGGACTGTTTCAAATCCTGGTTGTTAAAAAAACTGGATGCACTGGAGCTGCAAAGGTGCTAAGAGTATAACCTGGAACTAACTGCAATGTAGAGACTTGGAAAGAAAATGTATTCTGAAGCACTTCCTTGCAAATAAATATATAAAGGGTAATTTAATTACATAAGGTCAGTGTGTAAAGTGCAATTTCAGACACAGTCCACCATGTTTGTTTTACCCAGAAGGCAGTATTTCCCATAGTTTCTGTATAATTTTGGCTGTGAGGGGTGTTGCATTTGAACAGAGATGCAAATCAGCCCCACAAGTGCATAATGTTCAGCTCTCTTAATATCAAACTGATGTCTGCGCCTTTGCACAGGTGTGGAGCACAACTATACAGAAGTGCAAAGAGCACAGTTAGTGGATTTCATCCATTAGTCTAGTGCCTGCAACTCAACTATGCTTAACTTGGGCCTATCTGATGTAGCTAGCTCCTGTTGGCTTCCTTGGAGCAGACCTATCATTGTAAATCAACACATAATCATTTAAAAGCAAATAGTCGTTAATGCTTAAAATATGCCTCTTGCTTTCCCTGGTAACACTGGTGTTTTGCCCATCTGCCTGCAGCCACTGTAGCAGGGCAATTTTTGAGACTTCTGATCTAACCATGGCCTTAAGTACCCATACAATGTAATATATTTTAAAAGTACTATATTTAAAATGCCAATCCAATTAACATAACATTACATATTGATTCCACAAAATAGTATCCTTCCAAAATTGAGAAATTACTAGAAAATTACTAGAGTAAACTGCTTTTGTCCATGTACTACTGACTATATTTTCCTTGCAGTGCCCAATAGCACTGAATGTACAGGCTCTTTTACTACACAAAATAGTTTTAAAAATGAATGAAAGGAAAATAGGCCCAGAATTATCCTCCCTTTTACGTTGTTATTATCCCAGTAGAATGTGTTGGAATCCCATCACTGGAGCCTTAGCAGAATAGAAGCTCTGGGGAACTCCTGTAGAGCAGGTAATATCTGTCAGCATGTGATGTATGAGTTGCTGGGTGAGATCGGTCAGAGCCTGCAGAGTTATAGAGTAATCAATAGGGATGAAAAGACGTTAAGCAGCTTAACAGGTCCTAATAAATAGTACAATAAATACATAGCACAGACAGATACTTACAGAGCAAAATACAAGAATGTACCATGCAGATACATGAAGAGAAATGTGCGGTACTGTGACACGTTCTCCTTAAACATAGCGATCTGCCCCTGAAGGCACAAAGCAATGTGTTATAGTCCTGAACAGGCCTGGACTGAGATTTAAAATAGGCCCCTGTATTTCATGTACATCCACTGTATATGAGTGCGAAGGACACACACATCTCCCTGTTTCTGAATGCAAATGACACAACCACTGCTCTATGATGCAGTAAATACACATAGTCCTTGATCCTCAAAAAAAAGTGGATACAAATTGCCTCCCTGTTTTATAGTCTAAAATGCAAGGGTTGCCAACAGCCCCAAATTGTTAGCACTAAGAAAATTCTCTACATACCCCACCCCTGAAAAAATATCTAAAAGGTTTTTAAAGCACTGTAACATGATAGTATACATTATATATACTGTATATAATTATATAAAACATATTATAACATAATAGTGCTTTGTGTCCATCATACATGAAAATGTATGAGTATTAGTAGTTTATCTGTAGTAGATGTCCAAAGAACATCCTGCCTGTTAAGAGCAATGTGTATTCTCATCATCAGGAACTGGGGCACTTGTCAGGGAGAGAAGGGACAAAGTGGAATCTACTGAGCTTCTTCTGTCTACAAATAAACTAAAAAAGGGGTGAAAAAATGACATTTCAGCATCATAATTGAACAGAAGATGTAAGCAAAGTTACATTTCAAAAGTGAATGCCCTAGATAGCCTTGAGCGACCTGTATAGAGAGCTGACCCAAATCCATTGAAGAACTTGCTGTATGAGTTTATGTTTGACGTCCCTCAGCCGTTCCCAGTAAATTTGTTACTGCTAAAGTAATTTGAGAAAAAAGTATGCTAACATTCTAAAAAAACTGTGTGCATATCCTTGTGCCCAGCCTATTTGCATATTCTGCATAGCTGTCATTATTGCACATTTCACATTTTAGCAAACAAAGAAGTAGCGTTAATTTTCTCGCAAGAATATTCGCAGTGACAATGGCCAATGGTTTATAGACACTTTTTAAAGAGATTTAGTAATGGACACCTTCAGTTTGTTTAGCTACCCCTTATCAGAAGAAAAAAACATAAAACACAAGTCCATCAACTTCACCATTTCTAGTACCCCTATTTTCACATTTGTTAAAGGGGCATTTGTCCTTTTGTATGAAAATTCCCCAATTTTACCATTACACACCAGTGGCATAACTAATGTAGCCCGGGTGCAGGATGTGCACCTGGACCCGCCTCCTGCCAGTCTTATACTACTCGTGCTGCACAAACAATCTCAAGGCCTTAAGAAAGGTCCCAGAGTGGACCGTAATGTAATGTACCACTTCCACCTGATGAAAAATGTCGGGACTCTCCAAACATGGTCTTCGTACGATTCGTGCGATCAGATCTTTGCGTCTATGGCCAGCTCATGAACATTTCACCATCCTATGCCAGTTACTGTCACTGACAAGGTGAAGGCACATAGAAGTGACTTGAGTTTGGGCTAGGCCTAAAACAAATATTTGATTAGGCCCTCTGTCAATGGATCAGCCTTTCATCTGTGTAGAAATGCAGAGTTTTCCACTGTCCTTACCTGTCATGGCCGAACATTTTAAGGATCAGTACAGTAATGGAAAAGATGACTAAACTGCACAGCTACATGCTGGCCTACACTGCAATTGCACTGGTGATCAGCATGCTGTACTATAGTGCTATCAGCAAAGCACTGTGAAAATATTAATGGCCAGATTTAGGATCATGGTTGTTCATCTATAGCAATAACAACCAATCACCAGTTAGTTTAGAACAGGAGCTGGAAAATGAAAACAAATATATGATTTGGCACTATTGGCAAATGTATTTGTCCCAGTTTATACATGAAAATAAGAAGTATTAGAATAGCAGAAGGAGTTAATTCCAGAGCAATCTAGAGTCTCTGCTGGAATGGCAGAAATGTTTGCTGTGGCAGATCACTCTGGGTCAATGGAAGAGAATCAGAGAGACACAGCAGCCTAAAGCTGGCGCTAGAATATCAGAGATGAGGGGTATGGAAGTAAATAAATATAAATCTTTCATTATTTAACTGTCCATATACCTGCAATGAAATCAGATTGACAGCATCTGAACAATGAACTAACAGGGAGGCTGTAACAATAACTGTTCTGGGGGAGGGGAAAAAGAAATATGTGAGTAAATTTAGCATTTATTGATTTCCTACAGAAATTGGTACCCAAGGAATAGGAGGGACAAAGGGTCATGGCCCAGCTGAGCACAAGAGTACAAAATCCTAATTAGAGAAACCATAAGGCTGCCTGCTATGGGCCCCATCTGTTTTAAAGAAAAGCATTTGTATACCTTTAGATTCTTCTTGTGACCCTGTCCCCTCGCATTGTCACATTTGGACCTACTGTCTCTGATTTATGTAATATTACTTATCTTGGGCAGAAATGGTTGCTGGAACACAGGAGTTACAGTAAGTGGTTATAGTAGGCCTTAGTTACAGTGTCAGTTCCAAGAGATCTATAAGCACTATATATATATAATATTCATAGGCAGGGGATATTAAAGTTCAAATTTTCTATGGAACAAATGATTGATTAAATTGAATTCACCCTCTGTAACACTAAATAAGTGCTATTCTGTCCCCCTGAGTGTTCAATGCCGGGTTTTCTTTCATTCATACAGGCCTGTCTGCTCGCATTAGAGAATGAATCATTGCCAGAGCTGCAAAACTATTAAATCAGGCTCCATGATTTGTAGCTGCTGTATTGATATGTGAGTGGAACCTTGCATCTAAAAACACAGCCCACATCAAATAAATCCTGTACTATATATATATAGTCTAATCCCCAGTTTACCTACTTCAAGGAAATTGCTGTAAATTGTGGGAAAGTGCAAACACCAGAAAATTCTCGAGACCTTAAAGAATTCAAAGTTATAATTCTATAGAATCTGTCCAAGCACAAGCTATAGTAATATGGCTGAGCACTAAAGCAGTATTTGGCCACATAAACCATTTCAATAGCACACCATTGTGCAATATGCTTATTATTACATGATAATATGCACTAAATCCATGATTTCGTTTGCCATTTGGCTGAATATAACGATATATAGCATATTCAGTTTCATGCTATTCTTCGTAACCTTTGTTGTTGTGACACTTGAACTAGATAACAAGACATACATTGTACATATACTGTAGAAGTTGCAATTTTGCCAACAATGGTAAAATCTCAATAAAATCAGAAATTCAAAAAATTATAAAAAAAATTTATTGATTTGGCCCATTCTATCTGATGAACATTGCATTTTCACAGAATAATCAACTGTATGTTGAACATCAAACTCTAGTTCATGTTAGGACACTTTCCTTCTGAATAATCAACCTGTTGGTGCTATTGTGATAAATGAAGTTACACTGAAATTGACACTGAAATGTAAATAAGGGGGTGTAAATAAGGCACGATATTACGTTTGTTTGATATGTAAGATTACAGTCTAACCTGCCCCTCTTGAGGTTCCTGGAAGCACAGATGAATCGACAGACAGGAATTTGTAAAGACAATTTATTATGCTGCCTATTACTTCTAATAATGGACCTTCTCCCTACTCGGTGAAACATTATACTAGCACCAGTGCAGTAATCCATATCATTTAGGTTGCTGCCACACAGGGCTGAATCTTGGCCTGCTAAAAAATGCAGGCCATTAAACAGCCCCTAAGCTCAGTGGCGTAACTACCGGGGGAGCAGGGGGTGCGATTGGGACAGGGCCGCACCCCCTCAGGGCCCCCTGGCACGCGCCACTGACTCTGCTGATTCCGGGCAGAGAAAATAGCGTACGGAGGGGGGCGGGGGGCCTGGCTGCACTTCCCGCCCCCCTCTAGTTACGTTACTGCCTAAGCTCGCATCAGCCTTTCTCCTTGCCTGCAACCAGAACAATTGCATCAACCCGGGTGCAAACAAATGCAACAAATTCTGGGGCTGAAATGCGACGGTTTGCATTTTACTGCAGAAACTTGCGACATAAGCTTGCAACTGGGCCGACGCAATGGTTCCAGGTGCAGGAAGGGAGGAAGGCTGATAGAGTAAAGATGGCCATAGACATTGAGATTTTTAAAAGATCTTTTCATTATCTTGAACCAAGCTTATTTTGAAATAATCATTTAAATGTACGATTTGTCCAGCAACTAAAAAGACCATTTCAAGTGATATCATCTAGATGTGCGTAGATGCCTGCTTGTCCCTGCAAACAGTTGGACAATGGATACATTTCACTGTGAATAATGAACAATTTCTAACTTGACTAATCCATTTTCTGAGCAGTGGCGGAAGAAAAATCATTACATGCACGATTGTTTGGTGCCCACTAACCTCACTATAAGTTGATGGATTTGTTGTATAGCACTAAAACTGGTAGTTAGGGAGACAGGCTCGTCCTTGGGGCTGCTGCCACCCCCCCCCCCCCCATTCTGCTCTGAAAAATCATCTCCGGATCGGGTTAAAGGGGACCAATATCACTAGACAAGACTCTCACCTTGCCTCATGGCAGGAGCGGCCCTGTAGAAAGAGCAAAATCTTAACATCTATGCCACCTTAAGGTCTGATATAACCCTGTGTGGCATTTTCCTTTGGTAAAGAAGCACTGCGCTGGATTAATTAATCTAAGGCTAACTAATATGTTCATTGCACAATTGTTCATTAGACAGCTGTGCCTATTAAAATGAAGCCCTTTCAGTCCAAAAGTAAAATATGTGAGTTTAACACTGATGTGTTATTGATCTTAAAAAAAGCTTCCACCAAAAACATTGTTTTTTGCATAAAATATACCTCTAGGCAACTTTCTAACATGCATTCATGAAAGATTTGTATGATTTTAAAGATTTGATGGTTTTAAAACTATTTGTGAATGGCATGCAATTGCAGTTGAAAGCAGTGTTTGTTTACCACTTTCTCTTCTCTCTTGAAACAAGGTAAGAGGAGTCAGTTCATCTCTAGGTCTTTGAAACTTCTTTATTCATTTGGTTGGCAAACTGGTTTCAGAGTCAGAGCCAGCAGTGTACAGAATGTAAACAGCCAGATAGATATTGCTTTTAAAAGCAATTACTTTTTCTGTAAACTGTAAAACTATTGAACCTGACTTTTCATCATGCTACATCTTTATAGCACCCCCATGGTGAATGTTAGGCACTGTAATTCTACAACAGCCAAAAAAGCCACACACAAATTACATAAATCTAGCTTGCGGCCTAACTTGCACCCCACTGACAGCTCTGAATGTAGATTAACAGTAACTTTGCCCTAAAGGAGCGCCTCTGATACCGGAAGCAGAGGACAAATGCTGTTGTTTCATCAAGCAGGAGCTTCTGTCCATTATTTCACATTGTTGCCATTCTTCATGTTTGGAATGGTCAGCTGAGGGTGGAAGTTAATCACTTGCAGAGTTCATTATATATATATATATATATATATATATATATATATATATATATATATATATATATATATATATATATATATATATATATATATATATATATATATATATATATATATATATATATATATATAGGTTGCCATCTGGTTGACATTTTATCAGCCCTGCTGCTACCTTACTTGCTGCCAATGTTATTAAAAGAGATGACAGATAAACTCTCCTACACCAGATCTAAGGTGGTGCTACTCTCTCTGTAGTAAAAAAACTGCTATGGAAAACACAACATCATTATAAGAACGGTTAGCCCCTCATCTGATAACTGGACAGATGTTACAGCAACCTGATAGCACCGAATGATGCAGCCGGCTGTGATGTACTGAGTGAGTGGGAAATGTTTAGCGGGCCTTTTGCATTTTTTTTATATGCCCTCTGATTGTTCACTATTCTGGTAACCCTGTGTATAAAGGTGACCATGCATGGACAGATTTTGGCTGCCGGTTCAGCTCCAGTTGGAGTCAGCAGTTTATCTGCTAGAGCAGGGGTCCCCAACCTTTTTTTACCCATGAGCCACATGCAATAATTAAAACAGTTCCTGGGGTGCCAAATAAGGGCTGTGATTGGCTATTTGGTAGCCCCTATGTGGACTTGCAGCCTAAAGGAGGTTCTGTTTGGCAGTACACCTGGTTTGTATGCCACCAAAAATTGACTCCAAGCCAGGAATTTAAAAATAAGCACATGCTTTGAGGCCACTGAGAGCAACATCCAAGGAGTTGGTGAGCAACATGTTGCTCCCGAGCTACTGGTTGACTGGTTGGGGATCACTGTGCTAGCGTATGAGGCACTCTGACTGCCTATCCGACCAATATCTTGCAGAAAATTGGGCAGATATCAATTGGATTACTTTAAAGATATCCTTGGGCATTGACCACATCTGTTTGTTGATGCTGTCCTTGCCTGACGGCCTGTCTAACAGTCATTATGATCTGATCATCCCTAGGACCAAATGACAGGATCAGTCTATCACCCATGACAAGGTGGGCATATTGGCGAAACATTTGCTTATTTGGCGATCTCGCTAAATAAGGCATATTAGTTCGATTCTGTGAAGGTAAAATTAACTGTAATACACTGTTAACAATTTCCAATCTTTTCTGCTGATAATTATTTTAAGTGGATGTTGTCCAATTTATCTATCTAACCCCACATTCTATAGCAGAATCAGCAATAGCTGCATGCTAAACTGATAAATGTCCATGTGTCAGTGCAGGATACAGGTCCATCTCTAGGTGCCTGTGATGTCAGTGTCTATAGCACAGACTGACTTGGTGATGGCAGGTGTGTGGTGAGAGGCACGTGCCCTGGTGTTGGGTCCCAGCAGCCGCTGGCAGATCACGCAGGCAGATTTATGAATATTTCATGAGATGGGGAGGGGAAGATGTGCTGGGGAGTTTAAAACATCTGGCGGGTCTCAGGGGGAACTCAGCTCTGTTCAGCAAGGCAGAAACTGTGAAGTATGAAAGAGAAGAAGGGAGAGCGTGAAGGGAGAATGCAAGAGAGAGAGAGGGGTGAGGGAAACAGAGACATGGAGAGAAACTGTGAATATGGGGGGAAAAAGGTGGAGAGAGAGATAAAAGAGAAGTACAGCAGGGTATGGAATAAAGACATGAAAAAGGAACATGGGAATGAAAGAATTTGTTGATGCAGGACACGTAAAAGCTCACAAGGAAATGTTGAGTGCAAGACACAGGCATACTGTAGATATATATAGATAAATATATATCTTTATATACAGGGATATAAAAATATACACACATATATATATATATATATATATATATATATATATATATACACAGTATATATATATATATATATATATATATATATATATATATCTATATATATATATATATATATACCTGTATATATATTTGTTATGTGGAAAGGAAGGCAACAAATGGTTGTATGTAGATCTGTTTTGAAGTATATATTATACCTAATAGCAGTGATCCCCAACCAGTAGCTTCTGAGCAACATGCTTTGCAACCCCTTGGATGTTACTCCCAGTGGCCTCAAAGCAGGTGCGTATTTTTGAATTCCAGGCTTGAGGCAAGTTTTGGTTGCATAAAAACCAGGTGTACTGCCAAACAGAGCCGCAACATATGTTGACAATCACATAGGAGCTACTAAATGGCCAATCACAGCCCATATTTGGCACCACAGGAACATTTTTCATGCTAGCGTTGCTCCCCAACTCCTTTTTACTTCTGAATGTTGCTCACGGGTTCAAAAGGTGGGGGATCCCTGCCTTATAGCCTTGAGGAAGGAAAGGGTTATCCCTGATCTGTGGCTATGCTATGGACTGCAGATATACTGTATTTGACTCCATTTAAAAAACTGTTGCCAAAGAGCAGAGAACATCACTGCATTACCTATCACTGGAATGAAAATACAGTTTCAATGGATTCTGTAGCTGACAGGAGAGAGAAATCTGTGAGATCTGGCCATGAGCCAGGACTACCAGATCCATCTACAGAGAATGAATGTGGAGTTTCCTGGGTGCAAAGGGGAATGACAACTTATTTAGCAAACTGATAACCTCTATGTTAATTCTCCAAACTGGGCACCAGTGACCTTTAGGCATGTCTGTAGGCCATTACCGATGTGAGGATCTTGGGTAAATCATCAGTTTGCTGTAATTAATAAAGTAAAAAAAAATATTTCGAATGAGGCACCAACTTCTAGAAGAAAATTGAGAACTATGAAGCATTTTATCGACCCCGATTACCACTGCTGGCACCATAGTGACAAATGTTAAATAGCATTACATAGACATGACATAAACATTCCTCCTAGATCCATGTATGTAGACTAAAGATCTGAAAAAAAAATTAGATTTCTAGTGACCTTCCTTCAGTAAATTATTTTCCTGTGAATTTTTGGTGTAACAAAACGCAGAATGAAATCCCAAGCTCCTAAGCAATGCATGTGAAGTGCTCAGCTGTATGGCGTTTCCGCCATTATAACATCTAGCAGAGAAGGAGAGCAGGGCATCCATTTTAAGATTTCCAATGATTCCACGTATGGAAAGGATATCTGTACATCCATGTGATTAGCCACACAATCATGCTGAAAATAATAAGAAGCATCCATGAACTGCAAATCCCAATGCAGGAATTGTATCAAGCCAGCGGCCACGTCTACCGAGTTACAGAGCGCTGATACAACAACAATGTAAGGATATGGCAAGCAAAGTGGCAGATGGGAATTTCTGGGAAAAATGCCCAATCCTTGATGTCCCTCCGTCCGGATCTTTGAACGGTCATGGGAAAGAGACACCCCAAATCCAGAAGTGGTGGCGCCACTGAAATCCACCGCAGTAAAGGGTGCCCATATTCCAGTATTCAGCTGCAGGGAACAAATCCAGTGCAATCCATCTATATGCAAAATCATCTGCCTTGGGAACATAGCTACAGTACCTGCTGATTATTCCATTATATACCTGATCCTTTGCTCTGTCACACTCTTCCTGTCTGTGCCACTATCTCTTCCTCCCTTTCACACTATCTCCCTCTCCTCTTCACTGTCTGCCTCGCTCACGTTTCATGTTGTGTCATCCTCAATGGCGCCTGTGCCAAACCACCTCCCGCCTGACTGGGTATGCAGTGCCAGCTTCCCTGGCCCCATGCTGCCAGAATTGGCATCTTATCAGCTTCATTCTGTGGCATCAGTCCATCTTTCTTCTGTAATCTCCCATCCTCCTCCCAGTCGCCTCCGGACCTGTGGTGCCCGTGCCAGCTATCTGCACAATTGGCAGCAATGAAGCCAACATGTTTCCGCAGCTGCTGAGCCTTGGATCCCATCAACAGAAGAACAGAACGGGCAGAAGTGAGCGAATTCTCCAAGTCAACAAGGGAGATGCCACTTTGACTGGCAGCAGGCTTCTATATATACTTGAATATATATATATACATGCCAGGTACCAAGTACATTTCTCAATGCCTGATGCAAATACTGAGCAGAGGTGCCACTGATCTATGGCAATGCACATTTATTTCACACACCTTTGCACACTAAAATATGCCCATGAATAGATATCTGAACCAAAGAAAATACTTAGCAACAACCCCATAACCTTAGAGTATATAATCCCTTCACTATTTGGCCTCTAGCTCTCAGAAAACTATACCTAAAAACATTGTGGAATCATAAGATTGTACATATATACTAGCAAGGATTTCTTTTGCAGCTCATGGAATCTATTTTCAGTTAAATACTGTTTGTGACTATTTGCAGCTTAGTCACATTAGAGAAGTGAGAACTGGTTTCTGTTAATGTGATTAGAATGCAAAATGAAAGGACAGTGCAAGTGTAGCTTACAGTGCAGATCGGGTATGGTGCAGAAGCAATCTGCTAGGGACAGCCTCGTGGGCTCCCTGCAGTGCACTGTGACTGCCAATTCATTCTGAGAGTGCACCTGAGAAAGGCTGCCTACCATCATTCTACTCTCTGGCTTCTTGTTAACCACAGGGGGAGTAACTGTTGCACATGAGAGAGGGGAGGAGGCATCTTTCTTCAAATCCCTACACCTGCGCCTCTTGTCTGAGATGGGGATTCCCCCTGATATCTGGAAGGAGGAAAATTGCAAAGCTTCCTCACCACAAGTCAACAGCTGAGACCCCCTGTTACAGGGAAGCCCTGCATGTTTCTGTGCTGCCATGGGAGGCACATAATTAATGTGCACAGTTTAAAAATGTGTTTATCCTTGTGTTCAAATACAATGCTCATTCCTTTGTTATGGGTCACTTACAATGCATTACAGGCAGATTATTCATTAAAATATCAGCCGCATTATAAAACCAGGGAATGCACCAATGCACTCATGTTAGTAAATTTAATAGGGAACTTAGCTCAGTTTTGCATATTGCCTGCTAATGGTAAAAAGCCAAGGCTTTGGAGGAACCATCTTGTACATATTGTTTATAACTCCTTGTTTGTGGTGGTTTTGGCAGAGGAAGAGTTACTGTCCCGTATCTAGGTTTTAGGCTGCTCAAGCTGTTAGCTCCTTTTATTTCATTATTAATTATTCACTTAAATTGTCTTTCTTGTAATTCAGTGAGTGCGAGGTGGCAGAGTCGTTAACAGGCTGCTGCCTTTAACAGGTATTCTTTTAAGTGGCTTTTGATGTTGCCTCATTATTAATTCATACTGCAGCACTAATGACTATAAATGCATTGAGTATTAATGGGTTTCCAGGAGCCCTTCTGGTGGAATCCAGTTTTAATTAACGCTCAGATGCCAAGCGAGTCTAGCACGGTAATAAGTTACAAAGTTCTCCTTTGCGGACCCAGCACCTGCCAATCTGTTTAACTCCCCGCATGCTGGGGTGGAGATGTGGACATGCTGCTTTGCACAGCATTGTTCATTGGTCCGGAACACTGCAAGGGTAAGTAATATGAGGTGCTCACATGTAGCCTAGCCTCACATTTAGCCTTTTCTTTCCAATCCTATATGTATTCCTGTTGCACACTTAGGGGCCGATTCACTAAATTCGGGTGAAGGGTTAGAATAAAAAAAACTTCGAATTTCGAAGTTTTTTTTGGGTACTTCGACCATCGAATTGGTTAAATTCGATCGAATTCGATCGAAGTTGAACGAAATCGAACGATTCAAAGTAAAAATCGTTCGACTATTCGACCATTCGATAGTCGAAGTACTTACCCTTTAAAAAAAACTTCGACCCCCTACTTCGGCAGATAAAACCTACCGAAGTCAATGTTAGCCTATGGGGAAGGTCCCCATAGGCTTGCTCAGCTTTTTTTGATCGAAGGATTTTCCTTCGATCGTTTGATTAAAATCCTTCGAATCGTTTCGTTGATCGAACGAAAAATCCTTCGATCGTTCGATCGAATGTTTAGCGCTAAATCCTTCGACTTCGATATTCGAAGTCGAAGGATTTCAATTCGAGGGTCGAATTTCGAAGTATTTTTAACTTCGAAATTCGACCCTTAGTGAATCTGCCATGGCTTTCTAAATCTCTAGCTTGGAAACCAATGTACAGCAACATTCTCTTTTTGGTGGGTACAATAGGATATACAATAGGATTGATGCTCGCCACTTATAACATTCACATCCTACCACATGACAGCTTGTTAGTAAGTTAAGATGCTTGCTTCCAAAAATTCATTGCAGGCTGCAGTACACTTTTTAATATACTGTAAAAACTACATTTTACATCCCCTGATTTTAAGTTTTCCCTCGTTTTACATTGTTTGTTTTGTGGTCCCACCTATATAGTATGCATAATACATTTCCCTGGAATTTACACCATTTATTTCTGGTCCCCTGAAAAAAACTTAAAATGGGGGTTCTACTGTATTTATGATTAGCAATGCAGGATCATTATTTTAACCTGTGTCCAGTTTTGAAAGGTCATGGTTCTAAATCAAATCATGGGCCACAAAATTATAACCAATATAAAAAAAAAGTTTATATGCATAAAACACAAGAGCCCCCAGTACAGAAGATACCTAGATGCCAGATCCAGCGAAAACAAGTATACAAAGCAAGGGCAATTGTGTACAATTCAGTGTTTATTCCCTGAGCTTAGCATGGGTAGACGACCAAATGCTCTTAATTGCTCCCTATTGTTTTTAACAGCAATTGCTTGGTCCTACAAGTACACTTGTAATTTATGAGACACTTATCCAAAAACAAAAATTGGCCACAAGTCCAAGCGAGTGCCACTGAAAATAATATGGAGTGATTTTGAGAGATTAGATAGCCAACCATGGAGTTTTTAATTGCCTGGGGTGACAAAACACCCTGAAATTGGGTTCTATGCTTCTGGGTTTTTATAGACATTAGACTATTATTTAAGTGGTTATTCAATTGTTACATATATATGTGAAATAATGAGCCTCTCATTCAGTGTCAGACTGGGGTGTCTGAGTCCCACCAGGGCTGCCACCTCAGGGGCCCTCATCCCAGCCTCAAGAGCCTTAGCATGGCATACCCAATGTCTCTGGGGCCACAGGGGATCAACCTCAGAGGCCCCCAGCCGCAAGATCCCCCAAATGCAAACCCAATGCCACCCTCTGTGCACCCACATTGTTGTGGTCTGTACCTCTTGCCAAATTGGGGATGGGGTCCACAGGTACCAACCAGCGTGGACTACAAGGACCAGGGCCGACCAGGGTTTTTTCCATTATCCTAATCTGACCCTGCCACTATTGTGAAATATAAAGATATTAGAAGTCAACGGGAAGTTCCTTGACCATATAAACACATGAGGCTGAAGGTTGAGTTCTCTTATTCAGATCAGATGTATGCAGGGTGTGTGTATATATATATATATATATATATATATATATATATATATATATATATATATATATATATATATATATAGATATATATATATAATAGTTTTCCACAGTAATGTATATATGCTACTCCTGAAAGAGTCTCAGGGTATTGTGTTCATTCAATGTTTTTATGTTCATTACACATACTTATTTTGTTGGTTAAGGCAATATATTTAAAAGACTACCAGAAGATGCACCGCAAATGCATATAATTGATAGTAATTGGTAATGCTATTTTAACATGCATTAAAACATCAGCCGACACATGTTGATGTGAAATGTACATCATTAGCAAATGTAGAAATAGATCTATTTTGAGGTTGTTTTATCTATGCTTTTAGATCTGTTAGTGCATTGTGTAAAGAAGTTTATATTTGCAGTCATTAAGCACAGGGCACAGTCCTGCTGGTTAAGCCAATTGCTGCTCTAGCTTCAGAGGAAAACAAATTATAGGCATAATGACCATGCTGAACTATAGAACTAGTTACATTAGGAGGATGGCACATGATCCAATGTGTTCCCTCTGGGTGAAAAATCTCCTAAAAAATGACTTGCCATAGTATAACAGTAAGATCAACACAAGAAACCCCTATTAATTGCAGGCTTAATCACAGGAAATGGACTCCCTTTGCTTTTTTCTGTGATTGATCACTGAGAGTAATACATTTTCTTTTAAATACTGATGTTTTTATTGAAAGATATATGGCATATTGCACTGCTTATGGTAAAATCACTAGCAATGCATTTTTACATGTCCATAAGGTCTAATTCATGCTACAGTCTGATAGTACAGGATTTGAATCCATCCAAAGTCTATAAGTCTGTGTTGTGAAAAAGCCTGTATTTGTTAATACGCAATGGCGTCTCTCGAGGCAATGTCTCCTCTGGGACCTTACAACCTTCCCAATAAACACATGATTCTGATGGAAAAGCCTTCCCCCATACTTTTACCATAACTAGATACTTATCTGACCTCTGGGTGCTTCTCTGTTATGATATAACTTGGTTGGAGGTGACCTCTGTTGCATCAACTCCCATTATCTTAATTGTTCTCCTGGCAGCCAAGAAATACATTTTCAAAAATCAAGCTTTAAAAATCCTGGTCACCATTAAGCAGCTCAAAGCTATACTCATACACTAACTTGAAAATGACTCATGTGAAGCAATATGCTGTTCCTTTATAAAGCGGCCATCTTTCATCCAGTCTCTCCAAAATCCAAAGCAGATATCAATAATACAACCTTTTTGGGCATTTTCAATTGGGTTATATGCATTATACATGCTTTATAAATAACCAGCCTGGGATTTTGTTTACCCCTTTATAATTATAACGTGTTCATTATAGGTTTGGTTTTGAAAAAGAGGTGTCAATGAACCCCAAGGAATCCCTTTTCCAGAGCTTATCTCATTTTCCCCATACAGAAGCATATCAATAAACCAGGACTGGATTATACCCATCCTGATGTCACGGGGTTATCTTACATAGCTAAAAGAGATTTAATAAATATCTATTGGTTCATGTTTGTAAGAGTTGAAATGGAATTTATCTAGATTTAATGGTGTCATAATAAAATATTAGATCAAGTATAATCATCATCATACTTATTTACAGGACACTGTTACTTGCAGAAAATACATTTATGGCTTATGTAAGATATTCAGGGTCCATTACAAAGAAAATGGGCCATCAATATCACTGAAAATTATGTCAATGAGCTGTAAAGGAACAGATTTTTCAAAAAGAATCAGTAATGTACAGTATGTGGTATTTGTGGCTATTGCAATTGTTGGTTTTCTGATGCGGCGCAGCACCTAGCGAGGTGGCCGTGACTGTAGAGGCAGAGAGAGGCAGTGCTTACCTGCCCCCCGTGCGTGCAAGTCGTGCGCGCAAGTGCGCAATCTCTTTGCCTGCCTGCCTCCCTCCCTCCCCTATGCAACGAGCATTACCTGGGTAAGATCGGGGACAGCAGCATCAAGCTGTTTTTTCTCCATAAATCTTCTCCATTTCTTCACTCTGTCCACCCTGATTGTGTAAAAATACAAGAGTCCTCTGCACTCAACCCATTATCAATATATTTAAGACAGAGACATTTTGTGCATACTGCTACTGAAAAATGCCTGACTATAGCTGGGAAGGGTGGGAGCTACAACATGGAGCTGGTCACTGCTCCTGTATAACTATAACAAACAAGGGAAAGTTGTGCTCACCACTAATTTTTAATATCATTAGGCGGGGGTGCAATGAGGGTGTGACCACAAAATACATATGGAAAAATACAAGATTCCTCTGCACTCCTCATTCCTCATTGCACCCCCACCTAATGATTTTAAAAATTAGTGGTGAGCACAACTTTCCCTTGTTTGTTATAGTTATACAGGAGCAGTGACCAGCTCCATGTTGTAACTCCCACCCTTCCCAGCTATAGTCAGGTGATCCCATTGGTGTCTAATAAAAGGGCAGCCAAGTTTGGGAGTTTTACTTTGAAAGCAGCTAGTAAGTTGCAGGTAAAACTTAGTCCCTTTGTAAAATGTATAATGAAGCAATAGAATTCTTAATGAATCAGATGAAAATTAAGTGTAGGACTGGCCAGATATGGGATGACTTTGACGTAGTTGGCCAGCTTAAATATATTGCAATATATGGACAAACAATCCCTGTTTTGTTTAAAGGGTAAGGCATTTTTCAGTAGCAGTATGCACAAAATGTCTCTGTCTTAAATATATTGATAATGGGTTGAGTGCAGAGGACTCTTGTATTTGTCTGTATGTATTATGTGGTCACAGCCTCATTGCACCCCCACCTAATGGTTTTAAAAATTAGTGGTGAGCACAACTTTCCCTTGTCTGTTACACTCTGATTGTGGCCAATACCCACTATAATGGCTGATGCATTGTTACAGTAACTAAAGGCCAAAGTGGCAGCTGAAGGGGTTGATTGGCTACAGGAGTTTATTACCCCTAGACAGCAGCCACCTATAAGATCAGGGAGAAAGGAGATTAAAGTGGTTAACACTCGACCAGCCCATCATCACCCAGGGCTAGACGAAGGCCCCTTTCTACCTTTAAGGCTGCACCCCCTCCCCTTCCCACAGTTACCAGTGATACCACAGCTCAAGCCGCCATAGCGGCATTGGCTGAGAGCAACACAGTTTCCGATATCATACATACGGTCAGTGGTACAGCTGCTTCTACTAGTCATACCGATACAAGGGGTACTCATTCACCTAATGTCATTCCACCCACTCAAAATAAACCCCCCACTAGACCTGTGCCACTAAAAGGATGCTCATCTGGTCCTGTTTATCGGAAATCTGAGTTGGATATTGCAGTTTTTTCATCCAGCTCAGAAGAGGGTGAACTTCCCCTTTTTGATGCACCTCAAGCCAATTCCGGGATGCACAGTTCTGTTCAACTCTCTACTGCTGTGCCTACAAGGGCAGCATTTCCCGTTTTACAGGGGCAAATTTGTCCTTTCCCCCCAGTTCCTGCTCCGCCTTCTCTGTCTAGCAGGGGTCACGGGCATGCGCATAAGAGGAGATCCCACTCTTCCCACAGGGATTCTGATACCCGGAGCTCTGGTCGACGCAGCTGCCACCAGACTGCTGGTAAAAAGTCCCGCAAGGCTGTACGGCATAGAGGTGCTACCAGCCGCAGACACAGCAGTTCTGAGTCTTCATGAGTCTACAGTTACAGGCTCAAACTCGTCACAGACTGCTTCCTCTTCTGGCAGTTCTACACATCACCATTGGCACTCCAAGTCATTCCAAGAAGAGAACTTCACAGGGCAGGACTACAGACGCCCAACTAGGGGCCTCTTCAGTCGTCGCTGCCGCACCATTGCCAGGTTCCTCTATGTCTACACAAGTTCATGGTGAGTCATCCTGTTTAGGTGCATGGGGCGAACCCCCAGCCAATTCCAAAATACTGCTGACCTTACGTTCCATTATGGGTAAGCTTGAAGGTACACAATGTCAAACTACGCCTAATAACAAGGTGGTGTTACCTCCCCCATTAAAAGATATTCATTTTTGTGGGGTTACGCCTCTAGGTTGTCATATTACTGATGAACTCAGTGAAAAAAATTTACAAAATGAATACATAGATATCTGGTCCCTTGTTTCCCCTGAGCAACCCACGGTAGACCAGGAAAGACGTTTTGATAGACAGGAGGATAGAAAACTGAGAGTTGCAAAAACTTTTGGTAATTGGCTTCAAGCCTTTTCAGTGTTAGCATGTGTAATTGGTCAGAAGTCTCCGACAAAATGTTCGGAACTTTTCATATACCTAGATTTAATTTACGGTGCATACAGGACTCATGGGGGTTCAGCCTGGTGGCGATACGATGAGGAATTTAGACGTAAATTGGCACTGAAACCAGACTTAGGTTGCGTTAATAATAAAGCTACTGATGTGTGGTTGCGTCTAATGACGACCCAGCGAGCACACCCCTTTCAGTACCCTAAAGCAGCACAGAATGCTACTGGGGCGTCCAGTGCTGCGGCCCCCCGACGCCCCGGAGCTTGCTGGCTCTTTAATGAAAGGCACTGCCGATTCTTTGGTTCGTGCAGATTTAAACACGAATGCTCCTTCTGTGGAGATTTATGAGACCTGGCTTATGTAAGCTATTCAGGGTCCATTACAAAGAAAATGGGCCATCAATATCACTGAAAATGATGTCAATGAGCTGTAAAGGAACAGGTTTTTCAAAAAGAATTAGTAATGTATGTGGTATTTGTGGCTATTGCAATTGTTGGTTTACTATGGGGCCCCCCACAAGAGCTGCGATAAGTTGTATTGCTGGCGACAGGAAAATGGGGGATTTTTACTGTGTATACCTAGTTACACCACTGTTGACAGCATAGTAATAGGGTGAAACAATGAATTTGGGACAGAAGCACGTGTCAGTGTAACCCAGGCCGTGACAACTGTATGTTTAAAGGGAGTTACTGAAGCAGAGGCTGCTGGCAAGAGGCCAGTGTGCAATTCATAGAGGGGGGACGTAACTAGTCACCGGCGGGCACCAGCAGGCTTATTGCATCACATACCCTTACATTAAACTACCACCAGTCCACAGCCAGTTAGATATAATTGCAATTTGCCTTCATGAAAGCAGTTCTGTTGTCCAGGGCAAAAGCCACAGGCCACTTTTTCATCCAACTGCTGTTCCTAAATGACCCGCTGTACAAGATGGACAGCAAAAAAGAAGAATGCAGTTAGAGAATCACAGGCACACTTGCAGATAGAGAACTGTAATTGAGAGGCTGTGGCAGATTAGAAGTTTGGCAGCACAGGGCAGTCAAATACCCCCCAGCAAGAAGCCCTGTGTTCACACCCCAGACGCTTCATTATCATCATTAAAAGTGCAACCGAGTTACTAAGCAAGGGATTAAGTATGGGAAGTAAGGGGAGGGGGTTGGGAGATTCATATGGCAGAAAGCCAAAGCAGAAGGGCCTTAGTCACCAAGGAGTTAATCCTTAACTCCTTCTTTGCAGTAAACATTCTACAGGGCTCTGCACATTATAGGGTAGCACCTAGGATATAACCATGACCTTCTGCACCAGTGTGGATTGTGAACGTAACGCACACAAAGATTATGGCATTATGGCGTTGAGAGAAAACTGGCCTTCCTTTGTCCCTGGTTAAGCTGGTATGAAAGGACAATTCAGGTCATTCTGACAAATTAAGGGTTAACTAGAAGTGAGATGAGGCTTTAGGGGGGGGGCACTGCAGATGGCTGCTAACTACAAGTACATCTAGAGATAATACTGTGGACAGTTGCATTGGGAGGGGGAACCAGACTGGACATCTGCTACAGGGGCAGCTAAGCCACAGAGCCCTCTTCATTGCTTTAACTCCTGACTGCTGCAGTCAGACAAGTATTCATGGCATTAAAGAGCCAAAATAATGATATGAAAGACAACTGATTGTAGACCCTTTCCACCCCCTTAAAACCAAAGAATAAATGCTATAAAACCCAGCTGGTATAATTAGTATTAGTAGTTGTTGCAAGACCAGAGAATGCATATAAAAAGAATAGATAATGTAGTACTGCTGTGATTACTGGTTATACCTTGTAACGCTATGGCTGCATTGCTTTTGGTTTCCAAACCAGCCAAGATGCAATATGAGAATAGATAAGACTCCTTCCTCACTCTGCACAAAAAACGATGCTTGAAATGAACATTTTCATCATCAAGTTAATGGGCTGCACTGCACTAGATTTTCTAGAAGTGACGCCAGTATTCACACGAAGGTTCATCAGTATCAGACTGGGCCAGCGGGACACTGGGAAAAAAACCTGGTGGTATACTGGAAACCTGGGTAAAAAACTGTTGCATTTGCGGGTAATAAAAAAAAAAACTTCCAATATTCCAATTTTGTTACTAATAAAAAAATTGCACTGGTTTAGTAAATGTGTCCAACCCATTAGGTAACCTTGTCTTAGAAATACAGTAAGTATATACAGATGTACAAATTCATATTCATGTTTTACTATATGAACTTTTAATGGTATGTATGTCAGCTCTGAACATATTTCAATGTACAAACAGTATAGTTTAACAATGTAATCTTTTCCAACCCTAAAGAGACAAAATATTGGTTCATCGTGTGCAGTAGAGGGCACACTCTATCATGTCTGTCATATTGTGTGACTTCACAACGAGTCAATGAATAACCCAAACTCTCCCTTTCCTTTATCCTTCCCCGACACGTAGCAACTGTCAGCCCTCCCCATGCATTCCGCTCCCAGCAGAAGTGGCTTGGTGACACATGGCATATAAAACGAAGACAAATGCTTCAGAGTGACAGCTGTCAGTGAGTTTAGGCTGACACACGTCACTTCATTATGAACAACGTGAAACAAATCCTCAATTTATGTTTTTCTACATTCTACACTGTTTTCCTGTGGTGCCACCAATTTTTGTGGGGGCCTTTTCTGGATTTCACATTATGTTTTCCCACTAATATGTAGTCCTGTTTTTCCTAAAAACAGCTGTTGGTTCCTGTGGATGTTATTTTTAATGACATTAAATTGTGTAAAATACAATGACATGCATATCTTGCCCAGGATCTTTCTGTAATGACTGAACTCCTTGCATTAGGTTGTGCATCTGACTTTGATAGGGTTGCCATTTTGTTCTGATGATGTCTGCACATGGAGTGGGGGCATACCTCCCAACATTTTGGATATAAAAAGAGGGACAAGCTATTTTTTGACCACACCCCTTTCTGTGACCACACCCCCTAATTACCATGTTTGTTTTACAAAATTTGGCAGGTTATGAAAGTTTGAAAATATTTCTCCTTATCTAAACTGTGTTTTTGTGTCTCAAAATTGTTACAAAGTATCTTATTTGCACCTGTTAGCTCAGGGGTGTCCAAACTTTTGGCTCGCAGGGCCACATTGGAAAAAGAAAAATTGTCTGGGGCCACATATGAAATACACAAACACATTTGATTTGTAAAAGTAAAGGAAAAACACAGAAAAGAACTACAATGCCAGTTGGATAACCAGATGAAGCTATACACTGGAATATGGGACACTTGGATATTAAATAGACTTATTATTATATTATCATTGCTAACTGGGCAATGGGCAGAGTCCCCCCTCCTCATATATCCTTTGCGACATGACGTTTCCTCTGGAACCAAGTTGGGCCGCATTCATATGCATCCTGGGCCGCATTTGGCCCTCGGGCCGCAGTTTGGACACCCCTGTGTTAGCTGTTCTGTGCTCTCTTTCCTTACAGCCAATTAACTGAGAAACTTTGTTTCTTTTTCTGGCTGTTCAGTGCAGAGAAAAGAGGGTCTTTCCAGTACAAATGAGGGACTGCGGGTTGAGCTGTCAAAAGAGGGACTGTCCCTCCGAAAAAGGGACAGTTGGGAGGTATGGTGGGGGTAGTTGACACAGTTGAAGCTGATGAAGTCAAGGGCAGTGCAATGACATTTAGGCGCAGACTGATGATGTCAGTGGCATAAAACTCTTAGGCCAGGTGCAAAAGTCCTTCCTCTCCCGCCCCACTCCCAGTCCTAGCATTACCACACAATTGGATTGACTGCGCTTGGAGGGTTAAATAATAGGCTCTTTCAATCTCAGTTTACACCTCCACCTGGTGTAGAAAACTTAGTCAGACATATAATGGTACTGAGAGATTCAGCCAGACGCAGTACTTGCTGCTTGAATGTGTTTTTACTACCACAACATGTTTCGGGCGGTATGCCCTTTATCAAGCGTTAATGCTTGATAAAGGGCAAACCGCACGAAACATGTTGTGGTAATAAAAACACATTCAAGCAGCAAGTACTGCGTCTGGCTGAATCTCTCAGTACCATTATATGTCTGACCCAGTCCTAGTATGTTTGCTATCTGCATGCACTGCTTTGTTACCTTAATGGCAGGAGAGAAGCTGAGAAGGGGGATTACAGTAGAGCAGACCCTGTGATCCATGCATTCCTGTACCCCAGGTCCCCCTGCTACCGTGGGGTTTGTTGTTTATGTAGTTATGCAACTGGTCAATGGACTGGTGGGGATTAGCTGAATTTCGAGTCAGGCATACAGCATTTTGTTCGGGTTTCCAGGTTTTAAAACCTGACAGCTCGCAACCCTAAATTTAAGCAGTCCTGCGGAAGCTATTTTGTAATTTATACATAAATGCTGCACTGCATAAAGCTTATCATTAACATATCAGAGTACTATTTCAGAGAATTTTTAAATATTTCAGAAACTTGAAGCTGAAGTTGCTTCAACACACAAATCCCCTGTATTTATACCTTATATGGTTTGGCCCCCTGAAAAATATAAAATGGGTGGGTTTTACTGAATTAAAGAACATAAGAGCTAGTTGGTATACTTTGGAATAGTAAGAAATAACATTTCATTAAACAATGCGTGAAACAGTAAGAATATCTTTAGCTGGCATCAATGCAGGAGATCAAAGAGATACTCAGGACTTTTTAATAAAAATCTGGGACTGTGGGTTGAGCTGTCAAATTTGGGACTGTCGCGCAGAAAATGGGACACTTGGGGGGTATGAGAGTGTCCTGTGATTGTTTCTTGTGCCCCCCCCATGAGTGCACACGGGTGTGGGGTTTCACTGGAGCACTGAGAATTAGGGCTAGTCCACATGAGGAGATTTTGTCGCCTGGCGACTAATCGCCTCGTCTTTTGAGCGATTATCTCCCCGAACTGCCTCAGCATTTTTCCCCATAGGCTACAATGAAAAGTCTCCTGCGCTAATGCACACGCGGCAATGCATTTTCAATAGTCGCCTGAAGTTGCCTCATTGATATCAATATATCTCACCCCCATCCAGAGTTGGTTAATAAAATACCCCTTAAGGCTGTGGCACATTAGTGATTTAACTGCTATGGCGCTCTCAGGGAGAATTGCCTCAGTCAAAATGCCTTTCCCCACATATAATTGCTTCCCATTAAAAAAAATGGAAAAAAAAACAACTGTTCTGCTGGTGGAAGCAGACAAGCATCATTTGGGAACTCTTGCTTCAGCATTCTCTTGTAATCACTCCTTCTAAATGCCACTGTCTGCCAAGTGTGCCATAGGCATTATGCAGCAAGGTCACCAGAAAGAATTTAGTGACTGGCATTAATATTTTTTTCAAAATAATTGCTATGCAACATACTATACAATATATATTAACAAGTTGCCCAATCATGCTTGACATTGCTTTGAATAAGTTAACGTTATAAAAATCATGTCCTGGTGCACTGCTCTCACTGTGTTGATTTGGGGGACTCCCTTAGAGAAGCATCAATGTGAAATATAAAGCAGTCACACTTCACTTCTCATACAGTAACTGAAACACTAATATTAGGTATTCTGCATCTCTCCTGTGCAAAGTGAGTCATAAACGCAGCTCACAATAAATAAAGCACAATGCAAAAATGTACAAACCCTTGCACGGTTTTTTAGATATAATTCCATACTTACTACCTGAGAGTCTGCAAACATAATCTGCTGAAAATGACTCAAACCCATATTTGCACTATTATCTTTTAATCATTTCCCCCAGTACAAGATTGCACACCTACAAAGTAGCATGTGCTGCAACTTGCATGTGATTTACCAAGTAGGCATATATTCACTCCTGTGTTGCTAATTTGCATGCAGGTTCAATACTGGTTTTTCCATTTGTGCATAAATGGTGCTACTTTAGATGCATGTGACATAAAAAATGGCATTTATGCTGAATTCGCTAGGTGCAAGGCATTTGTGTATGTGGGTGCATCAGAGAAATGAAGCTCAGGAAGTTATACATCCTCATGGCAGGGGCAGGTGTTAATTCCAGAGCACCCTTAGTTTTATGTGCACTGTTCTTGCATTCATTTTATTAATGCAGGCTTATCTCACACTTCTTGCCCTTTTGGCTAAGATCAAGTGTAGTACTGGGCCTTTTGCCTAGGTCCCCCCTTCTTATGATCCTATGTGAGGAAGGAGAAACACTTGGTCCTCTGACTGGCTAAGATCGAGTGTTATCCCATTCGGCCTTTTAGCTAGGTATCCGTTCTTATGATCTTATGTGAAGACGGAGACAAACTCGGTCCGTTGGTCTATGCCGGGAAGTGGAAGCTTGACGAAAGCGAGCCACTGTGATCCCGTATGGTAGGGGTGCTTGCATAATACACACATACTTGCTTAATCTTGCTTCACTTCCCATATCCCCATCTGCTTGGCTAGGCGGGAAATTCTTTTTTCTTCTCCTTTTCTCTTCTTTCTTTTTTCTGGCCACCAGCTGGAGCCTTAATAAGACAATCAATGGCATTGCATCGCTCACTCCAGCACCTTTTTTGTGTTTGGTTTGAGCACCCTGGATGGGTGTCATAGTCCCTTTGGCTGGACCCCAGGCCATGACATGCCCTAGGGGAAGCTTCGGCAGAACCCAGGGTAGACAGAACTCCCCCTAGCTTTGGTGAAGGGGAGTCAAAACGGCCCTAAACCCCCTTGGGGGGGCGGGATGATGGGGCTCACCCTAGCTTCGGCGAAGGTGGACCCACCCGCTCAAGCTGTTCCTTCGGGGACACCTGGGCATCGGGTAGGACTCAAAAGGATGATTCAATATCATCAGTTTTTAATGTGCAAGATGCAAGAAGCATGTATATAGTGTATAGTTATGCCCAATATGTTTTGTCCATGTGGCCAGCTAAAGAGATTCATTAAAACATGAGTAATATAGTTATTCCCTTTCACCTGTAACTGGAAAAGGGACCAGGGCCCCTTGATCCCTCCAGTTGCTCATCCCATTGAACAGGATGGAGATAAGAGAAGCTTAGGAAACCAAGCTATTTTTAAATGCTTTTCACTCAAAAGCACTTTGGATATGAATAAGGATGAGAATGACTGAGAGCCTCTTGTTATCTGATTAAAGGGAACACCACTGATTTCTCCCTCTATAGGCAATGGGGCAAAAGGCAAGAGGGCACAAGCATCTACCCTAGAGAGTCAGCAAAACTAACAGGGAGGGGGTGTGCAGTGGAGTATAAAAGGTCTAATGAATTAATAGATAACCTTTTTTAAGTCTTTGGGGATGCGATTAAAACTAGATTTTGCTATGGGACCCAGTGCCCCTAACTTAGTTTTTGTAGTTGTGGGCCAACCAGGTTTAAAACTCTGCCTTGTTTTTTAGTGAAATTACTTAGCAACTTCATTGTTCTTAAGCAATTTGCCACAAGGATATAGCATTGATAAACATGGTTTGAAATGTGTTGCATACCTTGGGGAAAATATAAATGTATTTATACTGTACTTAAATGACTAATAAACAATTTCAGGCTACACACATTTTAATGGTGAGAAAATAGAGCATAACTGTACCCATCAAGCAATACAGAAATGTACTCTATTTCAAAAGCTGCCTGATATTATGGGGTCTTGCTTATTCCATGTATGTTAAATAGGGATTAACCTGTATGATAAAAAAACAAATCCCATAAAGAAAATCAATGTTTACGCTTGCCTAATACACCTTTTCCCAAAGGTCTCAGTGAAGTATAGCCAGAGTACATATATCTGAGATACAAGGTTATAGTCAACAAATCTGTATGCAAGCTGAGTATGAGCAGTGTTGTAGAAGCCTCAGGACACATGGCTGTATAGCATCCTATCCTAGAACATTTCATCAACCAGGTGAATGCTTAACTGCCTTGATATCAGCTTACTTATTTCAGAAGGCACTGCTTATATATATGGGGGGAAATGGATGCCCCTGAAAATCTAAATCTACAATATGAAAGCACAAATGAATTATTATAAAAATGCTTTAATAAATCATAATCCCATAGCAAAAAAACCTCCCAGAATTTGATATTTTGGGGTACCATACTTAAATAAATTTATAAAGAATAAATACATTTCTCCATGTAAATATAACGGTGGTATGTATTCGACCTGATATGACAAGCTTTTTCTTCTTGACTATTTTTCTTTTGTTTTCCTTACTGCTTAATATTTCATACACCTACGAAATCAACTTTGTAATGAATACATTTCACACAAATTTCAGCATAGCTCAAAAAATGTTACATAGGTAATACCCAGGCCCAGATTTGTGGAAAGGCCACAAAGGCCTGCACTTAGGGCGGCAAAATGTTAGGGGTTTCATGCACCCCACTTGTCGCATTGATAGGGTGCTCTACCAGCTACTACACCTGCTTTCAAACTTCCTGTCCCTGGTTCTTCTCCTCCTGATTCTACTATAGAGTGATGTGCAGATTGAGGGGATAAGCAAGTGAGCATGGCTCTCTAGCAGTTCTTGCACAGCAGGGGGGTGGTTGGAATGGGACCCCAGGCCGGCCTAGAGGCTCATAAATTTTAAACCAAGCCCTGCAAATACCATAAAACAGTCAGTCATTTCATACATTTATTTATATGTCAAAATTTCTTGTCTATTTTAGTCCATATACAGTATTTTAACATCATATGGTTAGTTCAATACAATAATTAAAAAAGTCCACTTTAGCACCAGATTGATCCTGTTATGTTTGGCACATGGCAGCTGCTCTCCTTCTGCAAAAGGACATGTGCTATTGTCATAGCAAATATGGGCTTCCAGATTATGCCAATTTTAAGTATTCAGTGGGTTAACTATTCAAGCTAGTACATAAATATTCTAGAACCAAAGTCCCTGGGGTACTTCAATCAAGATCCTGCTGCAGGGAGAACATGCCAATTAGGGATTAACACCCCTCAAGAGTTTGGGACACCTTGTCAGTGATCAGCACACATCGGGCAATTACCCAAAGTCCCCAACAGAAGTGCCTGCAACTGGAGAACGGAGGAAGTGTGACACATCAGCAAATTTACCACAATCAGCTAACGTCTATTAAATAAAAAGCCACCCCAGCTAAGAGAAGTTTTTCAGATTGCTCTTAAAAAAATGGCATCCATGTTCTAGTGGCTACTGTTAAGTATCAGAACAAGGAACTTATATAAATGTATAAATAGAATCATAAATAAACTGTCTGAATGCTTAAGGGTAGGGTACCCTCACTGCCCAGTATGCCCACAGATGCTCAAGGCAGACAGTAAAGATCCAATCAGGAACTCTTCTCTATCTTATTGGCTCACAGGCTGAACGGACAGAGAGTGCATGAGGGGGCTACACTGTATGGCCGCCTTCCTTTAGTTCCGATTGCTCAAGCAAAACAAACAATTGGAGCAGCAGGAACCAGTGGCGGAACTACCGGGGGAGCAGGGGGTGCAAGTGGGCCAGGGCCCGCACCCCCTCAGGGCCCCCCGGCAGTCCATTCACCGATGAAAATGCGGCCAAATGCGGCCGTACGGAGAGGGCAGGGCCCGGCTGCGCGTCACGCACCAGGGCCCGTCCACCTCTAGGATCGCTTCTGGCAGGAGCTGCAGCTCCTCTTCAACACCTCATCTGCGATGCATTTGCACCATAAACTGGCCAACATGGTGCATTGGCAAATGACATCTAATCTGTCTGATTTCATAGTACATGGATATCAGTTGGTTCAGTAGGGCACCATACACTTATAAATATGCATACAAAAAAAAACAGGTGGAGAAAAGTTAATTCCCAGCTCTGTGTACCATTAACCTTAGGGTTTCCTTGCATTACAAACAAGGATCCTAGTCCAAAAAATGAGAAAACAGCCCAGACCATTATTGCCCTGTACAGTCAGTATAATGCATTCAATGATCTAGAGGCAATCACAAAATGCGTAGTAATTATAAAAATGTTGCAGGGGAACCTATAGCATTGGGACGCCTCAGCTTAGGCCTCGAAATGCTCAACTAACATTCTCCTAATAATAAAAATCTACTATATGAATAAATGGTAGGCAGACTTAAAAGAAACACACTCTACCAAACCATGTTCACAAAGCAACCTAACCATGAACAAAGGAAGCACCTGTGTATCAGCCAAGGAGGCTTCAAAACAAGTTCTTGGTAGAACATGCCTAGTACCTTCTAGGTTCCATAAACACTACCCAGAATGCAACCCTCAATTTTGCAGAGGTTGCAAACTGTATATGATGGAAGTATGGGCTACATGTGGTGGGAATGCAGGGTGGTCTATAAGGTTTTGGATACAGTTTGGACCTTCACAAGCTGCATGTCAAATTTCCACAATATCCTTTTGTACCAGAACATCTCAATAATATCAGCCAGACTTATAGCCAGCAACTGAAGAAAACCAACAAACAAAATAACACAGATAAAAATCAATTAAAGACTTACTTATATGCTTTAAATTACAGTAAGATATGGCTATCATGGCTGACCTATGAGAACAACCCCCAACATCTGAATATGTAAATAAAATAGCTAAATACCAGGAGATGATTCATAACCAATTGTATTTATTTATATTAAATTGTCACCTACTGTAAAATTTGCACCAGCTGCCAAATGCTTTACCACTTGACTGTCAGCTAGCTGTCTTTTAATTAATTTTTTAGAATTGATAAAATTGTGAAACTAATGAAACATTTCAGTTTAAAAAAAGATGTTGCCTTGGAAATGTTGCAGTCCAAGAGACAGAATCAAATTCCCTTTTTCCTTGGTTGATTCTAATTCAGCAATGTAGCAACTGCTCCTTCTGCTCAAATTAAGAACTCGATGGACCAGCGTAAAAACAGAACAAAACCCTTCCTTCTCACCACATCATTTACTCTCAGAAGTGTCTATATATGTGTACCTCCTTTTAAATGCAAAGCTGTGCAGTGGGCTTGACAGAAGTCACTTTGCACCAAGTTATGACCTCTTCAGTTTGATTTGGTGCATCCCTAAACTATACCAGTGGGTGGTTTATTGTATTACCCCTCTCATATTGTACAAGACTAATTTACCGATGATGTTTTGCATGTGTGTCCTTTACACATTCTGGGAAATAACACAGAGAAGCCCTTCTCTAAAGTTTTGTTCTTTAAATTTTTGGGCTCTGATAAAAGGTACCGTATATGTTATAAGAATTAAGGTTTTTATCTGAAATAATTAGCTAATAATTTATAATTCGGTGTGAATTAAACCATTCATACACAAGCAAACTGATAAAAAAAAAACAGCGTGATGAGTCCTTTTGTGAAGATGTTAAGAAATCTGTTTAAAGTAAAGGTGTGAAATGATCGGAAAAGGAACTGGCTCCTGATTAAAGAATTCCCTTTCAAATTAACCCTACATTAGTTAAGAAAATGTATGGGTACTGGTGTATTAGCCCAAAATATACATTAAAGGAAAAGTATACCCCAAAATTAATACCCAAGCAACAGATTTGCTATTTATGATTACCCAATGGCACAAAAACTACTAAAACAGTATATTATTCCCTCTGTAAGGATCACTGGAGATACCACATTCCTTTGCTCATTTTCAATTGTGAACCAAGTTTGTGTTCTTTGTATATTTCCCCTACCCATTAAAAAAATAAAATAAAGACTTTAAAAAAAAAAAAACTGTTTATATTATTATGAAAATGATTTATTTACATGAAGCAGGGTTTTACATAGGAGCTGTTTTATGCAATATATTTGTATAGAGACCTACATGGTTCAGGGGGTATAGTTTTCCTTCAAGTGACATAAACAGTTAACTGTAGTCTTTATTGTTCAGCTATGCTGTATAATATCTGTCCACTGGGGCCTGTGTGAAATAATTCCAAATCCTATGTAATGATGTCAGTCAAGCAAAATAAACTTCACTTGCATTATATAAAGTATTTAAATCTTGATTCCATTAGTCTTGGAATTTACAATCACATCACACAGGCAGGAGCCATTTTGTGGACACCTTTGTTAAGGCAAACTTTGCATCATGTAAAGATCTTGTTTATGTACCAAAATGGGGCACCCAATGTCTATGTCCAAGTCCTGGCTATACAATTAGATGGTAAAGAGGAAGGGGGAATGTGGTTAGGGTTGTAAAATCTATGAAGTGCAGAATGGAAAGTGAAAGTAATAGCCTGTCCCTCCTCTATGCCTCAGGCATCAATCTACAACAGGCAAACCTTCAACATAATGTCATGTGGGACTGTTGTTATGATCTAAATTCTACATGCATAAAGCCCAATAAACTCCAAAGCCCTTATCACCTGTAATATATATATATATATATATATATATATATATATATATATATACACGCTGTATATATATATATATATATATATATATTACACACTGCTCATACCAAAGCACTGTTTAGATGCCTGGGTGCGCGATCAGTAAATTCAGCATTTGATACAGAAAAGAGATCAGCACTCACAGGACTTAAAAAGTAATACATTTATTATGAAAATATGGACTAACATTTCGCCCCTCCCTAGGGCCTTGAGAAGGCCCTAGGGAGGGCCGAAACTTAGTCCATAATTTCATAATAAATGTATTACTTTTTAAGTCCTGTGAGTGCTGATCCTCTTTTCTGTATTATATATATATATCTATCTATCTATATATATATATATATATATATATATATATATATATATATATATATATATATATATATATATATAAAAATATATATAGAGTATATATATAACAAAGGTTCTAGGCCAAGAACCGAAACGGTGATGCTTTTATAATGATACTTTTTAATCAATAAATACTTATTCTACTTGGAGTGCGTGCTATACCTGTTATCTCTCTCTCAGTACATGTATCCCTTCATATCCTGGTATTAAAAACAAAATAAATAATGAATATACATTCCAAAAGTACTTAGAATGGCACCCTCATCCATTTTACATTCACTTTTACATATAGTTTAAAGGACAAGGAAAGTTAAACTCAAGAAGTAGGCTAGAAATGTTGTACATTATGTTTTGAGCTTCTGTATCAGCCCAAGGCAAGCAAAGCCCTTTAGCAGGGAAGATCTGTGTCTCCAAAGATTCCCCCGGAAGTTCCCCATTTTCTTTTCTGCTGATCACTGCACATGCTGATATATTAATTTCTCTCCCTATCAAATCTGTAGTTTGAAACTCAGATCCTTTCTGCATTTTCCCATTATTCGATTTGTCCTACCACTTCGCCTTCTTAAAGGAGAACTAAACCCTAAAAATGACATATTTTATATTCATGCTCTGTGCTGCTGTCACTTACTGAGGTTAGGGACCCACTCACTATATACAGTACACATAGAATAGAAATGTCACAGTATAAGGCTGAATATTAATTAATATGGATAATTACTACATGGCAACACAGAAACCGGTCCAATTATCATCAGAATTTAATAATCAGCCCTGTAGCATCAGCTTATATTACAGGCCAACCTCATTTTCTGCTTGATAATTTGCGATCACTCCTAAGCTTAGCTTCTCAACAACTACTCAGAGCCCACTGAGCATGTGAGTATTGCAGACACTTTCCAAGATGGTGAGACCCTGTGACAAGTTTGAAGTCCTGGATCATTGCTTCTATTGAGATGCTGAAACTTTGTGCAACAAGTGCAGTTTATAAAACATGGCATTTTTAGCCCTATTCATTCAGGGTTTAGTTCTCCTTTAAACATCAGGCGCAGCACTAGAGATATGCGTGTTTCCAGTGCTTGTAACTAATTCAGATATAGCTGGGTGGCATGCTGCCCCTAAAATTCTGCTGCCCTAGGCCTGGACTTTTATGGCCTTGCCACAAATCTGGGCCTGACCCCATCTTTGCAAATTGCAGCTTGAGGAGACTAGGCAAAACTTCCAGACAAATATCTGGCTGATTATGGCCAGATATTGGTCAGGGAGGTTTGTTGGAGAATAATACACATATGGGGAAATGTAATATGTGCAAAAACCATTTGCAAACTCTTTTGGCAATGTTAATAACCAAGATATTCATTGTTTGCATCCCTTTTGACTGGTTTGAGAGCTCAATGACAAAATTTGCGGAAAAATATGGATTTTGGGAACATGCACAGTGCATGTAATTAATTGTTTTGTTTTTGCGACAAAATATTTAATAATACTCCAGAGCAGGTGTTAATTCTAACTTTTGCTTATCGATAATGAGTAATGTAATATTCACCAGCAAATGATTTCACATTATGAGCAGAGCTAAACATTCCCCCTTGTTTTTTGAAAACCATGTCTAAACGCTCTCTAAAACCATGAATGCCATGGAATTTCTTAAAAGTTCCGAATATAAAAAGTACAAACGAAAAAAAATGCTGATCAATCTAAAAGAAAACTCCTGGCCGGAATACCTCTAAAACCTCTAAAAATGTTAGTTTTTTGGACAATTCCTAACGAAAAAAAATTCATAAACTTTTAAAAGTCTGAATTTATTAAAAGCCGTCAAATAAGATCAGTGCAGCTGCCATTGACTTCTACAGGACCTCAATTTTACTTGGATTTTTGCTTTAGAGGGTTTCGTGGTTTTTACACTCACATAAATCTCAAATTTTTAGAGCCCTTATGAAATATAGCAAAACCTCAAATTTTTCGAGATTCGTGAAAAAAACCATGATTCCAGCTTAGCATCTCTCTTTGAAATGAATAGGGTGGTTCACCTTTAAGTTAACGTTTAGTATGTAGTAGAATGAATTCTACAATTATTTGCCTTCTTCTTCTGACTCAAATGGGGGTCACTGACCCACCTAAAAACAAATGTTCTGTAAGGCTACACATTATTGGTATTGCTACTTTTTATTACTCATCCTTCTATTCAGGCCTCTTCTATTCATATTCCAGTCTCTTATTCAAATCAGTATGTGGTTGCTAGGGTCTTTTGGACCCTAGCAACCAGATTGCTGAAACTGCAAACTGGAGCACTGCTGAATAAATATCTAAATTACTCAAAAACCGCAAATAATAAAAATGAAAGCCAATTGCAAATTGTCTTAGAATATCCCTCTCTAAATCATACTAAAAAGTTAATTTTGACCCAACAATCCAATGCACTGCCTGCATAATCATTTATCCCTAGGGTCACTGAAACTCTGATACTGGAAAACAGCTTCTGAGCTGAAAACGTGATATTAGTGGTCTAAAACTATAAGCATGGCAAAGACCACTAACATATGCAAAATCAGGCCCTCTAAGTTTACATTCATTATTTTTCATTTATTAAAGGAAAACTATACCCCCCAAACAATGTAGGTCTCTATTAAAAGATACTGAGTAAAAGAGCTCATGTGTAAAACCCTGCTTCATGTAAATGAACCATTATCATAATACTATACTTTTTTACTAGTATGTGCCATTGGGTAATCATAAATAGAAAATTGCCATTTTAAAAAATAAGGGCCGCCCCCTGAGATCTTAAGATTCACTGTGCACATATACAAACCACATGTAAGGTCACATGAGCCAATTAACAGACAGAGTTCTGCATTTTGCTTCCTCACTTCTTCCTGTTACAGTTAGTGTTGTAGTATTTCTGGTCAGGTGATCTCTGAGGCAGCACAGATAGAGTCACGAAATAGTGGTTCAAGGCAAGAGATGTAAAAGGGCAATATTTATGTAAATATATATTCCAGTTTGGTAAGATTCTTTAATATGTCATTCAATTTGATATAAACTATTGCTTAAGTATTCATTTTGGGGGTATAGTTTTCCTTTAATGTAGGTACCCTTTAAATCTCTGTTCTGTGAAGGTGAGTTTTCAATGTTTTTTTTATAGTTGATAACCCAGTGGTTAGCCTTCTGTTCTAACTTACTTTATATATACTGTATATATACATACATATATAGATATATTATCTATATATATATATATATATATATATATATATATATATATATATATATATATATAAGCTTGTGTTTCAGTGGCAGGGGTTTATATACATCAGGCACCGTCTATACACTGTTAGGTACCTACAATAATATATTCTTCAGTGCAAACAAATAAACATTTTGTGGAACAGCAGAAACTGCAGTGGCACCAAACTCTCTTTACGAACAGCCAAACAATGTTATTCTGCCACACATCACACACACAAAGCATTGGCATTTATGCATTTGCTGTGTTTACTTTTGGCAAGTAGCTACAGGTAGGTGACACATTCACTCATGCTGGGATAATAACATAGCACATATCAGTGTGTGCCAACACATGGCACAGCTGCTATTGGAGAAGGCAGATGTGCCTGACGTGTTCTGTGTGCTGAGCAGATCATCATCTTGAAATTCAAGACCTGTGCCAAGTACTTGCTCATCTGCTGCTGACACATGTCTTGGCACTCAAACAGTTTCTTTGCAATTGTTTTTCATATTGTCACACACAGGGGTAGGGGAAACCCCTCCCAGGAGGAAACAACCAGGCTTATGAAAGCAATTTGCCTCTGTGGTCAATGCAGCACAATAATTATCCCTAGATTATATGTCTACACTGGACTTGAATGCAGTCTTTGTGCCAATGCAATTTGCTGCCAATGCAATTTGCTATCATGCTCCATGACAATTTTATTGGTGGGCCAGTATCCTCCAGTATTTCTACTATGATCTTATAACAATATGAATCACTTGATTAATATACACAATTCTGCACATTAGAACAAGTTGTAAAATTTAATCTCAACATGAAAACGCTATCGCATTTATGCAATGTGATCTGCTCAGTGTGCACTAACAAGCTGATCCTGTGCCTGTCAGAGCACACACTGAGGTAGTAGAAGTCAGCGGAACAGCTTTTCTCTGCTTCTATATGTATATATGCCAAAAACTTATGCCACCAGTGTCGGACTGGCACACCGCGATACAAGGAAAACTCCCGGTGGGCCCAGGTGTCAGTGGCAGGCCCAGACTGGCAATCTGTGGGTTCTGGCAAATGCCAGAGGGGCTGCTATAAAATTCCATAGAAAGTCAGTATTTTGTGGGCTGGTGGTGGCTGTTTGGGCCTCTGTGTGGTTGATTGGGCCTCTGTGTACCTGAAATGCCAGGGCCTATTTTAATTCTCAGTCCGGACCTGGTCATTGGGCCCTCATGCCGCTCAATGTTGGCTTATTTCATGGCCATTCCCTCATTCTATGAGAACAAAGAGCCTAAATAGATGGAATAATAGATTATAGTATGTAAACAAAAGAGACTAGGAGATTAGAGGTTCAGTGAGGAGAGGAAGAATATAGTACTGAGAGTGGGCCCCTGGTCTAAGGTATTTTGGTGGGCCCCTGGTGTTCCAGTCCGACACTGTATGCGGTTTCATGTGTTCAGCCGCAGGGGAGCGCAGGAGTAGACGCACTGAATTATTTTTAATGGGGCTGTACTCACACAGACGCATGTAAGAGCCGAACACAGGATAAATGCAACACGCTGCTTCCCAACCTGCGTTCGGCGCTTACATGCGTCTGTGTGAGTACAGCCCCATTGAAAAGGATTCAGTGCGTCTACTCCTGCGCTCCCCTGCAGCTGAACACATGAAACAGGAACACAGCTAAAAATGCTGGTCTGTAAGAGCCCTTAGGGTTATAAGGTACATTCCTAAAATCACTGGTTTCTTATTGGTTTCCTGAGGTAAACCCTACAGTGGAATTTGTAGCCTGGCAAATCTAAAGAAACAACTTGGTAAATATCAATTATATTTTGACACCAAATATAAAAGAAAGAAAATCCCTCGTATGGTATTTAGAGCCTCTTGTGTTGCAGAAGTGCAATTTAAAGGTTAGGTCCGTCCTTAAACACTGTGTTTCTAGGTAAACTACAATTTATTTCCAAAGAATTGGGCATAAAAACATGGAAAGCATATTCAAAACCAGCTGGCACCAAGTGAACATGAACTTGTAAGATTCTGCTAACAGCAGAATAACAATTGTACGGAACGCAGTTTAGGACATCTTCAGGGTAAATCCACGTCTTGTATGGGATCACTGTGCTACACGAATGCAATTTCGCCTGCTTTCCACTCACACGTCGCTCCTCCCTCCTCAGCTGTCAGCTCCGGCTTCTCACTCCTCCCTCTTCAGCCAGGAGAAAGAGCTGACAGTGAAGAGCAAGGAGGAGCGAGGTGTGACGTCAGCCTCGGAGGATGGGTGAGTAAAAACGCATGCCATGTCGCATTCTTCCAACACAGGCAGGACAACGATTTCCCCTGACAATCTGTTCCGCATTCGCACTTGTTCTACAATGTTTATTTTTGACCCTTCGTGCTCGCCGTAGTTCTTCGGATTCATCAGGAAGGACAGAGGAAATGCTGCTGAGACGAGTACAGGGTTAGCGAAGTGCTGAATGAGAAAGCCAGTGACAAAGCCATCAGCAGCTACCAGACCAGACTGAGGACATTTATATATGTAGCAGCAATATACAGGGGTGCAGTGTACTTGTCTTCTGATTTTAGTAAATACTGGGAAGTCCTTAGTGACTTTGAAGCAGTTGTGGCTCTGTTCCTCCTGCGTATTAAGAGAAAACACGTGAGCAGTACAATGATAAATACTGTAGAACATCTTGTGTATGTGTCACTGTCTACTTTATCAGCTATTTTGTCTTCTCTTATAAAAAAATATTTGTATCTGCAATTAAAAGCCGTATTTTTGTCTTTTTATGCACTGCTGGTTCTGATTTTTAAAAAAAATATAACAAGCTAGTTTTTTTTCTCCAGCCAAAACTTCAGCTGCATGATTTTTCATTAGATCTTAAAATTGATTGACTTCTGCTATATTTTTTTGCAGAGTCAGAAGCAGCAGTGCAAAGAATAGAATTGACCGCCACTGATTCTGCGTGCGGATGGACAGCCCTGCAGCAAGATTAAAGTGAGCATAAACGAACAGGTAATATCGGTTTGTCTACAACCAGTCCAGGTACATATCTAAAGCAGACAACCTGTATAAAACCAAAGATGATGACTCGCGGGGTGATTTGTTGCCCATGTAAACTTGTGATCACTTAAAATTATCCTCTGTGACAAAAATTTGGAATTGCAACGGGGTAAAACATTTAAATTATGTAAAAAATCTTGTGAAAGTACCTTTAAAAGCATTTTTGTGCCATCAAACTTTTATAATTTATACTTTTTTCCTTTGATAAGTACACAGAGTTAAAGAAACAGTGACACCAAAAAGTTTAAGTGATTATATAATATACTGTTGCCCTGTTCTAGTAAAACGGATGTGTTTGCTTTATATAGTTTATATAAACAAGCTGCTGTGTAGCTATGAGGGCAGCTATCCAAGAGAAGTGAAAAATCACCGGCACAACAGGATATTTCTAGCAGGAAAACTCTTGCTCGTTTATTTGCGGATGCAACGTTTCGGGGCGTAACCCCTTTTGTCAACAATCCGGGGGTACGCCTCGAAACGTTGCATCCGCAAATAAACAAGCAAGGGTTTCCCTGCTAGAAATATCCTGTTGTGCCGGTGATTTTTTCACTTCTCTGTCTGTTGTGGAGGCTGCCAATACCTCCTTCATCGAGCACCAGGTTTCACAAGATTCGGATGGCCAGGGTGTGCGAGGTGACCCCCCTTTTCTTCCCGGCAGCTATTCAAGCACAGGATGCATAGTAGATAACAGATACATTCTGAAGAATCCCAGTACAAGAAATTGTATATTATAGAGTGTCTGTATTTTCTGTGTAACCTGTGCCTTTCTCCTTTTTCCCAACATGAATGACTACCCCCATGGCTACACAGAAGCATGTTTATGTAAATTATATTTTCATTACTTTAAAACACTTTCATTTTTTGGTGTTACTGTTCCTTTAATGGAATTATCCCAGTAATATAACTACCCTACAGCTGACCCCCCAACAGCAGGGGGGACACTTGGTCTGCTGTATGGTAGTTCCTCTCCCTAGCCCTTTCTGCCTACTGCAAACAAACAAGCAAGCAGGTAGATTGGAGAAGAACTCCATGTGCCAGGACCTCCAAAGTTTCCTTTTGCTGGTGGCCTTGTAGTAGTTACATCAATAAATCAACCAATTAAAGGACCAGTAACAATTTTTTTTTAAAAAAATTCGTTAATATACTACGAAAAAAACCCACCAACACATATTAAACTTTAAAATAGCAAAGTCTTTATTTCGAAATAACTTACTGAAACTTCGCTTGCACTCCTCTTCAGAAAAGGCGATTGGGTGATTCATCGTGTGGCGCTCGATTTCTACTCCCTGCCTTTCTTATAGGAGACAGCCAGGGAGGAGAAATTGAGCGCCGAACGATGGATTGTCGACTTTTCTGAACAAACGGGGTCATTGCAATCGTGAATACAAATAAGTACAAAAATACAATACACATAAATAGAAAGTACAGTTACAATATATATTAAGTGCTTAGTGGAAAGGAGACAAAAGGATGGAGGCCCCTGTCCCGTAGAGCTTACAGTCTAAATGGAAGGGTAACTTACAGACACAAAACGGGGGATAATATTTGCTGTAGGTTACAGTGGGTGACCCTGCCATATAAGTGCCAGTTCCCAGTTCAGGTGTTATGCAAGGGTGTCCAAAGTGATTGCAGGAATCATAATTCTGAAATACAGAAAAATTAAATGTTTAAGTGTTTCTGATTGTATATTCCTTATTTGGTATCATTTTCCAAAATAGGGCCTTGGTCTTATCTCTTTATTTACTCTTTGCTTTGTAATCTCATTGCAAAACCCTGCTGTGAATATAATGACTATATAAAGCTAGTGCTTTAATCTATAACACTGGATAAATGAGCTGGACCATATGAGCTGCAGCTCATTAAATGGTAATTTAAATGTTTGGAGTATTACAACCTATAACATAAATTATATTAGCAGGGGAAAAGGGAGGCATTATATTGTCACATTTGACATTGTCAGTAAGCTAAGCAAGCATTGGATATCAGTAATGGCCTTGTTGGACCTTATATTTGGCCCCTGACTAGGACTCAGTTTTAATGACTGCAATGCAGTACATCTTAAAAGAAAAAATCTACACTTTTTTATGCCGCTTTTGAGAAATAGTATATAAAAATATGAAGCATGGTGGGTTGGCCCCACTGAATGATTTTGTAAAATTCTACTCTAAAATTTTACTTGTGTGTCTGCATGTAAACCTTTGATCTCTGTAGAAGGCAGTCAAAGGTGTCTGGTTGGTCCCCAAACAATCTTTCACTGATATGTCTGCCTTGAGGTGGACAATATTGGGCTAATCCGATCAGTTGACGCTTGGGCCGACAATTGGATCAATTTTTCCTAGGCAGGCAGTCAGGATGAAGACTGATACAGTCCTCTATCTAACAGCTAAATCAAACCTTCCCAATATTGGTCGGATAGGCATGCTGGCATCATCATATACAGGCCAATAAGGGCCGAGTCGCAGCTTTGATTGGCCCATGTATGGCCTTATGAATGGAGACCGCTTCTGGGGGTGCACCTGCTGAGCTTCACCGGTTTATTACCGGCTAATTCCTCACTGAGCTTTTTCATATACTCAGTCATCTGTATTTGTACCTGGAGCCAGAGCATCCTGTTGGGTGCAGACGTACGGAGCAGATTTTGCCACCATACTTGCATGTTTTGCTCCGTTTGTTTGCGCCCAACACAAAATCAAGTCTTGATCTCATGCGTTTTACTTAAAGGATGTGTTTCCGGGGTATGTATGCTATTTACAAACCTATTGCAGTAGTATTATGTCTTAAATTTAAATTACCCTATTGCATTTTGTATAAATTCTGGTCTTGGTACATTGCTTTGATAAGCAGAAAACTTATGAGACCTCTGATAGAAAAACAAATAGGAAAACGTAAGGAAGAGAGATGACCCGTTCATATGCAGACACCTGAGGCCTTCCTCTCAGACATATACAATCTTGAAACACCAAAATCTTTTAGCAAAATACATGTTATGTATAATGTTTATGACTGCAGATTATTGTAACACATGGTTTCTTTATAAACAGTCCCATGGTGTGAAACACAGACAACATCAATTCAAATGCAATTTCAATGAAATGAAATCATTTGCTTTTCACAGCCTGAGATATGCCAGGAGGAATGTGCCATTTCATTTCAAAGATGCGTGTCGGAGTCTTTCTGGGGCGATCCCTTTTTTCTTGCTCACATGTCCGTGGGGCACTGGTCAGAAGAAGGACCCCACAGCATTCTTGCTCCTTTCATATTTCAAAACCTAGATCTTTATCTCATGTGGTTCCAGTCTTCTCCAGAGCGCCTTTGTTTAGTGAAAGAACAGCTATGGTGGACCAGCACGGGAAGCATACTTACAAGGACTTGTATATCCGGAGCCAAGCATTATCCAAAATGATCATCCAGCTCTTGGGTAATCCAAGTCATAATAATACACCAGCAAGGGTCTCTTTTCTCTGTCCAAACAACTCATCATATGTAGTGTGCCAGTGGGCAGTATGGATGAGTGGTGCCATTGCTGTGCCTCTGTGCAAGAGTCATCCACCTTCTGAGCTAAAGTATGTTTTGCAGGATTCCCAGAGTGCACTAGTTGTGGCAGAGGAAAGTTACACAAATGTCCTGAGCCCACTAGCGGAGCAGTTGGGAATTCCAGTGCTGACTATGTCTGGGTCTCAAAACCTTCACCCTTCAGAATTGTTACAAGATATCAAAATTTCGCAAATTGATTTGGACTGGAAAGACAGAGGAGCCATGATAATTTATACAAGTGGAACCACTGGAAGACCCAAGGGTGTTCTCAGCACCCATTACAATCTATATTCTATGGTAAGCATTCATCTTGAATTGTGCGGAGAACCGTTATCATCAGCTACACAAAGAATTTATATAAGTACTTGTTTTTACATTAAACAAGTAACCTCTGGTCTCAACAAGTTTTGTGATTTTTTTTTATACATTAGAGTAGGGCTGTCCAACTGGCAACTCCCCTTCTGTGCCCCCCACATGCTGTCTCTTGTTACCATATGTAAAATTTAAAAAGTATCACTACAGAGATTAACTGGCCCCTGCATTGTTTAAACCTCAAATTCAGACTGTAATACCCTGTATTGTTCACATCTGGTATCCCCCTGTATTGTTCACACTTGTGACACCTCTATTGTTTATATCCTAAAACCCTGTACTGTTCACACCTGAGACCCAGACTGAAACTGCCCACATTGTTCACCTGTTCACACCTTATTCGAAATGCTAATGGGGCACCAGCACTGTGTCACTGTATGTAGTACATATTAGAATGATAGCTTTCCCTGTCTCCTACTCTGTTCTGCCTTCCCTTCCTGTGTGCGCCATTCTCTGCTTGCCCAGTGCTGCTTGTGTGTGCCATTCTCTGCTTGCCCAGTGCTGCTTGTGTGTGCCATTCTCTACTTGCCCAGTGCTGCTTGTGTGTGCGCCATTCTCTGCTTGCCCAGTGCTGCTTGTGTGTGCCATTCTCTACTTGCCCAGTGCTGCTTGTGTGTGTGCCATTCTCTGCTTGCCCAGTGTTGCTAGTGTGTGCCATTCTCTACTTGCCCAGTGCTGCTTGTGTGTGTGCCATTCTCTGCTTGCCCAGTGCTGCTTGTGTGTGCCATTCTCTGCTTGCTCAGTGCTGCTTGTGTGTGCCTTTCTCTGCTTACTCAGTGCTGCTTGTGTGTGCCATTCTCTGCTTGCCCAGTGCTGCTTGTGTGTGCCATTCTCTACACATTGGCGGCGGTTCGCTACATCCCTACCAACCATTTGGTATATTTGGTGTGCTACCACCGTTAATGTGGATATGATCTTAAAAGTTCTTGTGGTAACGTGGGTGTGGTTTAAAAGGGGGATTGGCTAACACTGACTTCCGTTATCGGCCCTCCACCACGTAGGCCAATACAATTTTGGCCCTCGGTACCACAGAAGTTGGACAGCACTGCATTAGAGCATTATTTATTTTATTAATTTGATGACACACATGACAACATAACTACACAAAAATTCCCTGCCACAGTGGACACTGAGAAGGTAAACCACTCAAATTGAGATTGCTTTCCCTGTAGCTATCAGTATCTGCTATGGCAAGAAATTGTCTGATGTTTTTGTTGGTGCGACAAAATGCAGGAGTCAAAACTCAATGTTTGTCATTGCTATAACACTTGCCGAACAAAGACGGTAAACACTAATTATTTTAGAATACATTTGCCTGAACAATTCTATAAGTTACAATTAGCTACTTCTACTGGTGCTAGAACATATAGAAAATAAATTTAGGCTGATGGCACACCCGCATCTCTCCAGAGGCACTGTGTTAACCTGGATTCAGACATACTGGGGTAGATTTTTGCACAAAAATGCATACTAACATAGTTACATAGTTAATTGTTAAATCGTGTTAAAAAAAGACAAGGTCCATTAAATTCAACCCCTCCAAATGAAACCCAGCATCCATACACAAACACCCCTTCATACCCTCAAATGATATATATACCGATATCTATACTAACTATAGAATTTAGTATCGCAATAGTCTTTGATACTATGTCATCAAACTCCACTATGTGTGTTTGCTCCCAGGCCTACGCAGTGCCTCTGTGCAGATACAGAAGAGACTGAATGCCAACAGTTCAGATGGAGAATTAAAACCATTGTATTCAAGAAGCTTGTTATGTTATCTGTAGCTATGATAGACATTTTTCACCAGATTTCACAGTGAAATGATGGCCATAGACTAAGATGTGTGAAAACAATTCTCCTGTGTCCAAAAAAAATTCATAGGGTGAATTTTTTGCCATATTGTGAATTTTCGGCGAATCGAAAAGGGTCAGATTCTCCAGTCACTAGTTATATGATGTGTAAACGTGTCTTTTTGTCAAGCAGTGGCATAACTACAGTACAGCTAACCCCGCAATTGAAGGACAGAGGGACCTGGAATTTGGGTTCTGTGGTATAGTCGCTCCTTCGCTAGCCCCTCTCCACTCTAATCTTTGCCCCCAGGAGACATTATTCCACACCAAGCCCCTCCTGAATATTTATTTTTAGCAAGGGGGCCTGGTGCTTTCTAGTTACACCACTGATGGTAGGTTGGAAGAATTAGTAATCCACAGATATAGCATTTACTACCATGGTGGTACCTCTCTTTTAGACTTAGTAAAATCTAACCCACAGTTATCAAAAAGTGTGCACAATAACAAGAAATTCTAGGGTGCATTGACAATTTTGCGACTGATTTACTAATTTAAGTTTTAAATTGCATCACAGCAGTTGCCAATTGCAACAAACAGTCTAACAAACAGTTTGGAAGTTAATGCAAATATCTTATATCAATATACAGGGGACGCTTTACCACAGTGATCCCCAACCAGTGGCTCGTGAGCAACATGTTGCTCACTAACAACTAGGATGTTGCTCCCAGTGGTCTCCAAGTAGGTGCCTATTTTTGAATTCCAGGCTTGGAGGCAAGGGTTGTTTGCATAAAAACCAGGTGTATTGCCAAACAGAGCCTCCTATAGGCTGCCAGTCCACATAGAGGATGCCAAATGGCCAATCACTGCACTTATGTGGCACCCCAGGAATATTTTCTTGCTTGTGTTGCTCCCCAACACTTTTTACATTTGATTGTGGCTCACAGGTGAAAAAAGGTTGGGGATCCCTGCTTTACCATAAAGGAAATATATGTGTATATAGAGTAAAGTCCTTTTTAAAATACCCATAGTTCAATTCTAATTGACCCCCCCATAAAAAACATTTGTGTCCAGGACCCCCCCCATTAAAAAATATTGGTGGCTAGGACCCCACATGAGAAAAAAAAATTGGTGGCCAGCCCCCCCCCCCACACATTATAAGAAAATTGGTGGCCAGGGCCCCTTAAACGTCCATGCCTTCCCGAAGTCAGCAGCTCTCAGAAAGATGGGGGGCCCGGCTAATCAAGTAAGTGTGTCGTGGTCGGGCCCCCCTTACCCTCGGGCCCACCACAACTCTCCCCCCTGATGGCAGCCCTGCAAGTAGATACCGATCGAGATTAATCTTGTCAATCAGTAGACTCCTGTGACGCTGCCACTTCGAAAAACCGGATGGTCAAACCAGGAGTAGTCTAAAAATAAATTTCAAGAAGGGGCACTCCCCTAAAAATGTATTTAATATGAATAAAATGAGGCAGAAATTTTCTCCGCTACCCAAGCAGTAGGCTGTTTGGATAGCGGAGCGAATTTCTGCCTCTCTGATAAATTTATACTTTCATAGGCATTATATTGATTTTTAACCCACTAAGAAGTCACTGAGAGTGATAAAACAAAATGTGTTAGGGCTGGGATTTGAATCCTTTGAATGTAAATGGACGGGTACTTAATCTTCCTAATGTACAACTATATGCTACTGATGCCTGCAAAGATTGTAAGCATTTTATTCATATTAAATACATTTATTGTGAAGAGATTACACTAGGGGAGTGTACCCTTTTTATTTTTAATGCAAAGATCTGATGCTGCTGACAATTTAGCATTTATACTATTAAATTACTCTAGGGCCTTTTTTGTGTTTTAGTGTTCATCCAATCAGTACTCATATGTTGCCCTTTCTTTGGTTCTATGCACAGGTTACAGCTCTGGTCAATGAGTGGGGTTGGACAAAAGAAGACAGCATCCTTCATGTATTGCCCCTTCACCATGTTCATGGAGTGGTAAACAAGTTGATGTGCCCCTTGTGGGTAGGAGCCACTTGTGTGATGCTACCAGAATTTTCCCCACAAACGGTAAGTAGAATAGATAGACAAAAAAAACAAATACTTAACATTTCTGTCCTGCACAGAATGTGCAGAAGTATATTCATGTAGACTGCCTTCCATGATGGAGAGAGAGATATAAGGGTTATTTTAAGTAATAATGTCTGCATTAGTTGGCAGTGTTATGTCTACATGTTGGATTATTTGGGATGTTGGTTATGTAAATGTACATGTGCACTGCATATACAAGTACAAATAAGTATATAAATACAGGCATATTGCTTCTGGAAAGTTTTAAACCTCCCCTTGGGCAACAGATGGGAATGCACGGTTTTGGGATACATTGTAATATAAACATCCATATAAATATATTTAAATCATATATAAACAGCTTGTATACACTGACCCGAATATAGGTGTAGTTACACAGCAGGAAGATGTAACTCTTTCCAAAGGCGCTGTGTCTACAGACTATTGAAATGTAAATTTATATAATTACATGTATATATTTGTAATATATATAGTACTGATGGCTAGTCCCACTATTTTATGTGAGGTCCAAAGTCAGTAATTTTGCTTCTATTATTTATACTCTGAGCTTAAAGGGATTCTGTCATAATTTCTATGGTGACGTTTTTATTTCCAAATTACACCATTTACACTGCAAACAATTGACTCTTCCATGTAAAATTTCATTCCTAACCCAACAAGTGTGTTTTTTTAGTTGTAATATTGGAGTGTAGGCAGCCATTTCAGGTTATTTTGCCTGGTCATGTTGTTTGAGAAAGAGCCAGAGCTGCACTATGGAACTGCTTTCTGACAGGCTATTGTTTCTCATACTTAATTTAACTGAAGGAGTCGCAGTGGGGCATGGATTTCTACTATTGAGTGCTGTTCATATATCTACCAGGGAGCTGTAATCTGGATATCTTTCCATTGTTCTGACGCTGTGGGAGGGGGGGGGGGTGATGGAGGGATATCACTTCAACTTGCAGTACAGCAGTAAGGAGTGATTGAAGTTTATCAGAGTACAAGTCACATGCCTGGGGGCACTTGGGAAACTGACAATGTGTCTTGCCCCATTTTAAAATTAAACATGAAAAAATAGAAGTCTGATGCACTTTGAAAAAACATGTTTTCCTATGACAGTATCTATATAAGAACTATAGATACAATATTATTAGCATGTTTTTACCATAAGAGCCAATGGGATACAGACATGGCAAGTTCTTTAGTAACAGACTCTAGGAGAATGAGATACAAACAAGGCAAAACCTCAAGTAACAGACTCTAGGAGAAAAGGATACAGTCATGGCTAAAGGTAAGTTCTCTAGTAACATACCGTAGGAGAAAGGGTTCCAGACAAGTCAAGTTCTTTAGTAACAGTCTCTAGAAGAAAATTATACAGACAAGGCAAGTTCTCTAGTAACAGACTAGGAGAATGGGATATAGACAAGGCACATTCTCTAGTAACAGTCTCTAAGAGAATGTGATACAGACAAGGCAAGCATTTAAGTAATAGTCTTTAGGAGAATGTGATACAGACAAGGCAAATTCTCTAGTAACAGACTCAAGGAGAAAATTGGCGTATGATGGAGAATTATTGATCTTTAACAATTTCTAATGGAAAAAAAAAAAAACACCTTTTAAACTAACAATATTTTACATAAACTGAAAGAACAGAAAAAAATCAGCACTGGTGGAGTAAAATGAAATGTATGGGATTTGAAATGTCTCAACCGCTGCATGTTACAGGTAAAAGAAATGACTGTGAAAAGTAAAGGAGCAACTGCATGACCCACTGTAGAAACTGATTAAATGGGGAATAATGTCAATAGCTTCAAACAGTATTTAATTGCAACCCATATATCTAAAGCAGCCGTGAAACCTGCTGGATACTGCCACAGAAAAGCACTATGTAGTTGTCCATCGTTATACTGTAAAAATATTTAAGGCTTCACTGAGCTGTGAGATATGTGCTATTAGCAGCTATATTTCAGTGTTAGATACCAGCATCCCTTTCTCTTCATCTTGCTGTGCTGAATTAGAGCTTGCTCCATGGGTTTGATGTCTCTCTCAGCTGCACTAAAGCACATTAATACTGGCAGTGTTTGGGAGAGAATTGTTCTGGAGCAGCAGTGTGAGAAGGAGGAGGGGATGGAGAGCAGGTTTTAAACATCTCATGGGAATATGAAGCCAGAGTTCTTTGCAAGAGTTCCAAGGTCATCAATGTGCTCAGCCTAAGAAAGATTCACCTTTAATCTGTCCATACTTCTCTCTCCTTGCAGAGACTCCTGCTCTAGGCAGAGGCATGGAGAGGATTGGGTTGTCAGGGTCTGATAGGAAGGACATAAATCAGCAGTGTGCAAGAGGCAGATGCATAGGGATGTGAGAGAAAGCTGTAGATTCTTTAACTGCATAGTGTCTATGCACAAATACATCTCAAATGAATCCATAGGTGCATAGGTTGGACTGGTTGCAAGTTGCCTGCTTGATGTGTTCTTCACAATATATTTACTCTTATCTCCACTTATGTTATTTCTTCTTCTATTCTTTTACCACTGCATCCTCTCTCTCTCTCCCTATGATCACTTCATACCTTTTGTCCTGTTCTGCCCACGTGCAGGTCTTTTCTTCCCCTTTACTCTATGTTAATCTCCCCTCTTAAGCTGGCCATAGATGCAAAGATCCGATCGTACGAATCATCGTACGATCGGACTTTCCCATCTCCCGACCCGCCACTAACCATTCAGATCAAAGTCTTACCAGTCAGATTAGTTAAAGAACAGATCAGCAATGTTCTGCCCCTGACAGCAATCGTACGATATCTATGTCCAACCAAAGCTAGTGACAGTCTCCCACTGAAAATCATACGATCGGCAATACACGCAGAGATATTATCGGCAGCCGACAGAAATTTTGTAACCTGTCCGATCGACCAAACGACCGATCTCCGCCGGACGAAAAATGTCGGGACTCTCCACACACGTTCCGAAAATCGTACGAATCCTCGATTCGTACGATCAGATCTTTGCGTCTATGGCCAGCTTTAGATGTTTTATTTCACCTTCCATGCATTTCCATGCATTTCTAATATTCTGAAGGTTAGGATGACCATGGTATTTGCGTGAACAGGAGGACTAACTGGCACCTTCTGGAGTTTACATGTTGAGCTATTTTTAACCTGCATAGAGATAATAAGGCTAATTGATCCTTTCTAGTTAGCCTTTACCAGTGATCCCCAACCAGTCGCTCGTAAGCAACATGTTGCTCACCAATACATTGGATGTTGCGCCCAGTGGCCTTAAAGCAGGTGCTTAATGTTTAATTCCTGGCTTTAGGTCAAGCCTTAGTTGCATAAAAACCATGTTTACTGCCAAACAGAGCCTCCTTTAAGATGCCAGTCCATAAAGGGGCTACCAATAGCCAATCACAGTCCATATTTGGCACCCCCAGGAACTTTTTGCATGCCTGTGCTACTCTCCAGCTTTTTTTATATTTGAATGTGGCTCATGGGTAATTAAAGGTTGGGGATCCCTAAATTAGACTGGTAGGCAGACCTTCAATAACGCTGAATAACTATATTCAAATTCCTTTTTGGGAGGACCTTGAGTTATTAGTTATAATTAATGTTGCTCAGGGTCCTCTGATTGAAAGCACAGATATAGTAGGCTCATGGTTAATCCCTAAAATTTAAGGTTCAGTCTGCATACACTATTAGTTACCCATGATAAGAAGCTCTGTAAGTATCATGTAAATAAGTAGTATAAACTGGCTTTGTTTATAGATTTCTTCTCAGCTGTATCTCTGCTACTCAATTAAAATGACATAGTTTGAACCTCTGTCCTGTTTTCTTATGGTACGGGTGCCTATGCCATGTGACTTGGTGTAAATGTGTTTTGCCCTGGCATCTAGTTGTCACATGCCCTGCATTACCCCCTGTCCTTCATCTTCCTTCAGGTCTGGCAGCACTTTCTCGGCAGAGATGTACCCTCCATCAATATTTTCATGGCAGTGCCCACCATCTACAGCAAGCTTATTGCTTACTACGAGCAGCATTTTACCCATTCCAATGTGCGGGAGTTTGTGCGGGCAGCATGCCAGGAAAGAATCAGGTGCATTGTATTTGTTATATCCTCACAAAGAAAGGTGGCATGTTTGGGTGAGTTATGGGAGGTCAGTGAGAAATTAGCCATGAAGTTCTGCTTCCTGCAGTTCTACAAGATTAGATTTTAGGTAATACAAAACTTTCATGTATATAAGTGGTGCATTGGGGCTTCTGCAACTTAACTGCTGTATGCTAAACATGTTGTGTTTATCCAGATTAATGGTATCAGGCTCCTCTGCCCTCCCTGTGCCGGTTTTGGAACGTTGGCAAGCGATCACTGGGCATACCCTGCTAGAAAGATATGGCATGACTGAAATCGGGATGGCTTTGACTAATCCACTCCATGGACCGCGTGTGCCTGGTATATAAGGATGGTATTTAAATAATCATGAAGCACAATGTTCAGTGGGTACTTATGTGTTCTCTCTAGTGCATACCTTAGAATGTACTTCACATGTAATGTTTGGCTTAAAATGGATAATGAATGGGTACCCAAAGATCTTCCAATCTAATAAAACTGAGACAGAACCCACAAATAAATATTACATAGATTGCCCATATGTAGGTGCAAATTGATGCTAATTTACTGTCCCCTTTAACTAGTAATTAAATAAAAAAAAATTAAATTGGATATATAATAATATTATCTGTTACCTGTGAGGGTTTTTCTAAAAGTTTGGAGACAGCTTAGTTACTTTTTTTGTTGCATTCAGGGGCTACAATATTGTCACAAAAACACTTTTTTGGGAGCAGCCATCATGGAACAATATGAGTATAACCAAATACACTTATTGTTAACGGGGTTGTTTAACTTCAGACATGTTTTTCAGTTCAGTTGGTTTCTAATTGTTCACTAGAAATAAAGACTTTTTCCAATTATTTTCTATTTGTGACCATATATGAAATATTGAAGTGTAAAGTTTAATTTCTCACCTTCTAAAGCAGCTCTGAGAGGGGAGGGGGGTCGTCGACTCTTTAACTGTTCTAAATTGATACATTTAGTTGATACATTTGTTATCTTTAGCCCTGCTGAGCAGAATCCCTGAGTTTCATTAGTTTATTCATAGTTGATAATATTCACCACAGATACTTGTGAGAATGGATCAACTATATGTATCAATGAAATGTAGCAAATTGTAACAGTTTAGAATGCCTCTTGTAGAGTCCTGCAGCGTGCTGGGTACCTGCGGGTTACCCACAAAAACCTGCAGTACCCTGTGGGTTGCGGGTTGAAGTTCTGGGTGCGGGTATATACACGGGTTGGCAATTCTGCGGGTCTTTTCAATAGTGATTTTTACTCCTTTTTTCTGATCACGTCTTGTTCCGATGATGTGATTTCCGGTTTACAATGACAGCACTTCCTGTTTTCTCCTTTTTTTCTGATCACGCCTACTTCCGATGATTTCACTTCCGGTTTACAATGACAGCACTTCCGGTTTTCTCATTTTTTTTCTGATCACGCCTACTTCCGATGATCTCACATCCGGTTTACAATGACAGCACTTCCTGATTCTTGATGGTCAGCGGGTCCGGGTTGCGGATAAAGTACTTGCGGGTCAGGTAGCGGGTCCAGGTGGGTAAGAATGCGGGTCCGGGTTGTGGGTACGGGTCGGGTAAGGGTTCCCGCGCATGACTCTAGCTTCTGGACCATTGAGCTGCCAGACTGAAACACTAGAGACAGGAACATTAACCTTTAAAATTACATTTTGTGAGAACAGTAATACATAAAAGATGGAAAGCAATTGAAAAAAGATTGGAGAACAATCTGAAAACAACTGACCCGAAAAAAAATGTGTTTAGAAGGTGAACAAACCCCTTTAATAAATGCAGAATGGACATGAAATTGAGTTGTCACTGTGGAAATGCTGAGCTGGCAATCTCCTTTCCTGTCCATAGGCTAGCAGTCTATTGGATGTAGTTTAGTGCAATGTTAGCTGCTGCCTGGCTCCCAAGTGCTGCCCCTGTTCTTTTTTGTGTATCTTATCCCACACCAGAGCAGGGTGTATCAGAGTTTGCTACAAACAGAAATTTGATTGCCCATATGTCGGTCACTATGCAGAGGTGAGATGGAGCTGAAACAGGTTTTCTTTTACTAATTTCACTTTTGATATTAATTTGTTTTCATATTTGTGTTTTTGTTTTCCTTTCCTGTTCTGCGTAGAATATTTTATAGCTGATAATATTTTCATTAGTGGGCCTTAATACACACCAGGGTAAATATTTACTCATATCAGGCTAGCATCACCATTCCTCTTTAAATGGATTTTCATATACAGACTGTTGAGGGTCTTAGGTGCAGCATATTCACATTTACAAGTCTCCAGCACCAGAATACTGTAGAGGGGCGACTGACAATTATGGTCCTCTAGAGATTTTGCCCCTGCTGAAGGATTTGCTGAATACCTGCAGTGACTGACAAGTGTTTTTTTTGTAGTGCCCCCATTTGGGTTTCTGTTAGCGTCCTTCATCTGTCCTTCTATCAGTCTCTTTTCTCTGTGTCCCTTTTAAGACTGGATTTGGGCATGTACCATTTTAAATGTATATATGCAAGCTTAGAGCAGTACAGCCAGATTGTCCCTATCAGCTCACAATCTGTTAGAGGGAGTGACGCAGTAAGTAAAAGCACAAACACTGCGCAGCAATGACATTAAGCCTTTTTTATTTTCACTGGCAGCGTTTTGGGGCTTTAAACAAATGACTTTATTTTCTCTGTTGCAGTACAACTAGAACTGAGAAAATATTAGTGAAAAGGCTAATGTTTGTCTCTGTGCTGTTATTTAGACTGAATGCAGACCCTTTAAACTCTGAAGGGGTTAATGATGTTGCCTTATCTGAGTTTCTCTCTCTCTACTCTTCATGCACAAAGCTATGAATTATTCATGGGCAGATCACGCCTCGCCGGGTCTAATCAGCGCTTTAATTGGAGGTTTAGATCACAGTTGGCTAATAGCTGCTCCAGCAGGGACCTGGCGCATTGTGACAGGAGGGTCGCAGTGTGTCATATCACTGGCCTGTCTCAATCCTCCCAGGGCCCCTCTGTACACAGCAGCTTGTGGACCCCCCAAAGCCTGGCGCATGCATCGCATTTCCAATTACACAGCTCTGCATTCACAAACGGGGGGCTGTGTGCTTTCAAGGCAAATCTGTGTTCTGTATATGAGTTATATGTGTTTGTCCTTTATATAATGGGCTTACATGGGTGTATCCTCTGTACAGAGAGTAAGCCCGCTCTGCTTTATCGATGGCTTGCGGTATAACCTGTGCAATAAAAATATGTTATCCTTGTGTATGGCTCCAGCAGTTTGCCCAGAGTATTCTTTTATAAAGCATAGTATATTAGCTGTGAATGGGCTCTAGAATTCATTAGGTGAGCATCTCTGTTCAGTCGTTTGAGTGATCTTTATAATTGATTTTATTTTATCTGGTCTTTTGATTATGGTTTGAGGCTTGTGTGGTATTGAATATATGGGTTGGATGTATATTATACAAACGTTGATGAGTTTTGTAGCTAGGTTCGGTATACAGAATAATTTTGCAGAGTTCGTGAGTATCATTTGCATGTATTGGGCCTTATTTGGGTAGAGCTGGCACAGTACTAAGTGCAAGAAAAGTGCAAATTTGCTAGTGTCTTATCACTTTTGCATCTAGTGTCAATTGTGACTGAAAGACAAGTCAAAGATAACAGCACTATAAATGCAAAGGAAAACTTCTATTTTACTTCTGCTAACAGTCATGTGTTAAATCCAGTGTTTCCAGCACCTTAATTTATTTTGTTTTGCACCAATCTTTTGTAAATGGGGGACATGTAAGAGCACACCCAAACCCCACCTGCATAACAGTCATAATGATGTGCATGCAACTTCCAGACAGGTGCAAGATTAGCATCTATATTAATTTAGCCTAACAGCAGGCACAACGTTTTGCAGTAGATGCCTATAAAGTAGAATTCAGGAAAATGCTGCATTGTGGAAGGTGACCTTGCAGATTTTTACAGATTTTTCTGATCGTACTTCTAAGATGCAACTGTATATGAATACCAGAAAGTTTCAAGATTGAACTGGAGATGCAATAAATCATGTTATGCAATTGGGCTGTCATGCCTTTCTCCACTGCAGTTGCTGTCTGGTGGTGTGCAAAAGTGACGCTCTAAAGGGGTTGTTCACCTTTAAACTAACTTTTAGTACGATGTAGAGAGTGATATTCTAAGGGTAAAGCTCCCCATAGACCCAACGATTCTTCTTGCCGAACGACCGATTTTAGGGAAGCCCGACCAATCCTTCGAAATTATCGTGCGGTTAGTGGGATTCGAACGATCGTACAGCTTACGATTTTTCGGCCGACATCTGTCAGGAAATTGATCAGCCAGGTCAAAAAATCTTTGTCGGTCCCAGTGCAATCTCTCTATGTTTGCAGGGCCAAACAGGCAGCTCCCCTTTGTTTTCCTGGCAAATTGGTCTTTTTAGTTGATGGTAAATTCGTACGATCGTTCTGAGAAGATCGTGGTCTCACGATCAGGATCTGATCTTTTAAAAATCTCAACATCTATGGCCAGCTTAAGGCCACACTGGGCGTTTTGGGGAGATATGGTTGCCTTGCGACTAATCGCCTCGCCCCAATCTCCCCAAACGCCTTCCTTTCGGGGCGACTTTGGATAATGAATCGATGCGTGTGATTAGCGTCGCCATTTTTTCATTTTAGCCGGCGCAGAGTGAGGGAAGGCGTTTGGGGAGATTGGTCGCCGCAAAGACGAAGCGATTAGTCGCCAGGCGACCAAATCTCCCCAAAATGCCCAGTGTGGCCTTACCCTAAGACTTTGCAATAGGTTTTCATTTTTTATTATTTGTGTTTTTTGAGTTATTTAGCTTTTTAGTCAGCAGCTCTCTAGTTTGCAATTTCAGCAAGAAAAGAGGCCCTGAATAGAAAGACAATTAACAAAAAGTAGCAATAACAATACAGAGCATTTGTTATTTAGACGGGGTCAGTGACCCCCGATTGAAATCTGAAAAGAGTCAGAAGCACATTATTAAAAAAAAAACTATAAAAAATGAACAATGAAGACCAATATAAAAGTTGCTAGGAATTGACCATTCTATAACATATTAAAAGTTAACTTAAAGGTGAACTACACCTTTATTAACAATTATTAGATCAGGAGAAAATGTCTCCATGTGCTACTGCTCCTTTCATTATTGGTACATTGTTCAGTGTTAAGTTACATCTGTTTACTTGCTTTTGTGCCTGTTATTCTATGTGTGTCTTGAGATGATTGCTTTCTATCTGAGTTTGTCTCCTGAAGATGAAGTGGGATGTTTGTGCGCTGCCTAATTTTGGCGGTGTCTGAATTCTTCACAGGACCTTCAGCTTCTTCAGAGGTCTTCAGACCTCTGAAAAAGCTGACCTCAGCAAAATGCATCAGGTGTGACATCACGCTTGGTCTCAGAAGTGAATGGATGTACAGGGGGGACACACGGGAGAAAAATGTGTGCATAGACTTTCTATGGTTCAAGACTCACATAGATTAGTGCTGCAACACTTTGGTGTCTGTACTGATCTGCATATTGCACAAGGTTCTGTTATCTGTTTTTTTTCATAGCCTGTTGCGCTGATCTATTGTGTATCTTGATTTGGTGATTCAGTGGAGGAACTGTGAAAAAGATCGGCAAAGGAAAAAAATACTTTTCCTTTAATCCTGAAAATTTTGTTTGTTTTTGCAATTTTAACTCTGTTATATGAGATACCTGAAATAGGGTCTGCTGTCTTAACGTCTGTTAATGTTCTGCATGTCTGTGGTGGGTGCAATGAGTATGATGCCCATTCCTTCCAGCATTCTAGTGCCAGTGCTGAATTTGAACCAGATCTTTCAGTAAGCATCAACCAGGTATTATATGTGCAACTACTAGTTACATTTATTATTATAATTATTATTTACCAGTGACGTAGTGTGATTTCAAGCTCTCTGAACAGCACTGACAGCAACTATAAGTGATGTGTATTCATTTGCAGTAAACATGACTGTTCTACATCAGAGTTAATCATCCTTAGGTAGAACCATCTTTGGTTGCAAATACTGTGAATCTGTTATATTAAGTACATCAAGAGTTCTTGTATATTGCATACCTACAGTGAATAAAGTTGGAGGCCGTGTCATGCTTTTGGGCTGCTTTCATCATAAGGACCTAGGCATCTTTTTAGATACTGAAAATTCCTTGTGCTATAATCTGAATCTTGGAAACGTAATATTTCCAGAGGAAAATAAAACTCAATTAGGAGGCCAAAGTAACATAAAAATAGCTCAAGAACAAAAAAGTGAATGTCCAAAAATGGTCCTTTGTAAAGCTTTTAATCTAGCTGAGAACCTGTTAAATAATTAAGAAATGGTAAGGTGCACAAGCATCAGCCAACTAACCTGAACAATATGGAGAAATACTGTCTTGGCCAAAATCAAGTCAAGTATGTGCACAGCTAGTGTATACCCTAAAATACTCTCAGCTGTAATGCTGCCACCTATGATTCTCAAGCATTTATTCAAGGGGTTGAATATTTATGCAACAAAAGTCAACTTTTTTCATGTAAGTAACTTTTGTCTCACAATTAAAAATGTTTAAATAGAATGGTAATATAAGGCAAATGAAGTGTGATATAGTTTTGATTTAGATACAGACGAGTGAATGAATTGTTAACAAGGCTTTATTTTTTCTTTGCTAGGTGCGGTTGGGGCTCCCCTGCCAGGTGTGGAAGTACGTACTGTCACCCAGAACCCACGGAAAGAGGGCACCTCCTACACTATCCATGCTCAGGGAGATTCTACAGGTACAATGGTATGAACTGCTTTTGTCTGGCACAAGAGAAAAAATAAAGGCCAATGCCTATTTTTTATTTCAGCATATGAAGTTTTGGGTATAACTGACTTGCTTCCCAAAGGATTGGCACCTGGAAGATGTCAATGAACATCAAATTCTTTGAAGGAATAATGGTTATTTTAATAAATGTCTGATGAGGATGTCCTCACCAGCAAATACTTGCCCTCCAGTAGCTATGTCTAACTAATGTATGCCATATTGAGTTTACTGCTATTCTTTATTCTACAAGATTTTCACTGTAAAATCATATAATTATTGCTAGAAGGAAAAGGCACCTGAGATTTCCTCAAATAAATCTGAACATTTTATTAAGCAAAACTCTTCTGGCATTTTGAAGCAGTTATTTAATAATGCATAAGAAATTTTAAAATCTAAGATGTCCACCTAGCAGGCAATAGTCCACACACGACAGCACCTGGCTCTCGTGCTTCAGCATTTTTTCTTGGCAAGAAAGTGGTTAAGACAGTTGATGCAGGAAGCCATCCGTATTACAAACAGACCGAGGATTTGCTCTTTGTTTTGTGTTATTGTTTTCTTTTCCCCTCTTAGTGCTGCCAACTGGCACCAGCCTGTGCCAAGATTCCCAACTGGCAGATGCCGTGCACAGCAGATGTTTTCCTAAAGATTTGGGCGCGTTATACAAGTTGAAGTAATAGCGTGAGGTCAACACCATCTGCGCCAAAGGGGATTGGTTATTGAATGTCATGTAAAGGGTTAACGCCAGGTTTTTTTCTCCAGGTATCAGTTGGTTTGGAGAATAGAGAAGGGGAGCTTCAGGTTCGGGGGCCTGCAGTGTTCAAAGAATATTGGAACAAACCGCTCGATACCCAGGAAGCTTTCACCTCAGATGGCTGGTTTAAAACAGGTAAGGAAAATACCAGACTCTGCTGGAAAACGAGATGGTAATTTAACATACTGCTGTGTATGTTTCTGCATAAGCCTCTCTGGGTGCGCTCCCATGCAACATATGCAGACTAACAAGGAAGGTAAATTTGCTCTATATCAAACCAGGAGATCCAGTGTTGTGGATAAGTGGCCCATCCAGCCTTAAAGGAGAAAGAAAGTTACTGAAGCAGTTTATTGCCAATAGATTAGCCACAATAGGCCAAGCTATAACACTATATTTATTCTGCCCGAAGGCTGCGCTAGGATTGGAGGACCTAGGAGGAAGCAGCAAGTCCAACACAGTTCAAGGTATCCAAAGGGGTTGAAGAATGTTCAATTCAGGCAGCAAGGTTCTTAGTCAATATAACAGGCAGAGGTCAAACACAGGAATCAAGATTAATATCAGAAGTCACACCCAGAAGTCACACAATAAGTAGAACCTATAATTGGTCATGGTCTGTAATGTTCTGGGTTCTTATATAGGCTGATTTTCACGCCAAACGAGCGTGATGACGTCATGCGTCACGTGCTGACGTTGTGTGTTTTGACGCACTTGTGTCATGACGTTGCACATGTTTTGATGCATTGGCATCAGAACAAGCCGCGTTGGAGGACTGGGCGCTGCCATCTTGCCCATGGCGTCGGCTGTAATCGGCAGATTCACTTATAGCTCTTGGCTCAGATTACAGCAGGGAGGGGGAGAGAGGAGCAAATTGAGCATGCTCAAGCCCTAGCCCTAAAAACAGTAAGTCTGATACAGAAGCCCATGTGTACACAATAATAGGAACAAAATCATCGGCAGATTCACTTATAGCTCTTGGCTCAGATTACAGCAGGGAGGGGGAGAGAGGAGCAAATTGAGCATGCTCAAGCCCTAGCCCTAAAAACAGTAAGTCTGATACAGAAGCCCATGTGTACACAATAATAGGAACAAAATCATTGTTTCTTTTGACTTAGGACTCAAAGAAGCATTACTTTGAGGGTTTACTGGTGTATTTATATAGACATTTCTTTACTTAATTTTAGCCTTTCCTTCTGCTTTTATAGCCATTTCGAGTCAGAATTGGAGATGAGTAATTTGGTTACTGCTAAGACAATACTTTCATATAACAATGACAACATTGCTATGGTTTAAGGGGTCTTGGACAAATGTTGGTGGAGTCTAACACCAAGAAACCTGAAAATCATTTGCCTTATAATATGCCGTTCGACGACAGTGAAAGGATGTTGGGTACAACCTGGCTAGACAAAACATAGCTGCAGAAAACAATTACTTGAATCTGCTGTGTCAGTTTCATATTTGTTTGAAAAATAATTCTCCTGTCTCTACATTGCCTGCAGTTTTTGGTCGTACACCTATATTGTCTCTCTGTTTCCATATGGATATATACGCATTCTTGATTTTCTTCCAAATTTGGCACATGCTGGGCCTCAAAGGGACTACAAATTATTGTTTTTACAAATCTGCAGTTTTTCCTCTACAGTGCCCTGCAGTCTGAATTTGTGGCGGCCCTATATGCAGTAGCTACAGTCAAATTGAGGTTCTATAACACTGGCAAATGTGTACTTCTAGTTAGTAACATACAGAAGCCAACCAGCAGCTAGCGATTACTAGTCTAGGCAGTTAGCCTAAGAAAGCAAACATCCATTCTGGGAAAATATCTGCCCAGGTTTCAATCTAAAATCCAGCTAATGTTGAACTACAGGTGGGAGTAGGTTAACAAGGCCTCAGGCTGAATTCCTGATGTTAATTATGTACAATAATGTCACCATTAAAAGGGAACTATTGCTGAAATGAAAATTGAATTGATACTGAAGTAAGAAACTTCAATTAAAAATTCTGAATTGTTTCAGAAGTTTATATTCACTATTCCTCTCTCAGTGTCTGATTCTCTTCATTCTTTCTTCATGCAGCAGTTGGGTGTCAGATGAATGATCCAATATATCTTACAGGGGAGGCTTCCTTTCCTATTAGATTTTGTTTGTACTGGAATCAGTTATTTGAGTGAGCCCTAACAAAACAACTGCCTTTTGCACAAATCCTGCATGTAGAGAGACAGGATTGCTGGTGAGCCCCCCTATAAAATATATTTGATCATTCATCTGACACCCAAAACAAACTTGATTATTTCGGAAACTGTACAGAATATTTAATTGATTTTATGTAGAAAAGTTTCTTATTTCAGTATGCTGAAGCTAGTATTATATTTTCATTTTCACAATAGTTCCTCTTTAGATAAATAAATGAAAGTTAGTTGTATTAGTTGGAATTGCTAAGGGCATTTTCTAGTCTGGGAACAAAACAAAAGCTGTCTTTGCTCTTTCTCACCTTGCCTTTTTGTGTATCTACATCCATTAGCAAGAGACTCCAGTAGCCAATGGTTCTGCTGCAGCAGTCATCTGTGTGGGTTCCCTGTTCCTTCTGCCCTTCTGTGTCCCCCTTACACTCAGTAAGCAGATTCCAGCACTGTATCAATCTTGTTTAATAGACTGGAAGGGTTATTGGCGGATGGCAGGTCTCAGGGAGCAGGGCGTGAAATGGATGACTTGGCTTCCCCTGCCGGCCGTGCTGATGTACAATGAAATATTTATGATTTATTTCAGATAAACTGAAACAAAGAGTGTGATGTATGCGAACAGATGGAGGATTATTGATGCAGTTCCATGTGTGAAGGGAGGGGAAGAGATGGGGGATAACGCACACACACTTAAAGAAGAATTTTAGGTCCTGTTGAAAGGATATATTTGGAAGTCACAGTCCTAAATTGTTTCTTAAAAATGGAGAAATCTAACTGGGCAGAATATATATACAACATGTACACAGTCAACATAGTGTTGTTTTGCACCTGCTTACTCTATAGTGATTAATGATTAGGCCACTAAACCATTTATAATGCAATATTCCTTAGTGACACAGCTAAGTTGAAAGTTTAGCCCATCTCCCAAATGGCAAAGAGCCGCAGGCAGCTTTCTGTCGGCTAATGTGGTGGCAATGCAGGTCCCTGATTATCGCCTTATTTTTATCAATAAAGATTGATGTAGATTCACTAGAAATATATATACGGTATTCATTTTCTGCACTGTGCAAGTAAAATGCAAATTATAACAGTGGCTTCAAAACTATCGCATGGGTAGGTCAAGGTTTTGCTGCTGGTTACATCTTGTAATAGGATGGCTCTTTATGACTGCACACCTGTCATATTCATCAGTGTAGTCTTAAAACTTTGAGTGTGATTAAATGGGAACTATTGTGAAAATTAAAATGTAATAGAAGCTTCGGCATACTGAAATAAGAAACTTTCTAAATACAATTAATTGAATATTCTGCATTGTTTCTGAAATAATCAAGTTTATATTCACTATCCCTCTCGGCATCTATTTCTCTTTATTCTGTCTTCATTCAGGAGTTGGGTGTCAGATAGTCATTGACAGTTAGATCCAATATATCTAATGTGGGGGACTTCCTTTCCTGGCAGATGAATTAGAGCTCATTCAAATAACTGATTCCAGTACAAACAAAATCTAACAAAACAACTCCCTTTTGCACAAATTCTGCATGTAGAGAGACATGATTTCTGGTGAGCTGTAATACATCTTTTAGGCAAAAGGAGCTCCCCTGTAAGATACATTGGATCTAACTGTGAATGAAAATCACCCAACTGCTGCATGAAGATAGAATGAAGAGAAACAGATGCTGAGAGAGGAATAGTGAAGATTAATGTCATTGTTTCATAAACGGTACAGAATTTTAAACTGAAAAAAAAGTTTCTTATTTCAGTATGCTTAAGCTTATATTCAATTTTTATTTTCATGATAGTTCCCCTTTAAAATCTGGTGAGGAATCACCTTGGCTCAACATGTTCATTCTCTGGGGCTGTGTAGGCAGCACAATTCTCATAAAATGTGGCTAACCGTGTTTATTACAAAACAACAGGGCTTTTTGGATGAATTCTATCCTATTCTGTGTTATGCAGTTCCTATTTTTCAGTATTCTCATAATTAGCCTAAATTTTTAGCTGCATTTCCAAATGCCTCCTTTCCTCTCCACCACAATTCTTGCTCTCATTTTTGGACTGTTTAGAGGTGCCAGCTCTGAGTTTGCCCCTTTTAATACTTTCCTTTGCTCCTTGTTGGGCCAACATGCAGTACATGTAAACAGTTCTAATTAAGTAAGCACCTTGATCCTCCATTCAAACCTATGTTCTTAACACTCGTTTTGTGTTATTTGCCCTTGGAAATGTTAACAGATGCTCTGCCTCTTTGGTAACAACAAAAAGTGCATTGGGTAACATTGGTTAACATTGGTTAAAAAGAATGCAGGTATGACGGATTCACTCCGATTTTATTGCCATGCCCTCTTAGTGAATGATCTTATAATACTATTAAAGTCCAGAAAAAAGAAATGTCACTTTCAGTTGGTAGACAGATCATGGCATTGTGTGCAGATGTGCTGAATATCAGAGAAAAACATGGTTAATTGATAATTCAGCATTTAGTTTTTTGAACCAGAAAAACAGTAACTGCAATTGTTTATATAGCGAGGTCTTTTATTTGCACAGGATTATAGCCCATATAGCAAATGCTGTTTGGTTCAATAACCTGCACCTTCTTGAGCAGAAAACTGCTTTGCATTGCCAAATACAGCTGCTGGAGCTGCTGCCTGAGACTTGGCAGATCATGAAGATTGCTTATGAAAACAGATGAGAAGTCGTCTCCTAATTCATCCTGAACCTTCCCTGAGGAGTACTGTCGTGTTTATTACCTGAGAGACTGCATTCTAGGGTCAGGCATGAATTAGCTGAAGCAGTAGCAGTACATCTTACAAGTGATGATGGATAGCTGTGCTTCATGTAGCAAATGACAGATCACTGTTAAATAAACAGCTATGCACTTTACTAAGGAGGTCAGTGTGTATTACAGTTAAAGAGATACCTATGCACTATACTAAATTATTATAGGCAAGACTATGCTCCTTACTAACTGTAACATACTGTAGATGTTACACTTAAATACACCTTTGCCTCTAGAGAGAGAGAGAGAGAGAGCTGAATGTATCATGATTAAATAATACCAGTGCTCATTTTCGGAGTAAAAGCGGTTGTTACTGTTACAGAGATATCCCAGACCCACTCTGAATAAAAGATAGAGAAACCAGCTGGGGCAACTGTGGTGACCGTGTTACTTGCATTTAGGGTCCTACAGAAGGTTTGATACCTGTGGGTGCCTGAAATAAATACTGGGGCTCTGGGCTGATCGCAAATCATGTATTATTTTATTATGAATTATTGGATTATTACAGTATCATTTATTAATTTATTTGTTTGACTAATTGTTCATTTCACCCTGCATTTCAAAGGTCATGATTCTATCATTTCTTGTCAATCATGATGTCACTTCAGAGTCAAGTAGCAGGCAATGTTAGACTTTGTCCTGGTGACCTTGATTAGACTCTCTAGTCATTACTTTGCATTGTCCTAATTAATGTAGCCCCCAGGGAGTGTCAGTAGATGAGTTACATCACAGCTAGGCTTAATGCCTCTGGTAGAACCATACATTGTGCTAACTACTATACAATATCCAGTGGTGGCCTATGGACAGCAGAGAAGACTGGATGCTCTACATGCCCCCATGAGTATTGCTGGGGTAACATTGACAGCAACATTCAGTAGTCAGTAGGGACAAATCTGAAACTAAAGTCACATTCTATCTCCTGTCTGATATGAGTACAATCAAAGCAAATCAGCAGCTCTGTTTATAAACAAAACCATTCCCAGCTGCAGCCTTTTAGGCTGTGAGATAAGGAGCAGCTTCTCAGTGGACTGCTGATTTGCTGATAGAATGCAGCTTTAGTTTCAATTTCAGATTTTGCCCTCTTTATTGCAATAAATAATAATAAATAATAAAAACAATAGTCGTAAATCATGTTCAGCAAAAGTTGTATTCATTGCACTTATACTAAATGGGGGGGGGACTACCCCTTTAATATGCACTGAGAAGAAAAATTGCATAATACACAGCATAAAGTAAAGTCAGGTTATGCACAAAGTGAAATACGTTTCCCCTGGTATACACAAAATAGATATGATTGTCTTGTTTATACAAATATTAAGGACAGTTGCCCTGCTTTAGAGATATTGTAGATATTGCATTCTATATAACATGGAACTTACTGCTCAGAGTTAGACAAGATAATTTGATATACAAAACTATAACACAATCAGTTGGGTGGTAGTGAAAAAAATAGAGAATAAGTTAATGCACCCACAAGTTACAAGAAACTGTATTAAACAAAATTAACAATTAAGAATCCATGAGATGGAATACAGGGTAACCCCCGGATCCACTCAATGGTTCACAAGGTAACCAGTTCAGGTGCTACAGTCAATTAGTCAATTAAAACTTAACGTTTATTTATGTTACAATTCAAAAAACCACACTGACGAATACGAACAAACAAATCTCTGAGACCAAAGTAAGAACGCTACAGAGATGCAGGGCTGTGCCCTTAAAAAACATATACGGTAGGTGGGACGGCGTAAAGTAAGGGTAATTTGCTGCAGTCTACATTGCCACCACAATGGCGTGCGTCCAAAATGAAGGAGTATCTGATTAGCTCCCCTCTAATGTTGGTCAGGTCATCTGCTATGGATTCATAGTTGATCCATTTGTATCAAATAGGTTAAAATACGACCGTACAAGTGCCTGCACCAGACCACTGCTACCCGCACCTCCCTTCCGTTCAATTGTTCCCCAAAGTTTCTACCTGGCTACGTAGGGAGCGAGTAGGAGCTGGTCTCCCACCGTCCACCTATGCACACCCGACGCGTTTCACCGGAGACCCCGGCTTCTTTGGGGGCATGAGTGATTTGCGCTTGTTCTCTGTGCGGTATAAATAGGCTTCCAAGCCGTTAGCTGTTATGTGCGTACTTCCGTATACGTCATTGTAATCATGTGACGAGTATGCGCCAATCCGGAAAGTATTCAGTATCGTATGGGGATTCACACTGCGCATACGTGATTCGCTTCGCTGCGCTGGGTAGTGCTCTGTAGTGTCAAAATTTTGACACAATAGGGCAGTGTTTACTTCCTCAACTGTATCCAGTCGGTAGCATCTCAAAGTTTTGTAAGGCCACATATTAATAAAGGAAACTTAGAACGTGTATGGCTAGAATTTCCACTTATGAGGATGAGGATAAGAGCTTATAACTTATCCAAATATCTTGGAGCCCTATCTAATAAAAATTATTTTGGATTTGCACAATGTGTTCAAATGAAATTAGTTAAGGAGGAATTTAAAGAGTCAAAGAGGGCTGAATGTAAACCCTTCATTTAGGCCCACTGGTGTTTTGCTATTGAGCCAATATATCCATTCCGCTTCCCGTTGTAGTAATTTTCTGTCAATGTCACCTATTCTTGTGGTGAATGTAATGTGGTCAACTGCAATAAATTTCATCGTGCTGCAGTCACCTTTGTGGTAATTGTTGATATTGTTGGCAATAGAGTTATTTCTTTTATTTCTGACATCGCCTATGTGTTCCATGATACGTCTCCTGAATTCTCTCTTCATTTTACCTACGTATCTCTTGCCACATATACATTCCATGACGTATAGAACGCCAGTGGCCTTGCAGTTAATGAAATGGTTAATGGTGAATTCCTTGGTCTAGTCGACCAATGAAAATGGTTCTTTTAGAAACAAATGGATACGCCACACAGTTTCCACATCTGTGGCATCCCTTAACGTTGTGTGAGAGCCAGGTCTTTTTAGTAGAACTAGTATAATGGCTATGTATTAATCTGTCATGCAGATTATTACTACGTCTGTAGGTGATCAGTGGTTTTTCACCAATCACTTCTTGAAGTTCTGAGTCCTGTTTTAGGATGTGCCAATGTTTTTGGAGAATATTGGTAATTTCTTTGTGTTGTGAACTATAGTCACCTATGAGTCTGATCAGATGTCTGTCAGTGTTGGTAGATTTTTTGGATTCTATATGCTTCCTAGGAATCAGTAACTGGTTGCGATCACACTCAAGAGCCCTTTTATAGGCTTTTTTCAGACAATTGTGGCTGTAGGCCCTTTGTTTGAATCTATAATATAGTTTTTTGGCTTCACTTTTAAATTCAGGCAAGGTACTGCATAGTCTCCTAACACGGAGATACTGACCGGTGGATATCCCCTTAATTAAATTTTTGGGGTGTTGACTACCTGCATGTAACAGATTATTGGTTGCTGTTTGCTGTTATTTATATCTCGAAAGATACGAATATCTAGAAAGTTAACAGTGTCATGATTGATTTCAGAGGTCACTCGCAGGTTGATATCATTGATACTCAGTTTCTCAACAAATTCTTTGAACTTTAGTGTTGGTCCTGTCCAGAGTATCACTATATCATCAATATAGCGTAGCCATAGAGAGATATGTTGTGTGTATTCACTTAAGTCCTCACTGAAAACTAATACGCGTTCCCACCAACCCAAGTATAGATTTGCATATGTGGGCGCGCAGGTACTGCCCATTGCTGTGCCTTGAATTTGATGGTAGTATTTACCATTGAAGGTAAAATAATTGTGTTTCAGGATGAATTCCAGAACGAAAAGATTATGTTTACTAAACTGTTGGCCTCTTTGATTTAAAGTGTCTTTCACCGCTTTTAACCCAACCTCATGAATTATACTGGTGTATAGAGATTCGACGTCCAGACACGCCAAGTAGTGGTCATCCTGAAGGGTAATTCCTTCCAGGTGTCGGAGTGTGTCCATAGTGTCTTGCACAAATGAAGGTAGGCATGTGACAAAGTGTTGAAGGACTTTATCCACATAGATACTACAGGGCTCCGAGAGACTACCAATCCCTGATACTATGGGCCGTCCTGGGGGAGAGGTGGGATTTTTATGAATCTTTGGTATTGTGTAAAAGGTGGGGATGATAGGTTATTTGACCTGCATGAAATCCAACTCATCCTTATTTATAAGATGGGATTCCTTAGCACTTTGTAAGATTTGGAATAAGTCTGTTTGAAAGGTTTTGGTGGGGTCTCCTCTCAGTTGTACATAGCAAATAGTGTCGCTTAGTTGGCGCTGACAATCATGTACGTAAGCTAGTCTGTCTTGTATGACAATATTACCCCCTTTGTCGCTGGGTTTGATGATTATATCATCATTTTTTTCCAATTGTAGTAAGCCTTGTCGTTCTCTACAAGACATGTTCTGTCTATGATGAGGTGTGGATCTAAATGTGGTCTATAGAGATTTTAACTCTTGGGTGCAACCTTCTATGAATACTTCTACTTTATTGCAAATAGTATTAGATGGCGTAAATTTGCTTTTGGATTTAAGCGAGGTGAAGGGGCCATGTACTTCCTCTCTATAATTGTCATTGTCTTCCAATGACAATTTTAGTCAGGAGACGTATCATGGAACACGTAGGCGATGTCAGAAATAAAAGAAATACCTCTATTGCCAACCATATCAACGATTACCACAAAGGTGACTGCAGCACGATGAAATTTATTGCAGTTGACCACATTACATTCACCACAAGAATACGTGACATTGACAGAAAATTACTACAACGGGAAGCGGAATGGATATATTGGCTCAATAGCAAAACACCAGTGGGCCTAAATGAAGGGTTTACATTCAACCCCTTCCTTTGACTCTTTAAATTCCTCCTTAACTAATTTCATTTGAACACATTGTGAAAATCCAAAATAATTTTTATTAGATAGGGCTCCAAGATATTTGGATAAGTTATAAGCTCTTATCCTCATCCTCATAAGTGGCAATTCTAGCCCTACACGTTCTAAGTTTCCTTTATTAATATGTGGCCTTACAAAACTTTGAGATGCTACCGACTGGATACAGTTGAGGAAGTAAACACTGCCCTATTGTGTCAAAATTGACACTACAGAGCACTACCCAGCGCAGTGAAGCGAATCACGTATGCGCAGTGTGAATCCCCATACGATACTGAATACTTTCCGGATTGGCGCATACTCGTCACATGATTACAATGACGTATGCGGAAGTACGCAAACAACAGCTAATGGCTTGGAAGCCTATTTATACCGCACAGAGAACACGCGCAAATCACTTATGCCCCTGAAGAAGCCGGGGTCTCCGGTGAAACGCGTCTGGTGTGCATAGGTGGACGGTAGGAGACCAGCTCCTACTCGCTCCCTACAGTACGTAGCCAGGTAGAAACTTTGGGGAACAATTGAACAGAAGGGAGGTGCGGGTAGCAGTGGTCTGGTGCAGGCACTTGTACGGTCGTATTTTAACCTATTTGATACAAATGGATCAACTATGAATCCATAGCAGATGACCTGACCAACATTAGAGGGGAGCTAATTAGATACTCCTTCATTTTGGACGCACGCCATTGTGGTGGCAATGTAGACTGCAGCGCACTACCCTTACTTTACGCCGTCCCACCTATGTGGTTTTAATTAGTTTATATGTTTTTTAAGGGCACAGCCCTGCATCTCTGTAGCGTTCTTACTTTGGTCTCAGAGACTTGTTTGTTCGTATTCAGCAGTGTGGTTTTTTGAATTGTAACATAAATAAAAGTTAAGTTTTAATTGACTAATTGACTGTAGCACCTGAACTGGTTACCTTGTGAACCATTGAGTGGGGGTTACCCTGTATTCCATCTCATGGATTCTTAATTGTTCATTTTGTTTAATACAAAACTATAAAAACAACTGTCCTGCTAGTATCAGAGGTTGCCCTGCCTGTTCATGAGTATGAGCACTATTGCTCTCCATTTTGCACTATATATTATTGCCCAACAAAAATCCATGAAATACACTGACCTAAATATACGTAAAATAGACACAAACTGGCCTGCATATACAGGTATAGTTCAGTATATGCTGGATAATATGATTGCCATAAATATACCTAAAATAGACGACTACCAAACCTATACATGACATAAACATACAGTAATTGCCCCCTAAATACATGTAACAGACATGATTGGCCTGCATATGCATGAGACTGACATATGTGCCTTACATACCGTATAATTATGTTTCTTTCACCATTGCCTCAATATCAGAGATCAGTAGCAGCATGTCATGAGCAAAGAGAGCAACACCTTAGTGTTTATGTGACAATTGTATATGTGACATGTAATTGTATGTATTTCCCTAGGGGACACAGCTATGTATAAGGATGGCACATACTGGATACTAGGACGGACATCTGTGGACATTATTAAAAGTGGAGGATATAAGGTCAGCGCCTTAGAGGTAGAGCGCCATCTCCTGGGACATCCCAGCATTACTGGTATGAAATGACAAACGTACCTGAATACCTGTGTACACTAGAGACATAGTGATGCATTTTTTCTGGTTAGTAGTCCAGTCAACCCATAATGTCTTTAGTATCGGCTATAGGGATGCATGAAATACAGTATTTGGTCTGGTAATTGGCCAAATCATAGCAATTACAGGATTTTGATTTAGCCAAACAGAAGCACAGCAGGATTTTGATTTAACAGATCAGGATTCAAGTCATTAAAATCAGGGTACAGTACTGTATAATTGTACAAACCTGTATGCTGGTGGAATTTATTTTTGCTGCTAATGCACTTATGGGGGGATTTTGCACAACTGGGTTATGCAGTTAGGGTACAGATTCAGTTTAGTATCAGTCAGATCTTTTGGCAAGGATTTGCTGTTTGTGCATTCAGTGCATCCATAATTCGCATCATACAGCACCATTCACTGCAAGTATTAGGTGCTCTGATCTGAATGACTCAAGTCGGATTTTTGAATTAACGCATAAAATGACTAGTGGAATCTGAAGTTGTTCATGACATATTTGAAAGTTCTTGAAGAGCAGATAGTGCAACATTGCATTAACCCAGGGCTATGTATATACTTTAACAATTATTGTTTTAGATATTTTATTTGCAGAAATGTCATAGTACCCATGCACCCTAGATTCCATTGAATCTGATTGAACTTTAACCTCAGATGTAGCTGTCATTGGAGCTCCAGATGTGACATGGGGCCAGCGTGTAGCAGCAATTGTTAAACTGCGAGATGGACATGCATTGTCATTGCAAGAGCTAAAGGAATGGGCCAGGTAATTTGAAGCAGGCAAAGGCATCAAGTGTTTCTTATTAGTATCCCTAAAATATCTAGAACAAGGGTGTCCTACTTGTATTTTTCTATTTGTTTGCCCCCCCTCCCCATCCTAGGAAGGGATTTCTCATTGTAGCATATTGGTGGTTAATATACCCAAACAACTGCTCCCCATGTTAATATGCCACTGCTTTTTATAAAGATGTGAGAGAAAAGACACTGATGCATCAAATTGACTTTTCAGCCAATCCCTATGCTTATATTTGTCTGTTTCCTCCAAAGTAATGGGGTTGGTGCTTCATATCCTTAGGCTGCCTCTAACAAAGTATAAAACAGTGCCTACGTACAGTAGGCGACTAAATCAAGCTTATCTCCCTTATTTAGGGCAGTCATGGCCCCGTACTGCATTCCTGCTGAGCTCATCCGAGTGGAAGAAATTCCCCGAAACCAGATGGGAAAAATCAATAAAAAGCAGCTGCTGGTTCATTTCTATCCCCAGTAAGGGAGGACGGAGTGGAGCCAGAGCAGCCCCCTGCATATACAGGGAGCCCTTCTTGATAACATTGAGATGACCCACAATTACACCTACTTTTATCAACCTAGTAAATCATACATACTGTGCTGAAATCTTATTCTTTCTGTAATGTTGCTTCCACCAGGCCTTCAACAGTTGGCAAAACATCAAATCACTTGTGTATTTGTCTTGTAAGGCAATTATGGAAGAAAAAGAACACAAAGGAAACCAGCATTGCCTTTTGAACTCTTTCTCTAGCCTCTCTCTTTCTACCCTTAAGGAGACAAATTTATTACTGAAAAATCACCTGAAAAAATCTTTTTTTTTTTTTCTCACTCGTAATTTATTTTTCACTTGCAGTGTGCATTAACCTCTACACGCACTGATCAACCATAGTAGAGAAGCATATGTATAGTTCTCACACACCCAGGGGGACTTTAGTAGTAGTATACGATGGTCTATGTAATTCATTCACAAGAATATGGGTGATTTAGTAATGCTAGTAAATGCAGTTTTAAGCATCCTGTGTATAAATGATTTTGAGAATAGATGGAAGTTTAAAAATCTTGTGTTTATAAAGTTTGAATTATTGTGGCTATGTTATCTTTCAGCTCTCTCTTAAATTCTTGAAGGCCTAGGAAATGAACCTTGTAAAACCAAACAGTCTCTTTCCTCCCTTTTATTGAAACAGGTATTTTATAGCAGAATTTCTGTACAGCATAAAAACTCTGGACATGAAGAGTAACTCTGTCTACTGTGTAGCTTTTACTATCCCATTGCTCTGATATATTTTTTGGAGTACTCAACGCAATCCTTCATAAAACATTTTGGTCATTCTCTTACATGTAGTAGAATTCCTAATATCTACTATTTAGCTTTAAATACAGACAATACAAACAGATTAAATCAATTACAGAGCCACATAATGGGCAGCATCATACTGCAGCCATAGAGGCAGATATATTATATTCTGCTATTGTTGTATTGGTTCCTTGGATGAACAGAGAAGAATAATTTATGCATTATGTGTAAGAATTTACTGCAATTATAAGGTGAATGCTTGTGAAGGGTTAATACTTGTCCTGGTATCCTCCCTCTGTTCAGTGACACATCCATTGGACTGGGGTACCTGATCAATACAGAGCACGGCCTCATTCATAACTCTTTCTGTGACAGGTTGAGCCCAGTAGGGAATAAATAACAGGCCAGCCACTAATGATCCATCTCTGGACCAGACCAGGCGTATATAACAAGTGAGAGTTTGAGAAACAAGGAGGAGTGTCCAGTCATTAATACATTTCCAGAATCCGTTTGATAAATGAGACTTAAAATAGAAGTGTGTAGCTTTCCTCACTGCAGTTAACCTTGTGACCCACCTACAGAGACACTGACACTCAAATTGCACAGAACAAAATATACATAATCCACACACATAGGCTGAAAAAAAAAAATTCTCTTTTTAGAGCAGGACACATTTAGCTGTTTTATATCAAATTGTGTGTTGCAATCACGGATATTCTTAATTTAGCTAGCCAATTTTTCCATATCAAAGTGTAAGTAAATGGTAACAACCGCACTATAGGTTCTCATATATGGGTAGCGGTTTAGTAGCCTATGTATGACTGCTCAGTGATATAGATGTGTGTGGAACACACCTTGTGTGGTGGTGAGTGCTTACAGTTGTCCCCCAACTTGCCCTGGGGTCTATGTGATGCAATACAAAGTATACCACAGGACACTGAATAGTTATGAGAAATGTGCTTAGCTACTGTATATGCTCGAGTCCATATTTACATAATATAGTCATAGTAAGTTAGGTTGAGAAAAACACGTCCATCAAGTTCAACCTTTTAAGTCTATATTAACTTGCCTAACTGCTAGTTGATCCAGAGGAAGGCAAAACTCCATTTGAAGCCTCTCCAATTTGCCTCAGAGGGGAAAAAAATTCCTTCCCGACTCCAAGATGGCAATCGGACTAGTCCCTGGATCAACTTGTACTATGAGCTATCTCCCATAACCCTGTATTCCCTCACTTGCTAAAAAGCAATCCAACCCCTTCTTAAAGCTATCTAATGTATCAGCCTGTACAACTGATTCAGGGAGAGAATTCAACATCTTCACAGCTCACAATGTAAAAAAATCCTTTCCTAATATTTACAGAACCTCTTTTCTTCTAATCGGAATGAGTGACCTTTCGTCAGCTGGAAAGACCTACTGGTAAATAAAGCATCAGAGAGATTATTATGTGATCCCCTTATATATATATATATATATATATATATATATATATATACACATAGTTATCATATCACCCCTTAAGTGCCTCTTCTCCAGCGTGAACATCCCCAATTTGGCCAGTCTTTCCTTATAGTGCTCTATACAGTGGAAGAATGACCCCTTACTCCTGTGAATCAATGCCCCTTTTAATATAGCTGAAGACCTTGTTTGTCAGTCCAAAACAAATCCATGAGTAGGAATCCCTCGTGAAAAAGTCCATATGTATGGACCAATTTATGTCCAACTTTAATCAGTAGCAAATCCAACTGATCCATGTCAACAGCTCATCGTTGATACTTATAATCCACGTTTCTTTAACAAACCTGATTAGTCCATGACGCTAATGATACTCATAATCCACTTAGTGATTGATACATACAATTCACAATACCAGTGACACTCAGCCCAGTGCCTGTTATAGGCCTAGCTATGACTGGCTATCCTTTACAATGACAATCTATTTGGTGCTTGAGGAATTTAAAAACAAACATAAACAATAACCCTCACAGTGGATAACAATTTTCAAAGGTATTATAGTAACACAATACACTGGCATTTCCATCCAGAGAGAGGTGGAATTGGCAGATCATATATTGGTCTATTCATGCCGGCTGTGTTGCTCTGCATTTGCTTGCTTTGAGTGTTGTTTGTGTTGTGCAATGGATATTATCCAACTTTCTTTGCAATCCTATTTTTTCATTGAGGTTGTAACTAATCATGTGTCAATGCCAATGCACACAGGGCTGTACTGTAACTTTTGTGTTCCCTGTGTCCTATGTTTTGCTTTTTGCGTTCCATTAGTTTTTCCCTGTGTACCCAGTGCCATGGCCGTGCTGTGTTTGCAGCGCTCAGCAGACGGTAGAATGTGTGCCCGGGGGGTACTGGGCTTCCAAGTTGCTTTATGGCTGACATTATCTTTTATTGCCAGATAAAAATTCTAGGCTCGGCTGGTTTTATTGCCGCTATATGTGCAGCTCATCCTATCCTCACAGGATCCCTTCTCCTGACAGCACACAGTGTACGTCTGCTGCTTCTGCATGAGGGAGGGCCGTTACCACCCTTAGCATCCTTCATTCAGTGCCCATAACACCCTCCCTCTCTCCTATGATTTAAAAAGACTGGTCAGTGGTAATGCGAAAATATGTAGAAATATATTCAGACTCCCTGTATATACTTAGGGTGCAGTGCCAAGCTTGGGCTAGTCCCTTTTCTGAAAATGCATGACAAATCCAAATAAAGGCAAGTAGAATTACCTTCTGAGCTTGTACAGCAACAGCCAAGAATCCCAGACATCTGCACACATGTTCCTTCTATATATATATATATTTAGTTTAGGGGAATCACACCAGGATTTGAAACATAAATGCAGGCCACTCCATAATGCAGGAAAAACAATCCCTTTATTTTTGAACTCAAAAGAGCTTTTCCAGCAGCAGTACAAATGGGAACAGAAAAATAGGCTTGAATTCAACAACACCAGTCCAAATATAAAACATATATTCATATGTATGCATAACTCTTACATGTACAGTTCCAGCTTAACATGTTAGATATAAACTTGCAATTTCGTGTTGCCGATTCCAATAAAATATAACCATGTGCCAGTCGTATCTTTGCACCCTGCACCATGAGAAGCAGGTGGGAGCTTGCTGGCTCTGCCTTCTTTCCTTTAACTCAGGGTGATGTGCCCAGAGTAATGTTAATCCTTCAGCTGGTGTGGAGGACAGACAGAATATGTTTTGTGCTGCACTGAAGTGATGTGATGTGATGTGTCCATGCCCAACCAGAAAATGCCAGTGGCAGGCAACATCTGCTGAGCTACCCTATTCTGCTGGCTTGTAAAAAAAAAAAAAAGGTCAGGGAAGAGAAGGATGGCACAGGACAACACCTCTGGGCAGAGGATCCTCACTGATGCAAAGCACAGAATGTGTGCATGTGTGTTTGTGGGGTGGGGGTAGGATAATGAAACAGAAATTGGCTTAGCCCTCACCAAAATAATTAGAATCATGATGACATTCACCAAGGGCACAGAGAGGCGACAGGCAGATGGGCAGAGACAGTGACAGCAGTGATGACACTCAGAAGGGTTGAATGACAGTTGTAGTGACAGGTAGAGGGGCACAGTGACAGCTGCTGTGACAGGTAGGGGCATAATGACAGCTGTGAGGAAAGGACGGGACCATTTCAGAGCAGACCTGACTCTCACTCCATTAAAGAATATAAACGTATGTGTTCTAAAGTTACGTGTTCATATATGGCTTCAAAAGATGATGGGGTTTATGGGTCTTGTTGCAAAGATCCACAATGAATTCAGTTCCAGTAACCACACACCCAAAAGGGAATAGTTTATTGTCATGGTATTACAGTGGTGCTTGAAAGTGTGAACCCTAACATTTTCTATATTTTTATATGAAGATGACCTAAAACATTAGTCTTGTAACCTTTTCCAGCTTTATTGGCATCAAAAACTGTTTTTCTGAGGTCCTCGGACACCTCCTTTATTCAAGCCATGATACACATCCACAAATAGGTGTCCCAAAACAGGTTCTCTCACTGACACCTGATTGTCATCCTAAAACACCAGCCTCTGATTTCAACTTCAAACTATATGACAATCCTAACGGTTCACTTTGTTTTGCCACATGCGGAAATGTTATTGGATAATTAGTTTTTTCAATAAATACATGAACAATAATAAATGAGCAGGTTTTAATAGACTTAGGGGTATATTTACCAAAGAGTGAAGTTAGAGATCGCCACAGTCCAGTGAGTGAAATTCCGCCTCTTTCCATTCATTTCTATCGGATTTTGAAAGGCGTATTTATCAAAGGATGAATTTTCACTTGCACCCACTGATAAATACTACAGTATTTTAAAAATCCCATAGAAATGAATGGTGAGTGGCGGAATTTCATTTTAGAGGACTGTGGCGATCTCTAACTTCACTCTTTGATAAATATACCCCTAAGCTGGCCATAGATGTAAAGATTTTTAAAAGATCCAATCGTTATCGTGAGATCACAATTATCTCGAAATGATCGTTTAAATCAACTAAAAAGACCATTTCAGGCGATATTGCCAGCAAACTGTAGCTGCCTGCTTGGCCCTGCAAACATAGATTGCACTGGGACCGATAAAGATTTTTAAACCTGGCCGATCAATTTTCTGACAGATGTCAGCCGAAAAATCATAAGATGTGCGATCATTCGAATCCCACTAACCGCACGATAATTTGATGGATTGGTCGGAATGCACTGAAATCGGTCGTTAACCAAAGAAGAATTGTCACGTCTATGGGGACCTTTAGAATAGGGAGGCTTGAGCAAGAGCCATAAGGCCAGACCCAGCAGTGCCTTTGTCCAAATTGCTTATTTTGCAGCAATACCACATACATATGGCATATAGTTAGTTAGTATCTACCTCAACATAACATCTCAATCACTATTGAGGGCCCATCTCCATTCTAGCATAAGACATATTGTATGTATTACATGGATCAACTTAGCAGCTAAATGAAGGCCCTCGGGTACTTTATATGCAAGCACAAAACTAGAGATTTCAATCAACTGTGAGAAGAGGCTGAACCATGGACTGATTCGATAATGCTGTCTGTGAGATTGGTTCTGCTTCAGTATGAGGGAGCGAGACTTGAGTGTGTTCTTGCATGCAGGCCCGGACTGTGGGTGGTACTGAGGGGCTGCTGTATGGTTCCATAGAAAGTTACCATATAGTGGACTGGTAGGGGGCTGTTTGGGCCTCTGTACTTGGAATGGCAGGGCCTATTTTGACTCCCAGTCCAGGCCTGCTTGCATGTGTTCATGGGAATGTGTGACTGTGTGGCATTATTTTACAGTATATGGAGAGCATGGCTGCCTGTACTTGCTGCACCAAGGGTACACACCCAATCATATTGTGGACATTTCTGTATTTATTCTGTTAGGAGAAGGTAATGTTTGTATATCACTTCCTATAAAGTCAATTATGTTTTGTGTCAGTCCCCCCCATTGATTGTCAGCTCAGCCCATTGCTTTGCATTACTTTATGGGGTAAATATATCAAAGAGTGAAGTTCCGCCGCTAGAGTGAAATTCCGCAGCTCTCCATTCATTTCTATGGGATTTTGAAAGGCGTATTTATCAATGGGTGAAAGTGAGATTTCACCCTTTGATAAATACATCTTTAAAAACCCCATAGAAATGAATGGGAAGTGGCGGAATTTCACTCTAGTGGCAGAACTTCACTATTAACTTCACTCTTTGATAAATATACCCCTATGTGTTTGGTAGTCCTGCTGCTACAGTATTTTAGTAAGTATCTCAATGCATAGGCCATTTATAGCCCATCAAATATATATAAAATAGTATAACAGCATTTTTGGACTTATAACAGTTTTGCTGGAAGTTCTACACATTATGTATGTACAAGGCCAACCTCATCCAATATCTGTGCCACAGAAGTTGCCCCAGTAGCTCCCCATCTTCTATTCTGCTGATTCACTGCACATGTTTCAGGCTGTTGTGAGTTGCCTATAAGGGACTGATTTACAATATAAACTATATTTAATATGAAATTGAGTAATTGATCCAGTATCACATAACATGGCAACACAAAAGCCAGCACATAATAAATGATTAATAACCAGACAAATGTAATCACACTTTCTTGTATAATTTAGATCATTTCCAACAACCCCAGTGTGGTGCATGTTAAGTGTCACTGGCACTCAAAAGGTGCCTTCACAAGAGCATATGATGGGAAGCTGCGGTAGATACCTGTGAAGACTGGTTATTGTTTTTACAAGGCTGGACTGGTGCAGTAAGTATATGACATGCAGCCTTTCTGGCCATATTCTATTTTAGGCTTAATTCTTCTTCAACACTTTAATTATTCTGATTTGTAAACTTAAGGTCAGTGCTGAATTTGGTTCCCCCATAAAAATCTCTGTGCAGTCAGCCATACTTCCTTGCCTTAAAATGTGCATACAGCATCCTGTAGTCTTTCACTCACCATGAACAGAGTATCCTATATGTTTCTATATGTACCTGTATGCTCACTGTTCCTCATTAGGGTACATTTGTGTCGTTTTTATCCCAGTATTGTTTCACTACAGTGTCGTTTAGGAAAATCTAAGAAATCTAATCCCAGTTTTCATTTTGCAATTTTGTTTGCACAAAATGTAATTAAATCCTATAAATATTGAAAACATAGGTGTGCAAGGGAAACACAGTCAACAAGAAAGAATAGGATAGAAGATTATTTCTTTATCCTTGAATCCTATCTGTCTTCTCCCAAGGTAGAGGGAGAAGCTATTTATAGGAAAGTGACTTTGCCTGGGTCTGCTCGGATATTTCACCTTGTTGATCTTATTCAACTGGAGGCCAAGATGATGCACAGAAGGGCTGTTTGCTACTGCATTGCATTATTTATAGAAAGGGGCCAGCCTCTAGAGAGAACACCTGTTATGAAACATTATTTAGCTTAGAGTTGTGCATCTTTGCTTTTCTTTGCTTACACTTGATGCATTTCCTGCCTCTCCCTGTATTGATACAGTGCCTCTTTAGCATCTGTATTAGCTTAAACATCCTATGTATAAATCACATACAGTATACTATACCCAGTGTAACTCAGCGCAAGAAGAATCCTTTACTTAGAAATGGTTATACATACTGCATCTGGGATTAAGCAGTAAAATACACAAACTTGCCAGTATTCAGATTTATACATACAGATCATGTCCTCATCCACACCAGATACTGTATAAAGCATCCCTTAGCCAAAACGATGCACTCACAGACTGTGCTACTTCCAGCAGAGTGGGCCGTAGATGTGAAGCTGTTGGGTTTCCTGGTGGACCTTACAATGCTCAATGTGACACAGGGATTCTGCTCTTAGCTATAACTATGCAAATGTAACATTCTCTATTCAGCCATATCTGTACACACAAACATACAGACACCTGTTCTCATAGCTCAGCAAATGTAGAATACTAGAGAAAACCATAACTCTACACACACACTCCTGTTGTAAGCTGTGACTCTCTACTCAAATCATTTCCCAGTAACTTTAACAAATGTTTTGTCTAGAGTATGTACAGTATATTTATTCAGTATGACTTTATGTCCATCTTCATTGCCAGAGAGTAAACATTGTGTACTCATACTACTATACAAATATTATAATATTGTGTTTATACACAAGGGGGCCGATTCACTCAGCTCGAGTGAAGGGTTCGAATGAAAAATACTTCGAATTTCGAAGTATTTTTTGGGTACTTCGACCATCGAATTGGTTAAATTCGATCGAATTCGATCGAAGTCGAACGAAATCGAACGATTCGAAGTAAAAATCGTTCGACTATTCGACCATTCGATAGTCGAAGTACTTGCCCTTTAAAAAAAACTTCGACCCCCTACTTCGGCAGATAAAACCTACCGAAGTCAATGTTAGCCTATGGGGAAGGTCCCCATAGGCTTGCTAAGCTTTTTTTGATCGAAGGATTTTCCTTCGATCGTTTGATTAAAATCCTTCGAATCGTTCGATTCGAAGGATTTAATTGTTCGATCGAACGAAAAATCCTTCGATCGATCGATCGCAGGATTAGTGCTAAATCCTTCGACTTCGATATTCGAAGTCGAAGGATTTCAATTCGAGGGTCGAATTTCGAAGTATTTTTAACTTCGAAATTCGACCCTTAGTGAATCGGCCCCAAGCTGTCATAAAACACAGTTCAACTATGCAGAATGCACATAGAAAACCTGACTTGTACCATGTGGATACAGACTGGTAGCAGAGATAGGGAGTGTTGCAGTCTAGAGGGAATTAACAGGTATTTTAAGTCTGCTGTCCCCCCAGTCAATTAGGGACTCTAAAAGAGGTACTGTACATCTGTCATCCCAAATAAGCACCAAACCACAATATTTGTCTAAAGACAGCTAAATTGCAAACCTTTTTGGGAACCTACCTCAAAAGCCCAACATATACCAAAATGATGCATAAATTAGTCCCATTACTGGGCCCATTCAATTTCCAATACCCGGCCTAATCTATTATTTCTAACCATCTGAGACTTTCTCTGTACTGATGGGCGTCCACAGAGGGGGGCAAGAGGGGGCAGTGCCCCCCCCGGGACTGTGCACATAAGTTTCCACCTGTTCGTGCATTGGCCCCAGCTTACTGTGGTTTCTGTCGCGATCCCTCGAAGATATTTCTTCTGTGCAGCAGAGTTTTCTTTTAGCTCCTTCCCTAGGTGCTCGCTCCCCCTTCCCTTGTCACGGTGCTGCCGGATGGTACTGTATTACTTCAGCTGTGACAGAGAGAGAGAGCAGCCAGGGAGCATCTGATTGGCCAGTAGCACAGATTGCAGCGCGGGAGAAAACGAAGGAAGGAAAGCCCTATCTATTGCAGTCTGCAGCCTTGTACTTGTTCTGGGGGTATTTATACAATTACTTCCCCTGTGCCATCTGTTTGTGTGTTCTGCTGGTATTTATGTATGTACTTGCCCCTGTACCATCTGTTTGTGAGTTCTGGGGGTATTTATACATGTACTTGCCCCTATGCCATCTGTTTGTGAGTTCTGGGGGTATTTATACATGTACTTGCCCCTGTGCCATCTGTTTGTGAGTTCTGGGGGTATTTATACATGTACGTGCCCCTGTGCCATCTGTTTGTGAGTTCTGGGGGTATTTATACATGTACTTGCCCCTGTGCCATCTGTTTGTGAGTTCTGGGGGTATTTATACATGTACTTGCCCCTGTGCCATCTGTTTGTGACTTCTGGGGGTATTTATACATGTACTTGCCCCTGTGCCATCTGTTTGTGAGTTTTGGGGGTATTTATACATGTACGTGCCCCTGTGCCATCTGTTTGTGAGTTCTGGGGGTATTTATACATGTACTTGCCACTGTACCAACTGTTTGTGAGTTCTGGGGGTATTTATACATGTACTTGCCCCTGTGCCATCTGTTTGTGAGTTCTGGGGGTATTTATGCATGTACTTGCCCCTGTGCCATCTGTTTGTGAGTTCTGGGGGTATTTATACATGTACGTGCCCCTGTGCCATCTGTTTGTGAGTTCTGGGGGTATTTATACATGTACGTGCCCCTGTGCCATCTGTTTGTGACTTCTGGGGGTATTTATACATGTACTTGCCCCTGTGCCATCTGTTTGTGAGTTCTGGGGGTATTTATACATGTACGTGCCCCTGTGCCATCTGTTTGTGAGTTCTGGGGGTATTTATACATGTACTTGCCCCTGTGCCATCTGTTTGTGAGTTCTGGGGGTATTTATACATGTACTTGCCCCTGTGCCATCTGTTTGTGAGTTCTGGGGGTATTTATACATGTACTTGCCCCTGTGCCATCTGTTTGTGAGTTCTGGGGGTATTTATACATGTACTTGCCCCTGTGCCATCTGTTTGTGAGTTCTGGGGGTATTTATACATGTACTTGCCCCTGTGCCATCTGTTTGTGAGTTCTGGGGGTATTTATGAATGTACTTGCCCCTGTGCCATCTGTTTGTGAGTTCTGGGGGTATTTATACATGTACTTGCCCCTGTGCCATCTGTTTGTGAGTTCTGGGGGTATTTATGCATGTACTTGCCACTGTACCATCTGTTTGTGAGTTCTGGGGGTATTTATACATGAACTTGCCACTTTGCCATCTTTGTGTGAACTAGGGTTGCCACTTGTCAGACAACCGGTATTTTGAAGGGTTGCCCGGGTCAAAACTTCCTGGATGGTTTTTCAAATTAGGGAAACTGTGCAGGATTCCCTTGATTGACCCGGCGATCGGCTGATCGCCGTGGCATAGCTCCACCCTCTGATGGCAGTGACACACCCACCTATCTCACAGGCCCGCCCACAGATGCCTCCTTGCCCCACCCTGGAAAATTTTCTGCAGACACCCATGGAACCTGAGTCCCATGTGCAGGTCAAAAGTCAGTTGCTGTCTCCCACTCAAACCAAAAACTAGGGATGCACCAAATCCACTATTTTGGATTCGGCTGAATCCCGAACCGAATCCAGGATTCGGTGCATTCCTACCAAATACACATTATCTAGACCCAACCAACCACCACAAAATGGTGTTTTAGGTACTGACACACAGGTCCGGACTGAGAATTAAAATAGGCCATGGCATTTTAGGTACGCAGCCCCTCTGGCATTTGCCAGAACCTACAGATTGCCAGTCCAAGCCTGCTGACACAGCACTGGATCACAAAGGTTTTGGGAAAGGTAAGTCAAGATAAATTATAAATGAATCCTATATTTTGCACCTTACACACTTCCTACTCATCGATTGCAGAGCATTTGAGCTCCAGGTAACAAATTGAACTACACACTGTAGTACAAGTATCCGTTATCCATAAACCAGCTATCCAGAAAGCTACGGATTACAGAAAGGTTGTCTCCTATAGACTTCATTTCATCCAAATAATCTAAATTTTTAAAAATGATTTCCTTTTTCTCTGTAATAATAAAACAGTAGCTTGTACTTGATCCAAACTAAGATATAATTAATCCTTATTGGAAGCAAAACCAGCCTATTGGGTTTATTTAATATTTACATGACTTAAGCTATGAAGATTCAAATTACAGAAAGATCCTTCATCCAGAAAACCCCAGTTCACGAGCATACTGAATAACAGGTCCCATACTTGTACCCCTTTTCAGGTTATCACCTGGGTTGTCCATATATCATCATCATTTATTTATATAGCGCCAACAAGATACACAGTGCTTTATATGGCATCTCTTTTTAAACTGGGAGGCTGCAATACATGAACCCAAGAAACAAATTCCAAGGAATTTTGGATTTAAATAGGGAAGTTCACCTTTGGGTTAACTTTGTGTTTTTATCATAATTTTTTAATTATTTGCCTTTTTGTTCGGACTCTTCCCAGTTTTTAAATGGGGATCCCTGACCCCAGCAGTCATTGTAGTGTGAGGCTACAATTTTATTTATTTAGTGTTTGTTACTTTTAGTTTCTTTATATTCAGCCCCAGGGCAGATTAGTGTGAATCTGTTGTGTTAAACTTAGAGTCTGAATGTCAGTTTATATGTGTGTGTGTCTTTGTGTGCACCTATGTCTGTGTGTAAAATGAACTGAAGTGTTAATGTGTGGGCAACTGTGTGTAAAAAGGTCTGACAAACCCTGTGTATGAGTTATAAAGACTATAAATGAACCTGTGTATAGCTGTGTAACTATATTCATTATTGATTCTTATAGGTACAGGTTGGCTTTGACATTTGCCACAAAGGACATTAACCCCTACAGTTCATTGCCCCACTTCTTTATTGACTCCCCCACCTCCATGTCCTCACTCTAGTCACTGTCCTCTTTTACCCTTTCCCTTCTCATTCTGCTGAGTTACCCCAACACTCACCTCTCTGTCTCTAATAACCCTCTGCCTCACTCTATATCTGTATAGATAGAAATATTTATAATATCATATATATTTTGCACCTCATCCCATCTCCTGTCCTGTATCCACCTCATTGTTTATTTTTGGATGACTCTTATCTTTTAACCCTTCTGCCACTCTGGGAACAAAGCAGCTTTCCCCTAGACTGAAATATAATGTATAAACATAGATTCTTTACTTGTGACATTTTGCACAACCTCACCCTGCTGTTGTTACTCTACTTTATGTACAGTACAACCCCCATTTTACATTTTTCAGGGGAGCATAAAAATGGTGTAAAGTCAGGGAAATGTATCATGCATTAGATATTGGTGGGACCACAAAAAATGGTATAACATGGAAAAACTTAAAATTAGAATAGGTAAAATGGAGGTTTCACTGTATGTATCCAGCTGTAACTATAGGGAATAACATTCTACAAACCACTGGCTAGTAATTGTGCTAAGAAAGTAGAAAATATCAAGTGCTGTCCTGGCAAACAAGCAGTTTGTGTCAGTGTGACAATGTTTTACATGTGCAACACCTACTACTTTATATATTTATAGAAAAGCTGTTGTTAGGTTTGTGTGGAAATCAAAATACGAGTACAAGTAATTTGTGTAATATTTTTTCTTCCTTGCCCCCCCCATCTGCAGACGCCCATGGTATTGGGTCCTATAACTTATTATATCATAGTGATTTTGGGACCTGGACACAGGACACATAAAGGACACTGAAGGACCAAGTTACAGGCTATGCAGTCGACCCACTCTACCTTTTTCTGCCTCTGTATCCACAAGCTTCTGTCACATGAGCTGAGCATATGCAGCAAGACAAGCTGGTATGGCCTGCGGGCATCCTCTACATCACACTGCCTCTGACTATATGAGCTATGACAGAAACAGCCAGGAGCCCTTCTATAGCAACATGCCCTACAGCTGCTCAGCCCACTCCTCTGACTCCATGTGCTGCTAGAAGAGAGCCGCTTTACATTAGGTATTATTGCAGTGACTGTGTTTTCAGGCTGCTGTGTTTGTGAAATGAGAATGGAACTATTTTCATTATATACCTGACCCTGAGAAAGTATTTCTGCTCCTTGGTTCAGCAGTACTCATCCATTACATAGCACTACAGCATACCTCCCAATATTTTTAAAATAGAAATAGGGACAAAAAGATTTGCCACACAGATTGCGGTGGAAATGTTTTGACCACACCCATTTGTGTGGCCACACCCCCTAATTACCATGCTCATTTTACAAAACTTGGTAAATTATGAAAGTTTGAACACATTTCTGTGATTTTTATGTGTTATTACATGTGTTATTAAAATTTTGCTAATGAAGTTCAATTGTCCTTTTAGCTGCTAGTCTCAGTTTCCCCAAGAGACTTGCTTATCTTAAATAGTTACAATTATTTCTTTGCTTATCTTAAAGGGGAACTCCGGCTTCCAAACCAAATTTGATAAGAGGCCCACATAACACAGAAACCCCTAATATACTCATCACAGTTACCTGTTTCTTCAAAACTATGCAGAAATGCAGTTGTCTGACAGTTATTCTCTTTCTGCATCATTTAAAATCCTGGCAGGGAAGGAGGGACTAAACACTGATGTTATGAATTGTAACAACTTCTCCACAGCTTACAGACAGCATGCAGGAACTACATAACCCACAATGCATTGCTGTAGAAAATATGAAGGTGTGGGACACATCCAAGGCAGCAACTGGACTGCAATAGTTTCTTTATTGGGGATAGAGATACACAACATGTTTCGGGCGTCTCTATCCCCAATAAAGAAACTATTGCAGTCCAGTTGCTGCCTTGGATGTGTCCCACACCTTCATATTTTCTACAGTCTGACTAAACTGGGATATCAAGCACAGGATACCCCGTGGGAAAATCCGACTAAGAGACTAGGTGAGCTCCACGTGTATTTTATCCACAATGCATTGCACTGTGATGTTCCTTTCCTTATTGAAATCATGTGTACAGGGAATTGTGGGGTTTGGAGGATGCAGTTGAAGACAGCTGGCTGTTGATACAAAGTAACTGTAGTCAGCCAGCTCAGCAAAGCCGTCAGACAGATCAGCAGGAGAGCAGGGGGCTAGGCTTAGGGAACTGTTCCAAACCACTAAAAATCATGAAAAGTCTGCATATTTTTTACCTGATGTATATTGTAAAGTTGCGTGAAATTCTGCCTTGTATTCTGGACTCTCTGCCAAAAGCCAATTAAGTTTTAGAAGCATTGGATCTTTTTCTGGCTGTTCACTGTAGGAGATCAAAGAGAAAGCTGGGACATTTCAGTAGCAAACCTGGGTTGAGCTGTCAGAATCGGTACTGTCCTTCGAAAAACGGGACAGTTGGGAGGTATGCTAGAGTATAGTAGAGTACATGGTGATATCAGGGCACTGTATAACGAGTACAGGGAGATAATTACATAATGTACTTGTGACACCTTGTGGTTATAATAGGAAAAGGCAGGACACATCTCCCGTGGCTCTGCAGCAAAAATCCTCAGGTTAGTTGTTTTTCAAAGACCTTGGATTTTGTAGTGCCTGTCTCATTGGATAATAGGAATTGGTTTCTTTGAAGTACCACGGAAGCAGAACACTATGACATGCTATATGTTACACCTTTTGCACTTGAAGCCCCATTCCTTTGAGGTTTGCAATGTAATTTCTTCCATATGTTGGGTTAATCCAAGCTATTAGGCTACCTTGGACTATTTTCCCACACTGCTTCTGTAGTAGGGAGAGCCAGGAGTCATGCTGGGGAATGCTATAACAAGTTATACGTTGCATTTGCATTGTCTACATTTATTAGTTTAGATGAAAAACAGTTAACAAGAACATTTTTTTTTTTGCCCTTTTAGGTCGTTATGCTCTTTTCAATGAATAAAAAAAGAGAATAAGTCTTGTATTTTTGGGGGGAGAGGGTTATTTCGCACGGGTGTTGTCCTTACACCTTCAGCAATAGTTTTGGCTCCTAATCAAGAGTTTGTCGATGGTAAATTTGCCATTAGTCATCAGATTTCGTCCAGAGCACCGGCAGCACAGGCACAGTCACTTCATTCTTTCCAGACCAGCTGCTAATAAAACTTTTCCACCCATATTATTACACACATTCCATTAACCCATTTAGTGACTCAAAGCTTTCTCTGTTTTACCCGGTAATTGAAAGTGCAGATACAGTGGTATAAATTAGCCCACGGGTATAACAATAGACAAGGCATGTCCAGTGGGTTCTGGAGGAGCCAGGAGGATAAATTACCTTATTGGAATCTCAACTGATGCCCAGCTCCAGTACACACATGTACAGAAGATCATTTTACCTATTGTATTGGGAATGGGGGCATCAGTAACTTTAGTTATACCACTGAGCTAAATGATTTATTATTGCCAAGCAATTTGCCATACCCTGAGCACAATGATTTTCAGACAAGCTCCATATTGTGTGTATCAACCACAAATTTGCCAGACAAGCGTAGGTTTCAGTCACGGCATCTGGACAATAATTCTGATAAATTATGTTTAATAACCCCAGTTAGCATTATGTGTGTGATGACTGTACCATTTACAAGGGACAATGGTCTCCTTTCTTCTCTGTATTGGTGGAGAGCAAGTCAACAACAAATATACTTAAGCTGGTTCAGCAATTTGGAGAGACAATGACCTCTTCCCATTGTAGAGTTTTTCGGTGTGTATTTAACGGAACAGTAACACCAATTAATGAAAGTCTTTTAAAGTAATGAAAATATAATGTACTGTTGTGCTGCACTGGCGAAACTGCATGTTGGCTATAGAAACTCTACAATAAACAAACTGCTGTGTAGACATGGGGGCAGCCTTTCAAGCACAGGATACACAAAGGATAACCGATAAGTTCTGAAGAATCCCATTGTATACTACAGAGTAATTATGTGCTGGTCTGGATTTACGTGACCCTAACCCGCCCTCCCTTAGCCCGTGCCTGACTACATCCGCGTGGGACCAGGGACCGGTGTCATAAAATTATTTTTTGACACCGGTCAGGGGTGGGGGGGGTGGTCAGTGGGGGTTGTTAGCAAATTTGAACTCGCCAGTGTTTTTGCCGCCGAGCCCAGTGCGGGAGTGTTCGCGGCCGTAGAAGGCAGCAAATAATTTAAAAAAACTATAAAAAACCATGAAGAATTGCAAAGCTGCATAAAATTGGCCAACATAAGGTGAACCACCACTTGAATTATTATCCATGAATTCACATATAATACATTATGGTAATACATTATGGAGTTATTTGTCAACGGTTGAATTTTAGAGTTATGTGAATTTTTTTAACTCTATTAGAGTTTGAATGTACCCACAACTCGAATGGGAAATCATTTATGAAAAAACTCGAACAGCTAAGAGAGAACCTGAAAATTTGAATTAAATTTGAATCAACTTGAAAGGCAGAAAGGAAATTAGCATCTTCAAATGGTTCAACAGACCTCTGTCATTGTCTTCTACATGAACTTGGCTGCTTTTAGGTGGAGAAGCAGCGAATTAGAGCTGTTTTCAGGGTCGAGGTGTGAGAAATCTCACATTCTAATTCAAATTCCAGTTGGTGGTTTTAAATTTGAAATTGTGAGTTTTGACCAAAAAAAACTATTCGGATTTACCATTCAAACCTTAGTAAATCTGCGCCTACATGTATCATTCTTTCCTAATGGAATCACTAATGTTTGCTTTCACATATTTAATCACATCTTTTAATTATTCTAATTTAATGACACAAAGGATTTTAATCAAATTTGACATGACAAAAAAAAATCTAGACTGGAATGTCTGTGCTTCCATTAGAAGCTCCCGTGTAGGTTCCCTCTGTCTGCATTTAATTAGGCTCCTGGCACATGGGATATTTGGATCAGAGTGAAGTGATCCACTTAGCAAAATACCCTCATATAAAATGGCTGAATTTTCTGTTAGCAGATTCTTCAATGGATTTGCTCTGTATGCATAGTAGGAATCTAACTTAGTCATATGTGATGAGTGGGATGGGTGCAATAAGTCATTGAGAGCAGCTGCCAGTGCCTCTCCCAGTATTTCATTCATTGCTTAAGGAATTCATAATAATACACTGCAGGCTGAGAGTATGCCAATTGAGAACAGTGGTCAAAATGTATTGAAGGGCCAGGAACAACAGGAAATGAAAACACTCTAAACACATTTAGACAGAATGGCCCAGACTCAATTCAGTGGAAGAAAACAAATCTCTTATTCAATTCCAGATTTCCCAATGATAAACCATGAGCTAAATTATACTCATTGAACTGAACCTTCCTCCCTTTGTGCTTATTAAGCACCTTTCAAAATGTGGCACCATTTCTAGATTTCCAAGTTTGATATTTTTCTAGCTCAAGAATATTTGCCAGCAGTATGGCACTCGGAATGCTTTGTCTTCCAAAGTTGCCTCTCAAGTAAATTTCGGGCAACCGGGCGCCGAATCGATCCGAGTGCCATCCTGCCGGTGATTTAGATTCTAGCCGGTGGGAAGGCAGTTCGGGAAGATAAGTCGAACTGCTGGACTGGGTGACAAATCTCCCGAAATAGCAGTGTGTCTCTGCCCTAAAACATCAAAGAAAAACATGGCACAGCTCATATAAAACACAACATACAAAATTAGATTTCTTGTTTTTTGCAGAAATATTTACTTTACATGGGTGATGGACAATGAAAAACCTCACTCAAAATGATCAGGGATGGAAACTGCAGAGAATGCTCCATCACACTAACTATATTGTAGACTAGTCTCTGAGCAATTTTCTCTATTTTCTCTTTTGCTAAAATGCCATCCAGCCTTTTGAAGCTAATGTATTGGCCAGTACATCAAATTTAGAGAGAGAATTCCACAAGTACAAACTTCTAAAGATTCTTTCATCACAACAAGGTTTGCTGTTACCTATGGGAGCAGGCAAAAGCTTCAGATGAGAATATAACCAGGGGAATATGTTAATGCTATTTCTAATATCTGCCAAAAGACACCAATAAAAACCCCTTAGCAAATGATTTAGCTTGTCTTAACTTTAGTACTATGTCCTTACTGCAGGTATGATAGATAATCATCATATATGTTTATACAAGGGAAGTGCTGGTCCAGGAATCTTTTATTATATGTCTAAGATTGACCATGACCAAGTTACCGGGTTCGAGTGCTTTGATGTAAAGATGTAAAGTCGCACCACAAGCCTAATCAAACAAATAATTTATACTTTCAAAGTTGGCAACATGGGGTCACCATCTTGTAACTTTGTTAAACATCTTTGCAAGACTAAGACTGTGCACATGCTCAGTGTGGTCTGGGCTGCTTAGGGATCGTCATAAACAAAGCTGCTTGAATTCTGCATGGCTGGGAAGTAAGACGGGGGCTCCCCCTGCTGTTCATAAGTATGATTGTTTCCCTGCTCAGCAGTTAGGGACCATCTGACAATTCCTATCCACAGTAGTAAATGAAGGGAGAATTCACTGCCTACAGTCAGGTTTCTCATAAAAACAGTACACATTTTTTAATTAAAGTATATTGGAGATAGGTTTATTTTTCATTAAAGAAAGTAAAAATTGGATTTTATTTTTTGGCTGTACATGCCCTTTAATGCATATCCGCCGTTTTGCCCCCTATTAGGACCATTCTCAAGGATAAACTGCAAGTGCTAAAGTGCATAGCTAAATACATTTAAAAATTGGCGCCAAACATGACATCATCAGCTGAATTATGGAAAGGCTGTTTCCTATGGGCTCCATTTTATCCAAATATTCCAAATTTTTTAAAAACAATTTCCCTTTTCTCTGTAAAAATGATATAGTACCTTGAATTTGATCCAAACTAGGATATACTGTAATTAATCCTTATTGGAAGCAGAACCAGACTTGGGTTTATTTAATGTTTACATGATTTTCTAGTAGACTTAAGGTATGAAGATCCAAATTACAGAAAGATCCATTACTCTGAATACGCCAGGTCACAAGCATTCTGGATGACAGGTCCTATACCTATACACTATAAATACATATATATAAAATCAACAATATTGTATGTATATAGTATGTCTTTATTTATATAGCACTACGTGTATTAAAATGTGATTTTAATATGGGTATGAGACCAGTTATCCATTATCCCTTTCTCCAGAAAGATCGGAATTGCATAAAGGCTGTCTCCCAGTCCATTATAATAAAATAATCAAAATTTTTAAAAATGATTTTCTTTTCTCTGTAATAATTAAATAGTATCTTATACTTGATCCAAACTAAGACATAATTAATCCTAATTGGAAGCAGAACCTGCCTATGTGGGTTAAAACTGACTATATTAACATTTTTTATTTTGCACAACCTACACATCTATTTACCTAGTTTTTATTTTTACACTGAACAATAACTTTAAGGTGTACATGATTTTCTAGTGGGCTTAAAGTATGATGATCCAAATTATAGAAAAATCTATTATCCTGGAAACCCCAGGTCCTGAGCATTTTGGATAACAATTCCCATATGATGCACCACACAAGCGCAAAAGTGTTTGTGGGAACTGGAAGTGGAACTTTACTGCAGCACATCTTTTCTTTACTGCATGAAGTGGTCAATATATATCTAAAAAAAATAATTTTATTTTAAAAAGTTGGGGTTTTTTACACTTACATCAAAAATTAATGCATCGAAGTAAGTAAATTATTACTACTGTTGCACTGCACTGCTGGTAATACTGGTGTGTTTCAGGAGCACTACTATAGTTTATATAAATAAGCTGCTGTGTAGCCGTGGGGGCAGCCATTCAAGCTGCAAAAAGGAGAAAAGATTCTGGGAGAGACCCAGGTTAGAGTAAGCTCTCCTGCATGAAACCCCTCCCTAGGAAAAGAAGTAGCTTCCTATGACTCTGTTCACTATGGCCATTTACTTACTGAGGACACGCTCATTGTAGGAATTCCTATTTTATCATTAGACAACACAAAATATCCTCTAATAAAGTCTGTCAGTCTAAAGGAAGGGGTCTTTAAAGGAGTGGATCGCCTTTAAATTATCTTTTAGTATGATGTAGACATTTGCTATTCTAAGACATTTTAAATTTGCAAGTGGTCTTCATTTATTTTGAAATAGTTTTTTAGTACTTACGCTTTTGTTCAGCAGCTCTCCAGTTCAGCTATCTGGTTGGTAGGTTCTGATTTACCCTAGCAACCATGCATTGGTTTGAACAAGAAGAATGGCATATGCTTAGCAGAGGGCCTGATAAAAAAAAGCAACAATTGCAATAAAATTGTAGCCTCACAGAGCAATAGGTTTTGGCTGCCGGGGATAGTGACCCCCCCCCCATTTGAAAACTAGAAAGAGTGAGAAAAGGAAAGCAAATAGCAAAACAAAAAAAAATTGAAAATGAATCATGAAAACCAATTGCAAAGTTGCTACAAATAGGACATTCTATTACATACTAAGGGGGTATTTACAATTTTTCTGGTCAGAGTTTTAAAGGGGAAAACACAATTTTTCCCTTGAAAAAAAAACCTACATTTTTTGTGATTTATTAAACCCTAATTGTGTTAAAAGTCCAAATAAAAAAGTACTCCATTTCAGACCTGCAAAGTTCATGTATAAGTCAATGGCAAATGTCCTGTTTACAATTGGAAGATATCATGATCTACGCTGGGTTTCATTCAATAATCGAAAGACTTGGTTGTTTTCAGGTTATAAATCAAAAAAGTTGCAGGTTGCAGAAGCCAAATCCGAAAAAATTGCAGTTTTCGGAGACAAATACGAAAAATTTCTAAGATTCTGATTTTTTTATGATTATTTCTAGTCTTTTCCCGCACAAGAATTTAGTGAAAATTGATTGATAAACATGGGGTCAAGTCAGTACGGATTTGGTCGGAGTGGTTTTCAGAAAATAGTGAAAACATGTTGGATATTGATAAACCATCCCTGTAAGTGGCAGGGGAAACCCTTGTGCAAAGGTCAAAATTGCTTTATATAATGTTTCAGAAGGACCCACACTCCATTTTCTTGTTTAACAACTGTTCTTTATTTAATGCATATCCGACGTTTCAGCCCACATTAGGACCTTTCTCAAGGATAAACTGCAAGTGCTAAAGTGCATAGCTAAATACATTTAAAAATTGGCGCCAAACATGACGTCATCAGCTGAATTATGGAAAGGCTGTTTCCCATGGGCTCCATTTTATCCAAATATTCCAAATTCTTTTAAAATGATTTCCCTTTTCTCTGTAAAAATTATATAGTACCTTGTATTTGATCCAAACTAGGATATACTGTAATTAATCCTTATTGGAAGCAGAACCAGACTTGGGTTTATTTAATGTTTACATGATTTTCTAGTAGAAGGTATGAAGATCCAAATTACAGAAAGATCCATTACTCAGAAAACGCCAGGTCACAAGCATTCTGGATGACAGGTCCTATACCTATACAGAATATATACATATATATAAAATCAACAATATTGTATGTATATATGTCTTTATTTATATAGCACTATGTGTATTAAAATGTGATTTTAATATGGGTATGTGGCGGGTTATCGATTATCCCTTTCTCCAGAAAGATCGGAATTGCATAAAGGCTGTCTCCCAGTCCATTATAATAAAATAATCCAAATTTTTAAAAATGATTTTCTTTTCTCTGTAATAATTAAATAGTATCTTATACTTGATCCAAACTAAGACATAATTAATCCTTATTGGAAGCAGAACCAGCCTATTTGTGTAAGTGGCAGGGGAAACCCTTGTTCATGGTTTCCACTGACCCTAGACATGAATATCGCTAAACTGTGGGGCTATGGGAAGGGGAGAATTGTCCAGTATCCCAGAAAGGGTCACTTCTAAAATGATGACATAAGGTATTGCCTCAGGTGGCACTTTACGAAGAGCGCCAAAATGCCTCCCTGATACCATTTAAAACACTTTTTATTTTTTTTTTAACAGAAAAGCTGATTCTGACTTCATCCTCCCATTGAAAGTGCAGGACAGGTAAGTCAGCCTCTAATTCCAGAAAAGCAGGGTCTCTTATTTTGCCCATCTCCTACATTTCTTTAATGTACTGTATGTATTTTTGTAACATTTGTATAACAGCATCATTTGTCTCATCGGAGCATCCAGTAGCAATATTACATAGGAGCTGAGGCTGAGTAAAGACACATCCATTGCATTTAGCCATAAACAGATCATATTACTATAATTCTAGGGAAAGGCAAAAGCAATCCATTTTGATTATGAATTCTCAGCATCGTCTAACAACTGTTTAATGCAGTTTAGCAACAGCTGCCATGTCACAGGTTCCCCTTCAAGTCTGTAAACTAAACCGGTCCCACAAATTCCCACGAGCCTTGAAGAATGTGCATAGAGCCAGAATGGCAGGCTGCAGATCTGCAAATACACTTATAGCTTCCCGCTGAAACCCTACAGGAGAGGAGTGAGTTTTATTTCTGTAGCAGTAACATTTCCTCTCCAACCCCTTGGATGTTGCTCCCAGTGGCCTCAAAGCAGGTGCTTATTTTTGAATTCCAGGCTTGGAGGCAAGTTTTAGTTGCATAACAACAAGGTGAACTGAGCCTCGATGTAGGCTGACAATCTACATAGGGGCTACTAAATGGCCAATCACAGCATCACAGCACTTATTTGGCACCCCAAGAACATTTTTCATGCTTGTGTTGCTCCCCAACTCCTTTTACTTCTGAATGTTGCTCACAGCTTCAAAAGGTTGGGGATCCCTGTCTAGTGTGTAAGGGATGTGACTATATTTACCCTCTTCACCTTTGTATCAGTCACTTGTCACTATGTATGTAATTCTGTATATTCTTTGTATAAATGCATTTATTTTTTACCAACTGTGTTGGTGCTCTAAAAATACATGTTAATAATAGTAATAATAATAATTTACAATAATAATAATGAACAACAACTAACAGCAAAAAAACGATATACTTTGCTTGTGCTGCAATTTACTCATTATTGAGTAATTTGGTAATGTGGTGAAACAGGTCATTTATATTGATATATATATACTGTATATGGGAAAACAGCATATGAGCAATATGTTTAATTTCTTTAAACTTTTAAACTTGACCTCCATGTCTATTGCAGAGAGTGAGAATACTCAGCCTGTTAAACCCAGCTAACTAGGTTTAGGAGAGGTAACATGTGTAGCATTCTATAAGGGGTTCTTCCCAAAGCCCCAGCTTTAGCAGCATGAAGTCAAATTCTAAAAATGCCATTTTGTTGCTAGGGCTTGCGACCACAGCAAAGAGATAGCGGTTTAAATGACAGACAGAAAGAAAAATTCTTCTGGATGTGCAGAATACAAATTTCCAGTCTAATGACACTGCACAGTGTTTTACCCAACATGCCATATTTGTGTCCACATGTGTAAAATGTATTCTAACAACATGGCATCAATGGGTAGATTGGGGGGGGGTCCATGGGGTCTGTGTTAACTACACCAGCTCTGCAACTCTGCATGTTCAGGGCCATGAAGGTTCTATACTGTAGGCTCAGGCTGGTATCAAGCACAGGCATGCTGTTGGGCACCAGTGCCCATTATATATATAGATATATATATATAATATTGTAGCTTACAATCTCACACATCCTTTATTTTATTCTATTTCTACAAGGGAGACAGCAGATACAGGTAGCAGCTGCAGAAAGTGTGGAAGGCAGGATTACCTCTCTCAGCATCACCTCAACATTTAAGGCAAACAGGTGACCTTGAAGAGAGAAGGCAGCATGTTAGGCACAGCTGCAGCACTCCCTGCCCCCAGATCACTCCCCCCTGCTCCCCTGTGGTTCCCCCTCCCACCCCTAACAGTGGAGTAAAGTTTCCTTTAGTCTCAGAACACTTGTGCTGTCAGTCACACCAGGAGATAGTCGGACACACTGCCCCTTGTCCTTTTCCAGTGAGAGCCCCTTGTCCCTGCCAGGATGGAGAGCAGGAGCCTACTTGCCATGTGCTTTCTGATGCCCTTCTTGTGCCAGGTAAGGCACCCACTCCTTACTGCCTACTGGATGTGCCAGGGGTGCACCTTCTTAGAGAGGGAATCTAGTGTTTCTTTACTGTCTTGTACTTTATTTAGCTCTGGGATATTCGTTGTGGTGGATTTGAGTAGCCTTCCAGCTATGGTGGTAAAGCTTAGGGATTTGTTTATTCTGATAATGAACCCTCTTAAAAACAAAAATAAAACGGAAACTGTTTTTTACTTTCTTACTATGTGCTTTTATAAGTCGCTGATGTGTAAAATCAGCACTCTCAACATGTGGCTTCCCAACTGTTGGTAAATGGCAATACCCAGCAGCCCGCAGCAGATGTTTGCTCTCAAAGGATTTTGGGATGTTCCAAAACAACAGCACCTAATCGAATAAATGTTGGAAAGACATTATTCAGTCACCTTTAATCCCTTATCTAACTCCCCTGGCAACAGTAACCCAGAGAACGTTTGTCCATCATCATCACTTTCTCTTGTTATGAAATACTTTATGGTCTTTTCTTTTTGGCTCTGGCAGGTTTCTTTAGCAGTCAGTTTGTTTTATCCTGATCTGTTTGTATAAAATGGGGTTATTTCTCACACCTATAGTGTCAGCCATAAACACAAAGAGGGGGATGTAAAGTGTTTCACAGACGCAGGCAGGGTCACAAAGTGCTAACATTTGCTCTTTCTATAACTTCACAGACTTACAGAGTAGATAATTAAGATTTGTTACACACTTGGTGATACTGTTTTTACATTTTTTTTATTGTTTTTGGTGAATTTTGAACTGAGATCACATATGAAAAAAAATATGTCAAAGTCAGCAGAGAGTAGAGAGAATTCTCCAAATGCCTGTATAAATAAATAAATTAGGCCGTGCTAAATAATTTACTCCCAGAGAAGTTATCTCAGAGGAGCAAGGCATAATATTGGAAGTTTATTTATGAGAGTTAGCTGGCACTCATTGGGATAAAAATGAACCTGCTGAGAATGAGTATGCTCCACTCGGTTCCTAAATCTAGCTATAACCGGGCTGACGTGGTTCAAAGGCAAATAAGAAGTATACTACCAGTGACACACTAGACCTGGATAGAAATGCTGGCAGAAAAAACTCTGATTCTATCCCACCTGCTCCGTGCTATTGATGTACTATGAGCGCACACATGAAGCAGATTTTGCTGCTGCTGCAACACATTTATAGAAACGAAGGCAGGAAAAACACCTAGGGCGCAAATTCACTAAGCGCCGAAGCGCCGAACGCTAGCGTTAATTCGCTAGCGTTTCGCATTTTTTGTTACTGCGCAAATTCACTAACGAACGCTGGCGTAGTTTCGCTAGTGTTACTTCGCATCCTTACGCCAGGCGAATTTTCGCTAGCGACGTAACTACGCAAATTCACTAACTTGCGCAGTGTACTGAACGCTACCTTTTACGATAGACTTCCTTCGCCACCTCAGACCTGGCGAAGCACAATAGAGTAGATAGGGATTGTTTCAAAAAAAGTCAAATTTTTTTCTAAGTCCCAAAAAACGCTGGCGTGTTTTCTACATGATGGGTGATAGGCTGAAAAAGATTGAAAATATTTTTGGGGCTCCCCTCCTTCCCCCCTACATTTCCTGACTCATGGCAACTTACCTAGACAGTGGGCACATGTGTAGGGCAAAATTAAAATTTTATTTGCTGATTTGAAGGTTTTCTAGGCATTTGTAGTGCAGATACGTGTTCCTCCATTGAAATTTGAATTTGGCGCCGTATGCAAATGAACCATCGCTAGCGAAACCTTGCTTCGCTTGGCGAATTAACGCTAGCGCAACTTCGAAAACTTACGCTAACCCTGTGCGCAACTTCGGATTTTAGTGAATTTGCGGAGCGCTGGCGAAAATACGCCTGGCGAAGTGCGGTGAAGTTGCGCCTGGTGAGTTTTAGTGTGACTCTGGTCTTACTCCTTTATCATTTGCCTATAAGCAACCCTACTTTAATTAGTGTATCCACACAGACTGCCCTGTTTGTTTCCAAGTCATCCAACAATAAAGATGGCCGTAGATGCAAACATTAGATCATACAAATCTTTGATTTGTATGATTTTCAGGCTGTGTGTGGAGTGTCCCCACATTTTTCATGTCGTTCAGACAATCGAACAGGTTAGAAAATTTCTGTTGACTACCGATAATATCTCTACATGTATTCCTGATCTGATTATATCAGAGGGAGACTGTCACCAGCTTTGGTCAGACATAACTTTCGTACGATTGCTGTCAGGGGCAGAACATCGTCTGATCTGTTCTTTTACTACTTTATTTGATCTGAATGGTTAGTGGCAGTTTGGGAGATGGCACCAAACGATTGTTCATCCGATGTGAAGGTAAATCTGTACATCTATGGCCACTTTAGGATGTACCCCAGGTACTTCTAAAATACCTTTTCTTCCCAGGTAATCCAGGAATAATTGACCTGATGCTTATTGACAGTATATGCACACTGAACAAATAATCTTCTCTAAAGTTTTGAGATGAGGAGTCCCTAAAACGTTTTTTTGCTGTGGGGCTCAGTATTGCTTATGCCTTGTGCCAAGCTGCTGAAGCATCACTGCCCCTCACTACTGAGATCAAAGATTCTCCCTTGTCACTCCCAGAGTCTGAGACTAAAGATGATGATGAAAAAGAATGCACAAATGCAATGAGATCAGAGCTCTGCCAGGGAAGAGTGTGTGTGGGTTTTGTTACAGTCAAAAGCCTGGTTTACAGCTGTTGTGGTTCTGGTACAGACACTCACTCATTAATTTATTGTGTGGTTATAGTGCAGCTTCTAAATACATGGCCCGAACTCCCATGCCTTCTTTCCCTGCACTAATTACTGCTGCATGCGCTACTGGCCAGTACATTCATATACATATACATCCCACAAACACAGGGATACCATCATTACGCATTTGAGGCAATGGCACACACAGTGGTTTTAACCTTATGGACTTAATTATTGTCAAAATATCCAAAATGCCCTCACTTCTTTTAAAATAGCTCAGTTCAAGGCTGACCTCAGTGATGATTGAAACGTAGAGCTGTGCAGAGTGACAGTTTATGGGCCAATACACTCACAGTGCTACAGTATTTCTATATACATAATTTGAAAATACAAAACTTACTATAGTTGTTTAACCATGCCTCCACACACTCCTCATTTGAAAACAGAGACACCTTAAAAACACCTTTACTAAAAATTAAAACAATAAATGTAGAAATTAAATTTTTTAATTTTAAAAAAATCCTATTTTTTGCCAATTTAATTTGAAAGTTGGACTTTGTTCATTGAACTTGTCTCTCCCTTACTTTAGGGTGATGGCAGACAGGGAGATATTTCCCCCACGGTTAAATCTTCTCTAACATTGGCAAGGAATCTCCCAAAAAAGTAAATTGCCAATGGAAAAACATACATGCCAGTTAATTTTCCAAAGCCCCAAAGTTTCCTCCCATGGTGCATATAAAGAAAATCTAGAGATGTAACCTGTAAATAACCTCTAATGTACTCTGTGTAATTATTAAATGAAGCACCAGTACCCAGAATTCTATAGTGCATGTGGCATTGGGATGGGGAATCATGAATTTGCCTGAGATGTGGATTTTGCAACTGAATGTGAATTTCATTTTAGGCAGAGGGATTTTGATTTCAACATGAAACTTTACAGTTTTTCAGTCTCTGTGCCCTGTGTTGATAAATTAGTAGAAATATTTTTCAGAGAGCAGAATTTGGATGAATTATCCAGGGTACCATCAGCAATATGCTACCTGTGAGATGCTTCATCTCCTAATAGCAACAGAAGGGGCCTGAGCTGCAGCTGTCAGGTACATGGAGGGAAGGATCTGTTGGTCATAGGTGGACTGTGAGCAGAGATGCTTCTAGGGATAAGAATTCTATTTATTTCATGGTACCCAACCTGCCTCCCTAATAAATACACACACACTGTCAAGAGGAATGTGTGACAGGCATGAAATGTGAGGAATGTTTTGTTTGTGACTCCCCAATGTGTCTCTTTTTAGACATGGGGAGAGATTGATGCCACACACTTTTGTCTGTGACTAACAAGAGATAACTTTTCTGCTCTGAACTCTGAAAGTCATAAAGCAGAGCTGCAGTGAGACAAAAATGATAGATAAGGCAACCTGGCATTGGATTTATGTAATTCCGGGATGTCCAACCTGCTAAACCCCAGCTGCGGGATGGATACCCACGAGGTATAAAAATGTAAATTTTTGAAAATTGTTGACAAATATAATATATTCTCAGGTCATTTCTCTCCTTAAGATGTCCCTGTGATGCTGGTGCCCAAGTGCCTACTATGCCCTACCTATTAACTGGCCCTATAAACATCTCAACCCCTAAAAATCTAATTTGCATGTGGAAACAAAGGCTGGTCACACATTGATCCACAGCCAGTGTCTGACTGGGATGCCAGGGCCCCACCAGAAAACCTTAGGCTGAGGGCCCACTTTCCAATCTATTATTCCTCCTCTCCTCACTCAACCTCTTTATTCTCCTAGTTTCTTTTCTCTACATACTATCCTCTGTTTTTCCATTAGAAAGCCTTTTTGTTCCAATAAAGAAATAGGGAATGACCATGAAATAGGCCAAATTAGAAGTTAGAAGCAAGAGGCCCACCGGGAGTTTTCCTGATATTCCGGTGGGCCAGTCCAACGCTGTCCACGGCTCCCTAACCAGCCCCATACAAAGCTCAGCTTGCCAGCCAACCAGATGCCCATGGATTTATAGCGAGAAATGAGAGATGAGTTTTTGGAGAATGTTATTATAGTGCTATTATTAGTGCATGCAGGGTGTCACTTATACTGAGTCATGGTGAACTGTTGTTCATGTCAAAAATGAAAACTTGTTTGTTTAAACAGGACACTATAGCAAATGGCATGTCTGAATTTCAGGGCTTTTTGGATGACTGGTTTCCAGATTATGGAGCACTCCCTGTATTTTATCATACAAGGCTTAAATCAAGTCAACAAGAATCCCAGAATTGTATGAGAACAGGCGCCTCGCTTTTTGTTATTTTATTTTCTCCCAACTTACTCAACCCCCCCCCCCCACACACACACACCCATTTACAATCCATTCGACTCAGCCTTATAAATATGAGAGGCTGACAGCTGTACATTTTTGACATACTCCTTTGGGAAAAGGGCTGGAAACCACATCCTCTACCCAGGGGCGTAACTACAGAGGAAGCAGACCCTGCGGCTGCAGGGGGGCCTAGGAGATATAGGGGGCCCCATGAGGCCCAATCATGGAGCAATTTCAACATCTATTGGTACAGGACAACCTCTGGATATGTTTGTAAAATTAATTTGCTGTGGGGCCCAGTAACATCTGGTTATGCCACTGTCTCTACCCACTTCTGAGATGAAGAATATTTGGTAGTTCAAAGATACCATTATGCCCTGTAAGGCTACAAATGTATTGTTATTGCTACTTGTTATTATTCATCTTTCTATTCAAACCCTCTCCTGTTCATATGCATGTCTCTTATTTAACTCAATGCATGGTTGCTAGGGTAATTTTGACCTTAGCAACCAGAGTGCTGAAATTGCAAACTGGAGAGCTGCTGCATAAAAAAAACTAAATAACTCAAAAAACACAAATAAAAAATTAAAACCAATGGCATGTTGTCTCAGAATGCCCCTCTCTACATACTAAAAGTTAACTCAGAGGTGCACAATCCCTTTAATAATTCTGCCAGCAAGCATCATTTTTACCAGACAGCCTGGTCAAATACTGGTCAGGTGGCAATCCTGCTCCATGATAAAAATCAACATTCTGACCTGTCCAAGTCTTTTTTCTGAATTTATGATTGCCTTTTTGGTACAAGTTAGGCAGTCGGTGTGGAGTTACAGGATTTCCCGACACGTTTGTTATACCAGATTTAGCAGACATATTTTTCAGGGCCAGTCCTGTATTTTCCAATGTATTTATCAGTGTATTTTGTCATTTCCCCAGCTTATAAAACTGACAAAGTGCAGGCAAGTGTTTAACTGTTGATATGTCGAGAAAATAATTTCCATTTTATGATTTCATTTTGTAAGACCTAACAAAATAGGTCTTTAAAGAGGTATTTGACATTAATATCGGCTTGATGTAGCCAACAATATGCTAAGGTTGGTGATACAAGGGGGCCAGTCAATAACATACTAAAAGTCAATATAAATGTTAAATAACTATAATAATCAAAATTGAGTATGTGTAATGTGTGTGTACACTAGTCTTTGACCCCTTGATTATAAATTTCCTATGTCCTTGAGTCAATCGTTTTCAGATGCCAACTGCAGAACAAGGTTATACTTTCCTAGTAAAGGCTAAAATAAATACATCAGCCAGAAATGTAAAAGTAGAAGATGTATGATTTCCAAAGCCTTCCCAATTCCCTAACAACCCCTAAATAACGGGTTTTTGAATAATAGGTCCCATACTTTTAATTAAATGCCCTTTTCATCCCGCAGAACATGAGTTAATGAGTTTTTTTTAATAGAGGCCTCTATAACTGTTCTTGCACTGTGAGTGTGACTAAAGTATTCAATTTCTTCTTCTGATCCCAGTGAGAGGCAATTAGTATAAAATAAGATCATGCTGTATGTGCACATATTATATCTCTTATAATTAGAATCGGCTGCCCAAGAGGACTACTGGAAAAGAGGTGCTTAGGGGAGAAAAATATCTTCATGGTTAACTATGAAGAGTAGAGTACATTTTTTCTTTATTGACCAAAAGGTGAATTATTCATGAGGACAAGAGAACATCCTTCAAAATATGAAGAAAGGAGGTTTTCTGGTTGCATTATAATGTTGTATTGGCAGGTGCAATAGATAGTTTGAAGAAAGGACTGAGTGCCTTTTAAGGAAGTGATTTACAAGAAGAATTTATTTTTCCTCTTCTGAGACATGTCAGATACAACTTTAAATGAAGTCTTGTCAGTATCTTCTGCATAAGCTAGAATCTAGACTGGAAATATTTGATTAACAGTTTGAAATTGATGGACGGTTGTTTATTCAACCTTCAACCTACTATAAGACTTGGTACAAATATTTACTAGGCCGTTAGCTTTAGGTGTATATTGCCCTTTTATCCACAGAGCATAATACTCAGCATTGGAAGATTTGCATATGTAGAATATTTACAGAGTGCTGCCAGCTCTGTGTAATGTTAAGAAGCTGTGCACATTCCCAGACATTCGTACATCATGTCGTACGCACTGTATATCAGAACTGAGTCTATTCCAGACTCATTGGCAGCAACCTTGGGAAAATAGCATCCCACAGCTAATAACATTCCCACTGCCCACCACCCTACCTCACCAACATAAAATGTTGAAGAAAACGGACAAGGAAATGCCTAAGCAATGAGGTGTCCTGGCTTGGACAGTTAAATCAAACATGGATCTCCCAAGGGTGCTAGTATAATATTATATAGTCATTCTTTTTCTCTTTTTTTCTTTCAGTTTTTTGGATATATTTACTTTGTACTTTGTACTCCCTAATTAAGTCAACCTATGTATTTCTTAGCCTTGGGGTGTATCTAATGAATCCTAGGATTCAAATGTGTTCCATTGGATTTTGAAGTCTTTTTTCCTGATTGGCACACTTGGTAGAACCGCCTACTTGTTTCCCATTGGCTTCTTCTCTTTTAAATATCCTGTAAATATTATTCAATGTATAGAAAAATAGATCAGCGCCCCTGGCATCGGAGACAAATAAACATCAGGAAAAAAGAGAGAAAGAAAAAAATATATAGTGTAGTATTTTTGTAAATTTATATTTCAACACCACGTGTTATTTTCGGGAAATGTTTCTATTGTGTTACTTCCCTTTAAACTCAGGTGTTTCGCGTGTTTCTGTATCGTGCTTAAACCACTCCTCCTGTGCCCTTTAAGTTTTCCCAGTGTGAATCCTTCCACCGATAACCTGTAGCAATGCCTACTTACAAGACCCTGATTGTTAGTTTGCCCGTAATGGTGTCCACGCTCCGTTCCTCCTCCGTTGCTTCTTGTCCACTCCCATATATATATAAAAAAGACTTGTATCGTGTAATATTGCTTTACTAAAATATATAAAATATATTTTAAAAAGGTTCACTCACATTTTCAATGTCCTTTATACACATATCCTGTTCCACACCGTCAAACTTGCTTTGGTTCTGTGCATTGAAAAGTGTGTGTGTTTAATGCAAAGTTAAATACACTGCTGTTTTATGCATAGTGACATGTATTTATGGATTCATGCTTGTTATGTTTAGTGAGTTTTGTGAATAGTGTCACTTTGTTCATCAGAGTTATAATCCAAGAAAAGGTTGATGGAGGATGTTGGAGGTTGTAATTCCAAAACAAGTGCAGGATTTCAGTTTAGAAAGCCATTACTTACATAAATAATGGGGACATATACAGGAGTGGGGCCAAATCCACATGTTTGCTCCTACTGGATTCAATGTAGAACCTTATAGTGCAGTTTGTTACTGATAGTATGTTCTGTACTGCAGGGAAGTCTGCTGCTTATGGTATGTTCCCACACAGCAGGACACCTAGGCCCCTGAAGACTGCAGAAAGTCTAAATAATAAAATAGATTTCCATCCATAAGGAAAGCACTGATAGGGGAAGAAATATATAGACCAAATATTAAAATTCAGACCATTTTTGGGTGAGAGTGTCTCACTGTTATCCTTACCTGCTGAGGGTATAAACTGCCTGATAATTGGTTGTATTAGCCACACTGTTTGCATAATCTGCACAGCGATAATGGAAGATATTTAACACAATTGTGTGACTCTAGAGTTTTTTATTGTGGTTGGGCTACAATTATGTCACAGGTTAGTACATTTGAAGCAGATATGAGCTATAGACTGTAGTCTGGGCTATGGAAGAAGGACAAATCAAAAGTTTCTTTAATTCAGGATGCTCTGTATACCCTCACATTTTACTGTAAAATAGTGCTTAGTACCAGGGATAACTATGTTATGGTAATTATGTATGCAGGTTATGGAAAACCAAGCGAGTTGTATGAATGGTTTCGCTGGCTACAACCTACATGCCAGTTATGTCACCCATCTGTTTCTTGTCTGGGAAAAGCAAAGCAACAAGAGGTGCTGATAAGGTTGTTGCCATTGAGTCTGTCAGTGTTCGCAAGATAATGCTTAAATACAAGATGAGTTATTAAAACTTTATTGAATCCAGGGGAGGAACCGCAGTAAATAATAAAATAGTCACCTAATTAGACTAATGCAAAGAGAATCTAAGTGTTAATATAGTCACTAGGGGAATGATGCAATTGAGAAAGGGAAATCAATGGCTTGAAGAGAATTCACACTTTCATGTAAGGCCAGTGGCAAACAGGGCTGTTCCATTTCCCAAATTTGATGGAGATCTGAAGGATATTGAAGGCACTCCCAATGGATGGGGCAGGGACTGGGCAGGACCCAAATGCACAATAACCAACAAGACCACCATGGCAAATGCAAAGCTAAATATTTACACAAAGTAAAAAGCATAGATGATTGTTTAACAAGGTGCTAGCTTCCCTTCAAAAGAGAACACAATAAAACAAACATGACGTGTAGGTTTTTGTTCCAAAGGCAGATGTGGGAATGGCGTGTGTGTTTATGGAAGTAATGCCAGTTTACAGGAGTAACGTTTATATAAATAACTGCCCCCTTCAGCCATTTGGCGCAGTGCATTCCTCAGAACCTTTCTTGTTTGGAATGAGGTAAATTCCTCTGACTCCTGTAACAGGACCATACCAAGGGAATAGAGGGCGGGGAGGAGCAGCAGCTGGTACATTCTGGGTCACAGGGGAGTGCTCAGTGCAAGTTAATCCTCCCACTCAGGGCAGCTGGATAATCAATTACTGCACTCTACTTTAACACCTGCCCATGGCTGCTCACTCCTTGGTCACTGAAGAGTAAAATGTTTTAATCCAGGGTATTTGCTTAATGCACATTAGCTGCGCCATGTGTATCAGCACTGCTGGGCTCTTCCAGCTTCCTATAGGGAAAATGAAACTTTGAATGACTAGAATCCTTTCTATTTATAGCAATGCCATTATGCCATATTTAAGAAGTGATAAACCCATAAATAAAATTTTGCCTAGACAAAGATAATATCATTCTTAGCTGCTTTCAAATATAAATGTATTTAAAAATATTTACTAGTTTCAAAGTTGTATGTACATTAAACTAATTGCTATTGTAAGTAGAGATGCACCAGGATTCGGTTCGGGATTCGGCCAGGATTCAGGCTTTTTCAGTGGGATTCAGATTCGACAGAATCCTTTGGCCCAGCAGAACCGAATCTGAATCCGAAGGGAAATCATGTGCCTTTTTGTCACAAAACAAGGAAGTAAAAATGTTTTCCTCTTCCCAGCCCTAATTTACATATGCAAATTAGGACTCGATTCTGATTCGGCCAAATCTTTCGTGAAGGATTCGGGGGTTTGGTCGAATCCAAAATACTGGATTTGGTGCATCCCTAATTGTAAGCAATGCCAATCTGACCCTTGATATTAGCTACACTGCTGATTCTGACTTCTGAAACAGAGTAGCAGACCTTTCAAGAAGCATGCAATATAATGTGGGAAATGGAGTTTTGAATGGAGGAAGCTGACCTCTGTTAGATTGTGTCAAGAGGCAGAACCAGCTGACAGCAAGGGGCAGACAAATGATGCTTTAAATTGCATTTGGAGTTACGAAGATGTTCCTATTAATATATATAGAAAGTTTTCAGAATCCTAGACCCCACTTTATCTTACAGTCTAACCTGCTCAACACATGCACACACACACTAGTCCTACATGAGTTAAAGGTATATCAGTAGTGGGTAGAGTTAAAGGGACAGTCACACCAAAAATCAAAGACTTTTAAAGCAATCAAAATATAATGTACTGTTGTGATGCACTGAGTAGAACTGGTGTGTTTGATTCAGAAACTCTACAATAGTTTATAAAAACAAGTTGCTGTGTGGCCACGAGGGCAGCCATTCAGAGCTGAAAAGGTGACAAGGCACATGATACACAGCAGATAACAGATAAGTTCTGTAGTATACAATGGGATTCTTCAGAACATATCTGTTATCTACTGTGTATTCTATGCTTGAATGGCTGCCCCCATGACTACACATTAGGTTGTTTATAGAATCTATAATTGTGGTTCTGAAGCAAACACATTCATTTTACCAGTGCAGGGCAACAGTAAATTATATTGTCATTCCTTCAAAACAATTTCATTTTTTGGTGCACTCCTCTCACTCACCTCAGGAGAGGCTCATGTATGTCACTGCACAACCTTTAGTGCCCATGTTAGATTGTGTGTACAGGTATGAGACTGCTTATCCAGAATGCTTGGGACCTGGGGTTTTACAGATAATGGATCTTTCTGTAATTTGGTTCTTCATACTTTAAGTCTACTAGAAAATCATATAAGCATTAAGTAAACCCAATAGGCTGGTTTTGCTTCCAATAAGGATTAATTATATCGTAGTTTGGATCAAGTACAAAGTACAGTTTTATTATTACAGAGGAAAAGGAAACGATTTTTAAAAATTTTGTTTGGCTAAAATGAAGTCTATGGGAGACAGCCTTTCTGTAATTCAGAGCTTTCTGGATAATGGGTTTTCCGGATAAGGATCCTATACCTGTGCCAGCACCCATAGGCATGTCAGCTGCGTATTTGTCTTTTACACCTTATTCCCGTATGCGGCCCTTGCACCCTGCCTTTTATGCTGTGCTTGTATTTCCTATGGCAGAACTGATGTTTGTGGCTGTGCATATAACAGATATACTCAGTTATGTACTACTACTGTATATGTCGTGTTCACACTTTCAAATTGCATCAAATGACACCTGAACTGTCTGACAATAGTGTGGCTGCTTGGCAAACTCAGAGGGCAGGGCAATAGGAGATGTCAGAGTGATGTTAGTATTTCCCCATGCCAATCCCTGAGGTTTTGTACATCAGTTTCAGATATCGCCAGTCACTGAAATAGCAGCAGTCAGCATGGACTCACAACACTTGCAAACTTGCAAATTGACACAGCTCCGCTCAGGGATCTTCTAAATCTGTAAATGGAATTGGCAAGGGTCCATGTTAATATTTTTAGCACCAGCGGCTGGATGAAGAAGTCTCCTGGAAGGGTGACATAGTTTACATACTATAAAGATATGGAAAGATTTACCAATGTATCTCCCTCATTGCATGCTTGCAAATTCAGTTTAACCAATATTTGAGCATTTGCCAAGTTCCCTTAATTTCTTAATGTCCATTTACAGAGCCCATTTAGAGTGCTTAATGCCTGTGCCATGAGGCAGGTTCAGCTTCATTCTGCTCCCACTTTCTAACTTGCATCACTGAATGAGCACAAATGTGATACATGGGACAGCAAAAGGCTGCTCTGTTCTGTACACTAATACTCCCTTTCCAACCCCAAATCAACTCCACCTATTATATATATAGCTCCAAAGGTTGCCAGCACTCTCGAAAAAGGAATTAATTTGCCTGGGTGCAGAAACAAAAAAAATTTCTCCAACTGTAGAAAGATCCGCACTCTTAGGTCTTATAGAGAAAAATAAATCATTTATTAGTTACACAGGACTGACATTTCGGCCTCCCCAAGGCCTTTCTCAAAGTGCCAAATGATTCACAGTCATGCCTTATATTCACTCACTGGCGGGAAACATCAGCTATAACAAAACTCATATAATCATTGTCACAGACAAAATCAATTAAACAATTAACACATTCATTCACCATATATCAGCAAGATATATCATATGTTCAAAAATAAACAGCAAGTTAAAAACAAGTTACCAAACCCCTAGTTAAAAACAAGACACAATGTAGCCTTATATTATTCAATCCATCTAAGCATGCTACATATTGTTATTAATATTACAAATGTGTCACTTATTGAGAAACAATTCAGTATCAAACACAATACATATCAATCTCCCATTTTTCCACTGGATTAATCATTTCATATCTTATACTGCTCTGTAGGCCGTAAAGGCCTTGGGGAGGCCGAACCGTCAGTCCTGTGTAACTAATAAATTATTTATATTTCTCTACAAGACTTGTGAGTGCGGATCTTTCTCTAGTTGTTATATATATATATATATATATATATATATCAATATATCAAATCAATAATTCGTTGCCTAGGGCGACTGATGGTCTCCTTGATTTTAGTTTTAAAACCACCGGATGGTGGGGCGGGATTGAAACGAAAAATCTATTTTACAATATTCTCAGACTCTTATCTATTTTCTCTTCTAAGGACTGTGGGGTTTGCGGTTTTGCAGGTTAAGATAGCCTCTTTCAAACAGATAGAAAGGTACAACTGAGAACGCAGCCCTACAGGTCCTGTCGTTCTACATCTTTGTGGTGCTCCTAGGGACCACAATAGTTACATTCTTGGGAGCAACTCCACCCTCTATACAATTTTCACCTTTCTCAACTTTTTAATCAAGTGTTTGATAACCAGGGTTTTTTTTTAGTTGTGACCACAGTAATTAACTCTTAGATTTTAATTAATTTATACACAAGTCACTAAATGGAATGGTTAACTAATTAACTGCACATGGCACTTTATTAATCAGAGCACATCAGCATCAATCAATATTGATTTGATTGCACAGGTCACTTTATATTGTATATTTTAATGAATTGCAATAGTAAACCCTTTTATTGGTTAAATTGATTAAGAATATTGAGAGTGAATTTAATGAATTTTTTGAATGAAATGGAATCCTTATAAGATAACGGAACCTTAAATCAAAAAGTGATTGAATAGGGAGTAACTAACTCCGAATTTTAATTTTAGCTGATCATAGACTTTGTGGTTTAAACCGGAATAAAATAATAAACAATACCAACTGTAAAGTCTCTCTTTATTAGTATTATTATTATAAGGTGTTTGATGGTGGATGTTGCACACGGTTTGCTATATTCAGTAGAGAGGAGTTAAATTCACCAGACTATAATAATAAGCAACATTGTGACTTGAAGATTGCCAACATAGTTTCAATTCGAACTGCTGCAACAATCAAGGGTGTCCTTTCTGGAATATACAACGAATTGAAACTATATTATTTAGAGAGAAGTGGTTGAATTGGTGTAGTATTTGATACAGTTGCAAAACAAGGTTCTTTTCTTTCTTTCTCTCTTTCATTACTGTTTTGGTTTTTCTGACATTTTTTAGTGTAGCTTATTTTTGTTTGTTAACATTACATATTTATACAAAGCTTTCATTCATGAATGTGTTGTAAGCTTTCTTTATTAAAAAAAACCCATAATGGTAAGTTGGAAATGGTAATGCAGGACAGCGGGGGGGCGCTGATTGAAGTCCTTGCCTAGGGTGCCAAACTACCTTGGCCCGGCCCTGTTATAATATAAAATAGTCACCATATGTTTTGTGCATTATATTAAAGTAATATATAATGTTTTGCATGCATATTATGTCATATGTACATTTTTAGCTAATCTGCTTCCAAAAAGACACACAAAGTTTCTCTGGGTTACTAGACCTGTACCTTTTTCCGATTGAATTTTAGTGCTCCTGTCCCTTTAAAGTGTATGCTTGTGGATTTCCTTGATGAAGTGGATTTGTAGCTTTATCAGTGCTGTAAATTGTATTCTGCTAGAACTATCCATGGTTAATTTAAACAACTGTTGTCGAGTAATAAGAGCAATGAGGCAGAGCTGGAACTGTGTACTACAATGGGAGACAGGGGTGGCTCTGGGTTGTCTTGTTATGCTATGGAGCACTTGTACAATACAAAAACACTCTCCAATTTGCAATATGGGCCCTCAACACAGATGCATATTGTTAGATGCCAATTTGCAGAATGTAAATTTGGGCCACATCCCCGATTAATGCCTTATGGCTGCCATTAAAGGGCACAGTAATTCAAGTTGCTTCATATTCTATCAAAGTGAGCAGGAGCTTGACATTTTGCAAACGGCGGTTTTTCATTGCACATTATACACATTAGCAGGGCCTGCCGTATTACTTGTTATTGCAGAGGCATTGTTCTTACACTTAACTAAAAGCACAATCCTACTGGTTTCAAATGTTTGCACTCCATAAGTTTTCCATTTATGTCTTACTGGTTATGAAGATAAAAATCAAAGTAAACCAGTGGTTGTGAATAGAGAATGGTATTTGTGTTGCTAAACGGAGATAGAGATGGGGCGAGGCAACATGTTCATCAGAAACCAATGCAGAATTTGGGTTTAATTAGGCCTGGGTGACACATGCAGAATCTTTGTGCATCTCTCAAGTGTCACTTGCCCACTCCTGCACCTTGTGTCTCGTCATTCCCTTCCCCTTTAATTTTTCTATTAGATAAATTTATTCACTAATGTCACAATTGAAACTTTGTCTTATAACTGTAGCTAAATAACATCATGGAATATGGACTAATAAGACACACGAAAAGGAAGAAAGCTTGGAGTTTATTGAACTTTCACAATGTTTTTTACCTGATTGGTTTGAACATGATTGGAGGTGGGTCCTGATATGGTGCACTCCCCCTAATGTGGGGGATAAATGTTTGTATCACACACTATCAGGCAGGCTTGAGAAAGGGCAAGACCAGGCCCGAAACGTTGCCTGTTACTGAGCGATTGTAATAAATTCTCACATTTTGCAAACAAGAGTGCTGTTCAGTTTTTCTCTCTTCTGCTATATATTTGGCCCATGGCAAGGTCCTGTACGCTGCTTTGCACTCTGACCGAAAGGGACTTACATGAGGTGGTTGCAGCACATACATCTGTATACTTTGATTCCCTTCCCCTTTAGACTGTAAGCTTTTTTTGCATAAGGCCTTCTTCACCTTTTGTACTGGTTGTTATGAATGTACCTCTGTATGTTATATGTGTATAAGCACATTCATTTTACAGCGCTGCAAAATATGATGGTGCTCTAAAATACATGTTAATAATAATAATAATCATTATCTACCAAGGCGGGATATTGCTTAGCCGAGACTTGGTCCCAGTCGTGACACCTGCCAGGTCTCAGTGAGGAGTGAGTGATTGGCACGGCCCGGATCTTCTCACAAGTGTCCATTTATAATAACACATGGTCCTGTAACCTGAGACATGTAATGTGCCAAAGCAAAATAGTTTTACTGTAATTGCTTTTGTTCTTCAGTCCAGCACACATGAATATGCAGACATGCAGGATACAAACATTTTTCTATAAGTATAATTATCACATCTGATTTTACTACTTTGCCATGAGATGGGAATACTATATAAGATGTTTTTCAGCATAATCAGCACATATCGTTCCTGCCAGGGGGCTCTAAAATCTCATACAGTTCCAAGTCTACTAAAATGTCTCTTGAAACAGGACTGGGTAATTTCTCATATATTTCACTATTCTGGGCATTATTTCTCATGGTTTTTAGCCCGTTATCCAGAAAGTTCTGAATTACGGAACGGCTGTCTTCCATAGACTTCATTTTATTCAAATAATCCAAATTTTTAAAAATGATTTCCTTTTTCTTTGTAATAATAAAACAGTACCTTGTAATTGATCCCAACTATGATATAATTAATCCTTATTGGAAGTAAAACCAGCCTATTTTGTTTATTTAAATTTTACATGATTTTCTAGTGGACTTAAGGCATGAAGATCCAAATTACAGAAAGATCTGTTATCTGGAAAACCCCAAGTCACGAGCATTCTGGATAACAGACCCCTACCTGTATAAATAGACAATGGATGGACATTGTTTATACCTTGGCTTCCATGCATCTTGTCATCAGTCAGGTTATTTCAGTCCAAAGACTTGTACAAATTTGGGTGAAAACTGGCTGAACTGGCCAACCTTAATGTCATTGTATACACAGATTTCTATATTATAAACATGCTGGCTACTCAAGTCCTCACACACAACCTTGCTAACTATTTCCTCTGTGTGTCTCTTGTAGTTGCAATGTTTAATGGTTTGGGATGAACATTCTCCAGAATCCTCGGTGTTCTTTCCCTGGAGACAGCGAGGCAGAGGGACTGGCAAGGGACACCGGGTTAAAAGAGCCTGGGAGATTCCACCAATTAGCGTGCCTGAGAACTTCAGGAGGATTCCTATGCTTCTCGTACAGGTATGTAACTAATGTTGTGCCAAGAAATAGTTTCCAGGCTCAGAGACAGAATAGAAATGGTTTAACAAATAATGATTGGAACCTGCTTAGTCATGTAATCCACAAGAGTCATTTATATCCTTATAATACACAAAAGCCATGAATATCTTGTAAATTATATCCTTATAAACAGTGAGTTCTGATGTCATCAGTTATAAACAGTGAGTTCTGATGTCATTTCTGTCACATGACTCACTGAAACTTGTGTATTATAATAAATAAAGTACCCCCTGCTGCAAAATATGAGGATATTAGAAGTTACCTCGGAGTTCCATGACCTGTATAAAAACACTCGGCCTTTGGCCTCGTGTTTTTATATGGTCATGAAACTCCTCGGTAACTTATAATATCCTTATATTTTACAAGAGGGGGTACTTTATTCACTATATTAATGGTGCTGAGTGATGTTATCACTTAATACTGGTGCTTAGTGATGTCATTTGTATCACATGACTCACGGAAAGTTTTTCTTTAAAATATAAAATAATGCACCCCTTTTTGTAAAACATGAGGATACTAGAAGTGACCATATGGCCATGGAACTCCTTGGTGACTTATAATATCCTAATATTTTACAACATTATTCACTAAACAATGGGGCTCATTTATTAACGCAGCACAGTGCTAAAAAGAGCGCAGTGGCCTGACATTTGCCCAGCGCATGCGAGTATTTAATAATGTAGCGCACGATACCTTAACAGTGCGATTTTGTGCGCTAATGTAGGTGCGACTTGTGAAACTGTGTGAAACTGCGTATCAGCTGTCGCAGTGCTTATAATAAATTGTGCGCACAGGAAGATACCGCAAAGGTAAGGATTAGTTGTGCTCATGTATGAATGCGCTGCTTTAATTAGTTGCGTCACATATTGCGCATATTGCGTTCACTTAGACGCATCTGCATTTGTTTCTGTGCTAATATTTGTTTGGTTGCAAAGGTGTTTAGCCTACCTGATACCCTTAAAGGAACCTTGGTCAATATAAACATGTTGGGTGGAAGGCGTGGTTAATATGCACTTTACAGGGGTTGTTCATCTTTGAGTAAACTTTGAGTTAACAAACATCCCCACCAACAGCAGCACCAGAACCCAGTTTAGCAGTGTGGCTCTGCTAGAGCAGCTGGGCAGGAATGCGCATTTTGAAGAGCGTTACTATTACGCCACGAAGAGGCAGTCGTAAAAATTGTGGTGCTGTTGACCGGGTGCAGTTTTGCACATATACAGACGCAAATCTGCGACGGCCGCAGTGCAAGCGCATTGTAGCCACGCCCACAGCCACACCCCTAACAACCACGGCATCGTTTGCGACATAAATGCCCAATCTTTTGCGCAATACGCATAAACAAAACCATCGCAAAAGCTCTGTGTTATGCGCAATATCACGCAAATATATTAGCGATCACACTCGTGATGTCGCAGACAATCTTTTGCGTCCACTTATGCGCTGCGCTGCGTTAATAAATGAGCCCCAATGACTTTTAACCATAATGATCTGTACCATAGATAACTTTAACCCCCCCCTACCAAAACCCCCTAAACTTTCAGGCATTGCCCCCCACTCCCTCCCTGCAAAGTGCATTCGTTAAAAAAAAAACCCTTAAAAAAATTACTTAAATGCAGAGAAGCGCAGCGGCGCTCCTTTTTTGCCATCTTCTAGCTCTTCATATAGATTATACAAAGAGCCGGAAGATGGTGCTCCGCTGCACTTCTTAAGGGTCAGACTATATTTTTTTTAAACGAATGCACATCCGGGGAGGGAGAGGGGAGCAATGCCTGAAAGTTTAGGTGGGCTTTTGGTGAGGGGGTTAATTCTCCTTTAAGGTAAAAACTATTTTCAGATGAAACAAATTCATATTTAAAATGATGGTTTTGATTGCGTTAATTTTCAGACAATTCTTTTGCTACCTTTTTTTTTCAAGCAATAGCTATACCTGACACCTGACACACTCACTGACACATGTTTCTGCTCATCCCTCAGCTTAAATCAGACAAGCAGCACATTGGCACTGTAATATACAGCATAAAAGGGCCAGGGGTGGATGAAGAACCTCGGGGCATCTTCACTATCAACAAAAACACAGGGGAGGTGTACCTCAATGCTGTTCTGGACCGAGAGAAGACTGAGCGATTCAAGGTATCCTCTAAGAAATTGAATATTGTACATAAATTGCTCATTGCTCTGTCTGCTAAACATTCCATTGCACCTCGACTGAGTTTTGTGGTAGGAGGACCTAAACAGGACATATTATTTTGTGTATTTAGGTGTAGAAGTGCACCTATTTTAGGCTAAAACAACCATATTTCTATGTATTAAAGACAATATTGTAAAGCACTGCTGAAATATCAAGTATCAAATATCAATATTTTAACCTTACTGTTGAAATAGCACATAGCAAAGTGGCATCATCAACATTGTGATGGTTATATTAAATAAACCATGAATGTATAGTTATGCGATGCAAGGACATAATGCCAAGTGATAAGCAAACAACACCCATTCATAACCTCCTTTTGAATTATTTGCCTTCTTTCCAGCTTTCAAATGGGGGTCACTGACCCCAAATAAAAACCAAAAGCTCTGTAAGGATTAGTCATTGCTATCAATTGCAAATTGTCTCAGAATATCACTCTCTATATCAACTAAATGTTAACCCAAAGGTGAATAACCCTTTTAATTTTGAAACTGATTTGAGCTGTTGTTTCATTGAACAAGGTTTCCTAATAGCCTGGGCTTCCGCTACCTTAAAAGTTACACCTTTTTCTATTTCTTCCTCTTTCCTACCACCAAGCTACGAGCATTTGCATTGGACAAAGGAGGATCAAGCCTTGAGGACCCCACTAAGTTAGAGATTGTAGTCTTGGATCAGAACGACAATCGTCCAGTGTTTGTGCAGGAAGAGTTTACTGGGCATTTGTTGGAGGGAGCTATACCAGGTAAACTAAAAATCCAAGAAAATCCTAAATGGTGGATAGGAAGAAGACTAATAATAGTTTAATGGATAGAAAGAAGACTATTAACACATTAAAATTTTATTTTACAAGGTACCCTTGTTCTGAAAGTAGAAGCCACAGATGCAGATGACCCAAGGACAGACAATGCTGAACTTAGATACTCCATAATTCAGCAGGAGACTCCAGAAATGTTCAGCATAAACCAGAATACAGGGGAGATCAGAACTGTTCAAGTGGGACTGGATAGAGAGGTACTGCTCTTGATAAAGGTTCAAGCTCAAGTGGCCGATCTCTGTAAAAAGCCTTTAGAAATCTCTAATAGTTTGTCTCCATGGAGTAAGTGGCACAGCATTGTTCCTTATTTCCAACATTCTCTTTTCTCTAGGTGGTTGGATCGTACAATTTAACTGTCCAAGTGGCTGATATGTTAGGGGAAGGGCTAACCAGCACTGCCAGAGTTATTATAACCATTGAGGACATCAATGACAACCCTCCGGAATTTATGCAGGAGGTAAAAACATTAGCCAAACTGTATATATAGTCTATATTGCTGTTTGTCTGTGGCTGCAATACTGAGAATTGCTTTGTGTACAGTTATTGAAGACTACTGATGCATATATGAGCACATTGTTGATCATTTCATTCAAAGATTAATATACTATGTTTATGGATGCATTTAAAAATATTTTATGCAACAAATTCTCAATAGGTCTATGTAGTAAGTGTTGAAAACCCCTGATCTATGTATTGTTTGTTCTGTTTCCAGTTCTCCATGGAGGTGCCAGAGAACAAAAGCAATTTAGACATTGTGAGGGTGAATGTTACAGACAAAGACCTCCCTGGCTCTATCAACTGGAGGGTGCGCTACTACATCACCAAAGGAGACTCCAAACGAGCATTCTCTATCCGCACAGATCCACAGACAAACGAGGGAATATTGACTCTAGTCAAGGTAATTCAAATCATACAAAGAATTTGCTACAGAATTGAACTGCCTAAGAAAATCGCAACCCCTAGTGGTTAGTCATAAAATGTACCAACCAATCTTATTAAAGGGACAGTAACACAAAAAAATAAAAGTGTTTTAAAGAATGACTGCACTGGTAAAATCCGTGTGTTTGCTTCGGAACTCTCCTATAAATTTCCAAATAAACAAGCTGCTGTGAAGTCATGGGGGCAGCCATTCAAGCACAGGGTACACAGTAGATAACAGATAAGGCTTGAAGAATCCCATTGTATACTACAGAGCTTATCTGTTATCTGCTGTGTATCCTGTGTCTTGTCGCCTTTTTCAACATTAAAATGCTTCCCACATGGCAAAACAGCAGCTTGTTCATATAAACTACTGTAGAATTTCTAAAGAAAACACACTAGGTGTACCAGTGCAGCACAACAGTACATTATATTTTCAGTGGTTGTCCTGTTTTACAATATATATAATACCCGTGATTTCTAATGGCGGCCCTGCCCCCTAGTGCAAGAAGACTTTCCTTCTCCTTTAAGCAGAAGGTTACAGTCAGGTGTAGGTTGGAGATATTTCCAGCCTCTCATCAATAAATTGAACATAACATAATAGCTGTGTAAGTATAGCATGCACCTTCCTGCCACTAACTCCTTCCAAACTGACCTCTGCTTTCAGCCTCTGGATCATGAGGAGCAAGAATTCTACCAGTTGACTATATCAGCTGAGAATGAAGCCAAGCTCAGCCTCTCAGCCCCCCGTCCAAGTCGCTCCCAAACCCGGGTGAACATCACAGTGAAAAACCTAAACGAGCCGCCAGTTTTCTCAGAGAACCCCAAGGTGGTGCGAGTAAAAGAGAGGATGGCTGCAGGAAGTGATATCACGGAATATACAGCAGTTGACCCAGATAGCAAGCAAACACAAAAGATCAGGTGAGAGCTCTGCTTATGCAAACCTCTGAATTTTCCATTTTGTTATCAATATATAAAGAGATTCAAATGACCATTTTCTTATATTTCATATTATGCACAATGTATGGCAACCAATTAACAGGTAGCATTTACTAGTCACCTGTAAAGCAAACATTGTATTTGTTACCATGGTTACTGCACCTTAGCAAACTTTGGGCCTTTTACTCATACTGTGTAAAACAAGCCAGAAACAAAAACAGTATAAAAAGCTGTGTAAAATAAATGGCGTATTTATCTACGCATGTTTATTTTACTCCACCTGAACGACAGAATTGACGCTGTTATTTTACACCACTTCAGACCTCGCGTGATCCTTAATCCATTGAAGCAGCAAGTAAATTCCTGCGTAAAATAAAAAAACACAGAAAAAACCCCACAATAGATGAACGCCATGTTTTCCCATAGCATTTTCCAACAGCTTGATAAATACCTATTTTTTTACCTGGTGAGATGTGATACATTTTGTCCATGTTTTTTTACACAGTATGATAAATGGACCTCTTAGTGTCGTTAACTAAATACGGGGGGGGGGTTATATTATGGTGTAAATGCACCAGCACAAGATGTACTAGTTTAATCCGCTTGATAAAGTTCCAGAAGCGAGTCATGGCAAATATTTGAGAGGATCGTTTGTTTTAATTTCTTAATTTTCATTTTTTTCTAATACTGTATATTGTCTGTTAACGGCATTGTTTATGTCAGGACTTCTGGTTCCCAGCTAATTTCTTGCAAGTGAGTAGTATATATATCTCCTCCATTTCAATTGTAAGGGCAACAGTCCATAAGGAGATTAGGCTGTTGGCACAAGGGGAGATTAGTCGCAAAACAATAAACCTTTGCTGCCGGAGGCGACTAATGTACCCGAAATGCTTTCCCATCGGCAAGAATGTGAAATACTGGTGGGTTGGCATTTGAATCGCTTCATTTTCCGAAATCGCCAGTGTGCTACCAGCCTTAATCTTCAGCAATAAATCTCCTGTTCTGCGGGTGACTAATCTCCTGTATAAGCTTTTCCACCGGCTACAGGGTTGGGCTGGGAGGCCCGAGGCCGCAGAACCAGAACTGATGTCCAGGGCCCCCCTCCGGCCTCCCAGCCCACCCCCTACTATGAGGTGCACTCAATGCGCACGCATGAAGGCGCATTCAGGACAAAGCACATGCGCAGGCGGCATGGTGCTGAAATGTTTTTTTTTTGGGATCCCAATATGGGGAGAGGGGGTCTGGCCCGACGGTCCGACACTGACCGGCTATAAAGTGAGTCGCTGGTGGTAAAATCCATGTCTGCTTCAGTCTCCCAAAATTGCTTTAAGTTTACTCTTGAGGCAACTTCAGGAGATTGAAGCAACTCATGAGTTTTTGCTCACAAAAGAGTAGAAGTACTGTTGGCAATTAATCTCTTGGTGTGGCATCAGCCTAAGTAGTGTTGAGTAACCACCTGTTACCCTGGGAGTAGCCACAAGGGGGTAGTTGAGTACTAGATATTACCAATAGTGTTATGCTATTTTGCATTTATTTTATATCTTTAAACAGGAAAAGGAAAGATGGGAGTCTGTACAACCTTTAATAAGAAACTGATATACAGTAGAAACCCCATTTTATGTTTTTCAGGGGACCAGGAAAAAATGATGTAAAATCCAAGAAAAAAGTACAGGAGTCTGTTTTACTTTGAGATACAATATTTAGTGTGTTAATAACAAGGGTTAAACATTGCAGCGTCAATGTTACACTATGGGGGCATGTGCAAGGCCTCTCAGTCACATACACAAGCTAAAGCAATTGGGGCAGACTAACTGGACTTGACCATTTACAGGCAGAACCATGGCAAAATATACATCTGGTCAGTATTTTAACCTCTTTATTTCACAAATAACATTCATAGAGGGGAAAAAGCAGTTTTTGGGAACATCAGGACAACATTTTGATGTAAAATCTGGGAAAAGATTACTTAAAATCAGGGAAATGCACCCATTGAAATGCATTATAAATTGGTGGGACCACAAATAACAAAATGTAAAATGCAGGAAAACTTAAAATCAGGGGACTTAAAATCGAGGTTTCACTGTATTAGGGCTTAAATACAGTTTGGTACATTTTTGCTACTGGTTCTAGGCAATTGACATAAATTGGTTATTTCCTTGGCAGATATTCTGTGGTGTCTGATCCTGCAAATTGGTTAAGTCTGGATGAAAATTCTGGGCAGCTCCGTGCTAGATACACGCTAGACAGAAAATCTCCTTTCCTACAGCGAGGATGGTATACGGCTCTTATTGCTGCAACTGACAACGGTAACTTTGCAATGATTCTGGGATACTACATTTGGCTCTGATCCCCATTTGGTAACATGGCTGCTCTTTGCAGTAGCACAACCAGCCATCAATAAGCTTTTATTAGTCTAGTTACAGAAACAAATGTTAATATATAGTGTGGCCTACGGTGTGGGTGCAAATAATGTTATTATATTACTGGCTCTTATAGTTTTTCATCTTTGTGGACACACTGTGTGTCAGTTTTATATGTGTGCTTGGGCACACAAAAGACCCTATTATTTGCTATGATCTTTCGGGTGCAATTGTGATGAAATGGGTTTCATTATTTGCAGCTGTCCCCCCACTGAGCTCTATTGGGACGCTGTCTGTGGAAGTGCTGGAAGTGAATGACCATGCTCCTGTCCTCCTGCCGCACTCTGGTGAATTGTGCAAGAACTCCCAGCAAGGCAATGGTATGCTGCTTCTGAGTGCCACTGATGAGGATATGCCCCCAGAAGCCCATCCATTCCACTTTCAACTGGACCCATCATTCACAGATCTGACCAGTAACTGGAGTCTTAGTCCTGTCAATGGTAAGTGTTTATCAACAAAGCAGAGAGATTAGTGAGTCCGTAAACACAATAACCACCACACTGTAACCAGTATTTATAGCATGTGTGTAGCTAAAATTGGTAGCCCCAACATGGTTTCAACCTTTGCTATGTTAATATTTTATCAATATTGTAATGAATTGTGGTTTAGAATTTCAGACCCCAGCTTCTACAGCGCAGAGAGCAATGACACACTTCCAACACTTCCAACCATGCACTATGTATTGTATTTCCATTATTCAGATACTCATGCATTACTCCAGCTTATGGCAGATGTACAAGAAGGGGTCTACGTTCTGCCCTTCTTGGTGTCTGACTCTGGGAACCCTCCTCTTGCTCAAGTACAGTTCCTGAATGTGTCTGTGTGCCTATGTGATGCTCTGGGTACCTGCAAGGGTAATGCTGTGGCTCTATTTGGCTCTGGAACAGGCATAAGCCTCAGCGCTCTCATCATAATCATGTGCAGCATCGCCCTCCTGTTGGGTAAGTGCAGCATTAATATCATATGTATTCCATTTACTAGAAAATCCTCTGAGGCAGAAATTCCCCCAAATGCAGGTGTAACGTCCTGATTTATTTATACAGAGCAACAAGTTATGAAGCTCTTTACAATAATTTAAAACAGGGATCTTACAAAAATGTAACAAACAAAGGCTACAGAAAGAATTAGGGTCGGAAGGCCCTGCTCAAGCAGTACATGTGTAGACAGCAGTATAAATAAAATGGCCATGTTTTATATACCTATAGCTTTGTTATGCGTATAACAGGGTCTTGGCCAAATGTTGGCCTGCAAAGTGGAACAGGTATAGGATGTGTTATCCCAGAAAACCCAAAATCCAGAAAGCTTCAAATTACAGGAAGGCCATCTCCCATAGAATCCATTTTATTTCAATTAAATAATTACATTTTTTAAAAATAATTTTCTTTTTCTCTGTAATAATAAAACAGTACCTTGTAGAAAACACATTGTTTTTAGGACTGGTAAGGTCTGTCCCAAATAAGTTCAGTCTGCTCTGACTTCTAAAAATGTGAAATTACTACTAACCTACCCACCCAGCCAAATACAACAGTTGAAAGTACAGCAAATCCACCCACCCAAAATATTGTATCTCAATAAGGCACCTTAACATGCACAGACATACTAAAATGTGTACAACCTGTTTAGAACTGATCATGTTGCCCAATCTATGATTGTATAAGCAACTAAAAAGCCTGTTCAGGTCCCCCCTTTAAGCCAAAACATACTGTATATATTTATGTATATATCTTGCTCCTTTTTGCTCAGTGTTGGTTCTGTTACTGCTCCTGTTCCGCTGCTCCCGGAGTGGCCCTGCACACAAAGGCCTACTTGCGGACTCTGAGGAAGATGTCAGAGATAATATTTTTAACTACGACGAGCAAGGTGGAGGTGAAGAAGACCAGGTATGCTTTGTGGGTGGTGTTGCTATAAATGCTTCTTCCTTTGCTCCTTCATTTGCCTCAACCCTAACTAACCAATTCAGTCCTTTTCAGTTTATTTTAGTATTTGGGTCACAGATGTACAACTGCATGCCAAATATGGTCCTCCAAGGGCGTATTATAGTCCACAGTCTGCCCAAGGGCTCCACTCACTTCTTTGTCATTATCATTTACATTATCTTTGTGGTACAATGAATAAATGTCTCACTACCCTTAAACAACAAAAGCTGAGTTATTAGGGAAAACATATGATATACATGTAATATAATAACATATGATGAAGCAGCTGTTTTTATCCCCCTAAAGGATGGTTATGACATGATCCGGCTTAGGAACCCTGGCTTGTCAGTCCCTCCATCCCCCAGGCTGAAACCACCGATCCGTAGAGATACCCCCTACAACCAGACTTTACCTCGCTACCCTCGCAGACCAACCGATTGCCCGTCAGATATAGCAGACTTTATACAGGATGTAAGTGTCTCTACCACTTAACAATTAACCAAATGCCACCAGTCCATAATAAAAGCATGTTCTTCATATCTTTATACAGGGACTGCAGGCTGCTGACTCTGACCCAAGTGTTCCCCCATACGACACAGCTCTCATTTATGACTATGAAGGGGAGGGATCAGTTGCTGGAACCCTCAGCTCCATTTTGTCTAGTGAAGATGACAGTGACCAAGAATATGACTATTTGCAGGAATGGGGGCCACGATTCCGCCGGCTGGCAGACATGTATGGGCACCAATGACTGTTGTCGAATCTAGAAGAGACTGCTATAATAAGACATCAGATGTCACATGTTCAGCCTTTACACAGATGATTTGTGAGTGGGTAATTTAACACTTTGACTACTGGTAAAATATCTCTCAAGAGTATACCTAACACACCGTTTATATTAAGACTTTTTTATGGCGTATTTTTATACATTTGACTTTGAAATGATCTTAGAGCCAAGATGGAACAAGGTGGCTCTATAATAAAGGATGCTTCAGTAGAACATTATGGTCCAAAGAACAGGGACCAAACTGTTTAATTCAGAGACCCAGTTTACAGCAGCACTGCAAACCCCTCCTAATCTAAAGACATATCACATGTGAACACATTGCATGAAAAAAGGACAAGGAATGACCTAGTTATGCTAAAGGGCATGCCTGCCTGTCCAAAGACATTACTATAACTATAGAAGGGATTGTCCACTTTTTATGACCCTGGCCAATGTAAGCATTCCTTGCTTATTAAATGCGCACACATTTGGTGGAGGAGCCAACCAGGTCCTTGATTATCTGTCAATAAGACAATAAGAGTTGTCTGCAATTCCTTGGGTTCAACTCTTTGTATTCCTTGGAAAAGTTAACAAGATCTAGTCATGCCTTATGGTCTGTGCTATGCCATGGAGTGGTAAAACGAGCAGAATGTTAAAAGTTACACTTATGGGATTGAATTAGGATGTGAGAATTAGGCAAAAAAGGTCTTGGATGATTTTTATAGAAATGGAGAATGAAGCTTTGCTTTAATCTCCATTACAGATTATGTAAAGCAAATTTCAAGAACAGCAGAACGGAGACAGAGAATGGAAGAGATTTGGAAGGTCCAAGTATGGATCAGTTAGTGAGGAACATTGTTATGGCACAGACATAGGCACAAATACAAACAGGGTGAGTGTTATCTACTTAGCTGTTTGGTACACAAGTTGGTGGTAGAATGTAAAGTGCTTAGCACTCCATCGTAACCTAATGTTTTATACTTATAATAAAAGTTTTTATTGCTGAAAAATATGTTATTTTTTGAGTCCTTGTTCTGTGATGCCTCTGAAAAATAACCCCTCCGTTAATGGGACACTGTTCAGTTGCTTTTCATCCTTTAGCGCATATTGCAATCCATTCTCGTGAAGTGTTTTATCGCTCAGTCACTACTCAGAGTTCTGTTCTCCTCTCCATTTGAGGAATTTACTGTGTCACTCCTGATCATCTTCTTGGTGGAGCTTGTCAATCAAGCATAGTTATTAGGGTCGTAGTCAGTGCCATGTTTAAGTATCTTGAGTAGGATGGAGGAGCAAAGTAGGTTGGTGCAAAATCTCACCATGCCTTAAGGTTTCAGGAAGACTCTTTCTCTTGTTTCTGGGTGTAGGAGGAGACTGAGCACTGAGAGAATACAGAAAGATGAAAGAACAACATGGTACAAGAAAATACCTCTACTTGTGCTGAAGCTCGAGGAATGGAAGGGCAGCTCGGCCCAACATATTTACTCCCATAATCAAACCCAGGCCTGAACCCCTGTACAGAGAAAAACAGAGAAATGTCTTATGGCTATATAAAGGAACATTAAATGGAAAAATGAAAGGTTAGACTAGGACGCATAATAAAGAAAAATAAAAGCGGAAATATTTTAAAGGGCTGTATGTTTTTAAATAAGAGTATTATTCACCTAAAAACAGTTGGAAGCACTTTACAAGCATAAAAAACACTCAGCATCACCACAGCATGGGAACATAGGGAGCCCACCACTGATATCATAATTGAGGCTTCAATAACAAGATCTATTGACATAACATAGTGTCACGAAAAATCTCATATAAAATATAAAGAAGAAGAATGATATTAGAAACTTTACATTGTGAGGGCAAGACACATGAGGGAACAAAACCCAGTAAGGATGGTATAGTGTAGTGGCTTTATTACATATAGTAAAGAGTAGGAGGACAGATCGGCACCCACAGGGTCTCACACAAATGCAGATCAATATGCAGGCGACAATCTCCCTACCAGCCTATAGGAAATATGGAATTTAGGGGCCGAAAACCTGTAAGTTCTGACCAAAGCATGGTCTGATACCACATCCAATTAACCTACAAAAGGAATGAAAAAAGTTAGAGAAAAGAAGCATGGGGGTTTGGAAAAGGTAAAGTGGTTGGAATGAACCTTTAATCATACAATCATTTCATAATACAGGTTAACTGTGTATAAATGTGAAAAAAAGTTTTGTGTAGGTTTCTAATACATAAGGCTGATGGCACACAAGGCATTGTGATAGTTGTAGCATCTCAGGAAACTGTGCTACAAATGGATCACTCGTGTGCTTTAGGCTGATAAAGGTCAGTAATGCTGACATTCTTTGCCCACTGGGATATCAGTCTAAACATCTGTCACAGAAAGCATGTTTCAAGGTTCTCCCTGTCTGGGCTAGAGCAAATAAAATGCTTCTAAATATCCTCAATTTGAATTAACCTTTCTTCTATTTAATTCTATTATAGCCTCTGCACCCCTCAATGTCGCACCATCTGTGGAACCAAACTCAACAGTGATCTTTCCCTTTGTCTGCTGGGGATAAACAGCCACAACTGCCCATATCTGTATTTTTAAATAGTTACTTATGTTGCTGAAAATAGACAATTTCCCATGTAGTTCACATCATTTTATTAATCCAACATTAAAAACATTTCCCATTGTGTTCAGAATAATAGCAGTGTGTTTAAAAAAGTGAATAAAGTTCAAAATCCTTATATTTTCCATGCACACAAATGCATTCCAAATGCAAATTTGTGTTATTCCTTTACAGAAATTATTTGTGAAAATTCGCTAAAATACATCAAAGTCTATGGGTGTCAATTTTTTTGGGCGCACAAAATTTTTTTCACTCATTGAATTGTCTTGGCGTAATTTTTGCAGCGAAACGTGTCGAAACATTTCGCTCATCACTAAACATGACCTCTTCAAGTATTCTAATGTATTGAAACTGATCCATGATCCCTGGTATGTGATAAATAGGTCCAACACTATAGTATGAGAAACATTCCCATATCATGATGATTGTGCCACCATGTTTCCCTGTCTTTACAGTGTACTATAACTTGAATTCAGTGTTTGGGGGTCATCTGACAAACTGTCTGCGGCCTCTAGACCCAAAAAGATCAGTCCACAAAACATTGCGCCATTTCTCTTTAGGTCAGATAATGTGTTCTTTGGTAAATTGTATCCTCTTCAGAATGTTTTTTTTATCAATGGGACTTTGTGAGGGCTTCTTGCCGATAACTTGGCTTCACACAGGCGTCTTCTAATTGAATCTAATTAAACAGAACTCACAGGTAACTTTCTGTGATCTTCCTGGAGCTGATCATTGGCTGAGTCATTGCCATTTTGGCTATTCTTCTATCCATTTGAATAATCGTTTTTTCCACGTCATTCAGGTTTTGGTTGCCATTTTAAAGCATTTGAGATCATTTTAGCTAAATAACCTGTCATAGCCTTCTTTATATGTCTGCCATGACTGTTGGTTTTCTTTTGCTCTACTACACCTACTAGTAAGTTATTTGCCATGTAGAAATATAATTTCTACCAAAAACGATGACTGATTACATTAGTGATGTCAGACTGCTATTATTCTGAACACAACTGTATATGCAGGTAGGGAGGGGCATGGGCCTAATGCATTTCATGCCAAAAGTGAGTCACTGTTTCAGAGGCCATCTATGTGTGTAACCAGTTTGCAAGTGCAGTGTACAAAGTGCAATTTTGGACTCAATTTCCATATTTTCCCTAATACAGTGTTTTCCCCATAATTCCATCCTCAATGTAGGCATTCTTTAGACTCGAGTTTGCTGTGTCTATTGATGCAACATGCACTAGGAACCCTTGAGCCACTGTCACCCTTGAAAGCTCCAGGGATCTCCTGCAATAAATAGAAACTTAAAAGGCTTAATTCAGAACAGGAAGGCAACATCAACTACAACATATACTGCTAGAGGCATTGCAGCACTGAGCATGACAAGGTATGGATTCCATGCCTACCCACCATCTCTCCTAGCTCAGTGCTGCCTTAGAGTTGCAGACCAAATATTGCAATATGACACCTGGAATAGAGTGCACCCTAGAGACTGTTCAGGCCCCTTATGGCGGGAGTGCATGGGTAAAATCACCCACCTGGTATCATCCAACAACATCTTCTTGTGCAAGGTTATGCCAAGTGTGTTTCCAGAAACCTTTCCAGACTTGGTTCCACCACCAACCAAGAATGGCAGCAAAGCAAACACCTAAGAAAGAGGCTCTTCCCAAAAGTCATCAGGAGATCAGTGGCAGTAACATGGAGAGGAAGCAGCTCATGGTGATTGGAGGAGGTGGCGGCTTTGAGATCTGGTCATGCTCAGGATGTAGCAGGTAGGAGTATTGTGATGTTACATTTACCCTTAAATATACTAACAATAGCGGCAGGTATCTATTATCTATACATTCTCATATAGTGCTGGCTCACTTCTGGTCTATGCCTCACTGTAAAACCAGTTCCTATATTCACTCCTATGTATAAGAGGAGACCGGTGCAGGCTGGAAAGGCAGTGGCTGATATCAGAGATGCACCCAGAAATTCTGGCCCAATAATTCCCATTTTCTCTTTTTGTTACAGATATTTGTCAGGAGATCAGCCAGCAAGATCAACAGAGGAAGAACAGCACCCAGTGAACAGCATCTTCCCAATGTACCATCTACAGAGCACCCAGGACTGAATACAGACTTGGTCTTATGTCTTAAATGTAATCTGAGCACTTTGCTGAAGCATGGTCTCCATCTAGTGGTTAACAAAGGGAATTGCACACATAGCAAGGCTCATGCACACTTCTAGGATTTGACATATAAAAAGGGGTGCTTCTAAAAGGGCAGCAACTTTCTCTATATATACTTTATAACCCCATAAAGTATATATATATATATATATGTATATTTTTTAAAATAAACAATGACCATCCGTTAACCCTTTACATAATGTAGACAGTAAAACGGACACCACTGCCAAGATACAGAGAAGCCATGCAGCAGATTTTATGTTTATGAGTTACAGGTTATTCAGTAAAGGGTTGAGAGTTGCCTCATAGTCCAGATGTTAAAAAAAAAACCAGCACGCAAATAGTCAAAGATAACAGAGGCTAAATTGTTAGTAATAAAATTTTCCCCTTATGATAGTGTAAATATTTATGGGAGAATCTGTGGCGTTTCGCTTTGCTGAAAAATTTGCAAAACACATTGAAGTCAATGGGCGTCAGAATTATTTTGACGCGTGACAATTTTGGCGCTAGTGACAATTTTTATACGCAAAACTATTTTGTCCAAATGCATTAAAATCAATGGGCTTCTGAATAATTTTGAAGCGTGAAAATTTTATGTTTGATGCACAATTTTTTTTTTGTCGCACTGGATTTTTCGCCGCAGTTTCACGGTTAATTCATCCATCACTACGTGTAAATTATAAGGCTATTACAAGTCACTGCATAAATATTGATTAAACATTGTGTTGATTTACATTAGTAGCATAATCCTACACTCAGGGAAAAGTCATGATGTAGAAACCTTTGTTGCCTTAGTTGCGTGTGTTGTTCTTCAGTAATAAAAAGTAGTACGATCAACCATCCTACAAAGGGCACCCCTATAAAGATAAAAAATTTTTTTACCTGTGAAACAAAATTCGTAGTATATATGCTAAAATGCCCTTGTGGCATGGCATATATAGGACAGACCATTAGGATGGTCAAGGAGCGTATTAAAGAACACAGAAATAACATAAGGAACTACAAAATCAGCACAGCAACCGACACACCTGTCTCGAGACATTTTCATAATCATGGCCATAATGTAAGTCAGTTAAGATGGCTGGTCTTAGAAAAAATAATACAGCCAAAAAGGGGGGGAGATACTCGAAAATCCCTGGCACAACGGGAAGCATATTGGATAAAAAGAATGAATACATTGGCCCCCGCAGGCTTGAATGATTATTGGAGCTTATCTCCGTTTTTATAGTTACATTGTTCATGTATCTCTTTTTCCACAGATATTGAGTACAGCTTGAGATTAGAATACTTTGTTGCCAGTATCGCCAAGGGTAAGACCTTTTGTATCAATAGTTGTTTTTGTATAGGCAGTTGAAACTAGGTAACCTTCAGGTAGGCTCTTTTTGAGCAGTTCCTACAAGTAATTTTGGTTATTGTTTTTATATCCATGTGCAGTTTGTTTTAACCATTTCATGATGAAACTGCTACAGACGACCGCATTTTAATGGTTATGGGATTTGGAAACTTCAGATGCTATCAGGACTTTGCACAGCCACAACAAGTTTTTCACGATATCCTGGACTTTTAAGTATTTAAATTTTTGTACTTGTTTTTATATTATATATTACTTGTGTTAATGAGCAATTGTTTATTGTATCCCTTAGTGGTAATGGGTTAACTGTGGTTTAAAAGAATTTTTTGATAGAGGGGTGGGACTTCCTGTATGGCACTATAAAGCACTTTTTCACTTTAGCTTGTACACACTTGAGAAAGGGCCCTTGCTGCCCGAAACATGTCGTGTGGAATGCACAATAAAGATTGAATAGCAGGTAATCTGCTTCTTTGCTGTTTTTCCTGATTTGCTATCCTAACATATTGAAGTTAACTCTGTGGGTGCCTGGGACGGAGCACCAGTGCAAATCAGGAACACCTTACCAAACGCTGGGTACATGTGTGTTACCTTTGAACATGATGTAGAAACCTTTAGCAACCAATCAGCATGGAGAGTTTATTGGTAATCTGTTTGATTGTTCTGATATTAGCCCAATGGCAAACACCATTTATTACATTGCCCCTTATGTTTGGGATGTGGTGATTGATATCATAAAAGATCCTTCTTTTTGTCTATGAACCAGTTGAGAGCAGTGCAGAACTTCATTTCTTCTTATTTCTTGTGCATCTTGCAAACAAAAATGTTATTCTGCCCATCTTGAATTCATCAGTTGGTCTGATCCAGGACAAAAGTATGGCTGCACATAAAAACCTTGGTGTATTCCACGCTTGAGCACATTCCTCAAAGGGATCATTAGTATGGAGACCTCAGCGCAACTGGGAATTAGAAGAGGAGTTTTACCATCATGACACCCGTAGTCCATGGCAGAAATCAGAGTGCTGCACTTGATATGCTGGTGTGAGAATGGCAAGTCTGGCTCAGCTCTTGAACAAACTCAACAAATGAAGAAAACCAAGAATTGTTCTTGTAGTTTATCGCTATTATTTAATCAGATTGTATAGAGGTACAATTACTATTCAACAATACGTCCAAAGAAAGTAGTAACCCCACACTATCTGAGTATTTTATTATAAAAATTAAAATGTTAAATTACCATTAAAGCGCATAGATTAGTGAAAGTGCTTAGTGCTTTATATACCGTGCAATGATAAGTGATCAATTAATGCTAACACATGAACCAATTAATCATTCAATATCAATATCAGGCGAGCCTCCGTTGTTTTGAATTTAGAAACAATTTTAAAAGCCTTCAGTAGCTGCACTAAGATTTGGGTTAATCATTTGATTAAAGTGCCGGTATCAATAAATATCAAATAGATTTAAAAAGGTTTCAGAGTTTTGTTTTTTTTTTTAAAAAAAAAAAAGTAATTATCAAATAGCTAGCAATTCATGAAAAGAAAGATTGAAAATGAAAATAGAATAGGGGTGGAGTTGTCCCAAAATCTCCTAAATGAGGCTATTTTCTAGGCCTGGGACACCACATGGGGAGAAAGGTAGGACGCTGGGGACTGTGCTCTGAATTTGTTCACTAATCTTGTTGAAGAGCTGTCCAATATATACCACAACGTTACACAGCCACTGTATGCCATTGTATAAATAAATAGCCATTGGATACAATTGTTCTCTATGAGCACATCTGCACTTTATCATGTTCTTTCTACTGTCATATCACAATGATACACCCATCATGTCTGACTTTAGCATTATTTACTTAAAGGGGAAGGAAACCTAGTCGGCGCAAATCCCCCACCCCCCACCCGTTTGTTGCCCTCCTCCCCCTGGCCTACCCGTCCCGCTGGGCAAATGCCGCTAACTTGTTACTTACCCTTCTGCACAGGTCCAGTCCAGGGAGTTCACAGACGACATCTTCTTCCACGCGATCTTCTTCCTGCTGTGAACGGCGTTTTGGCACATGCGCAGTAGGATTATTTCGCTGGTACGGATCTACTGCGCATGCGCCAAAAGTCACGCGCATGCGCTGTAGATCGTACCTGCGAAATGATCCTACTGCGCATGCGCCGTTCAAAGCAGGAAGAAGATCGCGTGGAAGAAGATGTCGTCTTTAAACTCCCTGGACTGGACCTGCGCAGAAGGGTAAGTAACAAGTTAGGGGCATTTGCCAAGCGGGATGGGTAGGCCAGGGGGGAGGAGGGAGGGTGGGCAACATACGGGAGGGGGGTGGGGGGTTTGCGCCGACTAGGTTTCCTTCCCCGTTAACACATTACATCTGCTGAGTGTGCACTGTCTTGTCCTGTCCCTGCACTGTGCTGACCTGTCTTGCAGGAGTTGCATATTTTTGCACCTACACTTTTTCTGTTGTCTGGTACATCTATGTTATGTTGTGTGTAGCACCATGGTCCTAGAGGAATGTTGTTTCGTTTCACTGTGTACTGTACAAACATATATGGATGAAAAGACAATAAACTCACTCTTGACTAAAAAAAACACAACCTCCCAGTGCCTTAGAGTAAAAGAGATCCAGAGAATGAAGTGCTGCTTAGAAGTATTAACCCAAATCTTAGTGCAGCTACTGAAGGCTTTTAAAATTGTTTCTAAAATCAAAAGAACGGAGGCTTGCCTGATATTGATATTGAATGATTAATTGATCATTGCAAGGTATATGAAGCACTAAGCACTTTAATAATAATTTAACGTTTTAAATTTTATAATAAAATAACGTGGGGTTACTACTTTCTTTGGACGAAACTCAACAAATGCCCAATCCCTCTCTAAATATTTGTACTTGGTTCAGCTATAACAGTAAATTTTATTTTATTTTGAGGAGGGACAGCCGCCCCATGGGACTGTGTCTTCATGGAAATGTATTACTCATCCTTTGGGATCCAGCTGGAAACAGTAACAAGGTCAGACAAGGTGGTTTACAGTAAGGACGCACAGAGTCCACTATTTTGAGATTTGCAAAATCCTGAACCAAATCCATGTTGCATATGCAAATGAGTGCACGGAAGGATCAAAGAGAATCATGCGCTGAGCGTAGTTAAAAAGTGTTTCACTTCCTTGTTTGTATGACAAAAAGTAACATGATTTTAATGATTTGCATTCGGTTGGCCAGGCACTTGGATTCCCTCGTTTACAGATTGCATCCTTGTGCGGTATACATACAGCGCTTGTAATTATAGTGACGTAATGCAAGTTTCTGGTGGGAAACAAACACAACTTGCAACTTGTTGGCTAGGAAGTGCTACAGCTGTTGGATCCAGGCTTTAGAAATAATTCTGTTGCCCAAAAAGTCCAGTTAGCTTCTTATTAGTAGGTAAATGAGCCCAAGTGAATGAAATGAAACGGCAAATTCAACAGAGAGCAAATGACTAAAGAGTTGACCGTGCGCTAGCGTCTGCCTTGGCCGTGGACAAGAGTTTATAGACATACACAGTACAAATCCTCCCATAAGAAAAAAGAAATAGAAAAACAGACATGACAGGCACATAAAACAAGTTAAACTTAACAGAATTTCCAATAACTTGTCCCTTCTCAAGTCTGCCCTTGAGTACTCAGCAGAATTTGTTCAGTCATTGTTTAGTCATGCCTGAACCCATGAAGTGTCATCCAATAATAGACAAATAAGGTAGGTCAGATATAGTTTAAAAAAAAATCATGAAGCACTGGGTGCAACCCTACACACAGTTGTCTTATTTCTTCCCCATTAAACACCTCTGCTCCAATCACCCATTTCAGTGGCGTAACTACATGATACGGGGCCCTACAGCAAATTAATGTTAGGGCCCCAACACATCCAAAGGTTGAGCTGTTTTACCAATATATACTGATATTGCTCATTAATTAGGGCCTCATTGGACCCCCTGCATCCGCAGTGTCTGCTTCCTCTGTAGTTACACCCCTGACCCACTCCCAACTGGGGCAGCCTATTCTCTTCCAAAAGATCTTTCATACCCTTAGTAGAATACTCCACCTGCTCTCTCTTTTTTTTACTAATATCGCTTTACGTTCTCTACCCAGGGCCCTTGTAAAGTAGAAGCACATTTTCTACTTCTCATTGCCCCATTCTTTCTTTTCTTGTCAGAGTAGGCTTCCTGTCCCCACAAGACTGTTGTTTCATGAGCAATAGAATTCCTTAGATGGCAATTCTGATCACCTCCTGTTGTGTTAATTGTCCTTTATAAACGCCAGCAGTGTGTGGTCTAGTATTGTGGTATGATTGGGTCTGGGAGTCAAAATAGGCCCTGGCATTCTAAGAACACAGAGGCCCAAAGAGCCCACTGTATGGTAACTTTCTATGGAACCGTACAGCAGCCCCTCTGGCATTTGCCAGAACCCAGATTGCCAGTCCGGGCCTGAGTAAGGTCAGTCTCCAGATTCAGCATTAGCAAGTACAAGTCCCAAGTTTGGGATCCCACTGTATCAATCATGAATATTAATGGAACAGTGGATCATAAAAAGGAACAAACACTTTTTTTTCTTTTAAATTTAAGATCAATTGCAAATTTGCTGATAATAGGATATTTTAGAACAGTGCTGTCCAACTGGCGGCCCGTGGCCCTCCACATCAGTGTTGGACTGGCCCACTGGGATACCAGGAAAACTCCAGGTGGGCCCAGGTGTCAGTGGTCCCTCTTGCTTAAAACTATTTGGCCTATTTCATGGTCATTCCCTATTTCTTTATGGAACAAAAATGGAAGAATATAGTAAGTAGATATAAAAGACCACTAGAATAAAGAGGTTAAGCGAGGAGGAATAATAGTTTGGGAAGTGGTCCCACAATCTAAAGTTTTCTGGTGGGCCCACGGTCTAAGGTTTTCTGGTGGGTCCTTGGCAATCCAGTCCGAGACTGCTCCACATGAAAGTCTGCCTGCTGTGTCTTCTTAACATGTGTAAACTTTAAAAGGTATCAGTACTGAGATTAACTAGCCCCTGTATTGATCACACCTGCAACACCGCTATTGTTCACATCCTAAAGCCCTGTACTGTTCACAACTGAGACCCAGACTGAAACTGCCCATATTGTTCAAACTGCTGAAGGGGCACCAGCACTGTCATGTCACTGTATGAAGTACATCTTAGAGTGGTCCTTAGAGAGGTTTCCCTGTCTCCTGCTCTGTTCTGCCTGCCCTACGCTCCCTGTGTGTGTCATACTCTGCCTCCCCTATGCTCCCTATGTGTGCCATACACGGCCTGCCCTATGCTCACCATGCATGCCATACTCTTCTCATCCTATACTTCCTGGGAGTGCCATACTATGCATGCCCTATTCTCCTTGGATGTGCCCTGCTCCGCCTGTGGAACATAAGCCTGGGGTTTGTTCTGGGGGGTGTTAGCATTTGGAAATTATTGTTGGGGGGCCCTAAGGTGTTTAATTATATTCTGAGGGTTGCTGTGTTATCCACAGGGGAGGAGGAGGAGGTATATGGATTTAAGTTGATAAAAGACAAAAAAAAAAACAACCTCTGGATGTAGTTTATTGGGAAAACTGCTGTAAACGCATTTATAGCAGTTTTCCCAATAAACTACATCCAGAAGTGCCGTCTGCCTGTGGCGTTTTTGGTATATGGATTTAAGGGTATGTCTTAATATGACTTTTCTCATATATGAGTGATATACCTGCAATGGGCACCAACCATGTGGCTAACACTGACTTTCATTATCAGCCCTCCACCATGTAGAACAATTCCAGCCCTCGGTACCACAGACGTTGGAAAGCACTGCTCTAGAGCATACTAAAAGTAAACCATTTAATTCACTGAAATATTGGTAAGTGTAAAGAGTACCTCCAGTTGCAAACACTGTGCAAATCTGTTGTATAGAGTCTAAATGGGCCATAGGAGAAACATAATATAAGCCAGAGAGCAAGGCCTAAGGTTAGCATGATCCACACCATTAAAAAAAAAGTGCTGTGCATAAAATTAAACTAGGGAAGTGTTTCAATGTTCAACTTTTTAGCTGGCTGAAAAAACCTAATTACTAATTTGCAGGGGCAAATTTGCTGACACACAGCTGTCTACAAGAGTTCTGCATGATTAACAAAAAAAAAAGCCCCATTTTGCACAAGGAACAGGGCTCCTGAATTAGGTCTTTCTTTTAATTATGCTCAACACTTTTAAAGACTGATTGTGTTACAGCAGGCAGTGTGTGTGTGTGTTTTTGCATACTATAGGTCTGACAAAGTCATATGAAGCAAAGGAGAATGGGCTAATAATTACAGGTATGTGATCCGTTATCTGGAAACCCATTATCCAGAAAGCTCTGAATTACGGAAGTCTCCCATTGACTCCATTATAATCAAATAATTCACATTTTTAAAAATGATTTCCTTTTTCTCTGTAATAATAAAACAGTACCTGGTACATTATCCAAACTAAGATATAATGAATCCTTATTGGAAGCAAAACCAGCCTATTGGGTTTATTTAATGTTTAAATTATTTTCAAGTAGACTTTATTGCCAATAGATTAGCCACAATAGTGCAAGCTATAAGACTATATTTATTCTGCAGAATGCTTTACCATACTTGAGTAAACAGCTCTTAAAGTGTTCTCTATTTGTTTAGGATAGCAACTGCCATATTAGCTTGGTGTGACATCACTTCCTGCCTGAGTCGCTCCCTGCTCACTCAAAGCTCTGGGCTCAGATTACAGCAGAGGAGCAAACTGAGCATGCTCAAGGCCGTGCCCTGGAAGTTTAAGTTGAAAACAGAAAGTCTGATACAGAAGCCCATGTGAACACAATAGAAGGAAAGAAATGCTGTGTTTATTTTGACAGAGGACTCAGAGCAGCATTACTTTGAGGGTTTACTGGTATATTTATATAGACCTTTCTTATAATGCTTACTTAATTTTAGCCTTTCCCTCTCCTTTAAGGTATGAAGATCCAAGTTACAGAAAGATCGGTTATCTGAAAAAAAGCAGGTCCCAAGCATTCTGGATAACAGGTCCCATACCTGTACTTTACAGAGGGGACCAGCAACAGTCTCCTATGTCACCATGTAAATGCATGAGAAAAAGCATATACTAAGGAAGAATAACGGTTTTGTTTAATTTATTTATGAACATCATCTCTGAGGATCGACAGCATTTCTATGCTTCTCTGTACATGCAACTGTAGAAAATAATTTTGTAAATTTCACTTTGTGATTTATCCTGCAGGAAGTTGTGTACAGCTTAATGGCTGAACTGCAATGTGGAGAGCTGTGTGGCAGCAGCACCAAAACAATATTTACACAAATGTGGAAAATTTTCAGGGTGGAATGTACACTGTTACTTTAACCAACAATGCAACCTGGCTGCTGTATTACTCCACACACACTACAGAAGTGACTGTTACAAACAGGGTGTGGATTGAGCTGCTAGATCAGTATTTACATATATTTACATAAAATCATTACTGGAGGTAAATGTACAATCTGCCAAGACATGAATTCCACATACTACAAGTGTAGAGAAAAGAAAGTCCAGTTTCACTAATCACTGCTTCAATCAGTACACTGGCAGAAATCTCGAGAATTATTTACAAAAAAATGATTAAGAAAAATTAGAAGACATGGGGTGGAACATATTTAGTTATGTGTCATTGTATCCTCTTATACAGGTAATATACATAGTGATGGCAATTTGAGGGCTGCTATGTTTAACATACCAGAGTTAAAAAGCTCAAGCTTGTACACAATTATTCCCTATATGCTGCACTGTGTTTTAAAAGAACAGTTCAGTGTAAAAATAAAAACTGGGTAAATAGATAGGCTGTGCAAAAAATATTCTAATATAGTTAGTTCGTAAAAAATGTAATGTATAAAGATTGGAGTGATTAGATGTCTCATAATAGCCAGAACACTACTTCCTTCTTTGCAGCTCTCTAACTCTGAGTTAGTCAGCGACTTTAAGGGAAGCCACATGGGACATAACTGTTCAGTGAGTTTACTATTGATCCTCAGCATTCAGCTTAGATGCAAACAGTTATGACCCATGTGCCCCCCCCCCCCTCAAGTCACTGATTGGTCACTTCCTGGATAACCAATCAGTGGAAACTGCAAAGCAGGAAGTAGTGTTCTGTTATTTTAGACATCCAGTCACTCCAGCCATTATACATTACATTTTTGGCTAACTAACTATATTAGAAACATTTATTATTATTTTTATACTGAACAATTCCTTTAAAGGGAGATCCACATGATTAGCGCAGCACAGGCAACATTGGGAGATTTGACACCATGTATTTAGGCAAGTAATAACCAAGGCTGACAAACTGTCAATGTACCAATGTCCTTAATGAAAAATGATGAGGGTTAAGAACAATAAGTTTGAATAAGAATACACAATGAAAAAAAAAAAAAAAAAAAACGACATGTCAGGGGTGAATAGCAAAAATTCCAAAAACGTACAGAATGCAAATTAGGATTTGGTTCAGCCTGGTGGAAGGATTTGGCCAAATCCTGGCACTTTCACCAAGTACAATCTAAAGGTTCTGCTATTATCCAAAAGTTTTGCTTGGTTGAAGATAATCCTAATTCAGAAATTTTTAAAGCAGATTCATGGAAACGGTTTATCTTATAAAATCTAACACGGGAGTTTAGGCAGCCTAAAAATAAAAGCTGGAGCAAAAGACTTCTGCCATTTGTTCTCAGAAGTCAAAGCATAGGAGTAAGTCTTAACTTTACTGGGCACAGGCATAGTATTCCTATCCATAATGCTCACACTTGCGGTTCTTTAAATGGATGCCAGAGAGACTATGTGCATTCCAGAGAAACAAAGACAATGTAGCAGCTGAGAGTTTTTCTAGTACTTCAGTTAGCTGGCATTATGAAATGGATATTAAGAGATTTCCTAACTGGAGTGCGGGCCCTCGTGACTGCACAGAATGCTTAGCATGTTTCCACGGGTGACTCTTCATATCATGAGAAGAAGCCAATTGCTGGGTAGTATTTTGATTTAGAACCCAATCTTCTGTTCAAACCCAAGAAGGGAGCATTTTAAGATCTTACAAAGATAGACACAAAATGGTAAGCTACTTGATCCTCCTGCAGCTGGAGGCTTTAGCAGAGCATCGAACCCTTTCCTAACCTCTCATGTCCAGACCACATAACATCATTAAAGTCTGCCTGCTTCAGTGCTCACATACCTGCTGCCTTCATGTATATAGTAAGTGATCCTTCCAGTAACAGTATGGGTACTACAGTATCGGAATGTAATGAATGCTGATGCTAGAACTACTGGACTAAAGTGACACTTCTTTCATCATTACACGAAAATGGTAATTTCCAAAGTGCTTTGAAATGGAATAGACTTAATGGAGAAATAACCCCCTTATTAAAAAAAACCCTACCCCACATAGACCCCCCTCCCTCAAGCCGAGCTGCTACCCCGGGCAAATGCCCCCAACTTTTTATTTACCGCTCAGTGCAGATTGAGGGATAAGAGTTCACAGCAGCCATCTTCCGGGTCTTTGGGATTTTGAGAATGAGACCGGCATGGTGGCGCAAGTGCAGTTGAAGCAATTTCCTGGTTCGCGACAACTGTGAATGCACCTAAATTGACGGAAATTGCCAAAGCGTTGGAAGAAGCAACAAAGACCCAGAAGATGGCTGCCGTGAACCCTGATACCTGTATCAGCACCAAGGAGTAAGTTAAGTTAGGGGCATTAGCCCAGGGTAGCAGCTAGGCTGGGGGGGGGGGTCTATGTAGGGTTCTTTTTAATAGGGGGTTTGTTTCTCCTTTAAGCAGCAATACATACAAAAAGCCTAACCAACAGCAAACTGGCATTTTGTTTCAACCAATAAAAGTTACACTCTTGGGCTAATAAGCACAGGTTTACGCTCTTACTGGCATATATAAAAAAGCAATCTACTGCTTTCCACCCCCTGTACGTGTGCACATCGGCAGGCACGGGATCTGCTTGTCAGGACACACAAAGCAAATATTGGTGTGGAAATGTGAAAGTATGCATTTGCTATGTGACAGGAAGAAGCCATTTATGTAGGTGCACCTGAATACTGGGAGCAGAAGGCAGTGGTTTGACTGCTCTCCACTGGTATACACACGTCAGAACAGAAAACACCCCATGTGCCATTACCTTTACATAGTAAAATAGTAAGTTATGTTGAAAAAAGACACACGACCATCAAGTTCAACCTTTTAACTTTTTTTTTTTTTAACCTGCCTAACTGCCAGCAAGCAATTGTTCAGTGTAAAAATAAAAACTGGGTAAACATATAGGCTGTGCAATATAAAAAATGTTTCTAATATAGTTAGACAAAAATGTAAAGTATAAAGGCTGGAGTGACTGGATGTGTAACATAATAGCCAGAACATTACTTCCTACTTTTCAGCTCTCTCGGTTTCCACTTATTACTTAGCAGGCAGTAACCAGAGACTTGAGGAGGGTTGCACATTGATTATATCTGTTGCTATTGAATCTGAGCTGAATGCTGAGGATCAATTGCAAACTCACAGAACACTGAATATAGTTATGTGGCCCCCCTTAAAGTTGCTGACTAACTAACAGAGTTATAGAGCTGAAAAGCAGGAAGTTGGATTCTGGCTATTATGTTAGACATCCAGTCACTCCAGCCTTTATACATTACATTTTTTGGCTAACTATATCAGAAACATTTTTTGTTTTGCACAGCCTATCTATTTATCCAGTTTTTATTTTTACACTGAACTGTTAAACATTACGTAATTGTAGTGATATACAACCCATTTACTCCTGCTGAAGCATATGGTTCAGGCCTAATATAAGTGGCAGTTACTCAGCTTGGGAGACCAAGAAACAAAAAAAGAAAGATAGCAAAAAATCATGTTCTGGTGTATCGGCTTAGCAGCTTGACCTTAAAGTCATTCAGATATCGAATATTGAGCAGTTATTAAAATGTATTCCCCTATATTTCAGCCGACATATATGCAGCTTGAAATGCTCTACCTAAATGTGGTGAAGCTAAATACCAGCTGTAACAAAATAGTTTTGTACTAGAATTCCCATTTCAAAATATGTAGCAAATACCCACCATATAAAGCGGAGGTCTCAAAATCTTTTTCTTTTGGCTCTATGATGAGCAGCTGCTACCTTTTTGCACTGAAGCATAGTTTGGCTGTTATGGAGTCTTGTAACTGGGTTTCCCCCCACCGAACCAACAAAGCTTTGAAACTTGTCCCCAAAGGCTGCCCCCCCTTCTGCCTACATAGGTTTGTCCCAGGGAAAAAAATCTTTGGAAGGGACACTGCGACACAACTAACATAGTGGAAGAAAAAACTGAACGTCTTATGACCCAACTAGCGATTGGCTCCCACAATTTCTCAGCGAGTGGGAAAGTGCTGCCTAGTGTGAACTATATATACAGTATATATTACAACATTTTTAAATGTATTTATTTCTTTACACAAAACTGAAAGTGATGTTACAGTACATAAGTTATTTACAACTGTGCAGTAATGTGTTTGCAAAATAATTTATCTAGAAGGCAGCAAAAGTACATTGGATAATGTGTATAAAAACTGTACAGCATTTACCAGATTTTTTTCCTTTTTCTATATATATATTTTTTACATATAGGAGTATTGGCTCTGTAGTGTTTCAAGTTATGTCCTCTGAATCGAGAAACAAAATGCCCAAGCTTAAAAGGGGAACATAAAAATAACAATAAAACTAACCGGGTTATTATAAACGGAGCTGCACATTCCACTTCCCTGCAGCATGGGGGAGAGACAGCAGTGACCTAATTCTATATATTATATATATATATATATATATATATATATATATATATATATATATATATATATTTATTTAGTGCATTTACAGGAGAAGAAGATTGATTTAAACCATCACCGATTTTAAATAAGGGAGGTCTATAGATGTTCAGGCTGGCTTAAGGTAGTCAGCATTTCATCCTGTGTAAAGATGTTTATAATGAGAAAACAAAACATCAAGGGGGTGTAGGTCCGTAGTAATTCTCAGATTCCTTGACCTGCAGCTGAAAATAATCAAAAAGTCAAAAAAACAACAAAAAAAAAAAACGGAAGCTGCATCTCCTTCCAACATTCCAACAAATGAAAGGAAGTTGTGTGTGTCCATGGCCAGTATTATTTAGTAGATGCAGACACATGTACAGATAAATGCACACATGGAATGTCCTTGATCCCTTGCTCTGTTCCATCTGTCCATATCTGTGACCTTCCTATGGTGCCGCTTCCAGAAGGGGTGCTGGGGTTAAGCTGTGAGAAAAGTGCAATTCTATATTGTTTCCATTCTTGTGAACCAAGATGCTTCCTCCTCTTAAGCAGCGGATTCATAAGCAAGCATTAAGATGCAAGAGAAATCTGAGCTCTTCTCAGCCAAAGGGGCCGGCCCTTACCATTTATAGGTTAAAAAAAAATAATACACAAAACAAAAAGACTGGTCATCCGCCTTGTCATGCCGGCAAGAGCACAAAGTCATCAATAACGTCCACCATTGGCACATAGAACGAGGGAACCTCATTAACACACAGAGATTTATGACCAGTTGGGTCCAGCTCTTGCACCTTTAATTGCCACTCCATCCTTTGCACTGCATTCAAGGCTGCAGCTTCATGCTGCTGTCTCATTAATACACAAGTCTGCAAGAGAGAGAGAGAGAACAATGTCATGTTTCTAGTAGTGAAGTATTTTGATATGCCACATTTTTGTTTTTCAGAACAGACCACAAACAATGTTATCAACAATATAGACATTTGAGTGCAGCCTTCCTGCATTGTAATTACTATAGATTAATATTTTATATTACACATTAAAGGAGAACTAAAGTTTAACTAATGTATTAGTCTAGAAATGCTGTACATTATGTTTTGGGCTTCTGTAACAGCTCAAAGCAACCACAGCTCTTTAGCAGTAAAGACCTGTGTCTCCAAAGATGCCCCAGTAGCTCCCCATCTTCTTTTCTGCTGATTCACTGCACATGCTCTGTGCTGCTGTCACTTACTGAGCTTAGGAACCAACTCAAAATATACAGTACATATAAAACATAAATGGTACAATATAAGGCCAATTATTAATTAATAGATAATTACTACATTAACAGCACAGAAACCAGTGCAATTAGCATCAGAATGGAATGATCAGCCCTGTAGCATCTTATATTACAGACAATCCTCATTTTCTGCTTGTAAATTTGCGATGACCCCTAAGCTTAGCTTTTAAACAGCTGCTCCGAAATACACAGAGCTTGTGAGTGTCGCAGGCACTTTCCAAGATGGTGACCCCCTGTGCGAAGTTTCTGGATCATTGCTGCTATTGACAAGCTGAAACTTTAGGCTGGTGCAATAAGTTCAGTTATATAAAATGGCATTTTTATCCTTATTTTTCTTAGGGGTTTGTTCTACTTTAAATGGATTTTGCTCTTAATAGTTGATTTTTCAAGCAAAGGGCTACACCACGAGACAGGGGTTAACTACCACTGTGGTAAGGGTGCACCAGTATACAAAGCTTCCGATATGAAAAATGTCATGACTGAAGCACATGAATAGGGGACAGGTCGAGGAGGCCTGCTTTTCACTACTACAAGTGCATCACTCAGGGTGATATTGAATAATAACTAGGGGTCCTAACTGCCTCTGACCTTCAGAAAATATACACATTGTTCCATAGCCCCAATAAAATGGCCAACACTGCTAGTAGAGTGGTTTATTAAAATGCTTTCATGTGTGCTTTTGGCATGTCAACTACCTCTACTGCTGTGTCTGGCAGTTTCAATTTATGTAATTTCATAAGTGGCTTCTGGTTTTTAAAGGGCTACATTTGCCATTAGCTTGTATACTAAAAGTAAATGCATGCACTGGTACATTGACTACTGAGAACAAGAACAACCTAAAAACTAAGTATAATCATTTTCTTCTTTATATTGTTGTGCACTGTTCTGTTATTAAATGGATCCTGATTTCACAGTGCTACATGTTTGAAAGTGTTGTATATATCTTTGCTAAGCTTTTTTTTTATCTGCCAGTCACCAAAGCTGCTCAGCACTACTGGAGAAAAAATATATAATATTGGCAGTACAAAGTGCAGCACAACAGAAAAATAATGTAGAAATTAATTGCATAAGTGCTCACAAAAGCAGGTTTACATCATTTGGGGGGGGGGGGGTAACACACAGCTTCAATTACGGGCAGGCACCACTCCGGAATCCAAAATCATCAAGGTTAGTAGAATCCAGAAGCCCAAAATTTAAATAGTAAAAAAAAAGGTCTTTATTTTACATTGAGTATAAAAGATCAAAGACTTCCACGCTTCGTGTCCCCCAAGGACACTTAATCATAAGTTAACTTTCTCATAATACATACACAATATCTAAAGGAAAGAGAACCAATAGATAATGGGGGAGGGGAGTAGTTTTTGCATTTTTTTTTAAAAGGGACAATGAGACAACTAACTAGCAAAAGGGGAAATATACATTTAAATTCAAGATAAGCAAATGTGTTTAGGCTAAACATGTTAAAGGAGCTGTTATACAATGCATAATTGTGCCTACTACTGCAGAATAACAAAATAAAAACACTTCATATTTCTTGACTGCTGGCCTATGACCCCACCTGGCTACTTGTAATGAAAATAATAACACAATGGTCAAAGCAAGTGTGTGGCCTGACTGACCTGAGACAATTGCTATTTATTTAAAGCTCAAACTTAGAACATTTATTAAATCTTTACATTTAAAAACAGCCACTTGCCATCTTGAACATAATTAACACGGGAATCAACACTGGTACAAGAAACTTGTATTTTTGCCAACATCGTTGCAGAAGCAAATCTGAGGAGATTACAACTGGCCACTGAAAAGAAGCCACAAAATGTTCCTCAAAAATGCAGAGTATGGCTTTAAATTGTACAGCAACTTCCATTGTATGCTTTCCATTTCCAAGTATATATATATATATATATATATATATATATATATATATATGTGTGTATGTGTGTATGTGTGTATGTATATGTATATGTGTGTATGTGTATGTGTGTATATATATGTGTATGTGTGTGTATATATATGTGTATATATATATATTCACACATACAGCCTGTGGTGTGTGTAAATGAATACTTTTCTAACAAGTTCACTGCAGCCCTATAGTGACCCCAAAATAGCTGTTATTACAAACATAGTGATGGAGGCAGTAAGGAAAGCACAGAGAGACCCCATCTATCATGGAGCTGCACAGTTGCAAGACAGAATAAAAAGGTGCTTTGCTTTACATTAAGGGGGAAATGTGTTTTCTAGTGATGACATCCCTTACAGTTAACTTAGAGTGCACTAAAAGGTACTGCAACCTGGAAACCAGCCAGAATACTTCATCCCTGTACCCACACATAAATCATCTCCTGTAACAGTAAATGGAAACAACAATACAGGATAACACTGTGTCCTTTGTGGACTAGATATGCTTATGTTTCACAAAAGGAGCATCTTCCTGCTAAATATATTCACCTTCATCCTGTCATACTTGTCGTCAACATCTTGCAACCAGGAAAGGAACTGACGAGCGTTGAAGCGATCTCGGACAGACTTATTTTCGTCTCCCTGCAGATAAACAAGAAAGTGCTGATATTATACAAGGTAATATATATCCCTGAGCATTGCAGTTCTCTATAAAAAAAAAATACATGGCATAGATATGCAAAATACTATTCTTGAAAAATAAACTGTTGGTTAAATATTCAATAGGAAGGTATAGTTATCTTAATACAACATTTCAGTTACAATTTAACGTGTAATTAAAGAGATACTGACATCAAAAAATAATCTTTTTTATTATCCATCATAACATTGTCTTTGAATGCTATTTATAATTTTGCCATAAAAGTATTTGCCTGATGCTTTTACATCACCTTTCTTAGTGCCCTGTTCCTATGTAAGGGGGCTTCCATGTTTGTGCAGCAGGAATTCGTTAGCATTAGAAACTCTGACAGGTTTAGAAGAGGCAAAAGTCAGGTTTAGGAACTTCAAGTAACAATTACTTACAAAAGCAGAACTATCAGCGAAAAACGATCAACATGACCTATAGGTAACTTTTAATGTAGATTAATATTTTCTAAAGAAAATTTTTAGTGTCAGTATCAGTTTAAGTGGGAAGCCACTTTATAACATTTATCTTTAAATCTACATACTGTAAGTGTAGCAGGTTATGTATTCTCATATAATAATTACCAAAAACAAGTATGTGCTTAGGGGAAACTTACCTGATTTTCCAAAGGCATATTGTACACTTCTGAGTCCAGCAGCATGGTGCAGGCACTGAAAGGCACAGCCTGGTTGGCTATTGTCCTGGCAGCTCTGCAGTGAACTCGTAGATTCTCTTGCTCACAGGACACTATAAGCTTTTCCTGTGGGATCAAGACAAAAACTCAATCATCGATTTACATATTGCCATTGTAGCAAATGTCTATACCTGGTTGGAATTTCTACAAAAAACATGACTACATTTACAGCTGTGCTCCAACATTGCTGAACAGTGGGCAAAATGCATTTTTTATTCCCCTTGGAAATAATTCAAGATTAAATTCAGTCATTGCTGCCTAACAGCTTTTTTAAAGGAGACTTATGGTATAAGTGAAAAAAAACTAAATTTTATAGGCAATTATGAGTAATCTATGGTGTTGCTTTTACATGGTGCTACAAATTAATATTATCTTTAAAAATAGCTCCCTGTAGATGTTCTCTGGTCCCTGGCTGTGTTTCAAATGAGGGGTGGGCGTCTCCTAATGGTTCCTTCCAGAAGCACAGTAAGAGGGGGGGGGGGGCAGCCAATCACAGCTCTGCAGTCACACAAGCAAAGACAGGAAACAGTTCCCTATCAGGTCCTGCTAGTTGCAGATTGGTTCCTGTCCTACAGTGCAGTGAGCGGAGAGCCGCCAGCTCCCCTGCACAGCCTGGGAATTCAGGGAGCTGGAAGTGGAAGGAAGGGATTATTACAACAAATATCATAATTAACTAAAGAGAGCAATCATTTAACAAGATTTTACTTTACTTCTTAAGCAGCCACAATTTAAAAAAAACCCCAAAAAAACATAATTCAACTTAATAACAATGCAAGGGCATGATTAGCCAGACATTTTATCTCTCTGTGAACAATGGAGGTTGAACCAGTGATGGTTTGTTCTTTCCACAACACGTTTTTTTCAGCTGGAGGAAATGGACAACACTTTGTCGAATGTCACACATAGCAGCTTCTCCACCAGCAAGAAAACAGCTTATTTAGTCTTTCAGTGCACACTTGGCCAGACCAAAACCACAAAAACGCTAAGGGCAGAAACACACGCGAAGATTCGAGGAGACTTAGTCGCCCGACGACAAATCGGCTCTCCTTTGGGCGACTAATCTCCCTAAAAAGCCTTCCAACCAGCAGGAATCTAAATCACTGATGGGATGGTACTCGGAATGCTTCGTTTTCCAAAGTCCATTGAAGTTGCCTCACAAGGAAACTTCAGGCGACTTCGGAAAGCCAAAGCGATCAGTGGCATCCGGTTGGCAATTTACATTCTTGCCGTCGGGAAGGCAGCTCGGGGAGATTAGTCGCCCGAAGAAGAAGTTTGTTGATGGGCGACTGATCTCCCGAAATAGCAGCGTGTCTCTGCCCCACAGTGTGAATTTTTGTGCCCAAAATCAGCCCAATGAGCACAGTGACAGATTGCATTTATCACTGCACATACAATCAGAATTACATAAAAGAAAGAGGAAAGTTTTAATTGCATAAAAACAAGGCGTGCTGCCAAACAGATCCTCCAGCCCATAGTGGGCACCCAGGAATTTTTTTCATGCCTGTGTTGTTCCCCCAACTCTTTTTACATTTGAAATGAGGCTCACAGGTATAAAGGTGGGGTCCCCTGCCTTGGACTTTAAGCTCCAATGGGGCTGGTACTGATAATGAATCATGTATAATCGGAGGATAATAATAAAGTGGGGACCTGAATAAACCACATGCACCACTCTGTCATAGTTAAAAATCTGCAATTCAAATGACCAATAAAGTCAGTTTGTCACAGATCTTAGCGAACTGCAAAAAGCAAAGGGCAGATTTATAAAAGATCAGACTAGGTATACAGTCAGGCAAATTAACAATTGCCACATTGTGCAAACATGACAAAGGTATCAACTAATCAAACTTTTTTTCTATGGGATTGAGCGCTCAGTGCAGTTGCATATAAATATTCTCCATTAGAAATCAAAATACATGCAGATGAACTAGGTCGGAAAGAACTCAAAATACATTTCTTTATCAAACAAAAAGATCACACGCTTAAGGGCCACTGACACATTCCTATGAGAATTTTGCTAATGATTTGTGACATAAAAATCTAGCACTTACCTGAGAGACACACTAACATGGCAAAAGTTGTGCCTATCATGCTGAGCCGATCCTTCCATACGATAGAATATGTTTTTTCTTTGCAATTAGCCTATGGAGTGATAGCACTGCCCCAGCCCAGTGTGACATAGGAAAACTGTGCCTCCCTCTGCTTTCTGTCTGATCCATGAAAAGCAGGTACCACTGGTGGGTGGCTTTTGTGGGACTTTTGACTATACGGATTACTGTGCCACATTTCTTTAGTAATAACGGACACATTCCTGTGCATTTTCATACGAACGAGTTAGTACTCCTTTAAGTAGTTGGTACTCACCCGTTCAATGCTGTGTTGCAAGCGAAGCTTCCCTCTCACAGCTTCTTGTTGCCGAAACAACTCTTTGAGAGGCTCACACAACGACGGTGGTGGTGCAATCTAAAAACCAAAAATATTTATTAATATGCTTTTATATATATATATATATATATATATATATATATATATATATATATATATATATATATATATATATATACACAACCCTCCAAAATAAACTGCCTTTTCAAAGATTATAACTGATATTAAAAATATTCTAAATAAAACAATAACCTAAGAATTAAGAACTCCTTTGAAAGTCTCACATAATTTACCCCCAAGTTTTAAGGGGTTTGGGTATGCTCGGGACCTGGGGTATTCTGGATAACTGATCTTTCTGTAAATTGGATCTTCATACCTTAAGTCTACTAGAAAATCATGTAAACATTAAATAAACCCAAAAGGCTGGTTCTGCTTCCAATAAGGATTAATTATATCTTAGTTGGGATCAAGTACTGTTTTATTATTACAGAGAAAAATAAATCATTTTTAAAAATTTGGATTATTTGATTATAATGGAGTCTACGGGAGAAGGCCTTTCCGTAAGTCAGAGCTTTCTGGATAATGGGTTTCCTGATGATAACGGATCCCACAAATGTATTCGAATGTTCAAGCTAATCTAAACAAACTGTTGATTAAAAATAAAACAAAATAAAAGGAATAAAAACGTAAAAAATATTTTATATGAGAGAACAGTAATGTTGTTTTCTTTGATGTGACAGTATATGGTAAGTGCTTCAGATGAAAGATCTGTAACTCCTACTAGCCAGCTGATTTTCATTCAGTCATAGAAAATACACAGACCCTAAAAACAGTATGCAGGGATAATGCTATCCTTGGTTTTGACCTTGTAGAAAGTTCACAGGAAGCAGCATTCACATATTTTTATTTTTAGTGTGTGCTGAATCACCCAGTTTACTTGAACATACATTATATGATTACTTATGTCAAAACAATTGCTCCTTCTAAATTGAGAAATAAGCAGCAGCTGCTTCTTTACAAATATAATTAATTAAAAATGAGTTGTATCAGCTGTATCTAATATTCTTTGCACACGTTGGCCTGGATTCACTTAAGAGCAGTAACAATCACGGTTTTCTATGCATTTTGCTTAAAAAAACATTTTCTAAAGAGAGATATAAGACATAAAAAGTAACACCAAGTCAAATAAGGAAAATATTTTTACAGAAAGAAGTGTACACTGATACTATCAGTCATTGTAAATAATTTTTTCACTTCTGGGTTGCGTACCAAATTGCATTTTGGATACCTTTGTTTTTTTAATACAAGGTCATTGTTTGCATAGGATATATGATTGATAATTTCAGATCATTACCCTACCACCATCCTGTCTTATTTGTTTTCTTCAACTAATGATCAGACAAAAGTCCTAATTTTCTTAAATAATCCTGTATCTTGATTCAAATATCAATAAGTCAATAAGTCAATTGTCTTCTACCATTGAAACAAATGCTCTACCCCCATACGCCTGAGTACCGGGTTGTCTCATCTCTGTTCTTCTCATTCACTATATTTTCACACTGCTACATCAACCATCATCTCTGGCCCTAACACATTCTTGCTGTCCTGGAATTCAATCCCTGAATTCTTCCTCAAGAAACCTTTCCCAATCTCTTCAAAGCTCAACTCAGATCCTACCTGTTGAGCTCTGGCACAGTATCTGGGCCAGTACCCAAACCTTTGGGCATAGTATCACTTTTTCCCTTCCTGTATATTAGCCGCCCATTAATAATGTAAACTATTGGAAAGGAAGCTTGTTCATCCTGTATCTCTTAGCACGACACTTAAAGTGGAGCTGTCACCCAGACACAAAAATCTGTATAATAAAAGTCCTTTTAAAACTAAAAATGAAATCCAATTTCTATTTTTTATTAAATAATTCATAGCCATTGTAAGCTCATTTAAAAATCTCAGCTGTCAATCAAATATTGTCTACCACTCCTCTATGCCAGTGGCATAGAGGCGGGGCAGACAATTACTTTCACTTTCCATTCAGCACTTCCTAGATGTCACTGCTCTCCCCACATTCCCCCGTTCTCTTTACCATTTAATTGCGTAACCAGGGCATGGGGATGGACATCGGGCCCCCTATTCTGGTGCACAAACAAGATTCTGAGATGATACAAGGGTTGTCTTAATAACAGTGTCCACAAAATGGCTCCTGCCTGCTTGTTATAATTTTGAAATCCCAGACTGAAGGAAGCAAGATTCAAATAATTTATATAGTGTAATTAAAGTTCATTTTGCTTGACTAATTTGATGAAATAGGATTTTGAATAATTCTTTTGGGTGACGGGTCCCCTTTAATATTTTTAACTGTATTTCTGTATATTTTTTGCAAAGCTACTTCACAAGCCAGTCTGGGGCTAAATAAAATCATTGAGAACATCCCTGCTATGAGTCTCATTTTCCTGTTGCTATTTACAAAATGTACCTTATCAACCAGAGCGCCCCAACTGGCTGCCATTTTAAAAGTGGGTAGGGATTTTGAGTGATTTGTTAGCTTTAATTAATGAATATAAACTTGGGGTAATGCAATATCAAGATCTAACTGGTGTTTACTGCTACGTTAATGCCAAGCAAGAAACCATACATTTTTGTAACCATCATCTTTCTATCTATATATATGCTTCTCTTTACATTAAATGCACAAAATGTATAGGTTTAAAATAGCGATTGAACCATTAAAAGAGAATTTCATTAACTCACCACTGGAATGTGAAGTTTGCTGAGAGGTTTGCCATCTAACAAATATGATCCAGTATATGTCACATATTCTGCATAACACTGAGGAGCCTGTGGTGTGATATAGCACAAGATTTTCCGCTTTTCCTCAATCTTCTTTCTTATTTGCAAATACTCAAAATATGGGTTTGACCTGTCACTGTGATATGGCTCAATGTCATCCAGTTTTATAGCATCAGCAATGGCAGCCAATGTCTGTTGAATCATCTCTCTAGTCTGTTGGCTTGTGTTACTTATAATCTGCTGTTGTAGTTGGTTAGGTTTTTGAAGCTTTCGCTTCCGTGGGTGCTGGGTTTGTGATTCTTCCTCCTCTGTGGTTCTACTCTTTCCACGTGTAGATGGCACTGTAACTGCAGGCATCTCCTTCTCTACAGCAGATGCATTTTGTTTATTCTGATTAGCAAGCATCTGAGCCCTATTACGAGTCATCCGTTGAGGTACTTCTTCAACTTTGGGTACTTTGGGAACATCAACTATAATTTTTGCAGTCTGCTCTGGGGCTTCTGTGGTGATGCTTATTAACGGAGTTTCACTATTTGTAGGTGGATCATGACCAACGCTTTCAACAGGTTTACATTCTTGCATTGACTTGCAAGAGTCTTCAGGTGCTCCTAAGCATTCTTGCAAATTGTCATTCAGAGGAAGATTTATCCGTTGTTCCCTCTCAGCTTGCTCTGGCAAAGGTAACTGAGCAAATGATTGTGAAAAAGTTATAGACTCAAAGTCAGACTTACAGTTGTTTGTTGCATCTTTTATAGACTCTTTAGATGCGTCTTCTGTATGGTCACTCTTCTGCTCACAAATTTGTAAATTCTTTTCCACATCAATCACATTATCAGTTTCATTTGTAGTTAGAGCTCCCTGGAAATTGACAACAGGGTTGGTGTCACTTGTGTCACACTCATTATGGGCTATGGATGGACTTCCGGCGACCATCTGCTGCCTAACAATTAGTTCATCTGCATCTTCTTTAAGTGGGGATGGAAGGTCTGGCAAAGAAAATGGCCCAAGATCTAAATCATCATCAGCAGTTGGAAATGGATCAGACCATGATTCTGGCTCTTCTGCATTAGGAGGATGAATGTCACTGGGCTCTGTGTAATTTTTGTTCTCAGTATCCATGGTCTCTGTCTGAGCCTCATTTGTTAAACAAAGAGACTCTTCCGACAGTGACTGAGGCTCCTCTTGTCTGCAGTTGTTAAAAAAAGATGCAAGTGGTGTAGGAGACATATAAGGAGCCTGACCATCTGGCTGGGGTATATCATCTACTTCATTTTTATTTCCTTCTGGAGCTTGTTCTGACATTGGTTGGGATATTGGAGAAGCCGGATATGGGGACTCTGAAGGAATAAAAGGAACTGCAGCAACAATGCCTTTGTCGGATGAAGAAATATTTCTAGGTAACTCAGAGAACCTTTGGGGAGACTTCAATAAATCAGACCCAACTGCCCAGCTGATAGGATGTTCTAAGGTGTTTCCAAGGAGATTAGTCGGTATTGTAGATTCAGAGTTCTGTACAGGAGAACTGGACCATCCTAGGTTCTGATCTGAAATGCTGGAACAAAATGCATTTTCCTCAACCGATGGAAGAAAATTTGATTCTGACGGGGGAGGCATAAAAGCTGGTTCTGGTGTTAGGAAAGAGCTTTCAGTCTGCTGTCGGTGGAAAACAGCATCATCTGGCAAATATGCTGTTTCAGTGGGGGCGAAATCAGGCTCAGACTGAACTGCAAAGCTTTGCTCAGGAGCTAAATAGGCAGGTTCTGGTGGCAAAAAGCCCGACTCCTGGGAGATAAAGCTTGACTGTTGAGGTAAAAAAGTGGTGTCTTGGGGTAAATAATTGGATTCCTGAGGCATAAAGTCAGATTCTGCAGTAAAGCTATTTTCATTTGGCATAAAGTTATTTTCAGGTGGTTGATAAGATTCTTGTGTGATAAAGTTAGATTCAGGAGGTGAAAAACTCTCTTCTTGAGGAAGAATGGACTCGGTCGCTTTTTGCGCTTCTGCAGAATCACAGGGAAGGGGTAACTCAGTTGGAGGAATGTCACTTTCTGTGGAAGGTTCTAGTAAATCATCTCTTTCTGATGGTGATAACTTTTCAGGTAGACATGAATAAACAGGTTCTGGTGAAACAGCAATATTGTCTCCATCTGCTGATACCGATTTATTAACACCAGGAGATTCAGCCCTGGACTCAGGAGAGTAATAACCTGGAGAAAGGCAAGGAAATTTCTCGGCAGAGAGACCAGGTAAAGGAACCTGGTCATCCATTGACAGCTGACTAGGAGAACAGAAGTTTGCAGAAACTGGAACACTTTGTTGTCTAAAAAACTTTTCAGATAAGTGGAATTCATCTTCAGGTGCTCTTTTAATGTCAACAGATCGACTACGGCTGGCAGAAGAAACTGACCTAGTTGGTGTTTGGCTAGGATTCTCCACAATTCCACTAGATGTATTTGAGAATCTGTCAAAAAATGTTGGTGAACAAGCATTCATAGACATAGTAGACACTGGTAAAGAATGTTGTGTATCTGAACACTCAAACAGATCCTGGTAGTCCTCAGTGCTGCATGAGGGTGTCCTTGGAGTCTGCATCACTTCCTCGTAGCTTGGACAAGAGATCACAGATGTTGGAGTAGGGACCCCTGTTGGACGGGTTTGATCTGGCCTTGGAGATGCAGTAAGAATTTCCTTTGTTTGTGGACCATTTAGCCAGTCTTTAGAATCATTACATACTACAGGCTGCACTTTATTTTCTGACATTGTTAAATTCAACTCTTTTGCCTTTTTATCTTTTTGTACAGAATCTGTAATTAGTGATTTTTTGGAGGAGGAGTCTAAACTTCGTTTACGTAAATCTTCAGACTTTGATTTGTCTTTTAATTTAGGGTCTCCTGACCTATGCCTCATTTTTTCAATTTGCTTCATTCTTTCTTTGTGACGTTTATGCCGCTCTTCTATTTCTAGGTCCTTTTGGCTAAGCATTCTTTCAAAGCTAGTCATCATCAGGTCTCCATCACCCAGAAGTTTTTCTCTAGGTCTAATGTCCTTTTTGCTGGATTCCTTTACTTGGTTTACTCTCTCATTTCCATTACTTATTCGGAAAGAGTCAGATTTCTCTTTATCATTTTCTTTAGTTTTCTCTTTTATCTTTATCTCTCCACATTTTACCACTTCATCCTTAGACTTGTCTTTTTGAACAACCTGTGGCAACTCCTTTTCACTTATATTTTTTTGCTCCTCTCGATGATGCTTAAAAAATGCTTCCAAATGTTTGTCTTTATGTTTTTCATCTTTGCTTTTTTCACGCTGCCTCTCTTTCTTTTTCTTATCTTTTACTACAGAAGAGGTGGTACTATAACCCTTCTCACGCTCACACTTTTTAGAACACTCACGCTCCAGATCATGTTTGTCTTTCTCAGAAGGGAACACACAGTCCTCACGTCTATCAACTTCTTCTTCAAGCTCATTTCTGAGCAAAAGTTGTGCATCACCATCTGGTAGGGGTGTTTCCTTATCAAATTGCAGTATTTCTTTCATAATATAGGGATCCTTTACATCATCCAATTTTTCGGACTTTTTATCCGATTTCTCCTTTCGTATTTTGTCCTTATCATGGCTCTTTTTTGAAGATGATGAGGAGGAATGCCTGTTTCTCTCTTTATCTTTGAGCTTTTCAACTAAACAGTGCAAAGGTACGGAATCCTTAAACTTATCTTCTGATGCTTCTATACTTGTGTGTATAGAAGTATCAAACATGCTTGTTAGGGTTGGGTCTGGAGCCCTATCTGTGAAACTGTCAGAAGATATTTCACTAATTTTATCATTTGAATCATCCTTATAGTCATTAAGTGCCTCCTCTTCAAGTTTTTCCAAAAGGCTTTTTTCTGCTTCACCTTTTGAAAATTTTCTTTCCTTAAAATGATCCTTTTCAAATTTATCCTTATGTTTGTTTTTAGCTTTATCTTCATTGATGTGCTTCTCTCTCTCATTCAGTCCTTTTTGCTTACATTTCTTGTCTTGATTTGAATCTAACAAAACCTTTTCTTTGCGGGACTTTTCCACAGAATCTTTATCCTTCTTGTCTTTATGTTTTTCTGCATTGTTCTTGTCTTTTTTCTCTCTCCCTACGTCATTTTGTATCTTCTCCTTTTTCTTCTCTTTGAAGTCACGCTCTCTCTGTTTTTCTCCTGAATGCTGCTTGTCATTAGAATATTTTCTGTGTTTTTCAGACTGCAAAGACTCCTTTTCTGGATACAAAATTTCCCGTTCGTAACCATCCATTCTGTGCCGTTCATTACCGAATCCTTCAGTAATTTTGAAGGTAGGAATATATTGCTCTGACTCATCTTCACTCTCATCTGTGAATATATCAGCTATATTATACCAATGTTTTCTTTTATCATGATCAAAGGATGTATTTCTCTCTTTTTTATCAATTTTCTGTTCCGAAGAAGTTTTCCGATCTTTATGCAATTCTTTATACTTTTCTTTTGGTTCTTTTTTCTCTCTGATGCCTTTATCTGTTTCTTTCTCCTTCACCTTTTCGCCTCTCTCTCTTTCAGAGTCCTTTGATTTTTCTCTGTGTTTTTCAAGCTTTAGCTTTTCTTTTTTTTCCTTCTCAGAAGGCTCTTTCTTCTCCTTGCCAGAATGGTGCCTTTCCCTCAGCTCCGAATTTTTTGGAACTACCTCTTGTTCAGTTTTATCTATGATGAATGCCTCACTCCCATTGTCTTTAAGATCTTCTTTGTAGTGGTCCTCTTGCTTTATTTTACAGTCTTTGCGATCTTTGCTTCCAACAGATTCCCTTCTTGTAGATTCAATACTCTCTTTATCCTTTCGGTTTTTAACAAAGTCAAAAGAATCTTTACGCTTCCTCTCTCTCTCTACCATGTATATTGAAGTACTTTTGTGCCTATCAACCTGCTCCTTCTTCTTTTCAGAACTTTTTTCAGAAGGGTCTCTATCTTTCTTTTTGACAAGGTCTTTATCAGTTTGTTTTTCAATACATTCCTTCTTCTCCTTGCTTTTGGAATCTTTTTCTTTTTCTTCCTTGACTGATTCAACTATTAGCTTGGTAATGGAGGTGCTTTCTCTGTAGGATGCCACAGAATCCCAACTATCTTCTGAGGAATATAAGGATGTTTCAGAGTGCCAAAAGTTCTGATCATCAGAAATATTAAATTTTGTCTGCTCATTGTCTAAAAATTTACTTTTGTTCAATTCTTCATATAAATGTTCATCTTTTTGAGATTTTTCCTTTTTACCCTTATCTCGCTCTTCTTTAAAGCCTTTATCTTTCTCATTTTTGGAATTTTTTTCCACTTTTAGGTCTCCTTTTCTTTCTGCTTTGGATGACTTTTCCTTATTTTTTCTTTTTTTATCATCTTTGTGTGTTTTAGTTTTGTCTTCTTTGGGAGACTTTTCTTTCACATTTTTTTCTCGCTCTGTTTTGCTTGAGCGTTCTCTGTCACTTTTAGTTGTATCCTTTAATTTTTTTGTAGATCTTTCCTCTTTTAAAGCCTTTACAGTCTCATCCCTGAATGGCCAAGCTTTCTCATCAGATTTAACTTTGGGACCCTTCTCCTCTTTCCTTAGGTGGTCATGGTCATGTTTTAACACTTTCAGTTTCTCTGGGATATCAGGATTTATAATCAGTGTCTTGTCAGATTTTAACTTAGAATCTTCATACTCAAACGAAAAGCTTTTTAAAACTTTAATATCCTGTGCTGATTGGTTCTGTCCTTTTTCTTTATATTTGTGTTTGTGTTTAGTTTTATGTTTTTTGACCACTTTGCCTTCCTTGTCTAATTTAGGAATTACTCCTTCTACATGTGAATGGAATGAATTATTTTCATATATGCTATTCTGCAAATTGTTTTTCTTTTTGTGCTCTGATTTCTTTTTAATCTGTTTAACAGATTCCAAACTAGAAGCCTCAGATGCATAATCAGATTCACTTGTTAACCGCGTCCTTGTAGAGTCTGACAACGAACTAACATCAGACCAGGTAGGAGATGATATTGTTTTCCAATTGTCTGTCCTCCAGTGTTTAGACTGCTGGTCTGTGATCGTAGCATTGTGCTTCAGAGAGGTTAAACTACCTTGAGAAGAAGCAGAAGACGCTGACAATGAACTAAATAAAGAAGCTTCTTTTAGCACTACAGCAGTATTCTTTAAACAGTTTGAGCTTTCTAAAGAAAGTCCATTTTCTACATCACTGTCTAAATTTTCACTTTCTGATTCAGATGAACAGAAAATGTCATTTTTCTTTCCAAATCTCACTTCCTTGTTTTTGGTGTCTTTCTTCCTTTTCTTTTTAACTTTGCTTTTGTCTTTAAGCTTTACAACAGCTTGCTCCCTGGATTTATTGCTCGGTAGGCCTGGGTGAGCAGAAAGAAAAAGCTTTTCACTTGCTCCTACAGAAACAGGATTGCCTTCCTCATCTGAAGTGTCTGACAGAATGCGTCGTGCAGCTTTCTTTGGTGCAGATGTGTTTTTAGAATAGGTTTTTACTTCCATTTTAGGTACAGAAATAGAACTGTTCGGTTTTGTCTCTTTTCTGAAGTCCTTTTTTAGCAAGTGCTTGTCATCAGCTGGTGGGATACGATCTTCTTCGTCATCCTCATCAAATTCATATTCATCTTTTACAGGTGTGGTTGTTTTGGGAGGCGCCGAATGCTTGCTTTTACGCTTGGAACCCTTTTCAAATTCAGAGTCTGTATTATTGCCATCAACTGAACTTGAAGGTTCAAATGAAGGTGCATCCTCTTCTTCAGAGCTTTCTGCAAATATAAAAACAAATAGGCTAATTATATTATTAAGGCTTTTTATTATAAATATAATGCAGCAAAAATGAAGTTATATTTTCTCTTTTTATACCCTTTGTCAAAGAGCACATTTTACTACTATATGCAAATTCAGTAAACTTTCCAACTGCTTTCAGCATTCACAACAAAGAATAACCTTTATTTCCAATAATGTAATTCTTTTTCTGTCTGGATCCTTAAAGCTCTGCTCTGTGCCTCAAGTTGCTGATCAGTTATTTTGATTTTCAACTATACCTTTATGCTAATGCATTAAGGTGGTATTTAAAAATTAAGGATTTTTTTTCTCCACTCCAACCTCACCCACAGTTTATTAATGTGGGTGTCCAATTACTATTCTCAGTCAACTTTACAGACCACTGGTAAAACTGGTGTGTTTGCATTACAAACACAGCTACAGTTTATATAAACAAGCTGCTGTGTAGCCATGGGGACAGCCATTCAAGCACAGGATACACAGTAGAGAGCAGATAAGTTCTGAAGAATCCCATTGTATACTACAGATCTTATCCATTATCTGGTGTGCATCATGTGCCCTCTCTCCTTTTTCAGCCTTGAACAGCTGCTCCCATGGTTACACAGCAGCTTCTTTATATAAACTATAAATGTGTTTCTAAAGCAACTATAGCATTTTTACCAGTGCAGGGCAACAGTAGATTTTATTTTCATTACTTAAAAAGACTTCCATTTTTGGGATTACTGTTCCTTTAATATTAAGGAGATTTGCCAGGTGATTAAATTATTATTTGGAGGATGTGCACCTAGATGGCAAACATTACTGGACTGAATAGATGATGCGCATGGTTGCCATGACGACATAACTATTTGCAAAATGGATGTGATTTGGTGGACATCGATGTGTCCCTGGGTAACAAATGAGTCATTGAGCATTTGCCAAAGAGTAATGCGAAGTCACCTGTTCACTTATACCTATGGTAGTGAGTGTAACGGAGAAGCGTTGTAAAAAGTTGAAAAATTAGTTAAAAGTGCTGCTCCAGCAGAATTTTGCATGGAAACCCATTTTTTCAAAAGAGCAAACAGATTTTTTTTTATATTTAATTCTGACATGGGGCTAGAAATAATGTCCGTTTCCCAGTTGCCCCACGTCATATGACTTGTGCTCTGACAAACTTCTGTCACTCTTTGCTGCAAGTTAGGGCAGAGACACGCTGCAATTCGGGGAGATTAGTCGCCCGATGACAAATCTCTTCTTCAGGGCAACTAATCTCCCCAAAACGCCTCCCCTACCTTCCCACCGGCTAGAATGAAAATCGCCGGCGGGATGGCACTTGGAGCGCTTTGTTTTTGAAGTTTTCTGCCTAAACACCAATATTACAACTTTGGTTCAGGAATTACATTTTATATTGTAGAGTAAATTATTTGCAGTGTAAACAGTGTCATTTAGAAATAAAAACTACATCATAAAAATCACAACAGAATCCCTTTAAGCAAGTCGCAGACTTGCAGCCTGCTGGTGAACATGCTTAAAAGTGAAAGACAACAATAGTGTTTAGCCGCACACCACTTACTTGATTGCTGGGTGCATCCGTATCCCTGGCAGCCTCCAAGCCAAATATTGCAGAGATATATAAAGTGGGAAGGAGCACACCAAAATGTCCAGGCAATGCCTTAGTTCATATGCAGATTTATTGAGTGCACAAGCTTTCGGGGTCAGAACCCCCTAACCCTAACCATTGCACCTGAGGAAGGGGTTCTGACCCCGAAAGCTTGTGCACTCAATAAATCTGCATATGAACTAAGGCATTGCCTGGACATTTTGGTGTGCTCCTTCCCACTTTATATATCTATAAAAGTGAAAGACACCAGCATTTGTTATGCATTTGTTTTGAGGAGGGAATTAAAAGCTTGTATAGATGCTTTACGTAATATATATACAATTATAATCTATTTCTAGGTCAGTGCAACCTTATTTAAAATGCGTTTTTAAACAATTACAGTATTATACTATGATTTGCGAGTAACCACCTATTAACACTTGCAATAGGGTGCACGATTTTATCTTCTGATTCACGGTGGTTTGAATCACACTATCCCTTAAAAAGGAATGCATTTTTCATCTGTCTTAAGGAAGGCTATGTGCTAGTGATTTCCTTAATTTGCAGTGTGAGGTGTTTGTTTGTTACTCAAAAGGGAACAAGTTGAACTAGGCTAGATAAACATTTTCCTAGTTTTTTATTAATTGGTACAGGTACTTGGTGTTTTCCAAATAACAGATCTTTCCTTAATTTTGATCTTCATGCCTTAAGTCTACTACAAAATCATGTAAACATTAAATAAACTCAATAAGCTGGGTTTGCTTCCAATAACTGTTAATTAAATCTTGGTTTGGATCAAGTACAAGGTACTGTTTTATTTTTACAGAAAAAAAAAAGGAAATTTAAAAAAAAAAAGTTGGATTATTAGATTATAATGGAGTCTATGGGAGATGGCCTTTCCTTAATTGGGAGCTTTCTGGATAATGGGTTTCTGAATAACAGTTCCCATGCCTGTATCGATTAGTTTGAATAGAGCAAGTATTTTTGATCAACACTTATCACTGTCACAGTGTTACAACAAGGTTTACAACTACCCCCAAACTGTAGGACAATAATAGCTCTAATGATGTTTGCAGGTATTCATTTACTTACAGGATGTAGACTATCAATACTAAAAATAAATTATAGGTATGGGATCTGTAATGCTGAATGTTCTGGACCGGGAGGTTTTCCGGATAACGGATCTTTCTGTAATTTGGATCTTCTTACCATAAATCTACTAGAATATCATGTAAACATTAATTAAACCAAATAGGCTGCATTGTATCCAATAAGGATTAATTATATCTTAGTTTGGATCAAGTATAAGGTACTGTTTTATTATTACAGGAAGAAAATCATTTTTAAAAATTTGGATAATATGGAGTCTATGGGAGATGGCCTTTCCTTAATTCAGAACTTTCTGGATAGCAGATCCATACCGGTAGTGGAGTTAAAAATTACCTGTTGAACTTTCTTCGCTTGAGGTGTAGGAACCTTTTCCTAAAAGAAGGTTCACCATTGTTGGAGAGTTTGCAACTTTTAAAGGGGTTTCTCCCTTCCTGTTACTTTGATGTGGATTTCCGCCATAACGCAGTAGCAATTTGACCACCTGCAAGATAAATAGGGTGAAGTCAAACAATTGTTTTCAAAGGAAAATTAATGTGAATGATGTGAATTAGCAAATATAAGACTGCAGTGTAAAGAAACCTATATGATCTGATAATATATTCTATATGGATAAAAAAAGAAATGAAATATAGCAAAAGTTTTGCTCACACAGTTAACCCATTAGTGCAATATGTGCCACCAAGCAGCCCCTGGCTATAGCGGGTCTCTTGCCCGTGGAGCCAATCTGGACACAGCTGGAGGCAGTGATATTTATCAAAGGTTAACCAATGATCACAATCACAGAGTGAAGCTTTCGGCCAAACATGTAGTTTGGGGATTATAATTTAACAGAGTTGAGGAGTGCTCAGACATACCATAAAACACGGTCCTTCACATGAAAATAATGGTTTTGAAGGATTTCAGTGACACTTCTTCAGGAATTCTAAGCTACCGGTGGTTGAGTGTCCAGGTTACATTAAGCTTTTGTTTCATGGGTTAGAGAAGAGAGTGCTTACACTGCAATAAAATGGAAGAACTAGAGAAAAATAAACTATCAAAATGAAATGAACCTGTGTGGTCTTGGGAGCCCCTGTCCTATGTATAAGTATTTATAAAGTTTTAACAGTGGCATAACTATATGTTAATGGGCCTCACAGCAAAATAATTTTAGGGCTCTTAACATTTGCAGCAGTTCTGGTGTTTTACCAATATATGTTAAAATTGTCATCAATTAGGGCCATGTCTGCATATTCCTATACAGACTCTTTCCAGACATGCAATATAAAAGTTATATGTTATATGCTTTAAATAGAATCTTCCATCCTGGCTTCCAATCTCCTGCTTGTCTGCTCAGAAAATCATGTAAATATTAAATAAATTCAATAGGCTGGTTTTGCTTCCTATAAGGATTAATTATATCTTAGTTTGGATCAAGTACAAGGTACTATTTTATTATTACAGAGAAAAAGGACTTTTTTTTTTTTTTAGAAATTTGGATCATATGGTTATAATGGAGTCTGTGGGAGGCAGCATTTCCGTAATTCGGAGCATCCTGGATAATGGGTTTCCGGATAACAGATCCCATACCTGTAATACAAGTGATGTGGTGACAGGTATGAAGGAAGCCAGATCTTGTATAAGAGTTGGCAACCCTCTTGGAGATGAGAGATTGGGAGTGTGTCATTGTTGCTCGCAGGTACTTTGCAAGGGAATAATGTGTGTACTAAGCAAATCTTGCGAATACATTTATAATGTATAAATGTATATTCACAAACTGTCACAATTTTCCCGTTAAAGGCAAGCAAAAACAAAGTTTCAAGTGTCAAGTGAAACAAAAACAAATTTAGGACATTTGATTGCTGAAGCTCCTCCACTATGAACCTCACTTCTGTTTCAGAGCACACAGAGGAATCTGTTGCTCAATCACCCTTATTAGGAACTGCAGAAGACAATTTGATTAATGTAAATCTGGGTGAGGGGTAGTAAGATATACCTGTTACTGTGCCTTTAAAGGAGAATTAAAAAAGTAGGATAGAAATGTTGTACATTAGCTTTAGAGCTTCTATCCCAGCTCAAGGCAACAACAGCCCTTTGCAGGGAAGGTCTGTTTCTCTGAAGTTTCCCCAGTAGCTCCCCAACTTCTTTTCTGCCGATTCGCTGCACATGTTCTGTGCTGCTGTCACTTACTGAGCTTAGGGACTGACTCAAAATATACAGTACACATAGAATAGAAATGTCACAATATAAGGCTGATTAGTAATATATGCAGATAATTACAACATGACAGAAACTAGTGCAATAGTAATCTTTCTGAAGCAAACTTGTCAGTTTTACCAGTGCAACTATATTATATTTGAATTACTTTGATACACTTTCAGTTTTTGGTGTTACTAATCCTTTAAAAACAGAGTCGTGGGTATCATAAACGAAGTAGATAAACACTTGCCTTGAAGTGCCCATTGTTTGATGCATCGTGCAATGGTGTATCATCATCCAAACCCTTGGTGTTCACTTCTGCGCCCGCAGCAAGCAGTTGTTTTGCAACATCATAGTAGCCACGATTACAAGCCTCATGTAATGCAGTCCATCCTGAGGGGAAGAGGGACAATAAAGGCAGATGACTCCAAAGGTAATTGGTGTAAGCAAATTTGGGGAAAGTTGAACAATATTAATTTTTATCATATCATTCTGTGTTTATGTTACATTTAACTACCAAATGGGCATTGATAACTGCACCAGTAATTTCCAGAGACAATGATAACCACACAAAAGGGCTAAGTGAGGGCAATTTTAGAAATGCCTGACAGGAAAAGGGTAGCAACAACTGGGTCACCTAATACTTTTCCTCTCAATAGACTTTAGCAAAGATCGGGGTGCTTTACATTTAATAATAGTAATAGCAAGAGCTATATCAGACAAAAATAGGTGTTTTGAATCCTGTTCTTGCTGAAGGCCACAGCTGCCAAAATACCCTTTGTTCTGAAGTCTTCCCAACCCCCCCCCCAGGACTATCCTGATTTTCCCACCAAGTTGGCCTTAACAGATTGCCTGCAATCTTTACGTTATTGGATATTAATGGAGCTTTGCTTCTTCTTTAAAGTAAAACCAAGAAATGAAAGTCTTTTAAAGTAATGTGCCCAGCACTGGTACAACTGGTGTGTTTGTGTCAGAAACTCGATTATAGTTTATATGAACAAGCTGCTTGGGCAGCCATTCAAAAGGTGAAAAAGGAGAAAAGGCACAGATTAAACAGCAGATAACGGATATGTTCTGTAGTACACAATATGATTCTGCATTCGTTATCTATTGTGTATACTGTACTTGAATGGCTGCCCCCATGGCTACACAGCAGCTTGTTTATATAAACTATAATAGAATTTCTGAAGCAAACAGACCAGTTTTACCAGTGCAGCTCAACAGTACATAATATTGTTCCATTCCTTAAAAAACTATTTTATTGTTTGGTGTTAAGTGTTCCTTTAAAGGGGTGGTTCACCTTTAGGTTAACTCTTAGTATGTTATAGAATGGCCAATTCTAAGTAACTTTTCAATTGGTTGTGATTATTTTATTTTTTTTATATAGTTTTTGAATTATTTGCCTTCTTCTTACTCTTTCCAACTTTCAAATGGGGGTCAACGACTGCATCTAAAATGTAAGGCTACAACTGTATTGTTATTGCTACTTTTTATTGCTCATCTTTCTATTCAGACCTCTCCTATTCATATTCCAGTCTTATATTCAAATCAACGCTTGGTTACTAGGATAATTTGGACCCTAGCAGCCAGACTGTTGAAAACTGGAATGCTGTTGAATAAAGCGCTAAATAACACAAAAAACGCAAATAATAAAAAATGAGAACCAATTGCAAATTGTCTCAGAAGTGACAAAGGTAGAAACTGCCCATGATTCTTCCTGCTGACTGTAATGTGAATTAACTGAAAGCCTCAGAATTGGCTAAAATAGTTTGTAGTGTGGATTTAGGTTTCATTCATTTTGCAATAGTCAGTGGGAAGCAGTATAGTTAAGTTTTTGGGCAGCCCAAAGCCTTTAGACTTAAGGTGTTCTGATGATGGCTACTTCATTAAAATTCCTACCAAGAATCAAGTCAATGAGGCTAAATTTGCCGAAAGTGACAAAATATCAAAAACACCTTTGTATAGAAGTTAATTTGAATTGTAATTTATTTAGCACAGGTAACAAAATGCACTATGTGCCATCTCCCTTACAACTGCTTCGTCTATGAACATAGAAAGAGTACTTTCCCTTGGAGCCAATTTACTTCAAAGCAACCGTGCATTCAATAGGTCAGTGATTGCTAACCAGTGGCTCATGAGCAACATGATGTTCAGCAACCCCTTGACTCTGAGTGGCGACAAAGCACTTCATTCAGTGGGCTTCATTTGTGAATTCCTGGCTTGGAGGCAAGTTTTTGCTACATATGAACCAGATGTACTACCAAATAGAGCCTTCTGTAGGCTGCCAGTCTACATAGCTGCTACCAAATGGTCAATCACAGTCTTTGTTTTGCACCCCAGGAACTTGCTTGTGTTGCTCCCCAACTCTTTTTACATCTAAATGTTGCTCACAGGTAAAAAAAGGTTGGGGACTCCCGCACTAGGGTAAAGTTGAATTAAGGCATAGATTTCCCCTTTGAGCTCCTTATTTATATACGCACCTGCAAAGTCTTTTACATTGACATCGGCACCTTCATTAATCAACTCTTTAATTCGTCTAGCGTCTCCCCTGATTGCAGCCCGATGAAGACGAGTTTCTCCCCTCTCATTTCTTTTGTTCACTTTGTCTTTGGTTTTGGAGGCAGAGTTAGGAGTCCCCTTCTGACCAACTGTAGACTGAGAAGGATGCTTTGGTGTTGTGTCAACTACAACATAAATGACAGATTATGTTTTTAGGCTTGATTGTACTGAACTTTATAGTTTACCCCAAGTAGTCACACATCATCAGTAATCCACAACTCTCTTCTTAAAGATAACGAAACAGTGATGTTTAAGGTGAACACTAACTGGTCTTAACACAAGGATGTCCGCTTCTGTGAAATACAACATTCAGAAAGCAGGAACAAGATTCACAAAAAATGTGAAATTAGGAACTTCACATACCTTAAAAATGCAAAGGGTGCTTTACCCATCTGTTAGCCACAGATAGTGACAAAAGGCAATTAGTGATGTGTGGGCACCTGACCCAAGCCTGCTGCTCCACCAATCACATTCAAACTGGCATGCCTCAGAAATTTTAGACCCATCACGCACTGCCTGTTATGATGTCACTGAAGGGGACGGGTAGCAGGCACGAGTCTATATCAGGCACGCACTGCAGGTGGAAGCCGGCACAGATCAACCCGACCGTGACTAGACGGTGTGCGGTTGCCAGCCCGCAAATCACTACAAGCCATCCCGTGTCAGGCATCTAGCTTGGCACCACCTAAAAAAAAAACCTACTGCTTATTCTGTGGGATGAATGGTACTTAGTGATGTCTTAAGTTCTAAACAATGACCAGTGATAAAATGTGTCACATAACTTACTGAAATGTATGTAATATAAAAAAAAACAATGTATTCCGTGTTTTAAGATACAAGGATATTAGAAGTTCCCTCAGAATTCAATTACAGTAGCTGTATAAATGGTAAATAATACAAATGATAGTGTCACTGAACTCCTTGTTGGCATTTAATATCCTAATATTTTACAAAAGGGAGTAAATTACTTCCTATATAATGGCATGTCCCAATGCCCAAAAACACCCCATGGACTTAATAGTTAATGAAAGATAATTACCATTGCCACCTACAAGGATAAACATGTTTAAAGCTGCACTGTCAATAGCAAGGCACCTTAGAAATTTCCAGCAAAATTATGCTTAGTAGAGAATACCTATGCAAGCAAAGACTTATTGTATAGCTCTGTACAAAATGTAAGTGAAACTTCAGACGTTGAATCTGGTATGAAGAGTACCATTTATGGCCCACATGCCATAGGAGCGAAACAAAGTATTTGTGTCATAAAAGTATTTTTGCATCTAGTCTTTTGCATTACAGGCACTGCATGGAGATTACTGCTTAATAGTTAAACATTTCAGTAACTTGGTTTAATGCAGTGGTTTTCAGACTCTTGGTATTTTAGCCCAACCATGTGGTCTATAATTTAGATACATGTATTTAATTTATAAGGCAGCAACATATTTTGCAGCTCTGTACAATAAATGTGTATAAAATTAAGTTAGATAAAAAAAATCCTTTATAGATACTGAAACAGGACCTAATTGGGTCCTAGGGTCCTGCCCAAAAAAGCTTACAATCTAAAAAGATCTAAACTCCTAGGGGACAAATTTAAGGATATTATGAAGCTCTGACAATATTGTGAGTTTATAGATTGCTAGATCAGATCACATTCTATTAAAAATGTTGAGGCTGAGATCGTAACAACAAAAAAATTGGGTCCATGGGGATAATAATGGCAGTTAAAAAACAAAATATAATGCAATATATAAGAACCAATACCAAACCTGGTTTTTAAAGAAACAGTGACATCAACAAATAAATGTGCTTTAAAGTAATAAAAATATAATGCAGTGCTGCTCTGCACTGGTAAAACTGGCGTATTTGCTTCAGAAACACTACTATTGTTTATATAAATAAGCTGCTGTGTAGCCATGGGGGCAGCCATTCAAAGGAGAAAAGGCTCAGGTTACACAGCAGATAAGCTCTGTAGAACATAATGGTGTTCTCTGTTATGCACTATTTAACCTGTGCCATATAGCTTTTTTTCAATTTCCACCATTGCTACACAGCAGCTTTGTTATATGAACTATAGTAGTGTTTCTGAAGCAAACACATCAGTTTTACCAGTGCAGGACAACCGTTCATTATATTTTCATTACTTTAAAGCACTCATTTTTTGGTGTTACTATTCCTTTAAGACCCCAGACCAAATTGTGACTTAATGCCTTAGTTTTGCATTAATTAGAGCCCTGGAGCACAGTGCATTTTGCTGTGGTTGTATTGCTTCGATGTCAGTTCGATTAAGTGTCCAGTAGGTGGCCATGGGATATAAGAAATGAAGAACTGGCTCATGAACAGTATAATGGAAGGGAGGCCATTTTTGATATGGGAATAATACTGCCCATCACAACTGCTTCTTCATCATTTGTTGCACCAACCCCCTGCTCATCTGCGCTTCATGGCTAATTAACATACTGCTATAAAGGGGCTTAGCGCTACAGACACTAAAATTCCCTTGACAAAGGACTTGGTGTCTGAAACGTTGGGGTATCCTCCCACACACCAACTTTATCAGAGTGCTGCTGTTATTTTGGGACACTGTATTTGATATTAAATTATATATTTTAATTACTTTTTATAATCAGGTGATACCACCAGCTATAACACAAATTGCCAGTGGAAAACATACAACATACACAATGCAGCCTGAAGCTGTCCCATGAGGCAACTTTGGGCTACTTCGGAAAGCAGTGGCGGTGCTCATGTTTTCCCCACCAACGGTTTACATTATTCCTGGTAGGATATAAACACTAGTCCCTAATAAAAGGCACTAAGTTTGCCCAGGTGCAGAAACTTATATCAACCAATAAGATGACAGCTTTTAAACTGAGAACCAGTACATCCTAACTGTTGATTGGTTAATGCTCTGGGGCAAACTTAGTGCCTTATATTAACTGACCCCCTAAATGTTTTGTCACCTGTGGTAGTGTTGATTTACTGCGGAATACAAGACTTGCCATGTGCCATTGTTTTTAGTGGACATATTGTTGACAAATGAGAGATACACTGGCCAGAAATAGGCTTCTTTGAGGTCTCTAATGAAATGTCCGTATAAAAATAAAAACTGGGTAAAGTTGTGCTCTGTTCTGTTCGACATCATCTCACTCCAGCCTTTATACATTACATTTTTAACTATATTAGAAACTTGTTTGTTTTGCACAGCCTATTTGCCCAGTTTTTATTTTTAAGCTGAACTGTTCACATTCTCAGAGGAAGCAACCTATTTTATGTGATCTTCATGAAGAGAAGCTAGTTAACTGCTCCAATATTAAAAACCCTAAAATAAAAGTTTAAAAGCTCCTGTAAAAACCCCTTCAATAACATGTAATAATATATTACCTGGACTATTAGCAGATTCCTCAGCAGTCATCTGCATAAGTAAGGCAACTTGTTGCCTCTCTGAAAGAGGGTAACCAGCTCGTATTCCAGATAAACCGATCCCAAAAAGCAACCCAGACTTGCGATTGGCAGGCTCTTTCTTGATCCTTTTCCTTTCTGGGCCCTGCTTCTCTGTTAAGAGTAGAAATGTGAAGTTATATTTAAGAGTGAAAATGTTCAAGTAATGGTGTAAACTTTATTAAACTAAATATTGTAAAAAAAAAAAAAAAAAAAAATACTCCAGTTAGGTACTCTAGTAGGTTATAGTTTCAATTATTTTGCTTTAAAGCAAAAATGTGCTCAGTTTATAAACAATCATTTTATCTTAAAGGGCTACTATAATCTCAAATTTTCTTAAAACACAAATTCATAAGCATTTTTTTGTTGTTGCAGTACAGTCTATGGTAAATGTTACAGGATACCTCTGCTGAGAAAAGAAATATGGCAGCACATACCATACAGAGGTGCAAATATGAACATGATGTGAATTCTGAGTTATAAACTCCAGCATTAATATCTAATTAAGATAAAGCAAATGGATGATAAAATCTAATCATAAACAATTTAAATGTCATGTTTACATAAAGTAATTAGCAACAGGAAATAGCTAATGTGTAATATTTAAAGAATGCTGCTTTTCTGCATATTAACCAGCAAGTAAAATGTATTTGTACAGCTATGAAACCTGTTATCCAGACCGCTTGGGACTTGGTGTTTTCCACACTAGGGGGTCTTTCAGTAATTTAGATCACTATACTTTGATCTACGGATTGTTCACCTTCCAAACACTTTTTTTTAGTTCAGTTGTTTTCAGATTGTTCAGCATAAATAAAGTTTTTTTCAATTGCTTTCCATCTTTTATTTTTTAAAATTTTCCCAAAATTTAAGTTTAAAGGTTAATTTTTCTGTCTCTAGTGTTTCAGTCTGGCAGTTCAGTGATCCAGGAGCATCAGAACTGTGTTACATTTAGTTGATACAATTAGCCAATATATTTTTCAGCAATATCTGTGGAATATTAGCAACTATTGTATCAATTCTAACAGCTGCCATTAATGAAACTCAGGGATTTGGCTCAGTAGGAACAAATGTAACAAATTTATCAATTAAATGTATCAATTTAGAAGTTACAGAGTTGGCGACCCCCCCCCTGCTAGAGAAGCTTTAGAAGGTGAAAAATTAAACTTTACACTTCAATATTAGAAAAACAAATAGAAAGTTATTGGAAAAAGTAATTATTTCTGATGATCTATTTAAAACCAACTGAACTGGGGGGGGGCGTGGTCTGGTGCTTCATGTAGGAAGACATGTTAGAGGGTTGCTCTGGTTCCCGATCCCAAGCATCCTGTAAATATCAGCCCAGCAAAAACGGATTACAGCGACCTGAACTGGGAGCCCTTACCACACAGATCCTTGATGGGGCAAAACCGGGCAAAGAAGCGAGCTTCTGAAGCTGCAGCTAAGCTGGAAAGATTTGGCCGCGATGCGCGGCCAGGCCAAGATGGCGGCGATGGGCCCACACTTAGGTCCTCCAACGAAGCCTGCACATCCCTCATATGCGCGAAGACCGACGAGATAAAAGTTGACCTCTCCATAATTAAACTAGACTTCCAAAAGCTGCAAGAGCGCACGGCTATGCTGGAACGCAGAGTAAGCTCAGTGGAGGACTTGTGTAACCCAATGCTGGAGCGCATGCAGCAAATGGATAAGGCGATTCATGCCTGTGCAAGTAAATCCGACGACCTGGAAAACAGGCTCCGTCGCAACAATCTCCGGTTCATCGGGTTCCCAGAAAAAGCTGAAGGAGGCTCCCCTGAGAATTTTATCGAGTCCTGGCTGGTGGACAAATTTGGCAGGGAGGCCTTCTCAACTACCTTCGCAGTCGAGCGTGCACACCGGATACCATCCAAGGCCCCTATCCCAGGTGCGGCCCCAAGACCAGTCATCGCAAGATTGCTCAACGCCAGAGATCGCGACTCAGCGCTGTCTCATGCCAGGAAGTCGGACACGCTGACATACAACACCATCAAGATCTCCATCTTCGGTGACTTCTCCGCTGAGGTTCAGCGACAGCGTGCCAGATTTATCGAATCCATGCGTCGCCTGCGGGAACTCGGTTACCAATATGCCATGCTGTATCCTGCCCGGTTGAGAGTGATCGCGGATAACAGCTCGCATTTCTTTACCTCCCCTCAAGACCTCAGCGACTGGATTGACAACAAGAAAAAGTGCCATGCCTAAGAATCCGGCTGGTCCTCAAGCTGAAAAAAACATCGTTTTATCCCCCGGGCTGTTAGGGGCAGAGGCGACACTTCAACCAGGTCGTATAAATCTACCATGTTATTGCTTAATGTTACCTGCCGCTAGACTCTCTGACTATCGTTGCAAGGGCCTCAGCCTACAGCGGCTATTCCTGTTGTGTTATGACTTTCCGTGTTCATTCTAAATGCCCAGTGAGTGACTCCCTCTGATTGATATGGGATCGGGGGGACAGAGCAACTTTTTCTTTTTTTCTGTCTTTTTATTTTTTCACTTCCCTTTTTTCTTCGGAACTGTGGCACTGTCCATAAAGGTGGCCAGTGCGAAGTTTTGCACTAGGGAGAAGGCCGGCCATGTGCCACATGATCACCCCCCATGCAAATGCGTATGTTAACTAGAATTGAAGGTTATGGGTTACAAATCTGCCAGGAGTTGGGTATCCGGTCAAGTGGGGAGGGGGAACGGCTTTATGTTCACAAGTCGAGAGGGGTTAATGTTTCACAAAAAAGGTTCAAATGTGATATATTTGTCCAACTGATGCAACCAGGGATGACAACAAACAAGATGCACAAATGTACAAATGGCATTAATTTTTTTAGAAAGGGAAATTACGCAATTACTGGAATGTCAGAGGGCTTAATGACAGCATAAAACGCAGATTAGTTATGGATTTTGTTAAGAAAGCGGGGGCAAACATAACTATGCTACAAGAAACGCACCTAATTGGCAGTAGGACACTAGCCCTGAACAGACCCTGGGTGGGCTGGTACTACCATGCGGAATACTCCACCCACTCATCAGGAGTTGTGATTCTTATCTCCCGCAATACACCATTCAGGGCAGTAACTATCAAAACTGACCCCAAAGGCAGATACATATTCATACATGGCTACATCCAATCCCAAGAGGTAATTCTAGCCTGTATTTATATTCCACCCCCGTACCAGGATACATGCTTGATACAACTCATTGAATTTATAGCAAACTATCCACACGCAGAGGTAATTGCCATGGGAGACTTTAATGCACCCCTAGACTGTTCACTAGACCGTCTCAGAAGACACAAGTTGTCATAGATAAGTATATGAACATTAAAGCCCTGACCGAATCTACAGGTCTCACAGAGGCCTGGAGACATAGGCACCCAGACAAGCAGCAGTTTTCCTGCTATTCCATGTCCCATTCTGTGTTATCTCGCCTTGACCTAGCTTTCTTAAGTCGGGGTGCACTCACGGAGCTCCAGGAAGTGAGATATCTGGCCAGGGGGGTGTCCGATCATGCTCCTCTTGAAATTCGCTTGGGGCTGGGAATAACACACTCCAGACCGCGCTGGTATCTTAACCCAAACTGGCTAAATGTGCTAGACAACTCTCAAACTATTGCTGATGAGATCCATGAGTTCCCGGCTACAAATGATGGCACAGCAGATAACTTAATTATATGGGATGCCCTAAAAGCATTTCTCAGAGGGCAATTCAATTCAGAGATTAAGGCCTTTAAAAAACAGCACAAACTCCAGCAAAGCCAGTTGGAACAAAATGTAACCAATGCCGAATTGACAGTAACTCTAGACCCGACCCCAGAAAATTTTCAGGCCCTGCAGGTGACTCAGGACACTTATGCTAAACTGTTGAGGGATAAAGCTCAGCACTCTTTGAGCTTTATGAAACTGAATGTAAAAGAATGTGGCGAGACAGCAGGTAAACTTCTAGCCCACAGAATACAAACCTCCCCTCCAGCAATAACCTTGTTAAAAACCCGAGAGGGAGAGCTGACCTCGGACCCCACTCTAATAAAAAACACCCTATCCAACTTCTACTCCACCTTATATGAATCCACCCCGGAAAACGGATCTATTGAGCTAATTGACAATTTCATAGAATCAGTGACACTGCCTTCATTAGACAATGACTATACGGAATATTTAGAAACAGACATCTCCTTAGTGGAGCTGCAAGAGGCAATTGATTTGTTTCCACCAGGGAAAGCAGCAGGAGCCGACGGCTTGCCCATTGAGGTCTATAAAACACATGCCCACTCCCTGGCCCCCTTCCTACTAAAGGTATACAATGAATACATAACACAATCCCGCTTCAATGTATCATGCAGCTTGTATCAGGGCTATAAATTTTGGGCCTATACCAAATGCCGCCAAGACCTTCCACAGGTATGGCCATTCTACTGTGTCAAAGGCCTTGGCGATATCCAGCGCAGCAATAGCTCTAGTGCCTGCGTTGGTATAGTCGGAGGTAAGGTTGTATAGCAACCGTCTGATGTTGAGGGCAGTGGTTTTCCATGTCTTATCCCAAAACCGGGTAAAGACCAGACCCAACCAGAGTCCTATAGGCCGATATCACTCCTTACAGTGGAGTTAAAATCCTTGCCAAGATCTTGGCCAATCGCCTAAAGAAAGTAGTCTCCGCTCTGGTTGGGGAGGACCAGCTGGGCTTTATGCCAGGGAAAACCACTGTTTTATGATTGCTTTATGATTGTGAAGTTGAGGGAGTTCACTTTAACAACGACCTATAATCTTATCTCTTTTTTAGATACTAAATGTAACATAAAACTTTTAAATGAACAGCTGTGGCTAAGGAAGCAACAAATGGCCATAGAGGGCAGCAGAATGTTACTTAGTATTTGTTTTTAGTTTTTTAACAATGTATATTGGAGTAGAGGTTGAGTTTAAATGTTAGTGTACCTCTGCAATTACTGAAAGTGATATATGGAATGAGTGTATAGTCTTAAATATGTGTATGCTAATTATGTTACGTATCCTGATGATTGTACTGACACGTCTTTTCCAATCTGACTTTTTCCCGCCATTCTCTGTATTTAAAGCATTTCTGTAACATCTATCAGTGCTTTGAGAAAGGCCTCCGAAGAGGTCGAAACGTGTCTCCTTGTGAATAAAAACCTTTTATATTTTTCTAAGTCCTGAGAGTGCGGACCTTATTCTGTAAAAAAAAAAAAAAAAAAATATATATATATATATATATATATATATATATATATATATATATATATATATATATATATAAATCCAAATGTTGCGACACGCACTCCGGATAAATTCAATAGACTTTATTAAATATCATCTTAAAAAGGCATCAACGTTTCGGTCCACGGTCTAGGACCATTGTCAAGATGCATATACTCGTACAACAATCACAGAGCAAATACAACATTTATAAAAGTTTAAAATTCCCGCCCTCATGGTGACATCACACTTCGTTTTAATCATGTGTAACCAATAAAGGATAAATGTTTTGGGAAGCATTAAAGCACAATTATTTTTATATGTTTAAAAAAATATATTGTTTTATCGTTTTGGGAGAAAGCAACTAAAGGAGCAATATTCATTTAGACCTTTTGGAGATATTGTGTCCAGTGTTTTTATCCAATATGTTTCGCGTTGGAGTAAGAGTCGAGATCGATCCCCTCCACGTTTAGGCATAGGAACATGATCAATGGCTGTAAATTTAAAAGTCGGCAATCGGTGGCCTGCCTCTAAAAAGTGTTTTGCCACCGGTTTGGTGGATGTTTGGTCACGAAAGGCCACCTTAATCGCCGACCTATGAGCATCCATTATATATATATATATATATATTGTTCACCTTCAAACAATCTCATTTCACTGGGTTTTAGATTGTTCCCCAGAAATAAAGACTTTTTCTAATTACTTTCAATTTGTTACCATTTTTCTAATATTGAAGTGTAAAGTTTCAACTTTTAAAGCTTACACAAGGTAAGGAATCACAGCAGGCAAACATTCATGTGGGGGCCACACAAGGGAGGGGAGGTCACTGGCTGGATGTGGCCCACCAGTTGGACAGCACTGCGCTGCATCATATCCAAGTTAATGTAAAGGTGAACAATCCCTGTAAAACATACAAACCCTAGTGTATGTGAAGACATTACAAAAAAATATGGTATGCTCTATTGGGGTTTTTAAAGGACATGTAAACCCTATAAACCATTACCATATCTTTAGGGTGGGCACATATTCCCCACACAAAATGCATCATTGTCTTTGTATTTTTCCCCTTCCGTAGCCTGCACTGTAGTGTTTTCCTGAAAGCAAGATCTGCTTCAACCAGGCGGCCATTTTCTATCAGCTACATCATCATTTATATTTGTATATCCAGCCACGCCTGATGACCTTGCTCAGAAGTTTTTTTTGTAATGTAACTTTATTAGCAAGTATGAGTAATCTTACTCATTCCTACATGTATAATCCCACTCATACATGTAATCCCACTCACTCATACATGTACAAGAACTGACAATTCTTCTGTTCTAAGGAAGATCTGCAAACAAGGATCAGATTCATCCATTGGTGCCTGCACAACAACATAATGAAACAAACTGCATCAGAGAAAGGGAGGAAGGGAGGTCACTCATACATGTAATCCCACTCACTCATATGCATAATCTCACTCACACACATAATCCCACGCAAACACTCATAATCCCACTCATATCTTCTGCATATCTTTCCCACCCAAGCCACATCATTTGTACTGCATGTACCCCCTGCATTTGCCAGCACCATCACATTTTCCTAAAACAAATAGCGGTTTTCACCCGGTGACCATTTTCCCTCTGACACATCATCAGTAACATTGAGACCTGTATGCTAAAGTTTATGAATGCAGGTTACACAGACACAACATACATTTGTTCTGGGCACTGAGCTCAGAAGAGGTGGTTAGGAGAAAAAAATAGGATCAGACAGAGAAGAGTCTCTTAAATCAACCCCTTAGGTGGCCATACAACCCCATGAGCCAATGCGATATATTTCAGCGATATATCTTTCAGGTGAATTTTACACTATTTTCTGGGTCTAAAATGGGCATTTTGGTTAAATGCTAGCAGCTGAACTGGAAAACAGATCAATGAACTGCCGGATGACACCTCATCCACTGATTCAGTCTGCCTCTGGCCTGAGGAAATCCATTAGGCTGATTCAATTAAAATGCTCTCCTAAAGATAGAAACTGCTGTTATTTACTTGACAGAAAATAGAGAGAAATTTGTTTAGGAAAGCTGGCTTTATAATGTGCGTATGGGAATGTTTTTTATTGTTCCAATGTTATGGACGTCCCATCACAGAATCCTGCTTAAGGGAACATATGCCTTCAAATATATTATTATTAATCCTTTTTTTCACTGGCATATAGGTTTTACAGGTTATGGATTCTAGATAAATACACAATGTGTTTTGGCTTCATAAGAAATGTTAATACTTATCAAATAAAATGGCACAATGCATAGACAGATTACCCTTGCATAGCAATTGTCTATCTGCTATAAATTTATACAGCACATGTTTAAAGGTAGCCAACTATTTTCAAGCATTCATGCAACCAACGGTATACAACTTACAACAACATTAATCACTTCAATTCCCAGAATGCAATTTTTGGGAAAGCCCATTGAAGGGATACAGTCATGGGAAAACATGTGTTTTTTCCAAAACACATCAGTTAATAATGCTGCTCCAGGAGAATTCTGCACTGAAACCCATTTCTCAAAAGAGATTATTTTATAATCAATTTTGAAATCTGACATGGGGCTAGATTTCCCAGCTGCCCCAGTCATTGTTCTTAGATCTACCAGGGTGTTGTTATCTTGTGTTAGGGATATGCTATCTTGCTACCTTCCCATTGTTCTGTTGTTAGGCTGCTGGGGGGTGGTGATATCACTCCAATTTGCAGTAAAGCAGTAAAGAGTGACTGAAGTTTATCAGAGCACAAGTCACATGACTGGGGCAGCTGGGAAAATGACAATATGTCTAGCCCCATGTCAGATTTCAAAATTGAATATAACAAAATCTGTTTGCCCTTTTGAAAAATGGATTTCAGTGCAGAATTCTGCTAAAGTACTAATAAGGGATGCATTTTGAAAAAAACATGTTTTCCCGTGACAGTATCCCTTTAAGAAAATGAGAAAATGTCCATTATTATGGATTCACTGACGACAAAAAGATTTCAGGATCATATACATTGCTAAATATACATTCCTTTGTACACTCTAGCTATATTTAAATGTTATTTAAGTTAACTGTGGATGTTGATACAGTATAATTTTGGGATATACCTGCCATCTGAATTGGGCTGTGGAACACCACAAAAATCATAACAGTAATATGGACTTATATTGTGATTAATTTCGTAACAGAGTTTTGTGGCTAGAAATTTTGTGTTAATATAAATGTGGGGAGACGTTGGTGCAAGTTCATTCAATTGGGCAGGTGTTAAAAAAACAAAACAAAACAAAAAAATACCCCAAAAACAAAGCCAGAACTGCCATTCCTCTCAGAACGAGTTGAAACTTTGATAATAAGACTGTATTTTTATTAAAACAATTTAGTGACATAGATGAAGAATATTTACACAAAATGAACACCACATAAGAACAAATCAAAACCACTAGCTTTAGGAAAGATTTGTGTCTTGCTAATTTGTAATAGAAAGACATTTACCCAGTTTGTATATGGAAGAATGTATACTCTAAAAACAAATGTTTTCTAGGGTAAATGTATTTTGTGGCTTTACAATTTGCTGTTTTTAGAGTAGCTGAAATAACTGCCATGATAGTTTATATTTTTAATTTTGAGACCTCTACATGCCACATATATGTTGCCAAACCTACGCATATTTTTTTATTAGTCCCCTGGTAGTCATTTTTAGGATGTTTGTTGTTGGCACCTAATGACATGCGGGAGATGAGTTGTTATATAAATGTAATTCTCCATTTTTCTTTATTATCAATATACTGCCGACATTTATCCAGCCCTTCACATCCGTCCCTATCCCATGCCGGAAGCCAGAGGAAAGCCACGCAGACATAGGGAGAACATACACATTGCAGAGCCTTCCACATAGTGCTTAAGCCAGAATGAATGAAGGTCTTCAATGCTGCATGGCAGAAGTGCTACACACTAAGCCACTATGAAAACCTAAAGATTATTAATATAAACTTGTTTATTATGCAAACGTGTGCCCCTGCCCTCAGACCCACATTCCTGCTCCTTAAATGGCTTGTACAATTGAATGGACACTCCGGGACCCAGGTCCTTTGTTATGTTGCAGTACAGTTGTAGCTGCACATAACATGTTCATTACACAATGAAGTAGTAATAGAACGGTGTAAGCTAAATATGATTGACACACATACACACACACACAGAATCATCCTTGAGAAAGTAGAGATATGGCGAAACGTATTGGGAACAGATTTAACAGACTTTTTTGATGAACGCTCATTCTCTGACATATCCCAAAGCCACTAAGGCACAAGAATTGTAAAATGCTTGCTTGGTTCAATGGTGTTTCTTAAAACTTCTAGAAGTACCTTTATTTTTTCCTGTATTAAAACCTACACATAACTATTATAACTATAAGTACACAAATAGTGTGCAGCAGCAATAAGATATTGGTATTAATTAAATTAGATTTAAACTTTATTTTAAACTTATACAATAGAACTTAATTTCCTTTACCTGTATCGGAATCTTTCTGATCTCCATTTGTTCCAACTGAAAAAGGCAATTTTCTTTTTGTGTTTTTTTCTTTTACCTCTTTCCCTCCATCAGTTCGGTCCAATTTTGGAGTCTTATTTAGGGAAACTTTATCTTTATCCTAGGGAAAAAAATGTGGGAAATGAGAATTAAATTATTGTATTTTTAGATAAGAGAAATCATTTTGTATCAACTAGTTCATGTTAGAAAGTAGTCTATCTGCTATTGCTCTGTTGCAATGATTCTTTTTAAACAAAAGGTCTTTTTTTCCTCTAATTTTAAATCTGGGTCTTAATAACAATAGTCAATAATACAAAAAAAAGTTTGGTTGTGGGAGCACTGCAAGGCTAAGTAAGATACAGAAGTACAATGTAAGTGTGGGGGTCCCTATTTATCTCTGGCCATTTTTCATAGATGACAATGTTTTGATCATAACTTTTTTTTTTTAACTTTTTATTTAACATTTTGACAGGCAAATGTTATGTCCATTTATTCATTACATGTCATATATTTTAGCTGTAAATTACATTCTTCTCCTTACAGTGATATAACTGCTTTATTGTATAATAGACTAATATATAAAACCAAGAAAGTTATGATCCAAGGCATTCGTTATATCTTAGTCTCATATGTTGTTTACTTCAGGTTGTAGTTCTTGTTAATATTGGAGGGATTTGGGTCTCACATCCAAATTGCTTCATATTTCTCCATTTTGTGATGCATCATTGCAGTAATTTTTTCCATCAAGGACACCCAACAGATCTTCTAGTAGCTAGACATTTGTGAGCATAGTTTAAATTCCTTCTTAATGAGTACGATTTGAAGGTGAGTAGAGCTTTGATCATAACGTTTTTAACTAAAAACCCCTGTTTTTGTAACTCTCTTTTGTATGCTTTATCCCAATCAGAGTGAAGAGTCTTCTTACACAATGACAAAATAACAAATGTTAGAAAGCAAGCACACTGGCACACAAAGGTTTTTACTGCAGGTTAACCCATGCAAAACTTTTTAATGCGGAAGTGCAACATTTTGGGGCACACCCCTTTGTCAAGCATAGTGGATCCCAGTATAAGGCTAGGACTACACGGCTGACATTGATGCAATCCAACGCTGGGCGAATAAACGCACGCGTCAAGTGCCACAATGGTGATCTGACGCGACACGACTGACGGATGCAGATGCAGCGTTTGCATCCGACAGTCGTGTCGCGTCGGATCACCGATCCGACTTTACATTACTTACCTTGTTCCTGCCGCATGCGACTTGACGCATGCATTTAGTCGCCCAGCGTCGGATCGCATCAATGTCGGCCATGTAGTCCTAGCCTAGGAGGTACATTTAAAGGTGAAACAATCAATATAATTAATTGAATTAACATATGACTGAAAAGGCAGATGTAAACAAACAAATGTTTACATTGTCAGCTGACATTCTATGCAGTGCTGTAATCGTCCAAAGGATCTTGTCCTGTGTGACACTTTTCCTGAGAAACACCAAGCACAGCCTGATGCTTTTAACGGTAGGTGAAACTCATGGGTTTGCTCATAGAAAAGCTCATTAAAAAATTTTTTAGATAACTGGTCGCAAGATATAAACTCTAGTGCTCTAGTCTTATCCTATAAATCAGGTCCCCCAAAATATGTTCACATGCTACTTAAGGCTGATCTCTTAGTTCTGCTTTAAATCAGTGACATTTCTTGATACCACCCAATTTTAAACAAATTTCTGTGTTATAAAACTGGCCATCCACAATTTGGGCCTGTGAACAAAGAAATTAAGCACCACTGATTTAAAACAGGGGTTCTTTACATGAATATTTGGACTGAAAAATGTAATCCTATTTCGTTCACAGTAGGTTGCTATAATCTTGCCTGAACACAGCAAAAGTTTTTCACTCAATAGGAAGACACGACAGTTTGAGAAATTATAAAAAGCACTGCTGTCGCTCAACACTTCTAAATTCCAGCTAAGAAAAAATATGTCCTTCCATAAAATAAAAAGATATTAAATTTTTCTGCTGCATTAACCTCTTTAACAGGGTCTGCCAACCTTTCCTGTTGGGTCAACAAATGTAAATATAAATGCACATAAGTTCAATGAATGCAATACAATACAATACAAGGTACAATGGAAGGTGACCAAATCATCAAAGCTACAACCTGGTTTGTGTGTGAGCACAGTGGCTCTTACGAGTCCGAGTGAAATACTATAGCAAAAAATTGGGATACACCAAATCCAGGATATGCTTTTTTCAGCAGGATTTGGCTAAATCTAAGTGCCTGGCCAAATTTTAAGTCCAGAATAACACAGAGATACTTCATGAAAGATTTAGGATTTAACGAATACTCAAAATAGTGGATTTGGTCCATCTCTACTTACAATACCAGTTTCATTTAAGAATAATCCAGTAACGCACATTACAAAAACTGTAGCCACATATTACCCTTAAAGGAACATTTTATATATATAAAAACATAAAAAATGTCTCTGATATAGTCTGGATGCATAAAGGCTGGAGTGACTGGGTGTGTAATAAAACAGGCAGAATCCAACTTCCTGCTTTTCAGCTCTCTAACGCCGAGTTAGTCAGCAACTTGAAGGGGGGGGCAAATGAAACATAACTGTTCAGTGAGTGCAATTGATCTTTAGCATTCAGCTCAGATTCAAAAGCAACAGTTATGGCCCATGTGACCCGCCCCTCAAGTCACTGATTGGTTACTGCCTGGTCATCGGGGTAACCAGTCAGTGGAAACCCAAGAAAGAATTGGTTAACTGGAAGTGTATAAGTGTATGAGGGATGCAAGTGAAACACTGTATCCAACTCTGAAGTACTTCAGCTATAATGGGAATAATAAATATATATATATATATATATATATCTATATATATATATATATATATATATATATATATAAATATATATCTATATATATAAATATATATCTATATATATCTATATATATCTATATATATCTATATATATCTATATATATCTATATATATGTATATATATCTATATATATGTATATATATCTATATATCTGTATATATATCTATATATATCTATATATATCTATATATATCTATATATATCTATATATATCTATATATATCTATATATATCTATATATATCTATATATATCTATATATATCTATATATATCTATATATCTATATATCTATATATATATATATATATATATATATATATATATATATATATATATATATATATATATATATATATATATATATATATATATATAGTCAATCCCAAAGCCGGCACTCTCGACAGCAGGTTAGTGTTGCCTGGGTGCAGTATCAAAAACGGAATTTCCAACGTACAAGCAAGATCCGCACTCACAGGTCTTAAAAATGAATAAAAGTTTTTATTGTAAAGTCCTTTACAATAAAAACTTTTATTCATTTTTAAGACCTGTGAGTGCGGATCTTGCTTGTACGTTATATATATATATATATATATATATATATATATATATATATATATATATATATAACGTACAAGCAAGATCCGCACTCACAGGTCTTAAAAATGAATAAAAGTTTTTATTGTAAAGGACTTTACAATAAAAACTTTTATTCATTTTTAAGACCTGTGAGTGCGGATCTTGCTTGTACGTTATATATATATATATATATATATATATATATATATATATATATATATATATATATATATATTAACCTGCTGTTTAAAATCATAGGTTAAAATAAGTAGGGATGCACCAAATCCACTATTTTAGGATTTGGCCAAATCCTGAATACTTCACAAAAGATTTGTCCGAATACCAAACCGAACCACCATATGTAAATTAGGGAAGTGGGGGGGGGTTAAAAGAACTGCATTGCACAGCATGCTGTTAAAAATGTTTTACTTTCTTATTGTTTAGTGAAAAGTCACATGATTTTTATGATTCATATTGGCCACTCGGCAATCTAAATCCTGTTGAAAAAGGATGAATCCTGGCTGAATCCCGAGCCGAATCCTGTATTTGGTGCATCCCTGAAATAAAGGCTTGATAACCTTTAAGGTCTTTGAAAAAAGAAAACCATTTGGTAGTTCTGTTTCTGAAATATGTTTGTTTTGTTTTTTATTCACATTGGTAAATTGCCTGGCAAATACAAGATCACAAGTAGCCAATAAAGTGTGTAAAAATATTTTTATGGTAATCCAGCCATTGCCCAATTAAGCTTGCTTTGTTGCGATGGGTAAAGAGAGAGAAGGGTAAATGTCATATAATGGGGGTTTTGATTGACATTATTTTCTATACAGGGTCCACACAACCTTGAACATCTTAAATGGGGAGTGTGCTCCCAGTTCATGGGATTAATAAACAGGCCTGATGGCAAACACAGAATGTTCCTAATTAGAGTAGCCATAAAGCATGGTTTTTGCTTTTTCTTGAGCTACACATGGTAACAAGACTGAAACTACTGCATGTTTCAAAGCTCTGGATTCTTGGAAAATACTTACGAGTACCACTGCACAGATAAATCCTTAATTTGCTGCCACACAGAATGTATAAGGGCAGGCTGAGAAACAGACTCTCAGCTTGGAGAGACTCTCTGGTGAGTCCAGAAATACTGCAAAGGCCTTGGTGCAGACACATGGAACCATTTTGCCACCAAACGCGACAACTGTTTTGGCTGTGAAATCTGCTCTGTGGGTCCACACCCAGGCAAATGCATTGACTTCCAGGTGTAGACACACCAGAGAGCAGAGGGGCTATTTATCTGCTTGTGCTGACATGCAGGCTAAGAAACTTTGGCCAACACCAGACAAAAGGAAAAAAAACGTTTGCGGATTAAAAAAAAAAAAACAAAAAAAAATTCACAGAGCAAGAAATGCCCTCCTACGAGAGACAATAATAATTTTGCAGGTAGAGTGGAATTGCCATGTTCCTATAATTGGTCGGTATTTTTTAGTATTATGTAATAATAAATAAGTAGGGATGTACCAAATCCACTATTTTGGATTCGGCCAAAGCCCCGAATCCTTCACAAAAGATTCGGCCGAATACCAAACCCAAATTTTTTAGGGGTGGAAAGGGAAAAACATTTGTACTTCCTTGTTTTGTGACAAAAAGTCACGCAATTTCCCTCCCCGCCCTTAATTTGCATATGCAAATTAGGATCCGGTTCGGCTGGGCAGAAGGATTTGGCTGAATCCTGCTGAAAAAGGCCGAATCCTGGCCGAATCCCGAACCGAATCCTGGATTCGGTGCATCCCTATAAAGGGCCAGTGTCCTTTGCAGAAAAAAATATGGTGGCCTGGGAAAAATTTTTTTATGTGCAGTCAATGCCGGGTCAAACTGGCCAGACTCCCTTGGCAATGGCAACCCAAAAATCAGATGGCTTCTAATACTGAATGTATTTAAAATGCTTCTAAGAAAATGCTTTTGCCACTTTTGTGACTTCACATCGAAGTCTCAGTATCTCAGTATGCCACAGTCTACATCACACTACGGGATAACCGGTTGTCACAATGTACACAAACAAAGTGATTCATTCCAACTTGAAGAAAAAAAAAAAGATTTTATTGAACTTTTAGCTTTATCTTGATTGCAAGAAAAGACTAGACTGAAATACCAAAACAATGGAAACAGTGACTTCTCAAATCACATATTTAAAGGACAAAGAAAGCTATAACGCAAGAACATTTTTGCAGCAAGGTCAATGTAAACTGCTTTATGATAACACACCCTGACACTACAGTCTTTCCTCAAAGTTAATAATCAATATATAGAACTTCTGAAACATTTGTACTAGAATGACATCCCCACACTTTCTTTTTGTACAAGGAAATCTTCTTTCCCCTGTACGAGTATGAACAGGAGAATCAGATCAAGCCCGAAGCATCCCTGTTGTTTATTTTTATTCTTCAGGACAGTTGTGTGTTACCTTTTTTTCCTCTAAGCAAAATATTCAGTAATATGGGGGTATGTGAAAAACAATCTTAGATTAGACTATGAAGATTTTCATTCATCCAGGTCATAGTATATCTAGTATAGGTCAATCTAAAAACAACTGGACTTGCTGAGTAATCAATGAAGACGTTTCACTACTTATCCGAGCAGCTTCTTCAGTTCAACTGACTGGTGTGGGAAGTTCTCGGCATATAAACCGTCTTCACTGATTACTCAGCAAGTCCAGTTGTTTTTAGATTGACCTATACTAGATAATCTTAGATTAGATTTATAATATTCTCTGCAAATTACAGTAGTTCAAAACAAATGCAGGCATTCAAACTTGGGGGGAACAGAAATTTTTGTATAATACCAAGAGGCAAATGCAAAAAAAATCCAAAAACAGTGCAGTGTGCTAGCTGGGTACTAGCTGTACTTTTGACTTTTAAGGCGCACACCTCAGCTCCAGTAAACAACACTGCCTAAGTTTTTTAATACTAAAATATCACACCAACCCATTACTATAACGGATTTCTACAAAGTAAAAGACCTAAAATTGACACTTTACAGCACCTTACCACCAACACTCTTAGTTTACCAGCAATAAATATTTTATTTGTGATCCGTATTAGAAAAACTACTGAAGTTTTAAGCTTCATTTTTAACCTTATGTTTTTCATCTCTGGTGGTGGTGGGGGTTATTGAATCTGTAAACTTTTCTAAAAGCATACATTACTTGATACATTTCTTTTTTTGCCCTGATCAGCAGAAACAATAAGTTTCACAAAAGGCAGCTTTTAAAACGGATACAACAGATGCCAACATTCCACAGATCCTGCTGAAAAAAATCAACATATGTAGCAAATTGCAACAGTTTAGAATCTGCACTTGAATAAGTGAGCTGTCAGACTGAAACACCAGAGACAGGAACACTGACATTTGAACTTTTATTTTAAGAAAACAGTAAAAAAAAAAAATAGAAAATGGAAAGCAAATGAAAAAAAGTCTACAGGTTCAGAAATCTGTGGAGCGTTTCTCCATAGGCTGAGAACCCTACGAGTTAACCCACATTAAAGGGACGGAATAGCATGGTGTTTGTATTAAAATAATGCCAATAAGAGACACATTACAGTACAAACCTGTAAGTGTGTCAATACAAGTTCAATAGGTCAATATATATGCAAACAATTATAATAGAATATATAATCATAATAATCTGAAAAAGCAGCAGTCTGGCATTGCAACTATGCTACCATGCAGTTGATGCCAACTAACCCAAGCAAGATCCAACATGGCAAATTGAACAAAAAACAAATACAAAACTGATTGCAACCTGAACCAAATACCATTCACGTTGCCTCCCAACCCAAATACTCTCCAAGATTCAATTAACTATGTTAGAAACAAGGGGACAGCATTATAAACAATGAGTAATAATTTAAGGAACAGTAACATCAAAAAATGAAAGTGATTTTAAGTAATGAATAAATAAATAATGTAGTGTTGCACTGCACTAGTAAGTCTATTTGGGTGTTTGCTTGAGAAACACTACTATAGCTTATATAAACAAGCTGCTGTGTAGCCATGGGGACAGCCATTCATGCGCAAGACAAATAGTAGATAATAGAACAGCTATGTAGAATAACGTATACTACAAAGCGTATCTGTTATCTGCAGTGTATCCTGTGCCCTTTCTCCTTTTTCAGCTTTGAATGGCTGCTCCCAGAGCTACCCTGCAGCTTGTTTATATAAACTATAGCAGAGGTTCTGAAGCAAACATACCAGTTTGAACAGTGCAGGGCAACAGTAGATTATATATTTATAATTTAATAGACTTTCATTTGTTGGTGTTACTGTTACTTTAATTAGAATTTCACTGCATGAAGACAGGTGAAAAAAACACACTAAAATGCAGTACACAAACTGATTGACTTGTCTTTCACCTTTTAAAGAAGAAGTGATTTAAGAAGTGATAATTTGGTGAAGTCACCATATGAGCACATTTGACATTATGATCAAATCATAATTGGGGGCTTTGGGGGAGCCATCAAGAGAGCCACATTAAAGCTGTTTTTATGCTAGACTGCCCAAAGGCCCCATACACAGCCTGAAGACATAATACTCCCCCAAAAAATAAAAAATTAGTACCACCATAATAAGGAATATGGGGGAATAAAGACACACTATGGTCAAACTCACCACTAAGAATGAAATGCAAAACAATGATCAGCTTAAGACTATGAAGTATTTATGACTTAAGAGCAGCAGCACATGGGGCATTTTGCACTCTCTCTGCTAAAGACATAGCACATTTTGAACTGTGAAATAATGCAAAAACCTTAAAGTGAGAAACCTTTTGGAGCAGGCACTCAATGAAGGCAAACTTCCACCAAATAATTAAAAGTTAAGAAAGTTTTTGTGTGTCCACAGCCTTACGGTTTCGTGTCATAAACACTTAATCATAGGCTATCCTTACAGAGTCATGCCTCAAATATTTAAAAACAAGTGCACCAATCACAACGCACCAATTAATAATTCAATTCATAAGTATCTTATTCTGCATTTTTGCTTCAAATGATTATGAAATTCTGGTGCTGATTACTGCAGTTCAAAATGAAAAAGGTAGCTTTATAGCGTACAGGGAGTGCTAAATGCAGCAGTATATAAAACAGTGTCCGGTGAGCCATTACCCTGATGCAGCACACATGGTTCTAATGTTGATCTGTAAAACACGCTTAGTAGAGCATTATAAGTTAGCTAAACAAAATCCGTTCATACACTGTCAGATGCTTACCTTTTTCCCAGTTTGTTTCTCCACCATGTCGTAGCTGAGAGAAAAGTCTTCTGGCTGTGGGGTTTTAGAACTCCCACCTTTGGGCATCGTTTTACCTTCCTTACTTGACCTTCATTTATTTCTCTATCGCTTCGTCATCAACGGTCTGTATTACGAAATAAAAGAAAAAAATTAAGTCTTGTGAAAACATGATCAAAAGCAGATGCACAGCATGGTTCTAAAATCTGACCTGCAGTGTAGTGGTATTTTAAAGGATAAACAAAATTAAAAAAAAAAAAAAATCTTTTGCAGAGTTAAATGAATTGAGCTTGAACATTATTATATATTTCAATAAAGATATATCCGTGGTTTTTGTTATTACATTGCGAACAGGGAAAGATGTACAGGCATAGGATCTGTTATCCAGAAACCCGTTATCCAGAAAGATCTGAATTATGAAAGGGTTGTCTGTCATAGATTGCTTTTTATCCAAATAATCATAATTTTTAAAAATGATTTCCTTTTTTTCTGTAAGAATAGAACATTATCTTGTACTTAGATATAAGTAATCCTTATTGGAAGCAGAACCATCCTATTGGGTTTATTTAATGTTTACAAAATATTCTAGTAGACTAGTTATGAAGACCCAAATTACAGAAAGATCCCTTATCTGGAAAGCCCCAGGGTCCCGAGCATTCTGGATACCAGGTCCCATACCTGTACTACCATTTTGCCACTGGTTCTTCAGAGCAATAGTGGAAGGAGAAATTAGTTATTCAGCTAAAAGCCCCATTCGCCATCTCCACTGGCCCCCTCGCTGCTTCCTCGCTCAACAAGAATGCATGCCCCATCCAGCAACACTGACCTAAATTTGGATAGTAGCGCAGCGGAACTAAGGGCTAAACTCCACGGGAATGGCAACGAAACGCATGTGGCAAGCCGGACTGTTGAATGCGACTTTCGTTTAGTCCAATGCGATTTAGACATCTGCGATTGCATTTGACTTGCTGCCTGCGTTTCGTCGACATGCAACGAAAAACACCAGTGGAGTTCAGCCCTTAGGGGTGCTGTTTTCGGTTGCTTACGTATCTTCGTAAAGTGAGTACCAACACTTCAACCATGCAGACTGAAAGTTCAGAAAATTAATGAAAAGAAAGAAGAGGATCCAGAAGTTACTGAAATGACTGAACATGGGGCCCCTGAGCTCCAATGCATACTCTGGAAATTTAGTTCAGTGTTGCTGGATGGGGCCTGTATTCTTGTTAAACACTATGCGGAGAGGAATCAGAAATGGGGGGGGGCAGTGGAGAAGGTGAATTTGGGCTTTTAGGTGTGGAGGAAGGGATTTAGTTCTCCCTTAAGCCTCTGTATAAAGAAACTACCCTGATCTGTAAGCCTGAGACACTGGTTGCAACTTAAGGTGGCCATACACGGAGAGATCCGCTCGTTTAGCTCCGATATGCCCACCTTGAGGTGGGCAATATCGGGCTGATCCGATCGGATCCTAACGAATGGGAACGGGCGGTCGGATTGCAGGACTGCATCAACCAACAGATGCGACCGCGATCCGACGGGATTTTTTGTCCCATCCGATAGAGATCTGGCCAGCCACTCGGGGGGCCCCATACACGAGCCCAATAAGCTGCCGACTCGGTCTGTCGGCAGCTTTTATTGGCCCGTGTATGGCCAACCTTTAGAGAGAAAAGGATTCTATGAACAGGCTCATTGATTTCACACAAACCACCCCATTTAAATAGAGAAAAAAAATCCATACCCTTAAGGCTAAGCAATTATAAATTATACACCACCAAATGCTTAATCCAAAATTAAATCTAACTCTACATTATCTAAGAATATGTGAAATATAGACCTGCTAAGCTTTCTTCTCAGTGTGGCAAAGACTTGCTTTATAAGGTCTTTATAAGGTTTGCTATTTCTAGATATATCCAAATTCAGAAAGGATTCTTGAAAAGGGCCAAGGATCAGCCTAAAAAATTCATGGAATAACCTCAAGACAGGTGGTCACTAGTGTTTATAAGCACACCTAGCAATATCCAATAAAACTTTTTTATTATGTATCAAATATGGCATCATCTCTTTACTTAATAAAAATACAAAGTGGTTCAGTAAATATAAATTAAGACATTTTAAGAGAACTTCAGTTATACAAATAATCTACCCATGAGTTTTTATGCACAGAAAGCAATTTTAACGAACATATTTTCCATTAACTACATGAATACAAGATACAGTGGATTAAATTTAAACATGAATGCAGATTTAAACATGCATGCTAGAGATTCAACTCAAAGTAGTATCAAGATACTGGATTAAGACAACATCTTTAATGCTGCAAATTTCCCCTGCTGACATTTCTTTGCACTTAGATTCATCACTCTGATTTTGCACTGAAAATAACATGGTCTGATCAAAATGTGTTTTCAGATTTGAAAATATGAAAAACTGAAGAATAGTTTAGGGCAGTCAATGTACATTTATCAATCTATCCCAAAACACCAGTGCCCTACTTTTTCTCACAATTAATCACTTATGTGTTCTATAAGATAACTTGTCCGAAACTTTTCTAAGAACCCTTTATTCGTGTTTTGTCTTTGCAACATTTTCCAGTCACAAAATACACTATGTAGCATTGGCGAAAAACAGATCTCTTACAAACCTGCAAATACTGATGAAGCTGATTTTTTTTAGGAGCACATAGCTCACAACTGATTTCAATAAGAAAAGACATGTTACAGTTTCAATTAACTTCAACTGCAGCAATATTTTTCATAAATGTTATTTCTATTCTCTGCACACCTAATCTTTTTAAAACAATGTAGCAAATATCAGCTCTTCTAGCCAATACTATAATGCCTAACATGCTTCAAGGCACTGCAGCAATCTTGGCTGAAGTAGAAGCGAGTACTCCATTGCTTCTCTTGAGCCATTGTGCTAGTAAATAGAAAGCTACAGAGTTCCATCAGACAGCAAAGCATTTTTTGTCATTGCCTAGATGCAAGGTACTAAAAGAAATATATGTAAAAAGAAATATAGAGTGTTCCATGCTTTAATGCAACTTTTATGGACCGTACACATCCATATACTTACAAGTAGTCATGAGCGAAATTTTTCAGCATGTTTCGCTGCAAAAAAAGCTTTCCATAGACTCTAATGGGTGTAAAAAAATAGACTTCCCTGCTTTTGGCAAATTCTTCACTGTTTTGAGAATTTTTGGAGAACCTAATCAGGTCAGAATCTCTCATCACTACTGGAAACTACTACAGAAGTGATTCACATGCATCAATGTGCAACCAAATAATATAAGCATGATTTTTGTGTGGAATAATGCACAAACTAAAGGTAACTTTCAAGTCCTTTTATGAAATGTGGGCTGCTGGGGAGGCTGAGGGAGGGGGTGGTATCACTCCAACCTTCAGTGCAGCATGGCTGGGGGCATCTGGGAAACAGACAATATGTCTAGCCCCATGTCAGATTTTAAAATGAAATATAAAAAAAAAAACTGTACTTACAGATTTCAGTGCAGAAGTATGCTGGAGCAGCACTATTAACTGATGCATTTTTGGAAAAACGGATTCTGAATAGATTCAAAAAACAATCTATATACATAATTGAAATCTGAACCTCTATTGCAATAGAAAAAAATAAATAAAAAAAACTAACATCCCAAAACCACTTTGTAATTATACTACTGCAAGTAGAGTATTTTGCAGTTTACCTTTTCAACTAATATAGCATTTCTTTTTTTTTTTCAACTTTCTGTTTATTGAAGTTAACACACCTAATATAGCATTTCTTTTTAACTCCTATTTGAGTGCACTCACAACTCAACTGATAAAAATGACACATGCCAGTGTAAAGAGTAAGTTTAAAAAGTATATGTTCTACCTGTTTTTAATCTTAACACAGTTTTTAATCTTAACACAGTTATTATTCCTCTCCAAGGTAAAGAACACCACAACAAGAACGGACAAAAGACTATGCAGGCCTTGCAATGTTGCCTGGTAACAGCAAAGAGAATAAAACATTGTTTTGAAAAAAATGGAACAAGCTATATTCAGACCTTAAGTAATGTTTGGAGCCAAGACAAAAATGTAACATACAAAGAGCTATTTAGACTCTAATATTTTCTTTGTTGTGTAGGGATGCTTCACTAGGCATTAGGGTAATAAGAGTGTTGGTAACACAAATCTGCAACAACGCATTACAGTAGTGCACTACACATAGCTATGGTCAAACTCAACTCAGAATAAAATTATTATTAATAACAGCAAATAAAATGCTTTGTATAGCACTGTACTTCAGAGCAAAAAACATTTGATTCAACTTTTACTGCTTATTACGGGTCACTATTTCCTTGCTGGATTGTATTAGCAATGGGGAATGTCTATTGTTTCAGATCTAGGGCAATGCTGTAAAACTAACATAAGTCTTTATTCCTGAAGTTAAGTTGGTCTAATTTTGCTACCTTATTTTTTTCTGGCTTTTCACATACCTAATAAAACCAGGCTACTTCCTTGTCAAAAAATGTATCTGGGTAGAGAAAAATCCATAAATGATGCACCTAAAAAAGCACACCCCACTATAACAGAACTATGCTTTTCTGCAAACACAACAGTGAGTATGGGGTAGGCTCAAAGGCAGTAGCATAGCCAGGTGGTTTACAAAGATGCAGAATTAGTAATGAGTGGAGGGCACAACAGAAAGTTCAAAGGTTAGTTAGAGGTGCAGAAACAATAGTTACCCCTACTTAAGGTAACCAACATCACTGACTCATCCACATGTTCGCACACTCAGAGCAAAAACAATTTGGCAAAAAAGGTGGTTTGAAAATTAATTTTTACTGTTTATTCAAAAAAGCATTTAATGTAGACAATGTCTTACAATATGGCATAATTTTCACAATGTTTAAAAACAAGTATCAACCACCCGTTATATACAGCAAAAACGAAAAAAAGAAAACAGCAAGGGAGCGGATACACCTACCAGAAAAATGAGAATGGCCCCAACGTTTCGGCACCAAGGCCTTTGTCAAGGGGATTCTGATGTTAACCGAGTTCACTAGAGGTATAAATACCCTGTTCAATCATCTGCTGGACGCTTCGTTCGCGCGCTACCTGCACTTCCGGTATACGTGACGTCACTTCCGCCGATGAATAATCAGGCTTGGTGACGTGGCGCTATACTGCGCATATTCAAGGAAGAGGCTCGCGCATTTGTTTATGCCGTTACTAGGCAACTTTACTCTACATGTGCCATTGTTTATATTCAAAGGGGGAACATGCGCACCAGATAACCTTGTTGCTAAGCAACTACTTATACCTATAATCCTTTTGTTTACATCGCCCCAGGCATATACACAAATAAGGCGTCCAGCAAATTCACAGATCAAACAGAACAATTCATATGGCTTTTTAAAGAAAGTGCAATAGTGCAGAAGTGCAAGCAGTGTTACATATCATATGATATTATAAACAACCACCAAACATATATACTGATCATGTGACATCCCCCATCACTTTTAAAAAAAACTTATCCAATAACCATATCAATAAGTGAGAATTTTTTTTAAAAAGATAAATATATATATTTCATTATATGTTGAGGTTAATACATAAATCCTGTTTATCAGAAAATGCATGTTAAAATACATAAAATGTACAATGAAGATTCCTTAAACTCTCATATGGTTAGAAAAAAATTACACTAAGGTGCAATATATTTAAAGTGACAGTGCTCATTCAATTTATATAATGAATATTTCATGCCATATTTTACATATTGTACAAAAATTGACATCCATGTGCCGAGAAAATTATTTTCAGTTGATATTGTCCCATAAGATCTGTAGAAATAGTGATATAGAAAAAGATTAAAACATAATTAAAAACATCAGACAACACACAACGTATACTCATTTCACCACAGGCTACAAAGATGCCCCACAAGGAAGCTTTGGAAAAGTAGCATATATGTTTTCTCAATGGCAATTTACACTTATGCCGGTGGAAAAGCATTTTACCTGTGGTTCATTTTTAGAATGGGACGACAAATCTCCTTGTGAGCCGTTGGCCTTAAAGGACATATAAACCCCCTCCACAAAAATTTAATCAGTGAACTGTCTGATCATATTTATTTCTCCTAACCACCTCTCCTGAGCTCAGCTTAATAGCACATGTCAAAGTTACTGATTATGTGTAAAAGGGAAAATGGCCGCCGGGTGAAAGCTGCTATGTGTTTTAGGAAAATGTGATGGCGCTGGCAAATGAAGGGGGTATATACAGTACAGATGATGTGGCTTGGGTGGGGAAGATATGGCCAACTTATAAACGTTAGGAGGAAAATGCAGGCTCTACACATCCTTTAAGTTAGTGTATGTATGTATGTATGTATGTATGTATGTATGTATGTATGTGTGTGTATATATATATATATATATATATATATATATATACATATATATATACATATATATATATATATATATATATACACATATATATACACATACATACACATATATACATATATACACCTTCTTGTAAATTATAAGGATATTATAAGTTACCGGGGAGTTTCATGACCATATAAAAACACGAGGCCGAAGGTGTTTTTAAAATACACTTCTTATTCAACTGCTGCAATCTATATGGGCCTGTCAAAAAAGGGCCATAAATGCTGGGATATAGCCCCCAACTCCAAAGGGCACCCAAATCAAAAGTCCAAAAATATATTCCCAGTCAATACTCTCAAAGTTAAAAAAATCACTCTTTATTTAGCATAAATATTAAAAAGTAGGCATACAGACCAATTGATGCTCCGCCTTACGCGTTTCGCACCCACAGGCACTTATTCATAGTCATATGCCTATGAATAAGTGCCTGTGGGTGCGAAACGCGAAGGTGTTTTCAGTCATAGAAATGAGGTCACTACTCACTGTTTATAACTGATGACATCACTAGTCACCGTTTATAAGGACATAATTTACTAGATATTCATGGCTTTTGTGTATTTACAATGTTAATCAAGCAAAACAAACTCCACTTGCAATATAATATAAATTATTTCAATCTTCCTCTATTCTTGGAAATCACAATCGCATCAAGCCATTTTGTGAAAACTTTTAAGGCAAGTTTTGCATCATGTCAAAATCTTGTTTATGCACAAAGATGCGGCACCTGTTGCCCATGCCCACACACTGGCTACACAATTAGATGTTGAAGGCAAAGGGGGATATAAGGGGTGCAGAGAAATCTAGGAAATGCAGAATGGAAAGTGAAATAATTGCCTGCCCTGCCTCTATGCCTAAACTGGTATTTGATGTGTTAATTTAAAAAAAAATAAAAATAAAAAAAATTTGGGTTTAATGTATAATTTGAAAAGGACTTTTACAATACCTTGGTGACATGTCTCCTTTAAATATGGGAAACCCTGAAGAATAAATGTAATTGCAGTCAGATGGTTAAGATGTGATCAGGGTACTGTAATCTGGGAATACTGCTACTCTTTCCACACCTGGAGTCCTTTTACATTCAGATGAAGTTGCTTACTAATGGAAACTGGTTAGTAAATGATGCTGATGGGAAGGAAGCTTTAAACACAAGTAACTATCTATCAAGCAACAGTTGGTTGTGTCTCCAAATTAGCTGGCTATAGAAGGACGATAAAGTTACATATATTGCCATATGCTGCTACATTTGTTTCCAATTGGTTTCCAGCTGAAAGGATGAATACTTAAAGTAGCAGCATAAACAAATTGGTAATTTGATAATTCAAAATGAGCAAGAAGGAGTGAATGGAACTAGAGAACTTCCAGTGAAATTTCTTAAATTTTCTTAACTGATCACTTTGAAAATGTATGAACTTTTTCAGGGACACTAACAAACTAACCATAATCAAGGAATCAAAACGTTGCTATTAACTAACCGGTTCATAACAGATAAATTTACTATCTAGCAATCATGAACTTTCATATTAATTGACCACCAACTAATCATGAACTTTTACATTAATTGATTAACAGTTCCAGTTTTCTATTTACGCACTTTATTAATAATGTTTAATTGTGTTATTAATTTAAATGTGATTTTTTTGTATTAAAGATAATTAATTTGCATATATTTATGGAGTTCCAACTTATTGAATCAGGTGGCTGCGAGGATAATTAAAATAAATTAATATTTAATGATAGACTAAATACCGAGTGCAACTTGGAGATACTTTTTCGCATTTTAGTTATTTAAAAACATGTATTCCCTGAGAGCTCCACGGTAGTCAAAAGTCCAGATGTGTGAAAACCCTACTTAGATTTTGGAAAAACAGTAAAAAATAAATAATGGAAAGTAATTGAAGAAAATATTTATTTCTGGGGAACAATCTGAAAAAAAGTGTTAGGAAGGTGAAGAACCCACTTTAAAGAAACACACAGTTGGTGCAATCTAAAGTAAATTGATCATACCTAAATGTAGTGAAAATAATGCACAGGTAAAAAAAAATTATCATCTGTATATAGGGTTGCCACATGTCCAGTTTTGACCTGGACAGCTCTGTTTTCAGAAGGGCTGCCAAGTTTTGCAAATAAGGAAAACTGAGCAGAATCCCTTTTGATTGACATGGCAATCCGCCAACTGCCGATCTACACGTCACAGCCCTGCCCTGTGATGTCTCTCGGCCCGCCCCTTTGAGGTCAACATCCCGCCCCCACCCCAATCATGGGCTACCTATCTGTATATACAGGTATCTACTGCATATTTTTATGGCTTAGTATACATGTGGTTTCTCAGCCATTCCTTTTCCCCCCTTGAACAGATAGCAGGAATCTGATCCATGTTTGGTGGTCACAAGGTACATAATTGGAATCCCAGTGTACCCTCTGCATAATAGACTTCTGCTAACAAAACAGTTGCAACAAAGTGGGACATATACATGAAATCTAATTACCTACCTTGCAAGGACCAAACATTGAGTAGCTTCAGACTGCCTGTTTGAACTTTTTAGCTCAAAATATTTTTTAAAAATCGGATTTGTGATGAAAACAGAAAAAAATGTAAGCTTGGCACAAGAATCTATTTGAACTCGAGAGGGTATAGTGCCCCTTTAAAGGAAACCTATACACCCAAATTGAATACTTGAGCAACATATATCAAATTAAGTGGCATATTAAAGAATCTTACCATACTGGTATATATATTTAAGTAAATATTGCCCTTTTACATCTCTTGCCTTGAATCACCATTTAGTGATGGTCTGTGTGCTGCCTCAGAGATCACCTGACCAGAAAGAAGTGTTGAAGCAAAATACAGAACTCTAGTCTGTTAATTGGCTCATGTGACCTAACATGTATGGTTTATTTGGTATGTTTGTGTGCACCGTGCATCATACGATCGTAGGGGGCAGACCTTATTTTTTTAAATGGCAGTTTTCTATTAATGGTTACCCAATGGCACATACTACTAAAAAAGTATATTATTATTAAAATTGTTTATTTACATGAAGCAGGGTTTTACATATGAGCTGTTTAATGCAATATCGTTTTATAGAGGCCTACATTGAGGGGTGCAGTCTTCCTTTACTGACAACTATCGTTGAACAATCTACAAGAGAAAACCCATGAACAGAGAATCAACTCAACAGTTGTAATTATTTATTACATTTGCAGCACACTGCCTGCGGCATCTACCCAATCTTCTCAATGCCAGACTCCACCCAAACATACAGATCTTTGACCGCACCATCCTCCGACTTGTTCCCACAGACATCTGCAGTGCAATGCTAGTTGCTATTTTTTACAGACCTGTTTGACGGGTTTGTGAAAATTAGTTGATTTAACATGATGCAACAGCAGAGCAAATTCCAGCTGATTACTGGGTGACAATATGTTTCAAGGACTAATTAGAAGTCACTGAGCGACACTACCTAGAGTTGCAGAGTTAAGAATTAACAAAAAATCAAGTAGAATGAATAATTCAATTCCCCCGGGGTTAAACTCTAAGGGGCAGATTTATCAAGGGTTGGATTTCAAATTTGAAAAATGTCGAAATTCGAATTCAAAAAGACCAACCAAAATTAAATTGAAGGTTTTTTTTTTTTTTTTGGCGAATACTTTCCATCGTATTCGAATCTTACAAATTGAAGTAATAGCGCATTCAAATCGTACGATTCAAAGTTTTTACACAAAAAAACCCCCTTCGATATGACTCTAAATAGGTTCTAGGAGGTCCCCCATAGGCTAAAACAGCAATTTGGCAGGTTTTAGATGATGAATGGTCGAAGTCTAATTTTTAAAGAGACAGTACATGATAAATTTCAAAATTCTAATTTTTTTTTTTTAATTAGAATTTTCACTTCGACCTGATAAATCTGCCCCTAATACTCTATGCAAAGGTATTTGACCTCCAGTGCTCCACATAGTGAGGTGTGGTCAAGGAACTGCATGCTAATAGCAAAATGTAAAAAAAGGATAAAGGAATACCATAAAATGGCAGTAGTGATAGGCCAGCAATAGGCGGAAATCTCGCCAATAAAGTGATGGTATATATACTTTTTTTTTTTGTTTTGAAAGAAGGTTTAAACACTACTCTGTGAGATTGATTATTGTTAGTTAAGCTTTTGTTGTATTTGGTTTTCATTTTTTTTATTATTTGTGGTTTGTGAATTATTTAGCTTTATATTCAGCAGCTCTCCAGTTTGCAATTTCAATAATCTGGCTGCTCGGGCCCAAATTACCCCTATAACCATGCACTGATTTGAATGAGAGACTGGAATATGAATAAGAGAGGCCTGAACAGAAACACCATTAATAAAAAGTAACAATAATAACAAATGTGTAGCCTTAAAGAACCTTTGTTTTTAGATGGGGTCAGCAACACCCATTTGAAAAGCTGGAAAGAGACAAAAAAAAAAATCAAGAAAGTTATCTTAAAGGTGAACACCCCTTTAAGCTGGCCATAGACACAAAGATAAAGTCGAAACGAAAATCCGTATATTTTTCAGATCAAGTGTGGATCATCCCAAAATTTTTTTGTATCATGGCAATCTGTCATTTAGTCAAATGGAAAGGTTAGAAGATTTCAGTAAGCTAAGGATAATATCTCTGTATGTATATATGAATGGGTGGCTGTCACTACTATTTCTCAGAAATAACTTTTGTATTGTTGTCATGGCCAGATTTGTTCTTTTATTACTTTAAAGGGGAACTAAAGTCTGAAATAGAATAATGCTAGAAATGCTGCATTTTGTATACTAAACATAAACTTACTGCACCAGAAGCCTAATTAAACAAATTATTATGTTTTTCAAAGACCATGTTTTGCAAGACCAAGACTACTCCCATGCTCAGTGTGGTCTGGTCTTGAGTTGGGAGGTTAAGCTTAGGGATGGTCATAATTTATGAAGTCAAATAATTTTTGCAATAGTAGCGGATACAGCAAGACTGATTAATAATCAGTGGGCCTGTGGCTACAAATCTGTATACGGTCACGGCTGCTCTACAGGGAAACAAACAAACCTGCTCAAGTTCTGAGAAGTAAGGAGGGGGCTCCCCCCCTGCCATCTGAAAGTAGATCTTTCACCACATACAGTCCGGTTTCTTATAAACAGTACACATTTTTTAATTAAAGAATATTGGAGATAGATTTCTTTTTCATTAAAGAAAGTAAAAATGGGATTTTATTTTTTTGCCTTTACATCCCCTTAAATCAGAATGGTTGGTTGCGGGTTGGAAGATTGTGACATACGATCATTATCTGATAGGAGGCTAAAATATGCACCTCTATTGTCAGCTTAAGAGGAAAACAAAGTTCAAGTCATGTGACATTACTGGGCAGATTTACAGTAACATGAAAAAGATTGGGAACCCCTCTCAGCCTGCATAATAATTTACATCACTTTCAACAAAAAAAGATAACAGTTGCATGTCTTTCATTCCCCAAGAACATCAGAGTACTGGGGTGTTTTCTGAACAAAGATTTTAGTGAAGCAGTATTCAGTTGTATGAAATTAAATCAAATGTCAAAAACTGGCTGTGCAAATTTTGCCAATTTGAATGCATGTAAATGCTCAATACAGATTACTGGTTGATTTAGCTGGTTAAGCCTTGGACTTCATAGGCAGGTATGTAAAATCATGAGAAAAGGTATTTAAGGTGGGCAATTGTAAGTTGTGCTTTTGTTTGACTCTCATCTGAAGAGTGACAGCAAGAGAACCTCAAAGCAACTCTCAAAAGATCTGAAAACAAAGATTGTTCTGTATCATGGTTTAGGGGAAGGCTACAAAAAGCTATCTCAGAGGTTTAAACTGTCAGTTTCAGCTGTAAGGAATGTAATCAGGAAATGGAAGGCCACAGGCACAGCTGATGTAAAACCCTGGTCTGGTTGGCCAAGAAAAATACAGGAGCAGCATATGTGGGGGATTGTGAGAATAGTTACAGACAACCCAAAGATCACCTCCAAAGACCTGCAAGAACATCTTGCAGCAGATGGTGTATCTGTACATTGTTCTACAATTCAGCGCAATTTGCACAAAGAACATCTGTATGGCAGGGTGATGAGAAAGAAGCCCTTTCTGCACTCACACCACAAACAGTCACTTGTTGTATGCAAAAGCTCATTTAGACAAACCACAGTCATTTTGGAACAAAGTGCTTGGACTGATGAGACAAAAATTTAGTTATTTTGTCATAAACAAAAAAATATATTAAAAAAAAAAAAAAAAAAGCGCTTTGCATGGTAGAAGAACACCACCACATTCCAAGAAAAACACCTGCTACCTACTGTCAAATTTGGTGGAGGTTCCATCATGCTGTGGGGCTAGTTCAGGGACTGGGGCCCATGTTAAAGTCGAGGGTCGGGTGAATTCAACCCAATATAAACAAATTCTTCAGGATAATGTTCAAGCATTAGTCACAAAGTTGACGTTACGCAGGGGTTGGATATTCCAACAAGACAATGACCCTAAACACACATCAATATCTAGAAAGGCATTTATGCAGAGAGAGAAGTACAATATTCTAGAATGGCCGTCACAGTCCCCCGACTTGAATATCATGGAAAATATATGGGATGATTTGAAGCAGGTTGTCCATGCTCGGCAGCCATCAAATTTAACTGAACTGGAGAGATTTTTTATGGACAATTGGTCAAAAATACCACCATCCAGACACTCATCAAAGGCTATAGGAGGCATCTAGAGGCTGTTACATTTGCAAAAGAAGGCTCAACTAAGCATTGATGTAATATCTCTGTTGGGGTGCCCAAATTTATGCACCTGTCTGTTATGATGCATATTGCACATTTTTTGTTAATCCAATAAACTTTATGTCACTGCTGAAATACTACTGTTTCCATAAGGCATGTTAAATATTAAAAGGAAGTTGCTACTTTGAAAGCTCAGCCAATGATAAACAAAACTCCAAAGAATTAAGAGGGGCTCCCAAACTTTTTCATATGACTAAAAATGTAAGTCCAGATTTTAATAAATAAAAATTCATACACATTCTATTCATTCCTATGGGATTTTTGGAAATGCATTTTTCACTCATCGATAAATTTCCTTCTAAAAATCCCATAGGATCGAATAGAACATGGGTGAGTTTTTATTTATTCATTAAAAGCTGAACGCACATTCAGCCTCTAAGAATTTGGATTTTTTTTTTTTTTGGCGAAAACCACATTTTTGGCCATCCAGAACACATATGGCAAAAGAACCTAATACATCTATAACATGTATTAAAAAAATCAAATTAAGCTTTTTACTGCTCTAATTTTGTCTGTTTGACCACAAGTGTTTTTTTGCCAATTTAACAACATGATGCATATTAAGGGGGTTATTTACTAAAGTCCGATTTTTTTCTGGTCGGAACACCATTTTTATATTTATTATACCCAGAGGCTGTTAAAAGTCAGAATCAAAAAATATTCCATCTCAAACCTGCCGAGGTCATGCAGAAGTCAATGGCAGATGTCCCTTTTACAACTGGGAAGATATGATCTGCACTGGGTTTCATCCGATAATACGAAAAAGTCCGAATTTTAGGGCATCAAGAATTTTTTCACAATTTTATCAAGAGTTTATCGAGTGTTTTCCTACAACAGACTTTTCAAATTATTTTATAGATAAAAAAAGGTAAAATTGTGGGTGGGAGTTTGGTCGAAGTTGTTTTAATAAAATAATGAGAAGCATTCGGGTTTTAGTAAATAACTCAAAGTGTCACATTTTGTTTAGGTACCCACAATGGCTTCTTGACTAATACTTCATATATTGGTTCCTGGTTCCTAGTCCATGGTTCCTAGTCCATTAGCAAAGTTAAATGTTTTTTACCAGCCATAGAGATCTTATGAACCCAGTTCTTGGCATCTTAACTATGCCTTAACTGCAAAAGTAAATTTTGTCTAGCAGGCTTTGTCTATATCTAGCAGGGCTTTTTTCTTTTTCTAGCAACGAGGTTAGAGTGGTTGGAGAGTGGGCTTGTTTAGGGAGCCTGCACAGGGTCCTTGTATTGGTAAAATTGGTTCTGCATCAAATACTCCATATTTTTTACAAGTGCTTTAAACAGAATGATTAATTTGTTACCAATCTACTTTTATCTTTTTATCAATGACACATGGACTTACTAGTAGCAGCCAATACCTGTTGTGGCAACAAAATGCCAAAAAAATACCCTGCCATAGAGAATAGGGAGACTTGGCTTTGCTAAAATACACATAGGGGCAAATTTACTAAATGGCAGTGACTAACGCTGGGGAAAATTCGTCAGCATAAAGTCATTTCGGGACTTCGCATAAATTCGCTAGTGAAGGAGATAAACTGTAGACGGATAGACTTGTAGTGCTAAGATGCGGATTTTACTGAACGTTACCTCTTGCGCCAGACTTGCCTTCGCCACCTCAGACCAGGCGAAGTGCAATAGAGTAGATAGGAGTTCCTCAAAAAAAAGGATGAAAATTTCCCCAAAGTCCCAAAAAAACGCTGGTGACTTTTCAGTTTTTCAGGGTGATAGGCTGCAAAAGATAGTTAATTTTTTTTAGGGTACCCGGCTTCCCCCCTACATTTCCTTACATTTCCTTGTATAGTTTATGGCACATAAACTATACACTGGGCTCATGTGTAGGGCAATATTTTATTACGGTTCCATGGTCTTGTGTAGTGTAATGTATTTGCTGCAACATATACGTACATTGAAATTTAACTTCCCGCCGTATGCAAATTAGCAAACCATAGCTCAATTTTGCTTGCCATCGTTTGGCACCTTGGACGCAACTTCGCATTTTAGTGAATTAGCGTTTTCCTGGCAAATTTTCACCTGGTGGAGTGTGGAGACGTGAGTGAAGCCGTCACTGGCGAATTTCCACGGTTTAGTGAATTTGCCCCATAGTGTCTCAGCAGAGACAATTTTCGCTATTGTCTATTTTGTAGCCATATGTTACTGCCTCCACAAAGGCTGACCACAGCCTTCCTTAACTCCTATAGCAACCCTATTGTCTTATAGTCCCCTTAGGCTAGTGCCACACAGGGGCTGTAATTGGACTGCTGAAATAGCCCTTATGTGGGTAGTAGTCTCCTCTTCTGTTCACATAATGAGTTTGTATATTTCAGCAGGCCAATTTTACCCCTTCGTATAGCACTAGCCTTAAAAGAACAATCAAAAAATTGTGTTTTAAAAACAAAATTAATTTAATGTACTGTTGTGCTGCACTGGTAAAACTGGTGTTTGTGAGAGCCAGAAACTCTACAATAGTTCATATAAACACGCTGCTGTGTAGCCATGGGGGCCACCATTTAAAAGGTGAAAAGAAGAAAAGGAACAGGATACAGTTTAAAGCTGGCCACAGATGTTGAGATATTTTAAAAGATCAGATCCTCATCGTGAGACCACGATTTTCTCGGAATGATCGTACGAATTGACCATCAACTAAAAAGACCAATTTGCCAGGAAAGCAAAAGGGAGCTGCCTGCTTGGACCTGCAAACATAGAAACATTGATCGACCAGGTCAAAAAATCTTTGTCGGTCCCAGTGCAATTTCCTGACAGATGTCGGCCGAAAAATCATAAGATGTATGTTGGTCGGACTTCCCTAAAATCAGTCGTTCGGCAAGAAGAATCGTCGCGTCTATGGGGAGCTTTACACAGCAGTTTTACAGGAGCATGGCAAAAGTTCATTATATTGTCATTCCTTTTGTTGTTCACCTTTGAGTTACCTTTAAGTATGATGAGACAATTTGCAATTGGTTTTAATTTTTTATTATTTGTGGTTTTTGAGTTATTTAGCTTTTAATTCAGCAGCTCTCCCGTTTGCAATTTCATCGGTCTGGTTGCTAGGGTCCAAGTTACCCGAGCAACTATGCATGGAGTTGAATAAGAAACTGGAATATAAATAGGAGAGGGTCTGAATATAGAGATGAGTAATAAAAAGTAGCATTACAGAGCATTTGATTTTAGATGGGGGTTAGTGACCCCCCCTTTTGAAAGTTGGAAAGAGAAAAAGGCAGATAATATAAAAAATAAATAATGAAGACCAGTTGGAAAGTTGCGTAGGATTGGCAATTCTAGAACATGTTAGAAGTTTATTTAAAGTTGAACCACCCCTTAAAAACACTTTACATTTTTGGTGTTACTGTTCCTTTGACAGACCAACCATTAGGGCAAGCGCAGACTAGCATATTGAATGCTTCTCTCTGCCTGGGGAATATTAAAGGAGGCAGAGAGAAGCAGATCCACTGAAACCAGTGGATTCCTTTATCTGCAGTTAAAGGTACAATTTCCGCGTGTGTACGGCTACACAGAGCCAAGTGGAAATCAGCCTGAAATGCCTGCTTTCACGTGATTCAGACCAATCTCCACTTAACTATGCGTAACCACACAGGGTAGTGCAACAAAGGCCTGCTTTTATGAAGAGGTATACAGAGTATCAGTCCTGTGGCACTACCTTTAACAGGGACAATGCCATAGGTTTTGTCTTAGCCTGTTCAAAAAAAAGTTTGAGAGATCTGCTAGTTACACATCGGCCAAAAAAGAAGTGAACTGGTTAAAGGGGTTGTTCACCTTCCTAACACTTTTTCAATTCAGTTGTTTTTAGATTGTTCCCCAGAAATAAAGCCTTTTTCCAATTACTTTCCATTATTTATTTTTTACTGTTTTTCCAAAATCTAAGTTTAAAGTTGAATGTTCCTGTGTCTGGTGTTTAAGTCTGGCAGCTCAGTAATTCAGGAGCAGACTCTAAACTGATACAATTTTGCAACATTTTGTTGATACATTTCTCAGCAGCACCTCTGGAGTATTAGCAACTATTGTATCAATTCTAACAGCTGCCTATAATGAAACCCAGAGATTCTGCTCAGCAGGGACAAAGATAAGAAATGTATCAACTAAATGTATCCATTTAGAACAGTTTAAAGGATCGGCGACCCCCCCTCCCAGAGCTGCTTCAGAAGGAGAGAAATGACAATTAACACTTCAATATTAGAAAATGGTCACACATAGAGAATAGAAAGTCATTGGAAAAAGTCATTATTTCTGGTGATCTATCTGAAAACAACTAGTTGTTTGAAGGTGAACCACCCCTTTATCAAAGAACACCAAACTGGGCTGCTACAAGTGTCCGGACAGTGTCACGTATAGATGCCTCCTGACAGGACCAGACTTTCCGCATCCACATCAAGGAAAACGATATAAGATTAAACACAGACTAAGCTGCACTTCTACTTACGTGGTTTATATTATAATCTGCCCTTGCGGACTGCATTATGTGGGCAAAACCTGTACCACATTAAGTGAAAGGATCGCCAATCATAGATCTGCTATCAGTAAAGCCATCGACGACAAAGCCACACAACCGGTGGCTAAACATTTCTTGTCACAGGGGCATCCACCCCCTACTTTACGATGCATGGCCATTGATCATCAGCCCCCCCCTCGCAAGAGGGGGTGATAGCGAGAGAGTCCCACTGGATATACAAATTGGAAACTCTTGCCCCTTGTGGACTAAATGTAACTTTGCCTCTGGGCTGTAATTGTAACATTTCTCCTTTTTTTGAACTATCTTTAGGTTGATACACATTCAGTATTGCCTTCTTTTCGCTACAGTATATTGTGCTAGCAACCTCCTTTGGATTGATACTGTAACAACACACGTCATTCCTAACACCTGCACTCTCATGTTCATAACATTGGGTACCCCCCTCCGCTTCTGTTCAATGTTTGCCAGTTTCTAACAACATATTTGGCACCTAGTGCTTGAGACTATCGCGGAGTTGTGAATATCCTTGGAGTGCTGTCAATCTCTCTCTCATGTTATTAGAAGCCTAAAGGAATTACCCACTATCCCTACACATAGTATATTGGTCACTATGGATGTTAAGAGTTTATATACGGTCATATCGCATGCCCAGGGGATCCAAGCCGGTCATAAAGCCCTGGCCTCCACTCCTCCCAGGGATGTACATGTAGAATTCTTACTCCAACTACTAGAACTTACCTTGACTAGGAACTTTTTCCGGTTTGGGAAACTTTTCTACCTGCAAACATCAGGAACGGCTATGGGAAGTGCCCTAGCACCATCATATGCCGACATCTTCATGTTGGAGTTTGAGTCAATTAACATACTCCCCCCTACTTGGGCATTCAATACTTACCTATTTTCCATTTATAGACTATTTCTTATATGGACCGACACAGAGGAAGCATTGCTAGCTTTCTACCAAAGTCTTAATGATCTTGATAGTCCCTGAACCACAGTAGTACGGACTTTCTGATTTAAATACATTTTTGGATGACACAGGTTTGGGAACTAGACTCTAGACAGAAAACCCACTGACCGTAACTCCATTCTGCAAGCAGCTAGCCACCAGCAACGATTCGCGGGATTCCATACGGAATAATACTGTTAGAGACACCACGGAATAACAACTTCGTAAAATGTTTGCCAGGTTCTTAGAAAGGGGCTACTCACAGGAGATGTTGGTTTCCCAATTGGACATGGTATTGAAACACACACAGTCTACCCGCCTGTCCTCCTCACGGGACACAACACAGCAGGAAGGCCAGTTAATTTTTACCACTACCTATTCTACAGCATCCCGACCAGTATCAGACATGCTTGAGAAACATTGGCCTATGCCAAGTATGGATGACTCACTAAGTCTAAACTCCACAAAGAAACCAGTAATAGGGTTTAAAAGAGGCAGGAACCTCAGGGATCTTTTGGTTTGGACTGACTTCATGGGCATTTCAAAATTAGAGATTGACTGGCTATCCCAACAGAAAAAGCTGGGATGCTACAAGTGCCAGGACTGCGTTACCTGCAGATGCTTATTGACTGGCCCCGATTTCCCCCACCCACATAAGAGAATAAAAATCACACATAGGCTTAGCTGCAGCTCTACTTACATTGTGTACATCATTACCTGTCCCTGTGGGAAATATTATGTGGGGAACACTTACACCACATTAAAGGAACGGATTCGAAACCATCGCTCGTCAATCAGTAAAGCGCTAAAAGAGGGCAAAGCTCTGCAACCAGTTGCCAAACATTTTCTTGCAATGGGACACACACTCACGACTTTTAGGTGCAATTTACCACCAACCCACCCTGAATGAAGGTACTAAGCCCTACTCTGGAGGGAATCTCGGTGGATCTATAAACTTGACACTATCTCCACGCGGACTCAATGAAACCTTGCCTCTTGGATGTTTTATCTAAGAAGAGGATCACGTACCAAACCCTGCTGAGGATATAATTGCATACCGATGACTTGAGTATGTTCCAATTGTGACTATACTGTTAGAACAGCTATGGACTATATAGCTATTCGGAGCTATGGGAATCTCTCATTGGCTTGCAGATTAATAAAACATTATCATGTCTTTACTGGTCACACTTTGTGCCACTTTTCACGCTGTTACTTTTTGTTTTTATTGCGATCGGACTAATGACTCAATACACACCTAGGGTAGCAGGCGTACCCACTGTCTACAGTGCCATGATGCAACATACCCTGAAGTCAATACTTCTGTAGGCATTATAATCTGTGCAACCCTGGTCCGTGTATGTGGGCAGAGAGGAGAGGTGGGACGAATGTCTGACTATCTTCAAGTCTTACTAGCTTGATAGCCTATACATACCTGTACTATGGACGAATTGTGACATATGATGGCTGGCCTTCATTAATATGTCGGTCTACCTCAATAGTCACACTGTCCACTTTGCTCTAAATAGCACCCACCTTGTGGTGTTGCTAGGTTGCAGGCACTACGTTACAGAGAGGCGTGGCTAATTCTGGAGTATGATGAGTCGCTCCGCCCCACTGTACCTCCTTGGCTGCAAAGGCTGGCCCCACCTCTACAGGACCCTGGACAGGGAGCTAAAAACGCCCCCTGGCCGTCTCTGCTTGGTTACAGTAAATTTGCCGTGGAGATAGGTATTTGAGGTACAGACACTGGTATAAAATTGAATAGGTCCTACGCATTGCGTGCACATTTACTACCGTTCACGCACATTGTATCCCTGACACTTTTGTATTTTGATTTAGTACACATTGGTGTCCAGGCTGCCTAGCAACGCCCTTTTAGGTGCCAAAAAGGGCATTCCCTGAGCACACACTCTGTTTCTCCCTGATGAAAGTTCCATAAGGAACTGAAACGTTGGAAAAATAAACCAAATCTTTTGATATACTACTGATATATATATATATATATATATATATATAAATATATATATATAAACAAATCTGAATAAGGCATCTCTGTCCTGAAAAAAACAGAGCTGTTTCTATTGCAAGAAAGCAAGCACAGGCTTGGCTAAATTAAAGTAAACAAGAACCCTGCAAAGACATTGCAAAGTAACAGGACAGATCTGGTAATATAATAGTCTATGACTGCATCATCCAGCAACAAAATTAAGATGTTAAACTGAAATAATTCTACCTACTAATATATAAATTCATAATAGCCCAGCCAACATTTACTTCCATAAACCATATACTTAATGTAGAGTTTCATATTTCAAGTAAAATACTTGGTTGGGATTCTTAATTCAAGAATATTGTTGCAGATGTAACATTTTGTTACCCCCATCTACTAATCACTACACACACCATTGTGTTTTTCAAATACTTGGAGGATGGGGAAACATATTAGTGCTATTAAGCCTCTTCCACTAAAGAACCACAAAGCTGCAATGCAGTATAAATGGCCCACAAAAAAAAGATCCTTAAAACAGTTTATATAAATCAAAACAGCATATCATACAGTAGATATCAATCTCACATGGTATATGATGCCCCCCCCCTTGCCACTAAGCTCGTTTTTCTACTGCCCACAACATCAAGTGTAAAGATTTGAGCAATCATTGGAAATATGATAGTGTAACAAGATACCTCTAAAGCTGGCACAGCAGAACAAAAGAACAGTGTAAGATCCAGGGGAGTTAGAGTCACATAGGTGGTGACATAATCAAGCATTCTTCCACAAACTATTCTTTTCAGCTCCCACTGTATTAGAGATACCCCTCCCAGCTCTGGATCAGATTGCTCTCAACATCATGGCTTGGATCTCATTACCTCACTCAATGCAGCTTTTGAATATAGCAGAGCAGCATATGCAAGGGAAAGAATCAATGTAAGGCAGGTAGTTCTGAAATGGATTCTGGCTTTGGCACAAAAACTAAAAATTATGAAACAAAATAAAATCAGCAGATCAGAGGGTAACCTTGCAAACATTTGCTGCAGCTGGACTTCCTACTTCATGTTTTACACTAAGGGCAAAGGCACATGAGGGATTTCCCAGTGTTCTGCCACATGCTTAATTTCTAGCTCCGTTGGGGCAAAATGATGGGAATTACCCGACCAATTCAATTAATGGTAATCGACTATACACGGCTGGTGCCTTTGCAGGTCATATGATCATCACCAGGATAGGTCTATGTAGTTAGCTTGCACTGTCAGGGCCTGGTTGTTTACAATTAAAGTTAATTGGGGTATTTCCCTTGTGCTAGTGCAATAGAATGGGTTCTGCTCCAAGCCTTTCTCATTTCTAATATCACTGAAGCATCGGGAGTGATTAGAAGTTACTTTTACAGAATTATGAATCCTGAAAAGACATTAGAGGCCCCGATCGGTCGTTTACTTTGTCCCTCTGCCTTCTCGAAGGCTCTATAATCTTCTAAGTATAACACCTAAGAATTAAAAGAAAGCAGCAGACCAGAACTCATGCAATGTTCCTGTATTAACACCAAGACCCAAAAGGCATATCCATGTTACAAGGGTAGTATTGTATGACTTTTCTTATGGTCAATATTCCCTCATAGCCCTAAACAAAACAAATTCTGACCACAAAACGGAGTAAATCTGGATCCGTTTGAGGCAAAAGAGTTATCTTGGATTAGGGAAACATGTTTAAATGAAACACAGAAGAGTCATGCATATACGACCACCTAAATGTACAAGAGATGAATATTAAACACCAATTAAAAACATTACAGTGTCTCCTCAAGTTAACACCAAACACACCGTCATGGTCAAATGACTTCATTATATTTAAGCTTAGCCCACACAAACACCAGGATCTCAACAGAAAAAGATGAGGCTCCTCACTCTTCTCCTCTGCTAAGGCAATCACTCACAATGTTCAATGGCAGAAGGAATTTGGACAGATCAAAACTATTTGGATCAATTGCAATCCAGAATGGTATGTACAAATTGACCCGCAAGCTGACACAAATGCCCACACAGTCCGGCAGCATGAAGAACATTGGTGAAACCTCCTGGCAAAACTAGCTTTTCTCAAATAACTTGTTTCTTATCACAAAGATAAATTGATAGTCAATAGGAATAATAAAATATGGATCAATATTCCACAGCAGTTTACAGTAATCATACATAACTTACATTGGTTTCAGCACAAGTGAAGCTTTCAATCTTAGATCCCTATTACATCCCTACATACACTATTGTCAATGTCGCTTAAAGTCAATTAGCCTGCCTAAATAATTTTGAAATGTAGGAGGAAACTGGAGTGGCTAGAGAACAAAAAAACAGACAAAATAAAATAGCTAAATCGAGACTAGCCAAAACAGTCACTGTACCCTTAAAACGCACATTTTGCTTTCTATATCTAGGGAAACAATACATGGAGCAGAAGTGCACTAAAGTGTTTAACAGCTCAGAAATGCGTAGGTGTTGAATTTTGAAGTGAATCACCCTAGCAACTGCTCTAAACATAAGTGCAGCGATATCAGCTGATTTGAGAGCTGTAAATAGAGACAGCATTAAAAATGGGGAGAAAGAAATATATCCTGTATAAAGAAAGAGTTCCTTTTCAATGCTGAAGGGCAATGATAATTGAGATTTATTTTGGTGGTATGGATCGGACCTGAGCAGACAGAGTCACAGTCGGCACCCAATGCTACAAAAAGTGGTGAGGATTGTGTAGCATATCCATACCTATGTTTGCAGGATTGTGTATCACTACTTTGTGTGTTTGTGAGATTTATTGTGGGTGACTCGCAAGGCAACTCTGGAAAAATCTGCGATTTACATTATTGTGGATTGCTGGAAAAGCATTTGGAGCATAAAGAAGAGGAGATTTATTGCATGCCACTAATCTGCTCTTTTGCCACTGCCCTTACAAAGAGGAAAACAATTTATTAAAAAATGGGATGCACCGAATCCACTATTTTGGAATCGGCCGAACCCCCGAATCCTTCTCGAAAGATTCGGCCGAATACTAAACCGAATCCTAATTTGCATATGTAAATTAGGGGTGGGAAGGGTAAAACATTTTTACTTCCTTGTTTTGTGACAAAAAGTCACACAATTTCCCTCCCCCCACTAATTTGCATATGCAAATTCGGATTTGGTTCAGCAGAGGGATAAGGCCGAATCCTGCCGAAAAAGGCAGAATCCTGAACCGAATCCTGGATTCGGTGCTTCCCTAATATATATCTGTAGCCAAACACTCATGGCCAGGCTCAGATTAATACTGCTAAACAATACTTAATTTTGATATTCAATCTGCTTTCAAAACCAATATTATTTTGAGATGGGTTAAAACCTAACTACAGTCCATTCATCTAGGCCAGGGATGCCCAAACTTTTTGCAACGAGGGCCAGATTTGGTGAGGTGAAAATGTGTGGGGGCCGACCATTCAGCCAGACATTCTTTGAATCATTAACACTAAATTACAGGAATCGAGTAATCGTAGAAGTAATATTTGGCACACTAGTGAAATGATCTGCCACTTCCATAGGTCTATACTGCTACCTGTGTGCTGAAGGTGTTAGCAATAGACACATACTGACACGTAGGGACGCCATACTTCTTTAGTTTACTGTACTGCACGTCAGTATGGCTATTGACAGCTTCATCCAAAAAACTTTACTACTCAACTGCTGCAGTCTATATAGGCCTGTCAAAAGGGCCAAATGCTGGAATATAGCCCCCAACTCTAAAGGGCACTCAATTGACAGGTGTATTGACAGCTTCAGCCCTAAAGAAGTATGCGAAAAAAGCGTGTCTCTACGTGCCAGTATGTGTTTATTACTAACCCCTTCAGAACACAGGCAGCAGTATAGACCAAGTGGCAGATCATGTTACGAATGTGCCCAAATATTACTTCTATGGGATTCCTGATCACACTGTGCTGGGGGGCCTCATTATTAATATTTTGACGATGGAGGCAGGTGTGAATATGAAAACGGGCCGCAATTGGCCCCCTGGCCGCACATTGGACATGCCTGATCTAGGCTTACTTAATTCTTCTTAGTGTCATCTGTTGTATAGGTAACATTAAATAAAGTTACTTGCATATTTATGCTGTAGTAATTATTGGAAAATGTAAACAATATTTCTTTTTTTAACTACACTACAAAGCTTTAGGTCTAAGCTAAAAACTAAGGGGCAAATTCCCTAACCAGCGAAAAACCGCCAGCGACGGCTTCACAGCCATCGCAACACTTCGCCAGGTGTAAATTCTCTAGGACAGTGCTAATTCACTAAAGTGCAAACGTCCAGGGTGCAGAACGCTGGCGAATTTTCGGTAGCGTTACTTCGGCAATCAAATCGAAGATGCGCAAGCGTTGCCTAATTTGCATGTGGCGGAAAATTAGAACGTTACATGGACATATATGTTGCAGCAAATACATTACACAAGCCCAAGGGAGCCTTAATGAATAAAATAGAGTTGCTATAATGCCCTACACACGAGCCCACTCCATAAACTATAAAACAAAAAAAAAACAAACAAACAGACCTTTGCTTATGACTCTGGTGGGGAAAGACCCTCAAAATTTACTTCCCCCCACTATTTTCGAAAGATACTGTATGTCTTCACACTCTCTTGTGATATGTTCATTCACCAACAGCCCCTGAAGGATCTGTGCTATGGGAGCAGGAGCTGAACATTACCCTAGAAGATGATGATTGGCTAGACAGGTTCCAGGATAGGACTCTCCAAGTGCTCTCCAAGTATATTAATTCAGGAAACATCCTAGAAAGTCTTAACGAGATGTATTTGGTTCCAGAAAAGATTTGAGTGGTATCCGTCGGCACCGTCAACTTGCTTCTGTGATTTCGGTCAAACAGGGTCTTTCTTACATGTTTGGTGGTCCTGCCCTAAGGCAGCAAGATTCTGGTCCAGAATCTTTACTATGATTGCTCGTGTCATAGGGTTAAATTTAAGTAAATCCCCTGCTATAGCACCCCCCCCTTTATGGGAGAGTGGCAGGTAGTAACAAATATGGTAGAAAGTGGATTAGTCACATTTTTTCAGCTGCTAAACAAACCATTGCCAAGGCATGGAAAACACCTCAACTTGCCCTGCATCAAGTTAAAGCAAGACTGGATAATTACATGGTAATAGAGAAACTTACATTTGTAGCAAATGGGGAAATGGATAAGTTTCATAAGATTTGGGATCTCTGGAGCCAATATATAGTGAATAAAGTACCCCCTTTTGTAAAATATAAGGATATTATAAGTTACCGAGGAGTTTCATGACCATATAAAAACACGAGGCCGAAGGCCGAGTGTTTTTATACAGGTCATGGAACTCCGAGGTAACTTCTAATATCCTCATATTTTACAACTGGGGGTACTTTATTAATTATAATACACAAATTTTAGTGAGTCATGTGACAGAAATTACATCACTACTCACCGTTTATAACTGATGACATCACTACTCACCGTTTATAAGGATATAATTTACAAGATATTCATGGCTTTTGTGTATTATAGAGGTATAACACAATGACTCCTGCTCCCATTGCAAGCATAGTATAGTCTCTTACAGAGGGTCTGCCCTGTACAGTGCCATGCTTTTTGACCTTATAAATATATAGACATTACCCTAACGGATACAAAACCCACTAAGGTTAAGTTTAATGAGGACAAATGCTTTCTATTTTTCCTTTTCTATCTGCTCTCTCTTTTTTTTCTATTTCTATTTCCCTTTCCTTACCTTTCTGTCCCTTTTTTTTTTCTTAATGGCAAAATAAGATCTGCTCAGTCTACAGACAGCAAATGTGCAAGTAACGACACTACGAAAGAGATGTAAAATTGCATGTGTTTATTTCTGTTTATTACAGCACCGCGTAATGTAACATGTATACCTTTTTCTTTTTTTGTACCACTGCAAAATGTCATATTCCTTACTGCCATTATGCCTTTGCTTTGGTTATTTCCTTTCTGAATGTTATTGCAAAACAAAATAAAAACTATTTAAAAAATAAAAACTATCTGCAGGCAATCACTCAGGAAAAAAAGGAAAAGACGCCAGCGTTTTTTGGGACTTAGAAAAATTTTGCACTAAAATTAAGGAAGTCCTATGCATTACATTGCATACTGCCATTATGCCTTTGCTTTGGTTATTTCCTTTCTGAATGTTATTGCAAAACAAAATAAAAACTATTTAAAAAATAAAAACTATCTGCAGGCAATCACTCAGGAAAAAAAGGAAAAGACGCCAGCGTTTTTTGGGACTTAGAAAAATTTTGCACTAAAATTAAGGAAGTCCTATGCATTACATTGCAATTCATTTGGTCTGAACTGGCGAAGTCTAGTCTGGCTAATGAGGTAAAAAATGCATCTTCGTGATTTTGCGGAGTTACGGTATGTCCATTTGCCAAAGCAAATTCGCCTGTAGTTAGAGTGCGAAGCAACGCTAGCGTCTATCTCCTTCGCTAGCAAAGCGACGCCTATGCCCTTTAGGAAATCGGCAAAGTCCCTGCGGGTGTTAACACTAGCGAGTTGATGCTATCATTAGCCACTTCGCCCTTTAGGGAATCTGCCCCTAAACGTTCGATTGGTGTTACTTGCAGAGTTGATCAAAATGCTACTACAACCTGACATAGTTCTCTAACCAACATTCCAATCAAGGCAAGAACCTTGTCTTAGGCAGCATTTTTTTGCAAGTGAGTCCAGAGTTGGCCCATAAGTTGGTACATAATCAGATTTATGTACTTGGAAATTGGTCTGTATTACTGCCAAATATGAGTGTGCAGAAGACCAAAATACAGCACTATTACCCAATCATATGCAGATCCTCCAGTAAGCCAACTTGCATCATCAGGTGAAAGGAGAACTATTTAACTCAGATAGCAGAATTTTCAACACCACCACAAACATGATTTCCGAAACGTTTAGTTTTATTTATTTTTCTTCACATTGCAAGAAAAAAAACTACAGTACAAATATAATCTAGAATGTTCTTTGAACCTCTAATAGTCACCATTTTATAAAGAATAAAAATTTGCCAGAAAAAACTCTGTACGTAAAAGCTGAACCCATTAAAATTATATGGTCACAGTTCAAAGCAATATGTGCAGCACAAACCCAACATTGCCAACATGGCAGAGTCATGCTAGCCAGCAGGGGCTGGACTTTTTTAAAGGGGTAGTTCACCTTTAAGTGAACTCTTTATAAGTTATAGAATGTCCCATTCTTAACTTTACAATTAGTCTAATTTACTATTTTTTTATGTAGTTTAATTATTTGTCTTCTTCTGCCACTGTCTGTTTGTGAAGATAATTCGCTCTGCAGATGGCTGCTGAAATTCCAGCCTGGAGATCTGCTGAACAAGAAGCTAAATAATTAAAAATTAAAAAGATCAATTGCAAATTGTCTTATCACTGTCTATATCATTATCATGCTGAAAGTTAAGTAAAGGACCCTTTTAAAAAAGAAAAGGATAAACAGATGCTGGTCCGGACTGGCAATCTGTGGGTTCTGGCAAATGCCAGAGGGGCTGCTGTAAGTTACCACAGACAATTACTATTTATTGGGCTGGTGAGGAGCTTTTTGGGCCTCTGTGAGGACTGTTTGGGCCTCTGTCTACCTAAAATGCCAGGGCCTATTTTGATTCTTGTTCACTTTCAAACAACTAGTTGTTTTCAGACAGATCAACAGAAATAACGCCTTTTTCCAATTACATTATGTGTCACTGTTTTTCTAATATTATGTAGTTTAAAGTGTCATTTTCCACCTATTAAAGGAATAGTTCAGTGTGAAAATAAAAACTGTGTAAATAGATACAGAATAGATGCAGCGGGCACTGCCAGCCCCATCACACTCAGATGGGCACATCGATGGGGAGCAGGTGGCATGCACACCCCACTGATTCAGCTCTCCCATACCTGCTGCTGCTGGGAATAGGGGAAACGCTGCAGACTGTCACTAGAATAGCCAGGAGGAGAAATCGAGCTCTGCAGGATGGATGGTCACCCTTTCACCTTTTTTTGCAGAGGACAGGAAGTAAAGTTTTGGTAAGTTATTTCTTAATAAAGGCTTTGAAATTTAAAAGTTTAATTTGTCTTGGTGTTTTTTGTTGTTACTGGTCCTTTAATACTGTTACTGGGCAAAAAGAGACTATAAATTATTAAAATACTTATTTTTCTAATTAGTATTACTTTAGTTCCCCTTTAAGTGCAGTGTCACAATTGCTAATCTGCTCCCGTGTGTCAGCACACATGGTGAACACATGGAACAGAATTTAGTTCAGAAATGTGAAAGTATGCTGTTTTTTTTTTTTTTTTTATCGTTTTCACGATGTGAGTGTATTTGCCTTTTCTCTGCTGGCAGAGGAAACACCAAATCTTAGGTTAAAAAAAAAAAAAACACTTATAAATGATGACATTTTAGTGTAAGGTTTGTTTATTTAGTAAAATGTTAAAATTTGGCATGGGAATGAATACTGGACAGGCCTTCAATGAAACACTGAGGAAAGTTGGGAGCAAAAATGGAAACTTTTGAAGGCTGGGGCCGAACGATCGTATTACAATAGTACGAATGGGCTCCGACGTGTCACAGGACCGCATCAACTAGACAATGCGGTCCTGGATCGTACCAAAAAAAAAAAAAATCAAACTTGATCGATATCTGGACGATTTTTGCTCTAATATCGATCGGGAGGACCTGTCGGGAGCCCCGATACATGGGCAGATAAGCTGCCGAATCGGTCTAAAGGACCATAATTGGCAGCTTTAATCTGCCCTTAAGATATATTTAATTATAGTCCCGGTCTTGTAGAAGTGAAAATAAGGTGCATTTGTGCAACAAACAGCTGCTGTGCAGCTGAACAATAAGGTTGAGTCATATTTCAGCTGTGACCTTACTTAGGCTGTGAGCCAGAAGACTATAAATAATTGATAGGAGCTATCTTAGCCAAATAACTAATGTACAGAGGGTAACATACAGCAGAATTCAGTTACCCATTACATCATTGGCTCACTGCTCACACCAGCAGTGCAGATTTTCATGGTTTTAAATTATACATTGCAGTGGGACCCAAAACCTTATTGGTCAATTCAAATAAATGATAGAGTGCAAAAGTATCACTTGGTTTTATCTGTCTGGAGTTATAAATGTTACATTAAGCTTTTAAAAAATGCATCAAACCATTAAACACATAAGTAACTATGTCTGCAACTGGAAACTGGTATATTAAAATAATTTATTTTTACAATAAAGAATCCACAAAGCCTATCTTAAATGTACAAAAGAATTGTCCTTCTGTTAGTATATTTGGCAGATATGTAAAGTGAAAGTTAGAATTGCTTTACTATGAATTATAACACCACAGAATCAGCAACTTATTGACCCACGTATGTAGTAAAAATGATGGAAACCCTGATCAATATCTGGCCACAAGGGCTTGGTCAGCTATTGACTGAGCTAGCTGGAAAAAATGTCTGGTACAGGCTGCATTAGCCTGCGAATACAGTCCTCTCAATGTATAAATCATATATGCGATACACTAGATAGATTAGCACTACACTCTCTCAAAGTTCATGCAATCCAAATATCTTTTTGGATTCTGGACCAAGAAAGTCACCAAGTTTGTACTTGGCCCCATAACTGTTATTATCTGTTCCAAAACATCTCATATCAGTCTGAGGATTAAGGTGGCCATACACGGACAGATAATGCTGCCGATATCGGTCGTTTGGACCGGTTTGACAGCTTATCTGCCCGTGTATGGGGGCTTCCGACGGGTCTTCCCGATTGATATCTGGCCACGATATTGATCGGGAAGGTTGGATTTTTACCCGGCCGACCTGTCGGAGCCCCTTGGCGCATAGTAATTCGATCGTTCGGCCATACGGCCGAATGTTCAAATTACCCCCGATATAGCCATGCCGTTAATGGCATATCGGGGAAAGAACCGCTCGTTTGGCGATGTAGCCAAACGAGCGGATCTTTGAATCTATGGCCACCTTTACCAGAAGCATGGAGAGACCACCAATTACTTATCAGCAAGTAGAAATCCCAAGCAGGAGTAGTGCAAATCTTACAAATATGACTGAATAGCACATAATCTAATCATTCAACCAAGATTGCAAAGCAGCACTTGCAAAGTTTCAAGCCTAGCATGGCTTGAAAAAGAGCCGTGATAGGCTCGAAACATTGCAAAAGCTGCCCTGCTCATTGTGAATAAAGGCATTTTTAACTTTATTCTGGAGTGCTGCCCATCTTGATTTGTGATACGGATGCTGCCTAAACAAACAAGTGGTAGGCAGACCATTATTTCTAACAGGATCCATCCTTAGGATTTGAAAAAAATTAGATTTACCCTTGTTACATAGCCTTGTATACATGACAATATGTCCATGTATGGTCAAGTTAAACATTGCATCCACATTGTCTCCGTTTACTGTACTGGAAAACATTATTAAGGGGGGTTTAAGTGTAATGGTGGCCATACACGGGCAGATAAAGCTGCCGATATCGGTCGTTTGGACCGATTTTACAGCTTATTTGCCCGTGTATGGGGGCTTCCGACGGGTCTTCCCGATCGATATCTGGCCACGATATCGATAGAGAAGGTTGGATTTTTACCCTGTCGGAGCCGCTTGGCACATCGTAATTCGATCATTTGGCCATACGGCCGAACGTTCGAATTACCCCCGATATAGCCATGCAGTTTAGTGGCATATCGGGGAAAGATCCACTCGTTTGGAGATGTCGCCAAACGAGCGGATCTTGGAGTCTATGGCCACCTTAAATGATGAGTAAAGTTGGACAAATGTAGGCTGATAAAAGTTGCCCACACCTGTTCCAGACCGAGTTAGCAGCTTACGGTGGCCATAGACGCACAGACATTATGGTACAAAACTAATTTTCGTACAATATTCAGTTAGTGTACGGTGGAAAAAGAGCCGACCGATATCGGCAGAAGACTTGGATATTGTTTGGCTCGCTGATCGGGCTGGACGGAAAATTTTGATTGGGTGCATATGAACGCACCTGAACATCGCCCATTGTCAGTGCTGAATCGTCAGATACACATAGAATTCTATTGTTTCTACCTGTATATCTGACGATTCAGCTCTACACGTATGTATTGAAACGGACAATCTTTTCAAAAATCTTTTCCAAGAAAGATCTTAATTGTTACATCTATGGCCATCTTTACTAATCCATGTATGGGGCCACCAGACCTGCATCTGGCTGTAAATTGTTGCATATAAGTTAGTCAGGTCTGTTTTCCCTACAAAATAAAAAATGAATAGAGAGCACACCCATTAGCAAATGTTAGGCAGAACAAAGTTTCAGGTGCAGAAACCAGAAGTTACCCCCACACGGAGTAACAAAATACTGCGTTTGGTTCGCACATTCCATTTGCACTGGCAGTTGAGTAAGTGAAGAAAGGAAGCCATACTGTGTGGGGACCCTATATATTCTTCTTCCGTTCGGCCCAGAAGAATTTGCACTGCTTAGTAACTGCCACTTTGACGGGCATTAAAGGAACAGTTCAGTGTAAAATTAAAACTGGGTAAATACTGTAGATGGCCTGTGCAAAATAAAGCATGTTTCTAATATATTCAGTTAGGCAAAAATGTAATGTATAAAGGCAGGAGTGACTGGATGTGTAACCTAACAGAACACTACTTCCTGTTTTGCAGCTCTCTAACTCTGAGTTAGTCAGTGATATGGAGGGGCCACAAGGGACAGTGAGTTTGCAATTGATCCTTAGCATTCAGCTCAGATTCAAAAGCAACAGTTATGACCCATGTGGCCCCCCTCAAGTCACTGATTGGTTACTACCTGGTAACCAATCTGTGGAAACCAAGAGAGCTGCAAAGCAGGAAATAGTATTCTGTTCAGTTACACATCCCGTCACTCCAGCATTTATACATTACACTATATTAGAAATATTTTTTATTGTGCACAGCATACTTTATATTTTTACACTGAACATTTTAAAGGCTACAAGTTTCCTGTAGTCAGCGAACAGTTATATTTAGGTTTAGGAATATTTGTTTAGACACTGTGCCTTGCACAATGTTTGAGGTCAGATAGTTACTGTATGATAAACACATACTTGAATTATAAAATATATACACATACAAACACAAGCATATACAGACATACACCTACAAGTATGAGCTTCGTACAGCAAATGGCACATGCACACTAAAAAGCAGCATTGTTAGCTCTTTCAGGTCTATCTCATTCAACTGAAGTTGGCAGTGCTTCAGGTGAATTTTTTTTTCTGGTTGAAAGATGTCTTGTAGGCAAATAGCCAGGAACAATTAACCCTAACTACACCGATACCTGCTGAAAGTGGCAGCAAAGAGGATCATGAAAAACATTATGATTACTGCTTTATATAAATAGACTACTATTTCTCATACCATGTCCCACAAAGAAGAAAAATAATTCCCAACAGATTTTGGTTTAGTTTATCTTAATGAATTGTTAGTATTAATTAAGCTGCCTAACCAATCTCTGCAAGCCTCGGTCTCTATTTATAAAGTGCAAAATAGGGAAAAAACCTTGCACAAATTTAAAAAAGAAACAAAAATATGCCAGTGTCATAAGAGATATTATATATAAGTTATTAAGATTGATGGGGTCTTTTTGCCATGTAAATCCTTTTCAACTGCACCAGCTGACAGATTTCCTTACAATGTATACAAGCTTCCAAGCCTGCTGTTAAGGGCTGCAGCTCATCCTTACCAGCCCCTTTTTTCCCCATCGCTTTCCCTCCCCCACACCTCCCCCACCCCCACTGCGGCAACACAGATGGCAGTAGTGTGACCTCCCTGTTCCTGCCTCCTTGTTTTGATCCTGCAGTCTTGATTGTTCAGGCTAATTCCACACACTAAGCCTTAGCTGCCTGCCACAGTTGTTATTAATGGCACAAAAGCTTTTCATTCTTCCTACTATTCTATCCACCAATATCATTGAAATCCATTTCCTATGCAATACTATGGTCACTGTATATTGCAAAACACAGCTTCAATACATGTATCTCTGCACAGACTACAGGAAACTACGGGAGGCGTCTACATTTAATGTGCAACAAGTTAGACCATTTTTTGTTGGGTTAAAAATAAATTATTGTAGCCAGTCAATTTATGTATATGCTTCCATTTATTTATACAGTGCCAGCAAGCTACTGCATGTTTTACAGTCATATCAAACAGAACATGAGAGTAAGATTACATGTTTCAGCTTTCAAGAGCTTCAAATCTAAGGGCAGTGGCATACTGAACTCGTCCGTTTCTCTAAGAAAAGGCCGATCGGTTCCCATCCAGCATTCCTCAAGTATGTAATAACAGGTATGGGATGTACCTTTCATATTTTCATATTATGTGCACCATAAGGCTGTATCCGTGCTATAAAACCAGCGGTTCTGGATGCATAGTTGGCCAAAGGGACATGAAGGAGTGATTTGCAGGTCTCCGCCCATGATGCCTTATGGGAGAATTAAAAGTGCATATGAAAGACAAGTAACTGGCTGTCTGTACATTTTGTTGAACAAGACTGTTGTTTGTGGTCTTTTTAAAGGAGAATTAACCGCAATGCACTAAAAAAAAAAAAAAAAAACCCTCCCCTCTACCCTGGGTTGACTCCCCCATCCCCCCAGCCTACCTGCCCCCCGGCAAATGCCCCTAACATTTTTACTTACCCCACCATGCAGATTCCGGCCTCGGAGTTCACGGCAGCCATCTTCTTTCTCCTGTCTTTTTTGGAAGTTTCGGCGCATGCACATTTGGAGTAAATTTCCAGTCCCGAACCGCTGTGCACGTTGAAAGTCACAAAAATTTCAGAAATTTCCGTGATTTTCGGCACATGCGCAGTTGTTCAGGACCGGAAATCTACTCCAGCTGTAGAACTGAAAATGTCGAAGACATGAAGATTACCGGAGAAGAAGAAGATGGCTGCTGTGAACTCTGAGGCCAGAATCTGCACGGAGGGGGGAGTAAAAAATTTGTGGCATTTGGGTAGGGTTTTTTTTTTGTATTACGGGTTGAATTCTCCTTTAACCATAAACTTAAAGGATCATTTGATTTTCTCCATAACAGTTGGGCTACACACATGTACTGTATATTAAAGATAATAGGAAGCGTGGATTTTGTAAATAAGTAAGGACAAGCTTACCGCTTTCCATGGTGGGTCTGGGAGCTCATGCCCCAGACCTTCAGCAAAGGGGAGCAAGACAGAAAACTGGAATAACGGGCAGGCGCCACTCTGGAACTCCAAACTCAATGAGTAGAATCCAGGAGCCCAAATTTTTAAAAATAGTACAAAAAGTCTTTATTTTACATTATTTATAAAAGATAAAAGCCTGACGCGTTTCGTGTCCCCCAAAGACACTTAATCATAGGCACATGTACTGCTCTAAAGTGATACATTTTTGCCTAATATAAAAAGATGTGAAGTTCAAAAACAGAAAAAAAGCAATGCAAAGACAAACATAAAATTCTGCTTTTCTACTCCTACAATGAATCGCACTAAACCAAAGATACACAACCTACTGCTACTGAAAAGAAAATGACTTATTTCACCCCCCACAGAAGGAATCTATTCCTTTGAACTTCTACACTGTATGTAATAAATCCGTTTAGGACCTGCTAAAGCATGCTCACATACTGTCCTAGGAGCGGTACTTCTTGCCGTTATCTTTGCCTGCAGCAACCTTTTTCATATAGTACAAAGGCAAGTGGTATTAATATTAGGGATGCACCGAATCCACTTTTTTGGATTCGGCCGAACCCCCGAATCCTCCACGAAGGATTCGGCCGAATACCGAACCGAATCCGAACCCTAATTTGCATATGCAAATTAGGGGTGGGAAGGGGAAAACATGATATACTTCCTTGTTTTCTGACAAAAAGTCACGCAATTTCCCTCCCTACCCCTAATTTGCATATGCAAATTAGGATTCGGATTCGGTTCGGCCGGGCAGAAGGATTCGGCCGAATCCGAATCCTGCTGAAAAAGGCCGAATCCTGGCCGAATCCCGAACCGAATCCTGGATTCGGTGCATCCCTAATTAATATGCAGTATCTTGAATGGTTTATACGCAAACACTGGCAGTTACTATCGGAAGAATGATTATAAGCTGTGCCAGCAATACAGGAAACAAATGAAAATCTTATGTAATGATCAAAGTTGCATCAATAGGCAAATGTTTTCTAAGTTGTAATGACAGCATTTACATACTTTTTACATGCCTCACCCTCACAATAGCCACAAATTTGACATACACAATTTATCAGAATCAAAAATAATTTCAACAATTTCATCTGATGATGGTAGTATTCATTATGAACAGCTACAGTGACACATGGAGATGTCAAATAGACGGGCAGAAATTCCAGGCATTTTTATGACTCTGCTTGTATATTTTAAGAGCAGGCAAAGTTGTATTTAGGGGTCTCTCTTGGAACACAAACAACTTTCAGTTAGTCATATACAAGGCTTCTCTTATATATTGCAACCCACAGATCCCAACAGATATCCAGTAATACATTTCTGACCTGTGAGAGCAAATGAAGGAGACTGACAAATTTCATGTGGTTCCATTTGTTTGGGCCTAACATGCTCACGTGACAGGAAGCCACTGGATTGATCCAACTTGTATCTTGTTAATACTGGGCACACAGCCAGTTGGGCGACTGAAGAATAAACCGTACATACAATTTTTGTAACAAGTTTAAGGCACGTGAGGGTTGGAACCAATTTAAAGGGATACTGTCATGGGAAAATTTTTTTTCTCAAAACGCATCAGTTAATAGTGCTGCTCCAGCAGAATTCTGCACTGAAATCCATTTCTCAAAAGAGCGAACAGATTTTTTTATATTCAATTTTGAAATCTGACATGGGGCTAGACATTTTGTCAATTTCCCAGCTGCCCCAAGTCATGTGACTTGTGCTCTGATAAACTTCAATCACTCTTTACTGCTGTACTGCAAGTTGGAGTGATATCACCCCCTCCCTTCCCCCCCCCCCCATTAGCCAAACAAAAGAACAATGGGAAGGTAACCAGATAACAGCTCGCTAACACAAGATAACAGCTGCCTAAGATCTAAGAACAGCACTCAATAGTAAAAACCCATGTCCCACTGAGACACATTCAGTTACATTGAGAAGGAAAAACAGCAGCCTGCCAGAAAGCATTTCTCTCCTAACGTGCAGGTACAAGTCACATGACCAGGGGCAGCTGGGAAATTGACAAAATGTCTAGCCCCATGTCAGATTTCAAAATTGAATATAAAAAAATCAGTTTGCTCTTTTGAGAAATGGATTTCAGTGCAGAATTCTGCTGGAGCAGCACTATTAAGTGATTCATTTTGAAAAAAAATTTTTTTCCCATGACAGTATCCCTTTAAGCAAATGAGGAAACATGTTTTTCTAAATGCTTAAAGGGTAACTCCGGCTTCCAAACCAAAATTTGATAAAGAGGCCCACATAACACAGAAACCCCTAATATACGCATGACAGTTACTAGTTTCTTCAAAAAGAATGAATAAATTTTCTATGCTGCAATCCAGCTGGTTAACAGTTCTTTTCTTTCTGCATCATTTGAAATCCTGGCAGGGAAGGAGGGACTAAAACACTGATATTACAAATTGTAACAACTGCTCCACAGCTTACAGACAGCATGTAGGAACTGCATTATCCACAATGCATTGCACTGTGATGTTCCTTTCCTTATTGAAATCATGTGTGCAGGGAATTGTTGGGTTTGGAGGATGCAGGTTGACGAAAGCTGGCTGATGATACAAAGTAACAGTAGTCAGACAGCTCAGCAAAGTAGTCAGAAAGATCAGCAGTAGAGCAGGGAGCTAGGCTTAGGGAACTGTTGTAAACCATTAAAATCATGAAAAGTCTGCATATTTTTAATTGTATGCTTAAAATTATGTTTACTTTTCAAAAATCTTAAGTTATGTTTGTGTGGAGTTCCCCTGTAAAATGTAGTTAACTATTCATAAAAATTTTGTTTATTTCTATGTTGATGATTATATATACACACACACATTTATTTTATTTATTTTTGAATGAAGAAAAGGACATGGCACACTAAGACAGTAAATCACAGGTTAATGTGTGGTAAAAAATAGAAGTGAAAGCAAAAGAAAAACTAGTTTAATAGTTAAAGGTTTACTCTTTTTCAACATCAGTTGCATTTGACACAGATTAATATTTACTCAAGTACAGTTTAATTTAAACCGCTTACATTTGCAGAGAACATGTGACATTATGGGGCAAAATGTGAATTTAGAGCTTAAATAAAGATTCAAACATTTTAAAGATTTTTAGAATAGTATTTTTCAAATGGTGAGTTCTACCTTCCACCCATTGATAAATACAATTGTAAAAATGCCATAGGAATTAATAGAACGATGGTTAGTTTTTACTTAATAAGGTCCAAACTCATATTTAGATAACTCATCCTCTCAGGCAAGTGGCACACTGGTTTTTTTCTACATGTGGAGAAATATAGGCACTCCCCCCCCCCGCCCACTGTCTTTCATGCTTGGTTTTTTGTGCAGAGACAGGCACAGTTTTAGTTTGTCAAGGCATGCATAGAGCAGATTTCGAATACAAAATGCATACTATATAACACCCCTGTTAAATGGTATTTTCAAGAATATTAACAATCTTATACTATGGGGCATATTTACTTAGCTCGAGTGAAGGATTAGAATGAAAAATACTTCGAATTTCAAAGTATTTTTTTGGCTACTTCGACCATCGACTACGAATCGAACGATTCGAACTAAAAATCGTTCAACTATTCAATAGTCTAAGTACTGTCTCTTGGGGACCTTCCCCATAGGCTTTCTAAGTAATCTCTGACCGAAGGAAAATCGATCGATGGATTAAAATCCTTTGATCGAACCAAATGCAGTTCGAAGGATTTTACTTTGATGGTCATATATCGGGGGTTAATTAACCCTCGATATTCGACCAATAGTAAATGTGCCCCTATGTGTCATTTAAACCCACAAAGGCCTGAAGATTGTCTAGAAAAAGCCAACTGCTCAGGAGGAGGAGGAGGAGGACAGGAAATGTTCAGCAATATTATCTTGCTACCACTTGTGCTATTACCCACATCAATACAACCATAAAGTTTTGTTGGCAGGTCACTAGAGGATCCCTTCCTTAGTGTAGTCTGTCACAAAGAACTTGAATGAATAAAAGCTTTGAAATACCAAAGACCACCAGCATCCCCTTACTATTCCCAGTTTTCCCCCCTGTGATAAATCCTGAGCTGGCCAGTACATATAAATACTTGAGCAACCTTATGCAAGACATGACCTTTATGTCATATACAGCTCTCAAATCAAAGTGAAAGGCAAGACAGCTGTATCTTAGACATTTTCAAATAAGGCATGTCTTTAAAGTGCAATTTGAAATTGTCTTTCCTGCCCTGTGGTTTAACACAGACAGTACCTTTCAGCAAAGAACCCCTCAAAATTAGCTAACCTTACAATAATTTGACAGATCAAACTAAAATTGGTTGTAAGGAGAAAAAAAAATCTTAACGACTATGGCCACCTACACACAAAAGAAAATTAATGTAATGTACTGGTTTAGTCACTATAACCCCCTCATCCATTTATTGGATTGCGATTATCCATTAAAGCAGTGATCCCCAACCAGTAGCTCGTGAGCAACATGTTGCTCTCCAACCCCTTGGATGTTGCTCCCAGTGGCCTCAGAGCAGGTGTTTATTTTTAAATTCCAGGCTTGGAGGCCAGTTTTGGCTGTATAAAAACTAGGGGCACTGCCAAGCAGAGCCTCAATGTAGGTTGAAAGTCAACGTAGGGGCTACCAAATGGCCAATCACAGCACTTATTTGGCACCCTAATAACATTTTTCATGCTGGGGTTGCTCCCCAACTCCTTTTACTTCTGCATGTTGCTCACGGGTTCAAAAGGTTGGGGATCCCTGCATTAAAGGAACAGTAATACCAAAGTTAAAATGGTTTAAAGGAAGGGCAATCTAATGTAGCGTTGCCCTGCATTGGTACAACTGGTGCATTTGCTTCAGAAACACAAGTACAGTTTGTATAAACAGGTTGCTGTGTAGCCTTGGGGGCAGTCATTTCAAAGCTGAAAAAGGAGAAAAGGCACTGGATACTCAGCAGATTAACAGATAAATTCTGTAGAATCCCATTGTATACTACAGAGCTGATCTGTTAAAGGGGTTGTTCACCTTCCAAACACTTTTTCAATTCAGTTGTTTTTAGATTGTTAACCAGAAATAAAGACTTTCCATTATATATTTTTTACTGTTTTTCCAAAATCTGAGTTTAAAGTTGAATGTTCTTGATTGTCTCTGGTGTTTGAGTCTGGCAGCTCAGTAATTCAGGGGCACAGTCTGAACTGTTACAATTTTGCAACATTTAGTTGATACATTTCTGAATCTCTGGAATATTAGCAATTATTGTATCAATTCTAACAGCTGCCTGTAATGAAACCCAGAGATCCTGCTCAGCAGTGACAAACATAAGAAATGTAACAACTAAATGTATCCATTTAGAACAGTTTAGAGGGTTGGTGACCCCCATGCCAGAGCTGCTTCAGAAGGTGAAAAATGATACTTGACACTTCAATATTAGAAAAACCGTTGCCCACCTTTAACTGCCTGCCAACGCCCCCCTTTAACTGCCTGCCATCGCCCCCCTTTAACCGCCTGCCATCGCCCCCCTTTAACCGCCTGCCATCGCCCCCACTTTAAGAAAATAGAAAGTCATTGGAAAAAGTCGTTATTCCTGGTGATCTATCTGAAAACAACTAGTTGTTTAAAGGCGAACCACCCCTTTAACTGGTGTGTGTTCTTTGTTTGAATGGCTGCCCCCATGGCTACACAGCAGCTTGTTTATAGAAACAATATAGTAGAGATTCTGAAGCAAACACACCAGTTGCACCAGGCAAGGCAACACTACATTATAGTCATTACTTAAAAACAATTTTTGGTCTTACTGTCCCTTTAAGATAGATGCACCATGTAATGTCTGGTAACCAGAGCTGCAGGAAATGATATGGTGACAGTAAATAAGTGCAGAATGTCTCTCCAATAACTTATTAATTATTGCAGCGAGACATTAACACATATATTAATAATAAAGTAAAAAACAATGCAGACCACCAGCAATCTATAAGAGGTTGGTTCACTAAAGTATTCATCACTAAAATTTCAGTTTTGCTATTATTGTGAACATCGGTTATCCAATACATATAGCATTGTTGAAGTAACGGCATTCAGGAAGGAAGCTGTAACCTCTAATATCAGTATAAAAGTAAATTCATATTGAATAGAGGATTGGTCAACACTGATGTTGCATAGCAACAGGAATCAGCTCTTCAGTCCTGCTACATGGAATGCATAGCCATATACTTACATCTATGCATAGTCACATTTTATATATTCATATACACACAATATTGAAAGATACCAGAAAAGTTTGTAAATACAAACTTTTGCAGTAACATTAAATCTGGTAAGATATGAAATTTCCCTCGGGTAAATACAGTGAAAATAATTCTACTTACAGCTAAAACAACGGACAAAATTCCCATTGACCATGGGGAATTGCAAAGACATTTGAAATCAGGCAGAAATCAAGGCTGATTGACACAAGTTTCCACAGGGAACTATGAGAAAGCAATGCCTAAAGCACACACACAACAGTAACAGACAGACCTCAGAAACACAACTTATTGGACCGCTGCTTTAATCAGTCACACTTCAACTCAAAGAGTCTCAATATTATTCTAAAGAAATCAAGATACTATTTATCAGAGTCTCATTATTATTTAATGCACACTAAGTACAAAGTTTAATTATATGCAAAATAAAAAAAAACAACCTCAACTGTGTTAAAGGGCAACTACACCAATATTTTGTTCTTTGCAACGTTATTTCATAGGACAGCAAACAAAGACTAACAGTGGCTTTTAATTTAAATTTGGTTCAATCTACTCCATGCACAAGTTAGTTCAGCTACATTTTAAAAATAGTGCCCACAGGGTTAAATGATAAATAATCACTAAAAATGAATTTGCCTAGAAATGCCATATTTAATATATTACATTTGTTGAATTTGCATAAAAGTTCAGCATCTCTATAGTAGTAATGTTCCAGGCCTTCAAAGCGGACACAAGAATTTCCTATTTTGGGATAATTTGAGAGAAGCTCAGCATAGGGGTAGATGCAAATCATCAATCAGAAATCAGTTTTGTCTTTAATATAAGTGGATAGGGCTGATTATTACAGGCAATGTGCAACAATGTATAACATTTCTGCCCTACTTCTTTAGTTCTCATTTAAACAACAAGATTACCTGGATTAAGCCCAGCAACCAGGCAAATATCAGTTTGCTCAGTAACCGCATAAAAGTGGATCTTTACACGAATGGTCAGCTATACTTTGGTTTTGTATTTGGGATTATTGACCATCTGAAAGAAAATGTTGGCCAAACTTTTAAGCATTAAAAAAGGGCCAGCTGAGAAAATAATATAGAATCATGATTTACCGTTACCCAGGGGAAAGAGGAAAAATGTTGTGAATTGTAAAAAGTAAAATTGGGTTCTACTGTTTATAGCAAGTATACTAAGCAGAAAAGGTCCAGTGAGAAAACGGTTTAAGGGGCTATTACGCATTGTGTTTACAACTGCAAGATTTTATTTTCTAGCATTAGCATATTGCCACACAGAAACAAATTAACGCCATTTGAATTCCATTCTTCTTTGTGTGGCAGTATCCACAGGAGTCCACTGAAATGCTAATATAACATGCACAAATGCTAATAAAACATGCACCTGCATTCAGAATTTCAATGCACTGGGTACAGTTTCCATAGAGAAGACTGCAGCCGTTTAACTCCTGCATTCCTGAGCACAAAAACCAATAGCATTGACTCAAGTATGAAAGCCAGTGTGTAAGAGCCCCCACATTGCTCATTTATTCAAGGAAGTAGCCACACATGTATATTAAGTTAACATTCACCTTTTCTGACCACTTTGACCAAGGGACATTAAATTACTAATATGTTGCATTAACATACTGCAGCACTTTACAGAGATTATACATCATTCATTAGTTCCTGTCCCACTTGATCAAAATATAATCTGTAACACATTACAGATAATCCATAACAGATTCAAATACAGTGGTAAACGTTATCAGGAGATTGTGCAGTGTGGGAGGACATCCACACAGACATGGGGTAAAAACTCTTTAGAAAGCGAAATGTTGGAGCAAGGCACTCAGAGGACACACATGGATCAGACTAGTATTAAATTAAAATTAAAAATCTTTATTTGTATAAACTAAACATGCCTGACGCATTTCATGTCGAGGACACTTAGTCATAGGCTCATGACTAAGTGTCCTCGTCACGAAACGGGTCAGGCATGATTAGTTTATACAAATAAAGATTTCTCATTTTAATTTAATACTAGTTTGATCCATGTGTGACCTTTGGGTGCCTTTTACTCTTTACAAATAGTGCCTTGTCTGAAATCAAACCAAGTCCACAGGGCTACAAAGCAGGAACAGTAACTACATCAACAAGCAGTTCAGGACAGAACCTGTTCATGGACTCCTATTGGACAACAGGGCATACTTTCCCTTTAAGAACCAGGACACACTGAGTGTTGGCTCTGCTGCTCGCAGTTTTGTTGGCAAAGTGCCAACAGTTTTTTGTTTGGCAAAGTGCTCATGAACAAGACCACAGAAAACAAAGGAAAATGAGAGAAAAGTGGCATGGTCTTTACCAAATTTAATAGGACAAGAATTAAACCACATACTACTTACCGACTCCATATCGGAAAGTTGCCTTGTGCTACTTGCTTATAAATTCCAATGAGATTCTTCTTCTGAAAATATGCTGAAAGAGAAATGCAATAGGAATTTTTTTTCTTGGGTAAAAAATTGGCATTAAAGTAATAACATATTCACTTCTTCCTCCTCATCACCTGGGACTGGTCACTGCAGAAGCTTTAAATAGAGGCTACAAATACCATTATTAAAGGGGAACTCTGGCTTACAAAGCAGGCACACAACAAAGAAACCCCCAATGTATCAGTTACCGGTTTCTTCAAAAAGTATGAATAAATGCCATTTCTATGCTAAAGTATTTATCTTTTTATTCAGCAGCTCTTCAATTTGCATATTAAAGGGTGGTTAACCATTAAGGTAACTTTTATTATGTTATAGAATGGCCAATTCTAAGCAACTTTTCAAGTGGTTTTCATTATTTCTAGTTTTATAGTTATTTGCCTTTATCTTCGGACTCTTCTGAAAATATGGAGCAATATATGGCCACCATAAAGCACAGCCTAGATTACTCAACACAGAGAGGCCGCCTAGCAATTAATTAAAACAGATGTCTTGTGGCATGTGAAAAATTTGGGAAGCCTAAAATATTATAGCAAGAGTCAAATTTTTTTCACTCTTTCTTGCAAATCACTTCTGATTCCAAAATCTTGGTTTGTCTTGAATTGGGTTGTCTTGAATGTTTAAGGTCAACTAACAGATTTTCAGTGTTTACTTCATTAGTCCATAGCACTTGCTAGATCATCTCATACAAAACAACACAGATGATTATTGATCACATTAAGAAATGCTGTACTTAGGTAGAGAACTGGCTAAAGAACAGATTCAAGGGTCGTAGTAAAAACAATATTTTCTAATGTTGTTGGTAATGCAGTGGTCTGTCCATGGTCCTTTGCTTTTTAAATTGTTTATTTTGACCTAGAGGTGGGCACTATAAATATGGCTTCTATTTTTGCAGATAAAAGTAAACTGTGCAACACTATAAGTTAACGGAAGGATGCTGCCACTTTGAAGATCAATTTGACTAAATTGCAGACTGAGGTTCAATATTAAGTGCACAGTTATACACTTTGGAAATGACTGCAAGTGTTATAACCAAATGGTAATGTGTTGGGAGCATACTTAAATGACATGGGGTTGGTGGGTTTTGTGGAGAACAAGCTGGGTAACACTAGGCAGGGTTAGGGACTACTAAAGCAAATAAGGTCTTACAGAAAATTGGACATTAAACATAAAAACATAATTTTGCATCGTTATATGTCCCTGGTAAGGCTTTTACCTTCAGTATGTAGTGCAGTTTTGTGTTTATGTCCTTAAAAGGGATATTAATGAGCTGGAGATCAAAGACTGGGAGGCTGCAGAAATGAGGTCGTGGAAAGCTGCTGAATCTATTACAGATCTGTTATGTTATGCAAAATACTGCATTTCCCAGAATGCATATGCCACATTACTTCAGCCTGTGTATTTTGTGATCAGACCACAAGACTGAGACCCCAGAGGAATGCAAAGGAAGACTTGAATGAAAAGTATTATGTTGTGCGTGTGTTTAGGGCCTCAGCACATTGCAAGGTATTGTAGTGTGACTGGAGTCTTATGTGCAACATGAGGCACGCAACATCATAACTTAGGAGCACGTTTACTAAAATTGTAGATAAATTTACCGAGACATTGCCCATAGCAACCAGATATTTGCTTTTGTTTAAGGCGACTGGTTTTAAATCTAATTGATGATTGGTTGCCATGGGAAACATTTCCGGAAACCAGTGGCAATATTTCTCTCCAATCTTTGTAAACTTGCCCATAAGTGTGTTACCAAAGAACCAAACAAAGCTCCAAGAAACCAACAGAGGATACAGTTATTCATCTCCAATTTGACTAATTTATTGCAGATTGCTCAAGCAGGGGCAGAGGGGCCTACAACCAGAAAAATTCTACATGGTTTACTAAATGGGGGAAGTCCAAGAACTTTCATCCGTGAGGAAATTTCCAGATCCTTTAAACTTCCTGTTGTAGGGGAAGAGAGACCCAATGACCACACTTTTGGGTCCAGAAACCCTGCAAGTGCCAGTCAGAAAAGAGTCAAGTTCATCCTTAAGAACCTTCACAGTAGAGGCAAACGGATAGAAATAAACTCTAGAAATCAGCAGTGCTGTTGGGAAAATACCGAAAGAGCACCTACAGTGTGACATGAAGGCCAAAGGACTAAGGTTAGCTGACTCAGTTGACTCAAAAAATAGCATCTTAATTGGAGATTACTACTGTAGTGTAATATCTGGGAGATTGGGGAGAATCTCTTGTTGCACTTGAAACCACCCTTGGGTGGACTCTACAAGAGCCAGTTCAGATAGTCAGTGTAACTGACATCACAAGTGTTGGGAGTCGTGAATAGAAGTGTTGCAGATGAAACCCTTATCTGCAGTCAACTGCGAACCTTTGGAAATTGGAATCCTTAGGGTGGTGGCAGAAGGGGAGATTAGTCGCCCAGCGACTAATCTCCCCAAATGCCTTCTCACTGGCAATAATGCGAATCGTTGGTGGGATGGCATGCGTATAGCTTTGTTTTTCAAAGTCACCCGAAGTTGTCTTGCGAGGAAACTTCGGCATTCCGAAGCCATAAGAATATGAATCGCCGGCGGGAAGGTATTTTTGGGGATATTAGTTGCCCACAGTAGAGAAGATTTGTCGCTGGGCAACTTAATTGCCTCGTCTGCCACCACCCTTAGGGCTAGTCCACACGGGGAGATAGCAACGCGTTTGCGGTCGCGGTGACAAAGCGCCGCGACCGGCGCAGGCGACAGTTTTGTATGGGCGCCTATGTAAAAACGCCTGTGCTAACCACACGAGGCGATGCGCTTTTCAACAGTCGCCTGAAAAAGCCTGGCGAGGCATTTTCAGGCGACTGTTGAAAAGCGCATCGCCTCGTGTGGTTAGCACAGGCGTTTTTACATAGGCGCCCATATAAAACTGTCGCCTGCGCCGGTCGCGGCGACTGTCGCGGCGCTTTGTCGCCGCGACCGCAAACGCGTCGCTATCTCCCCGTGTGGAATAGCCCTTAGAGGTGACAAGAGGAAAAAAATGGTAAACTCAAAATCAGATAAAGAAATTCTACAGTGGTGCTCATCCAGTTAAGTACATTACAGGAAGATATGTGACAGAACTACCTTGGCTATCATACTTGGCAAACAACTTTATTGTGGCTAAAGGAAAGTTTGATCACTTGAAAAGGCTTTCTACAGATTTTCCCCTCTACCACAATGGTCTAATCCAGGAGTAGCTCAAAGAGGGTATAGTTGAGGATGTGAACATAAGTGAAAACCTGACTTCCTTTAAGGATGAGTGTTTGGCCAAACTGGCAGATTGGTCGCCAGGAAACAAATCTCCTCTTCTTCGCGGCGACTAATCTCCCTGATCTGCCTTCCACTGGCTAAAATGAAAATCACCTACGGGCAGGAGCGTTTGTTTTCAGAAGTCGCCCGAAGTTTCCTCGAGAGGCAATTACGGGCGACTTCGGAAAATGAAGAGCTCCGAATGCCAGCCCCCAGGCGATTTTCATTATAGCCGGCGGAAGGCAGATCGGGGAGATTAGTCACCGTGAAGAAAAGCAGATTTGTCGCCTGGCGACTAATCTCCCCGTGCGACCAGACCCTAGGATGGAGTATTAAGTTACCTAATCATGCAGTGATAAGAGTAGAAAAGAACAACTAAGCTGAGAATATGACTATGAAGATTTTCATTCATCCAGGTCATGGTATATCTAGTATAGGTAAATCTAAAAACAACTGGACTTGCTGAGTAATCAATGAATCAATTCATTGACTACTCAGCAAGTCCAATTGTTTTTAGATTTACCTATACTAGAAAAGCTGAGAATAGTGGTTGATGCTTTATTGCTTGATATGGGGCAAGTATCACTGAATGATTGCCTACGGACAGGACCAAATCTTAATTCTGACCTCAAAATCTTTAGTAATTTCAGACTTCACAAGATTGCCTTGATGGCAGACATTACAATTACCTTCTTGGGGTAAGGTCACACTGGGCTTTTCGGGGAGATTGTCTTCTAGCGACTAATCGACTTGTCTCCCCGAACGCCTACCCTCAATCTCCCCGAAACGCCCAGTGTGACCTTACCCTTACAAATCAGCATTGCAGAAAAGAACAAAAACTCTGAGACTTCTTTGGACTAATGATAGTCCAAGACCTAACCAGGAATGATACTTGTTGTAGTGTTGAGGATGGCAAGTGTGTTATCGGGGGCATTACCCAGCCCATTTCTTCTGACAGCTACCATACAAACACCATATAAAGGATCTTATTGTGTTCTTAACCAGCCCCTTTATGTGTATGACCTTATATGAAGGAGCAGACACTGTTGATGATGCCTGAGCCACATCCAAGGAGGCAAGGGAGATTATGCTTGCTGCAGGTATGTTCTTTGTAAAAGGGTTACTAATTCAAGTGAATTAAAACTCAAATGGCAAGAGAACAACACTGAACAAGGGTCTACTATGGTGGACCAAAGTACTGCAAGATCCTTGGCCTCAAATGGAGAACAGAGACTGATGACTTTGTATTTGACCTACAAACACTTTAGTATTCTTAGGCTAGGGCCACACTAGGCGATAGCGCCGCGATTTGACTCGCGGCAACTTTTAATCCGCAATCGCTGGGGAAACTTTTGCGCTGGCGTCTATGGGGAATCGCGGCGTAAAAACACACGCGGCGATCTTTTTTCTATTGTCGCTCGAAATCGCCTAGCGAGGCGATTTCGAGCGACAGTAGAAAAAAGATCGCCGCTTGTGTGTTTACGCTGGGGATTTTTCGCGATTCCCCATAGACGCCAGCGCAAAAGTTTCCCCAGCGATTGCGGATTAAAAGTCGCGGCGAAAAGTCGCCGCGAGTCAAATCGCGGCGCTATCGCCTAGTGTGGCCTTAGCCTTAAAAGACAGTATGAAATACAAAGAGGTGTGTTTTGATGACATCAGCACATATTTTTGACCCTGGATGAAATGGATTCTTGTCACCATTCACAGTTAGGGTAAAGATCCTTCTATAGGGAATTATGGGAAATGTAGCATTAGCTGGCATGAACAACTACTACCAGACTTAAGTAAGTGGTTCAGTGATAACTCAGTGATATTTAGAACTGCTGGTTACAAACTCTATCCATCCCCCAGGCAATATGGTCAGGTTCCTTCAGATTCAACTGCATGTTTTCTGTAATACCAGTAAATCTGCTTATGGAACTGTTGCTTATGCGCAATATAACACGAAAGGTATTGCATCTACCTGCTCTGCACGAGTTGCACTCTTCCAAGGTTAGAGTTGCTTGGAGCGCAAAATTAATGAAATATTTATTAGATTGCCTGAGCATCCAGTCTATTCGACCTAATTTATGGTCAGACTCTGATTGCATTGCACTGAATCCCAAGTTCCACAAATGTCTGAAAACCACTTGAGAAGCAGAGATAAAAATCATTAATTGAACCAACAACATAGTCACACTGTGCTGGTAAGGATAATCCTGCAGATTTCCTTACATAGGGACAGGTTTCAAATTAATTATTTAAAAATCACCTTTGGTGGCATGGGCCAGCCTGGTTACAAGGTCCACAGTCAGGGTGGTCACAAAATTCCCAAATGGTCACAAGTGTCTCAGAATATACAGACATGGAATCAGATAACCAAGTGACTGTATAGAACAACTGTGATGCAGAACTGAAATGTGACCCAGTTTTTCCTCTAGAAAACCAATGGAAAGCCATGAATACCACTTCCTTCCCTGAGAAGGTAACAAAAAAAAAAATTATAAAAAGTATTATAGAAGTGATACCTATATTGGCTAACAATAAAAATACATTGCAAGCTCTTGGAGTACCAAGGCCCCTTCGTCAGGCAAAATAGGTATCAGCAACTTACATCACCTTAATCTAAGGTACCGACAGTGTCTCTTAACTGTTCCACTCAAGAGGCTTTGTCAACATGATGGAAGTATCACCAAGTTCTTATAAGAAATTTCTGGAACAGAGAGAGTAAGGAATATTTCCTGAATTTGAGATCAGCTCATTACACCAAAAGATGAGGATGTGCATATTCATTTATGGTTGGAGATTTGGTATTGGTTAAAGAAGAGAAAAAGCCAAGGCAAATTGGCAGACAAATAAATGAAACCGTTTTTCCAGGAAGAGACAATCGCATTTGCTCATGTTCTTTGAGCTTACCATCAGGGACTGTGCCGAGACCAATACAATTACTTTACCCTCTGGAAATCTAAATTGAACTTCTAATGAGAGTTCACGGGACCAGAGGATCTGTATTACAAATCTGTTCTGTGTTAGTTATTAGGGATGCACCGAATCCACTTTTTTGGATTCGGCCGAACCCCCGAATCCTTCACGAAGGATTCGGCCGAATACCGAACCGAATCCGAACCCTCATTTGCATATGCAAATTAGGGGTGGGAAGGGGAAAACGTTTTTTACTTCCTTGTTTTCTGACAAAAAGTGACGCAATTTCTCTCCCGCCCCTAATTTGCATATGCAAATTAGGATTCGGATTCGGTTTGGCTGGGCAGAAGGATTCGGCCGAATCCGAATCTTGCTGAAAAAGGCCGAATCCTGGCCGAATCCCGAACCGAATCCTGGATTTGGTGCATCCCTATTAGTTATGTTCAACAGATTACTACAGTTCCTGGAACGCATACGCCGCATGTTACAATAATTTCCAGTGTTTGTGATGAAAATAATTGCTTATTGGTTCTGGGTTGCCTCCTGATCATTATTTTCCTGTTTATGTGAGTGTGGGTGTGAAAGATCTCTCTGAAGCTGCATAATCCTGCATTAAACTGAATAATAGTGCAGATATGCATTTCATCTAAATAAAGGTTATAAGCAGAAAAGGATTGTGTGAAACTACAACACTGTGCAGAATCATATACCAACTCTGGTAGGTCATCTAATACAGATTCACGTGCCTGAGTTTTTCCTTTACCTCATGAGTTTAGAAGATATTTGAATCTTCCCTCTCCTTCTCCAAATCCCACCAACACCACTGTCATATGCTACGATTTTATTATAAGCAAAATTTTTAAGCAATGTATAAAAAAACAAAAAAAAATAAGCCCTCAACCAACCCCTCTCCAACTAGGGCAAGCTTATAGCCAACATCTAGTATAGGTCAATCTAAAAACATAGCAAACAACATCTCTAACTTCCACATCTAACCCTGTTGTATATTGGTACTAGCCATTAAAGCAAAGCTTATAAAATGCCCACAATTAGATAAGTTTAACAAGTCAAGGACATACTGCTATACTGCAGTCTTAGTAATCATGAGAGCATGAACCACCTTAAATATCCCTGTTGGATGGGTGCAGAAACAGCTTAAAACTTTGCCAAGAGCAATGAGTCACGTAAAACAGAACATGCTGCAGCAATTAAAGTTGCAAAAAGATAATAAAGACCAGGCTCAAAGAGGTTCAAGACCATGCTTTGGGTTATTTTTTGCCTTTTCTCCAGCAGAACATCATTAGCCAAAACCAACTTATCAAATATGATATTCTTCTGAAGTGAATAGGAGCAGCAGATCATCAAGGCAGTTTTCAGGCAGTTAAATCGATGTGAGATACATTAAAAATAATGACCAAACAATTTATATATGCAAATGGCTATCCTGTGATGATTGATGTTCATACCGTTTGACCAGCCCTGTGCAAGACTAAACGACAGTGATTCAGCATATCAGACAAACCACATAATCGAAGGACAGACCCCTGAAGGTCACTAGACTACCTCAATATATGCACTTAATCAGGGTATCCAATTCTATACAGATTATTTTTAGGTCATAATGAAACAAATCTCTAACAAAAAACAGATGTTCGGCATTGCTCAAATCTGTCACCCTATATGTATAAATATGCAAGAAGTGATTTGTAAGAAAGAGTGGGCAAAAACCCATACAACATGAATGAGCTGAATACAAAATGCATTTACATTGATAAGCTGTGATCAGTGCCAAAAGGAGTGTTACTAAATACATAATTGAAAGAGCGTCCAAACTTTGCCATTGCAACACACATACATACATACATACATATATACATACATACATACGTGGTTAAAAGTTTGTGGAACCTTAGAAAAATTATTTTATATGAATGTGAATTAAAACAAATTTAACAAATTATAATTGGTTGTGTATTCATTGAAAAAAAAAAATTATCCAACATATCGGCGTGGCAAAAGTAAGCGAATCGTTAGGATTATGAAAATAGTTAGAAGGTAAAATCTGGTGTTTTCAGTCAATGACATGACAATCGAGTGCGAGTGTCCTGGTTATATTTAAAGGGGTTGGTCACCTTTCAGTCAACGTTTACTGTGATGTAGGGAGTAATAATCAGAGACAATATCCTAATGGCTTCCATTTTTTATTTGTGGTTATAGCGTTAAAGAACTTTTTATTCAGCAGCTTTCCAGTTTGCAATTATGGTCACTAGGGTCCAAATTATCCTACAACCATGCATTGATTTGAAGACAAGTAATTCAAAAACTATATAAATTAAATAATGAAGACCAACTGAAAAGTTGCTTAGAAATGACCATTCTAGAACATACTAAGTTAACATAAGGGTGATTCAGCCCTTAAATGGTAAGGACACGCTGGCAGTTCAGGGAGATTTTCGCCCCAAAGAAGAGGCAATTTGTCGCAGGGCAACTAATCTCCCCGAATCTGCCCGTGTGTCCTTACCCTAAAGAACTGGAATCCAGCAAAGCCTGATCACACATACAACAAATTTGCTGATGTGTATCATGGTTCAAATAAAGGAGGTGTCTAAGGGCCTCAGAAAAAGAGTTGTCGATGACCATAAAGCTGGCAGGGTTACAAGACTCTCTCTAATGGGTTTGGACTCCACCAATTAACAGACAGATTTTGTACAAACAGAGATGGCTGACCAGAAATGGTGAGCCATCAAAGTTAACTGTAACTGCAAGGCAGATAATAGTCCAGGAGGTTATAAAGGAACTCCGGGTAACGTCAAAGCAACTGAAGGCCTGTCTTAAATGTTGAGGTCGAGTCCAACATCAGGAGAACACTGAACAGCAATGGTATGTATGGTAGGGTAGCAAGGAGAAAGCCACTGCTCTCCCCCAAAAATATTGCCAACTGTCTACAGTTTGCTAAAGATCATGCAGGCAAACCAGAGGGATGCAAGAAGAATGTTTTGTGGACAGATGAAACCAAAATATAACTTTTTGACTTAAATGAGAAGCATTAAATTTGGTGTCCTGGTTTGGGCATGTTTTGCTGCATCTGGCCCTGGACAGCTTGTCATCATTTATGGAACAATGAATTCTGAACTATACCAGAGAAATCTAAAGGAAAATGTCAAGACATCTGTCCATGAACTGAACCTTTAGGAGACAGTGGGTCATGCATCATGCACCATGATCCTAAAAACATAAGTCGTTCTACCAAAGACTAGATAAAGAAGAATAAAGTGAATACTCTGGAATTGCCAAGTCCTTAATCAGATCATTGAAACTCCTTTTTTTCCCCAATACATATAGTAATTGGATTTCAATAAATTTGACAAGGAGTGCCCAATGTTTCAACTGTATCTGGTAAGAGAAATAGAGAAAAAAATACTAATTAGTATTTAAGTTCTAGAACATGAGCATAAGCTCTTGAAGCCAGGAACAACATGGAAAGGGTGGTTGGCGACCCCCTGCAGCTAAGTACACGGAGGAGAGGATTTGTGTGGTTTCACGGAAATTTGCAAGTTCAAAATCTTAGCACTACTTGATTATTGGTAATGCATGTATAATGATGTTTTGTGGGTTTAGGGGAAAAGAGATGTTATAGAATAGTGTATATGATGGTGAAAATCCCCTTTAGGTCTGCTACAAATAATTTGAAGGATTAAATTAATCCAAAAGGCTTATTTGCCTTCAATAAGGATTGATTATATCTCAGTAAAAATCAAGAACAAGGTACAAAAAAGGAAATTATTGGCTTCCAGTGATTCCAGGTAACAAGTTTGCAGATAATAATACCATACCTGTATTTAGTCAAATAAAATTCTATTTTTTTTTTTTTTTTACAAATGTTTTCCTGTAAACATTTAGCATAAACTTCACCAATTATGCACTGCTCCATGCTACCACATCAAAGTTCAGCATGAATTAGAGCCAAACAGCAAAAAAATCTGAAGCAAGCCAAATACCGTATATACTCGCGTATAAGCCGAGTTTTTCAGCACCCAAAATGTGCTGAAAAACTCGACCTCGGCTTATACGCGGGTCATACCGTAGCAACAGTAGCCAATCCCTCACCGGCCGCAGATACGCTCCTTCCGCGGCCCCAACACACCTCCCTCTCCCATAGCGCAGGACTGTCTGTGTGATCGCCGCCCGGAGCAGGTCCAGGAGCTCCGGGCGGCGCGTCCTTCCCTGCCGGCGTTCGCTCCCAAAATGGCGGTGCCCATGGCCGCCACGTGGGTAGCAGCGCCCGGAGCTCCTGGACCTGCTCCGGGCGGCGATCACACAGACAGTCACAGACAGTCCTGCGCTATGGGAGAGGGAGGTGTGTTGGGGCCGCTGAAGGAGCGTACGGTACCTTTTTTCTGCTTTCCTAGGTGCAGCACCTCATTGATCTTCTGAGCAGCCATGACAGGTGGGAGGTCACAGGGAAAACAAGTGGCAATTGTCCAGCTAATAGTTCTGACTCTTTTACGGTAAATCGTTTTAGATAGATTTCTATGCCATAAAACATGATTACACATTTACACATTCACATTTTGAAATCTGACATGGGGCCCCTAGGCTTATACACGAGTCAATACATTTTTCCAGTTTTCTTAGGTAAATTAGGTACCTCGGCTTATACACGGGTCGGCTTATACACGAGTATATACGGTAAACCCATTCTTCTTGGTAGAACCTAAAAATCTATAAGCCTCAAAGAGCCTAAAGGTGGCCATAGATGTAGCAATTGTGATCTTTCCTGGAAAAGATTGTTCGTTTTAGTCCCTAAAGCTTCTACTTGTGAACCTCATCATTACTCAAATCTGTGTGCCTCCATATGATTTCTTACATATTGGTATGACTTTATGGCTCCTTTGCACACAAACAATATAACGCAGAACTATATTTACTGTTTAATTTTTTTGCCAATACATTACATTTTGTATATTTCTATTACCTGTGCAACTATCAAAATATAAATTTTGTATTCTGGTATTATAGCACAATAAAGAGAAAGAAGTCCAGTTTTTATTGAGGCTGCAAAACACCGTTGAAATTAAAGTAATGAGACATATTGCTGAATTGATGAACTTATCCAAAACTTAGTGGGGAAAATAAGTATTGAACATGTCAACATTTTTCTCGGTAAATATATTTTTGCAACAATAAGGTTGAGAAGGTCTAGAGGGAGCTCTTTGCTTTTACCCATCAGGAGACAATTCTTGTGTGATAACTCGGTAATGAGAATTCCTTTTATAGGCCATCAATTAGGACTAAACAAGTGAATATTTTGCAGGGCAAATTGTATAAATTGTGGGAAAACAAAATGTTTTTTTTTTTTTTCAAAAAAACGGCATCAAATTAAAAGATATCGGGTAAACCTGGAAAGACTATTGAATCAGTATCTCAATAGCTATTGCAACCAAAGATAAACGAATATAGTACAGGGTCATTCATAGGGCATCTCTCACCTTATAAATGCCCAAGATGCCATCACACACCCACATATAGCTGAAGGTGGAAGAATAATCATCAGACATGGCTCATACACCTTGGGATCCTTGCAAAGCAAACCAAAGATAAAGCCTTTTGAGTTGAAAAAGTGTTCATCGTAATCTTATTTGCATATGCAAAGATAACTATTAAAATGGTAGCCACAAATCGAGGCTTCGTACGATTTTCAGATCGTGTGTGGCATGTGCCGACATCTTTCATCCAGCGGAGATCGGCCGTTTGGTCGATCAGTCAAGGCTGATTTTGACCGACCGATCCCGCCGGAGCCCATAGCACATCGTAATCAGATCGTTGGGCCATATGGCCGAACAATCAGATTACCCCCGATATAGCCATGCTCGTTAATGGCACATCGGGGAAAGATCCGCTCGTTTGGCGATATTGCCAAACAAGGGAATCTTTGCGTCTATGGCCACCTTAACACCCACTATCAAACAACCAACTACATTTAGAGACATACATTAGTCAAAGAACAGTAAACTGGGCAAATGACTACAATGCCTATTTCTAAGTTAATTTTGTATCCTACTTTTTTGTTTAGTTTATATCTTTGGTAAAAATATGCAAACGGGAGCTTATCTGCTTGTACATAGAGCACTCGGATGGTCCTCCCAGAAGCTCATCTGAGATGGGCATACTAGAGAAATATCCACTCATTTCGAGAATCTTCCCGTTGTGGAAATATAGGCTCAGTCCACAGCTATCTAGGTTAGTAGCCCTCAGGCACTGTGTTAGGACAAGTATATATTACATGTGGATATAGATCCATAAAAACATGCCCTTGATCTCAACATTATTGTAGGAAGGGTATATTGACTGCACTACAGAGAGGAAAAAGAAGGGTTTGCGGGGATATTAAAAACTTAAATTTTACTGTTGGTTAGATGTGTGAACAGAAAAAAAGCTACAGTGGTGTGCAAAACTATTTGCCCCCTTCCTGATTTCTTATTCTTTTGCATGTTTGTCACACAAAATGTTTCTGATCATCAAACACATTTAACTATTAGTCAAAGATAACACAAGTAAACATAAAATGCAGTTTTTAAATGAGGGTTTTTATTATTTAGGGAGAAAAAAAATCCAATCTACATTTTCATGTGTGAAAAAGTAATTGCCCCCTGAACCTAATAACTGGTTGGGCCACCCTTAGCAGCAATAACTGCAATCAAGCGTTTGCGATAACTTGCAACAAGTCTTTTACAGCGCTCTGGAGGAATTTTGGCCCACTCATCTTTGCAGAATTGTTGTAATTCAGCTTTATTTGAGGGTTTTCTAGCATGAACCGCCTTTTTAAGGTCATGCTACAACATCTCAATAGGATTCAGGTCAGGACTTTGACTAGGCCACTCCAAAGTCTTCATTTTGTTTTTCTTCAGCCATTCAGAGGTGGATTTGCTGGTGTGTTTTGGGTCATTGTCCTGCTGCAGCACCCAAGATCGCTTCAGCTTGAGTTGACGAACAGATGGCCGGACATTCTCCTTCAGGATTTTTTGGTAGACAGTAGAATTCATGGTTCCATCTATCACAGCAAGTCTTCCAGGTCCTGAAGCAGCAAAACAACCCCAGACCATCACACTACCACCACCATATTTTACTGTTGGTATGATGTTCTTTTTCTGAAATGCTGTGTTACTTTTATGCCAGATGTAACGGGACGCGCACCTTCCAAAAAGTTCAACTTTTGTCTCGTCGGTCCACAAGGTATTTTCCCAAAAGTCTTGGCAATCATTGAGATGTTTTTTTAGCAAAATTGAGACGAGCCTTAATGTTCTTTTTGCTTAAAAGTGGTTTGCGCCTTGGAAATCTGCCATGCAGGCCGTTTTTGCCCAGTCTCTTTCTTATGGTGGAGTCGTGAACACTGACCTTAATTGAGGCAAGTGAGGCCTGCAGTTCTTTAGATGTTGTCCTGGGGTCTTTTGTGGCCTCTCGGATGAGTTGTCTCTGCGCTCTTGGGGTAATTTTGGTCGGTCGGCCACTCCTGGGAAGGTTCACCACTGTTCCATGTTTTTGCCATTTGTGGATAATGGCTCTCACTGTGGTTCGCTGGAGTCCCAAAGCTTTAGAAATGGCTTTATAACCTTTGAAATTGAACTCAGGTGTGATAAACCACAGTTAAGTTATTTTTTAACAAGGGGGCAAACACTTTTTCACACAGTCCCATGTAGATTTGGAGTTTTTTTTCTCCCTTAATAACGTAAACCTTCATTTAAAAACTGCATTTTGTGTTCAATTATGTTATCTTTGACTAATAGTTAACGGTTTTTGATGAGCAGAAACATTTAAGTATGACAAACATGCAAAAGAATAAGAAATCAGGAAGGGGGCAAATAGTTTTGCACACCACTGTATATTACATAAACTCTGTGTTACTGGCTTAAGTGCTCATCAAAACCTGCAATCGCGGACAGATGTAAGCCAATTCAGGCTCATATATTGCACAAAATTGAAAAAAGGTATTTTGCTCAGGTTGTATCACGCTAAAAGGACGACAGAACACAGAAATGTACAGAGCTTAATGCACGCAAGCAGGGTTCCACAAAATAAACCCTGTGATTTTAACACAGTGCCCAGGGTGCAAAGGTCCAAAAGGTATACTTATAAATACACTATGAATTTGTCTCACTTGCCAAATCCTAGGAATCTATAATTAGAAAGCTTAACTAGATTACCACGTTAATGGTAGAACGGCCATGAACCTGGGGTTTGTCTCAAAGCAAAGATCACTAAAAAGATTTTACCACATTTCAGGCTAGAAAGTGCATTACCATTAAAGTAGAAGTAAACCCTAAAAATCAATGTGGTTAGAAATGCTCTATTTATACACATATTCTGGTGCAATAGAACCACATTCTGCAATAGAAAGAGTCTTCAATGAAAGAATGAATATGGAGTCTGGTTATATTTTATGTTTGTTTCTGCAGCTACGCAAAGTAGAGGAATAAAAGTGTACATGAAATAAACATGTAGCCATATACACTCCACTGCATATGTACAAAAAGATAGATCTGTATTATGGTGATAGAAATTGAATTCTGTAGAGTAGTACTAGGTAGATTAAACTTATTTTGAAATATCAACATTTCCTAATTGACAAGATGTACATTTCCTGGTACTTGTGGTACTCTACTTCGCCCCTGGTGCAAAACAAAATGAAAGCAACAGCATTTCTTTGTTGTTTAACCAATAGTTCTAAATACAGTCTCACAAATCTCAGAAAGGTTAAAAGTCTATGAAGACTAAAGGTGTCCATAGACTTAAAGATCCGCTCGTTTGGTGACATCGCCAAACGAGCGGATCTTTCCCCGATATGCCACTAAACTGCGTGGCTATATCGGGGGTAATTCGAGCCGTATGGCCGAACGATCGAATTACGATGCGCCAAGAGGCTCCGACGGGTCGGTCGGGTAAAAATCCAACCTTCCCGATCGATATCGTGGCCAGATATCGATCGGGATGACCCGTCGGAAACCCCCATACACGGGCAGATAAGCTGTCAAATCAGTCCAAACGACCGATATCGGCAGCTTTATCTGCACGTGTATGGCCATCTTAAAGCTGGCCATAGATGTAAAGATTTTTTTGTTATCGTGAGACCAGGATTATCTTGAAACAATCGTTTAAATGTAACATATGTCCATCAACTTAAAAGACCATTGCAACGATATTGGCAGGAAAACTTGAGGGTAGCTGCCTGCTTGGCCCTGCAAGCATTGATAGATTGCACTGGGACCAATAACATTTTTTATAACTTGGCCAATCAATTTTCTGAAAGATGTCACACGAAAAATTGTAAGATGCACGATCTTTCGATTCCCACTAACATCACGATAATTTGACAGATTGCACTGAAATCGGTCGATCACCAACGAACAATCTTTGCATCTATGGGGACCTTAAGATAGCACACATAGCACACAGCTATCGCCTAATGTCACACCAATTAAGACAAAATTTAGTGGCAGTTACATCACTGTTTTCTGTCTATCATGCTTTCTCATGCTTCAAAAATAAACATCCAAAGCTTACAATTATTTTTTTTTTATGTTAACTATGCTAAATATTTGAGGCCTGAATTCTGAGTTAAGACCATCTGTCACTGCTACTTGTGCTGTAGGCACTGCATTTTCCCATAAATAATTATGGGAAAAATTAATTCTTTAGGTGTCAGAAAACACTTATGTCGACATTTTTCTACATTGGCTTTAAAAATGCAGCAATTTAAATTATGACAAGAAAGAATACTGTTTGGGCCTCACAGTTCGAAACATAAGCTAGGGTCACACAAATAAATAACTTTACATTTTAAAACAGATTTTTTTTTAGAGGATTTTTGCCCAAAGAATCAGAGACTCCACTTTGGAAAGCCTCACATGAAACTATACATCGCATAAAGGACAAGAAAATATTTGCTTCCGTCTTAGGTATGTGTATGAGCAACAGAAAATATGCATTCACACAGCACTGAACATGCTGGCCTGGAGGAGAATGAAAGCTGCTCCAGCATAATTCTGCACTGAAATATGTTTCTCCAAAGAGCAAACAGAGTTTTTAGATTTCGTTTGGAAATTGGACATGGGGCTAGACATTGTCTTTTTCCCATGTGCTTCCAGTCATGTGACTGGTGACCTCCAGTCATGTGCTCTGATAAATGTCTGTCACGCTTTAGTCTTTACTGCTGTATTGCAAATCTGAGTGATATCATCCCGTTCCCTATCCCCCCAGCAGCCTAAGATGGTACCTATACTGCAATATGCATCAAACAAAATTCTCCAAACCTGCTTGCATGTAAACCACCAGTTTTAGAAAAAGAAAATGGTGATCTAACTATAAACATCATCAGGATTTTCTTCAAAAAGATAAAGCTTTAATTACATCCACAGTGTGTGTATGTATGTATATATATATATATATATATATATATATATATATATATATATATATATATTCCTACCAGATATATTGCAATTTAATATAAACGTGCTTTCAATCACTCAAGAGGAAAATAATCTGGGGGAAAGAAGACATGTGAAATGTGTATGACCCAGATTTTTGTAGTAAGGTGGATTGAACCAATAGGGTTATTGTTCAATACCGTTTTTTAAACAAAACTGCATAACTTTCAAAACAGAAAATGCAACAATTAACATCTCTTGGCCTAGTCATATATTTGAAACAGCTCTACACAGCACGCACCTTGTTCCTATTGTTTTGTAAGCATCTGCAAATATGACTCGTGTATATATTTATTATCTGTGATTGTATTGTTACCCATATATCCTATAAAGGGCAGATTTAGAATTGTGACTTTAGAACTCAACACATAAAAACTTACTTTCTATTCATTCCTATGGGATTTTTCAAATGGTGAACTTTATTGATAAACAAGATTCTAAAAATTCCATAGGAATATGAATAGAAAGTGAGCAAGTTTTTCTGTGGCGAGTTCTAAATTCACACTTTGATAAATCTGCCCCAAGTGTATTATTTTAAGTACAGCACTGCGTTTAAAACGTAGATACATCAATAGTATAATCCCAAAGACAATATTTAAAAAGGAATAAAGAAGGGTTCACCAAAAATAAATTGCATAACTGATGAGGAAACAAGGACAGAACTTCACCATACAGGAAGCCACTGTACTGCTCTGAACACCAGTTTCTATATGTTGTAAAATTTCAGCCACAGCAGCATATATTAGTCATAGCTACTATTTTAAATATTGCATTCTAAATACTCTCAAACAAAACAGAAGCATCAGAATGATAAGCCAGAAACACAAGATAAGTACAATGAGGCTTGCTGTGCACACAAAAAAATGTAAAGTGCAGCACTAAAATAACTTTCATAAAGAGGTTTTAAATTTAATTTACGCATAGATGTATTGGGGTTTTAAGTACATGTGTTTGCAGTGTTAAACACGTGTATAAGCAAACATCACTACAAATTCTGCTATAATTTTACTGTACGATTCGTTTTTAAGCAATACATCACTTATCACCCCAATATTAATCGCCATGTATCAAAAGGTAGAAAATTGTTTTTGATTCTTTTAGAAAACATACCGTTTTGAAAATGCTTAAAATTAACACTCGTGAGTATTGCTCAATTTACCTTGCATTGCACAATTCTTAAACATTTACAATCTGTTCAAAAAGCTGTAGAAACACAACAATGCACAGTTACAGCATCAGCAACTTCTACAATGAAATTAAAGGGGTGGATCGCCTTAAACAACTAGTTGTTTTCAGATAGATCACCAGAAATAATGACTTTTTCCAATGACTTTCTATTTTCTATGCGTGACTGTTTTTCTAATATTGAAGTGTAAAGTGTAATTTTTCAACTTCTGGAGCAGCTCTGGCAGGGGTGGCGACCCTATAAACTGATCTAAATGGATACATTTAGTTGTTACTTTTCTTAACTTTGTCCCTGCTGAGCAGAGTCTGTGGGTTTCATTACAGGCAGCTGTTACAATTGATACAATAGTTGCCAATACTCAAGAGATGCTGCTGAGAAATGTATCAACTAAATGTTGCAAAATTTTAACAATTTAGATTCTGCACCTGAATTACTGAGCTGCCAGACTCAAACACCAAAGACAGGAACATTCAACTTTAAACTTAGATTTTGGAAGAAGAGCAAAAAAATAAATAATGGAAAGTAATTGAAAAAAAAGTCTATTTCTGGGGAACAATCTAAAAACAAGTAAACTGAAAAAGGTGTTTGGAAGGTGAACAACCCCTTTAAAGATATCTCAACAAAGACCTGCCTTGAATTAAAGCCGTGTTTTATAGAAAGCTAAATGTACAACCATATATTTCACTTTGGGCGCTGCTAGGCCCTTAATATAGTTGTCTAGCAAAGATTTCTGATGTTTATTTTTTTCATTTATATATTACAGATCAAAACCAATGCATATTTTTTGAAATTGCCAGCAAGTGGATGGTGTCCCTGCACATTACACCTTTTCCCCATACCATGGCTTGTCTACACAAGATTGCCAGTAAATTCTTCACCCAAAATGCAGAACAGCAAAGTACGTGCTCGGATATGTGCTCAACGATAACATTAGCTTTATCAGGAGCCTCAGCAGCTGTTTTAAAGGAAAACTATACCCCCCAAACAATGTAGGTCTCTATAAAAAGATATTGCATAAAACAGCTCATATGTAAAATCCTGCTTCATGTACATAAACCATTTTCATAATAATACACTTTTCTAGTAGTATGTGCCATTGGGTAATCATAAATTGAAAATTGCCATTTTAAAAAATAAGGGCCGCCCCCTGGGATCGTAGGATTCACTGTACTCACAAACATACCAACAAACCATACATGTTAGGTCACATGAGCCAATTAACAGACAGAGTTGTGTCTTTTCCTGTTACAGTTAGAGTTGTAGTATTTCTGGTCAGGTGATCTCTGAGGCAGCACACAGACCATCATGAAATAGTGGCTCAAGGCAAGAGATGTAAAAGGGTAATATCTACTTAATTTATATTCCAGTTTGGTAAGATTCTTTAATATGCCACTTAATATGATATGAACTGTTGCTTAAGTGTTCGTTTTGGGGGTATAGTTTTCCTTTAAGTTAGCCCGACTGAACAGCCATTGGTGGTAAATTTATGAGACAAACAAATGCACAACATCATTGTAAAACCTGCAGCCCTGCAGATGCTATTCAACAGCCAAACCCAACATCCAATTGCAGCTTTTGAAGGCTACTGGGATTTGTGCCCCCAGCTCAATGACTACAGGCTGGACATCTGCATAGTTTGCTGACATTGGACCCATATCAGGTATAAGTTCTATTAAGAGAGAAACTGGATTGTTTCCCAGCAGCACTTATGACTCTGCAACTTTACTATATTGCACCTATATTTTTGTACAAGTACAAAGCGGTTTTGAACAGGCCTGGGGGCATGAATGTGACAGACCTACCAATGATTCACTACTGCATGTTAAAGGAATAGTTCAGTGTGAAAATAAAAACTGGATAAATAAATAGGCTGTGCAAAATAAAAAATGTTTCTAATATAGTTAGTTAGCAAAAAATGTAATGTATAAAGGCTGGAGTGATTTTATGTGTAACATATCAGTCACAACTGCTTTTCAGCTCTCTTTGTTTACACTGACTGGTTACCCTGGCTACCAGGCAGTAACCAATCAGAGACTTGAGGGGGGGCCACATGGGTCATATCTGTTGCTTTTGAATCTGAGCTGAATGCTGAGGATCAATTACAAACTCACTCAACAGAAATGTACCATGTGGCCCCCCTTCAAGTCGCTGACTAACTCAGAGTTATAGAGCTGAAAAGCAGGAAGTTGGATTCTGGCTGTTTTATTACACATTTGTTCACTCCAGCCCTCATACATTACATTTTTGGCTAACTAACTATATTAGAAACATTTTTTATTTTGCACAGACTATCTATTTACCCAGTTTTTATTTTCACACTGAACTATTCCTTTAAGAACCTATTCTACTAAAACATTTTCTGCTATGTGGATAACTGGAATCTAAACGTACAAGTGCATAAGGCTGTTTTTTTTTTTTTTTTTGTAACTTAAATTTTTATTCCGCATAGCAGCGTTATCATACAGACAGCTGTACATTAGTGCAGTGCTCAAGAGAGAGATATATATATATATATATATATATATATATATATATATATAGATATAGATAGATATACACACACACACACAACATAGCATTATAATTACAATGTTATCTTAAAGAATTGGCATTCCAGCAGGAAAAAGAAGTAAAGGTATGGTGGAGAAGAGCCAGTCCTCGGGTCTACTGTATATAAAAACACAAATGCCCTAGATCAGTGATCCCCAACCAGTAGCTCGTGAGCAACACGTTGCTATCCAACCCCTTGGATGTTACTCTCATTGTCCTCAAAGCAGGTGCTTATTTTTGAATTCCAGGCTTGGAATCAAGTTTTAATTGCATAACAACTATATAGTATAGTGCCAAGTAGAGCTTCCTGCAGGCTAGGAGTCCACATGGGGCTACCAAATAGCCAATCAAAACCCTTATTTGGCACCTCAGGGACTTTTTCATGATTGTGTTGCTCTCCAACTCTTTTTACATTTGAATGTGGCTCACAGATAAAAAAAAATAAAAGATTGGGGGCCCCTGCCCTAGATCAAGCTCCGGAAGCTAGTATATGTCTCAATAGAGCTTAATTTCATTATGAATTTTGGCAATGCCATATTCGAACTTCTGTTTGGCTTCTACTGGCCGCCTGCTTTCACCCAAAGTGGGTATAATGTTAAGATTTCCAACTATCGAAATTCTGGTAGCTGTTAGGATCTGGTTTATCAAAGCTTGGGCGGTTTTACTTGCTCTAGGGAATGGTCTGCCCATCAGAAAGGTGCACATATACACAGGAACAGGGGTCCGTAGTATTCTGCTCAATAAATCAGCAATTACAGATCATAAATGGGTTGCATAGGGTAACAGTGCTCTGACAAACACAAATATTACTCTAGCAGGGTCAGGTTATTGTACAAGTGCTTTCTCGTGACACAGGAGGACTATTTTCTCTGGGAGGCACAGAAACTCCCTTTCCAAACAGCACAACACTTCCTTGCTCTTCTGCTGCGTTTGTTTTCGATGCAAACACACATACGCCCTTCCCTGTAAGTTTCTCTTACCGACTGTGTTTCCGGGACTCCCAGGTGTAGATTAGTCCTTATTCCTCAGTGCCTGGTAGCAAATTCCCACGGTGCCCCGCGGTGGAGGGGCCGATGTTGAGGAGGTGGAGGAGGGAGGGAAGGCCGCGAACGGGAGCATTGAGCCAGTGGTGGCAGCGGCCTACCTCCCTCCCTCCTCCCCTCCTCCGGTAACCGGTGGAAGCAAGGGGAGGAGAACAGAGACACGCAAGGCCCGAACCACTGTAAGTAGGTTAATGGAACACTCCTCTCCCTGTGTTACGACACGCGAAAAGTCCAAGCAATTGACAGGACCCGGCAACAAGGCCCAACCACAGAATGAAGCAACCAATAGTAGCCGCAGGGTAATCTGAATGCAAAAAAAAAAAAACAGCGTAATCCCTTAGACTCGAACACGGCGTCGGGACAGCTTGAAATTTCAGCTATCGTTCTCGGTTACGTCGCCAGTCCCGCGCGCGCCCGCAGTCACTTCCATATACAGCCGCTACCACGCGCCCTTTGACTTCCTCGAGGCGCGCTCCCAGCAAGAGAAAAAGAGATGGCTACGTGAGGAAAGCTCGGATTGGCTGACGATAACACGGTAATATGCCTCGCCCAAAACGATTGGATGGGGTGTGTTCAGACGTCATCAGATACAAAACTGGGCGGAGCTACCTAAGAAGGAGGCTAAAGCTGCAGCTCTGCGTCCACTGACTGAGCTTGTGTTGTTGTCTTCGGTGACGACAGGAAGGGGCGGGGAAGGAACCAGTGTAAAATGTATTTGGCAGCTCTGGAGATACCATTATATCCAAGCTAGAACTCCTCTCTGTGTGAATTTAGCTAATGTTTTGGGGGCCATTCCCATCCTTCTGCCCTTGACAATAAATATTGAACTCTTAAAATATCCTACGTACGATATTATAACCTAGACAATAGATTTGCTGCATATAAAAAAGAAAAAATCACTGTGTTTCCTGTTTTGGTGGTAATTCAACAGAAAAAAGCTGTGAGTTTTAAAGTAAAGGCCAAAAAATGATAATTAAAAGTTCAAATCATTTATTAGGACATACAGATAACCGCCTGATGCCTTTCGTTCCTACTGGGGCACTTACTCTTAGGCTCCTGTAATTCAACAGGAACAAATTTACAAACCACTAAATGTGGCTTAAAGTGCACTCCAGAAAATCTGGAATTTATGGAAAAGTACATGGAATTTCCTCTATGATAGCTACTGTCTTGGTACTAGAACAAGGCCTTAAAACTATGATAAATATTGATTCCTTGGATTTTCAACTACATTGTGTTCAGTCACATTACGTAAAACCCTTGCACATTTACTAAGCTCGAGTGAAGGATTTGAAGTAAAAAAACTTTGAATATCGAAGTATTTTTTTGGGTACTTCGACCATCGAATAGGCTACTACGACCTTCGACTTCGATTCGAACGATTCGAACTAAAAATCATTGGACTATTCAACCATACGATAGTCGAAGTATTGTCGCTTTAAAAAAAGCTTTGACTACATACCTCGGCCGTTTAAACCTACCGAGGTACAATGTTAGCCTATGGGGACCTTCCCCATCACTTTTCTAAGGTTTTTTTTATCGAAGGAAAATCCTTCAAATCGTTCGATTTGAAGGATTTCATCGATTTTTCATTCGATCGTAGGATTTGCTGTAAATATTTGAATTCGATTTTCGAATTCGTAGGATTTTACTTCGAGGGTCGAATTTGAAGGTTTATTAACCCTCGATATTCAACCCTTAGTAAATGTGCCCCTTAGTGTTGCCACCCGGCCGGTATTTTACCGGCCTAGCCAGTAAAACACCTGCCAAGGCCGGGGCCAGTATTATAAATTTACCGGCAATGTAGCTGCCGGTAAATTTGTAATACCCTTAAAAAGACCCCTCGACCTGCCCCAAATCCCCTGTAAAAACGTAGCTTTTGTGACTTTGTACCCATCTTGAAATGTCAGCGCCGTGGCCATGCCCCTTTTACGTCATGTCACCGCCCCCTTTGACGTCATGTCCGCCCCTTTTTGTTCCCACTCCCACCAGGCCGGTAAAATATTTCGGAAAAGATGGCAATCCTACTTGTACTGTGACTCAAAACAAAGACTACACATACATTATACTGGTGAGAGGAATGAGGACACCTTCAGTATCCATATTACCACATGGTACATACACAATTTAGGCTTCAGCAGCACATAATAGACCCTCAATAACCACTTCTCTTATATCACCTACAAATAAAAAACCTTTGGGCTGAGTTGTGGGTAGGGTAGCCACTTGGCCAGTAAAAATGATGGTTGATCCCAATGTTATTAATAGGGAAAAAAGATAAATATATTGGAAGGCCGGTATTTTTTTTTCCAGCAAAGGTGGCAACCCTAGTTGTGGGTCAGACAGGTCAAACATGTAATGCAAGTAGGTTGAGTGCAGAGGACCTCTTGTATTTGACTATATGTATTTAGTGGTCACAGCCTCGTTGCACCCCCGCCTAATGGTTTTTAAAAATTAGTGGTGAGCACAACTTTCCTTTGTTTGTTATAGTTATACAGGAGCAGTGACCAGCTCCTTGTTGTAACCCCCACCCTCCCCAGCTATAGTCAGGCGATCCCACAGCCCACAGGCAGCCAAGTTTGGGAGTTTTACTTTGAAAGCAGCTAGTAAGTTGCAGGTAAAACTTAGTCCCTTTGTAAAATGTATAATGTAGCAATAGAATTCTTAATGAATCAGATGAAAATTGAGCGTAGGACTGGCCAGATATGGGATGACTTTGACTTAGTTGGCCAGCTTAAATATATTGCAGTATATGGACAAACAATCCGTTTTGTTTAAAGGGTAAGGCATTTTTTAGTAGCTGTATGCACAAAATGTCTCAATGTCTTAAATATATTGATAATGGGTTGAGTGCAGAGGACCTCTTGTATTTGTCTATATGTAATGCAAGTAGGATTCTGACACTATTTAAGCACCGACACGCACAGCCAGTGTTGGACTGGCCCACCGGGGATACCAGGAAAACTCCCTGTGGGCCCAGGTTTCAGTGGGCCCTCTGGCATCTAAACATTTCATGGCCATTCCCTATTTCTTTATGGGGAGAAAATGTTTAATAATGGAAGTATAGAGTAAGTTGATATAAACGACTAGGAGAATTAAGAGGTTGAGTGAGGGGAGGAAAAATAATAGTTTGGAAAGTGGGCCCAAGGTGTAAGATTTTCTGGTGGGCCCCTGGCATACCAGTCCAATACTGAGTACAGCAGAGCAATTTCATGTGGGGTGAATCCCTGTGTGATTTATTTAGTGGGAAGCAATGTTTCCACGCACCTGGCAGTGGGATGTGCCCCTGAAACGTTGCTTTCCACCAAAATAAATCATGCAGGGGTTTACCCTGCTTGAAATAGCACTTGTATGCTACACTGTCTTTAAAGGAAAATTCAACCTGTGGGGAAAAAAACCCGTACCCCCCACCCCAGGTAGACCTCCCCCCCACAGGCTAACTACCCCTAGCATCCATCTACCGGCTCCTCTGTAAGCTGACTGGGAGATCTACCTGGGGTGGGGGGTATGGGTTTTTTCCCCACAGGTTGAATTCTCCTTTAAATCCTGTCTGAAAATCTGGTTCATAAACAAGCACCGAGATTTAGCCATTGTTAGCCAGGTTAGGTGCACTGGTGAGTCTTTATAAAACAATTCAAGTAGGGTTCAGTGGCGGAACTACCTGGGGCGCAGGGGATGCAATCACACAAGGGCCCTAACCCCCTCAGTCCTGCCAGCTGTCTGCGCAAACACAAATCTGTTGCAAAAACATCTTTCAGAGGAGGTCCCAACTGAATGGCCTGCACCCAGGCCTGTGCCCTGTAGTTACATTTCTTGTAGGGATGCCACCATTTCTGGTGTTCCTATACATTAGCGTCACTAGAGGGGGGCAGGCCCTGGTGCGAGACGCGCAGTCAGTGGCGTGCGGGCTGCCAGGGGGCCCTGAGGGGGTGCGGGGCCTGCTCCCCCCGTAGTTCTGCCACTGTTCCTATTAAATAGCATTTGCATCAGGCAAAAAGCCTTTGGGGTCTTTATGTTAAGGATGGGTAGGTGGTAAACATATTTTTAAATTGGAACTTTGCATCTTCTAGTGCAGAGAATGCAAATGCACTCTCTGCACTACCAATGCTCCCACGCTTGACCCACACTGAAGCCCCAAACATGACGGGGGGAGCGGGGTTGGCGGCACGGCAGTCAGGGGCAGAAAATTAGCCCTGGTGGGAAAGTTAGCCACACACCCTTCGCAACTGCACATGGTGAATTTAGCACCTATATTTGCTTACCTCAACACATTATTATAACAGCCCATGTACAGCAAACAAAATTAAAATGTAAGTTTGTAAGTGCCCTTATACAATACATGAATACACATAGGTTTAAAAACCACTGTTTAATTGTACTGCATTGACTGACAGAAATAGGTATACTTTGTAGTACATAATGGGCACACATTTTTATCCCACTAGCACAACAATGACAAACACAGTGGTGTAACTATCATACAGAATACAAAGAACTGTGGAGGGCCTGTTGGAGAGGGGGCCTGGGGGTCACAGGTCTCCAAATGGTTGCTGCTCAGTGAGCTGCTGCCTCCTGCTCTCTACTGCAACAAAAAGTGCAAAAACATGGAGGTTTCTAAAAGTGTGGGGAGCAGTGGAAGGGGGGCAATATGTAAATAACAGTACTGGCCTGTTGGGTTTATTTAATGTTTATATGATTTTCTAGTAACCTTAAGGTATGAAGATCCAAATTACAGAAAGAGCCGTAATCTGGAAAACCCCAGGTCCCGAATATTCTGGACAAAAGACAGCGTTTAGACATTGTGAATTTATGATTTAATGATTTTCTGTGGAAAAACAAACATTTTACTAAAATTCAAAGCTTCTTTTGTGAATTGTCCACAATCTTCCTAGGCTACATTCCAAATGCTACCATAAAGCCCACTTCTCCTGCTGAGACCCAAGCAAAGCTCTTGTACAGTGTTAACTGCAGAAAATCGGCTGCAATGTTCTGCCAGAACAATATTTTTGGCCAATTTATTCCACTAAGTATCCATGTATAGACTCATTGAATAGGTGAAACATTTGTAAAAAATCAGTTTATGAAAGGTTCAAAATCTGATTACTTTAATTTATTTAATTAACCCTCGATATTCGAGTGCCGAATGTAAATCCTTCGACTTCGAATATTGAAGTCGAATGATTTACCGCACATAGTTTGATCGAACGATCGAATGAAAAATCGTTCAATCGAACGATTAAATCCTTTGAATCGTTCGATTCAAAGGATTTTAATCCATTGATCGAACGATTTTTCTTCGACCAAAAAAACGTTAGAAAGCCTATGGGGACCTTCCCCATAGGCTAACATGGCACCTCGGTAGGTTTTAGGTGGCGAAGTAGGGGGTTGAAGTTTTTTTTAAAGAGACAGTACTTCGACTATCGAATGGTCGAATATTCGAACGATTTTTAGTTCGAATCGTTCGATTCGAAGTTGTAGTCGAAGGTCGAAGTAGCCAATTCGATGGTCGAAGTAGCCAAAAAAAACATTCGAAATTCCAAGTTTTTTTTATTCTATTCCTTCACTTGAGCTAAGTAAATGGGCCCCCTAGTGTTTGCCATAAACCTAAAAATTGTGTTAATGGTGCTGTGACATTCACATATTTCATACATAGAAAAAAAAGGTTAATACAGCGTTTAACACTGTAGAATCTTAAATGGGTTATATTTATATTTTCAGGTTAAGGGAGGTTTTTTTGGTGTTAATGAGTGAATAAACATGACTGTAATTTGAATCTAATTTTTGAATGATTAACTTTGTTGCTACAACGTCTCCCTAAAATGCCTTTTTGTTTTAGCACAGCTGCTGCAGCAAGAAGCTGCCAACCTCTATTTTTCCTTCCTGTTTTTCCTCTGTGCTGCATACAGACAGCCCGGATGTGACCTTTTCCTTAGAGATAGGGCTGTACATCTGTGCAGCGTTATTTGTTATACAGCTCCCCCTGTCACCAAGCCAAGGAATGGTGCACAGCATTACAAACAGCTAGAATACTCAGAATCTCATTTTGAAAGCTAACTTTCTTTATTATTTCCAAAAGAATGTGATTATGTATATATTCAATTATACATACCATAAAACAGCAGTTGAGAAACCTAATTTTCCTCTATATGGCCACTTGTCACCCATGAGTATTAGTTACCTCCCACAAGTATCTGTGAACAAAACATTCTAGTCAAACTGAACAACCACACCAGCCAAGTCAACACCACTGTGTGCAAAACCTGTAACTCCCCTTTATTGGTAGGTAATCAAACAAATGAATTACAGATATAGGAACTATTATCTTGAATCCTTGGGACCTAGGGTTTTCTGTATGTCCAGGGGTGAAACTAGATATTACTGGGCCCACAGCAAATAATTTTTCTGGCCCCCAAAAGTTCTAGCAGTTGAGCAGTTTTATTTATATTTATTGGAATTGTATAAGAATTATGGCCTCATGGGGCCCCTATTCCTCCTGGCCCATCCTGCAGCCACAGGGTCTGCTTCCTCTGTAGTTACACCCCTATGTATGTCTTATTTCTTTTATGAGAGCACCTTTCTTTACAGCTACAAAATAATATATAGGAAATGGATTTTAACAATACATTGATTTATTTTAACAATGCAGTCTTTCAAACTGTTTAGATTTCTTCCTCGGGCAATTGTGAATAGTCAAGGAGTTGGTGCTCTCGCTACTGGCAAACTGCATTTGTTAATTTACATAAAATGCTGTCTTTTCCCTGTATGTAGGGCCCTATGTAGGGCCAATATGTACATATATACTGAGAAAGAATGTCCTAAAATGCATACTGTTTATACTGTATGGAGGTGCAGGGATATATTGGATCTAACTGTCTGACACCCAACTATTGCATGAAGACAGAATGAAGAGAAACAGATGCTGAGAGAGGAATAGTGAATATAAGCTTGATTATTTCAGAAATAATGCAGAATTTATAATTGATTGTATTTAGAAAGTTTCTCACTTCAGTATTGGGGAAGTTTATATAAAATTTTTATTTTTGCAATAGTTCCCCTTTAATCAAAATGGTAAAACAGAGCTTGCCACAATTTATCAGAGGGGATTTTTACAGATCTCTCTCTTCACAGGTATGGGATTTTAGGCTCATATTTTTTCAGATGCTGAAAATAGAGCATAAACCAAAATATGTCCAGTAAACAGATTTGTGTTCACTCGTTGATTCATAGCTTTAAATTGTCTGTTCATATCTAAAATGGTGAACACAGGGTTACTGCAGCATTAATGTACTTACCTGTGTCTGATGAAAGAAAATAAAGATGTATCAAGTTGCAGTTGCATCCATGTTCTTGCTGCAGCAGACTTTGCATTTATCTGTTTGTGGACACTGGCTGAAATTAATCAGAAAGAATAGCATTCTGAGCTCTGTTCCCATCTGTGTAAATCACACAGTGCAATGCAATATGCATGTGGAAAAAAGATCGAAGTCCAAATAACATGAAAAGTATGTTTATAATTTTTTTTAGTGCGCTCCTTTACTGTCGCCATATTGGTGTTATTTCACTCAAACAAACCTCAGAGTTAGCATTTCTCAAACCTGGCCTTGATCCTTGTTTAAAAATTTAAAATACATCTTTGTACTGATCCATCTGCTTTGCTGTAAGTTTACCTACAAAACAAGCACTGTTGGAAAAAGAGGGTCTTTTCTTTTTGGCACCTTTGTATGCTTTACGATTTTCAGTTTCACCATGTAAAATTCTTTATAAACCAGAGTAGAAGAAAAGACGAGAACGGGAGGATCAGATGTACAGAGACCGTCTTAGAATTCTTTTTATCATTGCTGTGATAATGAGTCTACTGAATTCCTTGAGCAGCAGTGGTGATAACATCTCATGCAATGACTTTGTGAATGAAATGCTGGCCAAGGGTGAAGTGATGTGTGTTCAGGTTGAGCCAGAGAACGACATTGTGGAGATCTATCTGTATCCTGGGGCTGTGGTGTTTGGACGGCCTGTGAGTTTATTATTATTATTATTATTATTCTGCCTTCATGCCACAAATTCAAACAGATTACCAGTTGGTTGCTATGAGTTCTATTTACCACACAGGTGAAATTTACATCATAGCCCACTATTGTAGTATGACATGAACTAACTGGTCACCTGCATGTTCAACACAACTGCTTCTTTCTTTCTTTTCTTATACCATATCATAAATATGAAACATAACGATCCATTATCCAAGTGGTGTGCAAGTGAGAGCGAACTAAAACCTGCTGAATTGGAGTCAATTGGTGGACTTTGAAAAAATTACGTTTTTTTTTTTTTAAAATACTTTGAATCAAAGTCGAATTCGAAGGGAAACTGTCTATTCACCCGTTTTTGTTTTTTTTTAAATAAATTTCAGTTGGTCTTTTTTTATTTGAATTTCAACGTTTTTTTTATTCAAAATTCGACCCTTGATAAATTTGCCCCTAAAAGTAATCGGTAATTTAATACTGACATTAACTATAGCTGTTCCTCTCCCGTGATTAGCGCCTTGCCCTGATGTACAGAATGCAAGTGGCCAATATAGATACGTTTGAGGAGAAGCTGCCTGCAGCAGATTGATGTGAAGGACCATATCCCAGTCTCTTACAAACGTAATGGCTTTTTTGGAAAGTAAGAAAATTTTATATGTTTTAATATGTTCCCAAATTTCATAGAGTAGCACTAAATGCATATTATGATAATGTAAAACGCACAGGTTATTTTTTAATGTTAATTGTTATCTACATATGTTTCAGTAGTAGGAGCTACAATAAAATGGTAAAAAAGATTTTTTGGCAGTTATGAGGTAGGTACAGATGGCAGGATTACTCATGCCAGCAGAATAAATTGCAATCTGTAGATTCTGGCAAATACCAAAGGGATTGCCAGGCCCGGATTTGTGGAAAGGCCACCAAGGCCCGGGCCTAGGGCGGCAGGATTTTAGGGGGGTGGCATGCTGCCCAACCACACCCATATTGGTTCAAAAACACTGGGGATGTGCTGGAGATACAATCATTTTTTAAATTTCCCACCATTGCTCCAGTCCAGATGATGAAAATTTGCACGAATAAAGGGGGGACAGGGGTGATGAACGACAGTGGGCCTAGGGGTGCCCACTATATAAATCCGGCCCTGGGGATTGCTATCAGTTGCCCTAGACAGTCATTATTATTAAGCCTGTGGGCTGCTGTTTGGGCCTCTGTGGACATGCCAGGGCCTATTTTGAATTTCAGTCCTGAGTTGCCAATAATGACAGTGTTTTATAATATACATAGTGCTGATAATATAGTCTCATTCTTAAAGGGGAAGGAAACCTAGTAGGCGCAAACCCCCCACCCCCCCTCCCGTTTGTTGCCCAGCTAATAATTTAGGGTTAATAAGCATGCTGTAAGTAAAAATAGTTAAGGGGTGGGTAAGGCCAGGTTTAGGTGGAAAGATGTTCAGTTTTTGCTAGGTTCAGTTTGAGGTAGTGTCACGTTCGGCACCCTATATCCAAAACCCAAGCTAAGCTTCCTGGTCTCGGCTCTCACTTCTGCCTTTAACCGACACCTTTCACCTCGGGAGGAGACCTCGGCTAATCGGATGCCGCCAGATCTTAACAGAGAGAGGAGCTAAGCTAACGGTCCTGGACGAGCAAAGGGGCACGATCGTCTCACCAGGATACTGGAAAGAAGAACAACACCAGGAACAGGCAGGCCGGGCCAGCACAAGCAGGTTAGAATAGTCAGAAAGGCACAGGATTAGAGAGCATAGAATAGACGGTGGACAGGCAAAGGTCAGATTGGAGAGGTCAGAATAGTCACAAACAGGCAGGATCAGGATTGGAGAGTTCAGAGTAGTCAATCAGGCAGACAAGGGTCAAAACACTGAAGATCAATAGTATTCACTAAGAATTACACCCAGGAACAAGGCTAATTGAACCTAACAAATGGCAATATTATCAATCCAGACTTCCCTTTATATACATTTGAATTTGGCGCCATTGTGAGCTGATGTCACACGTCATCACCACTGCGCCTTTAAGACACAGAAGTGTCCACAGCGCGCCTTAGGGGAAGCCAGCACTGGAGCAAAGAGACACATGCAGCGGGCGTCCCCATCGTAGGACCCCGCCGTCCACTAGACCACCATGGTAAGGTTTTCTTACAGGTAGCATCCATTGCTAGGCAGCAGTTAGGGATTTGAGTCTTCATTTTAGCTGTGAATTAAAGTTGACCTGTCATCCAGACTTAAAAAGCTATATAATAAAAGCCCTGGGCAAATTAAACATGAAACCCACATTTTTTTAAACATACCTATAACAAATGTATTAAAAATTTGAGCTGTCAATCATTTATTACCTGCCCCACCTCTACTTTCCATTCAGCACTTCCTAGATGTCACTGCACTTCTCAAGTTCCCCCTCCCCTTTTTGGTCTATCATTGTATTTCCTGTGAATGGCCATAGGTATCAGGTCACCCCTATTCTGGTACATACACAAGTATGGATGTTTCCATATGTGTTATAAATGTATTTAAAGCAGAACTCCACAAAAACATAACTTAAGCTTTTTAAAAAGTAAACATAAAACTTTGCAATATATATAATTTAAAAATATGCAGACTTTTACTGATTTATAATGGTTTCTGACAATTCCCTAAGCCTAGCCCCCTGCTCTCCTGCTGATTCCTCTGACTACTTTGCTGAGCTGGCTGACTACTCTTACTTTGTATCAACAGACATCTGTCCTTAGCCTGCAACCTCCAAACCCCACAATTCCCTGCACATGTGATTTCAATATTGAAAGGAACATCACAGTGCAATGCATTGTGGGTTATGTAGTTCCTGCATGCTGTCTGTAAACTGTGTAGAAGTTGTTACAATTTGTAACATCAGTGTTTAGTCCCTCCTTCCCTGTCAAGATTTCAAATGATGCAGAAAGAAAGAGAACTGTTAAACAGCTGGATTTCAGCATAGAAAATTGCATTTATTCATACTTTTTGAAGAAACAGGTAACTGTGATGGATATATTAGGGCTTTCTGTGTTATGTGGGCCTCTTTATCAAATTTTGGTTTGGAAGCCGGAGTTCCCCTTTTTAAATGTGAGCTGTCAATCATATATTGCCTGCCCCACCTCTACTTTCTATTCAGCACTTCCTAGATGTTGCTGCAGTCCTCAAATTCCCCCTCCCTCTATATAGTCTATAATTGTGTGTCCTGTGCCTGGAGATAGACATCAGCTTTTGGCACATACACAAGCTTTCGTCTGGTTTGATTGTGAATTCCAAGATGGAAACAAAGGAAATCTAAACAACGTACATAAGTGTAAGTGAAATTTATTTCGTACACCTTAACACAATAGAAATTATTTGGAATTATTTCTTAGGGTGACGGGTTTCCTTTAAGGAGTTGATAAATATATTTGAAGATTTTATGAGGCTTGTGAGTTTTACTCCAGTACTTGACTGGAGTATGTTGACACCATATAAAGTCAACTGGCCTAAGCTCTCGCACACAGGGTCCTCACCTCGTTGTCTCCTTAAAATATGCAGTTGTAACTGTGCATATATTCTGGTGAAATTGTTGTCCGTATATGTAAACTGTTTTGCTGTTTATTTGTATCCACTTACCTTTTACAGCAATGTGGGAGATGACAAAGCTATATAAATAATAATTACAAAAGGCCCAGGCCAGATGCACTGTATAAATTAATAGGTTACACGTACTGTATATCACTACACCTTTTCAGCTTTAATGCCAAATGCACAAAATGTCTCTCCATAGCTATAGTACAGCTGTTTACATTGTTGTATCCATCATGTTTTCTTGGCCTTCTTGTTCCTAGGGTAACAATATTCTAGTTTTTGTGTTAACTACACGATAAACTGTTTGAGTGACTGCAGAAAATGAAACAGTCACTGAAGTCTAATATTCGCACATACTGCTGCTGTTTTTCCTGTTCTAAGGAAAAGTGCGTTATCTTGTAGAAACAAAATATCCATACGAATGGAGCGATAGTATTTAAAAGCCTTTGACCTCTTCTGTGGGGAGTTGAAACCTTGAATATTATGCGTAATAACTTTTAAATTAGACATAATAACAGATCGGCATATCTCATCAAAATTTGTACACTAAAAGGAGCAAAGCTAAATTGGACACGGAAACGGATCGAATAGAAAAAACTCAGCATTAAAGCCAAGAACATAGTTAAACAAATAAGTAACCAAAACAGAAGATTCAAAACAATATGTGTGTCACACGCCACAAGTATGTGACGTCTCGTACTTTAATCCTGCAATGAGTAGGATAATAGGCGTAGCTTCGGAGCTTCTCATATTATCAAAACAATCTTACATAACACCTAATTTTCATTCGTAAATTCAAAGTATTCAAACCATTGTAAGCATTGAAGAACCTGTAAAATATGTATAAGCAATATAAACATTCTGAGTTCCTCAGTCAATTTTACCAGTGTATAGGGTCACTTTTTTCAATCACCTCCCCCAGATGATGCCGGAATAGTGGATCGCTGTTTAAGCTGTAGTTGATGCAGCAGTTCAGTTGCTTCTTCCAAATCCACAGTAGAGTATTGTTTCCCATGATGTAAAAAATGAAGGCGAAAAGGGAAGGCCCATCTGTATTTGATGTTATGGTGCTGCAGGACTGCCGTAACTGGGTTAAACGAATGCCTTTTATCAATCGTAGCTGGGGCAATATCTGCAAATAATTGTAGCGGGTGACCTTCATATTCCAAATTTGTCGATTGACGTGCTATCTGCATTATGGTTTCTTTCGTGGTATAATAGTGAAGCTTCAGAATCACATCCCTGGGGTTGCCTTCTTGAGGCGGCCATCCCAATGCTCTGTGGATTCTATCAATTCCCAGTTTAGATGGGGAAAGCGGTGGTGCCAGTATGGTAAAGAATTCAGTAATCCGTGCGCAGCATTAATTTAAATTTCTCCATTAATGCAGCATCCCTCGAGTGACGTTTAGGAGGTGGAGGTTGCAATACTGCTTGTTCACCAGGCTCATCCGGCTCAGACCAATTAACTGAGCAACTAGTTTCCTTGGCTAAATATGCATCAAGATTTTGCCGCTTGTCTTTAAGTGTGGTTTTCTGGGGAGGAGGGGCTTTCCCTATTTTCCCCATATTGTAGAGAAAGCAATTCGTAATCAAAAGTTCAAAATGATAGAAGTATTGCAGACAATTACGGTATTATTATGGCTCCGAAGACAATGCCGTATCCTTCAAAATAGGCCCATGATCATTAAGGCAAGCTAAATATCTGTGTAGCTCAGGCAAAGTGTGGCATCAGTACAACAGTGTAAATAACAGGTGTTAGCACTAGAAGTAAACAAGATGGTGCCAGGATTAAATATGGAGGGAGTGGAGTTAGAGTAGATTTATAAGTGAAGAACAGTCTCGTGACAAGCAAAGGAGAGGGTCAGCAATAGCATATAGATAACAGTCTTATATCCGTGTAGAGCACTATCTAGCGCCACAATATGTACTTGCAGTTTTATGACGAGGCAAATAAGAGAAGCTGGTGCTCCAGATCACATGGAGAATTGTAAGTGCGTAGAACAGCTTAGGCCTCCGTGACGCAGTACCCCCAAACGGAAAAGAACCACTTCTGGCAATGTATTAAGTAGGCAAGCTGCCCGTGTCAACAACCAGCTGCAGGCAGTCAGTAGAAACAGTAGCCGGTCTCACCTCTCGCGCCGCAACTCAGCAGAGAGACGGCACAATTTGGCAGCGCAGATCACCGTATGCGGGCTTCCACAGGCCCCAACAGCGACGCCAACCACAACGTCCAGATCAGAACAAAGTGGACCTCCACTCGGACCCACCGAACCACAGGCGACCTCCTGCACTGCACCGCGATGTCCACCAGCTATCCCCGACAGGCAGAAACCAGCCAAAACCCAAGGTAAGCACGGAGCTCACTCAAATGAGACCGTTGTCCTTCGCGGCTAACTCCGCCCCCCTCCTTGTTATATTTTGTTACAACAAAGTTTGCACTGGGATCTTCCATTAAGGAAATTGTGCATCTGAAACTCATGGTATATTGCTGCAGTCAGTTATAAACGCAATCAAAAGTTGGATCGGTGGCCAATAAAACTATGTTGGCCACATTTGATATAACAGGTGCAGCAAAAGTCCTGTTTGGCTCTGCATTGTAAGGCTGATACAACATTGGAACCAGAACTGATTTCAACATGACTGGCTCACATGAAAATCACTGTTGTCCATAAGGCCCTAAAGGCCTTATAAGCAGTAGAATCATTACAGAAAATAATTAGGGTACACATCAAATATGAATTTGATGCAGTTATTCTACTTTACAAAGAATATAGAAAGGGCAGCAACCATTCTCAGTCTTTGCTCTATGCTTAAAGAATTTATGTAGCCCCTGCAGTACTTTGCAGAAAGAAAGAGACAAATACTGAGAAGCAAAAAGAACTTCTGAATTCTGACAAAAAATCGGATTGGAGAATCCTATATGCATACATGCAAGAGTGCTTAGGAGACTGCTTAGAATATTTTATAATCTTTATAAATTCATTTAGCACCCAAATGTTAGGCACCCACAGTAAAATCTCTTACCTGAGACTACAGGCTGGTGCTTGTAGCCCCAAGGCTCTCTGTTCTTCTCTGCATCTTTGGCCCAGTGCACATGGACTGTAGAGTGAAAACACGTTTTTTTACTTTTAAGTTTGACTTTCCACTCTAATGCACATATGCAATCCAGAAAAAGTAAGACAGTGGCATTGGTGCTTCTACAGAAGGAAGCCCGGCCAATGCAGTTATCAGCAAACAGGAGCACTGGCCCAAAAAGTGACATCTTTCAGCAGCCATCTGTGGCATTTACCAGAATATATAGATTACCAGTGCATGCCCATTAGGCCATTGACATACTATGGGTTGTAGAAAGTGGCACTATTTATTAAAATAAAATGAATAGGCAGAATGCATTTTCTAGTTCTATTTATTGTTCTCTTTTTTTTCAGTAAAGGTATTTTTAGGGATTTTTAGGAAATGAAAATAATGTGCAGTCTCCCATTAAGCTATGTTTGTTATTGCAGGTTTCAGCTTTGTTATATGACATATTCAGTGCCATTCTATTTATACGCAGTGTTGTTTTTTTTCTAATTATAAACAAAGTTAATTAAGCTTGCTAGGTGCTGAAGGAAACAAAAGGAATTATGCATACATTGTTACACATTTTTCAGGGATGTGGATTGTTTCCACAAATACCCAGTTCATTGACTAATTTCATAATTAACATGACTTTGGGGCAAATTCACTAATCTCCGAAAATTCACCAGCCAGGGCTTTGCTCACATCGAAACACTTCGCCAGGCGTAGATTCGCCAGGACAATGCTAATTCACTAAAATCCGAAGTTGCATCCAGGGCGCCGAACACTGGCGAAGTTGCGCTAGCGTTACTGTGGCAAGCAAAGCAAAGTTGCGCTAGCGTTGGCTAATTTGCATACGGCGGGAAGTTAAAGTTGAATGGACGTACATTACACTACACAAGCCCAGGGAACCTTAATAGGATAAAATAGAGTTGTTATATTGCCCTACACATGAGTCCAGTGTATAGTTTATGTGCCATATGTTAGGAAATGTAGGGGGGAAAGCGGGTACCCCAGAAAAAATTTACAATCTTTTGCAGCCTATCACCCTGAAAAATTAAAAGTTGCCAGTGTTTTTTGGGGAAAACTATTTTTTGAGGAAGTCTTATCTACTCTATTGCCAGGGGCGATTCTTGCTATTATGACGCCTGAGGCGGCCTTCTTTCGCCGCCCCCACCCCTCCCCACGGCACTAACCTTTACAGCGCCGGAGAGGGCAGGGGCGGTCCGCGATGCATAGTGCAGAGAGCGCAATAGCGCAATAGCGCTCTCTGCACTAGAAGAGCCGAATTTCCGGTTTGAAAACCGGAAATTCGGCTCTTAGTTACCAGAAGTGGCATTTTTGCCGCCCCTGGCAACCAGGGGGGGCGCTGCCGTCTGAGGCGAGTGTCTCAACTCGCCTCATTGGTGGAGCACCCCTGTCTATTGCATTCGCCTGATCTGGTGGCGAAGGCAAGTCTGGCGCAAGAGGTTACATTCAGTAAAATCCCCATCTTAGTGTATTTGTGATATTCTAAAAATATAAACACAGATGATCATGCATTCTGGTTGGAATGTATTTATTTATCTCTGTGTATGTGCAGCATAATCTTTCTGAACTGCTGCTTGCATTCTCAGATCCAACTCATATCTTCTTGCCAGTTGATATAGCCAAGCTGAACAGTCTCTGGCAACAGATTTGACCAGAGGTGACATCATTTCTAATCTGCGTTCTTGCCGCCATGTGCAGGTTGTGAGGTTCGCAGCACAGCTGGTCCATACCATGTCCATGAAATATGAGCGATTGCAGGAAGAAAAAATTCAGTGTAAATATACTGAATCATTGAATTTGGCAAAGCAGAATGCCTTCCAATCATTCAATTACATCTTTATGTACTTATTGATGCATAACTTCCTTTCTATGATTTAGGTCTTGGTGCTACCTGTGTCTGGAGTCTTTTTAAAGAAGCTCGTACCCGTGCTCCCTGCATTGTTTACATTGATGAAATAGATGCAGTTGGTAAGAAGCGTTCCACTAATATGTCAGCATTTTCCAACACTGAATAGGAACAGACGCTTAATCAGCTGCTGGTGGAAATGGACAGTAACAGAAACACGTATCTAAGAATTGCACGTGCTGAATTGTTTAAGCTCAGTCAACCATATGTCTTTGTACTATATTTCAGGTACTTTTGTTAGAAACAAGGTTTGCTCTCAATTTTCAGCCACTCTGTTAGTAAAGACAGCCGTGAAAAGAACATTGCTTGCTAAGTGATGCCTTTTTTTACTGTTATATGTTGCTTAATTTATTATATACACAGTACCTGTTTCCAATAAGGCTCTCTTCCCCCCACACTGAGCATTCTGTAATGTCTGCACCAGATTTTGTTTGAAAACCTGGTGCTGTCTGAATTGACTGAAGAAATGTAAGCTCCAGTTTTGTTGTCATGTCAGTTGGGGATTGCAGCCTTGTGCTTGTGCCAAGTCCTTGGAGGCTGCTGACAAGAAAGGCTTTGTGCTATGCTTTTTTGCTAATGGTATCCTTTTTGAAAGACTTGATGTAATGTAATGGATTTCATCCAGGAATGAAAGTGCCCACATGAATTCTGTATCTTGGCTCCTCACTTACTGCAGTGGAAGGTGGTCATATTATTCTGTGTTTCTCACCTTTAGACCCTTCTCTCCTCATATCCTATTATTCATACAGTTAATGCTAGAGAACTCCCAAGTGTTGTTAAATACGTTTAGATATCAACCGATCTTGGGGAAGTTCTCTTCCTTGCAAGAAACTTTACCAGTCTTTAAGCACACTCTTTCCATCAATTAGACATATCTGTTTCTGCTAGCTAATTCACTGCATTGACTACCAGAGTTAAGGTGGCCATAGACGCACAGATAATATCGTACGAAACAAATTTTCGTCCGATATTTGTTGCGTGTATGGTGAAAAAAGAGCTGACCGATATCGGCAGAAGACTTGGATATCGGTCAGCTCATCGATCGGGCTGGACGGAAAATTTTGATTGGGTGCCTTTGAAGGGACCCAAACATTGCCCATTGTTAGTGCTGAATTGTCAGATACAGGTAGAATTCTATTGTTTCTTCCCGTATATCTACCTGTATATCTGACGATTCAGCTCTACACGTGTGTATTGAAACGAACAATCTTTCTTGGAAAGATCTTTTCCAAGAAAGATCGTAATTGTTACGTCTATGGCCACCTTTACAGAAGTACCTAGAGGTACTAGAGGTAGACATGCAAAAATGTGCATGTGTCTTGTGCCCCCCCACCCCACACACACTCGTGCCATAGACACAATACTCTATTGCCTACCCCTAGTTCCAGCCTTGGACTTCAATTATGATTAATATTATATACATGTTTTATTATAACGGCATGCATCCTGTAACTTTGTTTCATATAGACATGAAACTTGTAAGTGACTTCTATTATTGCTTATATATTATGGTCTCTATTAGTACTATGCACCGGTTTGCCAGCTGCACCTGCTTTAGTATATGAGGCACAAGATGCAATGCAGGGCTCACATTGTTTGTTGTGCCTTTAGATATGAGATGTGGTGTAAGATCACTTGCATGTAATTAGAGGGGCCTGCAATTACAATCAAATAGGAGCAAGTTGCACCCATATGCATGCAGGTTACTATACAATGCTGCTTTTTGGGGGCCTCCAGCTCCACTTCACTTTCTGCTATTCTAGAAAATATAAGTGCTGGAACAACGGTTTTAAGAGTTAAAAAAAAAAAAAAATCACTTATGACTGGGTTACTGGTCCTTTAGTTAGCTATACCCTCTAAAAGCCACTAGTCTATATTACTTTGCTAGCTTCTTATAAAGGTATTACAACATAGTAGGATATCTATCAAAATGGTAGGTAACACCAAAAGTGAATAGGTTATACATGCATTTAAATAATGTGTACCCACAATGGGAAACACTATATTTTAGCTTATTGTATATACAAATGTAGGGATGTGAACATTTAGACACCCTTACAGATTACATACAGGCACATCCCTAGTAATATGGACTCCTAAGTGGGTCCTTATGGGGACCCTGTGATTATGTAACCCCTGTAGTTCTCACAGTGTACACCAGATGGCACTGTGCCAGAGTATAAAGGTCTTGGGAACCATGAGATTGGCGTCCATTGATTTAGCCCAACCAAGCAGACTGGAAGGGAATGGGTGTTGTGACCCTAGGCACATTGGCCCTAGTAGAGTGATAGCATACTCATTTATAGATTACTCTAGGAGTGATAGAGAGGATATATAGTTGAGCAGTTCAAGGCTCTGACGAGGATATTAGAGGGATTAAGATCCCAGGGTATTACTGACCCAGAGTAGGGACTAAAGTGTTGAGACTAGGGATGGTAGGAATTCCTCTAGACTGCCACTCAAAGAGATCCTAAAAACTGGGCAATACCCCTCACCAGCTGCAACTATCTCTGCTGTGTATTCCCTGGCCTGCAGGGATTCAGCCTATACTGGTACTGTGAGTATATGCTACCTTTATGCTGTCTGATTGTTCTAAGCTCCATTGTGGATATTTGCTGTGTTATGTTAAATAAAGACAGTTCATTGGTTAAGCATTAAAGAAATACTAGCGCCCATCATTGGTGCTATCGCACCTGGTTACAGTTGGACTACACACTGCCTCCACCCCGCTGCGAGGGCTTACCCCTGAGAGAGAGGGCCTCATTTGTGGTAGTATTCCCACACAGAAAGTAGCTAGAACTGACTAAAGCAAAGTCAGTTTATTATAGCGCTACACACTACTTACATATCGTGAATACTAACATAGTGTATAAATAATCTACTATATTGCAGCTATGTTTCCATTTAAATTGCACAAAATTTATGGCACATATGGAGAATTAAAATATGTTGGTTTTGGCTCTAAGTACATTTGCATGGCAAATAGTAGATATATTGCATTTTATAATTACACTTAATAATTGCATGTAATACAATTGTTTTAGTACATAATTGGAGATAAAAAGGGGTCATATGTCATTCATGACTTTCTACACACCTGCAGGATGAAAATCTATTGTATAAATTAAGTCTGTATTCTGATGGGATATTTTAGGTGCTGGACATATAGAATATTTACATTTAATAAAAACACGTTTGCGTTGCTAGCACTTTCCCTTAAAACCCCTATAAGTCAAAAAAAACAAATTAGTTTTAGGGGAAAAAATGCATTGATCTCAGGAAAAAGCTTCACTCTGTCACCTTCATCCCTCTTCAGATTTAGATTAGCACATGTACAGTAGTGTAATTTCCAGATAAGCCTGCGCTAGGGACACCTGGAAGAGATAGGTATGATGCCAGTGTGGTGCTGTGCTACTTTTCCAATAAGCAAAATTACAGATATTGACTGGGAGTTCCTAACATATCCCCCGTCCCCCAGTTGATCAGGGTCTCCTTGTCCTTTGAATTTCAAGAAATGCGTCTCTAGTAAAACACTGCAAGCTACCAAACAATTTTGTTTTTGTTTGCAAATCCTTTTCACTGTCTGAGTTTAAATGCTTCAGTAAATTTGTTGCCCTTTCTCCCAAATTCCCACAGTAGTTCATCTATCATCTATGATCTTGTGTCCTTGCTTTGCTGCAAAATAATGCAGTCAGTAAGTAACATCTGGAATGTTTAGCCTTGGATTCAAGGTTGACCATTTTCACAGCAAATTGTGCGATTTTTCATATGTCCCTTTCTTACAAACTTTCTACAATCTTGATATTTTTAATGATGAAGAATAAAATGGTTACAGTTATTCAATTTCATCATTGCAACAGAGGCCTAAACTGGCAACTGGAAATTCCCTGAAGGCAGCGGGCAACCACTGAATTGAATTGTTTGTGTCTGGTTTTTAAATGCACCATTCTGTGAAATGCAAATTATTCTGGTAATATCTGAGCTGTGAAAAAAGCATGTTTAAAATGAGCAACATTATATAATTTTTAACAGAGTTGCATATATAAATAAACTCAATAAAAATGATTAATATTCAATATAATTAGAATATGCATTCTGCATATTTGCAAAATGTCTACAAGCCTTTCCGATAAACTGATAAAAGGGAACAAAAAGTAGTTCCTCCTTTTTTTAGGGAATATTTGGTGGTAGCTTAACCTTCTGCTGTATTTGCAGTTTTAGCCAGTGGCCCAGCATAGACAAGGTAAGTGCGCCCTGCTATTAAAGACAAGAAACCATCTATTTATGCAATAATGTTATAAATTATAAGGATAATCATAATAACCAAGTAAAGACATAATGCCACAGGCAAAGTGATTTTTTAGAGTGTATTTAATACACTCTAAAAAGGAATATAGTAATCATAAAGCACCAATGAAAAATATATATTTGACAGGTTATTTTTGACTTTTTGTGTTTTTTAACGTTAAGAATAACAAGAAATGCATAAGTTTATATGCTACAGAAAGTAAAAGTACAAGTATGGGACCTATTATAAAGAAGATCATTATCCAGAAAGCTCCAAATTTGATAATGCCATTTCTCCTAAAGTCCAAATTAAACAAACAATGCTTATTGTTTTTTTCATTTTACTTAATGCTAACAAAGTAAAATAAATCCATGTTGGTGGCAAAAACGTATTTTGGGTTGTTTTAATAAAAATTGCGATCTTTTTCAAACATTTGTTTTTAGGATAATCTTTCCTAATAGTTTATTTAGTATCTGTCTGCTAGGAAAAATTAAGTTGTCAATAAAGCTATATTGAGCAGGCGTAATGATGAAAGAAGCAATCAGTATTGTTTTGTCATTTCAATCCTTGGGACAATACAGAGCGGCAATTCAAATGACCAGTCGTTGCTCAAATAGAAATCTGTGTAAGGAAAAATGTTTCTGTGGTAACCTCAAGATACAAAGCTGTGGAGACGTATGGCAAAAAATATGGATGGCAAGTGCAGAATATGCTGCAAAGGACTTCTGTCTACTGTTGTGGCATACTCTATTTATTGGCAATTATGAGGGTACAGTTTTATCTTGTGTAATAAACATTTTTTTTTCCAGTGAAAGTGGCAAATTATGCAACTACAGTATTACCGATAAGAGGCAGAAAGTATTTCAGGTCTATGATGAGGTGTGAAGGTTATTTATCAAAAATCCATTTGTGTTTTTCACCAAAACTTCAAATAGTCAGGATTTATTAAAGAAGAAAAAAATGTGAAAAGTTGCCAGAAAAAACTCAGGTAAGACCTGGCCAGGTCGTTTAGAAGTCAATGGGAACGTTCTTTAAAACTTTATCTATGTGGTTGAGTTAGTGTTCAGGGAAAATGAAATGCAAAAAGTCACTAGCCTTTTATAACAGAATTCTTTTTTTTTTTTTTGCACACATTTTTTTTTCTATCTTGAATTCTGAGTTAAACATTGGAGTATAATCACTTCCAAAAACTGGGGCAAGTGTTAAACATTGATCTTTCAACCTGCTTTATATCCACTTGGTTATTTTCACTATGGTCGCAAGCTTTCTCTCAACTGATGTAGCGTGTTACACTGTTTTTTGGTACTTTATTGTGTTATTTTCACAGGATAATCCTTTTGTGGTGTGGGTTTGGTTTTTGGTCTCTCACCAACAGAGCATTTGACTCCAAGATATGTTTTCAATTTGATTTAATTTAGAACACTATTCTGTACTTTCTATTTCTTTTTTTCCCTTTTCATTGCTCCCTGTGATGGACTTTTAGTTGCTTTAATGTTTAAATGGTTTTTAATAAACTCAGAGAAAGACTCCTTATCCGGGTCCAAACCATTTTGGATAGTAGATCAAACATTTTGTATTCTGCAGGGATGGGTACTACTGACCTTGTTATAGTGCTTGCCTCCACCAATCGGGCCGAAATTCTGAATAATGTACTGGTGAGATCAGGAAGACTGGACAGACATATATTTATTGACCTTCCTACCTTATAGGTAAATTGAAAGAAATATGGCTTAATAAAAAATTAATGCTCTGGGTGAAAGAACGTGTGAAAAGGGCCTTGTCAGGAAAGAAACACAGAGTTTTCCTCAAAAATTCAAATGCCAGGAAAGCTATTAACATCTTAAAATGGTTTAAAGTACCTCTGCCATTGACTTCTACTTGAACTCGGCAGGATTTAGGTGGCAAAGTATCAAATTAGAGCTGTTTCCTGTCATGATCGGCACCCTGAATCCAGAATTAGTGCTAGGCTCCCGGCCTCGGGAGGAGCCCTCAGCTACTCAGATGCAAAAAGTTCTGGACAAGCAAAGGGGCACGTTCGTAATGCAAGTTTTAGGACGGAAGGCAACTCCAACTTCACAAGGAGTAGACAATGTAGCGTGATCAGACAGGCCGGGGTCGGTACAGTCAGCATTTAAGAATAGTCAGGCAGACAAGGGTCGGTATTGGCTTAAAATTCAAATTTACCAGTCGAAACTTACTAGATCTGACCCTAAATCATTAAGAGAAAATGGAAATTTAACTAAGGAGATGAATTAATAAATCCTGTTATACATTTTAGAACACATGCAGATTTATTATTTGTCCTTTATATTTTGCAGGAAGCCCAACTACTAGTTTCTACAGCTTACAGGCAAACAGAGAAGGTGTTGTAAGATAATAGGGACAAGCTGATTTTGGTAAATGTGTTTTGTGTCCTACTCCTTCTTGACTGTGTCTTCATGTACCTTATCTTATACTGAGGGGGGCACTATACTGACCAGCTATTTGGAAAATAATATCATGTTGTTTGGCTCTTGCTTGGAATTGAAACAGTTACTACAGTACTAAGTGAGAAGCTTAGTTCATTTGTTTTTGATAAAGCCAATGTAGCAATGTAGTTGTACATATTTTTATAACCATTTAGTCCCCTAGAGGGCACCATTCATTTGTAGACTATCATGTTTGGCTTCAGTTGATCTGAATAAAAAAAAACAGATTTGCAGAATAATTTTGCCACTGCGTTTCAAAATGGATGTATTTTATATTTTATAAAATGTTGTATATTTTACCTTAAAGGAAAGTCTAATAAACAGTTGTCTATTGAGAGTTACCATCAGCCTTGCTATCAGTGCTGTTAACTCTGCTCTGTTACAAGCCATTTTTCTGTCTCAACTTCACATAGCAGAAAAAAAATGCTGACTTCTATTTAAAAAAAAAAGATTCACATGTGCTTAACTAAGACCAAAACCTGGAAAATGTGCACAACATTAAATTACATGGCAGCGCATAATTAAAAATCGTGAACGAGCTTAGTAGGCATTGAAACTGAGCAAATACAAGGTTGCTATGGTGACACACACATGAAGCAGGAAGATATACACGACTGGCCAGCACTTGCCACGTTCTCCTCCTGTGAGCCGATCATGTGTGTTTCCATAGGACTCATGCCTCTTTAGTTCTCCTTGTTGCCATTCATCTTCACGTCCACATGGCAGCACGGCAGATCATATAGTCGGGCAGGAGGAATTTTGCACATGTGCAAAGTGTTCAGCTGCCATCTTGATTTCATCACTCTAAGAAAAATGATGGACATGATGGAGCTTGGATCACTGAGTGCACAGAGGGCAAAAAGGGAAAAATTATGAAATTATAACTTAGCTCAGGTACAGCTATGTGTATTCAATAAAATGCAGGAGACTGTAGTTACAGGCTTTCCTTGTCCTTTAAAATTCGAGTTTAGTTTTCCCACCCCATGTTGTAGAAATAGGTTGAGGTAAAACATAATTATTGGGCCCCATTTACTTGCTATTTTTGGTGTGTTACTGCATTGGTGCAAATTTGCCCAGTGTTTTTGTTACTATGTGGTTTTTGTAGTATTATGTAATGCAAAGTCCTCTAGTTTTCATTATAATATACTTACATTTATTGTCTCTCTATCCCTTCTTAGTTGACCAATGCTCTGTTAGAGAGGGAAGTTATAAACTATGATAAAATTGAGCAGCACATTGGGCCTCCTCCCTTTGGAACCAAAAAGATTATTGCTCCACAAACCTGGATTGAAGCAGAGAAATACAAACAAGATAGTGGAGAAGAAGAACCTCGTCCACTTCCAAGGGAGGAGGAAGAAGAGCCAAACCTAAATCCTGTCTGACATTTGCCATAAAAAAAGATGAACACTGTAACTCTGTGTGATGCCACTTACTGTACCAATGTGAGAGTTCTGAACACATGTAAATAAGCTCTAACTGTGACATACAGAAGCTTTTAATTTTATTCTGTACAAGAGAAATATCGAATTTGGCCGTTTTCGGTCGAACGAAAATTTTCGATCGTACAATGAAATCTTTCGAAACGAACGATTTCATCAATCGATCAAACGATTTTCCTTCGACTTCTAAAGACTTAGCCAAATGTTGGCTATGGGTTCTAGGAGGTCCCTATAGGCTAACATTGCAATTAGGCAGGTTTAAGATGGCAAAGTGTAGAAGTCGAACTTTTTTAAAGAGACAGTACTTCGATTTTCAAAGTCAAACTTTTTTACTTCGAATCAAAGTCGAATTAAGGGCTATATGATGGTCGAAGTACCCAAAAAATAGTTCGAAATTCGAAGTTTTTACCTTCGAAAATTCACTTCGACCCTTAGTAAATCTGCCCCTTAATGTTACATCAGGAGTGGAAGTGTATGCAGCTCCTGCTCATACTAATAAACAGAAATAAGATAAAATTTACTTTTTGTTCAGACATGCCACCAAACAAGTTCATTATTGCACCTCTATATGGACAATTTTTTTTGAAAATGAACAGGTTCTAAATTTAGTCCCCAGGGTATATTAAAAAGGGAGCTCCTGCTCATACTAATAAACAGAAATAAGATAAAATTAACTTTTTGTTCAGACATGCCACCAAACATCCAGCGACTGGATGTCTAACATAATAGCCAGAACACTACTTCCTGCTTTGCAGCTCTCTTGGTTTCCACTAATTGGACAAGTCAGTAACCAATAAGTGAATTGAGGGGGGCATAAATGTTGGTTTGGAATCTGACCTTCATGCTAAGGATCAATTGCAAACTCACTGAACAGTTATGTCCCATGTGCCCCCCCTTCAAGTCGCTGACTGACTCAGAGTTAGGGAGCTGAAAAGCAGGAAGTTGTGTTCTGTTAGACATGTGTTCACTCCAACCTTTATAGATTACATTTTTAGCTAACTAACTATATTAGAAACATGTTTTATTTTGCACTGCCTATTTAGCCAGTTTTCATTTTTACACTGAACTTACTACAGTGCAATGCTTGGTGCTGCTCTGGACGGTGGGACAACAGCACATGGGGCAGTTTCATGTCTTTTTCACTAAAGCTTACCTGTCACAAACAATCCTGCAAGCTGCTGTCCTGCTTGGGTAACAATTATGGTCTCAAAGTATTGCAGTCTGTCTATAAAAATCAGAGCGAGTGGTGCGAAGTGGGGAACTGCAGGCAAGGGATTTTTTTTTATAAAACAGTACAGATTTTTTAATGAATGCATATTGGAAATAAGTTTTTATAGATAACATGGAACCATTAGGGCCCTTGGCCACCAATGTATGATTGGGCTTTTAACCATTAGGCCCCTAGAGAGGTTTGGTAACTTTATTGGGGCAGATTTACTAAAGCGTGAACCGGCTAGGGATGGGTGAACTTGACCTGTTTCGTTTCGCCAAAAGTTTGCCACTGGCGAAATTACGCAGACGCCCATTAAAGTCTATGGGCGTAAAAAAAATGTTGTCGCGCTGCAATTTTTTTTGACGCGCGTCTTTTTTTTTTGTGGCACAACGCCATACAAGTCTATGCCCATCAATTCTGCGGCGAAAAAATTCGCCCATCCCCAGTGGCTAACGCTAGTGCAAATTCGCCAGCGTGACGTCATTTCGTTACTTCGCTGATTTACTAACGGGTGCTGGCGTAAATTCGCTAGCAAAGTGGACCTACTCTAGTGCAACTTCGCACCCTTATGCCAGACGAAGTTGCGCTATGGCGAAGGGACGTAACTACGCTAATTCACTAACTTGCACATTTTCCTGAACGTTACCTATTGCACCAGACTTACTTTTACTTGGCACCTAAACTATACAGTGGGCACATGTGCAGAATAGAACACCTTTATTTTATTTTTTAAAGGTTTCCCAGGCTTGTGTAGTGTAATGTAGTTGCTGCAGCATATACGTCCACTATATTTTAACTTGGCGCCGTATGCAAATTAGGCATCGCTAGCGTAACTTCGCTTTGCTTGACAAATTAACACTAGTGCAACTTCGCTACCGTTCGCCTCCCTGAGCGCAACTTCAAATTTTAGTGAATTTGCGTAACACTGGCGAAACTACGCCTGGCTAAGGTGTGTGTACGGAAGTGTGTGCTGCGTCGTCTTTCTTATGATTGGCTGCTAGGAATCCTCGTCTTTGGTTGGCTTGAATTGTACATATCACAATTTTCACAGTCAGCACCCTCACCTCCAAAGTACTTTGATGTGATGCACGTCCAACGGTTTCCAGCCTCAATCCGTTCATCAATTCAATTTGTAGTAATAGACGGCATCAGTCATTGGTTTATTATCTTAAAATGCCTTTATTGGGACATAGGCTCTGACCCCAAACACCGGCAACGTTTCAGACCTATCACGGCTTGAGAAAAGACTGTGATAGGTCTGAAACGTTGCCGGGGTGTTTGGGGTCAGAGCCTATGTCCCAATAAAGGCATTTTAAGATAATAAACCAATGACTGATGCCGTCTATTCTCTTGGAGTTATTACAAATTGTACTTGAAGACAGCTATTTTTTGTTTGGTGACAATTTTTACAAGCAATTACAAGGGACAGCCATGGGGAGTAATGTGGCTCCCACATATGCTAACCTATATATGGCAGATTTTGAAGAAAACTATGTTTATACTGACACATTATTTAAACAATATTGTTCTTTATATCATCGGTACATCGATGATATTATAATGTTTTGGGATGGGCCGGTGAGTACACTCATTGAATTTCACCATATCCTGAACTCTGTGGTACCTACCTTGAAATTCACATTATGTCATGATATGGAGAAATTGAATTTTTTGGATGTGTTGATACAAAAAAATGGTACACAGTTGGAAACGGATCTATATAAAAAAGAGACGGATAGGAACAACTTGTTATATAATACTAGTTTTCATCCACGGTCGCTATTGAAGTCTTTACCGATGACACAGTTTAAGAGGGTTAAAAGGATCGTTTCCAATGAACAACAGTGTAAAATCCGTTTAAGAGAAATGTCAGACCGCTTTTTAGAGAGGGGCTACTCTCAGTGTAAGTTATTGGAAGATTTATTAACTATAAAAGATATACCATCCGTACAGCTAAGGACTTCTAAAAAGAGAGATAATACAGAAAAAGAAAGTAGACTGGCCTTTGTAAGTCAATACTCAGTGGCAAGTGATCAAGTTAAGAATATTTTGACAAAACACTGGCAGATCCTTAAAACAGGGGTTTCACATGTCAAAGAATTTTCAACTGTTCCTTTAATGGCTTACAAACGCAATAAAAATTTAAAGGACCTTTTGGTGAGAGCAGATATAGGTCCCCAAAAAAAACTTCGACAGCAATTTTTAGGAACCCCCCAAAAGGGGACATTCCCTTGTTTATCTTGCGCACATTGTAATAATATTACTAAAGGGAATTCCTTTACACATCCCCATACGGGTAAAAATATTCCGATTAAAAAATATACCTGTGAGTCCAGATTTTAATCTACCTGATCAAGTGCCCATGTGGACTAGCGTATGTGGGTGAAACGACACAAAAGGTGAAAGAAAGGATTAAGCAACATAAATCCAACATACGTTGCAAATTATTACATTTACCAATACCCGCACATTTTTATGAAAAGAAACACACTATTTCACAACTTCGATATCAAGTTATAGACAATGTGGAGCCACTAAGACGTGGCGGTGATAGACAACAAGTTCTTAAGAAATTAGAGATGCGTTGGATTAATACACTGGGCACCTTAACACCGGGCGGTTTAAATAGAGAATATACGCCTATGTTATTTATTTAAGTAAGTGCTTGGTATTTACTTTATTTGATATGCTTGTTTTTAATATGTGTCTATGTAGAAAATGATTGTATAATAATTTTTATCCCTATTCTTATTGTGTTATAGGACAGTGAAATTTAAAGACATGGCAGCTCCTGATTCAAAGTAGTTCAGGGGTTTCAGTTCCCTGAATTCAACATTGGAGCCAGAGAGAAGTAACAAATGAGAATTTAATATTGAGACAAAGTAAAGTAAGATTTCCTGTCTTTGACACTTATGTTGCAAAGATTGTTTATAAAGGTTTTAACACATTGTATCACTTTTTTACAAGAAACATCCACTTATTTATTACCTGTTACTATATAGCACTTTTTGTGAATTCACTTTATGTGTGATAACTTATGAATATGGAAAATATAACCTGATATTGAAAGTCAATTAATATGGAAATAGTTCACTGTGTTGTATGGGTAATGTGGAGGTGGGATGTTGTGACTCCTCCTTGTGACTCCTCCCTGTGGTGGGTATTTAAGCACGTTTTAGACACTGTTAATTATGGCTTGACAAAGGGCTTGTGTAGCCTGAAACATTGCCTATTGCATTTAAGTAAAGATTTACAAATTTTCAAAAATACCGGAGTGCTGCTGCTTTATTCACTACATGGGGTCAGAGCCTATGTCCCAATAAAGGCATTTTAAGATAATAAACCAATGACTGATGCCGTCTATTACTACAAATTGAATCATACATATCCCATGATGCAGCAGGTCCCTTCTTCCTTTCTTTTCCGGCCATTTTCTCCCCATAGAGGTATGAAACAACGCCTGGCTAAGGTGCGGCGAAGCTGTCGCTGGTGCAACTTTGGATCTTAGTGAATTTGCCCCATTGTAGGGGGTCAGCTGATTTCAAATAGCAGCCATGATGCTGTACGGATTTAGCAAAGCCCACTGGATCCAAAGGCATACAGGACAGAAGTACTATTTTTTGTTATACTAGTCTATAACTAGAATTTTCTAAAAAAAAACTTTAAACACATTCCAGTGAGGGAAAAACACACATATAAATTCTGACAACTCTGCACTCGCCCTGATCGCTAGGAGCAGTAAAATAGGAAAATATACAATAAATGGCAATGTTAAAGTGATGCACAGAAAACAAGACCCACAGCCTGTAACAGCTGGTGTACATCACTTATGTACCTACCCAGGGCCGCCATCAGGGGGGGACAGGGGGGACAAGCGTACCGGGCCCGGGCATGAAGGGGGGCCCGGCAGCGCTGCATTTTTTGAAGATCCGGGCCCCCCTTACGAGCGCCCGAGCCGTACGTCTTCCCTCTGTGCTGCCGAATGCGGAAGTGCCGAAAAGCCGAAGCCGATGCGCCGAAAAGACCCGAAGTCACGAAAACAGCCGAAGCCGAAGTCCTGAAGCAGCGCAAAGACCCGAAGTCACGAAAACAGCCGAAGCCGAAGTCCTGAAGCAGTGAAAAGACCCGAAGTCACGAAAGGAGGTGAAGTTGAAGTACTGAAGCCGTGAGTTCAATTCTACTGAACACCAGTTTGTGTATTTTTTTTTTTTTAATCTCCTGGCCACCAATGTATTATTTTAATATTCTATAGGCCCCTGCAACCAATCTTTTTTTTTAAAACATGTTTTTTTGGGGCCCCAATTTTTTTTTTAACTCGTAAGGGGCCCCTGACGCCAATGTTTTTTTTTTTCAAAAATTTTTTTTTTTTTTTTTTTAATTTTTTTTGGGGCCCCAATTTGTTTTTAACTTGTAAGGGGGCCCCTGCCGCCAATGTTTTTTTTTTTTTTTTTCAAAAAAAATTTTTTTTTTTTTTTTAAATTTTTTTTTGGGGCCCCAATTTGTTTTTAACTTGTAAGGGGGCCCCTGCCGCCAATGTTTTTTTTTTTTTTTTTTCAAAAAAATTTTTTTTTTTTTTTAAAATTTTTTTTTGGGGCCCCAATTTGTTTTTAACTTATAAGGGGGCCCCTGCCGCCAATGTTTTTTTTTTTTTTTTTCAAAAAAATTTTTTTTTTTTTCAAATTTTTTTTTGGGGCCCCAATTTGTTTTTAACTTATAAGGGGGCCCCTGCCACCAATGTTTTTTTTTTTTTTTTTTTCAAAAAAATTTTTTTTTTTTTTCAAATTTTTTTTTGGGGCCCCAATTTGTTTTTAACTTATAAGGGGGCCCCTGCCACCAATGTTTGTTTATTTTTTAGTTTTTTTTACATTTTTTTTGTTGGGGCCCCAAGTTTTTTTTAACTTATAAGGGGGCCCCTGCCACCAATGTTTTTTTTTTAAAAAAAAAATTTTAATTTTTTTTTTTGGGGCCCCAAGTTTTTTATAAGGGGGCCCTGACCATCAATAGCTTTTTACAACTTGTGTGGGGGGGGTTACTTTTTTAGCGCTGATGTCTGTGTGGTCTTTTAACTGCGATGTGGAGTGGGCGGGAAATGGGGTGGAGCTTGGTCGTCAGTGTGGGCGGGGCCCAGGGGGCCCCAAAAATTTTGTTGTACGGGGCCCCGTGATTTCTAATGGCGGCCCTGTACCTACCCACGAACACTACGCATCAAAGTCTATAAACATATCCCTCATTCCTAAGCAGCGCTACTGCGTGTGAATAGTTTGGACGGAAGTGTGTGCTGCGTCGTCTTTCTTATGATTGGCTGCTAGGAATCCTCCTCTTTGGTTGGCTTGAATCGTACATATCCCATGATGCAGCGGGTCCCTTCTTCCTTTCTTTTCCGGCCATTTTCTCCCCGTAGAGGTATGATAAAGAGATCTGGAAGCCTGGCAGGTTGTATCTGGGGCCATCCTCTTATTGTTGTGTCCGTTGCACACCGGCTACTGCTTAGTTGGATCTCTGGCTCCCAGGACGTTATATTGTTGAAGTTATTTGGTTGAGAAGTGTTAGAATTCTGCACTACATGGCTCATGGCCTCCGGCCTGCTGCTGCTGCTGCTGTATATGCCAATGCGATGCGTGTGTTTTGCGTACAGGGTATTAAGGTGTCGGGACAAATAAAGTCAAGAGTTTCGCGGATTCCGCAATTATGTTCGTTATCGGCCTCGGTATTCCCGGGACAATGTCTATGTGTCAGGGATCTAGAGCCGGCCATTGGCTGTCGGACCTCTGCTAAAGGCTGTAGTTACTCTGAGGTTACTCTGACTTGTATTTAACCTCAGGTAAACCTGAGTCTATTTCCCTGTCCCCCCCGGCTGCAGGATACATAAATAATGATGCAGTTAGGAGTGTGTGACCTACATTATTATTGTGATATTCCATCTCCATACATTGATCACATAGATATTGTTTATTCCAAATTTGTAAGACTTTAATCCCAATTTATTTGACTCGTCAAAAAATGTCATTGATAATACATGTGCCCAGTGGTATTATGTTGCTGTTAAAGGGGTTGTTCACCTGATGTAGAGAGTGATATTCTGAGACAATTGGCAACTTGTTTTTATTATTGATGTTTTTTGAGTTATTTAGCTTTTTACTCAGCAGCTCTTCAATTTGCATTTTACATAATCTGGTAACTAGGGTCCAATTTACCCCAGCAACCATGCATTGATTTGAATAAGAGACTGGGATATGAATAGGAGAGTGTCTGAATAGAAGTATCAATAATAAGTAACAATACATTTGTAGCCTTACAGAGCATTTGTTTTCTAGAAGGGAGTCAGTGACGCCCATTTGAAAGCTGCAAAGAGTCGGAAGAAAAAAGCAAACTTTAAAACTATATGTATGTGTGTGTATATATATATGTGTGTGTGTGTATATATGTGTATATATATATATGTGTGTATATATATATATGTGTGTATATATATGTGTGTGTGTGTGTGTGTATATATATATATATATATATATATATATATATATATATATATATATATATATATATATATATATATATATTGAAAACCAACAGAAAAGCTCAGTATAAAATGTAGTTAAGTGACCAGTTTTGTGACAGACTGTGTCGCTGAGAAATTTCCACACTCCGGGGATCATAGATCTGGTTGCACCGTGTCCCTAGTTATATGAAATATGTTAGTGTTGGCTTATAAAGTGAAGCAGTGCTGAATTTTTTTTTGTTACCAAGCTGCTAAGACTGTAGGGTATTACATTTGAGGATGCACCGAATCCACTATTTTGGAATCGGCTGAACCCCGAATCCTTCTTAAAAGATTCGTCCGAATACCGAATCCTAATTTGCATATGCAAATTAGGGGTTGCAAAGGGAAAACATTTTTTACTTCCTTGTTTTGTGACAAAATTATGCAAACTAGTATTCTGTTCAGCCAGGCAGAAGGATTCGGCCGAATCCTGCTGAAAAAGGCCGAATCCCGAACCAAATCCTGGATTTGGTGCATCTCTAATTACGTTTTAAAGGAACAGCTTGGCATAAAAATAAAAACTGGGTAAATAGATAGTATGGGCAAAATTAAAAATGTTTCAAATATAGTTAGTTAATCAAAAAAAGGAATCTATAAAGGCTGGAGTGACTGGATGTGGAACAGAACACTACTGCCTGCTTTTTCGATCTCTAACTCTTAGTCTGCGACTTGAAGGGGGGCCACATGGGACATAACTGTTCAACGAGTTTGCAATTGATCCTCAGCATTCAGCTCAGATTCAAAAGCAACAGATAGGAACCATTTGGCCACCCCTCAAGTCACTGATTGGTTAATGCTTGGTAACCAGTCAGTGGAAACCATGAGAGCTGGAAAGCAGGAAGTAGTGTTCTGTTATGTTACACATTCAGTCACTCCAGCCTTTATAGATCACATTTTTGCCTAACTATATTGAAAACCTTTTTTTATTTTGCACGGCCTATATATTTACCCAGTTTTTACTTTTATACTGAACAATTCCTTTAAGTGGAAAGCATTTGTTCAATGCTGTTAAAGTTCTAAAGATTTCTGTGAGATCTTTCTGCAGGTTTTAACAACATCACTGTTCAATTCTTTTTAGGGATTAAACCATGGCCCCCAGCCGGAATGGCATGATCTTGAAGCCTCACTTTCATAAGGACTGGCAGAGGAGAGTCACTACCTGGTTTAACCAGCCTGCTAGAAAGATCCGCAGGTAAATACTTTTTTTTTTTTCCCCATTGGGATAACATTCTGTCTACAGTCAGATGATGACAATTTCTCCGGAATCTCTGCATCTCTGTGATGAATTGCAATTTGAACCCTTTTCCAGCTGATGACTGTAGACCTTGCAAGGGACGGACATTTATGGTACTAGACATACTCTCGATTCCATAACAACTTTGTCTCACATCTTAAGTTTCAGATTAGAAATTTATTTTGATGTTTGTTTTGATGTATTTGGTAGATCAATCATATTCCTTTCTCTTGCAGACGCAAGGCACGACAGGTCAAAGCTCGGTTGGTTGCCCCACGGCCTGTTTCAGGTCCAGTCAGACCAGTAGTCAGATGTCCTACTAACCGATACCACACCAAGGTGCGAGCAGGCAGAGGCTTCAGCCTAGAAGAGTTAAAGGTAAGTGATTCCCACCAAAAGACTGGGAAACAAGCTCTTATGTTGGGAGCAGATTCCTTTTGATATATTTTAAAAACACAAGCATAATACCAATCTGGCACTTTAGTCATGCTTGTAACTGATTTACTATTCTAGTTTTTAATTATTCTATTCAGAGTAAAACAATTTCAGTAAGTTATAGTCATGTGATGACAATTTCTCCGGAATCTCTGCATCTTTGTGATGATTCCCTTGAACCCCATATTCTGATGACTGTTCAGTTTACACTCTCAGTTTTGATCTGTAGTGCAAATAGTGAATAGTACATTACTCTTACAACTCTCACAGGCCGCTGGCATCAACAAGAAAGTTGCCCGCACTATTGGCATCGCCGTTGACCCAAGACGCCGCAACAAATCTACAGAGGGCTTGCAAACAAATGTCCAGAGGCTAAAGGAGTACCGCTCCAAACTGATAGTCTTCCCACGTAAACCTTCTGCTCCTAAGAAGGGAGACAGCACGGTAAGCAATCTGAGAGCTTCGATTTATAAGTACATGCATTTACAATAGTCTGGGTCACAGTCCCTAAGGATCTTAACATGCCACACCCTCCCTGTTTTATGTTCACTTAGTGTTATAGTTTGATGCTTCCTTTATTATAACCCAATTTTAAAGGTTATGTTGGTTTTACCACATATTTATAAAGCAACTACATATTTTGTAGCACTAAATGGGATACTGGTTTGATGATGATGATGGTTTATCTTTGTGGGAGAACATTAGTTACCCAGTAATCAGGCTCTGCAGTCAGTTGATGACACTTTCTCCGGAATCTCTGCATCTATGTGATGACTTGCAATTTGAACCCTTTTCCAGCTGATGACTGTATACTTGAGTGGATGTTAACTTGGGTCAATTATGTCATCTTATTTGTATTAACCTAACATTTTGTGTAACTTCCTGTAGGCTGAAGAGTTGAAACTGGCTACTCAGTTGAAGGGACCCATCATGCCAATCCGCAGTGTAAGTATACTCTTAATCTCAGAAAGAGGATGCTTTAATACACAAATGCTTGTCCTGTGTGATATGACTGGAACTGTTAGGCTTCTGGCTAATGTAAGCCACCACAATTTGCCTTTTTTAATATGAATGAAATTGCCTTTTTAATGTTGTGTTATATAAAATTAATGGCACAGAACATTGCAGGCAATCATTATGCAAATGTATACGCATGGCATGTCCTTGTTGCATTTTTAATTTGAAAGACAGGTGAACACTTAAACTAGAGTAGTGTTATTTTAAGGTCCAAGAACAATGACACACTAGAGAACTGTTGTGTATTTGAGTTGGCAAAACTTTTGAGACCTTTGGTGTGCTGCCTATTTTTTTTCATATGAATATTTTTTGGCCTGGCAGTTAGAAGTGGTTTTTGATTGTATCGATGGTGGCACCAAAGCATTTTTTGGCATATTTCCACTGCTTTCTTCACTGCCGTATATAATCCTTGCCACAAATTAACTAAATTGGCTGCTGTTAATTTATTTTTTTTTTTTATAAAAGCTGTCCTTGCAGCATTACTATATTCATTTTTTTGGTTGGGGTTATGTACCTATACAAAATAAGACATTGGCTGTTGGGCTCTTTATGGGGCATCTCCATTTTAGGAAGACTATTTCTATTTTAATAAAGGTGCTAAGCCAATTTTTTAAAAGCATGAGAACGAGGAGCTTTGTTTTATAAGTTCAGGACTAGCAATATTATTGCCAACCCTCTAGCTGTAGAGCTGAAGGTTGGGAGGGTAACAATATCATTATTGGTAATGGAACAAATAAAATAGTTTTCTGGCCTAGTTATATATGCAGTCTTTTGTGTAATAGTGCTTGGGAACATTTTAGTGTAAGTCTTGTACTACAGGATGAGGCAGTTAATGCTTCCCATACATGCATGCACCAGGTAACTTAGGATGTTTTTCAATGAGAGCTGCCTGGTTAAAGGTATGTGGGTCACCACAGTAGTACATGAGTCCACAAACTGCCCAACAGTCTTTATGGGCAATCCTCACTTTATTTTGACCAGGGATTTCTAGTGTTAAATAGTTCATCAGTGTATGGATCTGTAGAAAATGTCCATGGACACTTTCTATATGCAGTTGCCTCCTATTCTGCACACTTCATCTTTTCCTTGCTGTTTTTAGTTTTAACCATCTTTAACCACCTGTTCTCGAAAGTTAACATGAAAAGATCTTGCTGCAAAATTTCCTACTAGCTCAGGAAAAAGTGATCTGTAGGAACTGAATTCTCAAGTATTCACTTAGACTTAAAGGGGATCAGTCACCCAAATTTTTTTCAAAATCCTATTTTATAAAATTATATTTTCATCTGGGAACTCATAATTACAGCAGGCAGGAGCCATTTTGTGGACATTAAGTCAAGCCTTGCATCATCTCAAAATCTTGTTTGTGCACCAGAATGGGGGACATGATGTCCATCCCCATGCCCTGGCTACACCATTAAACTGAAGGGAACAGGGGGAATGTGGGGAGAGCAGTGACATTTAGGAAGTGCTGAATGGAAAGTGAAAGTAATTGCTACCTAAGGCATAGAGGAGGGACAGACAATATTTGATTGACATCTGATATCTTTAAATGGGCTTACAACAGCTATGAATGCTTTAACAATTGAAATTGGATTTCACATTTAATTTGAAAAGGACTATTACACGGATTTTTGTGTCTGGGTGACTGGTCCCCTTTAAGATGGTAGCCGGAATTAGTTGTATACAGCAAAGAGAGAGGGCTATCCGGCACTCGGAGGAATAAACAGGGCCATAATATAAGTTAAAAAAAGTCTTTATTGTGCATAGTTAAGTGTAAATGCATCTCCATAGGCCCTATGCATTTCATACCTCCAAGGTAATCATGGGCCCATGATTTATTTATTTTATATATTATTGACCCTGTCCCGTGGGCCCTTTCTCTTTGCTGTATACATTGGTTTGCTGCTCCCTGAAGCTGGGAGTCTGGGGCTGGTGCACCTGGACCACACAATCAACTTAGTGAGCAATTTACTTTCTGGTGCACCATTTGATCTGTGTCACAATCCGGAATTAGTTACCTCACAGCTTTGTTTAGAAATTTAGTTGTTGCAGATATTTGCTGTGACTGTAATTTGCATTTACCTTAAAGGAATTCAATGTAAAAATAAAAACTGGGTAAATAGGCTGTGCAATATAAAAAATGTTTCTAATATAGTTAGGCAAAAATGTAATGTATGAAGGCTGGAGTGATTTTGATGTATAACAAGTCAGTCAGAACACTACTTCCTGCTTTTCAGCTCTCTTGCGTTACACTGACTGGTTACAAGGCAGTAAATCAGAGACTTAAGGGGGGGCCACATGGGTCATATCTGTTGCTTTTGAATCTGAGCTGAATGCTGAGGATCAATTATAAACTCACTGAACAGAAATGTCCCATGTGGCCCCCCTTCAAGTCGCTGACTGACTCAGAGTTATAGAGCTGAAAAGCAGGAAGTTGGATTCTGGCTGTTTTATTAGACATCTGTTCACTCCAGTCTTTATATATTAAATTTTTGGCTAACTATATTAGAATTTTTTTTATTTTGCACAGCCTATCCATTTACACAGTTTTTATTTTCACTCTGGACTGTTCCTTTAAATGCAGTAATGGGTGTAAAATCAGTGTACATTGCTCAGTAGGCTATAAATGGTTTGATTTAGAAGGCTATATTTTCATACCTTTTCTGCCTTCCCACCTTCAGTTTTACTTCCTGGTATCTATGCCGAGGATAAGGGTTTTTTTTTCTACTTTAAAAGTCTCTGATATAGTTGTTCTTCCACTTAACAAGATGCAGTTGTACCTTTTGGCATGTGGTGGTGTTTCCTGTGCATAATTGAATATTTTGTCTACCCAGGTGTATAAGAAAGAGAAGGCCAGAGTTATCACTGAAGAGGAGAAGAACTTCAAAGCCTTTGCAAGTTTGCGTATGGCACGCGCTAATGCCCGGCTCTTTGGTATCCGTGCCAAGAAAGCCAAAGAAGCTGCAGAACAGGATGTGGATAAGAAAAAATAGTTTTTCAAGAACTGTTAATAAATTTAAAACTTGGTGTAAATATCTGCTTTTTATTTTTTAAATCCCGAGTCTACTGCTGGTGGCAGAGAAGTTGATGTGTTCTTACTCACATTTGTCCTTAATCCAATGATGATGATCATAAATTTAGACAGGGTTGTTCACCTTTAGGCCAACTTTGTTAAGCTAATTGTAAGCAATGTTTTAATTGGCCTTCGTTTTTTTTTTTTTTTCTTTAGGGGTTGTTCACCTTTGGGTTAACTTTTAGTATGCTGTAGAGTGATAATCTCCGACATTTTGCATTTGATTTTAATTTTATTTGATTTTTGAGTTATTTAACTTTTTATTCAGCAGCAGTTTGCAATTTCAGCAATCTGGTTGCTAAGGTATCAAATACCTTAGAAACCATGTATTGATTTGAATAGAAGGCTTGAATATGAATAAGCGAGGTTCTGAGTAGAAAGATAAGTAATAAGAAGTAGCGATAGCAATTGGGGGTGGCAGCACATAAAAACAAATGCTCTGTAAGGCTACAAATGTATAGTTCTTGCTATTTAATGACTGTTCTTACTATTCAGGGCCTCTCCTATTCATACTGTAGATAGGCTATGCAAAATAAAACCTGTTTCTAATATAGTTAGCCAAAAATGTAATCTATAAAGACTGGATATCTAACATAATAGCCAGAACTCTACTTCCTGCTTTTCAGCTCTCTTGGTTTCTGCTGATTGTTTACCAGGCAGTAACCAATCAATCTTGAGGGGAGGCCACATCGGTCATAATTGTTGCTTTTGAATCTTTTTTTTTTTTTTTTAAAAAAGCTTGGTTGTGTGTAATTACGCATAAAATGCATTACCACTGAAAGTAATGGAATACGCACTATGGCTATTCTCACAGGGTGCCTGCAAGCCAAAATCCAACACAGGACGCCAGTATTGCCGTTTTCAGCAGATACGCCAATACATAAAACTACCAAATCAATACTCTATGGGATCTGCACGTTTGGAACTACACTTTAAGTAAATACACAGCGTATTTTAAATACAAGAACAATAAGTGCATTTTGGGAAAAGAAACTTACGTACTGAAAAATGCATGAAAAACATTTTGACAGTTGTGTGTGTTGTTTTTTTTTTTTTTTTTTTTAAAAACGCCATGTCTGGCCTTGCCCTAAGGCTTAACTGCAAGCTCACTGAACCGTTACGTACCATGTGGCCTCACCCCCTTCACATTGCTGATTAGCTGAAAAGCAGGAAACCGAGTTCTGGCTATTATGTTACACATGCAGTCACTCCAGCCTTAATAGGTTACATTTTTGGCTCTCTAACTATTTGAATTTTTTTTTTATTTTGCACAGCCGATTTACCCAGTTTTTCTATTTTTACACTGAACTGTTCCTTTGAGAGATCTTGCACCAGAAACCACCTTTTCATGTGACCTTATTTTGATTGAAAAGGCTTGTTTGTGCATTTGGAGCACATCTTGTATAGAGATTTTTGGTGGCAGCGATGAAATAAGTAAAGTTTTAAATTAATGCATTCGACAGAGAGACAGAAAAAAAATCCAAAGATCGCTTTTCCTGATTTTTACTGCGTACATAAATGGACAATCTCACAAAACAAAAGATCATAGAGCAAGTATTTGTTTCATACTTCCCATGCTAATATGGCAGGCTCATTGTAATCAGCAAAGGTGGCATAAAATCTTTCACTACTGGATCTAGTTTTCAGCAGGCCAATAATGTGTAGTGCTAAAGCTGGCCATAAATACTCAGTTTGCTGGGCTGTTTGATTAGTTTTTGCAATACAGGTATGCTCATGAATGCTCGGGACATGGGTTTTTTTTTTCCGGACAACGGATCTTTCTGTAATTTGGGTCTTCATACCTTAAGTCTACTACCTTAAACATTAAAAAAAAACAATTGGCTGTTTTGCTTCCAATAAGGATGAGTTATATCTTAGTTTGGATCACATACAAGCTACTGTTATTACAGAGAAAAAGGAAATGATTTAAATTTTGGCTATTTGGAGTCTATGGGAGGTGGCTTTTCTGTAATTCAAAGCTTTCTGGATAACTAGTTTCCAGTTAACAGATCCCATACCTATGTACTGCTCTGGGATTGAGAATTATCAGTACTGACAGGAAATTTCTGTTCTAGAGTTGTTGCTTGTCTTCAATTCATGCTGTTGCAAACATGTATTGCCTCAAGTGACTAGAACAAGACATGTAGCCATACACATTTATCATCCATTTGTTCAGCCTGTAGGAAGCTCACTTGGGTAAGGTGCATTTATGAAACCATCCTTTTGGTGGTGCAAATATATGTAGCAGCCCCAAGTGTCTTATTCCAGCTTCTTTAGACTTTTACAGGCATATAACCAATATACAGTACTATGATTTATAATACTGCACATTGCAAGCAAAGAGAGCCTTGGAAAATTAAACAGGCCAGAAATCTTTGGACAGACAATTTTTTTTTCTAGTTTTGGTTCTGTACATTACCACAATGAATTTATATGAAACAAATTGGATGCAGTTGAACTGCAGACTTTCAGCTTTAATTCAGTGGGTTGAACAAAAAGATTGCATAAAAATGTGAGGAACTAAACATTTAAAGCAGAAATCAAACTGTGGGGATAAAAAAACTCTACCCCCACCCCAGGCTAACTACCCCCCTGGGGAGATGCCCCATACTTACCCCTCAGCGCAGATTACTCCAGCGAAGTTCCACGCGTCCATCTTCCGGCTCCTCTGTAAGCTGGCTGTAATTCCGTGCATGTGCACTTGTCGCAGACTGGCAAACTGCGCATGCGCAGAAATACCGATCTCTGTCAGCTCTTAGGCTAAGGCCACACTAGGCGATAGCGCCGCGATTTGACTCGCGGCGACTTTTCGCCGCGACTTTTAATCTGCAATCGCTGGGGAAACTTTTGCGCTGGCGTCTATGGGGAATCGCGAAAAATCGCCAGTGTAAAAACACACGCGGCGATCTTTTTTCTATTGTCGCTCGAAATCGCCTAGCGAGGCGATTTCAAGTGACAATAGAAAAAAGATCGCCGCGTGTGTTTTTACGCCGCGATTCCCCATAGACGCCAGCGCAAAAGTTTCCCCAGCGATTGCGGATTAAAAGTCGCGGCAAAAAGTCGCCGCGAGTCAAATCGCGGCGCTATCGCCTAGTGTGGCCTTAGCCTTAGTCTCTCAGTCAGGATCCAGAAGATCAAACCAAGATCAACCTCTACCAGAATGATGGCAATAAAAAGTATGGAGAAGGTGCAGAACAGCTCATGATCCAAAGCATACCACATCTCTATAAAACATGGTGGAGGCAGTGTGATGGCTTGGGCGTGCATGGCTGCCAGTGGCACTGGGACACTAGTGTTTATCCATGATGTGACACAGGACAGAAGCAGTTGAATGAATTCTGAGCTGTTCAGAGACACTGTCTGCTCAAATCCAGCTAAATGCAGTCAAACTGATTGGGAGGCGTTTCATAATGACACAAAACATACAGCCAAAGCAACCCAGGAGTTTATTAAAGCAAATTCTTGAATAGCCAAGTCAGTCATCTGATCTGAACCCAATTGAGCTGCATTTCACTTGTTGAAGACTAAACATCAGACAGAAAGGCCCACAAACAAACAGCAACTGAAAGCCACTGCAGTAAAGGCCTGGCAGAGCATTAAAAAGGAGGAAACTCAGAATCTGGTGATGTTCAAGACTTCAGGCTGTCAATGCCAGCAAAGGGTTTTCAACCAAGTATTAGAAATGAACATTTTATTTTCAGTTTTTTAATTTGTCTTCACCGAAGATGTTCGAGGCAATTTATTTAGCATTAAAGGAACAGTAACACCAATACATTAAAGTATTTTAAAGTAAAGGAAATATAATGTTTTTGTTGTATTGGTAAAGCTGGTGTATTTGCTACAGAAACACTATTGTAGTTTATATAAATAAGCTGCTGTGTAGCCATGGGGGCAGCCATTCAAGCTGGAAAAAGGAGAAAAGGCACAGGATACACAGCACATAACATATAAGCTCAGTAGTTCAATGTGATTCTTCAGGGCTTATCTGTTATCTATTGTGTATTCTTAGCCTTGAATGACTGTCCCATGGCTACACAGCAGCTTATTTATATAAACTAGAGTTTCTGAAACAAACACACCAGTTGTGCCAGTGCGTGGAACACTGCATTATATTGTATTTCTCTAAAACATATAATTGTTTTGGTGTTACTGTTCCTTTAAGGTTATTGCACCAAAAGGTACTTGGCAAAAACAGGATTGGCTGATAGCATTGTGTTTTGCCAATGGACATCCATATGGAGTAACAGTTGTGGATATTCTTTGTGAGTAGTATTCCTACAAGCAACACTGGACTATCCTGTCAGTGGAAATTCATGCTGTTTAAGTGTAATAAATACAAATGCCAAGCAGATTTTTGAAGCAATGGCCCATTTAACCTAAAATTCACTCCTAACATTTTTACAGAGTGGCCTATAGGCTGAAGTTAGCGACAGGTTTTAAAGCACAACCAGAGCAACTGCTGAATCAGATACTAACTACATACAGTGGTATTAATTGTCGCTATCATGCAAGTTTTAGGTGTGTTCCATGAAGTATTTGCATTTGCTGTACTGGAGACAATACCATGTTTTTTTCTTTGGATTCTATAACATCCCTGTTAGGGCATAAAAATGCAGGTTCCTTACAATGGGGTGGTAGATATGCTACATCTGCCCTGGGTGGCCTAGTCCTTTACTGCCACTGCTAATATATATATATATACACCAATAGTTTCCAAACCAGCACTCCCTTTAGTGAAAAAATTTAATTTTTATTGTTACATAGTATCTACTTCCGACGTTTCGTTCCCCATTGGGACCTTTTTCAAGGATGATCCTTGAAAAGGTCCCAATGAAGTAGATACTATGTAACAATAAAAAATAAATTTTTTCACTAAAGGGAGTGCTGGTTTGGAAACTAGTGGTGTATGCAAAATTACCGTGCACCCCTCTCTTTTCTATATTGCCTTGGAGTGCAGATACTCATTGGAGAATTATATATATTATATATATACAGTATATATATATATATATATATATATATATATACTGTATATACAGTATGGCTAACATATGGCACCTAAACTATACTGTGGACACGTGTAGGCCATTATAACAACTTTATGTAATTTTATTAAGGTTCCCTGGCCTTGTGTAGTGTAATGTATTTGCTGTAGCATATACGGCCATTGTACTATACCTGCACGCCGTATGCTAATTAGCCAACGCTAGCATAACTTCGAACTGCTGAGCGTAATTTCGCCAGCATTCGGTACCCTATGCGCAACTTTGGATCTTCGTGAATTAGCGTTCTCCAGATGAATCTTCGCCTGGCGAAGTGTTGTGATGTGCACGAAGCCAGCGCTGGTGAATTTTTGCCGGTTAGCGAATTTGCCCACATTTCCTGAGTTCTTTAGGACCTCCTGCTGAGTAACTGCCTCACTTCAATGTCTGTTAAGGTGGCCATACACTATTAGATCCGCTCGTTTGGCGAGGTTGCCAAACAAGCGTATCTTAACTCGATATGCCCACCAATGACTGGGCGATATCGGGTGAATCCGAACGATTGTATTACAATACTATGAATGGGCACCGATGGGTCACAGGACCGCATCAACTAGCCTGGATCATGGTAAAATCTTGACCTGTTGGCAACCTCCACACACAGGCAGATAAGCTGCCGAATCGGTCTAAAGGACTGATATTGTTGTAGTGATTACTTAAGCACTATGCTCTCTAGGCTCTCACCTAAAGCCCCATATGCTATACAGGGCCCCAGGCACAGCAGTTTAAGAAGAGGGCCATAATTAAAGGCAGGGCAAAACAGATTCCAATATTTGGACACTTACCTACTACACTGGTTTACTACTCCCCACAATCTCTATCTTCTTGTAAATGAAGATGAAATGATGAATGAGTAAATGATGGGCCACTGGCTGGGTAATACTGGTATACATTTTTACCCAAACACAAATTACAATTTCCCATCTTTCCTAACACCTCGTGCAGATTGGTAGTAGCATTGCTCCCCTTTGGTCTCTTCCAGGCCCGGACTGGCAATCTGTGGGGCTGCTGTATGGTTCCATAGAAAGCTACCATATAGTGGGCTGGTAGGAGGCTGTTTTGGGCTGTTAGGGGGCTGTATGGGCCTCTGTGTACTTGGAATAGCAGGGCCTATTTTGACTCACAGTCCAGGCCTGGTCTCTTCTACCACCTTCTCTGTAATGCTACAACCCTGCTTCCCGAGCCAACTTCAACTCCTTTTAGGGTTCTAGAGTTCTGTTTGGAAGCTTTTGTTTCATTCTTTTCTTATATGGGATTTTATACTAATCTACACATAATTATCATTCCCTTATTTCTGTACATTTGCCACTGGGGGGCAGCACTTTCCCATTGAATGTGCATGATAACACTACAAAAACTGGTTTATCCCAGCATATAAAAACCTGTGCACAACACAAAAGGACAGTGTAATGAAAGTGCACAACATTAGGGTGCTTCTAGTATAGGTAATAGTTAGTATTTTTAACCCTTTAATGCAGTAGTGCATGGCACTGTATATATAGCATTAGGACAGAGTAGGGTGTGGGCCCTGCAAATGAAAGCGTTCAAATATGTTAGGGCCTAAAAAGTAACACGTGAGCAGAGCAACTACATCTTACAATATTCCCAGAAAGCGTATGGCAGATGGAGTGTTTTTTTTTTCATTTTGCAAGGGTTTGGCCCATTTGAATTATAGCACTGAAAAAGAGAACAAGGGCCATACTTTGAAATGTGTATCACTGTTGTATGTTGGAAACAATACTTTGTTTTTACACATAAATGAATACTAGGGAATGTCAGATTTATTGTAGCAGGGCATTGATGTGCAAAGATAAATAGATGATCTATTAATTTGGTAATTAATATAGCAAATGTTTTATTTGCTTGCTTAGATTTTATTTATTTTTATTCTGTATTAATTTATTTTTTCCTTGACGAATTTTTGTTTAAGTTTGCATTTGTTGCTTTATTTTCATTGGATTAAAATGAAATGAAATGTAATACTAATTCTTTTCTTTTATTATGTAAACTGATGGGCTTTATTGTAAGTCTATATTTGGTTGATTTTGCTCTCACTGTTTAATTTTTTTTTTAAAGATTTTATTTTTTGAGTTTTCATAATAAACTCAAACAACAATACAAGTTATACACCTTAGAAAGAAAAGAGAAAGAAGAGCAAGGAAAGGAAAGAGCGAGATTCTCAAGGGCCATAGGAGGTGGGGTCAAATGAGTTGCACCTCTATATGATTAAGTATCTATACACCAACCCTATGGTAACGCTACTTAACCAGGTTGAAGATGTCACCTAAGCGTGGTCAGAAAACCCTAATTACTTTACTGTGCATGTATGCAAAAAAAACAATAGCAATACATTGGAAGTTGGACAGGGGCCCAAAGTTTTCAACCTGGGAGAACTTGATTGAAAAAGCTATCCCCTTCTGTAAATTAACATACATTAGGAGGGGCTGTCCCCAGAAATTTGAAAAAGTTTTGGCAGTATGAATGGACCCCGAAATCTCTCAAGATTCATAACAGACCGTGGGGCAATTCATGGTTATATTGAATGGTATACTGGTAATGTTGTTTTAGGGTATGCATGTAGACCCTGCAAATAATTGACACTGCAAAGTTGTTACTGTTTATGTTTATTTGATGACATTCCATAATATTTTATTCAATGTACAATGTATACTGGTCAGTGACATGATGATAATGTGTACACTTGAAACTACATATGTAAGTTTCTGTTTAGGTAAAGAATCATTAATTATGTTTTTCTAAAAATTGAGCAAGGGGCTGTCATAGATTTCCAGTAAAGTAATATTGAGTTTTTGGCATAATATAACAATTGTAAATAGCGTAATCTAGTGTATGAGCCATGTTAGAATCTTTCAGGACGCCCAAAAGGCAAATCAGGGTGGAGTGTGTATCAGGCAGGTTAAGTTCTACTGTCATGTATTGTATAACCTCTTTCCATAACCACTGCATTTCTGCGCACTCCCAGAACATGTGGAATAATGTCCCTACTGCTGTTATGCATTTTGGGCAAACATCGGATGCTGTAGGGTACAATTTAACCAGCCTGTATGGGTATAGTATACAAAAAATACAAAAATTTGACTTGTATATACCGGTCTTTTGTGGACATGGTCAATTCAGGAATTTATTTTAGAGCATCTTTCCACATATCATCCTATATTTCTGTACTGTTTCATTTTAAATACCAATAAACCTAATTGGAAAAGAAAGGATAGTTTCAGGAGGATATTCACTTTCCAGATGATGATGGTGGTTCAGCACTGACTTTATTATACCGTAACGTGAAGGAAAGTCTTCTTCCACTTGGGGGTGCCAAATGTTAGGCACCCCCAAGTGATTGCATTTACTTACCTGAAACCTCGGGCTGGTGCTCCTATCGGCAGAAAACGGCACCAGCCCAGGGTTATACCAGTGAGCACCATGGAGTGATCCATTTTTGTCTTCTTCTTTCTTCAAATTTCCTGGGGCAGATGCATGCGCAGTAGAACGCAATATCGACTTTTTAGTTAAAGTTCCGCTTTTTCGCTCTATTGCACATGCGCAGCCACGAGAAGAAAGAAGAAGCCAGAAGAGTATTGCTCCGTGGTGCTCACTGGAATAACCCCGGGCAGTTTTATGCTGATAGGAGCACCGGCCAAGGATTTCAGGTAAGTTAATACAAGCACTTGGGGGTGCCTAACATTTGGCACCCCCAAGTGGAAGATGACTTTACTTCTCCTTTAAATATTTTCAGGCAGCATACTTGCATACTGATCTTGTTTGATTAATACAGAAATGGAGGGGGGATTGCTGTTTTGAACACATTTATATTGCACTTTTTTGTGAAAATAATCTAAATTATATTATTATTATACATAATGGCAGCGTGTTTGGAGATTCCTTAAATAAGAAGGATCTAGGGTTTTTTGTAGATAACAAGTTGTCTAAATCCAGGCAGTCTCATTCTGTGGCTACTAAAGCAAATAAAGTTCTGTCTTGTATAAAAAAGGGCATTAACTCAAGGGATGAAAACATAATTATGCCTCTTTATAGGTCCCTGGTAAGGCCTCATCTGGAGTATGCAGTTCAGTTCTGGACTCCAGTCCTTAAGAGGGATATAAATGAGCTGGAGAGAGTGCAGAGACGTTCAACTAAACTGGTTAGAAGGAGACTTAAATTATGAGGGTAGACTGTCAAGGTTGGGGTTGCGAGGGGACATGATTACACTTTACAAGTACATTAGAGGACATTATAGACAAATAGCAGGGGACCTTTTTACCCATAAAGATGATCACTGTACCAGAGGCCATCCCTTCAGACTAGAGGAAAAGAACTTTAATTTGAAGCAACGTAGGGGGTTCTTCACAGTGAGGACAGTGAGGTTGTGGAATGCACTGCCGGGTGATGTTGTGATGGCTGATTCAGTTAATGCCTTTAAGAGTGTCTTGAATGATTTCTTGGACAGACATAATATCAAAGGCTATTGCGATACTAAATTCTATAGTTAGTATACATATGGGTATATATCATTTATGTGAGTGTATGGAGAGGTGTGTTTATAGATGCTGGGTCTTCATTTGGAGGGGTTGAACTTGATGAATTTTGTCTTTTTTCAACCCGATATAAATATGTAACTATAATGGTTTACATGTAAGCCACTGTTGATAAACTGTAGTCACAGGCTGGGGGGCAAATTCTGAACAACAGGGAGATTGTTCTTTTGCTCTGCCGGTGCTAGGATAAATTTGTTAGTGCTTCAATCCTCAATGAAGGGTTACCGCAATCCCATATTGATCCGTGAAATAGCAGTTAGAGGAGAGCACTCATAGAAGCAGATACTGCTAAAACATTTTAGAATTGACTACAAATCACATGGCGTGTTTTAAGAAAGGGCCATGCCCACAACATGTTGTGTGATTTGTAGTCAATAATAAAATGTTTTAGCAGTATCTGCTTCTATGAGTGCTCTCTTCTAACTGCTATTTCATGGGGGGCAACTTCCTTATTAATTATGAACTATCAAGGCATGTGTTCTGCAGCATCAGCTGTACCTCTTCATGCTCCAGTGGACTCTTGCCTAATCCTTTGATAGTTCAAGCACATTCATTTGCACAACTCAGAATATATAAAGAAGATAAAAGCACCTGAGTTCAGTAGATAGCATTAGAAGAGGCCATTTGTGCATGAAAAATGTCCCTGTTGTGAGTGTACAGATTGTTGTGTAGGATTTGTGCTGTGCAATGTTATTTTCAAAGTGACAAGAGGAGCTTTTACATTAGCACACTTCTGAGATGTCAGGTATAGGTTGTTTTGTGTAGGCCCCTGGATGAAATTCACTCACAATTCACAATGTCAGGAGGGATTAGCGATAACACGCTGACACGTGTCCTTGCAAAGAAGTAGGCCTCTGCTAGTATATTGCTAAAGGTGGCTGCATTTGTGCTTATGGGCCCATGGAGATCAGAAACCCCTACTAATTTATATTTGCATGAATCAAAATGTACAACACAAGTGAGCCCAAAACATGTACAGGTATTTAGTTTTATAAAAACCTGAATTTTATAAATTTTCTAGTTTCGAAAAAGCTGAAATGATCTCATCTTCAGCTACAAAAATAACTTGAATTTTTAAAAAATACAGCTCCCATAGACTTCTGCCGAAGCTTACCATCCTTAAATTCATGTTTATTTAAATTTGAAAAAACTCAAACTGTGTAAAAAAAAAAAATCCAAATATGTATGCATGTGAATAAATAATGTTGTAGAATAGTACTGCCTCTCAACGCTCGCCATTTGTTGAATGTAGGAAATAACATGAATCCAAAAACTGAACCTGGTGAAACAATATCTACTTTTGGGGCTCATATACATATAGCTAGTTGGGATGCCATTATAATTGTAGCATGGTGTGGGCCCAGGAGTGTAAGCTGCATGTGAATCCTGGATGTCACAAGGACATTGCTCACTGTAATTAACTTTTAATGCATTCACATAATGGCTTCTTCCTTAATGACACGAGTTAAATATTTAGCATATAAATGTAATGGCTGAAACAGGTACATATATGTACCACATATAAAATATGTGCATCCAATAGGCATATACCATGTACGGTACAATGGAATTTTAAAGACATACATGGAATGGACTTATTGATTACATACACAGGGAATAACTGGCAGAATTTTAGAAATAATTTCAGAGAAAAGTACTGTTCCCCATATGTACAGTGTCATGTTTGGTGGATTGCATTCCAGTCATGGCATAAAATTGTATTCTACTCAAAGGCAATTAAGTTTTCTTGCAAGAAAAAAAAAAAGGCTTCAAGGGAGGCAAGCTAATATCTAATGCTGGGCCTGTGCTACTATTATCTAACAATATTTGCATAACAATAAAGAATCCATGCTTGGATATTTCTGTAATGGCTAGGGTAGTGAGATATTAATGTGCATGTCTACCCTAGCACAGCAGTGTTCAAGCTATCTGTATATATTTCTGCCAGGCCAATCACTGCCAAGTGTTCAAACCAAAGGAAAGTGATGCTGGGAAGTTTGGGTTAAATGAATAATCACTGAGCTGCACATTGAGGGAGCGTTATCTCCCAGTGACTGGGTATGGATGCATCATCAGTGTCCATAAACAATTCCTTAATTGCCAGTATGTTTCTCTTGCACAATGACCCCTGACACCCCCTTCCCTCATTATCTATTGAATAGCAGCTAACAAGATGCTGATTGGTTTCTTTCCTGCACATCAGGACGCCTGGCAGAGAATGGTTAATTTGCTTTTATGAGGCTCTGCAAACAACACAGGACATTAAAAATCAATGTAATCCTCTAAGAAATTAGAAGAGATTGAATCAGACACCATATGATTCTGGGAATTGCAACACAGGTATGCTCAAAGATTTGGGGAAAAATAATCATATGAAGCTTTAATACTTTCAATAAGGACAGTTTAGGGCAAACAAAGTACACTTTGGTGCTGAACTAGCTAACCCAAGAAGTCAATATGAAATTAACAATATGATAATCTCTATTATTTCATGCTGTTGACCTGCTGTTCACTGCAAAACTATTTATGAAGATAAGCCAGGATAAGGTTCCTAGAGAAACCTGTTTTTTTACCATTAAGCATTAGGTTTTCAAAGGATTTTAAACTCATACCTGGGAATTGGAGTTCATTACTGCTAGTTCTTAAGAGTTTTTTAATGGAAAAAAAATCTCTCTGCTTTGTTCTCATTTTACTTCTATTTTTGTAATTCTCTTCCCACTCTGTACAACTCTGATGAGTATGTTAGTTCCCTTTAAATAAAGTTAATTGTAGGATTGCATTATATCAGAGAGCTCGAGTCTTACGAAGGTTCAGCAGATGCACTGAAGGGAAAAGGAACGATTTGCAGTAAAAAAAAAAAAAAAAAAAATGGAATCCCTGGAAGTGCTGTGGATCACACTGTCATCGGGGAGGTTTAAGATGCTGAGAGAAGCAGACTGGCACTGAATGAGTTATTGCATTTGAAGGCTCCCTCTTAGGGTGTGCAGAATGAATTGCAGGCTGTGCGAGATGCTCAGGATACCAAATCAGATACAAGGAAGGCTACTCTACTGAACTCAGCTCTCCGGCTGTCAGGACCACTAAGGAACTGCACAGGAGCTCCACTGGGGACACAAGGTAAGAAGAAAGGGGGCTGACAGCATGATCATCCCATTCAGTGCTTGTGATAATTATTGCAAAAAGGGAGCCTAGAGGGCAATATTCTTTTATTTTTGTTAGATCAGACTTAGAAGCCACATCAGTCTCTTGTCAGGAAATTGTTGTTGGTGCCATGCTAAATATTATGCCATATAGAGAAGTCACCACAAATCCAGTGAAAGACACTAACAGTCCTGGATGTACGTTCTCAGGAGTACAGTGTACAGGCAGCATATGAAGTGTTACAAAGTGTTGAGATTGTATAGAGAATTATAAAGAGCTCCAATTAACTACAGAGTGCAGAGACTATTTGTAAGACTACCAGGTGCTCAGATTATATGGTATCAAAGTGCCAAGATTAAAAGCAGTTGGTTCATGCTGGGGGTTTTATACAGTCTTGGAAAGTACTGGAGAAAAATGCTGCCTATAATGGTGTTTGAAAAAAATGTGAACTTTAATATAAAATTTGGGCAGGAGATGTGAAGAGTATACAGTATATTCGTTGGTATAGAATATGAAATTGATAGACTATGAATTACTGTATGTAACTGAGAGGGATTGATTTCCCATGCTCCCAATTTAAATAAAAATATTGTGTATGTTGGGGGGGTGATTGTGCACAAACTACTGTGCAGCTGATCTCAGAGGGGGGATTGAAAGTGTTGATAATAGAAGCTATTTCATAAACTTGGCTGGGGGAGTGATGTGCCAGGTTTGTGTAGACATTTTATCTGCACGCAGAGCATCAAATGAATGAACATTCTCTGGGTGGGGGTCTCCTTGTAGAATTTTATAGCATGACACAGTGGCATTTAGATAACCACACTCTACTATTCTTCTATTCACACTCACACTTAAACGCAGTTGGGAGAGGAAAAACATTTCAGATTGGTGATATGAAACATGACATGCCATTTGGCACAAGGGCACTGATACTAAAAGCTGCCATTAGAATTAGTTTTAATGGCTGAAATTTCCATTCCTGTACTGTTCACTGAATTTAGGGAACAATGTACAAAACCAGGAGCTGAGGAAAAGATCTATTGTATGTCAAGTTAGAGTGATATCACTCCCCCCTCCCTTTCCCCCCCCCCCCAGCAGCCAAACAAACCAACAATGGGAAGGTAACCAGATAACAGCTCCCTAACACAAGATAACAGCTGCCTGGTAGATCTAAGAACAACACTCAATAGTAAAAACCCATGTCCCATTGGGACACATTCAGTTACATTGAGAAGGAAAAACAGCAGCCTGCCAGAAAGCATTTCTCTCCTAAAGTGCAGGCACAATTCACATGACCAGGGGCAGCTGGGAAATTGACAAAATGTCTAGCCCCATGTCAGATTTCAAAATTGAATATAAAAAAATCTGTTTGCTCTTTTGAGAAATGGATTTCAGTGCAGAATTCTGCTGGAGTAGCGCTATTAACTGATGTGTTTTGAAAAAAAACATGTTTTTTTCCGATGACAGGATCCCTTTAAGTGCAAGGTACTGTTTCAATATTACAGAGAAAATGATAATAATTTTTTTAAATTGACTCTGACAATGGGAGACAACATTACCCTAATTCAGAGCTTTCTGGATACTGGGCTTCCAGATAAAGGATTCCTCACCTGCACATATTTCTTCATTGCTTTGGTTTGTGTACAGATCGTGTATAGTTTTTAGACAATATGGCAACACAAATATCAAAAATGTTCTGTTGATACATGTGCCACACTCATATAATGAATAGTAATTTTATGATAAATGTTAATACTAGATATTGTGTAAATGTATGCCCCTGTGTGACTGTGCTATGTTTGCCATTTATATGTTCCCCAGCAGCGTTTTGGGCTCTGGCTAAGGGCCCACACAGCATTACAGCAGGGTGCCTTCTGTTGTTCATTGTTTAATCCGTCACAATTATATCTATACCTGGCACAAAAAAGCTAAAAAATTCCAGAGGTACAGTCATCACAACAGGATGCCCCCATACACAATTCAAATTGTGTGTGCCTACTTTGGTTTTATGACAATTTCATAAATGCCTCCAGAAAGAAAAAGCTACAAGCTCCTCTTGGAAATATGTGCAAGTCCCCTAGCTGCAGACATGGCACATACAGAAATGTCTTCTTTGGTAGAAAGAGAGCCTACTCTACAACTGTACCCATAGACTGTAAGAACAGAGCACATTAAGTTTTAAAAAAATCCCTATTTGGTTATTTACAATAAAAAAATGTCCATAGTGAGGTCAAATGCAGCACCAAAGGTGACATTCCCATTATATATGTCTGTGTGAAAAATATATATCTCCAAAAACCACATCAAAATACTAAAATCCATCCCAAAGGGGCTATTCATGTATCTTTGCTTCCAAATCTACAGGCCTTTCCTTGCTGCTCCATTTTCTGATTCAGTTTTCTTCAGAATCAAAACTTCATATTTTTATTTTCATTTATCCTCTTATCAATGACCTCTGGTGCATTTTGCCACTTTCTTTGTGACGTATGTACAAATTGAACATTGACCTCATTTATCAGTATATTTCCTGCTACTTTTTACAATGACTGTTGCAATTATTCAGTACAATGCTCTAATATTCAGGGTTTGATGACCTACAGAGTTCCTTGCTATATGATTCTGCACAGAGTGGTATAGTTCCACAGTCCTTTGCTGCTTTATTTAGAGGAAATCCATATCCATAATCCGTTATTCAGTTTAATACAGGAATATGCAGCTTCAGAGAAATCTCTCACACCCACACAGGAAAATTATAGACCAGGAAGCAACCCAGAACCAATAAGTAATTACTTGCATCACACCCCAGAAATCATATTGTAATATGTGTCATATGCATTCTGGGAACTGTAGTATTCTCTATAATATAACTAACATATAACAAATCTGTTATAAAGGGTCAACAATGACTTCTTACATCCTACATTGTTCCAGCAAACCACCTTGCCCTTGTTACCCTCCTGCCTTGTAACAGCCTCTGTGCCTTGTCCCACTCCACTTCACAACTAGTTCTGCTCCCTTCCTTTCTCCCAATTCATATTATGTCTTGTTTCAGCCCCAAGCCTTGTCCCAACTCAGAGATCTTTTCACTGTACATCTTCCTTGTTCTGCTCCAACTCATGTCTTGTACTACGTGATTTCATTCCTTGTTCCACCCTACCTTCGGGGGAATGAAATAAAAACCGGTAATGGAAAAACTATTCGCAATGCGAAAAGTTATGCCTTTGCGCGAACAAATTTTGCTTTGTGCGAATTTAATATAGCTTTTGCGAGCCCGGAAACTGTTTAGCGACCACTTCCAACAGTGAAAGACCGTTTGCGAATTTTATAGTTTGCACCAATGCGCAGTCAATGTAATAAAACTTCTTACTGAAAAAGTCGTTATGTTTGCTCCAAAAGATTATGACACCTTCAAGCACTTCTTATGAGTGCGCAATTAAAATTCGCAATGCAATAACAGTTTAAGGAACAATATTACATTGCGAGATGTGGATTTTTAGTCTTATTGGTGCGAATTGTTTTGCTCTTTGCTTCTTTTATTACATTCCCCTGCTTATGCCTTATTCCAGCCTTTACGCTGTTTTTCATCCCACATCCTGCCTTGTTCAGCTCATTTCCACTTACCTCTACATCATGCCTTTCTTATCAAAGCTTGTAGCGTTTTTTATTATATTTGTCATTTATATGTATAAGCTCCATATACAGTAAGTTCCATCTTATAGATATAAATAGAAAATACACTGTAGTAATGCATTAAATGCACTACATGCATCTCAAAGTTATTAGAAGGACCAACATCTAAAGAAGGACAGGCAAAGGGCCCTGTATACAGTAGGCCTGAAACATTGCCAATTTTTCATAATCAAATAAAACATCCTTCAACTGTATGAGTAGTGCCATTGGTGTTTTTGTTTTGTTAAGATATTGTTTTTGGCCCTTGGCAGTTTTGGGCCGTACATCTAGTGGCACATGACACCAACAGGTAGAAGCACTCCACTCTGGGACTTACTTTTTTTTCACATGGCTTGAAAAAATAGACTCTTTAAATAGATACATTAAAGGAGAACCATACCTAAAGAAAACTTAACCAACAGCTTATTTATATAGCAATCAGTATCAGTATATCACATTATCTCATTAGATTGGCACTCGTTGCCTAAGGGGCGAGTTAAACGATAAAGGAACAAGATACTGTACAAGGGGAACGTGACAGAAGAGGCACGTGCCTAGTGACCCCACCACCACCATTGTCTCTAGATATGTGCCTCTTCTGTCTGCTCCTGTATATAACTATATACGAATATGTGTGCGTGTCCTTGTTTTGGATATGAGCAGAGTGCCCTTTATACAAGCCAGGGGGATGGACTTTGGTACTAAACAGGCAGTGTTTTAATATGGGATTTTACAATATGCACATCATATTAGAAAACAATATTCTTAATGAAAAGGTTTTATGTACAAGAAACTAGGTGGATTTGTGGTTTTAGCTTCTCTTTAAGTCTGATCATCGTTATTGAAAAGCTCACATATAAATGAATTCATTTAAACTTATAGTCTCACATACAAGACTAATACATCACTTGCTTGGTCATAGTAACATCATTCTTAGGTTAGGGAATTACAAGCTGTCCTTTGCTTTGTTATCATTATTTCAGTTTTAGGTACTTTTGTTTCTGTAGTCACCTCTATGAGAATAATCTTGGTTTAAATGTTTCCCCAGAGATGCCAGTGGTCAGGCTCCCTCCAATGGAAATAAATGGCTCTCCATTTCATTTTTTTCCATTACATTTTGTACCAGTTCTGTTTTATTGTCTCTGGTAGAGTACTGGGAACATAATCCGACACTCTGCATTTGTTACTTTCTCGAACACTGTACACACCGCATATCTGATATCATTATGTTCTGTAGCACCAGAGATAATGGATGCTTATCTGTCTATGTGTGACATTCAGTAACACATGAAATGTTATGCAGTGCATTGCTTGAACTTTGCAAAATCATAGCATCAGTTATCAGCGCACAAATAACAAATAAATAAAAAAAAAATAACACAAATAAATCCCCCATTGTATATTGTCAAAAACGGGGTGATGCCATGATTTAGATTCTTTGATTTATGGCACTGAATAGTCAGCTTATTGAATGACATCAAGCCACATTTCCTTTTAAAATGTAAAAAACTAGACATATTCTGAAAAAGTGATTCATCCAGATAAACAGTTATATACAGTATATCTAGCACTGATGCAAATAAAAGACTACAGATCAATATGTAAGATGCAAATCTCTATTTGAATCTAGGAATACAATGAATGTGGTGAAAAACCGGCTGTTTTATTTTTGCACAGTAACTTTCTGTCATATTTCATGGTCACAGTGACTGTGTGGGCGCATTCAGGGTCCATTGCATGCGTAAATAGCTTATCCACGTTCAAAAGTGATTCAGATCCTTGTGATGCAAGTGATATTGACTGTTCCATTTTACCTAACATACTCATACTCTTCTTTATACTGTGCCACTTAAGGTGGCAAAAAGATTGGTTCATTTGTTGAGGGAGTGTGCTAAATAGACTCATCCGATAATTTGGCCATATACCGAGACCTATGCAGTTTTTGGGGTCTGGCTACGTCAGCGCCCCCTGCAAACCTGTTTAAAGGGGTGATTCACCTTTCAGATAACTTTCACATGATGTTGAGAGTGATATTCTGAAACAATTTTGCAATTGGTTTTCATTTTTTATTATTTAAAGGTTTTAGTTATTTGGTTTTTCAATTTGCATTTTAATCTGGTAGCTAGGGACCTCATTACCCTAGCAACCATGCACTGATTTTAATAAGAGACTGTAATATGCATTGGAGAGGCCTGGATTGAAAGATGAGTAATAGAAGTAGTAATCACAATTAGGGGCAGATTTATCAAGGGTCATATTTCCAAGTACAAAAAACTTCGAAATTCGACCACCGAATAGAAAAACTTTGAATATCAAATTTGAAGTGTTTTCACCAAATTTGGCAATCCTACGATCGAATAAAAATCGTTTGATCGAATGATTGAGTCGTTTGAGTCGAACGATTTTAGAGTACAATTGAAGGATTTTTATTCGATGTGTAAAGACTTAGAAAAAGTTTGTAGAAGGTCCCCATAGGCTAACATAGCAATTCGGCAGGTTTTATTTGGCGAAGTATTGAAGTCAAAGTTTTTTTAAAGAGACAGATTATTGAATGGTCGAATATTCGAACGATTTTTACTTCGAATCGAAGTCTAAGTAAATTTGAAGTCGTAGTATCCTATTCGATGGCCGAAGTATCCAAAAAATTACTTCGAAATTCGAACTTTTTGTACTTCGAAAATTCACTCAAACTTAATAAATCTGCCCCATAATATGTAGCCTTACATAGCATTTGCTTTTTAGAAGGGGTCAGTGACCCCCATTTGAAAGCTGCAAAGAGTCAGAAGAAAAAGGCAAATAACTATGAAACTATAAAAAAAAAAAACTTTGAAAAGTTGCTTAGAATTGGCCATTCTATAACATAGTAAAAGTTACCTTAAAGCTGAACCACCCATTTAATAGAGATCTTACCAAGTCCCATACAAATTGCAGTCTGACCAGCTTTGATTTGGTCTCATACACAGGCCAAAAAGCTAAAAAAAGCACTCTAAAGTGGTTGAGTCTCCGGGGCAATGCAGGCTATGGAGTACTACCTATAGAGTACCATAGGGTCCATTGCTATGCTCCTTTCCTCCATTGCTATGCCCCTTTCCTATAAAGGACAGATGGGGCAGATTTATCAAGGGTCGAATTTCGAGGGTTAAAAAACCATCGAATTTGACCCTCAAAGTAAAATCCTTCGAATTAGAATTCTAAGGATTTTAGCGCAAAAGCTTTGATCGAACGATCTAACGTTTTTAAGCGATCGATCGAAGGATTTTTATTCTATCAAAAAAAGCTTAGAAAAGTGCTGGGGAAGGTCCCCATAGGCTAACATTGAACTTCGGTAGGTTTAATGTGGCAAGTATGAAGTCAAAGTTTTTTTCAAAGAGACAGTACTATTATCGAATAGTCTAATAGTCGAACAATTTTTACTTTGAATCGTTTGAATCATTCGATTTGATTGAATTTGACCAATTCGATGGTCGAAGTACCCAAAAAATTACTTCGAAGTACCCAAAAAAAAAATTTTTATTCGAATTATTCACTCAAGCTTAGTAAATCTGCCCCTTTAAATGTGTGTTACAGTTTGGAAAGCATTTAAGCATTAGACTTTTGTAGCTCAATTGATATTAGACATTTAGTGGTTTGCTTGTATTGCTTTGGCGAGAGCTCTTTTCTTTTCTACCCTCTGAATTAGAAAAGGTTCTTCTCATACAGTATTGTAGTAAATGAAGCCTTTCAAATAAAGGTTAATTAATCCTGAACTGCATTGTGTACAGATATAATAATATGCTGAATTCTTTTTTTTGCTATCCTAGGGAACATCAAGTAGAAGTTACTATCTTATTATTTCAGAGAAATAGCTAATGAAGAATTGTTTGAAATTCTGGCAATGACATTGCTGTGTTTTTAACCTTTCTGTGTATTGGGTTTAAATATAATAGAAATAAGAAATTTGTGCCATATAAAAAATATTGCCACTATTTGTATACTGAGTACTGAGAATAAAACAAGATTACAAAACATAATAAATGTTCAGGCAAATATTTTAAAAATGGGATTACCATCTCACCCTGACAGTTTGTTAGCATGACTTTATACAGGGCTGATAGTATCAAACATAACTGAACTGCATTTTTGTAAGTAAAATGCTGAGATTTCACCATGAGATTTGCTAAAGATTTTTATACATCTTCAAATAAAAATGTGTTTTCTAAACTAAGGTGCTGTTTGTACATAAATAGACAACTGACGAAAAGATTGTGTACAATGAGTAATACAGTCTCTAATTGAATTAGAAACATGTTGTGCCATCTTTCTATAATGAGTTCACATTTACTTTTTTGTACTGACTTGAGAGACATAGGGGCAAATTCACTAGTGCGAAGCGCCTAACGCTAGCGCAAATTCGCCAGCGTGACGTCATTTTGTTACTTCGCCGATTTACTAACGGGTGCTGGCGTAAATTCGCTAGCGAAGTGGACCTACTCTAGCGCTATTTCACACCCTTACGCCAGGTGAAGTTGCTCTATGGCAAAGGGACGTAACAATGATAATTTACTAACTTGCGCATTTTACTGAACGTTACCTCTTGCCTTCACCACCTCAGACCAGGCAAAGTGCAATAGAGTAGATAAGGATTGCTTCAAAAAAAGTTGAAATTTTTTCTAAGTCCCAAAAATGCTGGCGTCTTTTCCTTTTTTAAGGGTGATAGGCTGAAAAAGATCATAATTTTTTTTGGGGGTACCCTTCCCCCCCTACATTTCCTAACATATGGAACCTTAACTATACAGTGGGCACATGTATAGGGCAATATAACAACTCTATTTTATCTTATGAAGCTTTCCCTGGCTTGTGTAGTGTAATGTATTTGTTGCTACATATACGTCCATTGTACTTTAACTTGGCGCCGTATGCAAATTAGGCATCGCTAGCATAACTTTGCTTTCCTTGACGAATTAATGCTAGCGCAACTTCGCTACCGTTCATCTCCCTGAGCGCAACTTTAGAGAATTAGCGGTGCCCTGGTGAAACTTCGCCTGGCGAAGTGTGACGAAGCCTGCGCTAGTGCAACTCCGCTGGTTAGTGAATTTGCCCCATAGATAGCAGTGGATCGGTGTTTACTGATGACAGAAACCTATATAGAATAATTGAATCCATCCAGAATGTGACAACCTTTGAGGGGGATCTCTACAGACTGAACAGTAACTGAAAGGCACTGTTGATAATTATAAGGTTGTGCACTTGGAATGACAACTATGCTGGCTACTTATAACCTTAAAGGGGACGCGTCACCCAGAGTGATAATTACAAATCCTTTTCTATCATGTTAGTCAAGCACAATAATTACGTACACTATATAAATCTTTTTTCTCCATCTTAGAATTCATAATCATAGTAAGTAGGCAGGTACAATTTTGTATACTATCTCATTAAGGCAAGCTTTGCATCACCATCCTACAATCTTGTTTTACACAACAGGGTATGGGACCTGATACGCATGCACTGGCTACACAATTAGACAGTGAGGAGGGAGGGGGAATAGTGATGTGTGGGCTGGCCTGATACCCACGGGACCTGCTGGTTTACCTACGGGTCGGTTGGGTTCGGGCCAACCTTGCACCCCTATTTGCGGGTGGCGGGCAAGTCCGAGTCGAGCTCTTCTTCATGATGTCCCTGCCTGCCACCTTGCACTGCTGGTTTCCGACTTCCGGCTTCCGGTTTTATAGCTGCGCACCTGCTCGCCCCGCCCCACCCCTTCTACGACGTCATCGCCGGGGTGGGTCGGCGCAGGTCTATAAAAGGAACCAGGAAGTCGGATGCTTGCAGGCGCGGGTGGGTTTCACTAAGGGGGAATGTGTGGTATACAGTTACATCTAGGATGTGCAGAACTAAAAGTAATTTCCTGTCCTGCCTGTGTGCATAAGGAATCGGAGGAGGGGCAGGCAATATATGACTGAGATATTTAAATAGGTTTAAAACAGGTATGGATATTTTAATAATAAAAGAATTTGGGTTTCATAATTAGTTTGGAAAGGACTTTTATTATACCACATTTTGGGGCAAATTCATCAAGGGTTGAATTTCGAGGGGTTAAATCCCTCGACTGGGGAATAGAATCGAATAGGCAATTATGCGCTGGCGAATAGTCGAATTGGTGAATATTCGCCAGGTGAATAGGCACTCGATCGAATATTTGCTCAAAGGATTTTCATTAGATCGAATGCCTTTTTATTCGATCAAAAACTTGGAAAACAAGCCTATGGGACCTTCCCATAGGCTTTTAAAGCAATTCGGTAGGTTTTAGGGGGCGAAGTAGGCAGTCGAAGTATTCTAAAAAAGAGACAGTACTTCGACTATCGAATGGGCGAATAGTCGCAGCGTTTTTGCGCTCGATCCAGTACTTCGACTATCGAATGGCGAATAGTCGCAGCGGTTTTGCGCTTGATCTATTCAAATCATTCTACTCAGGCGAATTTACGCCAATTCGATAGTCGAGGAGCACAAAAAAATTACTCGAAATTCGAAGTTTTTTTACTTCGAATCCTTCACTCGAAGTTAGTGAATCGGCCCCTTAATATCTGGGTGACAAGTCCCTTTAACAGGCAAATCCTTTTTGGAGGACCCAGGGGTACTTGTGCATAATAAACTTAGCCAATTAGCTTCAGAAAGGGAAAGCAAGGTTCTGAGATATATTAAAACTGGGTATAGAATCACAGAATACAAATAATCAGAAACAACAACTTTTTGAAGTCGTTAGATATTTGATACTTCTCAAGTTTGTAATATCGTTCTCATAACTGAAAACAAACAAAAAATCTCATTTGCTAATGACTTTCTTTCGTGCAATCGCAGGGACAGTGGTAACATCATTACAGATCAAATCTATTTTCAGTAGCAAACACTTTTGCTTTCTGGGTTTGTTTTACAAAATGCATAATTAGTATTGTATGAGTGTTTGGCTTTGCCCTTTAACTATCCTCATCTGCTACTTTATATATTTCTCAAGATACATCTGTACATCTAATGCCTACATGGTTTGGTTACTGTGAAATACCTGCTAGAAACAAGTGCTCCTGGAACAGGGAACCAATGGAAATGGAGCGTAAGGAGCGTGAAGGTGTTTGAATAAGATACACCGTTTTAAAAAAAAATAAATTATCTAATTAAGACATGTATCTTGTGTTTAATGCTTTCAGAATAAGTCACTTAGGGAGGCTTGATATGGTTCTTATGGGATATGGTGAACAGAATTAACTACCTTCAGTTATTTGTTTTCCCAAAAGCTCCCCTGTAAATCTTGACTTCGATGACTACTTTTCTCTAATAGAAATGCTGCTAACAAATATCATTGGAGGTTTTCTCTGTATTGTAGTGTGGTTATTGGGGAATGAACCTTGTATTCTAAATAATTTTTTTCTTTTTAATCATTCACAGGTCCATCACGTGGTTAGTCCAATTCGTATCTCCCTGGAAGAATGTAATGCCTGCTTTATGCCTCTTGGATTCAATATAAGAAAATATCAACACAGTGCATCTTGGTTTCCTTCTGCCCATCACAGAAAGAATCTCCAAATTGTCCTTATACGTACGCTGATGTACAAGGGAATTTCCTAATCTTGCAGGAGCATTTTCTGATGTCTTCTTTAGACTGCAAACACAGAGTGATTTACTGTTTTGGTCTTCTTTAGATTAATCTAATATCTTTGAATCTTCAGGCTGACAACAAGAGGGACAATGGAGGATGTCATATTCTTATGAAGACAAAGAATCCCATTTACCTCCTATTGTGCACTGAGGTGATGCTCACGTTCTACCTGATTTTGAAAATCGCATCACTCCTGTAACTTATTGTTAGATGGAATCAATTTCCTTCTAAACAATCCTTGGCTGATGCACTATAGTTATTCCATTTGGTGAATCTCACTAGGTTAGAAAATTTGGACTTGACAAGATGATGATGAATGAGAACTCAGACTTGGCATCACCTTCCTCACTTGGGGTTGTCACAGCCACATGTGTGTCCAAAGTTGAGCTTCGTGTATACTGCAAGAACCTGCTGGATAGGGACACACTCAATAAATCTGACCCATGTGTGGTACTTCTAATGCAGTCCCAGGGTCAGTGGATGGAGGTAAGTCAAAGGCATATATGCTGTTGATCTAGCTGATGAATTTGGAAAAGATTGTTCAAATTTAACAATTTAATTATACTGCTTATTATAAAACATACTGACCATCCCTTTACTAGTGTCACACGTTTTTATCCTAAGATTGAAGCAGAGGTCTGACCTAAGTCAGTACTTGATAATTAAAAAAAACAGAGAAAAAGGAAAAGTACCCCGCTAACAATCTTACTTGGCAGTTACTTATATGAATTGTTTCAATACCTGTTAATTTAAAGACTTAATATATTCCAGTGCAAACCCTCTGATTGTTGTTAGACCAATCACATGAATTGTTAAATACTAAAGTGCAGTGCTACAAATTAATTATATAGTTAATAAGAATTAGACGATTGAAATTAATTGTAGATAAAGTAAAGTAAATTAAAATTTAAAAGTTTTTATAAGAACCAATAGATAAATCTGCCCACAATAAAATCGATTATAAATTGTGGTAATATTATTTGATGAGTGATTGTAGTATCTACGTCCAGATTGGACAATAATTAATTAATAAAGTGCTTTTCAGTGCTAAATCAATAATTCATTATAACTCAGGTAATTGATTATAAATTAATTAGAGTAACCGCATTAACTAGGATAAATATTAAAAAACAATACTCAGGTTCATAAAATGAAATAGGAAAACGGAAAAGGAGATAGGTGGAGTTGTCCCAAATCTACTACATAAATTGATTTTAATCCCTGGGACACCACAAATGCAATGAAGGCAGAGCAACTGGGACTGTGGCCTCGATAGTTAATCTAAGCCCTAAACTGTCAAGAGCTATAATGACCTAAAAAAACACAAATCCACAGCCTCCTGTAAGTTAAGTATTTAGAGAAAAGAGAAGAAGTGAACCGAGTGCTTGATTAAACCTCCACCACTCCTTCAATTCCCATTTAACCTGAATGTTTAAAAAAAAGTTTTATAAAAGCTCATGCACACATATATTGGGGCCAGTGCACATAACTAATTTTGGCAGTGCTGGTCCAAGTAGCAACAATGCCCAAAGCCAACCCATTCCCCTGATCTGAACCCTGGTACCTATAATACCCCCTGGCTTGTAAACCCACTTGACCCTGTCCCCTTATGTCACCCCCTTGATTTCCTCTACTTGCTTGCTCATCACCCTTTCTGCTCCTTCAGCCGGCTGCCGAGAAGAGCCTAAATCAATCAAGGGATAGGCAGGCAGAAGAGGTTACAGTAAAAAAAAAGAAGGAGATTTTGAAAGGTTTTGTTTTTTTTTCTTCTGACCTTGGTGGATAAGAAATGTCGGTGATGTACCCTTATTAATACTCTGCCTTTCAATAAAAATGTTTGAAAATCAGCAGGGAGATACTTTATGTATAAAAAATGCTAAACATTCAAAACATAAAATGTAAATACTACCTAATATATTTCTAACAACATATAAGTGCAATTACATAATGCAGTTCAACAAAACACAGTTAGATGTGGATAAAAGCGTAAATAAATACTTGCAAAAAACTGCTGAAAACACGATAATCCCTCTTCTTTAACAGAATACGTTTATCTCAGCATGAGTGTAATAAAGTAGTAATATTAATGGTAACATTATCATTATAAATCATATTATTATAATTATAGGGGGATTATGTATAGTTATTGTTTTGTTACTTAAATAATAATCTGTTTCTAGTTAAGACAGAGGGGTTGATTTGCAGTATTATACAAATATATTTATTTTGTATTCATTCATTACTACCATGATCCTTTTTAACCTCTTTATGTTGAATAGTATTATTTTACCTCCCAAATGATTGGGATGCATTGTTGCACTGGGGATGTTTCTATGTTCCAACATGTATATCGCTACTAGTACTAGGGTTGCCACCTTTTCTGGAAAATAATATTATATTAATATTATTATTATAAAAATTACATTTGACTTAATATTATTCAGTAAAGAATTTGGTTTGGTTTTAGGAAGGGATGCTAATGATAGGTCATGTCTTAACAATGTTGCCTTTGATAATTAAACCTCTATACTTGTTTTAGCACTATATGTGCCTGCCAAACTGTGTCAGACAGGATTTATAACTTGCTCTCTTTTTTATTTACATGTTTTCAATTTGTACTAACCCAGGGTACAAGTTAATAAAATCTGAATTTATCTCACTATTTTTAGAAAGCCATTCCAACCAAATCCGCACAGAATTTCCCCCCTATTTATCATTAAATTTTCCAGAAAATTTAGGGGGCGATTCACAAAGGGTCAAATATCGAGGGTTAATTAACCCTCGATATTCGACTGGGAATTAAAATCCTTCAACTTCGAATATCGAAGTCGAAGGATTTTAGCGCAAATAGTGCGATCAAACGATTATTCCTTTGATCGAACGATAAAATCTTTCGAATCGAACGATTCAAAGGATTTTAATCCAACGATCGAAGGAATATCCTTCGATCAAAAAAAGTTAGCCAAGCCTATGGGGACCTTCCCCATAGGCTAACATTGAGTGCGGTAGCTTTTAGATGGCGAACTAGGGGGTCGAAGTTTTTTCTTAAAGAGACAGTACGTCGACTATCGAATGGTCGAATGGTCTAATGGTCAAACGATTTTTAGTTTGAATAGTTCGATTCAAAGTCGTAGTCGAAGGTCATAGTAGCCCATTCGATGGTCGAAGTAGCCCAAAAAACACTTCGAAATTCGACGTTTTTTTACTTCGTATACTTCACTCGAAGTTAGTGTTGGAAAAATCTCGAAAACATCGTAAAAAAAATCTAAATACACTACTTTTTCAGATTTGACCGGCACGGTGACATCTACAGGCCATTTGTATAAACACCACATATTCCCCCTATAGTAGGAAAGCATTCGGACAACTATAATAAACAACAACAATTAAACAGTATGCATTTTAAAACAATATTATGCATTATTCGCATCACATAGTCCTTGGTCAATGCAGATAGTTTTCTCATTCTCTCAGTACGCCTTATAGGTTCACTTTCTTCAGGCCTATTACAGTTGACATCAGGAGTAGGAAAATGTCCTTCATCAAATGGAGCTTCTCCAAAGTCATATCTAACAGGAGCAAGACGACTTGCATTCCATATATGTCCATCAGACAGTTCATATGTGTATGGTCCTCGCTGGCGTCTCACTTCAAGTGGTGTGGTAAACTTAGATTGTCCTTGTTTCAGTATTCCAGGTTTCTTAATTCTGACTAAAGATCCAGGCTGAAAGTGTACTTCTCTGGCACCACGTTTTCTGTCAGTATAAGGCTTGCATTTGGCTTGTTGATGTCTGCAACATGTAACTTAGTGCACCTCTGTCTGCCATGTAATAATTCAGCTAGAGATGATTGGGTTGTTGCATGGCATGTTGCTCTGTAGTTATTTAGGAACTCTGTTGTAAATACTTTCCAAGATTTCCCAGTAAGATTTGCTGTCTGTAGTGCTTCTTTCAGACTTCTGTTGAATTGCTAGATTTCTCCATTTGCTTGTGGGTAATACACTGAAGATTTCCTATGCACAATATTCCTCTCTCTCAGAAAGGATTCAAACTCATATGAGACAAACTGTGGTCCGTTGTCTGATATTAACTCCTTTGGATTACCTTCTCTGTTGAAGACTGTAGACAGAAATGTTAGGGCACACACAGGCAGAGAAGGGCACATACAGGCAGAGTGGGCACACTGGCAGAGCGGGGCACACACAGGCAGAGCGGGGCACACACAGGCAGAGCAGGGCACACACAGGCAGAACGGAGCACACACAGGCAGAGCGGGGCACACATAGTCAGAGTAAGGTACACACAGGCAAAGTATGGCACACACAGGCCAACAAGGGCATACACAGGCAAAGAAGGGCACACAGGCAGAGAAGGGCACACACAGTCAGAGTATATCACACACAGACAGAGTATGGCACACACAGGCAAAGCAGGGCACACACAGGGAGCATAGGGAAGGCAAAACAGAGCAGGAGACAGGGAAACCCATAAGGACCACTCTAAGATGTACTACATACAGTGACAAAGTGCTGGTGCCCCATTAGCGTTTTGTATAGTGTGAACAGGTGAACAATGTGGGCAGTTTCAGACTGGGTCTCACGTGTGAACAGTACAGGGTTTTAGGATGTGAACAATAGAGGTGTCACAAGTGTGAACAATGCAGGGGGATCACAGGTGTGAACAATACAGGGGATTAGTCTGAATTTGAGGTTTAAACAATGCAGGGGCCAGTTAATCTCTGTAGTGATACCATTTAAATCTTACACATGGTAAGCAAACACAGCAGGTACCGTAGGTGGGGGCCACACAAGAGGGGGGGTCGATTGGCACATGAGGCCCGCGGGCCGCCAGTTGGACAGCCCTGATATAAAGCATCAAAAATGACCAATAGTATACCTAGATGTCATTTGCTACTCCCCCAGTAGCATAACGTGCTGTGACGACTTGTGTACGTACAGCAAAGTATGTAAAGGAAGCTGCATGTATGCATACTGAAGAGTCCCAGAATGCAGGGGTGGATTTATACTAAGGCTACCCTAGGCTGTAGCCTAGGGACCCAGTGTGATCAGGGGCCCATCTAGTTTTTTCCAGTTAATATTTTCTATTTTCTTTTAACATTTATTTTTATTTTTGATGCTGGGTCAAGTCGGTCTTACCTGCTGGGAGAAGGCAGGCAAGGATGCCGAACCCGACCCGGCATAGAGAGCTTGGGTACAAATGTGTCTGAATCTGCATGCATCCAGACCCAACAGTAGCCTAAAAGGGGGCCTGTGTGGATGTAGCCTATGGGCCCTACATGTCATTAATCTACCACTACCAGGATGCATCCATTGGCTAGCCTGACAAAATCTGATTAAGAAAATAGGAAAGAGAAAACAAACAGTGCTTTTAATAGCAATTACATGAGTATAATGAACAATTGGAGAGGCTTCATATGGGGTTTTTGCATTACTCTTGATCAACTAGCAGTAAGGCAGGTTAAAATAGAGTTAAAAGGTTAAACTTGATGCAATATAAACACATAGAAGCCCATTTATCAACATTCTCATTTTAGTGGTTGAAACCATGCCTAAACTCACTTTCTCTAAAACCAGGATTGTCTTGAAATGTATTAAAAGAACAGTTATAAAAAGGGCTTAACAATTAAAAAAATATATAAATGGGATGCTATTGAAGCATAAACTCAAACGTCTAACATTCGATCGAATAGAAACGACTTGAAAATCTAAATCGGATCAAATCGAATTTGAATCGAGTTTCCTCTGAAATATAATCTTGAATGTCAGGAAGGAAAATAACATCTTCAAATGGTTCAACGGACCTCGGCCATTGACTTCTACATGAACTCGGCAGGCTTTAGGGGGCAAAGCATTGAATTAGAGCTGTTTCCAGGGTCGAGATGTGATAAATCTCACATTTGAATTCAAATTAAAGTTGGTGGTTTTAAGTTCAAAATTGTTAGTTTTGGCCCCCCAAAAAATTAGAACATTCGAATTCGAAATTTACCATTTGAACCTTAGTAAATCTGCCCAAAAGTCCAAATTGAATAAAAATGGTCCAATAAGATCAACTCTGCTTCCGTTGACTTATATAGCACCTCAACAACTTTTACCTGGCAAATTTTTGTATTAAAGGTTTTCGTGGGTTATAAAATTTAGTCTCAAATGTTTTGAGATTTTAAGAAGTATAGAAAAAATATGAATTATTTGAGATTCATGGAAAAAATAGAAATTCGTCAGTAAATACACCTCATAGAGGCCCATTTATCAACATTCCTATTGTAGTAGTTTTAGAAACCAAGAATGCCATGAGATTTTGTAAAAGATCAGAATTTACATTAAAAAGCGCAAAAGAGAAAAAACCCCACTGAACAATATGTTAAATAAGTACAAAAAAACCTCTAAAAATTGAGTTCTTCAGACACTTACTGATGAAAAAAATCACAAAATCTATTAAAGTCTGAATGGCTAAAAAAAGGTCCAATAGGATTAGTGCCGCTCCCATTGACTTCTATAGGACTTAAACTGCTTCTGCTTAGCAAATTTTTGTATTAGAGTTTTTTTGTCTTTTTTAAACTTAATAAATCTTGAATTTTAGAGAAAATAAAAACAAAAAATTAATTTTTAGAGAAAAAATTGGATTGGTGACAAAAATAGAAATTTGAAATTAGTAAATAGGGCCATTGATGTATTGTATAACTAACTGAATGTAAAGCTCATCCATAGAGATGTAACCACATATATTATATATAACTCATATACATCTAAATCTTCATTAAAACCATGAGGGCTAAAGTGTTACAATTATTGGAAAAAATTTACTATTATACTATACAAATATCAACATTATACTAGACCTAATATTATATCATTAGTATATCAAACTCGGGGAGGCCCATTTATCAAAGGTCAAATTTTAGTGGTTTTAGAGGTTTTTGAAACAACAATAAAATTCTAGTTCTCTAATATCATGAATGCCATGGAAATGATTAAAAAATCTGATTCTAAAATGTCTAAATGACTAAATGTTGTACGATGTAAAAACTACAGAAACCTCAAAAACCTCTAAAAATTTTAGCTTTTCCGACAAAAAAATCATAAAACCTCTAAAAGTCACAATGGATTAAAGAGGGTCCAATAGGATCAGCGGAACTCCCATTAAATCCTAGAGATTTTTTTGTATTAGAGTTTTTTATGGTTTGTAAACTATATAAATCTAAAATTTTTAGAATTCGAAAGAAATACAGAAAAAACACAAATTTTTAGAGACTGGTGGAAAAAAAAAGAAACTCGAATGTTAGTAAATAGACCCCTTAGCTTAATAAAATAAAGGATTTTTAACTCTAACATTAAATACATAGCTACTTGTAGATGAGGGAGCCCTCCAAATAATAATTAATTATACCAGTATAGCATAGATATATGTGAGACACTTATAAGATCCTAGCCATATGCAGTATACAATGATGTAACAGCAAAACATGTTTTGCAGAAGTTTTCGACATATACAACATAAAACCAATAATGGCACAGGAAGAGAGAAAGTTCTTAGCTAACAGAGATAATATGATAAGGCTTTTAAAGGTATTTATGCCACAAGTAAGGCTTTAAGAAAGACATTCATTTTTTTCAATGGTGATGATCCACTAACGAAAAAACACGGGCTTTTCTGGCAACATCACAATTTTATTTTAAGTGTTTGATAATATATTTGATATATGAATCTCATATGCACTAAGGATCATGCATTAAGGTATACGTATATTGGTTAATGTTTGACCCACATTAAGGAGGTTATTTATTAAAGTCTGATTTTTTCTGGTCTGAGTTTAAACACCAAAAACAAAAAAAACTTGGGTTTATACAATAATAGGAAGAATTTGTGGTTCTTGGGCATCAGATCTGAAAATATTGTACGACTTGGATTTTTTTCACCAAATTATCAGGTTTTCTTCAGTAAAGTAAGTTACTGATAAATGCGGTAAAAACATGGTCATATTGGATGGTGTTTTTTTTTGTTCTTCAGTTTCAGCTAGGATTCAATAAATAAGTTGGAAAATTTCTGAATTCTTTCAACCCAAAGACCAGTTTTTACATGGATAGTAAGCAATAATGGCACAGGAAGAGAGAAAGTTCTTAGCAAACAGCGATAATGTGATAAGTCTTTTAAAGGCATTTATGCCACAAGTAAGACATTCATTTTTTTTCAATGGTGATGATCCACCAACAGTAATGTAAGGATGTAAAAATAGTTTTTAGTTTTTCTGAAAAAAACACTATTTCTACTATTCCAGAAATAAAAGCTCATGTCGTGAATATAGGTGCATCATTATTGTTCTAGAAATAGTAAGAAATGTTGCCCTATCCCCTCTGTTGCCAAGCATATACTACATCTCAGTTTTTACCATTCCATAGTTACTCTTTTGGATATAATAAAAAGCTAGATAGAGTCTTATGAACCAAACTATCCCTATAAGAACTGAAACTACCATATTGTTAAAGTAAGGATTTTCCTTGCTGATTGAACTACTCCATTGTTCCAGGTACCAATTGCACAGAAGGTGCACTGGGACCACTTTAAGGTGCCACTGATGCTAAGTATGAAGATATTGAGATGAAATAATAATAATAATAATCCCAGATAATATTCTTAGACTAGTCCTTAATTGACTTGCTCTGATGCTGCAACTATTTACTGTAGTACCTAGTATTTTTTAGATGCAGTGCAGTTAGTCTCAGTGTTCCCTAAATGATGATGCCTTAATGCCAAAACATAGTATAATGGAGAGCTGGAGCTGAAAGGAGATACATAGCTTTTCTCAACTGATTTGAGTTCACAAAGCATGCACACAGTTAAATCATTATTATTTTACAACTTGTATTACACAGAAAGCTGAGTAATGCCTGTATGTTGGACTCTTGAGATGAAAACTCACAACTGGCCTAACAGCCATAGCCGAGCTAAATCATACTCAGCTTTATCAGATTCCCTTAGTCACACAATTTCTCAAATACGGAGCCGTTTCCATTTCATATCTCTGTATCTTCACCATTGTTGCGGTTACTGTCTAGTTGAGAGCTAGAGTTACTGGGTGGTTACTGGATGGTGCAATATTCTATCATTTAAAATTGTATTCTTGAACCAATAAATGTATTTTTTTAGTTGGAATATTGGTTTGTAGGCAGCCATCTCATGTCATTGGTCCTGATTCTGAACTTTCAGAAAGAGCCAGCATTTCACAATGGAAACACTTTCAGATAAGATATTGTTTTTCCTACTCAATGTTACTGGAGAAGTCATGGTGGGACTTGGGTGTTTTACTATTAAGTGCTATTCTTATATCTACCACTGGATAGAGAGACAGATGAGGACATTTTTAGCAATGCAGCTGCAGGAATGTTGTTCATTTTAAAACTAGCTAATAACTTAGCTAATAAATAAATTAGCTAATAAAATACATGCAACATTAATTCAAAAGAAACATATTTTACAATGCAAATAAATAATATTAATTTAACCAAATCCAAATTAACCAAATTCAAACTTAACATTTTCCAAAGAGACATATATTGATTTGATTTTGCCACATCCCCCGCATAATGAATTTTTTTTCTCTCATTATGACATTCATCACCTGGTCCCCCTCCCCCAGTGTTAATGTTCTATTAATAGGCTGGAAGGAGGGGTGTGATATCACTCCAACTTGCAGTGCAGCAGCAAAGAGTGACTGAAGTTTATCAGAGCACAAGTCACATGACTGAGGGCACCTAGGAAACTATGAACATGTCTAGACTACTGTCAAATTTCAAATTAAATATTGAAAAATCTGTTTACTCTTTTGAAAAATGGATTTCAATGCAGGTTTCTGTTGAAAGAGCACTATTAACTAATGCATTTTGTAAAAAAGAAAACATGTTATCTTTTTTTTTGCATTCAAATGCCTTTTGTGTGTCACAATCATCTCTACCAGCAACGTTATAATCCTCTGCTAAACCATTTCACTGTTTCACAGGTGGACAGGTCAGAGATAATAAAGAGCAACCTGAACCCTGTATTCTCTAAGGTCTTCACAGTGGATTATTACTTTGAAGAAATGCAGAAACTACGATTTGAGGTGTATGACAATCATGGTCACTGCAGCATTGGAGCAAGAGATGATGACTTCCTAGGGGGAGTTGAAATTACATTGGGACAGGTATGAATCTGTAAGGCCTAATGGATATAAACTACAGAGTATTCCAAGTTATCTTGAATGTTTCTATTTTTTTTAATTCAGTAAATGCTTATACAATGCAGCATTACTGGACTAAGATTATAGTGAACAGACTGAAGAGGGCACAGTTTTTCAAGTTTTAATACACAAAGTATATTCCTATTCCAAACTACTGTATCTTATAACAATGTTTCAGCCCCTTCAGCCTTTCATCAGGTTAATTTTTAAGGGTATAAAGTGCCAATATAAATACCTCCAGTTCCTCTTGCATGACACCTTTAACATGACCAGCAGTCAATCTTGCATGCCTTCTTGAATGCAATTTAGCTGTATCAGTTTTACATTCCTGTAATGAGTGCATAATAATCTTAAATAGATACTTACACAGAGATGCAATATAACAGTTTCTATGGTATGAATACCATTAGCTCAGTAGTGGTTCTCTATTATTTGTGTTCCCCACTGGAATGCTTAACTAATTAATAGTCTATCCACAAATGCTAAATAGTTTGATAACTCTTGAAATACTCACTGGTGGGTAGTTAGGAGGATTCTATACAGACGCAATTAAACTGTCAAGTGTTCTTCACTTTAGTGCCCCTGCCAATTTCAGCCAGGTTGTTAATATTGTGACAGGTCACTTCACATGCTTCTGTTGTTGTCTAAGTGCCTTTACTTTTCCTCTTAGATTGTTGCACAAAAGAAGATTACCAAAGAGTTGTTTTTGAAATATGGAAAGTATGCAGGAAAATCAACTATAACGGTGAGCATCTTACAGGTCATGTTTTCTGGTTAACTGAATTGCCTGACAAATAACCTATACTGGTGTGGGTCAGCCAAAAACATATAAAATATGGGGAAAAACGGTTATCTCTTATTGTTTGTAATTCAATTTCGATCACTCAGATATCAGATGTTCAGGCCTGTTTGGTGGCACCATACAGGGGCCAAAAAGCTGCTGACTTGGTGTGGAAGTCCACAGCCTTTATCAGCCTTTGCATGGCCACCTTAATGGATTAAAAATAAATGATTGCCCAGAAAAAGATAGAAAGTACATGTAGGTTTAAGGTAGCCATTGATATGAAAATAAAAAACAGTTATGCATGAAGTTCTGATACTAACTTAAAGCTTCCCACAGGTGATGTCTGAAGAGATCTCAGGAAACAATGGATATGTGGAGCTCTCATTCTGTGCAAAGAAACTGGATGACAAGGTGATGCAGTACATGCAGAATAGATACTTACCAGAAAGCTATGTAAGGGGAAGAAGCAGACCAATTCACACAGGCTTAAGCTTTCATCTTGTTTATTGCAGACATTGTGGCACAAGCTTTCGGGGACAAACCCCTTCCTCAGGTGCAAATGAGGAAAGGGTTTGTCCCCGAAAGCTTGTGCCACAATGTCTGCAATAAACAAGATGAAGGCTGAAGCCCGTGTGAACTGTGTGCTTCTTTCCCTTACATAGCTTGGATACTATTGGGCTTGGAGGCAGTCTGGGAATTGAATGCACCCTACATGCAAGTAAGTGGTGTGCAGCAGTGAATTTTAATTTCTTGCTGGACTTACCAGAAAGCACCAGAAACAAGATAACTCAAAATAATTCTTCAAAAACTGCTCCCGAACTAATATCTAGCAAAGGTTTTTTTGAGAATTCTGTTGTGAATGCCTTCTCCTTTCATTACCAAGACTGCCCACCACTAGTAACACATTATGCAGACACTCAGTACACTCCACTATTGAACTGATACCATCTGCATATTTTTGCATTATATAAAATAATTCATGATAATGATTTTGAACCTTAATTTGCAATTTCTAAATCATTTCATTTTTTTTCTCTTTAAAAGGATCTTTTTAGCAAATCAGATCCATTCCTGGAAATCTATAGGATTAATGATGATCAAAGTGAGCAGCTTGTGTACAGGACAGAGGTGAGTACCAACAATATTCCTTATATGAAGATCCCTATCTCAATGAATAAGTTAAGAAAAATAATCTTAGATTTTATAACAGAATTTTGGTTTGAAAACCTATACATTCCAATATATGTGGGCTGACATAAGAGGGGCAGGGAACATGAAGTTTATGTCTTGTTACTGGGATAGTTTTAAAGAAAATGGAAATGTGTGTAATACATAGTGATACATATAATAATATGTGATCATTATGAGAGTAAAAAGGAAGTAGGGAAAATATTGTACATCCAGGACAGCTTTGCATATGCTATTCAAATTGCTTTCTTTTTCACAGGTCATTAAAAACAATTTGAACCCTGTGTGGGAGTCATTTAAGGTGTCGCTAAATTCTCTTTGCTGCTGTGAAGAAAAGAGGAAGCTCAAGGTGAGAAATGCTTATCTCTGGGCAACTGTAAATTCTCCCTGTAGCCCTGATTATTATTACCTCTATTCCATTTCAATGGTTATTTGTAACTTGTGTTGATGTAGGGTCGGTAGTTGAGTTAGCCATGCAGGTTTGTAATTCTGCTGGAGCATGTGTAACGTATTGTATCCCAAAACCCAGAACAAACCCCAAGGTCCCAGTCTCGGCTCACGCTTCTGCATATAGCTGCTGCATTTAGCTTTGGGAGGAGCACTCAGATTTTAAAGGTCTTAACCAGGGAGAACGTTGTGGGCAGGGGAGGGAACCGTAACGTATACAGGAGAAATGGGGAACAGAGAGTGAAGTCATAGAACAGACTGTGACAGTACTAACCAGACAGTGCAGTACAGAATCAGAAGCCAGGAGAGTAGCCAGGATAAACAGGCAAGAACAGTACCAATCAAACAGTGAGGTACAGAATCAGGAACCATAAGCGTAGTCAGGATAAACAGGTCGGGGTCAAAACCAATCAGTAACATGGTACAAAGTCAGGATCCAGAAGAGTGATCAAACAGGCAAGGGTCGGTTCAGGCAGCCATACAGCAAGGTCAAAAAACAGGGAAAGGTCAGTTGCAGAAAATCAGACGAGAATCACACCCAGGAACAATCAAGAAATAGACTTACATTGGGCAATGAGTCAGTGCAGAGCAGGGGGTTTTATAGGCAGACTAATGGCTTACTCTGATCAACTGTGGTTCCAGATTAGTAACAGGTGAAACAAGCAATGCCTATTTGCAAATACAAGGATGGCAAAAGGAGTGAACCAGGACCTTAGCTCTCTGCTCACATAGAGCAGAGGTAATGTAAGGCCCCCATACATGGGCTGATAAAAGCTGCAGACAGACCAATTCGGCAGCTTATTGGCCTGTCTGTGGGATCATCTGACGGGCTTCCCCAATCGATATCTGACCGAAAGTCGGCTAGCTCTCAATGGGGCAGGTTAAAAAATCTGTCGGATCACGGCCTCATCTATACGTGTATGCGGTCTCGCGATCCGATTGCCCTTATCGGATCCATTATGATCCGATTCTTGGGCCCTTTGCCCACGATCTGAACAGCCTGATATCACCCACTTCAATGGGCATATAGGGGAGAAATCCGCTCGTGTGGATCTCTACAGGAGCTCTTAAACTTCTGTACTTTGTACCTAAAGTCTGTACCCAACAAAAAGACTAAAGCATATTCCCTTCCAGGAGAAATTCATTTAAACCATAGTAAACATTGAATAATAGATATCCCTTCAAATTAACTATAAATAGGTGAATTCTAGGAGCAATAACTCTGCATATATTGGTTTATTAAAAAAAACTATTTTTTACAGCTGAAGAGTATAAGGGGATTCTGATTATTTTATTTCTGCAGAGCCACTAGGTCAGGTTTTCTGCTGTAGCCAGTTCTATCTCAGCTTAGCTGTTCTTTCTCTCTGTGCTCCCTCACTTCCTCCCTCCTTTTTATAATCTTTTTCTCATCCTCACCCCCTCTATCCCTTGCTCTTTTTTGCAGTGCCTGGTCTATGATTATGACTCCCGTGGAAAACATGATTTTATTGGAGAGTTTTATGCAACCTTTGAAGAAATGCAAAAAGCAACTGGAGGAAATAAGGTATAAAGCTTTGGCAAAAAAGGGAGACAATAATATTGAAAAAAGGAGAGATGAGTTACCCAAAATACATCTGCATGTAGCTCTCTGTCCTAATCTGTTACAAAACTGTTCTTATGCACTGAAATGAAATCTACAGCCAGGAGATGATTTAAACTGGTGCCTACACCATTTTCAATGAAAAATAAAATCAAGGGAAGGGAACTGGTGATTCCATAACTGCAAAAGAAGGGAAAATAAGGAATATTGAATATTGAAATACAAAAATGCAGACACTTCTAAGCTAAATCCACTATGTTATCTGACTGTTAATGTTAAATTGACGTGTTCCTCCAAATGTATGGTTGCAGATTTAGTAAGTGGGTATCTTGTCCTTTTAAACTACTAGAGAAATATGTGTTGTACTGTCCAAAACATATGGTATTCCTGGTTCCTAGTGATATATATGGGTCTTAATAGGAGAGAATTTTCTTGCCAGGCATGGATTCGCTGTGAATTTCTGCATTTTGCCATCTGCAATTGCGGCAAACATTTTTCTTTGTGACAAAAAAGTTACCAAGACAAAATTGTCACAGAGACAAAAAAGTTGTCATAAAAAATGCCCATTGACTTTAATGCATTTGGACAAAAAAGTCACCACAGGAAGAACACCCATTGACTGTAATTGCATTTGATTTGAGAAAAAAATTTGTTGCGTTAAATTAAACTGAAAAATACCAAAATGTATGTGGTAATGCAACATTTGCTGTAATTATATTAAACCCTAGCAACCAGTCACAAGTCTGCTTCAGCTAGAATATTGAAAACAGTTGACTGGTTGCTATGAGTTACTGTATCTAGAGAAGACCCCCCTCCCCCCATGACCTATACTGTATTGAGTTATCTGAATAGGGCTCATGCTGGGCATATTTTTTTCTTTATTCTTCTAATTGTAACCTTTTTTTTAAAATAATTTTTAGACTGAAACTACTGCATGTTTGGTAGATAAAATTAAATATCCAGTGCACAGATGATATCCCTACATGTTATTTTATATAGGGAGGGCCTAAACTTTCTGCCTTCTTGCCTCTGTTACAAAAAACCTGTCTCAGCAGTAGAAGAAGACATGTACAACATAAAGCTTTGGCTTGCTTCTTTAGCAGTGAGAGTTAAAGGCAATAATGCATTTCAAAGAGAAACAATGTATTGGCTGGAAAGGAATGATGAGTCCTAATCACTGTGAAGCCTAAGGACGAATATATATCTGCTCTTAAGGCTGTCTTCCTTCCTATATTTCTAAGTCAGGCTTTGCATGGTTTTGAAGATCATATATAACCCAACTCCCCTGGGCTGATTTCCCAAGTTGTCGTTGATACTTCCTTCAAGAAGTATTTCTGGGAAAGCTGTCAATATGGAGACCAAGCAGTCATGAGAGTTCAAGGAATGTAATTTGGTTAGATATGTTCTGTTCACCCTTCCAGGTGAGCAGTAGACTAGTATATTGCATTATGCACCAAAGTGTTTGCATTTCTTTTTGTAGTCAATTTGATCCAATCCAAAGCACATGTTGTGGAAAAAAGTAAGTAATAACAGAAGCAATATATGTCAAGGTCTAATATCACATAGACATTCTCAAGCAAATGTCTAAATGGTCGTTTTGACTTACTAGACCTGCACAAAAGTTGTCCTAATTATAACTCTGAAAAAAATATTCACATCTATAAGCAAAAAGGTTCAATGAGCACAATTAAGACTCGTGTAGATTATTATAATAGGGATAGACTTGCTAATTCTAAGCAGCAGCAGGACAGGCCTGTAGTTGAGCAGCTATGTTATGAGGAGATAATGACTGTAATCCACCAATATTTGTTGTATTATTGTGCTGTTGTGTGGCAGCAACTGTCCTTTTAATGACTTGACTAATGTATTTAATTATGTACTAGCAAAGAGCAATCAGAAATTTTGTTTTGTTTTATTTGCCAGTTTTAACATAAATAAAAAAGCTCCATCTCAGTGTTTACACAATATAATTGAATGCTGGCAATAAAGCTCACAGTGTATCTGTCACTGGTTCTTGGGTCTTCCAGGTCCAGTAGTTGGTCTTACAGAATTTCCCTTCCCATATAAATGACATTTGCTGTGTATTTCTGGGAAGGGGTGAAGAGGATCAGCTTATAAAGCCTAGGCATATAATTTATAATGGGTACTGACCATAGGCAGAGGATGTTTTTTTTTGTTTGGGTAGGCTAGTTAAAGAGATGCCCTCTACTGTTAGGGTCATAGTCAAATTGCACACAAATTCACTTGAGTAGAATAAATGCAGTGCCATTTCCTTGTATAATACAAACTGGCATAGCTTAAAGATACTGGGCCTTGAAGCAAAATCATATTTAAACCCTTAAACTGTAGGAAGACATTTTCAAAACCATATATTGAATATTATGCCCAGATCACATGGCAGAAATACATACAGTACCATTTCAATGGTAGTCACAATTAAAGCTTCTATGGCAGATATTATTTGACTTGTGCTGTTTTAAAATTTATGACGATACCTAAGCTAAATCTCCCAACTGAAGCCCAGACCACACTCAGCATGTGCGTAGTCTTGGTCTTGCAAAGATGTTTAACAAAGTTACAAGATGACAGCCCCCTGCGGCCAACTGAAAGCATAAATCATTTGTTTAATTAGGCTTCTGGTGCAGTAAGTCCATGTTTATATTTAGTATACAAAATACAGCATTTCTAGCATTATTCTATTTTAGACTTTAGTTCCCCTTTAAAGGTGAGCTACCCTTTAATACCTTCAAAGTTGTGCAAAAAGAGTCACCATATTGAATCTTTTTTAGAAATGTCAGGCACACTCACATGCTCAGTAGGCTCTGGGCAGCTGTTGAGAAGCTAAGCTTAGGGGTTGTTGCAAATAATAAGGCAGAAAATTAGGTTTGCTTGTTATATAAGCTGATGCTTCAGGGCTGATGATTAAATTCACATGTGAATTGCACTGATTATGCCATGTAATGGGATTCAGCCTATATATATAGTATATTGTATGTTGGTCCCTAAATTGACAGAACATAAAACAGCTCATATGTAAAACCTTGCTTTATGTAAATAATCAATTTTCATAATAATATACGTTTTTAATAATACAGTATGTGCCATTTTTTAATCATAAACCAAACAAACCATACATGTTAGGTCACATGAGCCAATTAACAGAGAGAGTTTTGTCTCTTTCTTCCACACATCTTCCTCTTAGTTAGAGCTGTAGTATTCCTGGTCAGGTGATCTCTGAGGCAGCACACAGACCATCACACAATGGGGGCTCATGGGAAAAGATGTAGCAGCACCCTCTGCCCCTCCCCCCCAACCAGCTCAAATAGACACATCAGTCAGTCAGATGATTTTTGGTCTTTTTTTCTTTTCTTTTTTTTTAGGCAAATAGGTTTGGGGAAGTTTAGCATTATTTGTACTCCTCTGTATGACTATAATCATTAAATCCACAAAGCAGTTATCATTATCTACATGCAAATGTATAAACTGTTCTCCAAAATGGAAATGTCAGATTTGAGGATTAAAGCAAACTACTTGTGAATCAAATGCCACATTTTATAAACACAGGCATATGCAGCCAGCCCAGTGCACTGTTTTATTCAAATATAACCTGACATTTCAAGGCGGCCTAACTATCTCCATGACTGCAACTCTGTGATTGTTTTGTCCCTGACATCCTTTCTTGTAGCTGTAAGGAATAACATGCCAGTAGTGGTTTCTGTTCCCTGGCCTCTAGCTGTCTCTGAAAGTTCATTTCTGTTTCTTTTCAGATGCAGTGGGATTGTGTGAACCCCAAGTACAAAGTAAAGAAGAGAAATTACAAGAACTCTGGAATTGTTATACTGACTAATTTGAAGGTAAATTAGTGGGAATAATGCTTACAAAACTCAGGTGTCATTCATCCATATCAAGTTAATTGTTATCTCTGTCTTTGTCCCTGGATAACAGTTCACTGTAATTCTCACCCTAGGTTTGTATTCTACAACTTTTACCATATGGTGGGATCCAATAAATAGCATTTTGTAAGCATTCATCAGAGGCCTGAAAAGGTAGAATCTTCAGCATTGGCACTCTGAGTGCCAAATGCAATGATTTACTGCATTTTTACTTTAAAATGATAAGACCTAAGTAAGCATGCTTACATTTAATAGCAACCTTAAATATGGTTAATTGAGGGTTGGACTGGGCCGGTGGGATGCAGAGAAAAAGCCTGGTGGGCTCTGCTGATCCTGACCTACTCCTTATCTGAGACTAGGGGCACTACACCCTTGGCCTCCCCAGAACATGGCTTTAAAAGAAAAATGCAAGGTACGTTGGGGGTAGCTGGGTTGTCAGCACATGGGGGTCCTCAATGACTTCGGTAGGGGGGCCTGGCAGGTGTGTGAGGGCCCCTGAGGTTGCAGCCCTGGTGGTGATGGGTGCAATAAAATGAATGCATGACATTCAGGTCATTTGAAGAAGATTCATGTATGGATGCAAGGAAATAGTGCTGCACAGGTTAAAAAAATTTGACCCACAACCAACCCTAACCCACCCAGCACTTCTATTTATAGATCCGCGCATTACTTGCCCATCTCTGATGTCACGAAAGGTGATGCGGCTGGAGCGTGTCTATAAATAGATGCCGTTGGAACAATAAGCCAGCACAGGAAGGTCGCGGGCAGGAGCTTCCCACATACAGTGTAAAAGAAGTTGGCCCAAACCCGTGGGTAAACCCATGGGTGCCACGGTTATTGGGACAGCCCTCTCGTCACTACAAGGAAACCCAATGCAGTATTTCCAGAGTTCCATTAGAGGTTTGTGTTAATAGAAGCTACTGCACCCATTGCAAAAAACACTTGCAAAATCTTGTCGTATTCAACTGCCTGAATACGACCATATCTCAGTTCAGATACAACCAATTTCTTATTATCTCCTGCCTTGACTACTGCAACTTACTTCTCACAGGTATTGCAGCAAGCCACCTTTCACAACTCCAATATGTTCTTAATACTGCTATTATGATTCATTCATCTCTCTCACCACTCTCAACACTAGCTCGTCTATAAATATTCCTTCACTGACTCCCAATCACCTCTAGAATCAAATTCAAACTACTAACACTTACATTCAAGGCACTTAACAATGAAGCTCTCTCTATATTTCATTTCTGATCACAAAATATAATCCTTTACACAACCATTGCTCTGCTTCTGACCTTAGCCTCTCTTCTCCTCTCACCACTTCAACCCATTCCCATCTACAAGATTTCTCTTTGGAACTCTCTGCCAGTGTCGGACTGGGACACCAGGGGCCCACCAAAAAACCTTAGACTACAGGCCCACCAAAGGTTTTTAGACCGGGGGCCCACCCTCAGTACTATTTTCTTCTTCTCCTCAATCAACCTCTATTTGCCTAGTCTCTTTTCTTTACATACTATAATCTATTATTCCACCTATTTACCCTCTTTGTTCTCATAGAAATAGGGAATGGCCATAGAATAGGCCAAAAGTTTAGCAGCATGAGGGCCCCCTGACACCTGGGCCCACTGGGAGTTTTCCTGGTATATCTGTGGGCCAGTCCGACACTGCTCTCTGCCTCGTGCTGTCAGCCTTGCAAACTTTTAATTGCTTTCGAAAGACCCACCTGTTTCAGGAAGCTTATTCAATGTATCTTTAATTAATCAGATGTAAATCTATTATAAATCACAAATTTGTTTCTAAAATCCAATGGTACCCTAACCCTTAAAAAACTCATGTGAGTAGGGCCCTTTAATCCTGTCGTTCTATGTACACCCTTGTTTGCTATTTTCTGTTTGTTCCCTGTTCGTTATAAATAAATGTACAGCACTGCTTAACTTGTTGGCATTATATAAATTAGGGATGCACCGAATCCAGGATTCGGTTCGGGATTCGGCCAGGATTCGGCCTTTTTCAGCAGGATTCGGATTCGGCCGAATCCTTCTGCCAGGCCGAACCGAATCCGAATCCTAATTTGCATATGCAAATTAGGGACGGGGAGGGAAATCACGTGACTTTTTGTCAGAAAACAAGGAAGTAAAAAATGTTTTCCCTTCCCACCCCATATTTGCATATGCAAATTAGGGTTCGGATTCGGTTCGGTATTCGGCCGAATCTTTCACAAAGGATTCGGGGGTTCGGCCGAATCCAAAAAAGTGGATTCGGTGCATCCCTGATATAAATAAATGATAATGTTGATGATTGGTAAACAAAAGTGATGCAATTTATGAAAATCCACATACTCACTGCACTGGATGCAATTTGGTGTGCAGCACAGTTTTAATGGAATTCTGGGAAACTTTTGAGAAAAACAAGATTAGTGTCTGAAAAGTGCACTTTGCACTGATTTTGGAAATGTGACTTCTTGCGTTATAATGTATTTGTTACACTTTCTGTATTTTTAGTTATAATGCAATAAGTACTAAAAGTAACAATATACGATTTTCTTAGTGATTTCATAGTTTCCAAAAAAAAAAAAAAAAGCAACAAAATTGATGCAGATATAAGATATAAGATTAGCACTCTCTAATGTAAATATGGCATAATTATGTACAGTATGATGTTACAATCCCCTATATGCAAATAAGCAGATACATTTGATAATGTCTATGTTTTGTTTTGTTTTTACCTTACCTTTGTGGGGGTTTTAGATACACAAAGTCTATTCTTTCCTTGACTATATTATGGGCGGCTGCCAGATCCACTTTACAGTGAGTAATATTTCCCACCTTATTTTTCATTGTTTGCAGTTGGCACAAATTAATTTCATCTACACTACCCCAGTGTTCTAGAATGATAAGTTTTATGGCTTTGTGTGTCTGCACCAGCTTTGTCAACATTTAAAATGAAAGCACTAAGATCAACCAAAGCTTCACCTTCTTTGTAAACAACCAGCAGGAATTCTAGGAAACAAAAGTCATGTTTTCTTTCATAATTTCCTTTTTTGTTAAATACTATATAAACTGCTGCTAACCTGCAGGGCTTCTAATGAAATAGCTAGGGCAGGTGCTTATCAGATCCCAGCAACACTCCATTTCTGAGGAGCTCTAGCCAAGAGGCAGTTTAAAAATTCAGCAAGTGATTACCAACTTTAAAGGGCAATTTATGAAACTGAAAATGTTAAAAGTGACCCTGACTCATGAAAAAAGCTTCTACCATTATGCACCATTTAAAACAACAAAAAGGTAATATTATATTGACAGTTTGCCTAGGATTTGCACGAAAGGACATTAATCATGGGGATAAAAGGAACTAGCACAGCATAGGAGCAGCTCGGTCAGTAGCTGGAGCTGGAAACTCCTACTCTTAGCCTGTATTGTCCTACAAGCCCAGCAAAAGCCAAAATTTGCTAAACTACACACACATGACTCAGCAAATATTTTCTATTCCACTCCATGGAAACAGTTCATTATTCATTAAGAGGAGTGCTCATCTAGCTTTAGCTCTTCCCAAACTGAGCTCTCTAAACTACATACTGCTGCAATATAAGGTAACATTTATCCTGCTGAATATTCAGCATACCTAAAACTATAACCATTTATTTTCATTTATTTGCCAAAACCCCTTATCCCGCCAAAGATGGCTGAGAGATTGGGAGGCTCCAACTAATGAACCAGCCAGCTGCTCCTGTGCTGCATTTGTTCATTTTCCATTTCTCTGGTGCAGACCCATCTCAGAATGTTTGACATTCAGATACAAAGGAAGTGGTGTTTGGTGTTGGTCTGTCTTTATTACTATAGGACCTTCTGCTAATCAGAAACCCTATTTGATACCGATGAGCTCCAACAAGGGAAAAACTTGACTTTAATAATTAACTGTTCAACACAAACAGAACTTTAGAAGACCAGTGGATGAAAGCCCTAATGCTATTTATCACTGACCCATACCATACTCTATTATATATTTTACTTGCGTTCCTTGATAATATAATTTTATAAATTACTGTCTCTTATCTTTTCTGACATTTGGCACCACCCCTTTCTTTGTTTAAGGTGGCTATAGACTTCACAGCGTCCAATGGAGATCCTCGGAACAGCTGCTCTCTCCACTATATCAACCCTTATCAGCCTAATGAATATCTAAAGGCATTGGTCGCAGTGGGGGAAATCTGCCAAGACTATGACAGGTGTATAGCAGCCCTTTCCATTTGTTTTATGTCTGACTATGTTAAGTTTATAGGTTGAGGCATATGCTTATATCTATCACTTCAAGTAAGGGAGATATAAGTCAATATCACTAAATAAATATCATGCCTTGCATAAAACAAGTACTATTCAGTATATTAAAGGTATACTGTCATGGGAAAACATGTTTTTATTCAAAATGCATCAATTAGTGCAGCTCCAGCAGACTTCTGCACTGAAATACATTTTTTAAGAGCAAACAGATTCTTTTTATCTTTAATTTTAAAATCTGACATGGGGCTAGATATATTGTCAGTTTCACAGGAACCCCCAGTCTCAGTCACTGGGGGTTGGAGTGATATTACCCCCCTCCCTCAGCACCCCCCAGCAGCCCATCATCAGAACAATGGAAAGGTAACCAGATAACAACTCCCTGGTAGATATAAGAACAGCACTCAATACTAAAAATCCATGTCCCACTGTGACTCCTTCAGTTACACTGAGTAAGAGAAACAATGGCCTGTCAGAAAGCAGTTCTATAGTACAGAACTGGCTCTTTCTGAAAGCACATGACCAGGCAAAATTGACCTGAGATGGCTGCCTACACTCCAATATTACACTCCATGGGCGCCATCTTCAGTCAAATACAAGAGTCCTCTGCACTCGACCCATTATCAATATATTTAAGACAGCGACATTTGTGCATACTGCTACTGAAAAATGCCTTACCCTTTAAACAAAACAGGGATTGTTTGTCCATATATTGCAATATATCTAAGATGGCCAACTACGTCAAAGTAGTCCCATATCTGGCCAGTCCTATGCTCAATTTTATCTGATTCATTAAGAATTCTATTGCTTCATTATACATTTTTACAGAGGACTCTTGTATTTGACTATATGTATTTTGTGGTCACAGCCTCATTGCACCCCCGCCTAATGTTTTTTTAAAAAATAGTGGTGAGCACAACTTTCCCTTGTTCGCCATCTTCAGTATCTTCAGATCCTCTTATTTTCTTCTGCAATGTTCAGAGCTTTCCGGTGCATGTGCAGTAGGCACGAATACCAACCTGGCCCCAACTGAGCATGTACGAAAAATCTCAGTTTTCACGCTCACTTACGAGAGTAATCTGTAGACACTGAAGACTCTTGAGCTCCGCTGCACTATTCTGCATGAAAAAGAAAGTGTTAATGGCAGGGACACTTTTTCAAGAAAGTTACTATGGAGGGAGCAAGTAGGGAGGGGGGGACAATTGGGGGAAAGGGATGGAGGTTTTCGCTTAACAGGGTTTAGTTCTCCTTTAAGGCACTTTTCTCTTCTGCAGTGGGATCTATTGCACATGTGCCTGGTCTTTGTCAGCGACCACTTGATTGTGGGTGATTATCATGAAGAAGGCAGTGTTTTTTCCCCCAGTGAACTAATGCAGGGATATGAGTTAGTATGGAGTGGATTAGACAGTGGCAGTGGAAAGCATATTTTAGAAGCCTGTATGTTCCCTAGACTTTCCTTGTCCTTTAATGTACATTGAAAAGTTGCTTCCATTTACATTTGCAAGTAAGAAAAAAGTTTTTGGGTGCAGATGCCCTTTAAACTGGTTTTCACAGATTTATTAAATTTACATGCAAAAGTAATACTTTTTATACCTTACCTTTTTTAGTATGATGGGCTCAACAATTTGCGTAGTAGTGAAAGTACAATTGCACACCTGTTAACTCACCAGCTACAATTGCGTTAGACAACAGTCACACAGTCAGATTGTGACCTCTATTACACAAGATTTATTGGAAGAAACACTGCATCATGGGTAAAAACCATCACATTGTGACATCTATTATATTAGGATTATGAGAGGGAACATTGCATTATGGGTAAAAACATGGCACTTTCCATACTGCACCATGTTTTGCACTTTTTGATCAGAAATGAGCCCTTGAAGGTCGTATTTTACATTTGTGTTTGCTGCTACTCACTACTATCCTCCACATCCTATAACTGCCCCTTTTCTTATTCTTCTTAGTGATAAGAGATTTTCAGCTCTGGGATTTGGAGCTCGGATTCCTCCAAATTATGAGGTAATCATTTAAATCTCTTGATACTCCCCTTGATTGCAAAAGTGTTCTGCTTTATGTTTTCATGTCACTAACCCCATTAAATATAAACCACTGCCCCTCACACCTTTCCCTACTCAGGAAACAATAAACATATCCAGGGTAGGATGAAACAGGTCACAGTTTTATTAACAAAGTCAAGAACTAATGTGTATCTCATTAACCCCCCTCTTTGCCTGCTTCCCACTAATCACATCATTTTACAATTTATTTTCATAGCCCAGTCAGCATTCCTTCCCCATGCTGCACTCCCAGTTGGAGCCCCATTTATATGACAAAGGCTTCACAAAAAAATCTTCTTCGTCTTAAAATTCTTTTTAGAACGTGCTTCTAATTTAGTTGTCAAATCTCTTTAAACTTGTCTCAGAGGTTCTTGCGCTCAATACCTGTCCCCGCTAGACTCTTTTATTAAGAAATACAAAACATTGCTGAAATAATTCTAGCCGGGCTATGTCCATTTCACTGATCTTTGAATTCCAGTGCTTGGGTAATACACCAGGTATGAGGGACTATTTGTATCATATCCTACAAAAATTCCCTTTTTACACAATGGGGGAATTCAGATAAAAGTGTCAGATTTGCCACACAATTCACAAACCTCTATCTCCACTTTTGTGAATTTGTCTTTTAAACAGATTTTTCCGATTTTGTCTTTTGCACAACATTTTATAGACTTTTTTTTGTCAGTAAGGCATCAAATTGGAATTTTGATTCTGCCTACATGTTTTTGTAATTCCAATTCTGTAACAAGAAATAAGGGTCTAAATACAAGAAATGCTATTTTGCATAATATAGGGATTTGTATCAGAAATATGATTTATTATCTTAGGTCAAGTGTCTAATTGCTGCTAAAACCGAAAGAAATGGCTGGGAGGCTTTACTTTTCCTTTAGATAATATATTCACTCAAATTGCTAATATCATTATTAGCTCATTCATTAAGCTAAAACTAGTAAAATAATGCAAGTGTGAGTTAAAAACTTTTTACATATAAAATTGTATAAAATACACTTTTTTTGTTTAATCAGTTTTTTACTCGTTTTGTCAATGAGGCTATTCACACGTATAGGGTTTGACAGAAATTTGTGCCCTGAGTATAAAATGCTAATCCCTATTAATATGATAATGGTTCCTCAATAAATAACCTACCAGAGGTGTGAAATGAAGACTGGCTGAACCAATGCAGAGCAAGTTATCTAAGAATTGGATTGGTACACAGGGAAAAGTTATACTGAGCTTTACTCCATTTTTAAAATGTCGGGAGAAAACTACATTTAAAATGTTGTTTTTGCACCATTTTTATGTATATGTTTGTGTATAATATATGTATTTAAATTCATCACCTTGAATGCCATTATATTTCTGATGCTCTTTTCTTTTCTGTAAACTTACTTTCCCTTTAATTCATCTTCTTTCAAAATAGCTGTATGCTGGATTTTAGAGTATGATATATGCCTCAATAGAGCCACATGGAAGAAACAACAACTCAAGGCTTTTGGTGGTATTGGACCTTTAACATCAGTGGCAGGAAAGCTTTTTGGGCACTATTATGCCACATTCTCTATTTTATACTGTATTCCTTTTCTTTATGATTGAGGAAACATGCACTAATGCACTATACAGCTGCTACATTTCTATAGTCTCCTAGCAGCCTTGAGGTTTAGAGAAAAGAAAGAGAGCGTCATTTGTCTTACAAAGCTTGAACCGAATGTGGATGAAACTGAATAACATATATAGCAGCATAAATGTATAAATATACCAATAATACAAATAACCTTAAATGGGAAGGCTCAGTTAAGATTTAAAATATTGTTACAGAGCTCAACATTCAAGATGTAATTTTCTGTATATAATTATTAATCATTATTATGATACATTTTAAATTTAATTATGCTCAGATGTTAATTATGAATCATCTTGACTCTTTGGAAATGTTGCTTAATTAATTACATCCATTAGGTACGGATAATTACCACAGCTGCAATTATCCTTAATATTATTTCCAAAAGCTCTGCCTCCACTATTTGCAAAGGCTCATCAGATCCCCCGCACCTATAATTTAATCAAAGGATAATATTCACCGGAATTGGGGCAAAAGAGGCCTAGGATCTGCTAAGCGCCAGGCTTTGGCCAGTGTAGCGATTGTCTCATTAAAGTTTATAACCGGTATTTCGTTTTAAGCAGTTTGACAACTCCCTTCAATGTGACGACTCCATGCAGAACAGTCAATTTGTTGGAATATTTCTAATATTTTAACAGGATTTTGAAAACTTTGCAGTGCTATCCCCTGGACCTTATATCCTTAAGTTTTTTTTTTAAAAGTCTCAGTATCAGTATTTTGTTGGCTTCGGCAGCTGCGTAAGGAGTGCTTCATACTTACTGCTGAATGAGTGTGATGCTTCTAGTTAATGTATAAAGAAATGATCTTTTAGTTTCAATGTTAAGGTACAGTCACATGAGGCATTTACTTGCCCACACGTTTTTCTTTAACAAGTGCTGCTACAAATTAGCAGAATGCCATCAGTGTTTGGGACATGTGGCTTTAGGACATTAGGGACATGCGGTTTAGCTGAAATAAAATCTATTGCTCCTTTAAAAAACCTGCATTGTCAGTCATATATAATACTTGTGCCGTGACCGAAGCATGTCATAGCTTTCAATCATCCTCCTAAGTTTCTCTTTCATGAGAACACAGTGTCCTTGATCTGCTTTTTCTATAACACATAGCATTCTCTTCCTCTGGAAACATGATCTGCTCAGATTGCTGGCTATATGCCACTAACATTATGCTCCACCGATAAATTCTTTTTGTCGTGGGTCAGACCCAGACTTGATGCATTTATCTGCAATGAGGTATTTTTCAAAGTAAAAGGGGTACATTCTAATTAAACTGAGGCTCCTATATAATAAGCAGTAGGCAGGAATGTTTCAGAACAGAAATACAATCTAGTGCCCTGTCTTTACTATATTTCATACTAGAGCCAGAGCCGGATTTACATAGTGGCTGTCCAGCCGTTTGTCGCCCCCATCCCCTCCCCTTTATTTGCCAAAGTTTCATCATCAGGACTAGAGCAATGGTGATTGGTGCACAGGGATCCAGTGTGAGTGTGGTTGCTGCCCCCTAAAATTCTGCTGCCCTAGGCCTGGTCCTTGGTTACCTTTCTGTTATGTTTTGGTAGCCAAGGATGAGTAGAGTATAACAGTGCTTTATTACTAGGTTCATGCAACCATTACATGGTTTTAACTTTAACAGTAACTTCAACTCTAACACTAAGCAGTGTAGAAAGTACTATGTGCACAGTATAACTCTTGTGCACAGTGACACCTACAGGCCCTTTGTATAAACACCACACTTTCCACAAATCCAGGCCTGACTAGAGCAGTGCTCAGTGCAGAAGCATATGCCTCAAAGCAAATTGAAGACATACAATCTATAGATCTGGATGCAGAATCTAAATGCTGGGTTCAATTTGGAGCATTACTCAGTTTGCATAATACTGTACCTGGCAACTAGAGCAGCAGTCCTTTGTATTACTAATGCTAGTTTGGTCAGGTTCTGTGCCATGTACACAGCTTTTGTAAGTTTTTCTTCTCTGAAAGGTTACTAATGATAAAATGCTATAGTAACAGATCCCCTAGGCTTTATAGCAGCTGCACTCCTAGTGACCATGAAATAATAATACTGTTTCTGTTGGTTGAAGGAGAAGTCAATGGGACCTAAGTGCAAATTTGGGTCTAAGAAATGCTCATTGTTGCCCCCAAAACACCCGTGACCCAACTTACTATTACAGTGGAGCCTCAATTTTACATCCCCAGATTTCATGTGTCCCCTCATTTTACACTGTATTTTTGAGGTCTCATTCATATGTAATGCATAATACATCTCTCTGATTTTACATTTTTTTTCTGGTCCCTTGCAAAATGTAAAAAGGGGGTTCTGCTGTAGCTTCTTCCACAATCTCAATCCTCATAGTTGTCAACATCTGAAAACAAATGGATAGCACTGTGCTGCTTATGAGACACACTAAATTATTTATGGTCATTGATCTTGCAGTTGGTCATGTTTAAAACCAGGGACAGGCATTATAAAACCAAGGAATGTTTTGTGGGACAAAAAGTTATAGTGACAGAGAGCCAAATTAGGCATTGTCTTTGGAAGAATATTTGGTATCTCATTTATACCCATCCATTATACCCCTTTTATTCATTTACCTCAACATTCAAATTGTGCATTGGCTTCTACACATTATTAGTGCGTGTTCTTTGGCAAAAGATTCAAAAACTGATTGAGGCTGTTCCCTTGGAAGGATGTCTCGGCTTTGTCCTTGTTCTTTAAAGTTAAGGAAAGTAAACCCAAATGATAAGAAAATTATTTCTTTTGAAAAACAAGTAACCCCATGCACATCTACCAAGCTATTGAGCTACAAAAAATACTTTGATGTACTTTGTAACCTCAGAGGGAGCACTTACAAAGTTCATAAACCATTACTGTAGATTTATTTTTGAATGGATGCTTTTATCAACTGATGACTCCATATTGTTTAATGTCAAGCATATAGAGGATGCTCTAGATTTTCCAGAAAATCAGTACTTTTCAATGTATATGATAAGTGGTGGAGCCCTCTTGCATTTGGAAGATTAGGTTTGAGCAGTCAGGAAAGACCAGTAGACCATGAATTTGTGGTGATGCAGATTTTCTACAGTGAGGTTTTTGTTTCCCCTTAGAAATGTATCTGGGACCCGAGGCTAGTGGATATGATCATCACCTTAGAACATTTTCCTTATAAGGCAATATACTAGTGTTATCAGATCCTAGGCCGGTGGTCTTTCCACCTAATATAGGCAGCTATAAGAAGAATCTTGTAAGACCAACACCACCAACTAGAATCATTGTCTTGAATTTGGTAGATTAGTAGCTCAGTTCTCACATGCAAGATGTGTCTTCTTCTTTTTTTCTGACCTAAATGCAGCCACATTCCCATTACAATGGTTAAATGGGCTATCTGTTCAAATGAAAGAGCAGTCAGCAAACCAAAACGAAGCATAACTATGTATGGTTTCCATAAAGCAAACCTTCCAGTGTTTACCAAGCAAAGATCAGGAAATGTAAAGCGATACTACAGACAAAAATATACCAGCAAGTCATTTATACAAGGATCCAGAGTTTCTAGCTGCTTATTCTGTGCAACACAACACCTTTCTACACCTTGCTGTAGAGCAATCTGTAAGGAGAAAAACATTCAGTGGGACATTGACTCAGATGCGGAGTTGCGGCAGCGTCCGCTTCGCCGCACTTCGCCAGGCGTATTTTCGCCAGCGCTACGCAAATTCACTAAAATCCGAAGTTGCGCTCAGGGGAAGCGTAAGGTTGCGAAGTTGCGCTGGCGTTAATTTGCCAAGCAAAGCGAAGTAACGCTATCGATTCTTAATTTGCATATGGCGCCAAATTGAAGTTACAATGGAGGTATATGTAGCATCACTACACAACCCTGGGAAACCTTCAAAACAGCTAATAAAATATTTATTTTGCCCTACACATGTGCCCACTGTACAGTTAAGGTGCCATGAGTCAGGAAATGTAGGGGGGAAGGAGGGTAGCCCCAAAATTTTTTTCGATCTTTTTCAGCCTATCACCCATAAAAAAAAAAAAACGCCATCGTTTTTTGGGACTTAGGGATCTGCTCTATCGCCTGGCCTGAAGTGATGAAGGAAGTCTGGCATAAAAGGTAGCGTTCAGAAAAATGCGCACTTTAGTGAATTTGAGTAGTTACATCCGTTGCGCAAATTTGCCAAGCATAAGGGTGCGAAGTAACACTAGCAAATTTACGCCAGCGTCCCTTAGTGAATCGGCGAATTAACGAAAATGCGATACGCTAGCGAATAAACGCTAGCGTTAGGCGCTTCGTTCTTTAGTGAATTTGCCCCTCAGTGTCAGATACCAGGGCAATGTGGGAAATGATCCACCTCACCATGGGGTAAATTTATCAAAGAGTGAAGTTTCGCCACTAGAGTGAAATTCCGCAGCTCTCCATTAATTTCTATGGAATTTTGAAAGGTGTATTTATCAATGGGTGAAAGTTCACTTTTTGATAAATATACCCCTATGAATACAGTAACCCATAGCAACCAATCACACATTTGCTTCCATTTTTTCATTGGCAAGACACTGTTGATTGCTATGGGTTACTGGACTGTGGCAAATTTACATAAATACATACAAAAGGAATGGTTTCTGCATTCTGCCTTACTTATAAGGGGCGACCTATTCGTTTTGTGCAACCTGCAGGCACAGTGAAAGTAAATTTACAGCAAAAATCTTTATTAGTTCCATTTCAAGTAAATCTCAATTATTTTGGTTATACTTTGCTTATAAGCTGGACAAAAATGTGTTTGATTATTAAATCCATATGCCAGAAGGGTTCACCGTGCATAGCAGTACAATATATTCTGCAGTAGGTGTAACGGAATCGGAAATTCATTATGTAAAATCACTTCAGCAGTATGGTGCAACTAAATTACTGCCTGCTTTTAGCTTTTCAGCCCACATTGAAATATTCATAGATTTATGTAGAGAGATTTCCATTTTGTGGTAGAGGTTAACTACAAATCCAGGAACTCCTGTGCTTCCTTTAATCAGGATATGCCTGGTCTTCCCTGATTGGCAGTTGTTTAATGTGTAATTTTCTTTTGGGAATAAGTAATATTTGGTGCAAAGTTTGCTGCACTTCTAGTAATTCATAGCAACCAGCAACAGGTATACTTTTTGGTAAGATGGATAAGCTGTTTGCCATGGTTTCTTTGACCTCGATCAATTTTTGAAACCGTTTTATAGTCCATAGTAGTTACTGCTGAAAAAAATATATTTATCAATTTACACACTTAATCGATGCTTAGAAAAAAATCTAAAGACGGATAGGCTCAAGTAGGCAAAGCTGAATCGGGGAAGGAACCCATAGCAATTCATCACCAGCTGCAGCCTGCAGGTAGCAAACATTTGATTTCTTTCCATAGGTTACTACCCAGGTGCAGATTTGTTTTTTTTTTATTACTCATCTTTCTATTCAGGTCCTATCTTATGCAAATCAATGCATAGTTGCTTGGTAATTTGGACCCTAGCAACCAGACTGCTGACATTGCAAACTGGAGAGCTGCTGAATTACAAGCTAAATAAATCAGATGGCACAAACAATTATAAATAAAAACCGATGTCAAATACAGCTCTCCATATTATACTAAAAGTTCACATAAAGGTAAACAACCCTTTTAATGGTGCCTTGATAACCGTCTTGAAAATAGTCAGAGATCTCAATAAGGAACACTGTAAATATAAATATGTATGCATATATATATACAGTATATGTATATATATATATATATATATATATATATATACATATGTGTGTGTACTATATATATATGTACATACATAACTGGAAGAAAATGTGTTCTTTTTTACATTGAACACTTTTGCGTTATACACTTGTCTTTGTGTACCTATGCAAAGAAGCAAACAAAGCAAGTACAGTAAGGATTGATTTACTCCTCCTTTAATATCGTCTGCTCTTTTCTCTATTATTCTCTATCAAACACGAACAAAATAGTCTCTGACATGGGTTTTAAATTAATTGTTCCTCAGATTTCGATTCAATCACTAGGCCCTAAGTGCTGGTAATTACCCGTGATTTCCATCTTATTAGGAGAGGCTTTTCTGCTTGTGAATGAGTATGGGAAGCACTGAGTCACGCAGAGCAATTGCTGAATACTCTATAGATCACCTGATTGTCTCGGGTTTAAAGCCGGTATAGAAATGTTTGATTTACAAGTCCCAAACTTTGTTGCTTTCAGAGAATTGCTTGTTTGGGTGTCAGTCGAAGTAAAGTGTCAAATACCTGATCAATAGGGATGTAGCGAACTGCCGATTTGGTGTTCGCGAACGCCGTTCGCGAACACCGGCAAAAAATGCGAACGTTCGCGGACAGTTCGCGAACTTCTAACACCCGCTAAAATCGTTCGATTCGAACGATCGAAGGATTTTAATCATTCGATCGAAGGATTTTCATTCGATCGAATGCTAAAATCATTTGAATCGAACGATCGAACGTTTTAAGCATTCCAACGAATGAAAAATCATTCGATCGAACGTTTTAAAATCGTTCGATCGTTCGATTAGAACGATTTTTAGCGTTCGATTGAATGAAATTCATTCGATCGAATGCTTACAATCGTTCCAACGAATGGAAATCGTTCGATTTTTAGCGGTCGAAGGAATCGAATGGTCGAATGGTCGAACGATTTTTATTCGAATCGAACGCGAACTCAAAATGCGAACGTTCCCAAACGTTCGCGAACATTCAGCGGACGCGAACGGTCGAAGTTCGCGCGAACAGTTCGCTACATCCCTACTGATCAACAATAAATGATAAAACATTGCCTTGAGCATCTAATAGAAACATTGTTCGATCGAACAATTTTTACTTCCATCGATCGAAGGATTTGCGCTAAATCCTTAGAATTCTATATTAGGATTCGGATTTAAATTCGAGGGTCGAATTCGAGGGTTTATTAACTCTCGATATTCGACCCTTGATAAATGTGCCCCGTAGAGAAACACTGTTCTGAGTGTGTATCACACTGTCAGCTCTTTGCCTAAGGTTCTTAAAATGGTCTAGTGATTTTTAATATAATTCCATTCAATATTTCTGCATGATTAGACAAGGCAAGTACAATGTTCTCACATCTACCATTCATTTTATTGATGTAATCTTACAAAGAATTATCTGGAAGCAGTGACACAAACCACTTCTCATGCAATCTACTCATTCAAGTCCCGTTGTTTATAATTAGGCAATAGAGTAGAAGTTGACATAGCAGTAATTTACCATTACAGCCTGCAAGTTAAACAAGAGGATAGCAAAAAACCGGTGCAATGGGAGGCAATTCCAGGCCATGATTTCAGGCCACACAGTCTAATATGCTTTATTGAAATTTCTTGCAAAGAGATCCCCATAGGGAGAGAAATAATGGTAGTTTATGAAAAAATTAAATCCTAATCAAACTGCTTTGTGTATTGTAGGTTTAGTATTATGTTAAAGGGGTAGTTCACCTATAAATTAACTTTTAGTACAGATATTCTAAAACAATCTGCAATTGGTATTCATTTTAGTTTCTGTTCAGTAGATCTCTGGTTGCTAGGGTCCAATTTGCACTAGCAACTAAACAGAGGTTTAAGTGAGAGGCTGCCACATAACTAAGGAAGGGCCTGAATATAACGATAAACAATAACAATAACACTGTAGCCTCCCAGTGCAATGCATTTTTAGTTACTGGGGTCACTGGTCCCCATTTGAAAGTGAGAAAGAGGAAGACGAAGGTAAATAATTCAAATACTATAACAAAAAACTAAGTTGATAAGATAGGGAAACACAGTTTAGCCAAGACTAATTGAGCCTCAGCTGAGCAAGAGAAGCAGGCAGGTAACAATCTTATTACCAACTCCAGAGCCATGTGTTCTTAAGCTTAAAGTGATACTGACACTAAATAAAAATTTGCTTTTCAAAATATTATTCTACATGAAAAGTTACCTATAGGTCATGTTACTTGTTTTTTGCTGATAGTTGTGCTTTTGTAAGTAATTGTCACTTGAAGTTCCTATACCTGACTGTTTTGCCAACCTGACTGTCCCTTCTTAACCTGTCAGTTAGAGTGTCTAATGCTAACAGACTCCTGCTGCACAAACATGGCAGCCCCCTCATATAGGAACAGGTTAGTAAGAAAGATAATGTAAAGGAATCAGGCAAATACTTTTATGGCAAAATTATAAATAGCATTTAAAGACAATGTTATGATAGATCATAAAAAAGGTTATTTTCTGATGTTCAACCCCTATATTTTTTTGAGCAAGTGGGCTTGTCAGTTATATTAATAAAATGAAACCAACCTGGAGACAAGCTTTTTCCCCCTCCTGCCTGCTCCATGAATCTGGATATTGATTAGTTAAGATCAAATTGTTTTTCATGCCCTGCTGACCCCACGAGATCCTTGCATTTTTTCTGCTGCTCTCATTCTGTCGCCACTTTCCTGCATCGGTGTTACATCCCGACCTCCCAAGCATCACGACTGTTCTTTCAGTTCTCTGATTTTTTTTCCAAAAGGCTCACAAGCTGTTTGTCATTCTCTTTGACTTTAACGCTGCACGCTGAGAAAACACTTCCAAGCCAGCTGCAAGCACACTCTTTGTAGGCCCAGAAAGACATCCCTTTAATTTATAAATTCATTGATTTTACTTATTAATATTGCCAAAGGGAAATCAACAGTAAAATACTTTCTCTTATAAAGGGAACACAATATATTTCCTTAATTTCTGTTCTATACCATTTTCCACATGGGCTAGAGAAGAATGATTATTCCTGAAAACACAGCTGACTCTATGGGGCTAAGTCTGAAAAGCAATGGCTGAGCACTCCCTCACATGCATTTTGCAAGTGATCTATCTTCCCTAGTCACCGTGAATATATAAGGATCTTTGTGAATGTGAGGCATTTTATAAATATTGCTTACTATTGCTATTTTTTTTTAAAGCTCTCTAGTTATTAGTGCAAAATGTGTTTTGTAGAATGCTTTAATCAGTTTTCGAGTTAAGGCACCAATGGAGAATGACATTTTTACTTTGATTTTTAATTTTATTTTGTAAGATAAATATAATTACATGTAAAATCAATTTAACTCCATTTAAAGTAAACATTAGGAGAATAATGCATAATAAATATTTAGCCTGTCAAGTTTCACTTTGACTTTAAAGAGGTGTGTGTGGACCTGCTTGTTGTTTCTGCCATGCATACACCAGCTAATATTTTCTTCTCTCAGATTAAATTCTCATTATGTCCAAACAATACCCCTGCCATATAATCCTAAGTAAAGCAATGCATAGTAAGCTTCCATAATAACAACAACAGTGAAGTTAAAAGAAGACCGTCACCTTCTTAAAAGATATTAACTTAGGAAAAATGAGCATAATTAATAGGTTATGTGCCGAAAATGGGCATGTACACTGTATCCCTTTGAGTTATTTGCTCTTTTTAATATGGAAATGAATCTTTCTCCATTTTCAGGTGTCACATGATTTTGCTATTAACTTCAATCCAGATGATGATGAATGTGAAGGTAAGGGTCACATTGTCTCATAATAAAATGTACGACTGTATACATACATGTTCTGGTTAGTTAGAATGTGTTTGTGCAGTGTTATATATATTTTTCAAATATTTGTATAATGGACAGCACCACTCAGGATTCTCTGTTTCTTTAAAAAGCCTTTATTCAGCCATGGGCTCTGACCCCAAACAATTCGGTGAATTGTTGCCGAATTGTTTGGGGTCAGAGCCCATGGCTGAATAAAGGCTTTTTAAAGAAACAGAGAATCCTGAGTGGTGCTGTCCATTATACAAATATTTGGCTAACAAGTTTTGAGTGGAAACTGTTGGACCTGCATCAGCGTGAAACAGCTTAAAAGGCACAGGTGCTGACTGAAACACTTTGTTCATATATTTTTCAGCAAATACTGTTTATAGGCAGGGGTATGTCTCTTTGCTGTGAAATATGTAATACTTCGTGCCCATGGATGCCATGTAGTGTGCTGGGGAAGTCGACTGAAGGCAGCTGATGTCAATAGACTTAATAAATTGATAAGGAGGGCAGGTTCTGTTTTAGGTATGAGATTAGAGACCATAGAGATGGTTTTAGAGAAGAAAATGTTGTCTAAATTGATGAGCATTTTGGGAAATGATTCTCATCCTTTACATGAAAGTTTCGAGTCATATGGTAGCTCTTTTAGTAATCAATTGATTTTATCTACATTTACTACTGATCATTATAAGAAATGTTTTTTACCTGCAGCTATTGCTGTTTTTAAGCAGGTAGTAGTGTTTGTATTCGTTATTTATGATGTGTTATGTATCATAATGTAATTATGTATAATATGTGTGTTCTGTGTGATTTTATGTTAAATGAGCAAACTCTGGCATAATAATTTCCTTCTGGATTAATAAGGATTTTATTATCTATCTATCTATCTATCTATCTATCTATCTATCTATCATCTATCTATCTATCTATCTATCTATCTATCTATCTATCTATCTATCTATCTATCTATCTATCATCTATCTATCTATCTATCTATCTATCTATCTATCTATCTATCTATCTATCTATCTAATCTATCCATAACTAACAGGCCCTCAGGGCAGTTGGTATCATTGCACCCACTGAAGCTATACACATAAGTGTGGTTTATGTGATGGCTGAATAAATATGTGCTGGCATATGCTATTCTTCTGACGTGAGAGCAAATGTGAGCAAATGCAAGGTATTACACATGAGCTATTTTAACTAATTTATGAGGCAGGACAAGGCATATATTGACACACACTTCACGCAGAAATAAAATCAATGGTGTGCCAGGTTTTTTTTAACAGATATCAAAACCTAGATCCAAAAATAGGCACCAATTGTATACAAATATTTTCTATAATGTATCAGATTGAACTCTATATTTGTCACAATCTCTTCGTATTATATGGAGGTTTGTTCAGATTTAGTACTAAGCATGTGCATGCCTTGAACCTAATGTGTTTGTGCCAGTTATATAACGTATAGACTAGTGCATATCAATTGCTACTTTATAATTCTCTAGTGGTAGATTATAGGGGTGGGTAATAGTTTTAGAAATGATTTACTAGTAGTATAATACCCTCTCTCTTTCCCTGGCTTTCTGAATGCCAGTTACTTGCAACAAGACCCCTGGACTGCATCCTAAGAAACCTCATGCACATATATATATATATATTCTTAGGAAAATCTGCATATAAACAAGTTCCCCAATATGAGGATGATCATTACATTTAAGCTACTGTATCCTAGTATGCTTTTTTTTCCTGTGATCTTATTCATCATTGTTATATCAATACAGTAGATAGTTATGACCTTGACAAAGTTGCCAGTTGCCAAGGTAACACCAAGTTCTGTAGACATTAACGCCAGTCTAGAAAAACAGTCTCTATTATTAAGCATATAAGCATTTAAAATTTTTAAAATTGATCCAGTCAGCTGTATGCTCTTGTATCTAGTTGAATTTTTCTCTGAATTGATGAGCAAAGTCCAAACTTTTACATATGTTCCCCATATTATGTACAGGGGAGCCTTAGCCCACTAAGATAGGCAGGTATCCGGATTTCAAGACCATCAATGCCTATGGGTTGGAAGGCTTTACTTTAACTCATTTAAAGAACTTCCCTTTATTAGTATTGAAAACAACATAGGAAGTCCTGGTTTTCTCTAAGATTTACCATTTTTCTGCAACCCCTATTGGTTGAAGATCAACCATTGGATTCTAAAGCACAGGCAGGGTAGCTACTGAAACCATATACTGTGCCAATGAGCTCCAATGAACTGATTAGTTGGATTTCAGAGGGTTATTGGGTTTTTCACTTGAAGGAGACTGTCCAGCTCCAGTCTGTATCCTGTACTGAGATAAATACTAGAAACTCAAGAAATTGTTTAAAATGTTAATACAAATTCAAATAGAAATTGCAATGGCTATTGGAATAAATGAGGAGTTCCAATGTTAGAATTACAAATACAAATCAAGGAATTACAGAGTACAGTAAAGCTTTGTATTATTCACAGCCTCAGCTTTAATATCTCTTCTTTAGAACAATTTCATGCCATGAATGGACCGTAAGCCTCCCATTTCTTAGCAGTGTGATGGTAAATATGTATTACAAGGTTTGTCATTTATATATTCAAGAAAAGTGAAGAAGAAAAGGCATAGCTCAGTTGGCAAGCACATTAAACCGTAAAAAGGAAAATCATGGTTTGATTCTTATGTGGCTTAAATTAAATTAATTTCTAACACTGTGCTGTAGGCTTCAGAACATATGTTGTTAACGCCATAGTGCAGGAAATAAATATGCCTACAACAGTCTATATACAATGCAATATGCTAGATTTTTCAGTATAAAGCCACATCCACAAAGGTGATGACATTCCATTATTTATCCTTCCAGGTATTCAAGGTATTGTGGAATCTTATCAGAACTGCTTGCCTAAAATTCAGCTCTATGGACCTACGAATGTGGCACCTATCATCTCCAGGGTCGCAAGATTTGCTGCCGAAGAGGAAAGAACTAAAGAGGCTTCTGTGGGTTCTAACTCACTATAATGCTGTAAATGTAAATGATTCCATACAGAATTGTTCTGGGTTTTCAGTAGTTCACTTTTAATTCTCTCTCTTCCAGAAATACTACATCCTCCTTATTATTACGGATGGAGTGGTAACCGACATGGCAGATACCCGTGAGGCCATTGTGCGTGCTTCCTACCTGCCGATGTCCATCATCATTGTGGGTGTCGGCAATGCAGATTTCACAGACATGCAGATTCTCGATGGGGATGATGGGATTCTGAGAGCCCCCAAGGGGGAACCGGTGCTCCGTGATATTGTACAGTTTGTACCATTTAGAGAATTCAAGAATGTAAGTATCAAGAGAAAACATGTGACGCACTGTGTTTAAAATGCAATCTCATATTTAGCCTATAAAGTCATATAGCTATTTTACCAATACCTTACCATATAGAGCTATTAACAGCTGTTTGTATTGCTCTTTACATATACCTTTTTGTATCTGTATTCTTTGCATTTACTCTAGGCCTCTCCCGCTGCTTTGGCTAAATGTGTCTTGGCTGAGGTGCCCAAACAAGTTGTGGAGTATTACAGCTACAAAGCCTTTCCCCCTCGCTGCCCAAAAGCGGAATCTCCAGACTCTGCTCTCAACTCCCCTCAATGAACCCTGTTTTACTTCTCCATTTTCTCCCCTGCATACACTAGTCTGATCCTTCACTAGTCCAATGGGACAATGGATTAGATGCAGCACACTATGCGCCAATCATCTCTTAATGCCATCTCATGACCAAGCATGCAAACACAGATGCCCAGCCTCATATACGCTAGATTCACTGCTCAGATACTTGACACAAACTCTTTCTTCATTAGCTGCTATGATGAGGATCTCTCACATATAGGAGAGCTTCTGTCTGTGTCCTCACTTTAAGGGTGAGGACTTTCAGCACACAAACAGTTGACACATTCACTCCATGAGAATATGCATAGCTGACATGCTGAACGGTGTTTCAAATAATGATTGTATGGAAGAGTCCCAGTTGCACCAGCTTTATAATGAATTTAAAATTACCTGATGCTTATCAGTCTGGATGAAACAGAAAAAAAGCAGTTCCAACTTCTGACACCAATTGTAGGCACAAGAGCCATAAATACTCACCTTGAGGAACGATGAACTTTGATCATAACCCTAACGTCTTCTGAGAGTCTGAATGTATAATTCAAGGTCCTTCTAAAAAACACTGGAAAGGGAAGGCATGAGGGTGGCTTGGGTGGTTCCTAAAATCCAGGCAGTCCTCTTTAAGGGGGGCATCCTACTTTTAACTGGTGAGATCTTTGGTGAGATTTAGTAAAGTGCAAATGGAAACTTGTTCTTGTGCTTGGCTTTTAGTGGTTGCTTCTTTTTTGCTTTTTCACAAGAGCTTGTTCAAAAGCATTCACTAGATAGTAAGCACTAAATATAAATCTATTTTATTTAATGGGTTTATGGATTTGCTTTTTAAATACATTCTTTAAAATATGTTGCACAGACTATACAGAATCATGTAAATCTACGAACTGGCCAGTTCTTCTGAGGTTTCCCAATCCCAAACCTCTGTAGGGGTTTGCCCCGGATTCTTTGTATTTTTATATCACAATAGAATTTGCCATAAGACTTACTTCCACAAAGACATTTTACCTAGACATTGAATCACTCCTTGTGTTTGTCAAATAAGGTTTTATTAGAATGCCTCTACCACTTCAAGCACCTTGGCAGTTCTATTCATAATCATAAATACAAGAATGCAGAAGAAGATAGTTCTGTGCATAGATTGCTCCATGTATGTTTATTTTTTAATAATGTAGGAAAATTTAAATGAACTTTTACTCCCATCTGAGGAAGCAAATATTTATGGTTTTACATGTTCTCTTGCCTGTCCAACCCTCACTTACACACCTGCAACCCTGGAACGCATCACCTTTAGTTCCGATTGGGAGACAGGGAGATGAGGTGAAATTGTTTTAGTATGACCAGTTTTTAAGGCTACCCTTCAGATAAATATATTCTTATTTAAAATTTAACATGAGAAAAACAATTTTGGAAATGATCTGTGATGACTGCGTAGAAATCTGCAGTATGGTACCTTTTATCTCCATCTAGGCCAGGAGAGAATAGAGAGTCTGTTAAAGTACTAACAGCTATGTCTTGTGTTTAATTTCAGCGTATTTATAGAAATAAACTTCTGTAAGGGCACAGCAACTGCATCTGTTAAAAAGAATGAAATGGTAGGCATGTTTTAAACAAAAGGTTTTTTTGGAGACAATAATCACTAGAAATAAGGTAGATTCACATTTGTAGGCAGAGAAAAAGTGACAGATTAAACCCCTCTGCTGTCTTTTTGCCCTGATATCTCCAAAGGTTAATTTTAATGACAACTTTCTGTTTATATTACCTTCAATGACTTCAAGTCATGCTCTGCCCGCAAGGCTGGCTTGCTCTGAAGATTCATTTGCACAGGGTTTATTCTCAGGAACACATTGAGGTTTCCTTTTAGGCTTCATTTCAATGGCATGTGAAACTCTGTTGCGACACCCTTTGTTGGTCTGGATGTTCGCGGTTTGTGTCACTCGTTTCAAAATAGATAGGGTTGCATTCAGAATAACATTCCAGGTAACAGATCCAATTACATAAGTTGCGGATTCAAAATATCTTTGTAATGTGCCTCTATGAAACAAAGTTTATACATCACCATCCTATCCCTCTGGCATTTGTAATTTAATAATTTAAACAGAAAATATCTCAATAAGGACACCTGATAGCAAATAACTAATATGCTTCTAAGGTTAAAGGGGTTTGTTTTAAAGATATTTTCCTGTGCATAAGGAGAGGCATGAATCTGAATGGCCAATCTTTTCTCTTTTTGTACTAACTCACTGTTTCATGTTTAGTGCATGTACCAAGTTCTCAAGTTCTCTGTTGTGCAACAAATAGAAGGCCAGGTGTACAACACTGTTGCGTGTTTTGGTGCTTCTGTAAGGTTTGCATGCTACTTGTATATGTTTCAGGGACAAGATGTCTCCAATAAAGTGAATTCTTTACTCGCTCTTGCTTGGCTGTATTTGTTGACTTTGGAACTATTGATTTCACATGGGGCTTTAACGCATATAATATGTGTACTTTACAGTTACATCCTACAAGTTGTAGGGTGTACATGTTCTACATCTCATACTGCCATTTTATCTATAATATACACCCAATCAACTGGGTGTCATCCACATGGGAACATAGGTGTTCGAATGGAAATTTAGTCATTAGTATTAAAGTGTTATTTTAATATTTTAACTGCATTTCTTTCTTTGACACAATTGTTAAACAGCAGCAAAAGTTCAGACAAACTTTTGATATAAAGGGCCAGATTTATCAAGGGTCGAAGTGAAATTTTGAGCTATTTTTTGTGTACTTCGACTAGGGAATAGTCCAAATTTGATTTGAATTTAAAAAAAAATGTGAAAATTCAAATATCGAAATTTATCATGCACTGTCTCTTTAAAACTTCGACCATTCGCCATCTAAAACCTGCCGAATTGCTGTTTTAGCCTATGGGGAACCTCCTAGAACCTATTGGTGGACTTTGAAAATTTGAAGGTTCTTTTTGAAATTCAATCGAATACGATGTTACTTTAATTCGAACGATATGGCCATCCACAGAAAAAAACTTCAATTTTTTCCCATACATTTCAGTTGGTCTTTTTTTATTCGAATTTACAGTTTAAAGGTGTATGCCTTTAAAACTATTCAATTATAAGTTATGAGTATTCTTCCTAATTGAAATGATGGGTGATTGGAATGTTATGCCTTATTTTTTAGATGAACATGGTGATAACAAAGAAAAGGTTACACTAAACAGAAAAAAATGTCAACTCCCTCTAATCTCTTAATCTAAAAGCATGGCTTGGCTTTTCTTTTAAAGTGTAACCTGCAAAACAAGGGGATTGTAACGTTCAGTATCCCACAACCCAGAGTAAACCCCAATGTCCCGGGCTCGGCTCACGCTTCGGCCTATAACCGCCGCCTTTCAAGTCGGGTGGGGCCCTCCGCTACTCGGATGCCGCCAGGACTTAATAGTGAGGCGACTGAGGGAAGAACTCTGGGCGAGCAAGGGAACTTAACGTAAAGGTTATCAAAGTCCAGGAACGGGCCGAGTCGAAACCAATCGGGAATGCGGTACAAAATCGGTAAGCAGCAGAGTAGTCAAGGTCACAGGCCAGGTCAGCAACTAACAGGGTCGAAGTACAAAACGGAATCCAAAGAGTAGTCAGGAACAAGCCAAAGGGTCAGGGCAGGCGGAGGTCAAACAGGAATCAAGGATAGCCAAAGGTCACAACAAGAATTACAGAATAATCGCACCCAGGAACCATATACAGAACCTACGTTGGGCAAGGCACAAAAGGACTGATAGCCCTTTAAACATTTGAATTTGGCGCCATTGGACGCTGGCGAATCAGCGCCTGCGTAAACACGCCAGCGCAATCACGCCAGCGTGCCTGCCCTTTAATTCTAGCGCATGCGCGCCGCACGCTCCATAGGAGCCGGCGCCTGGAGCCTAGCCACATCGGCGGCGGAGTTGCGTCCCTGCCGTCCCCTGGGTAAGTATATTACAGGGATAGAGGGAAACAGATCTCAGAAAATTCCCTCCTTAAATAATGGTAAAAATGTAGCAGGGTTGGGAAGGGCTGCACAAAATAGCTGTATAGAACGCAGTGTGAAATATATTAGTACTCTACAGTCTTTTCAACTGTGAACAAAACCTAAAAACTCAACAAAATGCAGACACAAGAGCATTTTGTTCTGTGCCATTTTCATTGAAATTGTCCAACTTATTTATTATTCAGACTTCAAAATGTAACTTGTAGTTTTGGGCCATTTGTAGCACATTATGTTATATTTGGACACATTTTATTTGGAAATGTAGCAGAGATTTCCACATGTTGGACCTTATACCATATCAGATTAAAGGAGAAGGAAAGGCTAAAATTAAGTAAGGCTAGGGCTTGAGCATGCTCAGTTTGATCCTCTCTCTCTTCTATTTTCCTCTCTCTCCTCCCATCCCTGCTGTAATCTGAGTCAGCAGGGAGAGACTTAGGCAGGAAGTGATGTCACAACAAGCTAATATGGCAGCTCTTATCCTAAACAAACAGAGAGAGCTTCTAGAGCTGTTTACTCAGGTATGGTAAAGCATTCTACAGAATAAATATAGCTTTATTGCTTGCACTATTGTCTCTAATCTATTGACAACTGCTTCTGTAGCTTTCCTTCTCCTTTATATCTAGTATATTTAGAAAGAGTTGTTCACCTTCCAACAACAGGTCTATCCTTAGGGGTATGAACCTTTGCCTAATGGGGGGCACATTTAAAAAATGTCTTGCTTTTTGTTCTTAGTTATGTAAAATATCATTTTAAATATATATATATATATAAATATAAAATATGTCTAAAATATTTTTTCCCCTTGTATAACTGTAGCATATTGTTGTGTATTGTGTGGGTCTGTACTGCCTTGAACTGCTTGCTTGGCTATACAGTATATACAATTGCATCTCCCTCAGTTCATGTAAACAGGAGCTCCACTGCAGAAGTGATGGACTGACAGCCTGGTTACACAATGAAGCACTATGTGGGAAACTTTGCAAATAAAAATGTGCCTGTCGCAATGTAATATTCTTCACTAGGCTTTTATTGCATTGTGAATCTTAATTGTGCATTGCAAACCTTTTAACATCTGGTCTGAAGTTTCGTTCGAAATGTTATTCCATACACTGCAAACGTTCGCTAAAAGTCGTTGAGGTCTTTAATCGGTCAAAAAATGGTTCAAATATGGTTGCTAACGGCAAACGTTTTTTGCTCTAACAAAACATATTACATCCCCCCAAATGTGCCTCCACCTGTAGGATTTACTGCTTATATGCAGCTCCATGTGCTAAAAGAACTAGGAAAAAGCTTAAGGGGGAATGTAATTTAAAATTACGTTTTTGTGAATTTTGTGCATTTTTAGCTCTGATTGCAATTTAAAATCATTCACTGGCGAATATAACATTGCACATTATCACTAAGCAAAGGTTAGCGCTAATACCTGCTCTGGAGTTTTGTTAAATATTTTGTCATAAAAACGTTTTGCTATTGCATATTTTTATTACATACACTGCACATAAAAGCCATTTGTTCTCAAACATTGCGAAGAAGACGTTGATGTCTATAACCAGTCAAAAAGGATGCAAACATGGTTGCAAAGGTGTTTGCAAATGAAACATTACAACCCCCCATTAGAGTACACTATAGAGCCTGGAAACCAGGCAACTTTCATCAATCATCACCCTCAATAGAAGCAGCAAGCCAACGCTTAAAGGCACAAAAGCTAAAAATTTGTAGGCACATAGGCATGACTAAGATCTGATCACCTGCTGACTGTATGGTCTAATGAAACTTACAATTGTGTGGATTAATTTTCAAATCTAGTGGGGTTGTACTTGGAGGTTGCTACACAATAAAACTGGGAAGAAAAATACACTCACAGCAGCAGGGCTTTATTATACACAAATATTATCCACTTCCACATTCCCTAAAGATAGCTGGAGCAACAACATAAAATACCTGTACATAAACGAGCCATTCAGTAGGATTAGAGTTTCCTATAAAGCAATGGTTGTATAAACTTCAAAGTCTAATTTTGTTCTTTATTATTCGAGTAGTACCTTGATTTCATTTTCATCTGAATTTTATGCTGTGTTTTTTAACGATGGATCGGCCATTATTGATATTTGTAAACAAATATTGTATCTATATAGTGAAACCAGGACATATTAGAATTTGCTAAGCAATCTAAGTTGGGGTTCTGCACATCCTATTATTATAAAGAGATGACATTGCCCAATACAGCATGTCTGGATTGGAATATACTGTTTTATTGTAAAGGTTTTCCTGTAGTGATGTGTGGGTCGGGATTTCCCCAACCTGCACCCGACCCTAACCCTCCCTCCCTTGGCCTGCACTCACCCCCATTTGCACTTCCAGGTTGCTTTTATAGACCCGCGCTGACCTGCCCTGCCGATGATATCACAAAAGGGGCGGGCAAACAGGTGCAGCGTCTATAAAAAACAAACCTGGAAGTCGGAAGCTGGCATTTGACACCCGTAAAAAAGCATGCAAGGTCAGCCCACGGGTATCGGGATGCCTAAGCCACCTGGATTCAAACTCGTTATATGCAAAAGATGTGGCTGATATTGTATAATTGTTTAATAAAACTTATACCTTTTCCTTCTGCCTCGTTTTATTCTTCAAAAGCCATTTTTCAAAAACAGTAGGACTATTTAAAAATCTGCTCCCCCTACCCCTGAAGAGGGAAAAGACGACAGCTTTCAATGATGAACTACAACGAACTACAACATGAATTGAAATGAAGCATTCGTTTGCCCAATCTCAGCTACTATTGTTATTTTCTAGAAAACTAAAAGCGTCTTTAAAACTACAGGTAAACATTTCCCCTCATGTCAGATCTCCCCATCATGGACAGATGTTATTTCACTAAAGATGGTGGCTGAGATCTGTGTAGGTGTTGCACAACCATGTCCTTTGGGATAAGGGTAGTGATTTACAAAAAAATTTTTTAAAAATGAATCAGTTAATAGTGCTGCTCCAGCAGAATTCCACACTGAAATCCATTTCTCAAAAGAGCATACAGATTTTTTTATATTCAATTTTGAAATCTGACATGGGGCTAGACATTTTGTCAATTTCCCAGCTGCCCCAAGTCATGTGACGTGTGCTCTGATAAACTTCAATCACTCTTTACTGCTGTACTGCAAGTTGGAGTGATATCACCCCCTCCCTTTTTCCCCCCAGCAGCCAAACAAAAGAACAATGGGAAGGTAACCAGATAGCAGCTCCCTAACACAAGATAACAGCTGCCTGGTAGATCTAAGAACAGCACTCAATAGTAAAAACCCATGTCTCACTGAGACACATTCAGTTACATTGAGTAGGAGAAATAACAGCCTGCCAGAAAGCATTTCTCTCCTAAAGTGCAGGCACAAGTCACATGACTGGGGGCAGCTGGGAAATTGACAAAATGTCTAGCCCCATGTCAGATTTCAAAATTGAATATAAAAAAATCTGTTTGCTCTTTTGAGAAATGGATTTCAGTGCAGAATTCTGCTGTAGCAGCACTATTAACAGATTTATTTTGAAAAATTTTTTTTTTCCCATAACAGTATCCCTTTAAGATTTCTCAACCAATTTCCATGCAATCCAACAAATTTGTCAAATTGTCGTGAGTTTAGTGGGCACTGGACGATCTCGCATCTAAAATTTTTGTCTTACATCGGTCAGAAAATCGGTCAGGTTAGAAAATTTTCATCATTCACAGTGAAATGTATTCATTGTCTAATTGTTTGCAGGGCCAAGCAGGCAGGTGCTGAGCAGAATCCATGACTTCATCAAAGGCAGCTGTTAGAATTGATACAATAGTTGCTAATATTCCACAGATACTGCTGAGACATGTATCAACTAATTGCATCAACTAAATGAAGCAAATTGCAACAGTTCAAAATTCACCTGGATCACTGATCTGCCCGACTGAAACACTAGCGATAGGAACATTACATTTTAAACTTAAAATTTGGGAAAACAGTAAAAAATAAAAGATGGAAAGCAACTGAAAAAAGTCTTTATTTCTGGGGAACAATCTGAAAACAACTGAACTGAAAAAGGTGTTTGGAAGGTGAACAACCTGTTTAACATCTATAGCCACCTTAAGTAAGCTATTTCATAAAAAGAGCTTTAAATTGTATTTATACTAGAAGTAGTGATGGGCAACCTGTCCTGAAAATTCACGAAATGCATTGAAGTCAATGGGTGTCAAAATAATTTTTGAAGCAAGCGATAATTTTTAAATGTGCGACTATCTTGTCCAAATGCATTAAAGTCAATGGGCGACAATTTATATGTGCACAACAATTTTGATGTGTGACTTTTTTTTTTGTTGCGGTGGACAGCGAAACGTGGAAATTTGCCTCTTATCCATGCCTGTTGGATTTATTCGCCCATCACTACATAGAAGCCATTTCTAGTGTAATGTATGTTGGCCCTCAGCTATCCAGAAAAGAAGTATGCAGATTCCTTGAGTAAAAACTCTTCCTTTTGTGTCCAACTTTTTATATAAATGTACAAAACATAGTTGCAACAGTCAGCCTGCTTGAATTCCAGAGGTATCCAGTGCAGAAAATAAGAATCCTTCCAAAGTCTCACATTGATTTAATGTTCAGGTTAGCCCTTTCACTGTTTTATGACCTACCAGGTGGGACATCTGTAGTTAAATTTCTGAGTTTAGAGTGAGACACAAGTTCTTTCCTGTGAAAAGAAGACCGCAGTCCAGGATCTAGAGTAGTGCTGTTCAACTTATTACATTTATGTATCATATAGCATTTTGGTAGGTCCATAATGAAATAATGATGTCATACAGTGAAGTCAATGGAACACACGGGCAGGCTGCATGAGATATAAAAATCCTTTAAAGGGCTGCATCCGGCCAATGGGTGCACACCCAGTTCTCTCTCCCACACATGATAAAACATGCATACACAGCATGAGACCGATGGCTATTTATAGAATTTTATAGAGTTTCCAGAAGAGTGGAGCCTTAATTCTCCTCATTGATGAAGTTGCTTTATATCTGGAAAAAACATCTGCCTAGTAGAATCCCTTAATTGGTGTTTTATATTAATAATATCCACCCTGAGGCTATCTAGCAGCTGCTGAACTACATACGACCCTCAGCATCCATAGCTGGGCAATGATTCACATTTATGTACTTAGGAAAAAATGCAATTTGTTCCGTTATGAAAAAGTAATACTGTATGTAGCACATTCACACTGATTAATGGCAAATACGCCATTTACCTATATTTCTTATAATACCCTATACATATAATGCTTGTGTGTGACCTATGTCTCTTGTGTGTACACTGTACAACTTTGTTAGCAGTTATGGCACAGAGAGCACTGAGCAAACAACATATGCAAAGAGTGCAGCTTCCACATTTAATATATGGAGTGCCAACACACAAAGTCTATATGGATGATTAAATGAAACTCTGTCTGAATTGCAGTGGTTGCTAGTATCAGCTGTGGGATACATCTGCCAATTTGCATATATTAATTTGAATGTTACAGGATTATATTTTATGCTTACTTGCCCATTACATAATATCCAAAAAAAAAGAGACAGGACAAAACAAGGATTACAGGATGTTGTAGAAGAAACCCTTCTTTAACATTATAACCCCACCTTGTACTCACATAAAAAATTGATCCTTTTATTAATTACCACTTTCATCATAATAAAGTATTATAAGTGATGTTACTGGGAACCTTAGCAACTGGATGTTACAAAAGTTGGCCTGTTTTACCATAATAGTGGTCATTAGTCATAGGACTCTGGAAACTCTCAGGCCCTTTTGCAACTGCAATGTCTCCTTTCTCTGTAGTTACCTCCCTGTATACATAACAATACACATAATTCATATCTCAATCCATTTTATAATGACATACATTCTCTCCTTAACTTTCTACAATCCTATTCTCTGTTCGACAAATATATGCTCACAGCTTAAATAAAGAAAATACTTCCTTGACCCTTTAAGGCTTTGGAAGTTACATTTTTTTCCTATACATAGTTAAGTTGTCTCCTTTACAGTAGTGTACATGGAAAGACGTGGCAGTGGAAACTGTGTGGGGCTGTACAGCATTGAGCATCAATCCTTGGAAAAAAGATACAGTATTTAAACACAAGTGTGAATGAAAGATGGAATAGTAAGTCAAGTGCATGTATAGATTATCAATACATAACGAGTTTAATTTTCTCATTACCAAACATTAATGTTTCTTTTCAAATAAAAAAGGTCTGCTTCAGATGTTTAGGCGTGGAGGCACTTTTTTCTTAGGGTAGGACTACACGGGCGTTTGCATCCGACAATGCATTCACTTACCTTATTTCCGTTGCATGCGCGTCGGATTGCATAGAAAACAGTGTAGTCCTACCCTTAGAGTCACCAATAGTTAAGGTCCCTATCTAATTCCAGAATATCTGCTTAAACCTATCATTTCTTAAAGGAATAGTTCAGTGTGAAAATAAAAACTGTGTAAATAGATAGGCTGTGCAAAATAAAAAATGTTTCTAATATAGTTAGTTAGGCAAAAATGTAATGTATAAAGGCTGGAGTGAACAGATGTCTAATAAAACAGCCAAAATCCAACTTCCTGCTTTTCAGCTCTATAACTCTGAGTTAATCAGCGACTTGAAGGGGGGCCACATGGTACATTTCTGTTCAGTGAGTTTGCAATTGATCCTCAGCATTCACCTCAGATGCAAAAGCAACAGAAATGACCCATGTGGCTCCCCCTCAAGTCTCTGATTGGTTACCGCCTGGTAACCAGGGTAACCAGTCAGTGGAAACCAAGAGAGCTGAAAAGCAGGAAGTAGTGGTGTGACTGACATGTTATACATCAAATCACTCCAGCCTTTATACATTACATTTGTGCCCAACTAACTATATTAGAAACATTTTTTATTTTGCACAGCCTATCTATTTACCCAGTTTTTATTTTTACACTGAACAATTCCTTTAAAAGGAAAACTAGACCCCTCTCCTAAACAGAGTCCCCATCTATTAGACCCATTAACCCCCCTCCCCGCTTCCTCCCTGCATAGTCCACTATTTAAACAATTGTCTCAGAAAGTTGCACATGCCTTCCCATGCAGAGTAGCACAGCAGAGCTCACGGGCATGCCATTTTCAAGTATGTGTGGTTGGACCAGTTTCCTATACATGTCTACTGCGCATGCGCCGGGATGCTCCGTAAATAGCCGAATGTAAGAAGAAGATCCAAAGATACCAAAGATGGTGCCCATGAGCTCGGCTGCCCTACTGTGCATGGGAAGGTCTTGTGACTTCCTGCAACAATTTTTTAAATAGTGGACTATGCGGGGTGGAAGCAGGGAGGGGGTGAATGGGGGCTATTAGGGGGGGACTCTTTTTAAAAAGGGGGTTTAGCTCTCCTTTAAAGGAAAATATAACCTTAAACTTAAAAAAACCCTACCCCCCTACCCTACATAGAACCCCCCTCCCTCCTCCCCCTAGCCTAAATGTTCCCCTGGGTAAATGCCCCTAACTTACCTCTCGGTGCAGATGCAGGCATCGGAGTTCACGGGTGCCAGCTCCTTCTCTTCGGAAATCTACGGAATGAAACTGGCATGCGCAGTTGGAGTAATTTTCGTGATAACAAGCGCCGGTCTCATTACAAAGACTAGCGAAGTGGCTAACAATGTCGTCCGTGAACTCCGATGCCCGCATCAGTACCGATGGGTAAGTAAAACATTAGGGGCATTTGCCCTGGCTAATACTTAGGCTGGGGGGAGGTGGGTCTATGTAGGGTAAGGGGGTAAGGTTTTTTTTAAGTTTAGGGTTGAATTCTCTATGCACCATCTATGCAGAGAAAAACCAGTGGTTGAGCACATTTATGTGTTATAGGTTATGAAAAACTTTATGCATTTATGCACTTTATTTATTGCATTGTTCTAGCTATAGAAAGTACTATTTATTGACCTGTTTGACTTATCAAGATTCCAGAAACATCCCATTACACCCCCTGGACAAGGAGACCACACCACCTGCTGTTTGCAGTTGAATTTTAAACATAATAGGAGCCCTGAGTGGATAAGAAGTTTATTGCTTGCCAGACAGACTTTGTCTCTTTAGCAAGAATGAAACTGCATGCTAAGTCAAAAATACTTTCAAAGAAGCTCGGGGAAATGCATAAATTAAAAAGAAATACACTTTCAGCTCTTAATATTTTTATGAGACTAATCTTTTGGGAAATTTAAAAAATGAAATGTTTAGAGACCCTTTAACGCACTATGAATGCTGTCTGAGCCTTAAACAGCTTTCTTACTTTACTGTGACTAGGATGGGTTGCTAGAACTAACTTAATTTGCAACTACTTAGGCTTTCTTGTATGGAACTGACATACGTGTCTGGTTGCTTCACATCGTGGGGGGAGGGAATTTTTCCATGAGACTTTTAATTGCAAATTGAAATAAAGCTACATGGAATACAGTAACAGTAGAGGACTGAGTAGTAACAAACAAATTCAGGTATAGGAAGTTTGAGACAGAAACCATATCAGTAGTGGACATACATAAGGACATACATAAGGACTTCAGTGACTTTAAGGGCAGGGGCACACGGGCAGATTTGGGGAGATTTAGTGGCCTGGCGACTAATTGCCTCTTCTTCGGGGCAACAATCTCCCCCAACTGCCTTCCAGCTACCTTTCCGTCCGAGAAAAAAGCAGCGCAATGGCACCCGTGGCGAATTTCGCTTTCCGAAGTTGCCCGAAGTTGCCTCACTACTAAATCTCCCCGAATCTGCCCGTGTGCCCCTGCCCTAAGAGGGACAGATAAAAATTTGGCAACCATCTCCCATCCCTTCATATGTTTTTATCAGCTGGAGGCCACAGATCACGAGATGTTACTTCAGCCGCATGTAACAAAATCATGTTTATGGTGGTGAAGCAATACAGTAAGTCAAGTGCTTCAATTTCTGTCATGTTATCTTATTTTATTCTAATTTATCTGTCTGGAAAGTTTTTGTCACTGGTTAATAGATTTTCCTAGTCTACAATTTCCAGAATCTCCCATAGAAAACCGAACCTGTTTCGGGTGAGAGGGGTTAAAAGGAGCTAAAAAAAACCCCTTCACAAGCAATTACATGCAAAGAGAAGCCTTCTGAAATCAGAAGGTATTTACTTGTCTCATACCATACACATAACAGCACTGCCTAAATACCAAAAATGAGAGTTTTAATTCTGCCATAAGGCATCATGAGTGGAGACATGCAAATCCTAACCAGGTTCGGTTTTCCATTTTTATACTCTCCAAGTCCTACCCTCTCAGAAGCCAGGATCCAATATCTTGCACTGATGTGTTCTAACAAGATTGAAACAGGCTGTCTGCAAGTTTGGATATAACGCTCAACCATACCTAAGGCTATGCAAGAAAACCTGCGGTTCTGGATGCATTGTTGGCCAAAGGGACATAAAGGATGATTTGCAGCTCTCCGTCTATGATGCCTTATGGGAGAATTTAAAACTCTCGTTTTTGGTATTTAGGTAGTGCTGTGTGTATGGCATAAGACAAGTAAATAGCTTCTGATTTCAGAAGGCTTCACTTTGCACAAAATCTCCAACACACACTAGGAGTCCAGCAACATCTAAGCATTTGTCAACAAACAGAGGTTCCCTTATAGATTTGTGTGGATAAGGATAGCTTTTTAGGGTCAGGGCACACGCTCAGATTTGGGGAGATTAGTCGCCCAGCGACAAATCTCCTCTTCTTCGGGGCGACTAATCCCAGTACTGCCTCCCACCGGCTAGAATGTAAATTGCCGACAGGATGGCACTTGAATCGCTTCTTTTTCTAAAGTCGCCCAAAGTCGCCTCACAAGGAAACTTCAGGCCGACTTCAGAAAACGAAGCACTCCGAGGCAGTTTGAGGGGAGATTAGTCGCCGCAAAGAAGAGGAGATTTATCGCCTGGTGACTTATCTCCCCAAATCTGAGCGTGTTCCCTGACCCTAGGTACATGGGGACCTAGTCACAACAATTACAATACATACAGTAGCAGACTGCAAAACTGCAGCATCCACATAGAGCTGACTGATGCCTGCTGCTAACTTTTGTAGAATGTTGTATTTAATTATGGAATGTAAAAAGGCTGACCAGATTTCAGAAATTACTGGAATAAAGTGGTATTCCTTTAGTTTTACATTTCTTGATCTCCCTTTATCTGCCTGCCATTACCAACGTAATATATTGTGGCATGGTGTTTAAAAAAAACCCTAAAGGAAAAGTATGTCGCCATCAGATTGCTCTATGAGACACAGCAGATGAGAAGAGTGGCTGTGTGTGAGCTCTCTGTGCAAGAAGCAGGAAGTTGCTATGGCAGTTTGCTTGTGCAGAACAGGTAGGGTTGCCACCTTTTATAAAACATTTTACCGGCTGCTGGCGGCGGGGCCTCAAAGGGGTGGGCCGTGATGTCAAAAGGGGCAGGATGTGACATCAAAAGGGGCGGAGCCACGCCACGGACACCACGGACGCTAGAAGAGGCAAAAGAAAAGGTAGGTTGCAGGGAATGGGGGCAATTGGGGGCAGGCCGAGGGCTCCTTTTGATCGTATTACAAATTTACCGGCAGCTACATTGCCGGTAAATTTGTAAATTTGTAAATGTTCCCCACCCTAAGAACAGGGGGGAACATTGAGTTAAAAAAAGAGGACGGTTGTGGATGCACTCCAAGGCTAAGTAAAAACGTGTTTAAATACACTGGAACATTCAACAATGGAACTGAAAAACTTGAGAGATTTCGGATGGGAAAGCTTAAAGGAAAACTATACCCCCAAAATGGACACTTTAGCAACAGATAGTTTATATCAAATTAAGTGGCATATTAAAGACTCTTACCAAACTGGTGTTTATATTAAAGTAAATATTGCCCTTTTACAACTCTTGCCTTGAACCACCATTTTGTGATGGTCCCTGTGCTGCCTCTGAGATCACCTGACCAGAAATACTACAACTGTTTCTAACTGAAACAGGAAGAAGTGTTGAAGCAAAAGACAGAACTCTGTCTGTTAATTGGCTCATGTGACCTAATATGTATGCTTTATTTGGTAAGTTTGTGTGCACAATGAATCATACGATCCCAGTGGGCGGCCCTAATTTTTTAAAATGGCAATTGTCTATTTATTATTACTCAATGGCACATACTACTAGAAACGTATATAATTATTATGAAAATGGTTTGTTTACATATAAAATCATCCTGGATAGGTGGTTTTGGAAGGAGTTATTGCAAGGGGTTATTGGCACAAAACATAAATACCATCAATGGTCAATGGTAGTTCCAACTATTCAGGTAGGTGTTAGCTGAAACTGAAAAAAGTACAAAGGTATGATGCAGGTATTATGGGACAATTGTGGCCAGATGACACTTTCACACCTCTGTGAGTTTTAGCTAACAACTACCTGAACTTTCTCTGGTTTAGCTAGCAGCTCAGTTAGGCTACTTTCACTTAGACACAATTTTTTGCGTTGATGGTTGAAATTTCTTTTTCAGCATCTACTATTATATTGTATTACTTTGAAGCTGCAGTACAAATGCAGTTTTATGCAAGGGGACCAAAATATATCTGCATTATATTCTCTATATATATAAGATCTCCCACACAGGCCCAGATTTGTGGAAAGGCCACCAAGGCCCAGGCCTAGGGAGGCAGAATTTTAGGGGGGGCTGCCCAACCACACCCACATTCTATCAGAAACACTGGGGATGCACAGGAGATACAATTTTTTTTTTTCAATTTCCTGAGCGCCAATCCCCATTTCTCCAGTCACGATGATGAAAACTTGAGCGAAAAAAAGGGAGGGGATGGGGTGACAAATGACAGTGGTCCTAGGGGCGCCCTCTAAGTAAATCCAGCCCTGCTCCCACAGTTGACTCACTTAACATATACCTTGTGTTTTATGTGAAAGTAGACCAATACACATGATTTAATGATTAACAACTCAGTCATTAGTCCTGATTTCCAATAATGTGGCTGAACTGAACTTGTTCTATAATGTTAATAAAAAGAAAGAGGTATGCATGTTATTTTAAAAATGGTATTGGCTTTGTCCATGTCAAGTGAAAAATGACTTGGTAATTAATCATTCAACCTCTGGGCACATCAGATAGTAGCTTTTAAGTCAATCCATGTATGGGACAGATTTCAGATTTTGGTGCTTTTTGACAGGGGAATTTCCAACTTTTGCCAATGCTTATATTATGGGACTGAATTAGCGGTTAGCCAGTGGAAAATTGCTGGTGAAGAAACTGCTGATGTAACATTAGACAAACTACACAAACAAAAATCACGCTCCACTTATGGGCTAAGGCACTTTCCAAAACAGGTTGCTGAGGTATACCATCTGTCCTCTGTTTTGGTGTTGGAAGAATTAAATTTAACATATTTGCTTATGTTGGCTGAACTGAACAATATATATATATATATATATATATACATCAATTCTAAAATGACTCTGCTGTGAAATCTCACCCATCATACTCGGAGTATTGCCACCCTGCAGGGATATCTTTAATAATTGAGTTGATTTCTTTTACATGTAAAGCCCTTGTCAGCAATTTCCCAGAGCTCATACTTTCTTATCAGACTTATCCAATTCTACAGTCTAATTGATTATGTTAATAAAGAGTTTTTTCTTATGCAAGAGAAAGTACATGTAAGCTAAGGTCTTGCATATTTGTAATATGTTTAAAGAAGTCTAGAGCTGCAGTCTGCACCTTATAAAAAGATTTGGAACGAAGTTGTGGCATCTCCTGTTTCCAAACATAGCTTTCTAAATTACACACAAGTTTAGGGACAAGTAGCAGCAGAAGGGAAAATTTTTACCTGCCGAACCCCTTCCACTCACACGAATACAACAGCACTGCCAAATAGACAGTATTTTATTTGGGGAGGGAGTAATTGTGGCTATATTTTACACCTTTCACTCTTTGGTTAGGTGAACTACTTGGTAAATTACTTAAACATGGTGGGGGCGCTATATATGATTGCTTTATGTTGTGGACTGGATCCCAAAAACAGTTAGATGCCTTTATTGTGTATTTAAACAATTATCATATAGCAAATAACTTAACTTGTAGTTCTTCTGTAGAACCAGTGGACTTTTTGGATGTGAAAGTACACAGAAATGGTGATAATTTACTAATAGAGCTATAGCAGAAACATATGGATACAAACAGCTACCTTCATTAAGGCAGCTTTCATCCAAGGTCTCAGGTACGATCGATTCCATTTAGACAAATGTTGAAGATAAAATAAAATACATTTTTAATAAAAACTGGCACATACTTCTCAATGATCCTCAATTTGATCATCTCTTTAAAGAGAGATTTGTCTATGCCTTTAAACGGCAAGGGATTTACAGGACAGACTAATCCATGTAACTGATACAACTGATTGAAGGTTGAAACAGACTTTTTAGCAAAACCATTAAAGGAAAATTGAACCCCTTATTAAAAAAAATCCCTACCCCCTACCCTACATAGACCCCCTCCCAGCCTAGCTGCTACCCCAGGTAAATGCCCCAGTTCTTCTCCTTCTTCTGTAATCTTCGGGTTTTCTTCTGGCGCTTCGGCAATTTCCGTGACTTTCAGAGCATGCGCAGTTGTTCGGGACCTGCAGACTGCTCCAACTGCACATGCACCGATATGGCACTTCCCAAAGATTACCAAAGATAAGAAGATGGCTGCTGTAAACTCCGCTGGACAGAATCTGCACCGAGTGGTAAGTTAAAAGTTAGGGGCATTTACCAAGGGTATAAGCTAGGCTGGGGGGGGGGTGGAGGGAGGGAGGTCTATGTAGGGTAGGGGGTAGGGTTTTTTTTAATAAGGGGTTGAATTCTTCTTTAGATGGAACCTTTTCCTGCAGAAACTGCACTCAATACAATAGCATCAGCTGTGTAATACATCCAAGCATGGGCAAAGCAGTACCTATTTTGGGCTATCAAAAAAGCATGTTTATTGTATACTCCTTAAAATGTCCTTGTGGACTAAGTTATGTGGGCAAAACCATTCAGCATTCTAAAGAAAGGATAGCACAAATCAGATATTGCTTTGGGTAAAAACACTCCCATTACTAGACACTTTAAAGAGAAAGGACAAAATGCCTTCCGACTAAGGCTCCAAATATTGGAACATGTTCCCAGATTGAGGAGAGGGGGAAATAGAGGGAGAATTTTGCCAAGGCATGAAGCAAGCTGGACCTTTAGACTGAATAGAGTCACACCTGATGTGTCTCATGTCTCAGTGAGCACATAGAATACCAATGATTTCTATAATGATAGGGCCCCTCCATCCTTACAATAAAACTTTGGTTTTTAACCTGTACCTATCTGCATTTCAACTGGTCTGTGGGGTCCTCTAGTTCAATGAGTAGTAGCCTCATATGGTATCATATTTAATGTGACTTATGGCTAAGACCATTAAATGTGATACATTGTAAATAGTAGGCAGGCACTACATGTGCAGTGGCCTCCTGGTGATGTATTTTCCATATATAATAAGACACTCATGCTATTTTATTTATTTAAGGTATTGGAGATGCGTTTGCACAAAAGATGACTTTTGATACATCTATAATGTAGATTAACTACTGTAAGGTATCATCCCTCTGCTGGGTTTGAACCAGGGACCTTATGTATTACAGCCTGTTGCCTTACCCTTACCTCTTCACTATCCAGGTAGACTAGAGGTATATGCTTACCCTGTTCTGAGCATCCTTCTAGCCTCCTTGACAGTCTACTCCCACCTAGTTTATACTTTAATTATTGACCCAGTGGCCCTGCTGGTCATTCCAGTGTGGGGGTTGGGCTACTGGGTGTGACAACTACCACTTCTCTTTTAATGATATTACTATGATACATTGCACTGATGTTTCACACTTTGACCCAGCAATTGCTGATTGTAAGATATGGACACACCTGTGAGTGGTTGGCGGAAGTACAGCAAACCATTTCAACCAATAAGGAAACTGCTGTGTCATCTAGTTGGCAAGATGGCGTAGACTCCTCCCAAATTGTTTGGCAAGATGATTTTAAGCAATGAGAAGCGCCGTTATCAGATACACAGTTGCTCATGACGTCACTCGTCACTATCTCTTTTGGAGGAGGTCAGGTTTTGATTTAAGGCATTATGGTTTGAGGATGTGTTTGTGAGCGATACTACTGAGGAAAAAGGGTTTGAAGCCCTTGAAACGTTTGGTTATTTTCCGCAAATACAAAAAAACTTTAGAGGTTCTTTGATACTCCACAGTTCTACAAGTGCTCCCTTTGACTTCTATCTTCAAGTAAATTACCCTGATAGTCTTGTCATTAAAAGGGTGTACCAGTACATTAACTACAGCCATGAAAATGTGCAGATTATGATCATATTTTTTAGCTTTTGCAATGAAATGATACACAGGTGGATCTAGTGAGTCATTGCTAATAGGACAATTGTCTTTTCTCTTCCCATTCTTCATGTGTTGTAAATAAGCAGGCCAAGCAACTTCAGCAGAAGGTAAACATCCATATTACACATAAAGGGATCCTATAGGTCCTCTGCTATTGGTTAAATGCAAAGTAAACACTTCATTTTTTTTATCAGTTTGTGCTCACTGTTCCACTGGGAAGCAGGGCCACCATAAGGGGGCACGTGTGTACTGGGCCCGGGCCTGAAGAGGGACCCGGCAGTGCTGAAGAGTCGGGCCCCCCTTGACAGCGCCGAAGCTTGAAGCCGCGCCACCTCCTTCCGAAATCCTGAATGCGCAATTGCTGAAAAGCCGAAGTCTCAAATGCAGAAGTGCCGAAAAGCCAAACAGCCAAGTCCCGAAGAGGTGAAAAGATCCGAAGTCACGAAAACAGATGAAATTGAAGTCCTGAAGCGGTGAAAAGACCCAAAGTCATGAAAGGAGGCAAAGTTGAAGTCCTGAAACCATGAGTTCAATTCTACTGAACACCAATTTGTGTGTTTATTTTTTTTAATCCCCTGACCACCAATGTATTATTTTTACTCTATAGGCCCCTTCCACCAATGTTTTTTTAAAAAATATTCTTTGGGCCCCAATTTTTTTTTTAACTTGTAAGGGGTGCCCTGCCGCTACTGTTTTCTTTTGGTCACTAATAGCTTTTTATAACGTGTGTGTGGGGGTTACCGTTATGTAGCGGTGATGTCTGTGTGGTCTTTTAACTGTGATGTAGATTGAGCGGGGTCTGGGGCAGGGCTTGGGGGATGTGGTGGGAAAATTTTGTAGTACAGGGCCCTGTGATTTCTAATGGCAGCCCTGCTGGGAAGCACTGATCCACCACAATAAATGACCCATGTGTAAGACTCCTTAGAGAGATCTGAAGATCATTACTTCCCATTTGCTCTGGGCTGTATTGGATAAAAATTACCCTACTTTCTCCTGAAGTGCACTAAATGTTGTATTGTATGATTGGTGCACCACTCAGTTATTCCAGGCTGCTTTCATGAATAACATACTGGCCAGCCTCTAGGGTAAACATTTGGGGTCATTTTTATTCCTGTACAACACACTTTCCCCCATATGTCATAAAATGCACTAAGTTTTCCCAGGAGCAGTAATCCATAGCAACCAATAAGAAGTTTACATTTAAACAGGTGACCAGTAAATGCTACCTGCTGATTAGTTCTAATGGGCTACTGCACCTGGGCAAACTTTAAGCCTTTTATTACATAGCCCCATCTATGCAGAATATTTTTTTTTTTAAAATTCGGGTAGTTTATTGAGTAGATAACATAAGCAGTTTACAAAATAAAATCAAAATAAGGAAGAACATTGCATCACATGTTGCAATATGTATGTAGAATATTTAATGCCTGAGCTCACTGGTGTATTTGTAAATCTCACAGTCAATAATGTTGCTTTTTGATACCGTTTCAGAAACGTTTAGTCTTGAAAAAGATTAGTTTTTCACTGCTGTTAAACAGCCCACTGCTGCTGCAAGGGACCACAAGAAAGTGATAAACTCATGTCCCATTATTTGCTCAGCATTGTTCTGTTTTTCCTGAGATTCCTTCCCTCAAAATGATCTTTATTTCTAGCAGATGAACTCTTGTGCGATGATTCATTTGGCATTTGAAAAAAAGGATGATATTGGTATTAACAGATTAGATTTTTATTAGTGTTCTGTATGTCACCTGCTGCTTTCCATTATACAGTAAGTGGAATGTTCGATTTCATTTAGATAGTGATACCCAAACATAAAGCTCTGAATACTGAAAGCTGATGGGAAGCAAATTGCACTGAACACTATTATTAAATGACAGGTACTGCAAATGTTACAATGAGAAAAAGATGGAGTCTGGCCCAAAGACAGGAATCTGTATATTGTACTTGTCATAAATACAGAATCTTATTAAAGAAATGTACAGAGTGAGAGGTGGGATTGTGACAGGCAGTGAAAGAGAGGGTGGATTTAAACAGGACTCAAAGAGAAGGGGTTTCCACAAACTGGAAAAATCGATCTGATGCTTCATAAATTGCTATTAATCGAGAGTGCAAAAATGGCTTTGCACACAGTGCAGAATGCCTCAATTTCATACTCTCAATATAGAGCTGTTTCTCAGATTTTCATCATAAAAGAGGGGGCCTATCAAACAGCATGCTACAACTTTCATCTGATTTACCTGTTTAGAAGTAAATTGACAAGTTCTTCAGTAAGTCGTATGCAAGTTGCATCTGCAAGTAGTTGTGTATGAATAGAAGTGCCTGTTGCCAAAAATACATTAACGTGCTAATCACTAGATGAAAATCAGCTCCATGTGTGGGTGAAACACAGACAGATGTGTGCTTCCTTAAAGCAGATTGAACTGGCACAAGGTGCAAGCAGCAAAGAACATGTAAAAGTGACAGTAGTTTGTGAACAGTGTTTAAGACAGTGCATTTTTGTGCTTTTAATCATAGCCCTACAGTGTTAAAGGGTAATGTTAGAAAGACGTTTTATTCCTACTTTGGCAACGCCTTGTTTGGCTGACCATGCCCACAATCAAAATTTGTGCTGAAGTGCCTAGACTGACTGCCAATACCTCCCCTTATATTGTCCACAACTCATCTTTCTTCTGGCCAGATAAGAATGCCGGTCTTTTTCTTTCCCCTTTTGACATGTGCTAGAATGAATGACGTCACTCACCTGGAGCACTGAGTCTCAATTCAAGTCTGCTGTGCACGCTCTGTATATACAGTGTATATATTTACTGCTGTAGCCTCATTTAAAGTGATAAGTAGCATACTTGTCTAGTATATACAGATAGCACAGTAATTGTTGTCCATCATTGCCCTAAGGGTTTCCATGGTGGACCAGTTCTTGAACCAACTCTGTGCCAAAGTGGCTGTTACAAACCTTTTTAACCCTGGGCAAAAGCCTGTGTGGGGAAAACTGCAAAAATGTCTGCTTTCTGTCCCCAAAAGGAGAAGCAACACAATTTCATCTGCATAACAACACCTGAGAGAGGATTTAGTGGTGTAGCATACTTTCCTCCTGTCCTACAATGGACATACTTGCCTTTATGTTTAAATATCCAATGACGCGTTAGCTCTACATGCCAAACCTTCCGGTGCCATTGGCTTTGGATTCCATGTTGTGGTGTGTACCAATGTTTCCTTCTATTCCTTTTTTATTCACACATTTTAAACATGTGTGCGCATTTTTAAAAACTGTGTGCACAGGTCAGAATATATGCAAAATGTTGTGTTTTCTCTTCAATTTCTTGTGTGCATTGGCCTCAAAATTTAAAGATGGTTTCCCTCTGACACAATTCTACATTTAAAATACATATAGTACATGCTGGTATGAACACCAAGGTACCCATCCATCTGGATGGGGGCAGCTACAGAAGCCAGTTTAGGGGGTATGAGCAAAGTGCAGTTGAAACACTTAGAAATCCAATTATTATGCCTCTTATCCACTGTCTGGCCTATTGGCTAATTCATTTTTCTTTCCCTGTTTGCAACATGCACATGGTCTTGACGGTAGGTCATCATTATATACACCAGGCCGAACAATATGCAGAGATTTGTCCCGGAGGCTGGTGACTTGGTTTTGATGGGATACAGGTTTACTGGAAGGGTTTATTTGGTGGGGCAACGGTCTTTGTATAAATATGCTAATAAAGCTGTGGCCAACCTTCACCCATAACCCAGTTTTTGTTTACCTCTTTATTCCAGAATTTGTGGCCATACTAGGAGGGAGTATGTGTGTTTATGTCCCCACGGTCATGACACACTGTTTTGATTCTAAACCATGCCTATTATTATACAGAACCTTTACGGGGAATTAAAACACAGCAAAAGGGATGATGGAAGTGAGAAGTACTCTTAAAAACCCCAAGTAGCTGGAATACTGTTAGCTGTGGGGTGATGATAGCAAGTGTAGCTTACCTTGACAGAAACTGGGGCTGGGGGTGGTTGTATTGCTACAGTAAAAAAGTGGTGGGTATAACAGTAAAAAAAATTTTTATTTTATAACTGGAACTTTTCAGTATCACATTAAACCATTTCCAGCAATGCTTACAGCTAGACGAGGTTCCTTTGTGGATGCCAGTTTACGCTTTCCACTAAACTTTACATTGTTTTAAAAAAAAAAAAAACTTCCCCATTTTTGGATTGTATACATAATTATAGTGAAAAGAAAAACTTGTTTCATGGTAAAAGACACTTGTGGGCAGATTTACTAAGCTCGAGTGAATAGTTAGAATGAAAAAATATTTGAATTTCAAAGTTCGTCCATTCGATAATCGAAGTACTGTCTCTTTAAAAAAAACTTTGACTTCATACTTCGCCACATTAAAGCTACCGAAGTGCAATGTTAGCCTATTTGGGGACCTTCCAGAGCACTTTTCTAAGTTTTTTTTTTGATCGAATAAAAATCGTTTGATAGATCACTTAAAATCCTTCGAATCGTCTGATTTGAAGGATTTTATCGTTTGATCAAACGTTTTGCGCTAAAATCCTTCAAATTCGATATTCTAATTTGAAGGATTTTACTTCGAGGGTTCGAAATTCGACCCTTGATAAATCTGCCCCTTAATTATAGAGCCTAGTGTTTAAGTTACTTTTAGTATAAAATTCATAAAAGGGGATGTAAAGGCAAAAAAAATAAAATCCAATTTTTACTTTCTTTTACGAAAAAGAAATCTATCTCCAGTATACTTTAATTAAAAAATGTGTACCGTTTTTATAAGAAACCTGGCTGTATGCAGTGAAATTCACCCTTTGTTTGCTCTGACTGCTGCAGATAGGAAACTTCAGACGATCCTTAGCTGCTCTGAAGGGAAACAACAATACTCTCAAACAGCAGCAGGGGGAGCCCCCCCACCTTACAGAGATCGAGCAGCTTTGTTTGTTATCCTGTAGAGCAGCTGGCGACTGTATAGAGATTCCTATCCGCAGACCCAGTGCAGTCTGCATATTCTGATTATTAATCAGTCTTCCTGTATCTGCTTCTATGGCAGATATTATTTGCTGTTTTGATAATTTATGATGATCCCTAAACTTAACCTCCTAACAGCAGCCCAGACCACACTGAGCATGTGCAGGTCTTGCAAAGATGGTTTAACAAAGTTACAAGATGGTGACCCCCTGTGGCCAACTTTGAAAGCATAAATCATTTGTTTTATTAGGCTTGTAGTGCAGTAAGTTCATGATTATGTTTATTATACAAAAATAGCATTTCTAGCATTATTCTATTTTAGACTTTAGTTCACCTTTAAGTAGATACTTTTCTTTCTACTAAATTTTCATGGTCTTTGTGGATTCTTGTGTGCTCACCTAATTTGCTGCAACCTCCATTAATAGTGTTAAAGGGGTGGTTCACCTTTAAGTTAACTTTTAGCATGTTATAAAATGGCTAATTCTAAGCAACTCTTCAATTAGTTTTCATGTTTTATGTTCTATAGTTTTTGAATTATTTGCCTTTTTCTTCTAACTCTTTCCAGCGTTCAAATTGGGGTCGAACCCATCTAAAAACAAATGCTCTGTAAGGCTACAGGTGTATTGTTATTGCTACTTTTTGTTACTCCTATTTCTTTTCAGGTCTCTCCTATTCATATTCCAGTCTCTTATTCAAATCAATGCATGGATGCTAGGGTAATTTGGACCCTAGCAACCAGATTGCTGAATAAAAAGCTAAATAGCTCAAAAACTTAAATTAATACCAATTGCAGATTGTCTCAGAATATCACTCTCTACATCATACTAAATGTTAATTTCAAGGTGAACAACCCCCTTATAGTTAATAGTAACAGGCAACTGACCAGCAGTATGTCCTCTTACCGGTGTAGTACTGTGAAGCCAAAACAAACCTAGTTGTCTCTGTATGTTAGATAACCGCTACCGATGGTGTGCTGGTAAGCAGGCTAGAGTTGCCACTTTTTGGCCCGTCTAATTCCGAGCGCGGGGGGGGAGCAGTCGTGTCGTAACAGGACAGAGCAGTGATGTGATGGGGCTGTGACATTAGGGACATGGCTGTGCCGATCCCCAATTTGTCACCACATCAGTCATAGGAAATTCTGCCCAGTTTTTCCTAATTTGGAAAACTGGGCAGGCAATTTTGACCCGGACAGTCCTTCAAAAAACCAGGCTGTCAAGGGTCAAAACCGGACAGGGTGCAACCCTAAACATTCTGCTCATTGATGAAGATCATTACATCTCTTTTGAGCTGCCTACTTTAGAAAGCTAGGGGCTCACTGTAACGGGTTTACAGAGGCTAAGATCCCTGTATTATTACTAGTATCCTTTATTTTTACAGAACTGACATATTTAGTAGCACTTTACAGAGATCATACATTTTCCATATCAATCCCTGCCCTAGTGGAGCTTACAGTCCTATCACAATCACATATATTAGGGTCAATTTAATCAGGAGCCAATTAACCTGCCTGTATGGTTTTTGAGTGAGAAAATAAACAGGAGTACAAAGGAGGATACAAAGAAAGACACAGGGAACATAAATATTCCTTATAAAATGTTTGAAACTCGTTAAGACAGCTGCATCTCCAGATTCCAAATTAAAAGGAAAAAGCTATAGCCAGGAAAACTCATGTTTCATCCTCTATTCCAAAAAAAAGGAATTGCTGAACTTGTTGGCAATGTTGAGGGTATAGTTGGGGTTCAAAAAGATTATTTTCTTGTAATTCCTCATAGTCAGAGTCCTGTTGGTTATAGACTTGTTTTAGATATTCATAAACCTTCAGGAATCCTTCTTCTCCTAGACAATGTTGCAGCATAACATACTGTAGATATAGATGGACTACATAAAATGACCCGAGTTATCCATCATGTAACTTTATTTTGCCATATTGAGCTGTTTTAATGATAAAGCCAAATTAATTTGTGCCTTATATTACAGTGGCAAGAAAATTCCAAAGTCCTGGTGCTTTATAGATTCACTCATTGAAAACCCAGTAAATAATGAAGCTTTATTTTTCTCCTATCAAGAATAAACGTATGTCTTTTATACTTTCTTTCCCCCATGAGAAAATAATAACCCCTTTCAAAATGGAAGTAAATAAACATCTTTTCATTAATTTAGCTGTTCTTTTCATGAAGAGCTTTTGCAAAGACTGCTTTGTATCTTTTTTTTTTTTTTTTTGCTTTCTTTGCTTACCTCAGTTGACCAAACAATATTGCTGCTTCTAACTGTATAAAAAATATAATGACAAGGAATGTTCAGTGCCCAGTTGGGTAGCTCATAATGGGCTAGTTAGGCTGTCCAAATGGAATCATCATCTTTATAAAATGCAGTGTGAGCCATACACTCAGTTGGTTACTGAATCTAAATAACCTAAATACAAACAAATAACCATTTAAACTATGGACACGCAGTCTGTTGTCAGCATGTGTATTTTTGCAGGCTGAGCAAAGCAGATCTGCTCAGTGCCCCATATCCATTGATTTGTCAGATCAGCCTGTGTGCCCTCAAACACTGACCTCCGCTTCAGCTCTGCCAGGCTGATCAAATTCAAATCAATGGATCAGGGGCACTGAGCAGATCCGCTTCTCTCAGCCTGCAAAAATACACAGACTGACCACAGCCAGAGCAAACAGCCTGTGTGATTATAGCCTAAGGGCATGGACACGCATGCACTGCCGGAATAGGTTTAGTGTATTAAGCGGCAGTCGGTCTTTTTAAGACCCATTCCGTTACCATGCCATAAAAACGCATGTGTGTCCATTTCCTAAAGGACATGCGTCTGACTTCTAAAGGAAATACAGAAAAGGACAGACAGGATGAAAAGCAAGACCTAACTAAATATGATAATGGAGATGGGGAAGGAGATGAGAAACCTGAAGGAAGAGATGTGTGAAAAACAGGAAGCAATTCGTGAAAACAACAGAAGGCTCATTTTCTGTTCAGGCTCACGCTTTCTCGCTACCATAAGGAGCAGGAGAGAATCCTAACTGATTTATAGTCACACTAGTTAGTGAAACATTGTATCATGGAAGCCACTGGACCCCAGCAACTGCTTATTTCAAATATTGTAATTAAATAAATGAAATTATTTTAATAATATATATCTTCAATTATTATCCTATAAATAGAATTTCCTTGCATTTCAACCGTATGCTAGAGATGTGTATAATCTCCATTTTAATTTCCCCTTGCAGGCTAAACATGGGATATAAAGAGCTGCATTACCAGCACTGTGCTATCTAGCTCAAATTAAAGCTAAAGTTAATACCCAATCTGTCGCCATAATGTTATTTATCCTGATAAATACTCCTTATAGATAATAATCAGCAGCAGATTCCTTACAACAACCCGTTATGGGCCATCTGTAGTAAGCAAAGTCAAAATACATGTACATTTAACATTGAAAAATATCTACATTTAAGACTGCAAACCCCCCATGATTTGTTGCACTCCCACAATCAAAATGCATTAAGGAGCATGCACACATTTCCAACCACTGTCTCCACAATTTTCCAGGTTAATACTAAAAAAAAGAGACAATAGCAGTACAGCAGTCCAGCCTTCTTCAGGAATGAATGGAATTCATATTGACTGCAGCATTTAATTTATATACATACAATGCAGGACTTGATTACATGACTGGGCTTCTGCTAACCAATCAAAAAGTCTCCATTTTTCAGGAAGGTGCCAGACTATAAAGCAAACACGGAGGTGGATGTTTTCCTTTCAGAAATCCTGGGATTTAAATTAATTCTCTTGAATTCTGTCTTTGGTTTAAAAAAAATCATTGAATTTTGGAGCCCTGTAATTGACATTATAGTACGTGTTTAACATTGAGATTTCCTGTTAAGATTCCAACTCATTATAATGCTCAGTGAAAAGCAAAAGAACATTTTTATGTACCGGTATCTATCAGATACTTTACAGGTGAAAAGGGACTGTCTGGTCTTAAGGCAAATGCAAATACCCTCATAAGAGTTTTAAATATTTAATTTGAACTATATTGCATTCACTAGTGTCTTACATAATCAGGGGCCATTACATTTAAATATAAAATGTGGTTCCAGCTAGTCAGCTTCCTATGGAACAGGCTGAAGAAGGCAGGTAGGTGGTTGCAGGCATTTATTTATAGTGCATTATGAGGTGTTAAAAAAACATCTGAACCGAATGGTAGGGCACATTGGTTTTTTTGTGCCAAAACTGCAGTTGCACTTCATAAATCAGCCCTATATTCTAAGTGAATCATGAGAATCAGCATGGAGCTGATGCAGATATCTGGGTCTAAAAGCAAGGTCAGCATGACTGAAAACAATTATTGCTCAAACATAATGCTCGTGTATTGGTCTGCTTATCAAAATTATCAAGAACTTTAGATATAAATGTATGGCAGAGAACTTCAGACATTTTCCCTTTGTTCAAATACTCTCCTTTGAATCAACTGTTCTTTTATGTGTTGCATTCTAATGTTTCAGATATATTTTGTATGTTGCTAATTCTGTTTACCTACTTTGATTCAAGAAAAATAGACTTTCTTTGCACTCACAAATATTGATTTACATGTTAAACAAATGGCAGGCCCTCCATACCTCTTTTTTTTTTTAACTGTACTTTCTCTGCCTGTTTTATACATGATCACTAAGTTGTTAAATCTGTGCTGAAAAATATGCTGAGCATTGAGCTCCTCATAACCTGTGACTAAATGTCTATCACATTCCCCCTAGGGCATGTTGGGATTGAATATTAAATTCCACTCAGTGGCTTTATAGTGGCGACACAGATATTGGATTAAAACAGAGACCTTTAAGCATCCGTCTCCAGCTATTACCATAAAAGCCGTTCTTTCCCAAATGTATTCTCTATTAGTTTGATATTTCCATAGGGGAGCTTAGGTTAGAGAGTACTTACTCCTCCATATTTTGTGCATTTTCTGTTTTCGATAAAAGCCACCGAGCTTCTGCTGTCACTGTGGAAAGCTCAAGCTGCCCAGTGTTTTGTTTTTAATCTGCCATGATCCATCACCTTTCCTTGGACCCACTGCAAAGCATAACATACACCCAGGGTCTGTCTGTTAGGGAAAGCTTTGCACATGTTTAGCTTCAATTGGTTACTTTTTTTGAGAATAACACAAGAAACCAGACAGATCCACATTTTTTTTGTAATCTGAAATCCAGTGGCGTAACTAGAATCTGGAGGGGCGCCCTGCAGACAAACATGGGGGCCACCTACCCTCTACTGCTGATGTTTGGTGCTGAATATTGTTTGCTGCCTTCCACCCCCGCACTGAAATAAATAGCCTACTCATATGTTGGGACCATAGGGTCCAAGAGGACTAGGGCTCAGTAGTTTCCCAGTGGGCCAGTTCAATGCTGTTATGGATGACCACTCCACAAACATAATTTACAGAGTGCACGTTTTTTTGTGATATCTCTTGACCATGTATTTAATGCATAGATTAGTGGATGTTAAGGTTTTTCATTTTATTACTAACATTTTTAGAGAAATATACTGTATATACACGTGCTTCCATCAGTGGCATACAAGCTTAAAGCTAGAATGCCATTGTTACAGGTGCTAATTACCTTACATAAGAGGATGTTATAATTAGAGCAGCAATGTGCTGAATCAGTTACTAACAGCGACAGATTCTTTATCTAAATTGAAACTAGATTTTTTTTTTTTTTGCCAAAAAGATGAAGAGATATTTTTAAAGAAACCATAAAGAAATGAATTCCCAGGGACTAAATGTCCAATTGAACAGTCTCTTGTATATATTGACTTCACAATACCACCATTGTGCAACATTTAAAATATGTTGGCACATTTGGAAAAAGAACACAGTAATAATCGTGTGTTTAAGTGATAAGATTATGTTTTTTTTGTTTGTAGGCAGCAGGTCCCCTGGGTGACACAATGGTGCTTTGCAATGGATATACTGCTTATTAAGATCATGAATCTTATCCAGTTACTACTTCCATGCTGACACTTTTCCCCTTCCCTACAAGTTTCAGTTTTGGACATTTATCATATTAGAGTAGCACTGACAGGCTGTGTCATTTCAACAGAGGACACCACTTTTTTGTAATAATCTTACACCATCTATGCAATATCATGAAATTGGCAGCTGCAACAAATAGACCAAAGCATATTCCTCATTAGCCTTGGATGGATAGAATATACAGTAGCTCTTCATAAATGAACTGTTATGGGTCTCTGCATGCAACGCTTGAGCAGCCTAATATTTGTTTATGTTAAGTCATATTTTGGTCCCCAGCCAAATGGCACTACAGCTCTAGTGCCATTGGGTAAGTGTATACAGTATTTCCGAAAAGGTGTACTGTCAAAAATAGTTAAAGTTAAATATTATGCCTACAATGTCCAACCTTCTGTCCAAGTACAACATGTATCACTAGTCCTTGGATAAACAAATGTGATTGTTTTAATAACTTTGTATTTTCAGTTGCTGTATCCAACCTTTTCTTCAGTATCTGCCAGTAAACCTGCTTCAGGGAGGTTGTTCTAACACTTCACAGTTCTCTCCCAACCCTTTTTATGTTACTTAAAGGAACAGTAACGTCAAAAAATAAAAGTGTTTTAAAGTAATGAAAATATAATGCAGTATTGCCCTGCACTGGTACAACTGCTGTGTTTGCTACAGAAACACTACTATTGTTTATATAAATAAGCTGCTGTGTAGCAATGGGGGCAGCCATTAAAAGGAGAAAAGGCTCAGGTTACACAGCAGATAGCAAATAAGCTCTGTCTGTCTAATGGTGTTCTCTTTTATTCATTAGTTAACCTGTGCCATATAGCCATTTTTCAATTTCCACCATTGCTCCACCGCAGCTTGTTTATATGAACTATAGTAGCGTTTTTGAAGCAAACAGATCAGTTTTACCAGTGCAGGACAACAGTACATGATATTTTCATTACTTTAAAACACTTAAATTGTTTGGTGTTATTTAAGATGGAACCTCCTTTCTTCCAATCTTAAAGGGGAACTATTGTGAAATTGAAAATTTTATATAAACTTCAGCAAAGAGACTTTCTAAAAACAATGAATTAAAAATTCTGTACTGTTTCTGGAATATTCGAGTTCATCTTCACTATCCCTCGCTCAGCATCTGTTTCTCTTCATTCTCTGTTCATGCAGCAGTTGGGTGTCAGATATTCATCTTTGTCAGCTTGAGAAAGGACCAAGAGGTCCGAAACGTTGCTGTGCCAGATGTAATTCTGAAATAAAGGCGGTTTTATTCTATGATGGGAGTGCTGCTACCTCTTTTCCATGTCGTTTGAAAGAATGTGAAGGTGAACACATCAATTGGCGTGCACCCCTTGAAGTAAGCCTGCTTAAAACCAATGCTGGATGTCTATCTATATGTCAGATATTCATTGACAGTTAGATCCAATATATTCTATAGGAGGGGGTTATTTTGCCTAGAATATGTATTAGAGCTCACTCTTATTAAAATCACCTGGAATCCTGTCTCTCTACATGCAGGATTTGTGCAAAACGCAGTTATGTTGTTTGTACTGGAATCCGTTTTATTTGAATGAGCTCTAATTAATCTGCTAGGAATTGAAGCCCCCTATAAGACATATTGAGTCTGAATATCTGACACCCAACTTCTTCATGAAGACAGAATGGAGAGAAACAGATGCTGAGAGAGGGACAGTGAACATAAACTTGATTTCAGAAATGATGCAGAATATTTAATGGATTGTATTTACAATGTTTCTTATTTCAGTATGCTGAAGCATATATACAATTTCATTTTCACAATAATTCCCCTGTAAAGCAGAACTAAAGCTTAATTTGGGGCAGAAATGTTTTGGGCTTCTGTACCCAGGGCCGGAACTAGGGGTAGGCAGAGTAGGCACATGCCTAGGGCACAATGCTGGAGGGGCGCCAGGCACGCACTTTCTCTGCCTCTGCTATCCCCTAGTCCGGTCCCTGCTGTGGCCGACGTGCGTGTTTGCGCTAGTACGCATGCGCAAAAAATGAAAGTGCGCATGCGCACTCGTATTTTTTCACTCATGCGCACTTGTGTCTTTTCGCGCATGCGCACTAGTGTATTGGGCGCTTTGCCGGGCCAGGCTGCCTAGGGCGCCTGCCCGCGTTGGCCCAGCACTGCCCGTACCAGCCCAAGGCAACCACGACCTTTAGCAGGGAAGATCTGTGACTCCACGTATGTTCCTGTAGCCCCCCACCTTCTTTTCTGCTGATTTACTGCACATGCTGTGTGCTGCTGTCACCTGCTGAGCTTAGGGATGCACTATATACTGAATATATTTCATATAAATGTCACAATATATGACTGTTTATAAAATTAAGATTATTGTTAAATAGCAGCTCAGAAACCATCACAATAAGCATTAGAAATATTTGACAGATACACCTTGTTTTCCGCTTGATGATTTGCTGCTTAACAGCTGCTCAAATCACACTGAGCATGTTAGAACCTGGCTTCTAAACATGTTAGTTTTCTTTTAGACACTCTGCATGGAATAGTATTGTGTTACCCTGTTTCAGCAGAAAAATGTTGTTTTAAATAAATAAATAAAATTGGTCAGAGAAGTAAGGAATAATTACCCTGCAGTACTTAGGTAAGTGAGTAATGCGCTACAAAGATTCAGCACATTGGACAGCTCTGCAATGTGGTCAGGTTTCAGCACCTTGAACAGTTCCTCTCTGGGACTATGCTGCAAGCTAATGCCAATAGCTAGTTGAATGCGGTTTTGATCTTTATTACGTTTAGAATGGTTAGCTTCCTTCTTTCCGCTTTTAAGATTACTGGCACACTGGCCAATCTCTGTCTTGTCTCCCTGCATATTCTTGCTCTATGGGAGGGGGCAAAATGCCAGCAATCATCTCCCCAAGTGAAGGGGAATCACTGTGATGCATTGAATCCTGTCTGTTGACAAGCAGAGATCATCCAAAAATGCAGGACTGTGTATTTCCATATAATAAACACCAGCAGCAATTCTCTATCTTTTTGAATGGAGACACTATATAGCACTGAGCAAGAAAAGAATTGGATTATATAACACTATAAATCACACAGTGTGTGAAAACAGCATTTGGGGCACCACCCTAAATATTAGTTTTGTTGTTATAAGCGTTTCCTAATTTTTTCCTGTATTTTCTGCAGCAAGATGTTTTTTGTTACACTGCTGCCATTAGAACATCACCAAGTCAGGAAATGTTATGTACGTCTTGGATTACACTGAAATTAGAAAGTGTATACTTAGGAGCTATAACTGCAGGACCAACCATGCAGGAAATCTGAGCTCTCAGGTCACAGAACCATTGCACAATGGCCTAGCTTTATCATGCAGCAAAGTACATACTGTCATTGATTAACACTGAGAGCCACAGAAAAACGGTATTAAAATATAAGCTTTATCCTGAAAGAATCAGCAATTACACAATAGCATAAAAATACATTTTAAAGGATTAAGATGATACCGTCATGGTAGCTAGTTAATAGGTTACACATAAAAAGGAGCATGTGTATGTCAGTTAACAGCAAACATGTGCATTATTTAAGATTAGTGCTTGCTGGATTTTGCATTGCTGTTTATTGTTAGTCGCTATCATGAGCTAGTAACTTTCCTCATTACAGAGCCCTTACACTTCTGTATTCTTTTGTGTGTTATACAGAAGTGGAACCCACCTATGCTTATTGGTTTTGTTTTATTAATTGTGCCATCATGTAATAAATACACTGCTCTCCTGTCTGTATAGAAATAGAGACAACGATATTACACATTTACTGCTTTATGTAATTAGAAGTGGGACTTCCCTTGTTTGTGTCAGTCCTGAATCTGGACCCAGATCTGTATTATTTGATCACCTACAATGTGAATTATTAATATCCAAAGGAAGCAACGGAAGACATTTTTATCCACGTCTGATTAGGAGGAAGCCACCTTTTTGTATTGATTGTTTTATAATTATAGAAACCAAAGAGCTTCTTTAGTTGTGGACAAAGTACAAAGCAAGCACATATTTACTGAAAGTGGAGCAAGGAGTGTAATATTTATAGACCATACCAGCAAGAGTGACCTCCTGTCATTTATTGTGAAGGTCACCCCTAATGAAGGGCCACATTTATGTTGAAAAATGAACCTTTGTGTGCTTCTTTATTTAATATATATATATATATAGATATATATATTTATATATAAATATATATATATATATATATATATATATATATATTCCCAGTATTGATATAATGTTTAATGCTATGAATGTACCCACTCAAAGCCCAGCACTTTTTGCAGGATTCAACCAAATCTTTAGTGTTCAGCTGCACCAAATGCAAACACATGAGGCTTATTTATTGAAGGTTGGATTTTAGTGGTTTTATCGTTTTTGGAAACCACAACTAAACTAAAATATCTAAAATCACAATTGCCATTGAATTTATTAAAAGGGCTGAATGATACAAAAATAAAAACAAAAACTAATACATCTAGAACCTCTAAAACTGAGTGGATTAAAATGATCCAATAGGATCAGTGCTGCTCCCTTGCTTGCCTTAGAGGTTTTCATGTTTTTTACACATAATTAATCTTGAATGTTAAGCGCTTTTGAGATTTTTGGAAAAACCCCTGCAATTCAGTTGTTAGTAAATGGGCCCCTTAAACTCCATTATAGCCAGATCTTGACAACATTGATCTTCCTAATTTATATATAAATATATATATATTATATTGTGGGGGTTCACTCGCTGGTAGGCTGCAAAAGAGGCGACTTCACACACCAGGATCGGTTTAAGGGCTTCCTGCCCGCGATTATTTTCCAGCGGCTGCAGAAATTGCCCCTCGAAGGGGGAAGGTAACCGAAAAACAGCAGTTTAACAGAAATATCCAGCCTCCTGGCTAACACAAAATAAATGCTTTGCTTTCTCTCCTGAAGCTGAGAATAACAGCAGTTTGTTTCACACAAATTTAGCCCTGCTGCTCAGCATCAGGTGTACTAAATAGGCCTAGGGCCTCTTGAAAACCTGGCCTACGGATTTGGGAATCTGACCCACCCTACTCTTGCGGGTTCCCAGTATGACCAGTCCCGGATCATCAATTACAAAAATCTTGCTGGTCTCACCTCAGTAACAATATCTGAGAATCCGGGGCCCAACATACATTCCATCAATCACTTTTCCCCAGGAAACTGGGGACCTTTTTGTCACCATACTACAATATATATATATATATATATATATATATATATATATATTGATATATATTGATATAATGTTTAATGCTACAAATGTATGCACTCAAAGCCCAGCAATTTTCGCAGGATTCAACCAAGTCCTTTGTGTTCAGCTAGACCAAATACAAACACTTAAAGCAATGGACGACTGAAGGAGCTATATCTTTTTTCATTCATTTAATTTGCTTAGATTTGCTTATTCAAATGCAGAGTATTAAGTAAAAACATCCAAAAAACGTCAGCATATCAAAATGGCTTTCAATCCAGGAGCTTCTGGTTAAAGCTGCCCTTTATACTCTGTTCCTAAATGTCTCACATTTGCATTGAATTTTCTGAATGTTTATAAACAAACAAAAATACAAATTTTTAACAGGTTTTCCTCCTACATAGTAAGAATGATGAAAAGAAGAAGAGCCCATTTCCTATAAATCTAGGGCAATTAAAGGCTGCAGTAAGACACAGCAATCTTTCAGCAATGAGCTTGGTTGGATTCAGTTAAATTTGGCCTAATGAAATCAAATGTCTTATTTGTTGCTGTGGTTTCCACACCTTAGTAAATGAATCTTATTTCCTGTGCTCACTTAACGCCATATCATAGGTGGTCCTACTTATTGCACTAAACAACTGTCTAATGAGCTTTCTAAATGGTCTCTTGCTTGGGTGAAAAAATTACATGACAGTAAATGAAACTGGACTTGACAAATTGTCACAGCCTTGTTGAACTCTGGAGTGCTTGTGATCGCAAATCTGATATTTAAAATCCCCACAGTATACTTTATGTACTTAAGCCAAAATGACTGCTTCTTCAATTAGCTTCTGAATTTTTTCAACGAAGCATAGAAAGGACAAAGTGAATGGGAGGGAGGCTGGGGCGCTGTGCTTCTATTTCTAATGCAAGTAGAGCCATCTGAAGAATTAGGCCTGTGACCATACTGAAGCACCTGGCAGGACCCTTGCTCAGATCCTCTTGCTTGGAAAGAAAGCAAAGATGTTGCCATAGTAACCTACATCACATTCAGAGCCGCTCGCTGTAATTGTCCTTTGAAATAAGTGCCTGTTCCACAGGGAAACAAGGACTTGGAGCTGGCTGCTATGTTATTGTATTGTGATTAGAAATATAACACTGACACGCTTAATGTGGATTTCCTCAATGTAGCTTCCCCCCCCCCTTAGGCACACAGTTTATTTCTATCTACTTATTATTATATGGGGGGGGAGACAAGAGTTTAATTTGAATAATGTTAACTAGATCTGTAATCTGCATACACTACATGCATGAACTGAATCTTGTACTGAGCTTTCTTTCATGAGTCCCTTGAGTACAAGTTCATGGTTCCTTCTCTGATTGACAGTCTTTCTTGTTTGCTAATGGACCCTGATATCCACTGAGTAATTGCACCAGGTTCATGCAACACCATCTAAAATGATTCGTCCACATTTACATAAGTTAAAGGGGTCTAGTGGTTGTGGTAGTAGCAAATGCCCCTGGGCCAAGGTTTACTGAATTCCTGACCCTGCTCTAGCTGCAGAAATATTTAGAGCGCCACCAATTTATTCCCTGCTCCTTTTCTGGGTCCAACCAAATGTAGGGCAGATGGATGGTATAATGTTTAATCTGGAAGCTATGGAGGTAAGATATTTGATGATAAACATCAGCATGGGTACCTGGGGGTTAGGCAAGGATGCAAAGCAATTATTAAAGTAATCCTTGGAAAGAGGCCTACAGCAGGCAAAAATGGTACTGTCCACAAATAACCAAGTGAACTAGCATGCTATAATAACAAAAGGGGTCTGAACTAACAATCAATTGTTATTTACATAGTAATTGAGGGTAAATGAAAAATTACAGTATGTCCATCAAAATCAAATTCATCATAACTTCTTGTTGATCAAAAAGAAGGCAAAACACCCCACCGGACTGCCTCTCTTTGACAATCTAATGTTTTTTTTCGAAACAACCATCGAATGGGCTACTTCGACCTTCGACTTCGAATCGAACGATTCGAACTAAAAATCGTTCGACTATTCGACCATTCAATAGTCGAAGTACTGTCTCTTTAAGAAAAAACTTCGACCCCCTAGTTCGCCACCTAAAAGCTACCAAAAGTCAATGTAAGCCTATGGGGAAGGTCCCCATAGGCTTTGCTAGTTTTTTTGGTTAAACAAAAATCTTTCGATTGATGGATTAAAATCCTTCGAATCGAACGATCGTTTGATCGAACGAATATCGCTAAATCCTTTGACTTCGATATTCGAAGTCGAAGGATTTTGCTTAGTAAAATTTGCCCCTCTGTGTCAAACTAAGCTGACGGATTTAAGTGTTAGAGGGGAAATATTGCAAAAATTATAATTCAATATAAGCTTCAGCATACCGAAATAAGAAGTTTTCTAATTATAATCAATAAAAAATTCTGTACTGTTTCTGAAAAAATCAAGTTTATCTTCACTATCCCTCTCTCAGCATCTATTTCTCTTCATTCTGTCTTCATGCAGCAGTTGGGTGTCAGATACTGCTTGACAGATCCAATATATCTTATGGGGGGCTCCTTTTTCCTTTAGAAGATGTATTAGAACTCACTCTATTAAAATCACCAGACATCATGTCTCTCTACAAGAGGATTTTTGCAAAAGGCAGTTATTTTGTTAGATTTTGTTTGTACTGGAACCAGTTATTTGAGTGAGCTCTAATTCATCTGCTAGGAAAGGAAGCCCTCCCCTAGAAGATAGTGGATCATCCATCTGACACCCAATTGCTGCATGAAGAGAGAATGAAGAGAAAAGATGCTGAGAGAGGAATAGTAAACATAAACTTGATTATTTCAGTATGCTGAAGCTTATATTAAATTTTAATTTTGGCAATAGTTCCCCTTTTAGGATGTTATGAAAGATAAGTTATATAAAATACCAAAAACAAAAATATTGTAGCCTCACAGCTTTTTGAATGCTGAGGTCAGTAAATCCAATTTGAAAACTGGAAAGAGGCAGAAGGGGAAAGCACATAATTCATAAACTATAACACATTCAGACCAATTGAAGGCTTGCTAAAAATAGGTAATTTTATAACATTGAAAAAGTTAAAGTTAACGTGAAGGTGAATTACCCCTTCAATCCAAGTGTCAAACTGTTTTTTTTACTGTTTATATGAAACAAAACATATCGTTTTCATGGTAAACCCAAATGTATTTTCTTAACAGTGTATATCATCAACACAATCCACACACATTTTGCCTCAAGGAAGCAGTCTGCTGCTGATTGTGCAGCGCTGCATGTTTTCGCTGATACATCTTTAATACAAGGACAGCTAATCTGCTCCTGCAGAGACCCCTGTGGGGTGAGGATGTCAGTCCTATCTATATTTCTTGTTCTCATTTGTTCTCTGTCTCCCTTGACATCTGTACCTACTGCTTGAGACGTGCAAGTTCTTCCTCATTGCAGCCAGACATACTAGCGTCAGAAGTAAAAGTGCCACTTGTCCCAACTCCATGTCCTAAAGGGGCAAAAAAGAAATGGAAAAGAATTTAGGAGTCTGCCATGGAATACACATGCAGGACAGAAACAAGGGGACACTGGCATAAAGCTGGGAAGGAAGATAATATAAAGACATTGCCCTAGACATGATTCCTATTCCAATCTCACATGAGTGTCAGAGTGTGTAGAGCTTACCCCTGGCTTGTGTCATATATTGTAACTACAGAGACAGTATGGTATTCAGTACCATAATCCTTAAGGAATCACATCAGGTAAACGGTTGTTTGTACAATGACAACACAATTAGCACTTGCTATTGAATCCACCTGCCGTTAGCCGTGTGATGGTAGCACAGTGGTTCTTTCTTTAGCTTTATGCCACTCTCACTGCATGGTAGGTCACTAATACTTTTGTCTGCTGTATAGCTCTATGTATGTATGTTCTCTATGAGAAAACATGGTTTTACCAAAGGTAATACTGACCACAGGAAATAGTTCTACTTCGAATCTCAGTTTGGGGCAGATTTACTGAGGGTCGAATATCGAGGGTTAATTAACCCTCGATATTCGACTGCCGAATTGAAATCCTTCGACTTCGAATATCGAAGTCGAAGGATTTAGAGCTATTCCTATGATCAAAACGATCGAAGGAATAATCGTTTCGAACGATTAAATCCTTAGAATCGAACGATTCGAAGGATTTTCCTTCGATCAGAAAATTGTTAGGAAGCCTATGGGGACCTTCCCCATAGGCTAACATTGGCCTCAGTAGGTTTTAGGTGGCGAACTAGGGGTCGAAGTATTTTTTAAAGAGACAGTACTTCGACTATTGAATAGTCGAATAGTCAAACGATTTTTACTTCGAATCGTTCGATTCAAAGTCGAAGTTGTAGTCAAAGGTCGAAGTAGCCATATTTGACCATTTCGAAATTCTAAGTATTTTTTCTTCTAATCCTTCAATCGAGCTAAGTAAATGGGCCCCTTTGTGTTTTATATTTTGAATTCACATGACTAATAATTATTAGTAATGTAACTCGGACTATAAACACAAGCTTAAGTTATAAATGATTACTTGCGCAAGGCAGAGAATCTGTAAATAAATGCATTTATGTCTGAAACATGTACCTGCATCTTAAGACAGGTTTCATTGCAGCATATTGGGGTTCAGGCAAAGGAAAGGTAAAACGTTGGTATAAATGATGCAGCTCAGTCCCTGTTCAGCTATGCTCACCATTAGCACTGGAATACAGAAAGCGCTTCAGGCAGATCTTGTATACACTTAGGGTGCTGCTGCTCTGTGGAGGGGACAAAGAAAGTTGTTGAAGTGAAGGGTGGTAGCATTATCCCTTGTACCTCTCAGCATACAGTATATGATATGTGGATAGCCACGTGTAATCTAGAATTATAATATCACTTTATTTTCCATTTATAATACACTCCACAGTGTTTTTAGTGCTTGGTGTTAGTTTATTGATCTTCTTCACTGAATTATGCACCATTCAATTAAAGTGGGTTTTCAGCTAAAAATCTTATATGGGGGCATTAGAGAGCCTGACTCAATATTGCAGTTTTCCTTTTTTGTTTCCTGTGGATTTGAAATTATTTAACATGATGTTTTTCAGCTCTCCAATGTGAAATGAAAACTGGTAACTGATTGCTAGGGCCCCACATAGACCATCATTTATAAAAATGATAATAGGAACAATATATGTCCATACTATACTTTATATCATTATTATTATATATATTATCTGGCTCATAGGTATTCCCCTGGTTAACCTTGATCTTATATAGCCCCAGAATAGCACTTATATCATTTTGTCACTAATATGATTAGATCCCTACTTGTGAATTATATTTTAATGGTCATATGTCAGAGTACTCCATCATTATATTATCTGTTAGCTATATATTATTTCTGTATCTGCTGAAGAACACGCATCAGTAGTTTATTTCGTATCTCTTATGAGAGACCCTTACTATAATACTGTATGTTGTTGGATGTCGGGTGACCCTTATTGACCTACTTATATATTCAAATTATGGAAAATATATTTATCTCAGTTACCATATTCTGATCAGTTGTTTTCCATTCTCCTGGTGGTATACATCTGTTATAATGCAAATGACAAAAGTGACACTGACTTATGGCTGCAAATGCCATGTGTAGGCTACAGGCCTGGATTGCCTTTCAGATTTTACTTATTCTGCTTTATACTTCTTCTGAAAGTGGCATAGAGATAGTAAGAACAGAACTCAGAGAATCATTTTCTATTTCCCCACTGTTTTCTACTTCACTGTCACTATAGAAGTCTGTGGGTATAATACAATATGGATTCACTACAGACACTTATAGAGCACTGCAAAACATGGCGGTTAAAATATTTGCTCCAGAATATGGAAGCTAACTTGAAATATAGGCCAGACATATACTGTAGATATTCTTTGGTAATGTTTTTTTGTCCTGCCTTGTTTAAAGCTGTCTATTGGTCACACATTTGCCAGGTTCCCCTTTAATGATAACAAATGAATAGACAGATGAAAACATTGTCATAGCTACAACTCCACCTTTGTTCCGGGAATTTCCAGGACAGAAAATAATTATATTTGTATGAGCAGATGCGGATGCAGTAAGGATAATTACTGTACATTTTTTACTTTCATGGTTTAGCTGCAAAGCTGTCTATGGAGAACACAGGCAGTTAAAGCCATGGCTAATAACAAATCTGTGAGCCTGTCTGTTCGGCTTACAGTATATGACTCTGTAGGGCATATTGCAGCCTACAGGATGTTTGCACTTTTCACACTTTTCACACTTTTCACACTGCAAGGAGCATTGTGCAAATGGGTGCAAGCCTCTGGTAAGGACTGTGCAGCTGCATCTCCAGATAAAATGACTTGTGTATCATCAGCCTTACTAGGAAGGGGCCCTTACCTGTTTTGGATAGAAAAGAAACAACTGTAAGTGTTACCTATGACCAATTCAATTCTTAGTGCCATAAATGAAAGAGGTTCTAAAGTCAAAAAGCAAAAATTGTCAATTTAAAAATAAAGGCTAAAGTTTGTCCTGTTTTCCCTCTGACCTGACAGATGTTCTTAATGCTGTTCTGGCTGTGCTGGAATTTTCAGCTCCTGCTCCACTGCCTGAAAGTAGGAAAACTGCTTTTTGTTTGGCCTTGCAAAAGCCAGATGCTTTGATAGGAAAAACACAGCTGCAGTTTTCACACTTTGGGGCAGTGGAGCATGGACCTAAAAATTCCTTCTAAGCAGCACAGTCAGCGGCTGTCCAGCCAGAGGAGGAAACAGAACAAACTTTAAGCCTTTATTTCTGAAACCCTGTAAAGCAAGTAAATAGGCATATATTTATTTCTGAGTGGAGAACCAGAAAATCCATTCTTTTTTTTAACTTTAGAACCCCTTTAAGGCACGCACCGCAAAATGCTGCTAATGAAAAATGCTATTCACTAGGGAGGACACAGAATCACATAATTCAGAAATACCTCTTATAATCAACAAGCCCATATTTAGGTAGCAAGTTAAGGGCCTTGTGAAATGTTTCACTAACACAACTCTTGGAGACATGCATCATTATTGTACCAGTAATTGTCATTTGTATGGAGAATAAAATAATTTGGTATTATTTTTCCCAGTTCCTGCGTATTCTATGAGCACAAAATACCCAGAAGATGAGCATGCTTCATTAACTTGAAGAAGAGAAACTGCTTTTCTATCAACCATCTTCCACATATAAGCTTTTGCTTTCATACATTGGGCATGATTCAATCCAGTGAGACATGGTACTGTACATTTCCTATGATGTGTGCCTTTTGGTATGTCCGCTATGCAATTCATTGTGGTAAACACTTACAGCATTAATAAATATATATCTCCATTACTTATGTATTCGCTACCTAATGGCCCATTTAAAGTTCGAGGAACTCTTACTCTTCGCAGTTTGATTAAACCCGAAACCAATTATCGTATGCTTTCTCTTATGCCACCTTGAACTAGCGGAAATGCTCTTTGTCCTATCCCTAAAGCCTTTTAGCCCTCTTGCCGTCTTCTATTCTGACACAAGCACTTTATTGCGCAAGTGTTTTAAAGGCAGCTACAGCTACACCAATGTATATTTCATAACAAAAGTACTTTCAAATGTTCTATTGTTTTAATATGTTAAATATTAAATATGTTAAATAATATTAATATGTTTCAATAATCATTCTTAATCATCTCCCTCACCCTCCACCTGTGTCCCTGAATGTCCCCCAAGGCTATATAGAGTCAGGGTTTGTTGGCTGGCTTAGGGGAGGCTGATGTCATTGATCAATATTGACTTAAGAGCCAGTGTCTCATGGATCTGTATTAGTGCATCAAAAATTATATTGATCCTCTGGTACCTACATATAGGCAGTTCCAGACTTCACAAAGTTATTGACAACCTGTCATTTTGTGGCAGCTTTCAGTCATCTAAAGGTCGTGTCAGTGGCATGTCTCAATCCACTTTTTCTTGGTCGTTGACTCAAGTTCTACAAACTCTTAAAAAAATGTCATGCATTTATCAATTTTTTCCCCAACACCAGACAGGAGCAGCTGAAAGTTAAAAGGGACTTTTATGTCCAAGAAGGTATGCCATGGGTGCAATAGATTGTACTCATGTGGCTTCATTGCCCCCTCGTGGTGAGGAGCACATTTTCTGGAACAGCAAGTCCATTTTATAGTGTTGCTATGTCTGGGTGTGGTGTTTACTTAACAACCTTTGATTGGTTGGGATGAGCCAATAGAAGATGTTTGTAGAAATCGTAGGCAGTGTTGACCTTTAGAGGGAAACTGGAAGTTATTTTTCACATCAAAAAATTAAAAAGTTATGAACTTGGCATACATGGTATTCAAGCAATTTTACATGTAGGTAGAATATGACATTTTAAGTTCTGGCGTGAAACTGCTATAAGGCAAAATTTACCATTTCTAGCATTCACTTAATTCTTTATCGCAATGAACTGAATTAGGTAAAAGTGTGCATTAATTTCTGGAGGAAAACACATCTTTACCTCCAAAGTCAAGTTCTAGAAAAGGAAAACCCCCTTCACTACACCAGTTGTGGTACAGATTTTTTTAAACACCAGTTTATTGCATTGAATCAAGCCCATTATGAGAAATGTAGCTTGCTGCTCTTCATAACTGACTGTCCTGATACTATTATTTGCCCCTTATAACAAGTAACACTGACTGACTGCTAAAATGCAAGGTTTAGTTTAAAAAAGACAATAATACACTTGATTTGGCAAATACTTTGTGTAAAGGTAATTCTTAGAAAGGTTAATGTTCCTATTGATTGTTCAAATGACATTTATGGAGCTGTGAGTGCACACACATTGCCCAGGAGGGACACGTTCATTTTAAAGGACATCAACTCTTTTTACTTTAAGCTTTTCATGACAACTGCTCCATTTCTAAATTAAAGAAAACAAGGTCTATACACACTGCTTTGTCTCCATTTGAACAATCCTGTATTGTGAAGTTCTCCTTGGCTCATGGGGCCTGGTGGATTAGTAAGTACTGTAGCGTAAAGCAGGAATATTGAATGTGGACATTTTTAGCTGTTGTAAAACAATATCAGTATTGTCGAAGAACCAAAGACTGCCAGGGGATGGGGTGGAAAGGTGTAGTAGCTTAACAGTAGCAGGTAGGCAGCAGGTGGTTGGATATTCCTGCTAAACACTGACTGGTAACGCAACAAAGGAATTACTTGCTTTCCATCACTAATCTATGTACTTTATGTGACTATATTGCTAAAATCACAATAATATTATTATTTCAAAATATCTTGTAAAGCTTGGTCTGTTGGTCTCCAGTTGACTGAAAGAGCTTGTGATTCCTCTTCTGCTCAGTTCATGTTTACTTCAATATATTACTTTCGCATAATGGGGTGAAGACAGAAGCGATGGAATAATGACCTGCATAATAAAGGAGTAATGAGGTGATACAAAGTACTTGGCAGATGTAATGGAAGTCCTGCATCCCAGCAGAGAATATGGTTCAGACTATCATAATGATCTTGCCTAGGCAATTCAAACACAACATGTAGCAAAATGGAATTCATTTAGAATTGTAGTACACTTATTCCTGGTTATGTGTATACTTGTCTCTATAGGTATAGCACTATTAACATTAAAAAATAGGATTGTGGAATAAACATAGCTTAGGTAATGCAAAGATTGAAGACAAAGCAAACAAATCAAAATGATTATGGGGCTAATGTAATAATTTTGCTCCAGGTCTTGTAACCGATAACAACCAAGGAGATGTTTGCTTTCAAACTTGTGATCAGTGACACCTTCAGCATTGTTATTCTAGTTAGAAGACTTAATTTGCAGTAGCAATTAGCTTTGACCAGTACTACAAGTAAGAAAATGAGACCAAAAATGTAATAGGTTAATATTGGCAACTGACCTGGTGCAATTTAGCACATACATTAAATCATGTATAATGAAGCACTAGATGCAATACAAAAAAAAACCCATAGTTTGACTTTACATTCATTGTGCTTCTCATATTTCCCTTGTTACCTGCCAGGTAAATGGTTGTCACTAAATAAACACATAAGAGAACTTGTTTGCTTTCTCTTTGTCCCTAAAAGACACATTAATTAGCATACACTTAACCGATGGTCTGTCGTGATTATCTGTCAATATGGCAGTTTATCATTATCTCCACTGGGTAATGAAGCAGATGGCAACATGCTGTAGGAACTGGTTCAACAGGGCCGGTCCTATCAAATGTGGGGCCCAATTGGGACCATGTTGGCGGGGCCCCTAGACAAAGTGTTGCTGGCTACTGACACAGCAAGTATTTAGGAAAATAAGGGCATACAGGCACAAAATAGAAAGGAAAGTGGCAGTGCGGGGCCCCCAGAGGTGCGGGGCCCAATTGGGCCCAATTGGTCCAATTGGCCTAAGGCCGGCCCTGTGGTTCAAGGCAGGATTTTAAGACGTCTGCCCTCCATATACACAAAAATCATTATGTCAGATGCTTTATAAAAAACGTGCAGATCTTCTCACTGGAGCATAAACAGTCAATTGGAGTTATAGTTCTTTTATGATAAATATATACTAGCATATAGTGTTACAAAACAAAAGTATTCGTATTTACATTAAATAACACCAAATTGATGAATTTCTGCAACAAGAATATTTCCAGTAGTTTCTCTGCATTTTATGCCCAGAATATATCATTCCCAAGGGAAGTACATCTGTGAGGTACTCGATTTCATGCTCTGCTAGAAGTGGCTATTTCTATCCCTTCCACTCCCAAGCTCAGCTCCAGTCTTTAACCTGTTTAACAAGAGGTTGTGGAGTGCAATCTCTCAGTATAATCTTAAAGGTGAACAAGTCACTGGAAAGAAATGACTGATGATGATCTGATTTTAGAAGCTACTACATGAGTGTCACTGCATTTGCACAAAGCCCAAGCAACCCGTTTTAGCCTGTGTATATGCTGGGAATTTTATTGTGCTGTCAAATATAGCGTAGGGCATTGGGAGATAATGAGTTAAATTTAACCTGCTAACTCATAGTACTTATCAGGGGCTTAGAGCATGTGGCAGGTCTCTTATGGAAAATATGTTTGCTTGATGGAAGTAAAATTACATTTAAATAATTCATAAAGCATCTATATTTATATAAATTAAAAAAACATATACAGTATTGGCAAAACATTATACAAATTTATAACATATATATAATATAATTTGAAATATTGAGGTCCTAAACCTTGATAATGGTGAAGAAAGTCAACAGTGATTACAATTAATTTTACATCTGTAATGGAATCAGGGGCCGGCTGCGATGAGGTGAGCTGTGGCAAAAAAGCCGCTCCTGGTAAATTTCTGCACGAGAAGAGCCGAATTTCCAGTTTAATTCAGCTCTTCTAGTGCAGAAAGCACAATTGCGCTCTCTGCACTAGTGATGTGGCCCCCCTGCGCCCACTCCTATGCAAAAAAAGGTAAACGCTGGGGAGCAAGGGGGGTGTCACAGCAGGAGGGAATGTAATAAAAGTCGCAAAGAGCAAAACAATTCGCACCCATAAGACTAAAAATCCACATCTCGCAATGTAATATTGTTCCTTAAACTGTTATTGCATTGTGACTTTTAATTGCGCATTGCGACTTTTAATTGCGCACTCATAAGAAGTGCTTGAAGGTATCGTAATCTTTTGGAGCAAACATAACGACTTTTTCAGTAAGAAGTTTTATTACATTGACTGCGCATTGGCGCAAACTATAAAATTCGCAAACGGTCTTTCACTGTCGGAAGTGGTCGCTAAACAGTTTCCGGGCTCGCAAAAGCTATATTAAATTCGCACAAACCAAAATTTGTTCGCGCAAAGGCATAACTTTTCGCATTGCGAATAGTTTTTCCATTAGCGATTTTTATTACATTCCCCCGTATGTCTTATGATTAAAGGGTTTTATCACTGTATTTAAATAACTTATGTTAATACTGGGATCAGGTACTTTCAAGTATATTTCATTAGCCTGTACTTGTAATGTCAACGCCAAAGAAGATTTACATGCCATTATCAGATTACAATTCTGACATCATCCTTTCTTATTGTAATAAAAGAACATGTCAAATAAGGTAAAAATACAGGAATAAAAACAGATTCTTTTTCTACTTCATCATGTAAGGTTATATAGTATATGACACCAAGTCTGCAACATGCTTAGTTAACAACTCCATCCTATTAGCAAGCAGCATGAGTCACATGTTTGGAAGCAAAAACCTGATTGGGCGCTCTGAGTTACTAGACCTCGTGATCTGTACTATTACTACATTTATCTAATTATGCAAGTATTTTTCTTTTTACTTTTTATTGTTTTTTTTTTCTTTTCTCAATAATAAAACAGTTGTTTTTCCCTCCAGCGAGCTTACAAATACACAAGCATTACACGTTATCATGATTATAACATTATTACAGTCAGGACCCCCATCAGGGGGGGAGAGTTGTACTATGCCCAATGGGTAAGGGGGGCCCGGCTGCACCACACTTACATGATTAGCCAGGCCCCCCTGCTTTCTGAGAGCTGCCGATTTCAGAAGGGAGCATAGGGGGAGGTATCTTCTGTCCATTCCTTTCCCTTATTGGTCACCAAGTTTAAGTCCCAGTTAAGCTGCTCAGGGATTGGATAACAGAGGTTTGAACTTCCCCTCCCGCTCATCCAATCACCATTCAGCTTTACCACTTAAAATTCTGTGACCAATAAGGGAAGTAAATGCTGTCACTGGAAGAAGATGCAGCTACCTGTGCTTCCCTCCTCCCTTCTGAAGTTGGCAGCTCATTGTTGGGCCCTGCTAATCAAGTAAGTGCAACATGGTAGGGCCCCCCTAAAGGTAATCCTTTGTGGACCCTGTTATTGTATGGAGGGGACCCTGGCCACCAATTTTTTTTAAACTTGTGTGTGGGGGGGTGTAATTTTTTTACATGGGTGTTTAAGGGGGCCCTGGCCACCAATGGTTTCATCATGTGGGGAGGCCCTGGCCACCATTTTTTTACCTTGTGGGGTCCTAGCCACCTATATTTTTTAATAGGTGGCCCTGACCACAAATTTTTTTATGGGGGGCCCTGACCACCAGTATTACTTACCTGACCACCAATGTTTTTTTATTTTTTATCAACATGTGGGGGCCCATGACCAAAAATGTATTTTTTATTAATGTGGGGACCCTAGCCACCAATGTTTTTTTTTTTACTGTGTATTGGGGGGATTGCGGTGGGGTCGGTAAAGAAATTTTGTCGTATGGTTAAGGAGGACAGTGTTGCTGTGTCCCACACATCATGGAGTGCAAAACATTGCCAAAAAAAGAAGCAACCACAAATGAAGAAAAGGAGAAACTGTAAATGAACCGTCAACAACCAAATAGAAGAAACAAAAACAAAAAGAGAAAAAAAAAAACCAGTACAAAAGTTATTTTTTCTTTTGGCAAGTTCCAGGCAAAGTGTCATCTTAATATGAGGGCTTGAATATTAGTGTCTGTTCTAATAACTCTCAGGCTTAGAACTTCCCCCTATTGCCCATCTGGCTGCAGTAAGTAGAGCATTCACCAACTTTTGTATTGGGTTTTTAAGCTTGGGGATTATTTTCCCTAGTATGAAAGTCAGAGGATCAGACTGCACATTAAGGCCCAAAACCCTTTGTAACCAGTGTCTTACCGTTGTCCAATATGTTTGAATGCCTGGACAAGACCAGAATATATGTATCAGTGTCCCTTCCATATTACATCCCCTCCAACAATTTGAGGAGGTTTTCTGTGGAAACATATTGTGTAATAGGGAGGGATTATGGTACCAGCCCATCAGGATATTGTATATGTTTTCTTTACAGATGGGTGTTTTGGTTGCATTTCTCCAAATATTGTTCCATGCAGTTAAATCTATAGGATGGCTAAGTGCTTCTTCCCACTTAGTCATATACAGTACGTATGGGGGCAGTACAGAAAAGAACTTTTTCATTAAGGAGTGAATACCATTGCGAGATTAGTTTTCTCTGAGAAAATCCCCCCTTACAAATACGTACTATTGGGTTGTTTATACAAGTATATTTCTACTGTAACATTGTTTGCTATCAAAACCAATATAAATCAAAATGTTTAAACATTTAAAACATCTCTAAGATCTGAATAATAGGCACCAACTTATACTTTATAATTATATATGTCAATGAAAATCCCTTGTGACCCTAGTTACCTCAAGCAACTACAACTGTTTCTGTTCTTCCATGGGTTGGTGCTATTCTACTTTAAAAAGCACATGGTTCCAGGGTATTTTCATCACGAGCAGGACATCTTTCCCCTGGCTCCAAGGTATCACTTCTGTGAGTTCACTCTTGTTGAATGCACAGTACAGATGTCTGGAAACGACAACATACAGTATGTGCCAAGTCTGAGCATGTACAGCGATAACTAGGGTTGCCACCATTTAGTTTGGTGGAAAATGGACAGGAGGCCAGGCTGATGATATTGGGGACAGGCCAGTGATTTCAGAGGGTGGGCCTGTGAAGTTGGTGGACGGGACTGTAACATTGGGGCAGGGCTGATAACATCAGGGTCAGCGATTGGCTGATTGCCTTGTCATTTGATTCAATGATTTTTCTGGATTTCCTAATTTGGAAATCTGGACAGTCATTTTTAACCCAGACTGGCACTTTTAACCTGGACATCCCTTCCAATAATTTGAATGTTCTTTCACAATTGAACTTCATAACTGAATTTGCTGTTGGGCCCATTAACATCTATTTTCATCCCCTGGCATTTATGCTAACTCTGGTTATAAATGTCCATCTAAACTAATATGACTTTTATTAATATATCTTTTCAATGCATATGCATTGATCTTTACCAGATTGAAATATTTGAGAATATTATTTTGACTTTTAACAACTGTAATTACTTTGCTGCTTTGAATTGAAGTTTACTCAAGACTTGGACTTAATTTGACCATGTGCAATTATCTGTAGTCAGTTGCATTTGTTCTATTACCACAGCTTCTAATTTTCTTCTGACAGAGCCATAATAATACTGAATCCAGTCCTTATCTAAAGAAAGGCAAACACTTTACAGAGCTAATTAGAGCTCAGTAGGGACCCTTTGGCTGCCTTTTGTTTATTTTTCTGCTGGTTATAAAGCAGGTTATTAAGCTATTCCTGTGGGTTATATTCTTCCCTACTGCTGAATAAAAGTAAAGAAAAATATAATCACATGATGTACTACAGCCAGTATATCCACACCATCAATGCACACAATAATTTCTGTATGTGCTTCTGTCTCTCTGCAAAATGCTTTTCCTTTGATATAATTCATGAGTCTTAAAGGGGAACTAATGAAAATTTAATATTAGCTTCAGCACACTGAAATAAGAAATTTCTAAATACAACCAATTAAATATTCTGCACCGTTTCTGTAATAATCAGCATCTGTTTCTCTTTCTTTTGACCTCATGCATCAGTTGGGTGTCCGATAATCATTGACAGTTAGATCCAATATATCCATTTTTGGACTGGGACACCAGGGGCCCACCAAAAACCCACTCTAAGTATTATTTTCTTCCTTTCCTTACTCAACCTCTATTCCCCTATTCTCTTTTCTTTACATACTATAACCTATTATCCCATCTATTTAGCCTCTTTGTTTTCATAGAAATAGGGAATGGCTATAAAATAGGCCTAATGTTTAGAAGAAGGAGGGCCCACTGACACCTTGGCCCACCGGGAGTTTTGCTGGTTTCCCGGTGGGCCAGTCCGACACTGAATATATCTCATAGGGGGGCTTCCTTTCCTAGCAGATGTATTAGAGCTCATTCAAATAACTGATTCCAGTACAAACAAAATCTAACAAATGAACTGCCTTTTGCACAAATTCTTCATGTAGAGAGAGGGGTTCTGGTTATTTCAATGTGAGCTCTAATACATCTTCTAGGCAAACGGAGCCCCCCATAAGATATATTAGATTTAACTGTCATTGAGTTCATGAGTTGCTATTCAAACATAAGTAACTATGCTCCTAGGAGTGATGGTGAACAGATTTCCAGATAGGTGATCCCATAGCTGCAATTTTACAATCTTTCTTTCCAATTTCTAGAAAAATGTTGATTCTCCAGGAAGTGTCTAATCAGTTAATAAAAGTCTCCTCTGAGTCCCATGCCCATGCAACATCGCCAAACGAGCAGATCTTTCCCCGATATGCCATTAATGAGCATGGCTTTATCGGGGGTAATCTGAACGTTCAGCTGTATGGCCGAACTATCCGATTACGATGCACAATGGGCTCCGGCGGGATCGGTCGGGTCAAAATCAACCCTGACCGATCGTCCAAACGACCGATCTCCGCTGGACGAAAGATGTCGGCACACGCCACACATGATCCGAAAATCGTACGAATCCTTGATCCGTGCGATAGGATCTGTGTGTCTATGCCCAGCTTAAGTGTTACAATTTCCTTCTCACTTTAAATCTAAGCAGCCATAAAGGGAAAATGCTTGCTATTGACCAAAGAGTTCACAAACAGAGAGTGGATTTTGAAAGTTTAAAATATCACCTATGATGATGAACAATTTTATCATGATTAAAATTGTTCTCTTGTGTACGTGAATCTAAAGATTCTACTGGCTGGCCCTAGCTTTTTTTAAGAGGGCTTTTCCAGCTGAGCTACCCCACAGAAGCAACTATGGCTAACATCTTTCAAGTATTCAACTTAGAGGGATACTGTCATGGGAAAACATGTTGTCAGTTTCCCAGCTGCCCCCGTCATGTGACTTGTGCTCTGATAAACTTCAGTCACACTTTACTGCTGTACTGCAAGTTGGAGTGATATCACCCCATCTCTCCCCAGCAGCCTAACAACAGAACAATGGGAAGGTAACAAGATACTGTAGCAGCTCCCTAACACAAGATAACAGCTGCCTGGTAGATAAAAGAACAGCACTCAATAGTAAAAGCCAAGTCCCACTGAGATGGATTCAGTTACATTAAGTAGGAGAGATAACAGCCTGCCAGAAAGCAGTTCCATCCTAAAGTGCAAGCACAAGTCACATGACTGGGGGCAGCTGGGAAACTGACAATATGTCTAGCCCCATGTCAGATTTCAAAATTGAATATAAAAAAATCTGTTTGCTCTTTTGAGAATTGGATTTCAGTGCAGAATTCTGCTGGAGCAGCACTATTAACTGATGAGTTTTGAAAAAAACATGTTTTCCCATGACAGTATCCCTTTAACAAATAGGCAAACTTTACCTTTACAGTTGCCTTCTAAAGCATGCATGGTATCTACGGGCCTTTGGTCCTGCAACAGAACACAGTACAATTAGATGCAGTTAACAAGCATTTCTTATAATTGTATTTTTACTTGGTAATCCATAAATACGCATACAGGACTGCATCAGCTATGCACTTAACCCATATGTGCCTATGCAATAAAAGTGTTAAAAGCCAGTAAGATAAAAAAAAAAGAAAAGGCTGCTTTTGCATTTATAAATAATGTACAGTATGAATTACTGAAAAGATTTTTTCCAGTAGACGAGAGCAAGTGGTATGCCAATTCAAATCAATACTTAGGGAAGCAAATAAAAATATAACAATGACCCGTGTAACAATGTTTCAGGGCAGGCTGCACTGAAGTTGTTTCTTAAGACAGGTCACATTACATACTGTGCATCAGTTAAGGTTGCCTTAAAACTGAAAGCAATTCTTAGTTATTACAAATCACATTTATAATTTATATGCACAGCTGCTTATTTACACACAGGCTTAGCTACCTTTGTTGCCAGTGTTGTAATTTCAACAGGATCTAGGGCCAGTAGACACCCCACAACCCAAACAAATTGATCTCTTACTCGATAAAAAGAGTACAACTGTAATATGAAGAGGCCATTTGTTCTGTAATATGAATAGGTCATTCTAATAGTAATAGCATTATACTGGCAGAGTGAGGATCGGATTAATGTTGCCTGTTGTTTTGGAGACATAAGGATTATAGTGGAAGTTCTTCCTGAAATTTTGCACAAGGTCTTGAGACTTTTAGCTATAGCCCTGTAGTATCACATGTGTACTGTTCATCAAGACCAAATGGCTTGGTGGAGATACATTGATGATGATTGGCTTCTTTTAAGGCTTAACTAAAGAAGTGGGCTTTTCTGCTGATTCATTGCTCCGTGATCCTACTGAGTTTAGGGGCCTATCCACAATATACTGAATATATATTATACATGTCACAATATAGGGCTGATTAGTAATTAATGCAGATGATTACTACATGGCAGCATAGATACCAGTGCAACTAGCATTAGAATTTAATTATCAGATTTGTAGCATCAGTTTATATTACAGGCCAACCTCATTTTCTGCTTGATAATCTGTGACAACCCCTAAGCTCAGCAGTACACTGTTATTTTACTGTAGCAGAGACTTTCCAAGATGGTAACCCCTGTGAAGTTCTGGATCACTGCTGCTATTAAGAAGCTGAAACGTTAGGCTGGTGCAATAATTCCAGTATATAAAATATGGTATTTTTGCCATATTCATTTTTTGGGTTCAGTTCTCCTTTAAAAATGTCCACCACAGTATATAGCTAAGTATCCATAAAAAGAATTGCTGACTTGATGAGGATTTCAAATTAACAGATTTTTCCCTGATTTAGCTACCCACATGGTGTATGAAAACAGATCTAAATATGGCCTGTCCTGACCTAAATACAGTTGAAATAATGAATGGTCCAGAAGGTTTAGCTCAGTATATTACAGTAGGTGTAGAAGAAGTAAGTTTTTTGTTTACTATGTGTTATTCAGGTTTCATTTCCTGCCATTTAATCTTCAGTGTAACTTTTTCTATGATATTTATATGCTTGTACTATATTCTGCATTGTAAATAAATGGTCAGTTTTGTGTAAATTTCTATATTTATGCTATCGGTCCTATTTAGATGGATACCACCAATAATCCACCCAACCACAACTAATAGCAATCAGTACTCCCTGCTCTGTCTGAAACTCCATCAACCTGCAGATAAACTGTGCATTTTTACTGCATAGTCTACCATACTTTCTCCTTGCAATATTTTTCCCCAGAATGCCAAGATTATGTGATAGTAAACATTGCATGTGAAATTTGGGTGCAACTTGCAGGGCAGGCATGAACATGCACATGCTTGCCCTTCAGTTACAGATGATTTGAATGGTGCCAGCACACTGCACTTATCTTTTGGTCAAGGAATGTTTTTGGTACTGGGCTCCCCTTCATCTTAAAGAATTGTGCTCTTCAACTTGTTTCTTATTCAGAACACAAGGTGCATTAGTGCACTGCAGGCAGGCATAATTATACATGATCAAGCGCTTTATTTGTGGTGTTTTTATGGGTACAATTCTGAGAAATGTATCACCTTTTAGCTTCAGTTCGTCTCAGAGTGGTGAGAATATCATTGTCTATATTTTGATTTCCTGTTCCTATTCAGGCTAAGAAATCCTGTCATATTAGTGTCTGATGAGGACAAATTTGAGAACTACCAATATAGATCTTTTCATTATAGACAAAACTCTGATCTAGTGCCAGGTTTCAGGATAGGCTTCTATTATTGGTTCCATTGGTTCCTGTTTTTTTTCCAAGCCCTGATAATTAGAATGTAGTCTGGGGCAAGTGACTTACTCACTTTTCTCTATTTAATTCAGATCTTCTGCTTTGGCCAAATCTCTTGTGCGGTTCACTGCTCTCCTGTTATAGATAATTTGAATAATGATTAGCATATTGATGATTTACAATTGTGTGTCTGGGCAGTGCTACCAGTAATTGCCATAGAATATACCATGGGCCAACCAGTGAGGCAGTGTTAAAGTGAATGAATACAATAAAAAGGACAATTAGGAATATGAAAGAATTATGCAACAGAAAACAATAGAATCATTTTATGCTGTTTATTGAATTAAACCATAGATTTAGCAACAGGTGGGGCTAGTAAAGTACTGTAACAATACTATCAAGCTATTACTTATTAAAATAACATGTCTTTTTATAAGTACTTTTAATAAATGGTGGTCAGTTTCCTATTAAGAGTGAGAATTAATCATGTGAAAGGCTCAGAAGACAAAAAGACTCTCAATCATAAGGGTACATGTTGAGTTGTGATCACTGCTACATGTAGTGAGGATCTCAACACTCTTATATTTCATGGATCCCCTGACAAGTGATTACAAGTGAAGATCTTTACAAGTGAAGAACACAGAAATAGTAGCTCATTGAGGAGAACACATGAATCCAATTCTATATCCCTTTCTAGCGTTGCCCCCTTTGGAAAAAAAATACCAGCCGGTCTGTCTTTTTACTGAACTGGTACAAACCATAACTCCTTGAAACATTTTTATTTTACTTTTATTTTTGTTTCTGTCCTTTCCAGACCCCTCTCATTTATTTTCACCATCACCCTTTGCCACCTTTACCTTTTTCCTTGATGGCTTTCTAAATAAGGGCTCAACTCTCTGGTCTGCTGTTGCAACTATCATACACAAGCCCCATCCTGAGTTTAATAAAGGTTAGATACAAAAGTGACAATGATACTTGTCACAGCAGACATCTGCATCTACATTATTTTGACCTGCATCTTCCACTATCGCATGTATTAAAGTGTCAAATAGAGAATGATTACAATATGAAGTAATACATGTTTTAGAGTAATGAGGTGAGGTGCAAAAAACGGATGCATCAATTGAATTTGCTCCATGTTGTAACATCCTGCCTTGGCTTGAATCAGTAACCTGAAGGTTGCTATGTAGTTTCCTATTCTGCTGTGCTATACAGGCAAACAGCAATGGTCCTGGTTCACCTCTATAGGTGTTCTATTGAAGGCCAGGCCCAAATCCAAAGGTGCCTGTTTAAGACAGAAGAGCACCCCTAGACAGGAATCTATTCTCTCCCCTGCCATATGTGACAGTGGTGCACTTAGGCACAACTCTCCCTTACCTTGTGTGTCACTTCGGATGTGCAAGCTGGGATGTGCCAGTGATGGAAGGTGCTAGGGAGCCCTGTATGTTCTCCTCACAACATAATCTGGGACCAAGCACAATCATGTGCAACATTTTAATGCATGGGGCTATTTTCAGACCCTTAGTGTTTGCCTTAAGTTTATGCGAAAAGCTTCACCAGGCAGCTAGGAGAGACCAACAACAGTAGCCCCAACCCTAATGCAACCAATATCAGATGTTCTAAATCCTTTTCCAATATCTTCCTAATATAAAGCAATGACTTCAATCTACTCTTTTTTTCCTTTGGACTATAAGTGTAGTGTTCCAGCTGAAATTAGCAACAGCAGAACTTTTTTTGGGTAATGATGTATATAGTATCGAAGATTGAGCTCAGATTTTGACACACTATTTGGTTTGTTGCCCTGTCAATAATAACCTTTTAAATAACCTTTAAATGTCAAATCGAGTACACCCAATTCCGTATCTATTTATATGTTAGGCATATAGTAACAATTGTTGGCAATGGCAGTAACAATTAATAGGTAGTAGGTTCATTTCTGCATTATATGACATTTAAATGGAGGTAAAAAAATTAAGAAAAAATAAAAACAACAACAACTCTTTTGCTCTCCAAATTAGGCATCCCATATATAATTTCTGCATCAAACAGCATTCTTCAGTGAGAAGAATCCAATTTTAACAATGTAATTATTAATATATGGGTGACTCAGGTTGAAGTTCCAAACAGACTAGAACACGTAAAGCTAAAAAGAGGCCCAGGACCAGATTGTATTCATCCCAGGGTAATAAACAAACTTATCTCTGTGATTGCCAAACCTCTCTACTTGATTTTTCAGGATTCATTGTGGTCTGACATGGTGCCGAGAGACTGGCAAATTGTCAGTTCCCGTTCTCAACTTACAAACTATAGGCATGTTAGTTTTACATCAGTGGTAGGGAAGCTTTTGGAAAGGAAAATAAAGAATAATAATTGAATACATCAAATGTAACAATACTATGAGCTGGGGGTCTGTCCTTGGTCCTTGGTTGTTTTTTTAAGGGGTTATTCACCTTCAAACACTTTTTTTTCAGTTTAGTTGGTTTCAGATAGTTCACCAGAAAAAAAGACTTTTTCAATTACTTTCTATTTATGGCCATTTTTCTAATATTAAAGTGTACAGAATCCCTGAGTTTCATTAAGGGATACTCGGGCTTCCAAACTAAAATTTGATAAAGAGGCCCGCATAACACAGAAAGCCCTAATATACCCATCACAGTTACCTGTTTCTTCAAAAAGTATGAATAAATGCCATTTTCTATGCTGAAATCCAGCTGTTTATTAGTTCTTCTCTTTCTGCATCATTTGAAATCCTGACAGGGAAGGAGGGAGTAAACACTCATGTTACAAATCGTAATTGTTATGTTATGTAACTATAGAACCCACAATGCATTGCACTGTGATTTTCCTTTCCTTTTTGAAATCACGTGTGCAGGGAATTGTGGGGTTTGGAGGATGCAGGCTAAGGACAGCTGGCTGTTGATACAAAGTAACGGTAGTCAGCCAGCTCAGCAAAGTAGTCAGACAGATCAGCAGGAGAGCAGGTGGCTAGGCTTTAGGGAACTGTTCCAAACCATTAAAAATCATGAAAAGTCTGCATATTTTTTTAACTCATGTATATTGCAAATTTGTTTGAAATGATATTTACTTTTCAAAAAGCTTAAGTTATGTTTCTGTAACATTCCCCTTTAAAGGCAGCAATTAGAATTGATACAATAGTTGCTAATGTTCCACAGATACTGCTGAGAAATGTATCAACTGTAACAAATGGTAAAAGTTCAGAATGCTCCTCAAACTCACTCAGATTGAAACACCAGAGACACGAACATTAAACTTTAAACTTGTTGATAAATACAAGGTTATGCACTTTGGCAGAAATAAGATTAATGTGAGTTATACACATTACACAATTATACACATAAACAGATTTATCAAGAATCGAATTTCGAAGTTGAAAATACTTCGAAATTTGACCATTGAATTGAATTACTTTGACTTCGAATATCGAAGTCAACGTTTTTTTTCATCAAATTTGGCCATTTGCGGTGAAGTAAAATCGGTCGATCTAATGTTTAAATCCTTCGAACGATTCGAAAGATTTCAGCAATCGATCAAACTCTTTTACTTCAAACTTAGAAAACTGCTCTAGAAGGTCTCCATAGGCTAACATAGCACTTCGGCAGGTTTAATTTGGCGAAGTATTGAAGTCGAAGTTTTTTTAAAGAGACAGTACTTCGATTATCGAATGGTCGAATATTCAAACTATTTTACTTCAAATCGAATTCGAAGTTGAAGTCGTAGTATCCTATTCTATAGTCGAAGTATCCAAAAAATTACTATGAATTTCGAATTTTTTTACTTCAAAAAATCCCTCGAATTCACTTCGACCCTTGATAAATCTGCCCCTAAATGTTAGTTTATTGAGGTATCCTTATTTGAAATAGATCTGAGGATTTTTTTAAACATGCTGTGAAATGCTACACAGTACATTTCAGTGGCTACTAAAGCAATTAAAATACTGTACTTGAAGGTTGAAAACACAATTCCCTGGTAAGGTGTCATCTGGAGTCTGCAGTGCAGTATTGGGCCCCACTCCATAGTGCTTTATCATTTTTTATAATATACTGGAAATTGCTGGGATTTTTAGATGAGCAATAACTAGGTGAAGAAAAACCACTTACATTCACTTTAAAAAAAGTTACTGCAGCTTTATCTTGGAAAAACACTGGTCTACATTTAATATAAAAATGCAGTGTTTTTTGTGTTTATTTTTTTCTGTAAGGCCATAAAGGAAATAATAATCTTCGTATGAGAGCTCTTATTTAATCAGATATATTCTCTCTTATTAGCAGGGGACAGCCAGTGTGGCAAGGATGTCATACTTGAATCTAGTCTAAATATGAGAAGACTCTTCTGTCAATAATATATGAAAAGAAACAAACTTGTGAAGCCAACTGATGGTTGGTGGATGAAACGTCAAAGAGAAGCGGATTTATAATGAAAATTTCAATCCTTTTTTTACAAAGTGATTACATTAAAAGGAATACTACACACATGGCTCCTATTACCAGTGATGTGTCAAGTATAAACGCCATTTTAAGCATTTTATACAACTGTAAATGAGAGGCATTATGGGGACCCTTTATATTATTAGGCTTTTTCTAACAAGCCATATAATCATCTGTGAACACATATGATGGTCCAGAATCCAAACATAGGAGTATATCTATCAAAGGGTCTATTTCACCAAAGGGAAATTTCACTTGAAGTCCTTGTTGGGAACATGATGCTGGGATTATTGTGTGATAGCCCACAGTGTAAAAGTGTGCTAAGAAATTTTATTATACGAGGTAATGTAAATTATACTGATTACATGGATGGGATATTTTATTAAGGGGGACGACCCCTGCATTTTCAAACTTTACATTTTGCACAATGTTTGTAATGCTATTTTGAGTAAGGGACACAATAAAAGTGTCCCAAACTTATTTATTAACTAGATTTTGTTGATATTTGTGTGCCCAACAATACCTTTCTATTATTCAAGTACAGGAAATTTCAATTGTATAATGTTTATGAAAGGGTAAACTCTCTCTTACCTAAGGGTAATCTCAATCTCTCTTAGGTAAGAGAGACTCAAACGAGTGGCTATAAATTAGCAGTTAAAGGAGACATATAGGATAAATGAAACCCCCCCTACTTTTGTAGGCAATAATGAATACTATATGGTGCTGGTTATACTTTGAGCTATAAATGAATATAGCCCCTTTAACACTAACAGTTAATTTACACACCGATACACACACATATACACTGACATTCACACTTTAAGCTTAACACAACAGCTTCACACTCATCTGCCCTGGGAAAGAAGCTGCTTCATCAGGAGCAGGTTCTCTACTTTGATTTTCTTATTCCTCACACAATTGAGGAGCAGGAAACATTTCACAGAGGGAAGAGTTGGAGCTATATCCAGACTGCTGCTCTGAGCAGTGAGCAGTAGAATAGGCATTGGGATGGTCCATTATTTGAAGGGATGCTGACCATAAGATGTAAACCTTTTATAAACGTATTGCAGGTTCTTAATGGTAATTTAAAAAAAAAAAATTGTTCATATAAGAAGAACAAAACAATATATATATATATACATATAGCAAAGAAATATTCTTTATTATGAAGAGCAAATGCCCCCCCTCCCTTGCCCCTATCTGTGGATGCCAATGGCCTAGCTGATGATTGGTTCCTACAATGCAGTGTGCTGTGTGCCGTTGGCTCCCCTGCACAGCCTGGGAAAGGAGGCAGCAGGAAGTAGAAAGGGTTGGAATATTTTGCAGACATTTTCAATAAATTAACCCAAAACATTAATTTTTCTAGTACTTTCCTTGTATACTTAGAAGAGTATTTTGCACTTGTATTTTGCATTTTTTTTTCACATAATACGTCTCTTTTTAGCACATAGGAGGAGAGGAGAGAGTTATGGAGATAATGTCCAAATAATAAAGGGAAAGAGGAAAAAAAATACAAGTGGTTGATGAACAAAGCATATTACCAAAGTAATGCTCTACATGGACACAATTTAGATTATGTGGTATACAAATTTTAAGAATCACTCATATTGAGGATGCTAATAGCAGTGATCATTGATATATCTGAACCAAATTCATAAGCTTTTAAGCCAAGTGTCAAATATGTGCAGTTATTATTGTTATTATTATTATTATTATTATTATTATATTGCTTTAACAACAAGATGACAGTGTTTCTTTCTAGTGCAGAGAGTAGATAACCCCCCGTGGAAGGCCACAAAGCTTCTCTGCACACAAACATCCTTGTTGAAGTGGTACAAGCAAAAAAAAACAATATGATAGAGTAGTATGAAATTACCTTTGGCAGACAAAGAGAGGATAGAGTGTCCCTGAGCTGCATTCCTTGTTAAAAACACAGAAAAGTAACAATTAATTTGTTGCCTTACTATATGGCTAATGTATGTTTTCAGATATACTTTATTAAGAAGAATTCAAACCTCATACATAGAGTCATATAGCTAAGCCATAGTTCATTATGCTGGGCACTTCTTCAATTAGTCGGAGAGGTCTAGTGTGAATTTGCTAACTCAATACAATTCATAAGAAGGTGGCATCTCCTGCCTGTATCTGTAGTGGTCCAATCTTGTTCATCAAAACAAATATTTTGTTTGTCCCACTAGCTTCTGGATACATGTGCCTTTTTCTTTCTATGTGCCATTTGCACAAGGAGACAATAAAAAAATCTGTAGATTGTGTTGGGTCACCTTGCTCTAAAAATTGTGGGTAGCATGCATGGGGTCGTGGGGAGCTATTCACAGGCAATTGCAGGTGCCTAAGAAAAGGAAATAATTAGCAAGAGACAGACAGAATCAGCATGGACTTGTAATGAGGTTTTACTGATCGACAAAAACGAGAGAAGCTGCAGAAAGAAAGATAATTGCTTGATAGGTTCTATTACTTTTTTAGAAACAGAGATGGTAAATGATGGCTAAATGTATTTAATTAGACTGGGGGTGTCTGCTCGCTGGCAGTTTTACAAAAGCAGGCAGAGTGCAGGTGTGAAGGAGAGAGCTTTGACAGTATTTGTGAGTTAAAGGGGGAGGTTAAATTCTATCTGAGGCTCAGGGTGAAGGGAAGCTTTATGTGAGTCTTTTGCTGTGGAGCTGGGCAGAAATGCCATGACAACTGGACTTGGAGTACATCACAAAGAGGACAAAATAATGGGCTTCTTGATCATGTGCCTTTAAGCCTGGAATTCAAAAATAAGCACCTGCTTTGAGGTCACTGAGAGCAGCATCCAATTGGTTGATGAGGAACATGTTGTTTGCAAGCCACTGGCTGGGGATCACTGCCCTAGATAGTGATCAATCCAGTCAGGTACAAAGATTAGGTTTGAAATATTTTATTTGGTTTTCACAATAAACCATAAAAATCAATATGATAACAAACAGGATGAAGTCAGGTACCAAGAATACTACAAAAACAGTAACACATTTTAGAAACACTATCCAATTTAGAACAATGCCTCAGCAATAACACATATCCAATTTAGAACAATGCCCCAGACAATGGAAAAGTATATAAAATAGCTAAGCATCATTAAATAATGGATTCTGCACTAGTGGCCCTACATGGACCTGCTATGATTATATTTGCTTTTACATTGTATACATTTTAAATAAAATAGAGTTTTGTGAACTATTTGTTGGTTCAAATGTAATTGTACTCACAGCCATTAAGTTTATCTCTGCAGTAGGGATGTAGCGAACGTCGGAAAAAAAGTTCGCGAACATATTCGCGAACTTGCGCAAAAATGCGAGCGGTTCGCGAACGGTTCGCGAACCCCATAGACTTCAATGGGAAGGCGAACTTTAACATCTAAAAAAGACATTTCTGGCCAGAAAAATGATTTTAAAGTTGTTTAAAGGGTGCAACGACCTGGACAGTGGCATGCCAGAGGGGGATCAAGGGCAAAAATGTATCTGAAAAATCTGCCTGTGTGTGCTTGGAAGAGATAGTGTAGGGGGAGAGCTGTTAGTGATTTCAGGGACAGATGATAGTAAGTTTGCTGGCTAGTAATCTGCTTGATACTGCTCTGTATTGGAACAAAAAAATAAATAAAAGCAGTCCTTACAAGGACTACTGTTATTGCAGCAGTCAGCAGATGAGATCAGAAGCAGGACAGCTGCCCACTGCAGCTACATACAGAGCACTGCAGTAGAAGGTAGATTACTAGCCAGCAAAGCTACCTAAGCTTAAATGTCCCTCAAACCCCTGCAGACTTCTGTCCCTCCAATAACAGAGCAGTATCAAAACGATTACTAGCCAGCAAACTTTCAACTGTCCCTGAAATCACTAACAGGCAGCAGCTCTCTCCCTACACTATCTCTTCAGCACACACAGGCAGAGTGAAAAAACGCTGCAGGGCTTCGGTTTTTATAGGGAAGGGGAGTGGTCCAGGGGAGAGCTTCCTGATTGGCTGCCATGTACCTGCTGGTCTGGGGTGAGAGGGCAAAAAAAAGCGCCAACAATGGCGAACCCAAAATGGCGAACGTCGCGCGACGTTCGCGAACTTCCGGCGAGCGCGAACACCCGATGTTCGCGCGAACAAGTTCGCCGGCGAACAGTTCGCGCCATCTCTACTCTGCAGTAGGAAAACCAGCATACATAAACTAATCTAAATCTGATTTTTGGCCTAGGTTACATATTTTAGGCATGCATATTACATACTATTAGATATGAAAGCTCAGGTTTTTGACATACAACATGCTTAAAATAAGAACAAAGCCACTTCACACTCTCTGCTTGCTGCAGCCTCTAGCCTTTATAACAAAATAAACCACCATCTGGTGGCTTTGACACTCATAATTAGATCAGAATCACAGAAAATGGGATCATGCTGACACAGTGTACAAAATGAATAATGTGAATCAGTGATGTTTCTTAAATACAATGATTAGGTCTAACTTTAACACAAGCATTAACTACCCCATGTCTGTGGTATAAGATGACAGTAAGTAGGGTAACATTATTATTATAGCATTATTATAATTCTAGGCACATATATGGGATCTATTATAACAGAGAAGTAAGGGCTCTATTATCTAGAAACCTATTATTCAGAAAGCTGAAAAATATAGGAATGTCATTACCTATACAGTACTTATAAAACAATACATTTTTCACTGATTTGTTTGTCTTTTTAATAATAAGAATACCAATTGTAGCAGTACTATAGAAAGATACATTAAAGATAATTAAAAGAGGAAAGGGCTGGGATTAATGCTTCATCATCTGTACAAATAACAAAATAATACAGTTGCTTATAAATTAACGATCTACCCCTAATTGTATTGGGTCAGTGCAGAAACTATATTCATAGTCATCACAATATTAGTGTGATAAACATTTACATGGTTGTATAAATACAATGACCCCACAACCAGTGACTCTTGAACTTGAACAGTTCGGTGTGAAAATAAAACTGGGTAAATAAATAGGCTGTGCAAAATAAAAAACGTTTTCAATATAGTTAGTTAGCCAAAAATGTAAAGTATAATGGCTATTATAAATGGTTATGAGCCACGCGGCCCTCCCTCAAGTCACTGATTGGTTAATGCCTGGTAACCAATCAGTGTAAACCAAGAGAGCCGCAAAGCAGGAATGTCACGGTCGGCACCCTACACCAGAACAGATGCCAAGCACCCTGGTCTCGGCTCGACTTTATCAGTTAAGTGACCGCCTTTGGCCTCGGGAGGAGCCCTCGGCGTACTCAGATGCCACCTGGACTTAACGAGAGGTGCAAGGCATAAGTTCTGGCAGGCAATGGGGCACGACTGTTTTACAAGGATGCTGGAAGATAGGAAGCCACCAGGAACAGGCAGGCCGGGCCAGCACAAGCAGTTAGAATAGTCAGACAGGCCAGAATCAGGATTAGAGATCGTAGAATAGTCGGAAAGCAGTCAAGGTCAGGATTGGAGAGAACAACGTAGTATCAGGCAGGCAAAGGTCAGGATTGGAGAGGTCAGAGTAGTCAGCAGGCAAGCAAGGGTCAAACACAGCAGATCAAATAGGAATTACACAAAACAAACACCCAGGAACAAACTAATTGAACCTAACAACAGGCAAATTGCTGAAACCTAAATTCCCCTTAAATACATTTGAACTTCGCACCCATTGCGCGCTGGCGTCATCACGCCAGCGTGACTGCGCCTTTAAATAATGCACGCGTGCAGTGCGCGCGCCCCTAGAGGAACCAGCATAGGAGGAGGAGGGAGCTGCGCAGCGGGCGTCCACACCGAAGGAGCGGCGGTGGTCCCCGCTGCCCACTAGACCACCAGGGTAAGTCCTGACAAGGAAGTAGTGTTCTGGCTATTATCCAGTCACTGCAGCCTAACTAACTATATTGAAAATATTTTTTATTCTGCACAGCCTATTTACCCAGTTTTTAGTTTTATATTAAACAATTCCTTTAAGTACATCTAACTACCCCAATAAGTATCCCATCTAAGTACCCCAACCAGTCCAGTGGGATGCTTACTTTTCATGCATGTTTCTTGTTGCTCCTCCTACCGAATCCTCCTGCATTGATGCCATATATGGCGTGGTGCCATATCCTGCACCTGTCTCATCATTTGAAGACTATGAGGCAATTTCTCCTGCCTGTAAGAGAGATAAATATATTTCTAAGATCCAGTATATCTTATTTCCTTTGATTTCTTTTGTAAGCTCTTGTTCCTGGTTCTTATTTGCTCTGGCCTTTTTAAAAATGCTGGATTCGGATGTATCTTTTTATATATTGAAAACATGCAGAATTAGTCTCACTCTGACTGTGCATAAACACATACAAATGCTTTCATTTGAAACTTGTAACCTTCTGGTCTTTCATAAATATATACACTTGCTTCCTTTTAAGTAAAAATCCATCTGCACAATCTGATATTATCATTATTATTATGTATCTTCTACCAAAGTGTCTTCATACTCTCCACAAGCATTCAGCTCCCTTGCTATCGTAGAAAATCAGTTATTTTACAATGAGATATACAGATCCCTATAACTTAACTTAACTAAATTAAAGACTGATCTCAGGCTGAGGCTGTGCCTCTGAAAATGCCCCAGTAGCTCCCCATCTTCTTTTCTGCTGATCCACTGCCTATGCTCTGTGCTGCTGTCACTTACTGAGCTTACAGACTCACTCAAATTATGCATTATGCATAGAATATAAATGTCACAATGAGTAATTAATAAATTAATTGCTACATGGCAGCACAGAAACCAGTGCAATTGGCATCAGATTTAATAATCAGCCTTGGAGCAGCAGCTTAAATGACAGGCCAACCTAATTGTGCGCTTTATAATTTTTAACAACCCCTAAGCTTAGCTTCTCAACAGCTGCTCAGAGCCCACTGAGCATGGGAGTCTTGCAGACATTTTGCAAGATGGTGGCCCCCTGTAGCAAGTTTGAAGTCCTGGATCATTGCAGCTACAGAGAAGCTGAAACTTTAGGCTTTAAGTTCAGTATGTAAAATAAGGCATTTTTAGCCACATCCATTTTTAGGGTTTAGTTCTCCTTTAACATGATGATTACCCTCTATCTTGCATTGAGACAAAGCCTTGTATAGATCCTTATTCATCCCACAATCTGCATTATTGGCACCATTTATTTTAATGTTGTGTTATTTTCTTAATATCTGATTCTATTCAACTTTTTATATTGGAAAAAGTTAACTAACACATAGAGCAATGAAGAAGGGGTCAGCAGAATCTCCATGTGATGGGAGATGTAATTTCTGGAACATCTTCTATACAATGGAATGTATACTCAAGCCTTGTGGCTAATGAGCAGAGGCACAGCTGCGATAGTATTAATTATTCCAATGCAAGTCTGGGATTGCAGGCACAAAGCCGATCATAGAAATATCTTGCCACTGAGCAGCTCTTTTGAGTTTTATTGTACTGTGCAATGATTTCTTGTGCTGCCACCTCAGAGGTGGATTCCTGACACTGTGAATGTGGTTCTATAATTTGTTTAGTTGGTTTGATGGAATGATCTCGTCTGTTCTTATTCTGCCTGTAAAAAATTGCAGGTTGACAATAGCCAGAGCCAACAGCCTGTGTGCTCACAACCTAACAGAGTCAGTTATTGTTATGCCACTCGCCTCCAGGGTCAGACTGGGCCAGCAGGCAGTGCCGGGCCAAGTCGACTGGGCGCCCTAGGCAACCCAGCCGACTATGTCGCACCCCCTCGCGCCTGCACAGTAGAAGGAAGTGTGAGTGTGCATGCGCACAAGGAGGAAGCGTGAGTGCGCATGCGCAGAAGAGCGGCGAGGCTGTGCCATTACGCAAGCGTGAGACATCGCAAGAGACGGTGAAGCGAGAGGGCGCATGTGCCAAAGAGCGAACACTCGAGAGAACGGATGCTGCAAGTTCTGCACAAAATGGTCCAAACTAGGGGAAGGCGTAAAGAGGTACGTGCCTGGTGCCCCTCTGCCTTTGCGCCCTAGGCACATGCCTCTTCTGCCTACCCCTAGTTCTGGCCCTGCCGGCAGGACACCTGGTGGACCCAGACCCACTCCCTTTCCTTACCTCCCTCCCTGACCTCGGTCGCACCAGAAAGGGTGCATAGGGCAGCAGGATTTGAAGGGGGCAGCATACTGCCCAACCACACCAACATTGGTTCAGAAAAACTGAGGATGTGCAGGAGATACAATAGTTTAATACATTTCCTATGCACCAATCCCCATTGCTTTGGTCCTGATAAAAATTTGCGTTAATAAAAGGGAGGGGATGGGGGGATGAATGGCAGTGGGCTTAGTGGTGCCCACTATGTAAATTCAGCCCTGAGTGCAAGTGGAAGGTAGGGATGCCGGCAGAGAAAACTTTGTGGCTGGGGGGCCCGGGGGATGGTATGGGGGGGAGGCCCTAGTCCGACGCTGCTGGCCCCATGTTTAAAATACTGAATACCCATACCCATATCCATAGACACTGCCTATGAGAATACTTTCTTGCAGTAAAAACAGTGGCTTTATCTGCTGGTGGTTATTTTGTCCCAGGTAAATAGTTTGCATAGTAATGGGCATAAACAACTGACCCTTGTAAATTCCTCAGCTTGTCATCCCATGGGTTGCTTGTCATTTGGGAATGTTTTTCTTGCTCTGCTATGTCACCACAGGAAGAGAGTGCCAGAATCTGAAGAGGCCTAAGTGGGATGTCAATAGAAAAATGGATGAAGCCTGTCTCCTTCTGTGCAGTTAATTGATTTCTCAGCACCCAAGAGCACAGAGAGCATTCAGTTGAGACTCAACTCAGCTTTCCGACTCCACAGCAGACCACATCATCAATAAATGATCAGCAGCTAGCTGTTTTGCTTAGCAATTCCAGAAACCCAAAGCGATATTAACCCCCTTTCAGCATTTGTTTATAGAGACACAACTCCAGCAGCATCTTTGAGCTTTCCTACTGATTGATACTGTACAGTAGCCTCAACTATAAACACACTGGGACAATTTATTATGATACACATTGCTTATAAGGCACACCACTCCCAACTTAAAAGAACATTTCAGCAGTGTTTCTTTACACAAACAGTATTTCAGCTTGCTTGATAGGAGCATAGGGAGCTACAGAGGCTTCTTGCTGTTCACTGTGCATTACTGCCTGGACACCAAGTGGCCTGTACTTGAAGGTTTAATTTCAGCTGTTCCAGATTGCCTCAAAGAAACAGCAATGCTAATGTATAGTACAGCTGATACATTTAATGCAAAAAAAATGGAGGGTCAAAGAAAAAAAATGCCAATATTACAAAGCAGTTTTCTTGCAACCATTAAATGGCTTTTAATGGATGCTGGAAGGTGTTTCCCCCGGTTTTCCATCCTGCCTTTTAAGGCTTCTTTCATTAACTTACAGTGCTGCAATTAGCAAAATCTTTCTTAATCAAAGAATCATTTATCTTGTCATGTCTATTGCTTCTTGCTTATGAGCTCTCAATAAACATCCCTGGCATACATGTTATAGAAAAGGATATTTGGTTTTTGGCAAGAAATAGATAGTAATCAATGTTTACTACTTTGGTGATGATGTTAGGTTGTGGCCTGTAGGGGTCAAGAGGGTTAAATTCCCCTATGGTCTGAAAATACATCATGGTTGGAAATCCCCTGGCCAGCTAAAAGTTGGGCTTAAATTGGATATGGGAAGAAGGTGAGTTATTTGTCCCAAGTAAAGTGTGCCCTGGCATTTCCAGATTTGGAAGGTGTCACTGTTGTGCAATTTCTTTATAATGCAGAGCTGCCATGTGCTCACTCTCTTTCCATTTTTACTCCAGTTTGGAGTAAATGGGCTGGAGCAAGATAGAATCTGAGCCCAAGGGATGGTGAGGCCCTTGGAGGGCTTGGGGTACAGGGCCCAAAGACTTGTGAAGTTTGACGATGGAGGAAGCAGAGGCAGTAAAGGAGCTGCCTGTAGATGGATTTCAGTAAAGAGGGCTTTGGTATGCTCCAACTTCGGATAGTGTTGGGAGGTAGCCCTGAAGATTGAAAAAGGCTTTGCATGTTGGGCTTGGATAGCTTGGGAGCCTGGCCTGAGGATTTGAGACACTGTGGATGCTTCTTCAAGTGTGAGTCGTCTGTGTGAGGACAGGTCTTGTCTGTGTACCTGCTATGTGGGAGTAACTACCTCATGTTAATGGGTAGTGGGAGAGGTATTTGGGGCAGGTAGCGTTACCTGGGGAAAGTTAAATAACATATCATCCTAATGAATTTTCCTAGAGGTGCAAGTGTGCAGTGCCTACTAGGTGGAGGCATGATAGGTTTACAGGCCCATAAGTTAACAGTCACATGTAGGTCAATAGGCAGAGGGAATTCTGGAAATAACATATCTGCAAGACTGGTGTTTATTCTGGGACTCCATTGCATCACTGTGGCCTGTTCTTTGCACCTTGCTCAAAGTTTGTCAAACCAGGCTGAACTGGCATACTAGCACTAGGTGCTAATAATGTGTAAAGGTGCAAAAGCAATTTTTGAACAGCCCTTGTATGTACACATGTGCAAAATTTCTTTTTTTTTTACTTTCCACATATATTTGTAAACAAGTCTCATGGAGTATTAGGCGATGACCTGCAAATAATCCCAACATAACGGTAGACCTCCATAAAAGCACTTATTTTTCCTGTTGGTGGGAGGTGCTTCCCTTGCATGCTGTTCTGGCAGTGGGAATTGGGCTCTACAGCACATTTTTGGTAGTTAGTTGATATAACCCACTGACTAATATATACTGTATATATTTGTACAAGTATTGTGTAATGTGTCAGAATTAGCTACAGATCAGAAAGCTGTGTGCTGGAATTGCAGAGAACAACTTGCAAAGAAGGCATGATTGATAGAAATGCATTAGTAAGGGTCTCAGCATCTCCTATAGAAAGATGACAATTGTTATTTTTAATCATCAAAGCTTTTGAAGCAAAATTGTGAAAATTTGCCCCTGTATCATTATCCGTAATATACCAATTTTCCTGATTGATTGTCTCTATGATTCTTAATTTACTAGACTGATTGAAGTGGATTAATTGTCACCGATTAGTATTATCTATGTATTATGTATGTATAACTAACATTTCTGCAGCAATTTTGGCAGCATCTTCATTTCCAGAATCTTGTCTTCCCCTATGCAGTGCTTCCCGTAGCCATGAAGAGAGAACCTGCAGAGAAACAATGTGATAGCACTCACTCGCAATTCAAAGAAAACATACTTGATATGAGCCCAATATCGTGATCCAGTGCAGGAAATATAAGAGGATGGGCTTGAGAAATGCAAAGAGCATGTGACTTCAGTTTGGTATGCCCCTTATTAGAACACATGTGGTTCTGTGAAAAATTGATGGCAACTCTTTTGTTATGTTACGGTTTAGATTGATTATAGTTGATGATAGTTGATAGTTGACAAACATAACATAGCTTTTTTTTCTAAACAAATAATTTCAGTGTTGGATTAGGGTGGCGCACCAGGAAACCTTAGACCACTGCCCACTCTCAAGACTATATGAACTCCCCTCTTTAATCACTTTTTTAATTGTCCTAGTCTCTACTCATTACATTTTCATCTGTGTTTTCCATCAATTCTCCTCTTTGTTCTTGTCTAGAAATAGGGAATGGCCATGGGTTAGCCATACCAGACCAAATGCTGAAGGCAGCAGGAGGGCCCATCTGGAGTTTTCCTGGTTTTCTGTTGGGGCAGATGACAATATACAAGTTATGACATTAGATTTTGGAGAACACAGAAAAGTTTGTACGGTTTGCACATACAAATATATACAATACAATACTTGCACTCACCTACCCATTGCTCTATACATGGAGTTTTTGAAAAATGTGATAAACTGCATACAAAAAGCCCATATTTGTGCACATGGCCAACATGAAGTAAAAGGTGATATTGGTGTTATCTGTGCAAATGGCACTCACCCTGATTGAATACATCTGTGGAAAGGGTTTGCCTTCGTATACTGGAATATTTTGCTGATTTTTCTAATTCTTAAGATCTCTGTTCTAGTAGTATTGTCAAAGCAATATAATTTGAGCCCCAGTAAACAGCAGAGACCTAAAAGGTTGCTCACAGCTGACCGATGCACAGGGCACTCACATATTGGATGAAAGCACTCCATTATTCTCAGTTAATATTCTCTTATGGACCATTATAAATCTAAGGAACCCCATTTAATATAGAGAAGGGATTAGGGGATGTTTATAAAAATCAAAGCAGCTACATTTATTTGAAACCCAGCATTCTATTTCCTGCCTTATATTTCACAAAGCAGCTTTCAGACTTGCCTTTATATGCTTTGCCTTAGAGCAGATTTCACATTAGCCATTGCCAGGTAAAAGTTAAATCATAGACAATTTTAGTTGCTTTCAACCTGCATGAGAGAGAAGAGAGAGGGAGAGAGAGAAGCAAAGGCATTGAAAAGATTGCCACAAGCAATTAAATCCACAGTGAGGACCTGGCATAGACTCCCAGAGAAACCGAAAACGTTCTCTAATTGAGACAGAGATAGAAAGTAGTGGTAAAGAAATGGAGGAGGTGCTACTGAGAAGCATTAATGGTCAACGTTGACCCTTTCTGCTCCTTTTAGTGCATAGCAGAATACGTACAATATGCAATATTCTACCCCCATCTCCAAGAGGCCGCCGATGCAAGTTATAATACATTGGAGACCCCCCCAAGTATTACAGTTAATCCTTTCACTACCATGGAAACCATCCCATAGTAAAAGGGGAATCCCAACAGCTGTTAATGCAGCAGCTATACAATGCATCAAGTCACAAAGTTAACGCTTGTTCCAAGTGGTCTCTCCAATCACAGTTAATCCTTTCACTACCATGGAAACCACCCCATAGTAAAAGGGGAATCCCAACAGCTGTTAATGCAGCAGCTATACAATGCATCAAGTCACAAAGTTAACGCTTGTTCCAAGTGGTCTCTCCAATCACAGTTAATCCTTTCACTACCATGGAAACCACCCCATAGTAAAAGGGGAATCCCAACAACTGTTAATGCAGCAGCTATACAATGCATCAAGTCACAAAGTTAGCGCTTGTTCCAAGCGGTCTCTCCAATCACAGTAATCTCACCTATGCATGGGCTACCACACTCGGCATATGCGACATTTCACTGGCATTGGGTCTCTGGCTGCTGTGGGTCCTTATTCAGTATTCTGTCAAAGAATATGGGAAAAGATAAAAAGAAGTACAAAACCTACAAAAATGTATGCTAGTGGATAGGAACTGCATTAGAATGTATCTATACAACAATGTATTACTTTTTCCCCTACTAATTCCATTTTGTTTATGTTTTGGTTACTTTATACTAAACCAACAAATGCCTCACATGAAAACAAAAAATATTTCATGAATAGAAACAAATGTCTTAGAAAAAAACCATAATAGGAATTGCCTTTCAAAACAGGAGCAGCGCAGTAAGTCTATTTGAATAATTTCTTATATGCCTTGAATGCTGAACAGAGTTAAGTGCAAAGGTCCACAGGCCATACCAAGCATGCGGGGCAGTTAATGTTGCTAAAGGGGCTAGCAAGTACATCTACAAAAGAGTTAAGATCAGGGGTTCCTTTTATTGGTAATGCATTCTGTCTACTCTAAGGAAGACTTGCTTTACTCCAACTACCCCTAAAGACCTGTTTGCTCTTTTAATAGAGACCTACATTGTTTGGGGGGTATAGTTTTCCTTTAAATCACATCAACTGCCATCCCAGAATCGAAAAAAAGAAATTAAGTTAGTCTGGCAAGATCTATTATGCATAAAACCATGCTGGCACAACCTCATACATCATAGATGATTCAGAGGAAGACAAAAACCCCATCTGAAGCCTCTTTAATTTCTCCCTGCTAAAAGTCCGTCGTAAGAGTGAGATTATTGTGAGCCTTGCGCAACCAGCCACCATGAGATTTCATAGCAGGTAGTTCATGGTAATATGTAGTTATGTTTGCGGTCAATTTAAATGTTTAGGGACAAATTCACAAAAATCCGAAGTTGTGCCAGCGACAGCTTTGCTGCACTTCGCCGCACTTTGCAGGTGTAGTTTCGCCAGCCCTACGCAAATTCACTAAAATGCGAAGTTGCGCTCAGGGAGGCGAATGGTAGCAAAGTTGCGCTAGCGTTAATTTGTCAAGCAAAGCAGAGTTACACTAGCGATGCCTAATTTGCATATGGCGCCACAATGGGCGTATATGTAGCAGCAAATACATTACACTACATAAGCCTGGGAAACCTTCATAAAAAGTAAAAGACGCCAGCGTTTTTTTGGACTTAGAAAAAATGGCAACTTTTTTTGAAGCAATCCCTCTATTGCACTTTGCCTGGTCTGAGGTGGCGAAGGCGAGTCTGGCGCAAGAGGTAACTTTCAGCTAAATGCGCAAGTTAGTGAATTAGCGTAGTTACGTCCCTTCGCCATAGCGCAACTTCGCCTGGTGTAAGGGTGCGAAGTAGCACTAGAGTAGGTCCACTTTGCTAGCGAATTTACGCCAGTGCCCGTTAGTAAATTGGCGAAGTACCGAAATGTCGTCACGCTGGTGAATTTGCACTGGCGTAAGGCGCTTCGCGCTTTAGTGAATTTGCCCCTTTATGTCTTTCCACATGCCTTATATAATTGTTTTCTGTTGCAGTCACAGTTGTACAATCTTCAGTATCAGCTTACTGTGTCTGACACTGCTGGGCTAAGGTAATATTCTCTGCCTTATGAAACAACAAATATATTTTTCATTATCTGCAATATATACATATATACAATTTAATATATACAATTATTTAAGTATACCATAGAAGGAGAATAATTAAGTTTTAGAGAGCATTAGTCTCCCCAAAAAAGGAGATTACTATTATAGATATTTATAATTAAAAACCTCCTACTGAAATCTAGCCTCACACCAAAATGTACCCTCTGTTTCTGAAATAAATCTTTATATATGCAGGCTTTTAAAAAATGTAGGAAAGACAACACATTGGAGAGTTTTATAAGATGAAGGAACAATGCAGCTTGCAGATTCATTTATAATAATTGTGCTACCTTTGTTGTGAACACCAACCACAAAAATACACAAAATTAATTTATACTGACTTTACCATGCAGGGTAAGTCCCAGCATTACCACCCTCCTTTGTGCAGTGACATACTTTTTGATTTATGCATTTCAATGTTTAACCCCTTTGGAAAGCTTTTAGTGACCTCATTTTGCTTCAGCTAAGTCCTGGGTTCCACAACTTTTTCCTTGATATGGCTGCATATTTACTGATATGACAGGGGACAATATTCTGCAGTTATCTGTGTTATTACATGTGATTTTATGCTGTTTCTCTAGTTTATTATGCTTTTTGTGAAATGTGCTCAGGCACTTGTTCTTCCAAGGTCAGCATTGTCAATGTCATTATAATGTCTTAGGCTTTCTTTCCCAAGGGGACTCATCTTTATGTAGGTTAGTCAAAGCAGTATGAAGAAAATGCACACAATGTATTAATATGAAATATAAAAGTGCAAAGACTGTAGTGTTCCATGAAAGCCGATATACATTGATTGGATTCATTAAAGCATTATTTAAGTCAACCGACAATTATGGTTGCCATCCAGGACACTAAAAATAACATTCTAGGAGTGTCCAACAGCTTATACATACAAATAATTATGAGCATAGTCCCCTGGCATTAATTATGTATAAAAACCAGAGTAAAACCTCCATTAATTAAAATTCTGGGACCTGTTATCCTTAATTTCTCTGTAATTTGGATCTCTTTAAATGTCTACTAGAAAGTCATGCAAACATTAAATAAACCCAATAAGATGGTGTTGCCTCCAATAAGGATTTATTACATATTAGTTTGGATCACGTACAAGGCATTGTTTATTATCACAGAGAAAAAGAAAATTATATTTAATTATATTTAAAAATTAGGATTATTTTGATAAAATGGTGTTTATGGAAGACGGGCATTGAGTAAGTCAGGACTTTTATTAGCGTTAATAATAGAACAAAAATATAAAAGTAACAAAAGATAGGAAAGGCATTAAATGGGTTAAAGCTACAAATTTAAGGCTGATACAGAGGTCACTAGAGGCTTTTTCTGTAGTCAAATGAGGAAAAGTGCAAGAGTTTAGAAACATATGTATTATACCAGCAGAGGTAGTGGGGAAGAGAGGCAGAAGTAAGGGGAAAATGGGGTAATAAGTAGGAAGCAAGGCCAGTGGCGTAACTACAGGTATGGGATTCGTTATTTGGAAACCCGTTATACAGAAAGGCAGTCTCCCATAGACTCAATTTTATCCAAAAAGTCCACGTTTTAAAAAAATATTTCTTTTTCTCTGTAATAATAATACTAACTAAGATATAATAAATCCTTATGGAGGCAAAACCTGCCCATTTAGTTTATTTAAAGCTTACATGATTTTTTTTGCAGATAATCATTCCAAAGCATTGTGGATAACAGTTCCTATACCTGTATAATAAAGCAGACCTGGTATGGGGATCTGGACTATGGGGGCTGCTATAGTGTAATCCCCCTACACACTTCAAGAAGCCACCCACAGCAGTGGGAGGAGCAGGAGCTTTGTGACTGGGGGGGGAGGAGTGGTCAGCATGCTTGCGTGTGGCTAAGCCGTGCCCTCTGAAGATCCAAAAAAGTTAAATTGATAAACTGTTGTGAAATAGAGTTCGGCACTTCTTAAGTGTATAAATATACACAATATATATAATAAGACCGATACTACTTGTATTAGGGAGCTGTAATCTGGTTACCTTCCCATTGTTATGTTGTTAGGCTGCTGGCGGGGAAAGGGAGGGGGGTGATATAACTCCAACTTGCAGTACAGCAGTAAAGAGTGACTGAAGTTTATCAGAGCACAAGTCACAAGACTCGGGCAGCTGGGAAACTGGCAATATGTCTAGGCCCATATCAGATTTCAAAATCTGAAATCTGTTTGCTCTTTTTCAGAAACAGATTTCAGTGCAGAATTCTGCTGGAGCAGCAATAATAACTGATGCATTTTGTAAAAAAAATAATTTTTTCACATGACAGTATCCCTTTAAGTTTGGTACCACCGAACACTATTGTTACAGATAAAGACATTCCCTTCATGAATCTTATTTTTAGATTTAGATCTGATAATACAGTTCGTTACAGACATGGATGTTATACACAGTCAAATGAGTGTGGGAAATGTAACAATTATCCATGGCCAGTGATGCAGTCCTGAGATTATTTTCATTCTAATGAGGCCTTTCTGTATCATAAACCAATAAATCAGGGCTACAATGCAGCTTTAAAGTTCTATATTTTGTTGCTATTTAAACTATGTAAATCCTTAGATAGATAAATAGATAGATAGATAGATAGATAGATAGATAGATAGATAGATAGATGATAAATAGATGTGGAATACTCCTCTGTTAGGTGATAGCCAGAGACAGACAGATAAATAGGTAGATAGATAGATAGATAGATAGATAGATAGATGATAGATAGATAGATAGATAGATAGATAGATAGATAGATAGATAGATAGATAGATAGATAGATGATAGATAGATAGATGATAATAGATTGATAGATCTAAACTTTCCCACCCTCCAATATCCCATCCTTTATGATTTAATATGCAATACCGACTGTCCATATTTCTATTCTTCACTTTTACTGAACTAAAGATGAGCAATTCCCTGCAGTGTTGTGTGAACACATTTAGCCTTCTGATTCCTTCTACCTGTTTTCTCAGAAGTAATATTATCCTTGCTGCCATTGCTTATTACTCTCCCTATATGTGTGCCATCAGCATTGTAAACTAGCAGACTAAGAACAATTTTTTTTAAATATAATATGTATAAAGTAATAAAAGATTAATCTTTGGTTCTTCTTTCCTTTTTTCAGTTTAAGATGTTGTTTAACATTTATTGTGCCTGCAAAATATAAGCACTGGGAAAGGGCAGCTTGCAATGCAGGAGAGAACACAAGCATACAAGGCGCATGTTAAACAAACATAGCCTGTAGACAGGAGGACTGAATTAGCTGGCCAAATGAAAGGAGAAAAATTAACGCCCATGCCATTTATATAGGTGATTGTAATAGCACCCACTATAAACCCAAACTAGAGGTTTCTAGTTGGCTTTCAAGTGTTCTAGTTTGCTGGAAGAAATCTGCTTTCGAAATAGAGACAATGTTTGCGACTGGTACAGTTTGTTGTCCTACCTTATGGCAGTAACATATCAGCATTATCATTAATCAGCAGCTTCTGGCTCTGCAACACTAGAGACCAGAAAAAAGGCTCATAAAACAACCTTAATAAGCATGGAATTCAATAAGTATGTCAAGGGCCCTAAAGGTGTATTTAACAGGTGCCCAGACAAGATAAACATTCAGCCAGATGAAGACATTCCAGTGTTGCTGTAAGAGTTCATTAATTCTCCGGCCTGTGGCAGTGACAAGGTGACCCCTTTTGTCTCTATACAGTCCCTGTAAAGCTGTTTGGAGGTTCTCCACTGGCAGAGAAAGGGTTTGTTCTGCCATTTCACCTCCACACATCACCTTGGGCCTGTAATGAGTTTCCAGATTTCCGACCTAGTTTCTTAGTTTCACTGACTCCATTAAGACTGCGTCCCTTTTACCCAATGCTTAAATTAGCAATGCGACCCTCCCCCTTCATTTTCCATTGCTTGCATCTTTCCACTGAGCCTGTACCCTAGGCTGCGGGGCTGTTAATTAGGCTGGCACTGTCCGTCTCTCTTTGCCTTTCATGAACATCAGTGCTTGTTGGTTTGATCCTAGGATATTAAGAGAGAATTGAAAAACCCTAGGGAACCCTTCAGGAGCGTTGCAAGTATACTGTGCTAACAGGCTGAAGGAAGTTTCCTTAAGCAAAGCTCTGAGCTATATCGCTATTCTTTTAATATCTCTCTAAGTTTTAAAATCATGGACCAGGCAGCCTGATCTCAGGAAAGGTCAGTCTTGTAAATGGGCAGCCCGGGGCTTTATCATACTTGTGACAGGCGATAGATGAGTTTGAACATTCTATCTGGCAATAAAGAACTGTAGACTTCACTCTAGACTAGTATAACATTGCATTTTAATGAGTTTGGTCACCAAAAATGTAATGATTGGGCCAAAATGATTCCCCAAAAATGTTTATTTGTTAAGGACATTAGAAATGATAACTAAGAAATACTGCACTACCCAGTGTACACAGAAGATACAGAGCCTTGCCTAGGGTGGAAAATAACATGATCAAGAATTTGATTTGTTTATGAACTTTATTATGAAGTGATCTCTGATGTTTTGCATCAGTTATTTCTAATACCTTTATCTAGCCAACAGTAGAACTTTATTTGCCCTATAAATTTACCATTTGTCTTTTTGGTCCAATATGCCGCACACTATTTGCACAGTATATCTTGCAATAAAATATTTTAATAGAAGGGATGTCATTCCGCTTGATATGTTGGTTGGTGTGCTTGCCTCAACTCCATTGCATGTGGGCTCATATGCCGCCATCCTGCCTATCCCTCATGAATACAGAGCTGCCATATTCAAGCAGGGCTTTATTCATCAGGTAACCACATTCCAATCTGCCCCTTATGAATACAGTGCTGCAAAATGCTTGAGAAGAGCTGGTACTTAAGCTGTTACCCGGAGAGTAAATACCTGTATCCACACTTACCAATCATAAATGACTTTGAATTTGAAATAGCTTTTTTGGAGCAACTAGGTGGGACGTAAAGGAGATGGGGAATACTAGTATCATGAATCATGAATAGTATCACTTTTTGTATATATGGCTACATGTAATCTTTGTGTATTGGAGTTGGAAAATGCTGTTTACATTGGCTGTGAAGCTCATAATGGAGCTGAGGAGAGTCAAAAGATTTATACAGTATGTTTTTATATGACAATCAACTATGCTGTTATTTTTTACCATTGCATTTATATTCATATCTTATATTCACATCTTTATCTGGAGCCCTTTCTCTTGGTACATAAAGTATCAAGTCAAAGTGAATGTACCATTTATTTTATGAAGATCTATAGATTACAGGGGAGGCTGGTACATAAAGTACAAGGGGCAGCAGTGGATTGTTGCAATACTGGCAGGCTGCACGGAAGATGGCTGCCATAGACTCCGCTGGACAGAATCTGCACTGAGGGATAAGTAAAGAGTTAGGGGCATTTGCCCGGGGTAGTAGCTAGGCTGGGGGGGGGGGGAGGAAGGGTGGTCTATGTAGGGTAGGGGGGTGTTTGTTTTTTACTTTAGGGTTGAATACTCCTTTAAGGACTTGAAAAGGTAATACTTGGCTTGAACAGCAGGGTGGATCTAAGCTTCAGATCAGACCTCCAGGTCTAAAAATTGAGGTCAAGGGATTATTCTCTTTGGAGGGAGTGCATTCTTGCTTTGGTTAACACGTTGTACTGATGTGTGAGAAAACTTCCACTCAGGCATAATATTAATACTTCAAAACTAGTAACAGATTATTTGTTAGCCCAACATTCCCAGAAAATCACAAGCCATTCAGTTCAAGAGACTTGGCACACAGTGCCTGTTTGGTATTCAGTGGGTTAATCAAAACTATGGATGCCCAACAAGTGCAGCAAGTCCCGCTGTTCTGATCACTAATGGAAGAAGAGCGTCTTGTAGAGTGTGAGTATTTGGCAACTCTCTGCATATGCACATATCCTCCCAGCACGACATTTGCACCGTTATCCCTGTAATTACACACTCCATTTCCATCAGCTACCCAGAGCCATATAAATAGCAAACTAAAAAAAAACGATCTGTCAGATCTCCCATTCTGAGCTGCAAGCCTACCAGTGTAATGTGACAATCAAGTATCTCTGTACACCTACACACCTTTTTGTAGTACACTGGAAGCCGCTAGAATCCGAGAGGTTATACATTTATACAAGTTTATATTTAGGGAACCATCATAGGCTGTGCCAGCTTGAAAACTCTAGTTAGCAAAGGCATTCTGATACTGTTGAAAACAAGTGGGAATTATTTTTTGTTTATTATTTTTTGATGAAAATGTAGTTTCATACTGAGCTACTACTGTCTTATATTGCAGCCTGCATTTATTACCTATTAAATATTGGTTTGAGGCCCGAGAGAAAAAAAATCAAACATTTTTGTCATTTGTATAAATCTCCCAATTTCATATTTTGACAGAAGTGCCTCGCAGACTTTTCAAGCACATTCTCTGCATACTGAACATTATATTTCTTTATAGTATACATGGCATATATAGGGACTTCCCTAGGGTGGGAAAGAAGATGATAGAGGAATTGTTTATTACTGCACTCGCTGTATTTCCCAGAACCAACCATTATCATTTCTAATGTCCTTATCTAGCCAATAGCAGATATTTAATGCAGAATAATGCCTTTTAAATTTGCATTCAGTCTGTTTGGTTCTGCATGCTTTCACCTTCCCATCCCTCATGAATAAATCCCGGTCAAACACAGACAGAGCTGTATCTGGAAAGCACATTTTCCTGTGCTCCATTCTGCATGCCATTGTGGTTCCTCTGGCCTGTCCCTTGTGTTTTCAGGTCCTTGAGCTTACAATTGGTTGCTGCGTGGTATGGTGTAAATTGTGAATAAAATAGTGGCATACTCCTGTTTTCTGCATATTACACATTGCCTGCCTATCTTAATGAGCCCTAGGAAAAGTGACTTTTAAATAGCCATATTGCCGCAATTAAACTAAGCATCCAAAATAAATGGAAAATAAAAGTAGCAGGGAAATGTGCTATATTTCTTAATAAAATGGGCCACTTTGTAGGCCCAGAGGTTTCACTAATTAGATTATTGTATAAATAAATATTTTCTTTATCTAAAAGGCAATCTGTTATGATTAACTTGTTTGATTTATTTCACACAGTCAGACTTCCCCCTGGACAAACTGGCATTTAATTAGTAGCACACTACTGCTCATGGCAAAGTCATGCTTTTTTTCTTTAGAAACGGAGATGATGTGAAGATTACATTGATTATATGAATGGTAATATAGTTAATAGGAATGTTGCTACACAACTGCCCCGCTTGATATCCTGAAATAGATTGCAATAGTAGCGAAAGAGTGAGCTTGTAAATTGCATCCATATCATTATGACCTTCATAAAGTCAGCATATAAGTGTTCACTACTGTAACACTACTGTCTGCAGATTAGTTGGCAAGGTTCGTTTGTAAAGAGATGCCCTTTTGAAGACCAAAGCATTTGGCAATTTGTAAACTGCATCATGTGTAGTGAGCACAATTGCTCTCTCTGCACCAAAAGAGCTAATCTCGTTGGGATTTAGCTCTTAAATTTACCTGGGCATCTTTTGCTGCTACAGTGCTACCTGAAGCTTAGGCTTACCTTGGCTCTGGAACAACTATTGAGTGACTGTCTGTGGCAGAGCTACATCTAACTACCTAATAACTTAAATACATTTTGATGGGTTATTTTATCCCAAATCACCCTAAACTTGGCGGGATTTATTTACTAGCACAGCAAAACATCTGCAGCAACCCAAAGCATTGTATCAGCATTTCCACATTCTTTTTCAACCTTTCACTGCCAGCTGATTTGTTGCTTCTAGTTCTATTGTTGCCAGACAGTTTTTGAACACTTTTGTGCTCTTAAACTTTTAGGGGTCTTTCCTTTGGGAAACTTTTAGTTTTTGTAGGGAAACTAAATATCATTTTTCATTTCAGGACAAACTAAGAATACTGTATGCTACAATTTCTGTATAGGCTTCTAATGGGGGAATGTAATAAAAGTTGATAACGGAAAAACTATTAGCAATGTGAAAACTTATGCCTAGGCGCAAACAAATTTTCCTTTTATCAAATTTAACACAGGTATGTGGAAACACATTATTCAGAAACCTCCAAATTACAGAAAGGCTGTCTCCCATAGACTCCATTTTATTAAAATAATCTAAATTTTTAAAAATGATTTCCTTTTTCTCTGTAGCAATAAAACAGTAACTTGTACTTGATCCAAACAAAGATATAATGAATCCTTATTGGAAGCACAACCAGCCAATTGGGTTTATTTTATGTTTACATGATTTTCTAGTAGACTTAAGGTATGAAGATACAAATTATGGAAAGATCTGTCCTGAACATTTTTGATAACTGATTGAGTACTGCTAGCTTATTATGTGTATACTCTTCACATCAGGCACTCATTATGCGCATTGCTCCTTTCTGGTATGAGTCTTAGCGCTGGCTGAAACAATTTTTTTTTTTACAAAAAAATCCTTTACCCCCAACCGGAATGCAGGCTCATTTAGCCCTTACCTTTGGTGGAGGAAAATACTTAGGGTGGGCATTGTAAGCTATATCTCTGTTTTTGCCTGGCGAGTACCTAGGGGTACTTCTTTTATTTAAATGTACGTAGGCCATGAGAGAAGAGGGTAATGCTTCGTGTTCAAAAGTGATAATACTGAAATAAAGATCCATTAAGCTGATGCCAGTAATGAAGAAAGCCTGGTCAAGCACTGAGAAAGGTGCTTAAGGATATGATAACATAATGTAGAAGACATAAAAACTTTTACAGTGAGAGCTGAGAAGTAGTTCTACTGGCAGATACATTAGATAGTTTGAAGAAAGGATTGGAAGCCTTTTAGCAAGTGATATAATAAAAGGTTGCAACATTAAATGGAAGGATATGTTATCCTCTTCTGAAACAAATTAGAAATGGTTTTAGATGAGTTTTCTGGATTAACTAGCAGTTTTGTTGATTTCATTTGGACAAAAGAAGGTTGAATTTAATGGACCTGAATTTAAAGTCTGTCTCACCGTTTCAAGATGTCACTGAGCTCTGCTGAGTATTGTTTAAGAAGTGAAGGACAAGGACGTTACACAATCGGAGATACAAGTTTTATCCAGTTGGGAGAGTCAAAGGCATGTCTCAGAACACAGATCTCATACAGGATACAACACAGTGACCTGTGGGTTCAGAGAATTGTATTAAAAAAATCCAAGACCTATATTACAACATACAATGCAAATATAGGGGACTGGTAAATGTATCCCCAATTACTTTGCATTTCCCAAAGATTGTGCCCAAAGGGGACCCTTAGTCTAAGGAAGGGTGTAAATCCCCACTTCTGAGTCATAGTATGACTCATGACTATCCCAGGTTTTGCCCTATAATATATAATAACTGGGTCATGTGGCTTCAGGGGATTACGCCAGAGGCTTTGGTCAAGGTTTTTACCTGAACCTCTCCTAAAAGGATTTAAGCTTCCCATGGAGCCATCATTAGTCAGGACTAGTAAGGGGAAGCTAGATCCTGTAACAGTGTCTCTAGGATTGAAAACAAGATTAGGGATACCTACAGTATATTGAGCAGCTTTGGGCTCCATTTAGGAGTGATAGAAGGGACTAGATCCCAAGGGCATGGATGTCTTGTTAGGGAACCAGAGATGGGGCAATAGGGACTGAGATAGATCCCCCCTGCATATCCCATAAAAAGTGTAAACAGAGGAAACAGGAGAAACTGTGGGTAGACAGATCTTTCCCTCTCAAGCACTATTAAAGGGAAGCTTCTTCAACTGGTCTGCGTTGTGAGTATGTGTTGATAACATAAAATATATATATGCTCTTTATCGCATTGCTGTTCTCCTATGTGGATCTTGTTATGAAAAAATATATCTGGAACGGTCTAATTCCTAAGACGGACGAATGGCTAGTGTCAGAGGGTTGATATTTGTCACCCCCGTCCTCTATGACGCCATAACGCTATAGGGCCCAAGGCAGGATGGACTATAAGGGCTAATGGTCTACTGTGGACAATGGTCACTCATATAGCTTATACTAGGCCATACAAACAAAAGATCATCACTCTGTTACTTAAATTCCAGAGTGTCAGCATAACGCCAGCCTGTCTGGTGGGGCCCCTTACTGCTGAAGTGCTGCTCAAATTACTGGAAATACCACAATGGCCTTGGTTAGCCGATAGCTGATTGCGAGGCTGTGGACCGTTGGAGCTAGGCACAGTATGTTACAACATTCCTTTGATAACATGTAAGACTAAGTAAATCATTTAGACATTAATTGTACAAGGAGGAGACAGACTATGTATGGTATTTCCGTGAAACCCTTGTCACAATTATTGTAAAAAGCTATATAATGCCTGGACCAAGAGGTGGGTCTTTGGTAAGTCCTTGGCTGACATTCTGTGTGTTACTCCAACAGCTTACCCAGACAAAACTGTTATGTTGTATTATGTAAGAATGAATTGCCTGACTATTACTAAAGGTTTTCCTTTACTGAGTTTTGTCTTACACGAGGTCAAAATGGTACTACTAAAAATACCATCAATCTCTGTCAATAAATCAGTTCAGTTATTGTTGCAAGAACCACTGGTACTCATTGTTTTACTGTTACAGTGTGTTATCTCCACACCTTTGCGAGGACTTGCTCCCTGAGGATTAAGGTCTCATCCAGTGCAGATATTGGAGCTTACACAATAATAAAAGTATCCAGGGACAGAGCTTCCACTGGTGCAGCACTACTGTAGGGCCTACCCATGTGGGAATTTGTATAACTGTTCTATGAAGAAGGCACCCCAAAATATTCCTACACTAGGACCCTATATTTTGTTCTTCCATTACTGAACTTAGCTGTGCAATCAGTAGCAATTCAGGCTAAAGGTTTTGTTCCATTACTTAGCAAATATTATAGATAGCAACCACACAATTCGGTTCCTTCATATTCAGAGAGGTGTCTAAAGCCTTATGCTAAATGAGAACCAAAGTAACTTGCACAATTCACTCCCATTAACTCCCATTGACAGCAATGGGAGATAGAAGAAACCTGGTACAAAAGAATTCCTTGCTGAGCAATGCAATGACAGAAGAAATTACTCTTATACCAGTGAAGGAGCCAGTTAGTTGAAATTCTATACAATGATCCACTGAACATACTGGCAACATCAAGCATTATGATACAACACCATTCAGAGCTTTAGAACATCATGTAGAATCTCCAAATAAAAGGGCTATAACATTTTGTAGAATATAAAGCATGCTGTGATGCAATAAAAATCTCAGTATTATAATAGTAATGCACAGAGTGGTAAGAAAAAAGAACTGTAATAAAACTCAGGTATATTAGCTTTGCGAGTCATTTTATAAAAGTGAATATAATTATGGTTTGCATAAAAGAAGGATATTATGAAACGTCTTTGCTGTTTATAATTACAATTATTTTCATGTACACTGGCAAAAATGAGCTTGTCAATGACCAGCTATGTAAATAAACATGTTAAAATAAATAATTTAGTGTATGTAGAGGTTAAAATGGCAGCACTAATAAGCGTGTTCTCAGGTTTAAAGCCCCTTGAGAGAAAAAGGTCAGTGGTATAGCTGCTTGCTGGTAGCCCCACTAGTTATTTATATTCTGTATTAGAATGTTTTGGGAAGCCTTTGTGCAAAGCTATGTTCAAAAGATTCAATAAATATGTATAAAATTGAATGTAAAGTGTGTAGAGATGAAGTTAAATGGCAGCAATAATTAGCCTGTGTCCTCGGGTGTTAAACCCCTAGAGAAAATGGAGAGAGAAGGGTCAGAGGGAGACTTGCTTGCTGGTAGCCACACTAGTGATGTATATCTTGGATATGATTATTCTGGTATTACAGAAAAAACAGGCAACTCTTGGAACCATTTAAGGGGATGATCTATAGTACATTTGTTGGAGTTTCTTTACAGGGGAATTAAAAGGTAGGTCTGAAACCTGAGGCATGAAACCACAACAAACAGTAAAAGTTGAGTCCAGTGAATCCTAGTCAGAGTTAGGCCAAGGTGTCTTATGGAGGTGCTTTAGTAAAACATTATAGTGTAGCTTTGTAGTGTTGTGAGGAGCTATAGTTGAGTGTTGTTTTATAAAGTTCAATTGCGTTTGAAGGATGCCACGGTGTTGCTGCCCTGAAGCAGAGGAAACTAGAAAGTTAGTCAATATGTGTGAAAAATACATAGCTCCAACAGCTGAAACTGAAAAAGGGACAGTTAAGTGCTGCACCTAGCATAGGCACACTATAATTCACACATTTCATGATATAGAGGGGTACATTTATCAAAGAGTGATGTTCCGCCACTAGAGTGAAATTCCGCAGCTCTCCATTCATTTATATGGGATTTTGAAAGGTGTATTTATCAATGGGTGAAAGTGAAATTTCACCCTTTGATAAATACGCCTTTAAAAACCCCATAGAAATGAATGGGAAGTGGCGGAATTTCACTCTAGTGGCAGAACTCCACTATTAACTTCACTCTTTGATAAATATACCCCATAGTGTTGCTTCCAAACATTTCATGAGATACACAGTTATGGGCCCCAAGCATTTTGTGACAGACACAGCAGTGTTTTTTTATGAAAGGGTCAAAATCCAACATGTGTTCAGGCAGAAAGCATTTCTGTTGTCACACTGCACACATACATAGTGCGGTAGGGGGCAAAATTGGTGGTTCTCCACCTGTGAATACTGTGAATCTCTGGGGTCTGGAGGGTATCAGTTTAAAAGTTTCCATTTAAATTAAAGAGTTATTGATTACAACCCTAGACAAAAGTGCAGGAACGCTGTGGGGCCCTTTAGTTCTGTCAAGGATCTGGCTGCACTCTGAACCTTGCACCGGATAAAAAAATATGGCAGATTGTGCCTGTTTTTTGCACTTTTCACTTCATATATGACCCCTCCAGTATGCAAAGTTGGTGTCCTGAAGATCTCAGATAACTCCATCAGACTATGCTTATACAGGACATCAAGCTCTTTGTACACATTCCATTTATAGTCAGGGTGCTCATACTATGAGCTATGAATTTTTATCATTGTCCTGTTTACTGGGTATACTATGATGACAGCACATAATAACATTCCTCAGAGATTGGGAGACAATGAGAGTTGAATCTCTGTACTCATATGCTAAATAAGAAACAACGATAAGAAAAAAGATTGTGCTAACCCAGAATACAATATAATATGTTTTCTAGGGTACAATAACTGACTTTAGACAGAATTCCTGGAATTGCTGATTGAAGAAATGGGGATGATTGTTAAATTGTCCTGGCTTCTCAGCAGAGTGAATTTGTTAAAATATTATCTATTTAAGGTTTCACATGGCTGACTCCATATTTTTTCCAAAAGTTTTGTATCCTGTATCCCAGCATAATCAAATGTGTATACTGAGCGCATAGCGATTGTTAAGAAGTGCAATTCATACAAATTAAATAATAAATAGGAGTGGCAGGAAGATATAAGGTGGCAGCTACAATTTTTTATAGGTAGTTTTACTTCCACGAATAAAGGGTACTACTATATGAGAAAAAGCACCTCTAATAATATATACACCATTAATATAATTACAAGTAAAAATACAAATACTGTAAGGATAGTCAATAAAAGTAACAGACTAAAACTGGTTCAACATCTATACAACATTATTTAAGAAGTATAAAGTGCATGTATGTGACTTTCCAGATAGCTATGTGTTTTTAAAAATTAACTAAACCATTCTGCTCCCAAAAAATGTGTTGGGGTCCCTGTTATCCTGTCATGAGGGTTTTATTGTATTTGTTTGAACGTGTCTAAATACAGTCATATGAAAAAGTTTGGGAACCCCTCTTAATTCTTTGGAGTTTTGTTTATCATTGGGTGCAACTTCCTTTTAATATATAATATGCCTTATGGAAACAGTAGTATTTCAGCAGTGACATATATTGGATTACCAGAAATTAGGCAGGTGCATAAATGTGGGCACCCCAACAGAGATATTACATCAAAACCTCCTTTTGCAAATGTAGCCTCTAGACACCATACAAAATCTCTCCAGTTCAGTTAAATTTGATGGCTGCCGAGCATGGACAACCTGCTTCAAATCATCCCATAGATTTTCAATGATATTCAAGTCGGGAGACTGTGACGGCCATTCCAGAATATTGTACTTCTCCTTCTGCATAAATGTCTTTGTAGATACTGAAGTGTGTTTAGGGTCATTGTCTTGTTGGAATATCCAACCCCTGTGTAACTTCAACTTTGTCACTAATGCTTGAACATTATCTTGAAGAATTTGTTGATATTGGGTTGAATTCATCCAACCTTTGACTTTAACAAGGGCCCCAGTCCCTGAACTAGCCCCACAGCCCCACAGCATGATGGAACCACCACCAAATTTGACAGTAGGTAGCAGATGTTTTTCTTGGAATGTGGTGTTCTTCTTCTACCATGCAAAGCGCTTTTTGTTATGACCAGGCAGTTTTTCACATTTAATTTAATTTTGTAGGGATGTGTAAAATAGCCATCCCCAATATTATTTAGCAGGCAGTTTCCCTAGTGTTATAGACACCTAACTGGGTCCTAAAATACAGTTAGGAGGGGTAACTGTTTCCTATTCCTGCTTAAGGCTATGCCCCTTGTTGTTTCTCACAGTGACCAGTAGATGGCATTGTGCTAAAGTATAAAAGCTTCTGAAGCCATGCTTTCAGTGTCCATTTTGTGTTAGTCCTGGTCTGAGCAAGCAGACAGGACCCCTGTGGAACCTAAACCTAAATAAGGTTTAGTCAGTATAGTTTATCTCTTTAATAGGTCACTCTAGGAGTTTCAGAAAGTTAGTTTAGTTAGTTGAGCAGCTCGAGGCTCCTCCAAGGATTGTAGCGGGATTAAGATCCCGGGTACTAATTGCCCAGAATAGGGACTAAGTGTATAGATTTAGGGAAGAGTTGTGTCTCAGGTTCCACTTAGGGGAAAGGCTGAAAGCTGGGTGTATTTCCTAAAAGCTGCATACATTATCTCCTATATCTGAGGGGACAGATACTGACTGAAAGTGCTGTGAGTACTGCCTATCCATTTTTATGTATGATCCTGAAATTTTCTCTTTATGTACACTCCATTGAGGTTTGTATGCTCAATAAATCTGTTCTATGCTTAAGTTATAAGAACCATTGACGCCCAATTATTTGCACGCTGAATACAGTTACAGTTGCACTACACCATGCTTCCACATCGCTGTGAAGGCTCATTCCCTAAGATTTTAAGGTCTCATCCAGAGCATATGTAATGGGAGTGAAGCTTATAGTAGAGTAAGGTGCACTAAATTTACTATAGCGCTACAATTTCATACAACTGAATGCTGCTTCACTAAAAAATCTTTGTTCAGAAAACATCCCAGATGTTCCTGGGAAATGGAAGACATACCACTGTTAAATTTTTTGTTGAAAGTGGAGTCAATTATTATGCAGGCTGAGAGGGGTTCCCAAACTTTTTCACATGACTGTATTAGTATTTTTACTTATATTTTTTTTCTCTTACTTATATGCTTTAATATCATTTTTCTATTACATTAGTAAATATATTCTTTTTATTGTGCCATAGTATCTGGGGATCTCAAGGAAATTTGTGGGTCTACCGTAGTAGACCCACAAATTTCCATGCAGTATTGGAAAGAATGGAGGTGAATCCAATATAGAGCTTCCAATAGGAAGGCAGGATTTGAATCAAAATAAAACCAGGTGTGGGCATTGGCTAGCAGAAAGGGTACATAGAAAATTCAGGAGTATGTAAAAGCCAGGCTATAGAGATGTACTGGAGTTATAAGGGTCTCTATAGATTAGATAGAGTTTGATTATAAGTCAGCTAAAAGGACTGAAGGACATATTCTAAATTCTGCAGAGAGAACTTACAGAATGTAGTGTTTAAGGCAGTTTAGATAGGCAGTAGAGAAAATTCACAACAAAATGATATTTATGTTGGCTTGAAAAAAACAATGTATTGTTCTTCAACTTCTGCTTATTCTTCCACTTCTTCTTAGCGCCCCAAATATTGTAAACGCTTCTCCTCCTACAGTTTTTGGGGTACAACACCTAGGGGCATATTTGTCAAGGGTTGAATTTCAAATTGAAAAAACTTCAAATTCTAATTTAAAAAGACCAACCGAAATTAAGTTGAAGTTTTTTTAATCGACTGCCACTCTACACTATCGTCTGCCAAGCTACACTAACTAAATTTAAATCACATAGTCATGGGATTACCCTGAATGAAAAGGCAATATTGGTTGGTCACCCAAAAGTGGGAGGGGCCAACAAATGTCAAAATGTCACTCATTGAATGGGAAAATTTAAATTGGTGACACTCTTACAGTTTTTACACTCACCAAAATTGAATCACATAGTTATGGGTTGAACCTAAATGAAAAGGCAATATTGGTTGGACACCCAAAAGCGGGAGGAGCCAATAACTGCATTGACTTTGTATGGGGAAATTTAAACTGCTGCCAATGTTAGAGCTTTGAAGAAACACTTACCAGACTTGAATCACATAGTCATGAGGTCATTCCAAATGAAAAGGCCATATTGGATGGATGCCCAAAAGTGGGAGGGGCCAACAACACCATTGACTGTGCATGGGGAAATTGTAATTGTTGCCACTTTTACAGCTTTGAGGTTACACTCACCAAACTTGAATCAAATAGTTCAAAATTTCCAGAAGAAAGTCACCAATTGTACCTCGAAAGAGGATATGGAGAAGAAAAACAAGAAAAAATATATAGTGTTGCGTTCTTGAATATATTTACACCTCAGGTGATTACATTCACACACTATCATTGAGTTGCTCAAAATGCCAAGAGAAAGGAATTAGTGTAAGTGATACATACTAACAAAAATGTTAAAAGATAAGGGGATACCCACACGGCCTGTTTCCCTGTTTCAGTGCTTGATTATACTCACAGACGTTCACAATAAAGGATTGCACATCTTACCTGATCCTTCCTTGTGGACAACAAAAACGTTTTTGATAAATACTTTGCACTTACAAAATTTTCTCTTTAAAAGCGCCTTTTAAAAACCAAAAACACACAGCGTCTTTTCTGCTATGGAGCAATGATTGGAGCGGGCGGGATTTCTCTGCAGCGTGTTTCGCCAGTGCGCGGATCACCGTAGCATTCCCTCAATCCAATTGAATGCTACGGTGTTCCACACACAGACGAAAACACGCCACGGAGAAATCACGTCCGCTCCAATCATAAGTCTGTGTGGATTTGGTTGGAGTCGTTTTCAGAAAATAGTGAGAACTTTTCGGATTTTGATAAATAAAGCCCTAAATGCTTATTACTTATTATTCTAGGACTTCAATGGTTATGGTAAAAGTACCATACCATACCATAGACTGAAGTTGAGTTTCAATTATTCGCCCTTTGTATTTTTGCTCCAGTCAGTCCAGCTTCTGTCTCTGTTCTTCTGTTACAGAAACTGAAAAGATCCTAGATCCTTCCTGCTCACAGACCTTATGAATACTACATTGATCTAATTCCCAGTACTTTACCTCCTAGGGGCAGGTCTAACCTTTATCAGTGCCTGAGACCCAAGCCACAAAATATTATATATTAAAGAGAATTTCCCCAAAGACTTCATAAGAAAATCAACTTCATTCACTGAGTCAAGCTTCAACTTGTTCAAAAAAAGGATGTGAGTCTTAGACCATGCATCAATTATTAATGTCTGAAATTCACCATACAGAATTATTACCCTTTTCATCTTATTCCTGAATTTAATGGCTGTAAAGGGGTTAAAACTTCACCAAACTGGACATTCGGGATATGTATAATTCAACAGTTGTGATGGCCACTACAAGCACCTGGTTATGCCGTTTGCGTTGTGCAATGCCCATTTTGTTTTCCACGAGTTTTTTAAATCACAAAATTCAAGACTTCTTTAGTATTTATATTCTAACTTTATCTTCTGTCTTAACAGAGCATGTTATTCAAGTTAAATGGGTCAAATGATAGGTGACAGAAAACAATCTTTATGTTTACATTGAGAAACTTCATCTTTCCAAGCCTAAAATTCCTATTCCAGCCAAAGTTTCTGCAGGTTATGAGTGGCCAACTCCTGTGGCACTAAAGGCTATTCATGAGATTTGCTAAATTCTATCAAAGGATTCCATCAGATTCTTCCTCTTGTTGCTGTTCTCACTTTGAAATGGTCAAAGGTTTTGTGGTTTCTGGAGGCCCAGGAGGCTTTTGAGAAAAATCAGCAGCCCTTATGCTTGGCTCCAGTCTTGATCCATCCTGACACTACTTGTCCTTTTAAACTTGAAGCTGATGCCTCCAATGAACCCTTGTACCATATGGCAAACCCAAAGTTTTTGTCCCTCAATCCTGGTCCCTCAAGCCCTTTCAGCCTTTTGTGTGACATCACCATGAATTTTATTTTGGACTAGTTGGTGTGGAAAGATTTTCTAAAAGCTTTGTTCCTTGGTTCATATTTGTCAATGATAATTTTTGCCTTCATGGCATTCCATCTACCTTTGTTCCCAACTGAAGTGTACCGTTTGTTTCCAGATACAGTGCTTTTTGCAAATTTCTGGGAATTCATGTTTTTTTTTTTACCATCAAAACAACAGCCAGATTGAGGAACCATATCAATCTCTGGAGCTATTGTTTTATTGGTTGATTTCTCAAAATCTAGACAGTTGATCTGAACTCCTCCTGTGAGTGGAGTTTGCTCCTTATAATCTTGAGAATAAGCTCTCTTTTAAGAACATTACATTTAGCTTCCCCCAGTCACAAGCATTCTGGATAACAGGTCCCAAACTGGTACTTAGTTTTCTCCAGTCAGTCTTTGTAATATGCAGGTTCCTTGTCAGTCTTGCCACAGAAAGTTATAGGACCTCAAAAAGGCATCACTGGAGACCAGTGCTTGGCAGGGATTCTCTATTTCACAAAAGTTAGTGGCCTTCAAGCTGTCAAGCTGGGTTTCCAACTATTAGACTGTTATACCCAGCTTACAGTCTCTTGCCTGGTCTGCCATTTTGACATTGCCTAAGCCCTCCTATTGTGCTCTATTCATTGCTCTGCTGCTACACTGCCTTTATATCCATTGCCTTTTTTTGCATTTTGTGCTATCTATTTATGTCCCTGCTACACAATTTTTTTCCTATGTAGTGCTTCCTCTGAACATTTACTGACTGTAGTGTATTATTACAAATGTAATATTTTGCCTATTGCAATTCATGTTTTCTGTTTCAGATACCTTCAATAACTTTCTGTTTCACATACCTTCAATAACTCTTGATATTCATCTTAATTAAAGCCAAAGAGGATTTTCTACTGTGTTGAAACTTTAATAATGATAATAATAATAATATATTTTGACTATAACTGTCAACTAGTTTCCAATTCATAGCCAAGATGTCTGTAGTCAAGGAAACCAAAGACCTTTTAATGTCAAAGGGGTTTCCAGACTATAAACCAATTGACATTATATTATATAGAAAACAATTATTTAAAATCGATTTCTAAGCATAGTTGGACCCTTTATTATTCACATTCAAGTAAAACATTCAGCAATTAGCGAGTGGCCAGTCTACTGTATATCATTCAACAAATAGTACAAATGTTTAAAAATTATGTCTCTAAAAAAGCCTGTTAGTTAAAAAATATTTTGTTAGGGACAATTTATATTCCAAATAAATCAACCTAGAAATTAATTTCAATTACATTTTCAATATACCACTTTAAAACATGTATTAATTCATCAGCGTTATGATGTATAGTTCAGCAGCAATTCCCCACTTAGACATAGTTCTGTGGGATGAAATGATGATACAACAGATTGTAGTAATCAATATTTTAGTAGCAGTAATTAATATAATATATCCATAGTGCTTTGTAAATGGTGCTATAGATTACTAATAGAAGGCATGGTGTTGGGGGATGGGTATAGTATATCTTTATTACTTATTAGTGTTTGGTTTTTCCTATATCCACACTTACATTCTATAATATGTCTAGATTGTATATGGTTCTTTATATCACATTATTCATTTTGTTTGTAACATAAACTTGCTAATAGCCAACTGCATGCATTTATACTTTCCCCTGGGTTTTTGAAAAGAAAAACAATCAATTCCGTGTAATATCCCCGAATTTCCTAATATCTTCTAATTTTTACTAATATCTAATGTGTCTGTAATACACTTCACTTGAACAACCACTACGGCCAAAAATGTGTCTGTTTAAGTAGACAAATTTACGGTAACATAATTAATGGCAGGCACTACTCAAGGGCATTCAAATTCTAGCTAGCCATAGTGATAATTTCCCAAAATTCTCAATATATATATATATATATATATATATACATATATATATATATATATACATATATATATATATATATATATATATATATATATATATATATATATATATATAGTGCAGCAGAAAGGAACGCACACCTTAAGCCAATGTTTATAACCTGGGTGCTAGTCCAAATAGTAATATAAAAGACAGCAACAAATAGCAGCACTCCAAGGAATTTTATAACCAGACGAGATTGGTCAAAGCAAAAAGGTTTATTATTCCAACGTTTCAGTTCCTCATGGAACTTTCATCAGTTTCAGTTCCTCATGGAACTTTTCCCTGATGAAAGTTCCATGAGGAACTGAAACGTTGGAATAATAAACCTTTTTGCTTTGACCAATCTCGTCTGGTTATAAAATTCCTTGGAGTGCTGCTATTTGTTGCTGTCTTTTATATATATATATATATATATATATATATGTCACAGAATGGGTCTCAATATTAAATTATTCAGATTACTAATACATGGCAGCTTGGAAACCATTAGAATTAGCATTATAATATAATAACCAGCCCTGTAACATCAGATTCTATGACTGCCAAACTTAATTTTCTGCTTGATGATTTGCGACAAACACTAAGCTCAGCTTCTCAACAGCTGCTCAAAGTCCACTGAGCATGTGCTCGTCACTGACACTCCTAACAAAATCCAAGATGAGAAACTACTGGGACAATGTTAAAGGTCTGCATCATAACTGCTATAGAGATGCTGACCCTTTAGGCTAGTTCAATAAGTTCTGTATATAAAATATGGCATATTCATTTTTAAGGTTTAGTTCTCCTTTAACCTCCGCATGATAATTGTCATAGTTTGTTGGAATTTGCCTTTACTTTACTTTACTGCAACAAACTACCATTAGATGTTTTATTTATCCAATCCATTATTTCCCTGCATTGTAGAAGCTTAAGGGTAGGGCAATCTGAAGTTCAATTACAATGCTGTTTCTCTGGCTACTACATTGGATGACGTTAATGAACAAGTGGCATGTGACATGAAAATAAACGTGAACAAAAACAACTCTCACAGATTTTTTTTCCAGGCCTAGATATTGCACTGATAAAAGCAGATTTTGGCTGGCTAATCTACAATGATAAATGGGTTTATATCCAGTATTTTAAAAGGAACAGAAATGCACATAACATCTATTTATTCAAGGAGCATTTTGTCACAGGCAAAGTAGTTATGCGTCACAAAACAGGGTTTTTATATTCCAGTGATTTCCCTCTTTTGAAGGAGTTAGCTTTAATTTTAATACATATTAATAATGGATTAACGGACCCTATCTAGAGCATTACAGACTGAGTTGCATAAAAAAGGATTTTAAGCAGAGCCCCGATTGCTGCATAAAGAAACAAAGCCCTTTGCCAAATAAATTAGCATGAAGGCTACACTACAAATGTTTTTGCGTGTGTGTGCAGTGACAATGTTTCTCTGTACAGAATAGCTGGCATAGATATTGTAGTTGGAGGAGGAGGCAAATTCAGGTTGGCAGTGGGTGGCATGGAGCCGAGAGCTGACTCTTTGTGTTGGGCACATGCAGCACAAAGAAATAAATCACTTTATTACTTTGCCTCTGTGGTGATAATATTTCTGTAATTAGGGAAATGCAGTACTTAATAATGTTGTTGTTCTATGGCTCATTTCCTGCTGGGTTTTAGAACAGCAAAGTACAGCAACCTGACATGTCAAATACAGGGGAATATTGCTCTTACTATATAATGAGTTCTCGTTTATCCTAAAGACACTGCAAGATTAAAGCTTTGTTTTAATATAAAATCGGATTCTGTTGTATAAAATGTTGCCCCTATGCAGGGTAGGATTTGAGATCATGGCTTTGTACCAGCAGTGTTTTTAAAAGTAGTAGTTCACCCTTGAGTTTACTTTTAGTATGTTGAGAGTATCAAATTTTCAATTGGTCTTCGTTTTCCCTTTTTTTTAATAGTTTTGAATTATTTGCCTTCTTCTGACTCTTTCTAGCTTTCAAATGGGGGTCGCTGACTCCAAATAAAAAACGAATGTTCTGTAAGGCAACACAAGTTTTGTAATTGCTTCTTTGTATTACTCATCTTTCTATTCATTCCCTCTCCTATCCATACTCTAGTCTCAATTCAATGCATGGTTGCTAATTTGAACCCTAGCAACTAGATTGCTGATCAGCCAGGAATTTCACGTAGAATATAATTTTAAAAAAAAATTCATCCTCAAGAAATCAAAAAGTAAAAAAATCTTAGTATTCCTGTTCAAGGTCTGACTGTACGTTGTGTATCATGAGTGCAGAACTGATCCCACTTCAACCCTGACTCTCAGAGCTTAATCTGTTTCAGCAATGACCCTTCAGTCTCCTCATTATAACAGTAACTGACCTTCAATACTTACATAGGTACAGCTGCAAATTGTACAATATGAAACATGTTTTCTGTACTATATTGACATAAGGATGAGACCACAATGCAGGATGCAAGATTACATTCCAGGATGACACTGCTGACCTCTTAAAAGGGATGGTGGAATTGGCAATTTACTAAATAAAGTAAACGTTTATCACTAAGGCGCCAATTTAGTTATGTTCAGAATAGTTTTGTTCAGAATAGTTTTACTGAATCATATTTTTTTAGGCTTTTAGAATTTTTTTCACTAGTAATTGCACACAAAAAAATGTGAGGATTAGAGGCTTCCGTTGTCTTATATATGGATCTTTTAAAGGGCTGGGTCACATTCAGGTTAACTTTTAGGAGTTAGAATGGCCAATTCTAAGCAACTTTCCAACTGGTCTTCATTATTTAATTTTTATAGTTTTATAATTATTTGCCTTCTTTTCTGGCTTTTTCCAACTTTCAAATGTGGGGGGGGGCAATGATCTCATCTAAAAAGCAAATGCTCTGTACAGGCTACAAATTAGTTATTATTGCACATTTTTATTACCTCTCCTATTTATATTCCAGCCTCTTATTCAGGAAAATGTATGGTTGATAGGGTAAGTTGGACCCTAGCAACCATATTGCTAGGGATCACAAACCTCGGAAACCTCTACATGAGAATGCTGATAAACTGGCCTCCCTGTGTGCCATTGCGGTGTTGCCATGTAGCCACAATAGTTCAGGTGCAGCCAAGCAAGAACTTTAAGGATGGAGGAGGTTCACATTTGTCACATTGATCACTAATGTCACTTGCCCAATTTAACAATGTTGCCAAGTGGTCGTGCTTTCCCAGATGTTTGTTACAGAAGGTTAGCTGCATTATATTGTATTTATTCAATATTGATTGAACTCATGAAGGTCAGCTTCACTATGAAGATATATTCTTGTAGGCACGGAACAAGATACATGGAGCAGATAATAGAAGGCACCTCAATGCCGCACTAATGGAACTGAAAGCTAGGCTTTAGTTTACAGAAGCATCTGATTAAATGTAAGTAATGCTATTTCTGGAAGGCATTATCCAAAAACAACATTTTACCTGCAGAACAAATCAGGTCAGAAAGTGCTCATCTAACTCTGCTTATATATGGCAGTCAAATCAGTGGTTCTGCAATTGCAATAGTCTTCGAATTGAGTACCTTCAAAATTGCAGCCTCCTGTCTTTTGAGAATAAATGGCATGTATGTTTTATAAGAAAAATAAGCCTCTTTAAATCATCCTAGTGAAGTCCAAGTCGGATAATATAGAAGATATATTAGCCTGATATGGAAAACCTATAGAACACCTTACTGGGACTTTGACAAGGATCCTGAAAGTTAAAGATCAGCAAAATATGCAGGTCCACATGTTGCCCCTTAAGGGGGTGACATTAATAAATCTATAGTGTGGAAGAAGTTAAACTTAGAAAGAGCCACATCCACCATACTTGACATGCCCCAAGGAAGAATTACAATTCCACTTCCATGGTCTTCAATAACTATAAACTACAGGGTGAAGTAAGAGCATTGTAATACTCACATGCAGTTCTTAAAAAGTGACAAATCACAGGATATAGAATCACCACCATAGTTTGTCTCTAGGGACATCGATTGACTATTTAGTTGTTGCCAATATATGAAAACTATTTGGATATAAAATAAAAAATACCATATTCATTCAAATGAAAAAAGGAAGCTGGTGGTATCAACACCTAAAATAACATCCACAAGTTAAGCTAATGCTTATTCATAAGGAACACAGATTTTTTTTAAGGGACTGTCGGAAATTTATTGAGCTGAATTTGCATTTCTGTTGCAGGTGGCATAAAGATTTTGCACAATAATGGCCAGGCAACAGATTTTTCATGCGGCACACTGCTTAATCCTCCAAAATAAGAAAATGTGATACTTTTTATTCATAATGTTTAAAATTGTTCTCATCTCTATGGATGTGTATATAATGAGTGAAACATTCTGGTAAAAGACATTGAAAATGATGCTATTACAAAAAGGGTTCTTCAAACCTGTTGCAGCCATAAAAATATAGAAAGCAACTGCAATGCTAGCCACTTGCTTTAGGATTGAATGAAATGCCACAGGCCCCTTAACCTATTTAGTTATAAAACTAAGCTGAATATGCATTCACCCCAAATCTCAACCAAACCAACTACCCAGACTATAGGGGCAAGAAAACAGGTAATTCTCTTCAAAATTTTATCAAAGCCCCACAGTTTGGTAACTGCTGCCCTAGTGTAATAAGGAATGTGCATGCAAGATTGGTTTCTCCTTGGGATAGAGGTAGTTGGAGAGCATTAGGTAGCTCCACCAGCAATGTCAGGACCATATGACCCTTGTCTTGGTTAATATAAAAAAACACAAGTAGTCTCTAAGTTCTCTTGAGCATGGATGTTCATTGAGTAGTTGAGACAGCTATATCCCAGCACAACTGTGAGGATAGCAGGCTCTGTAAATGGGGTATAGCCAGTCATTGGGCCACCCATGCAGAATCCTAAGTGATAGGAATTAGAGTACAGGTATGTGCCTAAAGTATATTCATGCTATAAAGCGTTTACTACCTAGCTTTATGCATCGCTACCAAAAAGAAGGTAATGTATATATTTCAAGTGTTCTTTATTCAGATGAATATGCTAGTGATTCTATTTTGATTTCTCTACTTTAGCTTTCCTCTCATTCACTGGAAGAAGAACATTTGGAAGGCATTATTGAGAAAGATTACACTTCTACCCACTTATTGCTTCGTCCATATTGTTTACTTTTCTGTTTGTCTGATGTTGTTCAAGAGTGGGCTACTCAATTATCAAGCATCTGACTTGTAACACATTTGGGGGCACATTTACTAAGCTCTAGTGAGCTTAGTAAAAAAACTTAGAATTTCGAAGTTTTTTTTGGATACATTGACCATCGAATAGGCTACTTCGACCTTTAACTACGACTTTGATTCGAACGATTCGAACTAAAAATCGTTCGACCATTCGATAGTCGAAGTACTGTCTCTTTAAAAAAAACTTTGACTACATACTTCGCCACTTTAAACCTACCGAGCTACAATGTTAGCCTATGGGGACCTTCCCCATAAGTTTTCTAAGCTTTTTCTGATTGAAGAAAAATAGTTCGATCGGTCGATTAAAATCCTTTGAATCGAACGATTTTTACTTTGATCAATCGATTGAAGTATTTACGCAAAATCCTTCGAATTCGATATTTAACTTCGAGGGTCGAATTTGAGGGTTAATTAACCCTTGATATTCAACCCTTAGTAAATGTGCCCCCTAATGTTGGAATTAGCCAGATCCTGCAACGACTGGTGTAAAGGTGTAAAGAGTGTCTACAGCTGATGATGTGCTTCTCAAAAATCTCAAATGGCTTCTAACCACGCCACACTTGTAGTCGCCAGGTCCTTTTGAGACCAGGGTAAATAAAAAAGGCGTGGGATGAGTTCTAAGTCAAGCAATTCGGCATGACATCAACAACCAAATGTCTGAATCTTTATTTATTGTTTGGAAAGGGTAAACAACCGTAAAAAGGAAGGATGAGTGTACACATTCCTAAAATAAATAAACCCCCCTAATTACTGTATTTTGCTGAAAATATTGGGCCTCCCAAGTTTAATGGCCCAGCTTATATTGGGCCCCTGCCTGCAGTCTTATGTTGAGTTACGAATAGCATTCATTTGGACATGGAAAACAACAAGGCTTTTAAGAAACCATCCTCTCATGCAGGAGTAGGTCAATGCCTACTGTTTGTTTAAAAAATGTATAACCCATCTGCAACAGCCTGCATTTAATCTACCGTTTTACCCAAAAAATAATGGGCTCTAATCTGATCCAATGTTCAAAGCAACACCAGATACCTCCCTTTGATAATGCATACCAGACGTGTCAGAACTGAGGGGAGGATGTGCCTTCCTCCATAGAATTCTACCATTCCTGTCCAGATTTTTATGTGTGCAATCCAATGGGACTAATCCTCCTCCATGCCACTGCCATATATGTACATCATGTGAAAAAATGAGGACACCCATTAAAAATTCCGTTCTTTATTAAGAAATGTTCCCATATCGATGTCTAATCTTGTTTTTGTTTATCTCTGGAAAAGAAAGTGATTTAATTGTAGGTAAACAACAAAAAATAACCTTGGTTTACTCATTAAACAAAAAATATCAACAAAAATGTGTATTCTAACTGGGGGAAAAGCTAGTGTTACCCACTTTGGCTGAAATAACTGCAATGAGACCCTTCTTGTAGCCATCTACCAGTCTCTGACATCAGTCTGAGGAAAGTTTCTCCCACTACTTAATGCAAAATTCTTTCAGCAATGAGATGTTTGAAGGTTTTCTTGCATGTACAGGCTGTTTCAAGTCACCCCACAGCATCTCAAAGGGATTAAAACCTGGGCTTTGCCTTGGCCACTCCAGGACTCTACATTTCTAAGTTTTCAGTCAGTCCTTGGTAGATTTAATGGTATGTTTTGGGTCATTGTCGTGTTGCAGGGTCCAGCTCCACTTCATCTTTAATTTTCTTACAGATGGTCTGACATGTTCCTCATGCACCCTCTGATAGACAGTAGAATTCATGATGGATTCTATAATGGTGAGCTGGCCAGGTCCTGCTGCAGCAAAGCATCCCCAAACCATGGCACTTCCACCTCCATGCTTCACAGTTGGTATGAGGTTCTTTTCCTGGAATGCTGTATTTGGGTTACGCCAAACATGTCCTCTGTTCTGATGTCCAAATAATTAAATTTTAGACTCATCTGTCCAAAGAACATTATTCCAAAAGTCCTGGTCTTTGTCTATGTTCTCTCTGGCAAGCTTCAGTCTGGCCTTGATGTTTGAAGGTTTCCCTCTTTGCACACCTCCCATGCAAGTTAAAGTTGTGCAGTCTCTTTCTGATTGTAGAGGCATGCACTTTCAAATCAATAGTAGCAAGAGCCTGCTGGAGGTCCCCTGATGACATTTTAGGGTTTTAGGAGACTTCTTTTAGCATCTTGCAGTCTGCTCTTGGGGTGAACTTGCTTGGATGGCCAGACCTGGGCATGTTGCCAGTTGTTTTGAAAGTTCTCCACTTGTAGACTATTTTCCGGAAAGTGGAATGACTGATTTTGAATTATTTTGAGATCTTTTTAAATCCCTTACCATACTGATAAGCTGCTACAGTCTTCTTTCTGAAGGCATCAGACAGCTCTTTTGATCTCACCATGGTGTTCACTCTCACTCAACAGTCAGAAGCATACCGAATTAAATGCCTGAGGTTTAAATAGGGCAAACCTCCTTCAAAATGCTGAGTAACAATGTTCTAAACATGTGACCTGATGTCATATACCTGTGTGTAATTTGAGCCATTTTTAGTGGGGAAAAAATGTGGGGGTGTCCTGATTTATTCCTCACCAGAAATTGCATTTTACAGAAGATTTTGAAAAGTCTTTTCTTCCCGCTTTTAATTGTTGAGTTATATTTCTTGAATCTCCCAGTATTGTTAAAATTGAGATTAAATATCCATATGTTCAAGAATGTTAGAAAAACACACAGGCTTTTATAGGGTGTCCTTATTTTTATACTGTTTATATATAAATAAATAAATATATATATATATATATTGTTAAATATAACAAATATACACACATATATATTATATATATATATATATATATATATATATATATATATATATATATATATATATATATATATATATATATATATATATATATCATATGATACAATGAGGGTCACTCCAGTGAAGAATAGCAACACTTTCAAGACTAATCATCAAATTCTAAGGATTATCCTTGAGGAAGGTCATAAAGTCTTGAGAGTGCAGAGAGTGACTGGTAGCACATCTTGTATTTTGTGGATGACACAAAAGGATGTACAGCAATTAATGTAAATCTCTATGTGAAATCTATTTAGGGAGCTTTGTATTGGATGTAAGTCTATAAGCAAATAAATATCTGATAAGAGCCCAGAGAGAAAATTGGGGCAAACAAACCAGGCAGCTGCTGTACATATAGATGCTAAATGGAAACATGCTATGGGAATACTTATCTAAAATGAATGTAGGAGTTCTTGTAATGTCAAAGTCTAACGACATAGGCTCTTAAAGGGATACTGTCATGGGAAAACATGTTTTTTTCAAAACACAGTTAATAGTGCTGCTCCAGCACAATTCTGCACTGAAATCCAATTCTCAAAAGAGCAAACAGATTTTTCTATATTCAACATTGAAATCTGACATGGGGCTAGACATATTGTCAGTTTCCCAGCTGCCCTAGTCATGTGACTTGTGCCTGCACTTTAGGATGGAACTACTTTCTGGCAGGCTGTTATTTCTCCTAACTGAATCAGTATTAGTGGGACTTGGCTTTTACTATTGAATTTTTTTTAGATATGCCAGGGAGCTATCTTGTGTTAGGGAGCTGCTATCTGGTTACCTTCCCATTGTTCTGTTGTTAGGCTGCTGGGGGGGGAGGGGGTGATATCACTCCAACTTGCACTACAGCAGTAAAGAGTGACAAAAGTTTATCAGAGCACAAGTCACATGACTGGGGGCTGCTGGGAAACTGACAATATGTCTAGCCCCATGTCCGATTTCAAAATTGAATATAAAAAAATCTGTTTGCTCTTTTGAAAAATGGATTTCAGTTCAGAATGCTGCTGGAGCAATACTGTTAACTGATGTATTTTGAAGAAAACATGTTTTCCCTTTAAGCTATTATTGTACATATGTACTTTGTTTGCAAACCCTTATGTGTTTCTTATACTTTCTCGTCAAAAGTAAATATCAGAAGCCTGGCAGTAACTATATTATGTTATTAATCTCTTAGATTATTAGGCAGTTGGGAATAACTGTTTTTCTTCTATTGTCTTAGGGTGCACTGCTTGTGGCTTCAGTACCATTCAGTTAACTTCTGAACAAATCTGTTATGATAACACTGAGCAATTGCAATGCTGCAGCACAAGATGAACAAGGCACAATGTGGGCATCTTCTTTCAAAGGCTGTCAGTATCAAATTAAGGCTACATTCTCTGTACATGTTTTGTTTCTGGTGTTTATTATTGTTCTCAGGGCCTGTGGGTAAAGACCTTTGGGGAAGCACAAATCCAATTACCATACATGGGATCACTTAAGAACATAGTTGCTAACCTGTTTCAGTGCAGTTGACAATAACAACCAATCAGGTATTTGCTTTCATCTTCTATCTTGTAGTAGACTGTAAAGGGCGGTGGTACACGGGGAGATTAGTTGCCAAGCGATAAATCTTCACTACTGCGGGCGACTTATCTCCCCGAAATGCCTTCCCACTGGCAAGAATGTGAATCACCGGTGGGCTGACATACGCGTCGCTTCTGTTTTCCGAAATCACCCTAAGTTTTCTTGTGAGGCAACTTCAGGTGATTTCAGAAAATGAAGCGAGGCACCAGCGATTCGCATTTTTGCCAGTGGGAAGACATTTCAGAAAGAATAGTCGTCTGCAGCAGCAAAGGTTTGTAGCTTGGCAACTAATCTCCCCGTGTGTCACCAACCTAAAAACCAATTGTTAACGGGTTGCTAAAGGCAACTGCTATTGTACTATTTAGCACTGAAGTTTGTAAATAATCCCCACATGATTGGGTTAGTGTGAACATATTAATGTTCAGAATGTGACCTTAAAGGGATACTGGATTAAAAAGAAAATTGATCTAACACCAGATATTTGGAAATGATTGAAAAAGGGATCTGACTTATGTCAGTATTATCAGGTTTATATGGAAAAGAGAAAAGGAAAGAAAGTATCTCCTTTCAATCAAACGCAACACCAAGGACAAATCTCGGATCCCTACTAACTCACTGTTTCTATTGAAGCAACTAAAAAAGGAAACTGGGGTAATGTTTATCCCCTGTTAATATTCCTATGTTGTGCTTAACACTTAAATCAAATAGCTCCTTCTGTATTCATTACTCACTAAATAAATAAGCCTATAAAGTGCAAGTGCTTAAATTAATTAAAATAATAGATTAACCTCTGTTGAGGCTTTTAAACAGTTCATTTATATTTTTAAAGTGATTCAGTGCTATGGGTATGAATCTGTAAAAAAAAATGTATTATCCAATTGTATATATGAATTAATAATAAATAATAAAACAATTAAAATGAGCAGATTTGATAAATTATTTAATTTCATATCCAGGTTTTACAAAATATATAATTAATAAAGATTAGATTTTAACCATTAATTGTTCAGTTTTAATCAATTTCATATATATTTTTAATCAATCTCCTTTTCTCTTTTCCATATAAACCTTAAAGGGATACTGTCATGGGAAAGCATGTTTTTTTCCCAAATGCATAAGTTAATAGTGCTGCTCCAGCAGACTTCTGCACTGAAATCTGTTTTAGGAAACAGCAAACAGATTTTTGTATGTTTATTTTTGAAATCTGACATGAGGCTAGACATATTGTTAAATTCCCAGGTGCCCCCCAGTTATGTGACTTTCTTCTCTTAAACTTCAGTCACTCTTTACTGATGCACTGCAAGTTGGAGTGATATCACCCCCTCCATTCTCTCCCCCAGCAGCCCATCTGCAAAACAATGGAAAGGTAACCTGATAACAGCTCCCTAAAATGTCCCAATGCGACTCCTTCAGTTAAATTGAGTAGGGTAAACAGTAGCCTGTCTGAAAGCAGTTCCAAAGTGCAGTGCTGACTCTTTCTGAAAGGACATGACCAGGCAAAATAACCTGAGATGGCTGACTACACTCCAATATTATAACTAAAAAAACACACTTGTTGGGTTGGGAATGAAATTGTACATGGGAGAGCGAATTATTATTTTTTTTTATTATATTTTTCAGTCTAAACTGTGTAATTTAGAAATAAAAGCTACACCATAAAAATCATGACAGAATCCCTTAAAAGCTCTGGACAAATGAACTGCAACATGTTTCCACAAATATGCAGTTTTGTTGATTTTGTTATGCAGATTTGCATTTTTTGTGAGAAGGCTTCATTACTAGGGCAAATTCATAAATTATGGATTCAAAGCATAAGTAGTTGTAATTCAGCGTGATTGGTTTTAAAGCATTTTGCATTTAGCGGAGACCCTTTAGAATGCACTGCAAATCAAAAGCCCTAGCACACCTCTTGGAAGACTTTGGGAAATGGAAAAAAATATTTTCAGTGACAAACATACCTAACCCTTTCCATGCTGCAGCTTCTGCTAAAATGTTATAAAAATGAATACCATAGAAATGATTAATTTGTTTTTGCAGTATTATCTTAAAATGAATAAAACTACAAGTCAACTGTACAACCACAGTTACTTTGCGTACTATGAATAAAGGTACAGGAATAGAATCCTTTATCCAGAAACTAGTTATCCAAACAGCTCTGAATTACTGAAAGACCACCTCCCATAGACTTCATTTTATCCTAATAATCCAAATATTTAAAAATGATTTCCTTTTTCTCTGTAATAATAAAACAGTACCATGGTACTTGATACCTAACTAGAATAAAATGAATACTTATTGGAAGCACAAATAGCTTATTGGGTTTATTTAATATTTACACGATTGTCTAGTAGACTTAAAGAGATACTTTCATGGGGAAATTTTTTTTTTTTCAAAATGAATCAGTTAATAGTGCTGCTCCAGCAGAATACTGCACTGAAATCCATTTCTCAAAAGAGCAAACAGATTTTTTTATATTGAATTTTGAAATTTGACATGGGGCTAGACATATTGTCAATTTCCCAGCTGCCCCATGTCATGTGACGTGTGCTCTGATAAAATTTAATCACTCTTTACTGCTGTACTGCAAGTTAGAGTGATATCACCCCCCCCCTTTCCCCGCCAGCAGCAAAACAAAAGAACAATGGGAAGGTAACCAGATAACAGCTCCCTAACACAAGATAACAGCTGCCTGGTAGATCTAAGAACAGCACTTAAGGCTAAGGCCACACTAGGCGATAGCACCGCAATCTGACTCGCCGCGACTTTTAAGCCGCAATCGCTGGGGAAACAAAAGTTTCCCCAGCGATTGCGGCTTAAAAGTCGCGGCGAAAAGTCGCCGCGAGTCAAATCGCGGCGCTATCGCCTAGTGTGGCCTTAGCCTAATAGTAAAAACCCATGTCCCATTGAGACACATTCAGTTACATTGAGAAGGGAAAACAGCAGCCTGCCAGAAAGCATTTCTCTCCTAAAGTACAGGCACAAGTCCCATGACCAGGGGCAGCTGGGAAATTGACAAAATGTCTAGCCCCATGTCAGATTTCAAAATTGAATATAAAAAAATATGTTTGCTCTTTTGAAAAATGGATTTCAGTTCAGAATTCTGCTGGAGCAGCACTATTAACTGATTCATTTTGAAAAAATGTTTTTTTCCCATGACAGTATCCCTTTAAGGTATGAAGATCCAAATTACAGATCATTACAGATCCAGAAAACCCCTGTACATATTTCAAATGTAATGCATTTTAACGTGACAGAACCATATTTAAATATTTAGTTGTTTCTTATGTTTTCTATCTTTATTATTTTCTAAATGTTTAGAACATCTGTGTTCATGAAGGCATTGATTGCCAAAATCCCTAAATATGCCAACAGAAGTTATACATGCTGATCACATAAATCTGGGATTTTAGCCCCATGGGAGAGAAAATGAAACTTATGGGCACCCTGGGAGTATAGATTAAAGCATATGAATCTGCAAATTATGTCAGAACACGATACCCACTCTGTTATTCCCCCCCACCATGTTTTTGCAACACTAAATGTAATCTGATCATGCCCACAGCTAATGATTTCTATTAATTACTACCCTTCCAGGGAAAGTAACTTCCCTACTAGTAAAAATGGTGTTACAGACTGATTTGCTGATCTCTAGCAATAAATGGGTTACGTGGTGATTTGCAAGCCTGAGCAGCAACGGTTCTAATTATCACTGAGTGTGACACCAGCTCAACAGATCCATTGCACTGGAGCAGTTACTACTCAGCATGACCTTAGAGGGTGGAAGGATTTAATCATTGCTCTGTAGGTGTTCAGCTTACCACATGCTTATTAGTGAGGCAGCCTCAAGGAAATAATTGAAAGGAAACTATAATGTCTTAGTATAGTTTACATATATATATATATATATATATATATATATATATATATATATATATATATATATATATATAGAAACATTTTCTTACTTGATTGGAGTAAGCTTGGTAAGGGAGTAGCAAAATTGCCAGGTATCCCTCTGCATTCTCATGCCATGTCAGATCAGACTTAGACCTTAGGGATCTTATACATGCGTATTTTAACCTGTGTTCCCATGCGGTGGCTTTGACATGTTTTCAACTGCACAAAAACACAGGAGTTAACTGATCCCAGTCTTCCCTATGGGAACTGTACTGATGGGAGAACTTAGAAACGTTGACTGAAGATAAAACTGGATAGGCAACATTTTTCCTTGTCTCCAGTATAATTATGGTTTGAACTAAGCATGATTAAGTAAGATTATTTTTAACATTAAGTCTTATTAAACACAAAGGTATCTCCAATTATTTGGACTGCAGTCTTATATATGTGATGACTATACAGTGTGATATGCCTCAACAGGCTAAAGCTGTATCATGTTTAATAAAGAGGCATTGAATCATCTAGCTTGGAAAGACTGGTAGACAGTCTACGGAACTACTGGAAATAATGCAAAAAACTGCACCAATAAGGGACTTACTGTATATACTCGAGTATAAGCCGACCCGAGTATAAGCCGAGGTACCTAATTTTACCTACGAAAACTGGGAAAACTTATTGACTCTAGTATAAGCCTAGACACAACTACAGCCCTGTCTCCCAGCAGCACACATTCTGCCAAAGCGACCCCCCCATCGATCAACCAGACTTCTTTGCAAAGTTGATGGTGACAGAGAATTGCCAAACGGATTACTGTGTGCATTGTCCCACTGTCCCACTACCATGTGCAGAGGGAGCTGTGTGATATTGCCATCACTGTTAATCTTTTGTATAACCAACAGGGAGTGCTGTGTGATATTGCAGTCACTGTTATTCTTTCATATAACCAACAGAGGGCACTGTGTGATATTGCAGTCACTGTTATTCTTCCATATAACCAACAGAGGGCGCTGTGTGATTTTGCAGTCACTCTTATTCTTTCATATAACCAACAGAGGGTGCTGTGTGATATTGCAGTCACTGTTATTCTTTCATATAACCAACAGAGGGCGCTGTGTGATATTGCAGTCACTGTTAATCTTTCATATAACCAACAGAGGGCGCACTGTTATTCTTTCATACAACCAACAGATGGCGCTGTGTGATTTTGCAGTCACTGTTATTCTTTCATATAACCAACAGAGGGCGCACTGTTAATCTTTCATATAACCAACAGAGGGCGCTGTGTGATATTGCAGTCACTGTTATTCTTTCATATAACCAACAGAGGGTTCTGTGTGATATTGCAGTCACTGTTATTCTTTCATATAACCAACAGAGGGTGCTGTGTGATATTGCAGTCACTGTTATTCGTTCATATAACCAACAGAGGGCGCACTGTTATTCTTTCATATAACCAACAGATGGTGCTGTGTGATATTGCAGTCACTGTTATTCTTTCATATAACCAACAGAGGGCGCTGTGTGATATTGCAGTCACTGTTATTCTTTCATATAACCAACAGAGGGTGCTGTGTGATATTGCAGTCACTGTTATTCTTTAATATAACCAACAGAGGGCGCTGTGTGATATTGCAGTCACTGTTATTCTTTCATATAACCAACAGAGGGCGCTGTGTGATATTGCAGTCACTGTTAATCTTTCATATAACCAACAGAGGGCGCACTGTTATTCTTTCATACAACCAACAGATGGCGCTGTGTGATTTTGCAGTCACTTATTCTTTCATATAACCAACAGAGGGCGCACTGTTATTCTTTCATATAACCAACAGAGGGTGCTGTGTGATATTGCAGTCACTGTTATTCTTTCATATAACCAACAGAGGGCATTGTGGGATATTGCAGTCTCTCCCCAAGTGAACTGTTGGTATAGGAATGATTAAAAGTGACTGCAATCTAAGCTACTCGGGATGGGTACCACTGACCCGAGTATAAGCTGAGGTAGACTTTTTCAGCACATTTTGGATGCTGAAAAACTTGGCTTATACTATACTAACTAAATATATAGGAAGGCCGGTATTTTTTTTCCAAAAAGGGTGGCAACCCTACTTGGGGCATGGTCCTCATTCCAACTGAGATTCAATCTCTGTATTTATCTATTAATAATTAGTGATGGGCGAATTTGTGCAGTTTCGCTTCGCCGAAAAATTCGCGAATTTCGCGAAACGGCGAAAACTCGTTTTTGACGCCGGTGCCCGTTTTTGACGCCGGCGCCCGCTTTTTTGACGCCGGCGCCCGTTTTTGGCGCCAGTGCCCGTTTTTGGCGCTGGCGTCCGTTTTTTCGAAAAAAAAATTTTGACGCCGGCGAATTTTTTCCGCGAATTTTCGCGGCCGTTTCGCAAATTTATTCGCCGACGGCGAATCGCGCAAATTCGCCGCGAATTCGCGCCTGGCGAATAAATTCGCCCATCACTATTAATAATTACTGAGCTGTTGTGTTGGAGGTTTTTTGTTCCACTGTTGTAAATAGCTCAGTGCTCACATATGAAGTACATCTGTAATAACTGTAAATTACAAAAGGTCTTCAGAACACTGTATTATATTGTTATTCATGGTTTCAGGAAAAAACAGAGTTCCTTGCAGAAAAGTACAAAAGAAGAAATGTTTGCATGCCTTTAGCACTGTCTTTCACTTAAAGAACAGAAAAATTACATTTTTTCCCCAATAGAGGATTGTTGGAAGATAATTGCTGTATGTTGATCCAGGGCGGATTTGCAATTGCCATTTAAGCATAGTAAATACCAGGAGCTACAGTACATGCGGTCATCAGTGTCACAAAGATGTTTTGAAGGGTGCAGCACAAAAAAGACTAATATATTTCTTCAAATGAACTATCTGTGTAACTGTGAAAAATTAATCAGTTGCTGTTGTCATATTATTCAGTAAAATATTCAGTGTAAGGCAGTTTTAATAAGAAACCTAATATTACAAACCTCTGTTTTACTTGAGATTTACTGTAAGTCATAAAGAGCAGTTGTTCCATATTTTGCGGTGCTGGAGGAAGGACAGACATAATGCTTAGGGATGTTCTACACAGAGTGGCACATTTACTAATGGTCGAATATCGAGGGTTAATTAACCCTTGATATTCGACTATCGAAGTTAAATCCTTCGACTTAGAATATCGAAGTCAAAGGATTTGTCGCTATTCGTTCGATCGAACGATCGAAGGAATAATCGTTTGATCGAACAATTAAATCCTTCAAATCAAACCATTCAAAGGATTTTAGTCCATCGATCGAACGATTTTCCTTAGATCAGAAATTGGCTAGAAAGCCTATGGGGACCTTCCCCATAGGCTAACATTGATGCTCGGTAGGTTTTAGGTGGCAAGTAGGTGGTCGAAGTTTTTTTTTAAAGAGACAGTACTTCAACTATCGAATGGTCGAATAGTGGAACGATTTTTAGTTTGATTCAAAGTCGTAGTCGAAGTAGCCAATTCGATGGTCAAAGTAGCCAAAAAAAAACTGTTTGAAATTCAAAGTATTTTTTATTCTATTCCTTCATTCGAGCTAAGTTAATGTGCCCCAGAGTGTTTGAATCTTACCATGATCTTTAGAATTTTCTTCATAAGTCACCATATGTTACTTAAAGACTAGATGTACACTTGGGACATTTAGTGCTTATGGTTCTTTTAGGTAAATTTCACACAATACTCAGAAGAGCACCAGGAGAAAGGGTAAAGAGGAAAAGGCCAGAAAATATCATGAATTCTGATTATTACCATTAAAATATGTGGCCCTTCTAGTTGTCCCAGACAACTAATAAGTATTCAAGTATGTTTTGGAATCTGTATTCCAACACTTACGAACCTATGAGCTAGCTATGCAGAATTAGTATCCTATAATTACTATATTGAATCTGTTAATCTGAATTAAAAACAGTAAAGATGCAAAAAGATAGAAACCCTGTGGGTAAACAGAAAATGGCATGATAGAGTGCAATGGAAATAACAAAGTCCTATCAAAGCTTTTATACAAGACATTTTCTGGATTGGGAGAGTGAGCCTGCCTCTTTCACGTCCTGTGATTATCCTCCTAAAAAGAGAAGCAGCCTTGACGATGGATTGTCTGAAGCACAGGGTGTTAGCGACTGCCAGTATCCAACACTGGTTTTGTTCCAATACATTAGATATTCTCTTTTTCATTTGTGTGTTTGAAGGGTGGGGGGGGGGTTGAGTTAGAGGAGAAAAAAGAGAAATTGGATGCTTTTTTGCTGAGGATCCTGTGACTCACATCAAGTTATCACATCATGAAAATGTGAAACAAGTAAACATGCTCTGAAGAGGAAGATGTTGCGAGGCATGGTGTCAACTGGCTGCTCAGGGTTTTGGCTAAATCACAGCATCTGCTTTTTCTATTAAAAGATTACCATCTCTCTCTCAGCTAATCTGGAACACCACTGTCATGAACATAACATTATCTGACAAGCATCGACTTATATATTATTTAATTGATGTGATGGCCACATAACTAAAACCTATTCTGCATCAATCTCCCCTATAGCATATAGTAGTTCTCAGGGGTGTAACTTCCCAATAACTTTATTTTTCTCCCAACCTGTTTTTCATGTCTAGAGCATGGTTTTCAAAATTTGTATCTCTAAAACAGATCCAAGAACAATTCCACCAAAACCCCACTCCATGTTTTTCTCCAGGCAGTTTACACGTGTCAAAATAAAAGGATTCCCACTAAATATCTGGGATAAATATTATATATATTCTGTATTTATACCTGCAAGTATTTAAAAACATAAAAGCAATACTCTCTTGATGTAGGGTGGAGTGTAAGCTTTCAACATAAAAGAATTCCAAGAGTTCCCAGGATCAATAATCAATGTATCTATTAGGGATGCACCGAAGCCAGGATTCGGCCTTTTTCAGCAGGATTCAGATTCGGCTGAATCCTTCTGCCCAGCCGAACTGAATCTGAATCCTAATTTGCATATGCAAATTAGGGGCAGGGAGGGAAATCGCATGACTTTTTGTCACAAAACAAGGAAGTAAAAAATGTCTTCCAATTCCCACCCCTAATTAGCATATGCAAATTAGGGTTCGGATTCGGTTCGTTATTCGCCCAAATCTTTCGTGAAGGATTCGGGGGTTCGGCCAAATCCAAAATAGTGGATTCGGTGCATCCCTAGTATCTATTGAATATTTTAGAGTAGTGTAGAGATGCACTAAAGAGTCATAAAATGAAATCAATATATTTGTCCAGATACAGGCCATTCTTTCCCACCACTGTGTAGCATCCAATTCAATGCTGTAAATTTGTATATAATTTATCACACAAAAAACGAAGTCTCTAAAATACTGGACAAACAATGTAATATTAAATCATAAGTTTTTAAAAAATTTATGTTAATAATTCCTTCTTGGAATGTTTCATCCAGGGGTTTTCTGGATAGTGGATCTTTCCGTAATTTGGATCTTCATGCCTTAAATCTACTAGAAAATCATATAAACATTAAATAAACCCAATAGGCTGGTTTTGCTTCCAATAAGGATTAATTATATATATTAGGTTGGATCAAGTACACGCTACTGTTTTATTATTGCAGAGAAAAGGGAAATCCTTTTTAATGTGTTGGGTTATATGGATAACCTTTCTGTAATTCTGAGCTTTCTGGATAACGGGTTTCCGTATAACGGATCCCATACCTGTATACAGTATCTCTGCAACTGCTTTAAAGGGTATTTTGAGCAAATGTTGGACTACACATATAATAAATAAAGCCTTAAAACCACTGAGGTACAGGGCAATTGGCAGATGAATATCCATTGTTGGAATTTAAATTATTTTTTGGATAAAACTATACAAGTATTACAGCTGTATGAGTCTAATTTCCCTACTAAGTGATTTAATAAGTCACACTGTGGGGCAGTTGAATCCCAGTTGATAAACCCAAATTGAGAAAATGGGAGACACAAAGGCCCCTTTGGTGTTGGATGATTGTATGGGTGCAATTTGGCTATCCTATGTGTGGTCAAACTGTACAAAAATCTGACCATTTCAGCCATGGGTTATACAGATAAAATGATTTTGATTGTGCCACCAGTGATTGATTGCACTTACCTGATATCCCGGGCTGGTGTTCATGTTAGCAGAAAACTGCACTTGCCTGGGGTTCTTCTTAGCAATCACCATGGTTTGGCTTTTCACTTTACTGTGCATGCACACTCAAATGAAGGCAGTGAATTGCGCATTGGTGTTTGCTGAGAAGACCCCCAGGACAGTGCAGTTTTCTACTAACAGGAACACTGACGTGAGTTATCAGATAAGTGATTACAACCACTGGGTGATGTCTTATATTTAGCACCCCCAGTGATTTACACTGTCCTTCTTCTTTAACATTCATTATATTTGTAGCTTATGGGCATGTAATATGGAGTAATATCAATATTCTACAGATAGAATACCTCGCTCAGGTGCCTCCACTTGTTTAACAATAAGTAATTCTCTGTTCACTGGCACACATAATAAAAGCAAATTCAATTAAAACAAACATCCTAGCACCAAGTGTTATCTGTGAATACTGTTCTACACCCCATATCCATACACACTTCCAAAATTGGGGATTATCCAAATCTCCAATAAATCTGTAGGTACCTCAGTATTAAACAGTCTCATCAACAACACCCATTCTCTACCATCTGTCTGCCAGCAGAAGAATACTTTAAGGAAGATTTAACACCCTGTAGATATTTTGGCTGCAGCAGATTTACACTTGTTAATCCTAAAATAATTCAAACTACTCAGAGCCAGCAGCTGCCAATGAGCTTGCTGTTTTCGAGATACATCCAATGTATAAAAAAATTCCAGCAATAATGGGTGCAGTGGTTATTATATTAGTCCCAGCTGTAGCAGGATTCTGCAAACTCAGTATCTGCTTTGTGCACATTTACAGATGGTTTTATTGAAGCATGAATGAAATACCTTGAGAGAGAACAAGGCCTTTATTTTGTAATGAGAATCCATCATATGGGGAACAGAGAATACTGTCTCTGTACACAAATGCATGCCTATGTATTTTGTGAGCTCATTCAATGGCCCTTACAAAATATGCACACATTACAGTTAATACAACATAAAAAGCTGAATTTTTAAAGCAACCCCAGTTTGTTTTTTTACACTCAAATTTTGCACTAGGCTTCACCTATTCCTAGCAGCAAACCCACGGTTCAGATAGCGATGAGTAGTGTATTATTACACTGTTATTTCACACAACTTGATAAATAGTGAACAGACACACAAATATAGTTCCAGAACATATTTGTTGATAGACAGGAGGATCTGCTCTCCACTTACAGATCACACAATGGATATACTGAACATACTGATCGGTTGGCCAGTATCTGTATGGACATAAGTAGACTAGAGAAAATATTCTCAAACCTATCCTTACTCCTCACCAAATTTTTTGTATTTACTGTAAAATAATTTTTTTTATTAAAAACTCAATTAGTTCTAAATGTCTTTTAAAGATCTTATGTCACACAAAAGCACAAGAATCACGTCCACTTTCCATTCTGCAATTCCTAGTAGTCACTGCCCTCCTGACATACCCCGCTTTCTACTCACTATCCATAACTGTGTAGCCTGTGCTTGGGCATTGAGGCCCCTGTTAAATCATATACACACGATTTTGCTGTGATTTCCTAGACAGAAGGAAACAAAATTAAATAATTTATATAGTATAAGTAAAGTTTATTTTGCTCCACTACACAATAGAAATGGATAAGTAATTATTTGTGTTGACAAGTGGATGGGTTATTCTCACAGAAGTACCTGTAAGTCTGACCGATACATGAATGTTGTTGTTTGGATATCTAGAAAATACTGGCTAGGCTGTATACTGAGGCTGCTCCTGATCATCCTCTCTGTGTGCTAAAATTTGCATTAAAATAGAGAGTTTTTACAGCTCTTAAGGGTGTTTTTTGGCACCTCTAGTAAAGTGGCCACTGAGACAAAGTTATCACCTTGTCTCATGGTAAAAACTCCTTGCGGGACTTGAGGAAAGGCTTGGGAACCTATGGACCAACCAAGTTCAGCAATAGTAATAGAAGCATGTTATGTTAAATAACAGAACTGAAAAGGGAAATGTAAAAGTCTTTTGACATACTAGTATGGGACCTGTTATTCAGAATGTTCAAGACTTATGGGTATATTTATCAAAAAGTAAAGTTAGAGATCACCACAGTCCTCTAGAGTGAAATTCCGCCACTCACCATTCATTTCTATGGGGTTTTTAAAAGAGTATTTATCAGTGGGTGAAAGTTCATCCTTTGATAAATACACCTTTCAAAATCCCATAGAAAGAATGCAGAGTGGCGAATTTCACTGTAGAGAATTGTGGGGATCTCTAACTTCACTTTTTAATAAATATACCCCTTGGAGGCAAATATACTAACCTCTGAAAATCCACCAGCAACAGCTTCGCTCACAGCGCATCACTTCGCCAGGCGTAGATTCACCAGGACAACACTAATTCACTAAAATCCGAAGTTGTGTCCAGGGCGCTGAACGCTGATGAGGTTGCGCTATCGTTACTGCGACAAGCAAAGCAAAGTTGCGATAGCCTTGCCTAATTTGCATATGGCGGGAAGTTAAAGTACAATGGACGTATATGTTGCAAATACATTACACTACACAAGCACAGGGAAGCTTAATAAAAGAAAATAGAGTTGTTATGTTGCTCTACACATGAGCCCAGTGTATAGTTTATGTGGCATATGTTAGGAAATGTAGGGAGGAAGTGGGTTACCCTGAAAAAAAATTTACGCTCTTTTGCAGCTTATCACCCTAAAAAAAGGAAAAAACACCAGCATTTTTTGTGACTTAGAAAATTTTTCAACTAAATTTTGAGGAAGTCCTATCTACTCTCGTACTTCACCTGGTCTGAGGTGGCGAAAGCAAGTCTGGCACAAGAGATAACGTTCAGTAAAATCCGCATCCTATTGAATTTGCGTAGTTATGTCCATTCGCCAGAGCATAAATTCGTCAGGCGTTAGGGAGCGAAGTACCGTTACAGCGAAGTTACGCCAGCGACCATTAGTAAATTGGCGAAGTACCGAAAATGACGTTGTGCTGGCGAATTTTCACCAGAGTTAGTTACTTCGTCCTTTAGTAAATTTTGATAAGGGAGCTTTCCATAAAATTTGGATCACCAAAATTTAAGTCTACTCAATGATCATTTAAATAATAAATAAACCCAACATGATTGTTTTGCCTCCAATAAGGAGTAAATATATCTTAAATATAAATAATTTTAAATTAATTGAATTATTTGATTTAAATGGAGTAGGCCTTCACCTAATTAGGAGCTTTCTAAGTAATGGGTTTCCAGATAGTGAAACCTATATCTAAATATGTAGCTTATATGGAAAACAGATTACTTAAAAATCAGTGGAAACATTTGAAATGTAGATTTCTCAGGGCTGAATGCAATCAGACTGCAATCATTGTAACCATAACCAATGCATCTCCTACTCATCTTCCAGTGTTAATTTTTGTTCAAAAGCATCTGCACAAAAATTGATGCAATCTGTTTTTTGATCCTGAACGTTTTTACAGCTTTGAATTGAACTGCTGAACTGATGCCTAGAGCTCAGGTTTAGATGCCACAACTGACAGGTTCATGTGAAGTGACAAATTCAAGTTATCTCCTTGTCATCGATGTGGCACCTTTGGTGACGGCTGATGTGTAGTTATCAACTGCAGATAAGAAAACAGATCATTTAGGAAGGGAGGTAGACATGTGAGCCTGCCATGACATTAAACTTGTTGACCGCGCTATATAAAGCTAAGCACTGCTCCCAAAAATAACAGATGACATTGAAAAAGATTTAGGTCATACTGTATAAAGAAAATGAAAAACTTGATCTGAAAAGCTAATATGCAGAGTAATAAAGGTCAAGTAAACGGCTAGAGAATCTCTCATTATCCTTTTCTTCCAGGGATAAATAAAAACGTCAGCATGTGAGTTTGGTTGAGAAGCAGTATTAGACTGTATCTATGAACTGAGTCTGTTTTATGGTAGAACAGAGATGACTTTTGTCTTCAGGTCCATGTCTGACAAGGTGGCCCCACAGGTACATATTATTACATTGCACACAAACTGATAAACAGTATGGTGCTGGATATCCTCCAAATCCTCAAGGGCCAAAACCTTCCTGAATATATAACTTTCCCTGGGCCTCTTTCCTCTGATACTAGCAATGAAAGTATGGGTTCTGCAGATTGCTAATATGGAGTCTACTATTAGTGACACTATCATATTAAGAATGTATAACCTCAAATTGGTTTCTGATGTATGAAAATATATGCCAAATTGCACATATGTAGATGAGCTCAGATGCTTCATTAGATTGGAAATTAGTAAAATCATTTCAAAATCGTTCATGACTTTATAGGTGAGAAGCTACATGGACAATGGATAGTCTGGAAATTAATCATACAGTACATGCATCAGGATTCTGATTGTGGTGACAAAGCACAGGCTGCACAGGTTCATGAACGCAACATTAATTCAGAGAAAATGTCAGTTGATGGGGTACAACACTTTCAGATTGCCTTAGGATTGTAAAACAATGTTACACTTGTACAGAAAAATATCCACGAAGCCCTAGAATATTGTTGCCATGTCTGATGGCATTGACAAATAACGGGATAAACCAAAGTCACCTGGGTAAAGAAAACAAGAATTCAGTTATGATAATGATTCAAAATAATGATTCAACCCAACTGGAAGTCCTTTTCAGATCAGTGATGTCTATAGGTTTATCACACATCTGCAGAAAATATAAGTATAATGTAATGTAATGTTCAGTGATGTTTTGGTCTTAATATTTGTTGGGGGTTGCATAGGCAGTTTCTTTATGTTTGCAAGTTGTTACACTTAGGGGGTTATTTACTAAACTCTGAATGCAAAAATCATGAAAAATGGGTGATTTTTTTTTTATAAAACCGGACTTTTTTCAAAAAAAAATCTGAATTTATTAAACCCAGAATATGGAAAAGTCTGAATCTGAAAATCCATCATCTTATGCTGTCGAGGTTGCGTATAAGTCAATGGGAGAAGTCCCAATGATTTTTTGATGTGCAAAAACCCCAACGTTTTCTGAGTTTTCGGGTGAAAAATCCGAAAAAATCACGAAAATCTTCATAATCAGATGTAAAATCCGAAAAATTGTGAAAATCTGCTTTTTTTCCCGCAAAGCAAATTTTCTGGAAAATGTAATAATAAATAAACTTAAAAATACCCGAGTGGATTTGATCAGAGTTTGTAGCTCTATTTCTTTTGAGATACATTCGGACTTTGATAAATAACCCCCTCGATGTCCACTAAAAACACTATACAGCACAGGAACAGAAGTAGTATAAAGACTTCAGCAAGGAAAGATACAAATATGCAAAATAGCAGTGGGTACCCAAGGAATCCACGCAGGTCACTAAAAAGTAAAAAATATCAAACAAAGCCTGGCACATTTCATGCTAAACGCACCTAGCCTATGCCCTAGGATCAAGTTTCAGAAAATCACATTTTTGAAATGTAATAAATAATGTGAAAGTTCAAATAAAATCAGTATCCAAAATCTGCTGTGTTCATGTAGAAGTCAATGGGAGCTGTATTTTCAAATTTTTCTAAGTTTTAAGTTTTCTAATAATAGTAATAAATAAAATGTTTAACCATAAATATGAATTAGGGTTTCCAAAACCTTAATGTTTTATTAACATTTAATATTAATAATGAATATATTAATATTTATTAGGCACAAAACCTTTGAAAACATTAGCATCTAAAAGCATGCACGTTCATGAAGAAGTCAGTGGGGATTGTCCTAGGCAAAATTGTAAAAACATTTTTTAATGTTCTTGAAAGTTTGTGGACCCACTGAAAATGATCTGTAATATAAAAGTAGATTACAAATTTGTTTTATTTTTCATGGTTTTATTCTATATAGTGTTTTATTCAAATGTTTAATAAAGAAGTAAACATTTGAATTTGAATGAAACTTCTTTAAAAAACTGGGGTGGAATCCATGAGTGCCTATCCCAGTTCTCTATTTGTATCCCTGAACATCTCCAAACATATCTCTCACCTTCAAACAGATAAAAAGATGAAAGTGAGGGGTTATAGATATTAATCCTGACCTTCCCATACCCATGTCAGTACAGGTATAGTTAAGAAAAAAGGTGCAAATACCTGGTTTGATGTGCAAAATAGCAGGGTGATCCCAAATTTATTGCAAGATACTCCAAAATATTCAGGAAAATGCTAATGGGGGAATGTAATAAAAGTCACAAAGAGCAAAACAATTTGCACAAATAAGAATAAAAATTTGCATTTGCAATGTAATATTCCTCCATAAACTGCAATTTTAATGGCGCATTGAGAATTTTAATTGGACATTTGCCCACTTTTAAGAAGTGCTTGAAGGTGCTATGATCTTTTGAAGCAAACATAACTTTTTCAGTAAGAAGTTTTATTACATTACATAAACCTTCTTCCACTGTCGGAAGTGGTCGCTAAACAGTGTCTTGGTTTGTAAATACTATATTAAATTCGTGCAAAGTAAAATTTGTTTGCACAAAGGCATTGCGAATATTTTTTCTGTTACCGACTTTTATTACATGCCCCTATAAGTATTTTTTATCTGTATTGGGATGGGATAGAATATTCTATTAAATCCTTTGTATAAAAAGCTGTGGCCTCTTTCCCTTGTATAGAATCCTGTTCAAAACTGTAAGTTCTACATTGAAAGTCACATGTGCTCTAAAAACGTGCAAGTAACTTGTACTACAGTCATGCAATTCTGGACCATTGTGTGTTTTGATGAAGAGGAGGTAAGAGGTAAAGACTATGTTGTAGAATCACTGGGAGGTGCCTAACAACTTAACATGCCCCAGTGATTCTACTTTTTATTCCTCTTGGATATTTAAAGCTCCCTAAGGCACTTAGAGAAATTGGCCTCCTACAAGGTTCTGGCCGGAATTCCTCCTCTGCCTTAGCTCTGAAATGCACACATCCCAAAAGTCTGTCCCATCTTCCATATTACTGTACATGCCCCTGCAGCTTTCTACACTTAAAGGTATGTGAAGGTGGGAATGATGCTGCCATTAGTGATGAGCCAATAAATTCGCCAGGCACGAATTTGTGGCGAATTCCCATATTTCGCCGCCGCTGGCGATTAAATTTGCGAATCTCACCTTCAATGGCGTTAAACGGCAGCTGCGTGATTTGAAGCTGGTTTATGCCATGTTGTACCCGGCTAAACTCAAGGTCATAGACGCAAACAAATCTCACTTCTTCAATACACCTGAGGAGGCCTTGGGCTGGATTGAATCTAGATCTGGGAGAGGCCCCAGACCATAACCATCTGCTATTTCTCCTGCTATGAATAGTTTCGATTCTCTGCACTGCCTGGAAGTGGTTAATAAGCAAATGTTCTTTAATTTTGGATTTAATTCCTAATACACCTCAAGTTTAACTATGCACCCAGCTATCCCATTTTCTTTCTCCAAGGAACTGTTATTACTTCAGTTTTCTCCAAGTTGTGTTGTATGGATAAGTCCACCAGGGTGTGAATCTGTGGGTGGCAAGCACAGTGCTCTTGGCAAGATATCTAGGACCCAGTTGGCGCTGCCATCAACCTTGGCTGGGCGCTGCTCCCTTGATTCGGGACTTTTTCTGTACTGGACATTCTGTTCTGCATATGAGCATTTTGCCACACTCAACTTGGGTTTATATGATACCTCTTGGTTCCGAGAAACTCCCCCCCCTTTTTTTTTTTTTTTTGGGTGTGCTATGAATCGCTGACCTATCACCACGGAAGCTCTTCGTCCACATCAAGATTTGGATCAAGCTTGTTGGGGGCAACCAATCTCCCCAGTTGTTATTATGTTTGGGATACTAAGCCCACCAGACTATGAGGGTTGGGCAGGGTGGGGGGCAGTTGGGTGGGGGTTTAATTTTTGTGTTTGTTGCTTTATCTCTGTCTTTTCTGCCTCATTTCAGTCTTTTCTTCCTTCTTCCCTTCCCTTCCCTGGCTGGATAAATTTGTGTATGCATGGCGGGCTGAAGAGTCGTGAGGGGTCCGGATACCGGAATCAAACCCTTTGTAGAGTGAGTAACCGTTCCTTCCACACAATACCAAATGGCTACCGTTAAGTTAGTATCTTGGAATGTTCGGGGCCTTAATGATAAGGTGAAACGGGCTTTAGTATTTAACTATCTTAAATCCTATACTCCCCATATTCTCCTGCTCCAGGAGACTCACTTAGTTGGGAGATGGATCCTAGCTCTTCGGAAACCGTGGGTCGCATATTCTCACCATACTACATACTCAACATACGCTAGGGGTACATCGATTTTGGTTAGGAAAGGTTTCCCTTTCGACCTCATTGAGGTGCGTTCGGACAGGTCGGGTAGATACCAAGTACTATATTACAGGATCTTTATCAGACACTATTGATGTTACCTCCGGCTCCGATATGTATTATGGGTGACTTCAACAATTGCTGTAACCCTCAGGTTGATAGATTGTCCTCCCCTGCAGTGACTACCTCTAAACTTGCTGATTGGGCCCGAGCGTACAATTTGGTTGATGTGTGGCGCTGGAAGTACCCTGACTCCAGGGAATTTTCCTGTTATTCCACTACGTATCAGTCATTGTCTAGAATAGATTTAGCACTGGTTACCTCGGATCTTCTCCCCAAAGTTAGAGAGGTTAAGTATTTGCCCCGTGGGATCTCAGATCATGCCCCTCTGCTCCTCTCCTTAGATCTCCTTTCTGACCCTGTTCACAAGAACTGGAGGCTGAGCCCATACTGGTTGCGGGTCCCTAGTGTGGTTGAGGAGTCCACGGACTCCGTTTCGCATTATTGGATTTTTAATCATGGCTCCGCGGACTCCTTGACTACCTGGGAAGCTTTTAAATCTGTATCTCGGGGTACCCTGATAGCTGCAATTACCAGGGCTAGAAACGCCTCTAAAGATATTCTGCAACTTTTGGAATCAGCAGTAGCCCAGTCTGAAGCTGAATACATTGGCAATCCCACGCCTCAGACTTATGCTGAATTTGCGGCTGCTCTTAGGCGGCTGAATCTGCATAGGGTGGAGCTCATGAAAAAACAGCTTTTACATGCCACTAGTACCACATTTGCATACGGTGATAAAAATGGCAAACCTCTTGCCTTCCTTGCTAATCCTCCTCATGGTACCTCCGCTGTCCCCAGAATACTCTCATCAACCGGTGAGGTGTTAACTGCCCCGTCTGAGATAGCCCTAGAATTTGGTAAATATTATTCCTCTCTCTACACATCTACTGTATGCTATTCTAATACTGACCTCCACAATTATCTTAATGGTATTCCCATTCCGAAAATTTCACCTCAGCAAGCAAAGTATATGGACTCACCGATTTCCCCATATGAGATTGCAGAAACCATATTATCTTTTCCCTCGGGTAAATCCCCAGGCCCAGACGGCTTTGTCATAGAATGGTATCGCATTCATATACGTGAGATAGTGCCCAAATTACATGAAACCCTGATGTATGCCTTTGAGAATTTCTCTTTACCCAAAACGTTTTCTGACGCAACAATTGTGGTCATCCCCAAGCCGGGAAAGGACCCCACAGCATGTTCTTCTTATAGGCCAATCTCTTTGCTCAACATGGAAATTAAAATTCTTGCTAAAATTTTAGCTAAACGTCTTGTCAAGGTGGTGTCTACCGTTGTGGAACCAGATCAGACGGGCTTCATGCCTTCTAAATCGACTAGTTTTAATCTGAGACGACTATTCCTTAATTTACAACTGAGACATGAAAATCTGGGCTCCAGGTTGGTGGTTTCTTTAGACACGGCTAAGGCATTTGATTCGGTTGAATGGCCATATCTATGGGAGGTAGTGACTAGGATGGGTTTTGGTCCTTCTTTCACAAAATGGCTTAAGCTGATGTACAGTGAACCAAAGGCTTCCGTCAGGGTTAATGGCATTAATTCCTCACCATTCCACCTAACGAGAGGTACTCGCCAAGGGTGTCCCCTCTCCCCGTTGATCTTTGCTCTGGCAATTGAACCTATGGCCATAGCGATTCGACACTCTAAAAGAGTAAAAGGACTCATATACAAGACAATTGAGGAGAAAGTTTCACTCTATGCAGACGATACGCTACTCTATTTAGCAGACCCGCAGGATTCACTCTCCTCTGTACTTAGGATTGTCCAGAAATTTGGTACGTTTTCGGGCCTCCAAATTAATTGGGACAAGTCTGTTATCTTTCCCATTGATGGACAACTCCCGACAGTGGTAGACCCGGATTGTACTCTTAAAGTGGTAGATAACTTTAAATACCTGGGGATAACGGTACACAAAGATCCGACGCTATTTCTGCAGCATAATTTATATGCCTTGCACCACAAATTTAAGGATACACTTACACACTGGACTAACCTCCCTCTTACCCTTATAGGCAGGATAAATATATGCAAAATTATCTATCTTCCTAAATTTCTTTATTTATTCAGTAATACCCCCTGCCACATACCCAAAAAAGCCTTACTTGATATAGACCGCACACAATCGGAATTCATTTGGGGTAATAAAACGCCCACGCTATCCAGAGCCACTCTCAATGCCCCGCACGATCAGCTGGGACTTAATTCTCCAAGTTTTGAGCTGTACTACCTTGCCTCCCAGGCCTCACATGCAGCCAGCTGGAAAGTGTTTGATGCAGAAAACCCGGCTTCCGTAATATATATTATTATATTATATTTTACTTCAGTGGAAAGTCTACACAATGCTTTATATAGAACTCAGAGAGATGTTGGCCCCTTATTACCTGCTATGGATGCTACTAAGAGAGCCTGGGATGCAATGGTTCAGATCACTAAGGCCGATATTACTTTATCTCCAGACTCGCCTTTATGGGGTAACAGTCACTATTTGCATTTTGCTACATTCTTAGAAGTGGGAGCTTGGACTAAGTTAGGGTTAAAACGGCTGTCCCAAGTGTTCTTTGAGGGGAGTCTTCCTACGCTAGCTACTCTTCGTCAGCTTCTTTCTCTGCCTGACCTGTCCGAATTTATATTCAACCAGATCGCCCACCTTTTTGCAGCGCAATTCCCAACTTCCCCTGTGCTAATACAGCGCACGATGGTGGAGGAGTTGATAGCTCAGCCCACTAAAACGAAACTTCTGTCGCATACGTATAAGCACTTGATCTCTAATAGATATGACCCCAGGCCCAGAGTGAAATATAAGTGGGAAAGTTGTGGAGTCAGTGTGGATCCAGATGATTGGGATGAAATTATAGACAACCTTTATACTCCATTAGTAAGTGTTCGTGACAAACTTATCCAATTTAGGATCATACACCAAACATACCTCACCCCGCAGAAACTATTTGTAATGGGTAGAGCAGTTTCACCCGCCTGTCCTAGATGTGGTGCTTCTGTCGCCAACTTTATGCATTTAATGTGGGACTGCCCAGTAATACTCCGATTTTGGAGAGCAATTGTGCACTTTATGGCTGCTGAACTGGAACTTCCCCAAATACTTAACCCTGCTACCTGTCTCCTGGGCCTTCTTGATTCGGTGATACCTAGAGTAAACACTAGATGCCTGATGAGATTGCTTCTCTTTTATGCGAAAAAAGTGGTTGCCCTTCACTGGATGGGCCCTTCGCCCCCGACGCTGAGTAGATGGATTGGACTAATTAACTCGCAATTGGAATTGTATAAACTCACGTACCTCGCCCGAGGATGCCCAAAGAAGTTTGAGAATATATGGAATCCTTGGATCGAGTCACCTGCCACCTCACCTAACACCTGATTGCCAATTTTCAGCCATACTTCCTTCCCCCCTCCCTTTTCTCTTTTCTTTTCTTTCCTTTCTTAATCTGTTCTTCTCTCTACTCTTTATGTTGTAAAATTCAATAAAAATTACTCTTTAAAAAAAAATTTGCGAATCTCTTGTGAAAATTCGCCAGTGAAAATTCACCTGCGCCCATTTCTGATTTTCACGATTTTTTTGTGAAAACGTTCGAAATGCTTGATTTTTTGTGAAAACGTTCGAATTGCTCAATTTTGCATGAAAACATCCTAATTTCACAGATTTTTCGTGAAAATGTCAGAATTTCACGAATTTTTCATGAAAATGTCAGAATTTCTCAAATTCTTTGTGAAAACGCTGAATTTCACAAATTTTTCGTGAAAACGCAGAATTTCACAAATTTTTCATGAACTTTCCGTTTTCACGATTTTTCGCAAATTTTCGCAGTTTCCCTGCCATAAAGCAAGTCACCTTTATTTTTCCAGATCATACCCACCACGGCCCATGATTCCAACTGCAATCAATATTACCCTCCCTCTATTCCTTTTTCATAGAGGCGTATTCTATTATATTAAAGGAAATACAAAGGCACGTATCTTCTAGGTACATAGCTATTCTGAAACAGTTTCAGTGACATCCACAATTTAAAGTAACATACAGTAAGTACAATAATCATAGTAGTTGTGCATGCTGCTAAATTTGATTTTACTTAAAGTTTCTGTTCCATTATAACCACTGACACACATTACTCAGTGGAGTAAACTACCTGGGTTCTGTCTCACAAAACATATTAATAATCTTGTGCAAAACCCTGTACACAATGCAGCTTCAGTCTATGGGAATTCCATGCAAGTTCGATAAGTTCATTTCACAAATGATTTTCGTTAGAAGAAAAAACACATCTGTCTACTGAGCAGTGGAATAATATAAACTCATGTCATGGACTGTAGCTTCTTCTTATTGTAAACAAAATGAAATATCTCAGCAATGTATCTGCAGACATCCAAGCGACAGAGGAGATCTCTGGGGGATGATTTCTTTTTAGGACATGCATTAAGTGACTGCTTGAACTTTCTTTGTTACGTCCTTGCAGTTTATATATAGACACATTGTTCTATCCAAATCCCACAGACCATAAATTGAAATACTCTCAGAAGACATGTAAGATGGACACAGTTCAGGCACTGTCAGCTGAGACATGAATGATAATTTATTGTGTATTGGTCGCAGCTCCACGGACACAGCAGGCTCATCGATATCCCACACTGCACCAAAAGCATTGAAATTGTGGAACCTAGGGATGTAGCGAACGTCGGAAAAAAAGTTCGCGAACATATTCGCGAACTTGCGTCAAAAATGCGAACGGTTCGCGAACGTCGCGAACCCCATAGACTTCAATGGGAAGGCGAATTTTAAAAGCTAAAAAAGACATTTCTGGCCAGAAAAATGATTTTAAAGTTGTTTAAAGGGTGCAACGACCTGGACTGTGGCATGCCAGAGGGGGATCAAGGGCAAAAATGTATCTGAAAAATACATTGTTGACACAGCGCTGCGTTTTGTGCTGTAAAGGGCAGAAATCACACTACATTTCTAAACTTGTGTAATAAAATGCTTTAAAACGTCCGGCGTCTACATGCCAATCAAGTCGTGTAAAGGTTACAGCCTGTTCACACGCAAAGACGAAACGCGGCGCTTACTGCAACGCAAAAGAACGCAAAGAGCTTTAATGAATGATACCGTCAAGTGAGCAAATAATAGTTGTTAATTACTAGTTGAGCTTGTCACCTCCAGGATGTTCGTCCTGTTGGTGGCAATATTTCTGTAGTGGTGTGTTTAGCAGTCACCGTGCTTGTGCGCACGTGCACGGTCAGGCAGAGGTAATTCAATGTACAGTGAAGCGAACCAAAAAACACTGATTCTGCAGTGTGGGCCCAGTTTTGGTGTACTTTATTGATCACCTGCGGTGACCATAAAAGATGCGATTTTGCCACTGTTGCAGAACTCTGAAAAATTAGGCATGTGTACTTTCCTGAAAAATTATGTTTTTTTTGTCGCAGTCACTGAAGCACAGAGGCCAGAAACAATATGCCATATAAATGCTGAAAATATTCATTTTTTTTTTGTCGCAGCCACTGCAGCACAGAGGCCAGAAAAAATATGCCATATAAATGCTAACAATATAAATTTTTTTTGTCGCAGCCACTGAAGCACAGAGGCCAGAAAAAATATGCCATATAAATGCAAACAATATAATTTTTTTTTGTCGCAGCCACTGAAGCACAGAGGCCAGAAAAAATATGCCATATAAATGCTAACAATATAAATTTTTTTTGTCGCAGCCACTGAAGCACAGAGGCCAGAAAAAATATGCCATATAAATGCAAACAATATAAATTTTTTTTGTCGCAGCCACTGAAGCACAGAAGCCAGAAAAAATATGCCATATAAATGCTGAAAATATTAATTTTATTTGTCGCAGCCACTGCAGCACAGAGGCCAGAAAAAATATGCCATATAAATGCTAACAATATTGCTTTTTTTTGTCGCAGCCACTGAAGCACAGAGGCCAGAAACAATATGCCATGTAAATGCTGAAAGTATTCATTTTTTTTTGTCGCAGCCACTGCAGCACAGAGGCCAGAAACAATATGCCATATAAATGCTGAAAATATTCATTTTTTTTTGTCACAGCCACTAAAGCACAGAGGCCAGAAAAAATATGCCATATAAATGCTGAAAATATTCCTTTTTTTTGTCACAGCCACTGAAGCACAGAGGCCAGAAACAATATGCCATATAAATGCTGAAAATATTCCTTTTTTTTGTCACAGCCACTGAAGCACAGAGGCCAGAAACAATATGCCATATAAATGCTGAAAATATTCCTTTTTTTTGTCACAGCCACTGAAGCACAGAGGCCAGAAAAAATATGCCATATAAATGCTGAAAATATTCCTTTTTTTTGTCACAGCCACTGAAGCACAGAGGCCAGAAAAAATATGCCATATAAATGCTGAAAAAAATCATTTTTTTTGTCACAGCCACTGAAGCTCAGAGGCCAGAAAAAATATGCCATATAAATGCTGAAAAAATTTATTTTTTTTTGTCACAGCCACTGATGCACAGAGGCCAGAAACAATATGCCATATAAATGCTGAAAATATTCATTTTTTTTTGTCACAGCCACTGAAGCACAGAGGCCAGAAAAACTCAGGATTTACCTGGATTCAAATTAAACCAGTAGGGTTTGCACCCTAGTTTATAACGGTGGTGGAGGGAGGAGGACGCTAAAGGACAGCTGTGTGTGGAGTCATGAGGCGTGCAGAGAAGGACAGCTGCATGGGGAGTCAGAATCAGAAACTCAGAACAAGTCTTCCGGCGTGCAGTAACCCTCCGAGATCCACCCCTCATTCATTTTAATAAAGGTCAGGTAATCCACACTTTTGTGACCTAGGCGAGTTCTCTTCTCAGTTACAATCCCTCCTGCTGCACTGAAGGTCCTTTCTGAGAGGACACTTGAGGCGGGGCAACCGCTACCTGCCGGTCGAGGCGTTCTTTGAGGGTGGATCCAGAAGGGTTCTGGCGCTGCCTTGGACTGAAAAACATTTGCATGTCTGACGTTACAGAGTGGCCAAAGTGCTTTGTCCTTGCAGGTGCGCTCGTGGCAGGATTACTGGCACCTCTGCCCCTGGAATGTTGATGAGTTCCTGAAGTGACATCACCCTTAAAAGCATTGTACAACATGTTTTGCAGGCTGGTTTGTAAATGCAGCATCCTTTCGGACTTGTGGTACGTTGGTAACATTTCTGCCACTTTATGCTTGTACCGAGGGTCTAGTAGCGTTGCCACCCAGTACAGGTCCTTCTCCTTAAGCCTCTTGATACGGGGGTCCTTCAACAGGCATGACAGCATGAAAGACCCCATTCTCACAAGGTTGGATGCAGAGCTATCCATCTCCGCTTCCTCGTTATCAAGGACTGCATCATCCACGGTCTCCTCCCCCCAGCCACGTACAAGACCAGGGGTCCCCAAAAGGTCACCACTAGCCCCCTGGGAAGCCTGCTCCTGTTGGTCCTCCTCCTCCACAAAGCCACCTTCCTCCTCTGACTCCACTTCTGACACCTCTCCCTGCATTGCAGCAGGTGCCTGGGTTCGTTCTGGTGATTCCGACCAGAAATCGTGCGCTTCCTGCTCCTCGTCACGCTGGTCTACAGCCTCATCTGTCACTCGTCGCACGGCACGCTCCAGGAAGAAAGCAAAGGGTATTAGGTCGCTGATGGTGCCTTCGGTGCGACTGACCATATTTGTAACCTCTTCAAAAGGGCGCATGAGCCTGCAGGCATCGCGCATAAGCACCCAGTAACGGGGTAAAAAAATCCCCAGCTCTGCAGATCCAGTCCTACCACCCAGTTCAAACAGGTATTCGTTGACGGCTCTTTGTTGTTGCAGCAGACGTTCCAACATGAGGAGCGTTGAATTCCACCGAGTCTGGCTGTCGCAAATCAAACGCCTGACTGGCATGTTGTACCGCTGCTGAATGTCAGCAAGGCGTGCCATGGCTGTGTAGGACCGTCTGAAATGGGCCGACACCTTCCTGGACTGCCTGAGAACGTCCTGGAATCCTGGGTACTTCGAAACAAAACGTTGGACTATTAAATTCAGAACATGTGCCATGCAGGGCACATGTGTTAAATTGCCCAGTCTCAGTGCTGCCAACAGATTGCTTCCGTTGTCACACACCACTTTTCCGATCTTCAGTTGGTGTGGGGTCAGCCACCGATTGGCCTGTGAGATGACAGGAGTACAGATCCGGTATGGTTTCTGCTTTCCAGGCACGTCATCCCCAAGACAGCATGACAACGGCGTACATGGCACGTCGAATAACCTAGGGGGAGCTGGGGGTGCACAGGTGTGGAGGAGGAGGACCCAGCAGCAGAGGACGAAGAAGAGGAAGAAGACGAGGTAGAGAGCGAAGGAGGAGTAGAGGTGGTGGCAGAACCGCGTGCAATCCGTGGCGGTGACACCAACTCCACTGTTGTTGTTGAGCCACACATTCCCTGCTTCCCAGCCATTACCAAGTTCACCCAGTGGGCAGTGTAGGTGACATACCTGCCCTGACCATGCTTGGAGGACCATGCGTCAGTAGTCATATGGACCTTTGGCCCAACACTAAGTGACAGAGATGCGGTGACTTGGCTCTGCACATGGTGGTACAGGTGTGGTATTCCCTTTTTTGAAAAAAAATTGCGGCTGGGTACCTTCCACTGCGGTGTCCCAATTGCTACAAATTTGCGGAAGGCCTCAGAGTCCACCAGCTGGTATGGTAAAAGCTGGCGGGCTAAGAGTGCGGACAAGCCAGCTGTCAGACGCCGGGCAAGGGGGTGACTCGCAGACATTGGCTTCTTACGCTCAAACATGGCCCTCACAGAAACTTGGCTGGGGGCAGATGACTGGGAATGGGAACTGGTGGTCAAGGTGGAAGGCGGAGTGGAGGGTGGTTCAGACGGGTCAAGGACAGCAGAGGTAGAGCAGTAAGATGCTGGACCAGAAGGAGGGTGGCTTTTAGTTTGCCTGTTGCCTTTGAGGTGTTGCTCCCAAAGTGCTTTGTGCTTGCCGTTCATGTGCCTTCGCATAGAAGTTGTACCTATGTGGCTGTTGGGCTTCCCAAGACTTAGTTTCTGACTGTACTCATTGCAAATTACAACGCTTTTGTCAGAGGCACACACATTAAAAAAATCCCACACTGCTGACCTTTTTGAAGCTGGCAATCTGGCGGTAACAGTAGAAGTTGGCGGCGTTGGCGGCAATGGCGGGTGCGTTGGCCGGCTGATCACAGGTGCCGATACATGTTGTTGCCCTACTGTTCCCTGCGAGCTGTCCTCCCTGCTTCTTCTAAGTCTTATTCTCCTCCTGCCTCTCTGACTCTCCGTCTCTCCATCTGAACTATCCTCCTCTTGCTCTCTTCTACTGGGCACCCACAAAACATCAATCTCCTCATCCTCATTCTCCTCAGATGCATCAATTTCTTCTGACAGCTCACAGAAGGAAGCAGCAGCGGGGACCTCCTCATCACTCATTATGTCCATCTCTGTTGTGTTCTCTGCCAGAATTAAATCTGGTGTAACGTCCTCATCTTCTTCTGCCAATAATGGTTGCGCATCACTCAGTTCAAGAAACTCATGTGAAAATAACTCCTCTGACTCCAGTGAAGAAGGGGCGCCGGTGGTGGAGGAAGTGTTACGTGGGGTGCCCATAGCAGTGGAGGATGAGGATGTTGTGGTAAAGTTAGAAACGGTAGAGGATGGGGTGTGCTGTGTAAGCCAGTCAACTACCTCTTCAGCATTTTGGGAGTTCAGGGTCATTGCCTTTTTAAAACTGGGCAATTTCCTAGGGCCACAGGATAGCATAGCAGCACGGCCCCTAGTGCCTCTGCGTGGCGGCCTGCCTTTGCCTGGCATTATTTTTAAAACAACAACAACAACTCTGGAGACGGTATTATTATTGATATTTAGACAGAATGTGAACAAGCTCACACAGCTATATGGCAGTTGTTTGAAAATGAAGAACACACTGGGCAAACAATGCCTACAAGTTCAACGTATACACTACTACAGCAGTGGATACGGAATATATTATTGCTGCCTGAAAAACGTCACTCGGGTGGTGTTTCTAGAGACAGTATTATTATTGATATTTAGACAGAATGTGAACAAGCTCACACAGCTAGATGGGAGTTGTTTGAAAATGAAGAACACACTGGGCAAATAATGCCTACAAGGTTAACGTATACACTACTACAGCAGTGGATACGGAATATATTATTGCTGCCTGAAAAACGTCACTCGGGTGGTGTTTCTAGAGACGGTATTATTATTGATATTTAGACAGAATGTGAACAAGCTCACACAGCTAGATGGGAGTTGTTTGAAAATGAAGAACACACTGGGTAAACAAGGCCTACAAGGTCAACGTATACACTACTACAGCAGTGGATACGGAATATATTATTGCTGCTTGAAAAACGTCACTCGGGTGGTGTTTCTGGAGACGGTATTATTATTGATATTTAGACAGAATGTGAACAAGCTCACACAGCAAGATGGGAGTTGTTTGAAAATGAAGAACACACTGGGCAAATAATGCCTACAAGGTTAACGTATACACTACTACAGCAGTGGATACGGAATATATTATTGCTGCCTGAAAAACGTCACTCGGGTGGTGTTTCTAGAGACAGTATTATTATTGATATTTAGACAGAATGTGAACAAGCTCACACAGCTAGATGGGAGTTGTTTGAAAATGAAGAACACACTGGGCAAATAATGCCTACAAGGTCAACGTATACACTACTACAGCAGTGGATACGGAATATATTATTGCTGCTTGAAAAACGTCACTCGGGTGGTGTTTCTGGAGACAGTATTATTATTGATATTTAGACAGAATGTGAACAAGCTCACACAGCAAGATGGGAGTTGTTTGAAAATGAAGAACACACTGGGCAAATAATGCCTACAAGGTTAACGTATACACTACTACAGCAGTGGATACGGAATATATTATTGCTGCCTGAAAAACGTCACTCGGGTGGTGTTTCTGGAGACGGTATTATTATTGATATTTAGACAGAATGTGAACAAGCTCACACAGCAAGATGGGAGTTGTTTGAAAATGAAGAACACACTGGGCAAATAATGCCTACAAGGTTAACGTATACACTACTACAGCAGTGGATACGGAATATATTATTGCTGCCTGAAAAACGTCACTCGGGTGGTGTTTCTAGAGACGGTATTATTATTGATATTTAGACAGAATGTGAACAAGCTCACACAGCTAGATGGGAGTTGTTTGAAAATGAAGAACACACTGGGCAAACAAGGCCTACAAGGTCAACGTATACACTACTACAGCAGTGGATACGGAATATATTATTGCTGCTTGAAAAACGTCACTCGGGTGGTGTTTCTGGAGACGGTATTATTATTGATATTTAGACAGAATGTGAACAAGCTCACACAGCAAGATGGGAGTTGTTTGAAAATGAAGAACACACTGGGCAAATAATGCCTACAAGGTTAACGTATACACTACTACAGCAGTGGATACGGAATATATTATTGCTGCCTGAAAAACGTCACTCGGGTGGTGTTTCTGGAGACGGTATTATTATTGATATTTAGACAGAATGTGAACAAGCTCACACAGCAAGATGGGAGTTGTTTGAAAATGAAGAACACACTGGGCAAATAATGCCTACAAGGTTAACGTATACACTACTACAACAGTGGATACGGAATATATTATTGCTGCCTGAAAAACGTCACTCGGGTGGTGTTTCTAGAGATGGTATTATTATTGATATTTAGACAGAATGTGAACAAGCTCACACAGCTAGATGGGAGTTGTTTGAAAATGAAGAACACACTGAGCAAATAATGCCTACAAGGTTAACGTATACACTACTACAGCAGTGGATACGGAATATATTATTGCTGCCTGAAAAACGTCACTCGGGTGGTGTTTCTAGAGACGGTATTATTATTGATATTTAGACAGAATGCGAACAAGCTCACACAGCTAGATGGGAGTTGTTTGAAAATGAAGAACACACTGGGCAAATAATGCCTACAAGGTTAACGTATACACTACTACAGCAGTGGATACGGAATATATTATTGCTGCCTGAAAAACGTCACTCGGGTGGTGTTTCTAGAGACGGTATTATTATTGATATTTAGACAGAATGTGAACAAGCTCACACAGCTAGATGGTTGTTGTTTGAAGAACACACTGGGCAAATAATGCCTGCAAGTGCACTACTATTGGTGCACTACTATGAAGAACAGCAACAGCACTGTACACGTTAAAGAACAGTAAGATAAGTAAAAGAAAAAAAAAATATATGTATATTAAAAAAAAAAAATTTCTCAGGTTGCTGCTGCTGAACTACTAGGAGCAGCACAGCAGCACACCAGTCCCACTCCCCAACACAGCTAGACTAATAGCACTGGGCTGTTATAGTAGCAAAGGAAAAAAACAACAAAAAAGAAAATAAAAGCAGTCCTTACAAGGACTATTGGGTTATTACAGCAGTCAGCAGATGAGATCAGAAGAGATCAGTGCCCACAGCAGGCAGCTACATACAGAGCACTGCAGTAGAAGGTAGATTACTAGCCAGCAAAGCTACCTAACCTAAAATGTCCCTCAAATCCCTGCAGACTTCTGTCCCTCCAATACAGAGCAGTATCAAGTAGATTACTAGCCAGCAAACTTACTATCAACTGTCCCTCAAAGAAATCAGTGAAATCAGTAACAGCTCTCTCCCTACACTAGCTCTTGCAAGCACACACAGGCAGAATGAAAAAACGCTGCAGGGCTTCAGTTTATATATGGAAGGGGAGTGGTCCAGGGGGTGTGGGGGTGGTCCAGGAGGGAGAGCTTCCTGATTGGCTGCCATGTATCTGCTGGTCTGGGGTGAGAGGTCAAAAAAAAGCGGCAGGTAAGGCGAACCCAAAATGGCGAACGTCGCGCGACGTTCGCGAACATTCGGCGAGCGCGAACAGTCGATGTTCGCGCGAACAAGTTCGCCGGCGAACAGTCCGCGACATCCCTAGTGGAACCTGAAGGTAAGGTTTGTACATTGTCAATGTCACAATCTGTTACATGTTACATAAAGTACATTGTGCATCCAAATACTGTATTCGACACCTAACAACTTGTTTTAACTCACTAAGGCAATTTAACTGCATGCTGACCTAGTTCTTGTGTTACTCTCAAAGGACACATTGCTACAGCAGTAGTAGTTAACTCCAGATATAGAGTATTGTAAAGTACAGGGCTCTGCTTATATCACTAAATGAGTGGTTGCATTTCATAAAGTAGAAAAGTTTAGGTCACAATATTGGATGTAGTTGTCTACGTCATGTCACAGAGGTTGCTGTTTTATGGATATCCAGCACTTTACTGATATGTGACCACTGGGTTTTATTAAAATAGCACAGTGCACACATTTTCACAGAAAGTAACTTTTGCCCTAAAACATGTTTATGCAGCCTAACCTGGCTAATCAATGCAATCCCTTGGGACTCAATATATGGGATATTATAATGAAAACAACAATGTAATATATGCTTCATGGTTTTACATTTTTTCTTAAATAATTACAATTACTGATGATTTCAGACACAATCAGGTTGTTCTTTAATCTTTCAGCGATCTGTGTCTCAATACAGACTGTGCCAGAGTTCATTTTTTGTGAAAGATGGCCTAAAAACACAATAGTTAACGGAACAAATCAGTTATGTATTAGAGCTACCATAGCTGTCTAAAGGGAGCACAGAGTATTGATGTATAATAGCCTCTAGCCTTAGGCCATCCACCTTCCTGTAAGTGGAGTACAAAAAGTCTGTCCCCTTGGAATTGCCTCCCTTCTATGGACTAGTGAACCCATTTGACACCCTGCCCTAAGTAAATGCAGCATTCCCCAATGACTTATCCAATTTATGTGAAATTCCTACCCTTTAGCCATAGCTGCAACAGCAGCTTCTTCATGTAAGCGAAAGACAACCTCCATACTCTTCCTACAATAATATTAGTAGCATTGGCAGCTAAAGAAACCTTTTCTCATCAGTTTTACTGAAACTAAATATTTTCCCGAAACTTGGACAGCCAGTTACTATTATTTGGGTTGCAACCAAAGCTGCAAATGTTTGATATCCAATATTTTGATATGGAGATACTGTACATGTCAGCTGTAAACTCCTTTAAATCCAATTTGTCAAGGGAAAATTAATCTCCACTTTATTTGTTATCAAATAACATGCTGTAGACACTGTTGTCATGGTTTAGTATGATAAGCAAATACCAATGCTTTATAAAAATGGCCCTTTTTTTGCACCAGACAGAATTTACTGCAGCTCTACTGCACACAGCATGGATCAGTCTGCTGGAGAGTGAAATCAAATAAGATTGCTCTTTATAAATTTGCTCAGTATGGTATTGAAAAGCTGTTTCCAATCTTAAGTCAGTCACCTCAAAAGCCCCAAAGATCTACTTTCTACTATCAACTATGTTTTACCACCATATGTTACTGTCTCATCAAGTGCATCCCCTCAAGTACATCTAATCAAGTACATCCCCATTTCTCCTCAATCAGTACTTATTTTCACTTCTGCATCTGGAACTTTTCACGTGCTGAACCCATGCTCTAGAACTTTCTCTCCCATCTCAACAGACAATCTCAGAACCTCCAGACTTTCAACTGATCACTTGAAATCCAGCTTTTACAACCACACTGGTTACCCTCGCCACATCTCACTTCCTCTCCCTTGTAGATTGTAACCTCTTGCAAGAAAAACTCTTCCTCAATTGTCTCCCAACAATAACGAATAAAATAAAAATGCATAAAGTATTGTAGAAGTGATACTCATATTGGCTAACAATAAAAATACATTGCAAGCTTTTGGAGCAGCAAGGCTCCTTCATCAGGCTAAATCATAGGGGACTTCTACAATTCTTTTTGTATTTGTTTGTTTTTTCTTTGTTATTTTTGCTACTGGCTATGACAATACCACAGTTTTTGTTTTGTGCTCTTCCAACCATGAAATTATAACTGTGCACCTATTCTGGTGAAATGTGTGTTGTCTATGTAATGTCTGTATTTGCATCCCTTACCCTGTAAGGGTAGTCTAATCAAGTACATCCCCATTTCTCCTCAATCAGTACTTATTTTCACTTCTGCATCTGGAACTTTTCACGTGCTGAACCCATGCTCTAGAACTTTCTCTCCCATCTCAACAGATAAACTCAGAACCTCCAGACTTTCAACTGATCACTTGAAATCCAACTTTTACAACCACACTGGTTACCCTCGCCACATCTCACTTCCTCTCCCTTGTAGATTGTAACCTCTTGCAAGAAAAACTCTTCCTCAATTGTCTCCCAACAATAACGAATAAAATAAAAATGCATAAAGTATTGTAGAAGTGATACTCATATTGGCTAACAATAAAAATACATTGCAAGCTTTTGGAGCAGCAAGGCTCCTTCATCAGGCTAAATCATAGGGGACTTCTACAATTCTTTTTGTATTTGCTCCTTCATCAGGCTAAATCATAGGGGACTTCTACAATTCTTTTTGTATTTGTTTGTTTTTTCTTTGTTATTTTTGCTACTGGCTATGACAATACCACAGTTTTTGTTTTGTGCTCTTCCAACCATGAAATTATAACTGTGCACCTATTCTGGTGAAATGTGTGTTGTCTATGTAATGTCTGTATTTGCATCCCTTACCCTGTAAGCTCTGCAGTAGAAGATAGTGTTATACAAATAATAATACAATACAGTGTATGACACTGAGGGCATTGCATCAATACTACAGTATATGCTATTATACTATTGGTTAGCTATTGGATATTTTTTGCCTGAAACAGGGGCAGATTATAAATTATCGACCTGTAGAATATGTCTTTTTACAATTGACGAAATATTGCAACATACTGTGTGTTTGTTTCTCCTGAACTTTTGAGCACTGACTTTTCAGAGATTTGCAGTCAAACTTTCTGCTTGAATGGGCCTAGGTCAAGTCAACTGGAGATTTATTTTACTGAATTTGTTCTTGCTGTAAGAGTTTGGATCAATCTCAACCTACTTGGCTTCAGATTAGTTGTGCACTAAAGCCGTGATTTGGGATTTTGTAAATATCAGCAGAGCTTGTTGCATGATAACAAAATGGAAAAATACTAGAAATTTGTTCAAAGCTTACATAGTAACATCGTAAGTAAGGTTGAAAAAAGACACACGTCCATCACGTTCAACCTCTTTTTTAATCTGCCTAACTGCCAGGTGATCCAGAGGAAGGCAAAAAAAAAAAAATCTGAAGACTCTCTAATTTGCCACAGAGGGGAAAAAAATCCTTCCTGACTCCAAAATGGCAATTGGACTAGTCCCTGGATCAACTTGTACTATGAGCTATCTCCCATAACCCTGTATTCCCTCATTTGCTAAAAAGCCACCCAACCCCTTCTTAAAGCTATCTAATGTATCAGCCTGTACCACTGATTCAGGGAGAGAATTCCACATCTTCACAGCTCTCACTGGAAAAAAACTCTTCCAAATATTTAGACGGAACCTCTTTTCTTCTAATCGGAATGGGTGACCTTAAGTCAGCAGGAAAGACCTACTGGTAAATAAAGCATTAGAGAGATTATTATATGATCCCCTTATATATTTATACATAGTTATCCTATCTCCCCTTAAGTGCCTCTTCTCCAGCTTGAACATTCCCAATTTGGCCAGTCTTTCCTAATAGCTAAGATTTTCCATACCTTTTACCAGCTTAGTTACCCTTCTCTGTACCCTCTCTAATATAATAATGTCCTGTTTGAGTGATGGACACTAAAACTGTCATATTCTAGATGGGGCCTTACAAGTGCTCTATACAGTGGAAGAATGACCCCCTCCTCCCATGACTCTCTGCCCCTTTTAATACAGCTCAAGACCTTATTTGCCCTTGATGCTGCTGACTGGCATTGCTTGCTACAGGCAAGTTTATCATCTACAAGGACTCCAAGGTCCTTTTCCATAATGGATTTGCCTAGTACAGTCCCATTAAGGGTATAAGTGGCTTGGATATTTTTACATCCCAGGTGCATTACTTTACATTTATCAACATTGAATCTCATTTGCCACTTAGCTGCCCAGATTGCCAGTTTGTCAAGATCGTGTTGCAAGGATGCCACCTCCTGGATGGAATTAATTGGGCTGGATAGTTTTGTGTCATCTGCAAACACTGATACATTACTTACAACACCCTCCCCTAAGTCATTAATGAACAAGTTAAATAAAAGTGGACACAATACTGAGCCCTGAGGGACCCCACTAAAACCTTACTCCAAGCAGAGAATGTACCATTAACCATCACGCTCTGTACCTGATCCTGTAGCCAGTTTCTTATCCATGTGCAAACGACTTCATTAAGTCCAACAGACCTTAGTTTAGAAAGCAGTCGTTTGTGGGGCACTGTATCAAATGCTTTGGCAAAATCCAAATAGATCACATCTACTGACCCCCCCCACTATCCAGCATCTTACTTACATCATCATAAAAAGCAATCAAATTTGTCTGACATGACCTATCCTTCATAAAGCCATGCTGATTGCTGCTCATAATGCCATTCACTAAATGTGATCCCTTAACAAGCCTTCAAAAAATTTGCCCACCACATTTCCAACTTTCTGAATTATGAGTTTCCAGATAATACTAGGCAATGTCGCTTAAAGGGTTGTTCGCCTTCCTACACTTTTTCAGTTCAGTTGGTTTCAGATTGTTCAGATGCTGCTGAGAAATGTATCAACTAATGTAGCAAATTGTAATCTGCTCCTGGATCACTGATCTGCCAGACTTGTGAGCACAGACCAGTGCCTTCTGTGCAACTGTTACATGCATGGGCATTAATGAACTCCTGCATATGATATGTACAAGCCAATGTACAAGTACTACATACTGTAGCACTATAATATGTGATATTTATAAATGTATCATTTTGGTGTTAACCATGCCCAGATTTGTGGGCAGGCCACAAAGGCCTGGGCTAGGGTAGCAAACTGCTGAGGGTGGCATGCCACCCACTATGGCTCAGGAGGGCTCCAAGCCAATTGGTTAAAGGAACAGTAACACCAAAGACTGAAAGTGTCTTAGAGGAATGACAATATAAAATACTGTTGCCCTGCACTGGTAAAACTGGTGTATGTGCTTCAGAAACACAACTATAGTTGATATAAACATGTTTCTATGTAGCCATGGGGACAGCCATTCCAGCACAGGACACACAATGGATAACAGATAAGTTCTGAAAATTCCAATGTATACAACTAAGCTTATCTGTTAACCGCTGTGTATCCTGTGCCTTTTCTCCTTTTTCAGCTTTGAATGGCTGCCCCCATGGCCACACAGCAGCTTGTTTATATAAACTATTGCAAACAAACCAGTTTTAACAGTGCAGCAGAACACTACATTATATTTGCATTACTTTAAAAGACTTTCATTTTTGGTGAATATTAATTTTTATACTGTAAATGACCCTACATTATACTGTAGGTCCATTAGCAAATACTGGAGTCATAACATTCAGCTTCTATAGGCTTTCCATATAGCCTACTGACAGTTGTGTTCTCACAGGGTTAAACAAACTGCCATCTCCAGTTCCCTCCAAAGGGTTCTCTTATTAATTTCATGTTCTAGAAAAATGGTAATTAAAAAAAAAAGACTACTTTCCCACTATCAGGTTAAAAGGTGAAACTGTAATTGATTCTGACAAGCCATTCAAATTGATGAATACTTTAAAGCATTATTTTATGTGCTGTTTCCACAAATCTCTTTAATGGACCAAAAATGTGGAAGGGTTTTTTCATGTTACTGTTACCCTACACTAGTTAAAATTGTATGTCTCCTTTAGAAGCTGTGATATGCTTTATTTACATCAACTACTACATTGTAAATAGCCATGTGGGCAGCCATTCCTAGTAAGTCTTTAGAGCCAACTTTTTAAAGATATGCACTTTAGAATATAATGATTTTAGAGATAAAAAAAGTGTTAAATGTAATTTAAAACAAACAATCTCTCCCATATAAAATGTATATCTCAATTATGAAGATACTAGTGCACTATGGTGCATTACAACCTACACTTTGGAGCAAATTTGTTAGGGTTGTCACTCACATTCCATTAGTCTACACAAAGAGATAGTTGCAGTTACAATTTTTCTCTTTAGAAAAATATACCCAGTAAAAAGTAACAAATTAGCATTCTCATTATAGAAGACAATAACAATATCGAGGGTGGAATATGCTGTGAGCTAGGAAACTAGAAAATAAAATCTCAGAAGTTAAATACATGTGCAAACATAAATGTAGGTACAATTAGGCAGAGGCAGACCGTATAAACACGGTTATATGTGTATAGTATAAAGCTTATGATAAATACATACAGGGTTATGTTGTAACATGGGCAAAGTTTGCCATAGTCTGTAACCAATGACATCATCATCATCATCATTTATTTATATAGCGCTGTCAATATACGCAGTGCTTTCAAAGAAATCAGCAGTTCATTTTAAGGGGTTGCTCACCTTTTTGTATGATTTGAAGATTTGTATTCTGAGACAATTTGGAATTGGTTTTCATGTTTTATTGTTTGTGGTTTTTCAGTTATTTAGCTTTTTATTCCGCTATGTGGTTGCTAGGATCAAAATTACCCTAGCAGCTATGAATTGATTTGCATGAAAAAAAGGAATATGAATAGGAGAAGGCCTGAATAAAAAGGCAACTAAAACAAACTAGCAATAACAATACATTTGTAGCTTTACACTTAGATGGGGTCACTGACCTCCATTTGAAAGCTGGAAAGAGTCAGAAGAAGGCGGCAAATAATTAAAAAAAACTCTAAAAACAAAATAAACAATGAGGACCAATTAAAAGGATTCTTAGAACTGGCCATTCTAACATACTAATAGTTAATTTAAAGGTGACCCAACCCTTCAAACACTAATCATGATAGAATATCATACTCAGCCCCTATGTTTTGTTTGTTTTATTATTTCAGAGAAAAAGGAAATCATTTTTTAAAAATATGGATCATGTAGATGATAGAATAGAGTCTATGAGAGACAACCTTTCAGTAATTCAGAGATTTCTGGATAATGGATCCTATACCTGTATGTATTTTCGGTCTATATAAATTCTGAATTAATATAAAAATCTAAGCATACCTTTTCAGTACATGTTACATCTTTCAAACTGAATGTATTACAGAATGTTCTGAATCAATAGGTCTTTGAGGAGTCAAGGGGGTTTTGTCTTTTAGAGAGAAAACATGAAAATAAGAGGTTTGTGTTGGAGACCCTGTGGTGCTGTTTGTATGATGGTCACATGAGACACAGAGACAGATCCTCACAAAAAGTAAAATACTTGCAGCACCTAAACTGTCAGCTATTTTCTTCAACTGGTACCCAAGGCAGACCCCAAATAAACAAGAGAACAAAGGACATTGGAAGGGGGACATTAATGGTAAGGAAAATCAAAGATAACAGATAAAGGCAGAGAAGATCTGTCAGTATTTTTACACTGTGCTGGCAGGCTGAGGACAGAGCAGATTCACTTAGCAACAAGTAATGAGTTTATCAGGCTCAGAAAGTGACAGAACAATGTCAAGTGGCTCTGCTTTCTGCCCTGTTTAACCAAGACAGAAAATCCATGCTGCATGTCAGGGCTGAAAGAAAGCCAACAGGAAATATTAAATCCTTCGAGCTTGCAGGAGGATTAGTGGCGAATAAAGCCAAACAACGAGCATGTCTCTTCTTTATATTGATAGTCTCCTCAAAGCCAAAGTAACATTTGATCTGAGCCAATAGAAGTTATTTACCAATGCAAGCACAGTGTGCAGTGTTTAAATTAGCATGTTTTTACGCATAATAAAGCATTTTCTTCCATAATTCTAGTGTGATTTCATCCAATCTCCATGTTGCGTTTGGCACTATTGCGCATGATCAAGCATTATAAGCTGGTGAAAGTCTGGTGTGCCTATTGATGCAACATTCTGTGGGTACCTTGGTGTTTTGGTGTTATCACCAGATCCAGAGTGGAGCTAGCTCCAGGTTTTCCTAGCGTCTATAAGTGCAGTTGGGCACCAATAATCAGAAGAGGCAGAATGGATGCATTCACAACAATGTATAAGTGAAGGATCATGTTTGGAAGGAACTGTCAAGTGGTGTTGCAGGTTCCCTCCAATGTTACGGGTTGTTGCACAAATGGCCTCCTTCTCCTACTCCTTCTCCTACTCTTTCAAACCATAAGCCTAAGAGCATGCATGTTCAGGGGAATATTATTTATATGGTGAAATTGTAAAACAGGGTAAAGGCAGGTACAATGCTTGGTGCTTATGTTGCTATGTCAGTAGAGGCTGAGGATGCTAGACATTAATTTAAATAGTTTAAAATAGTTTAAAAGTTGTTGCTAATCATTGAGCATAAGCCATTCTTCAATGTCTGGATAAGCAGTCTGCTTATTGCATAAAGACCCACCTGTTTTAAATAAAAACTCACCTACAGTCATTTACAGAATTTTTTATGCTAATTATGCTGATCCTTTGAGAGCCTATCTTGTATTTTCCTACCTAGGAAGGTTGAGTGCAGAGGACTCTTGTATTTGACTATATGTATTTTGTGGTCACACCCTCATTGCACCCCCGCCTAATGGTTTTAAAAAATAGTGGTGAGCACAACTTTCCCTTGTTTGTTATAGTTATACAGGAGCAGTGACCAGCTCCATGTTGTAGCTCCCACCCTTCCCAGCTATAGTCAGGTGATCCCACTGGTGTCTAATAAAAGGGCAGCCAAGTATGGGGGTTTACTTTGAAAGCAGCAAGTAAGTTGCAGGTAAAACCTAGTCCCTTTGTAAAATGTATAATGAAGCAATAGAATTCTTAATGAATCAGATAAAATTGAGCGTAGGACTGGCCAGATATGGGATGACTTTGACGTAGTTGGCCAGCTTAAATATATTGCAATATATGGACAAACAATCCCTGTTTTGTTTAAAGGGTAAGGCATTTTTCAGTAGCAGTATGCACAAATGTCTCTGTCTTAAATATATTGATGATGGGTTGAGTGCAGAGGACTCTTGTATTTGCCTACCTAGGAAGGTTTCAGGAGTAGGGGCATAGCATTATGCTTTTTAGTCTGTTTGATTATTTTTTACGTGAGAAACGAAATGTCATGTTACTTGTTACCTGATTGGGTGAAGGTGGATTGGAGGTGCAGTACAGGCTCAACCAACAGCATTGCTCCTCACTGGACACCAGATGGGAGGCAGAGGAGAGGATGCCCTAGAGTGACTTGGTAATGTACAGATAAGGCAGAACATATAAACTTGCAACAAATATTGGGCACAAGTCAAACATTGGCCAAAGACAAACAGAAGTGTAAGTCCTGCTGCTACTTAACACATCAGGGGGTGTAATAAGTGATGATGATAATTGTTACCAGATTGGAAAGCAATGTGCAATAGCCTGATATATTATATTTTATATTAATTCCATACATTAATATGGCTAATCAATAGTGAACATATGCTCTAGAAACTATGGACTTGTGCATTATGGTATTAAAATATTAGCAATCATAGTATAAATAAATGGTTTGTATCTGTATTTGTCTAAGATTGTCCTTGATATGCAGTACCTTGACCCTACAAGTGAAGATTAATAACTGAACATACAGCGGAATATAGAAATAAATGAATTCCTGTCAGAGGCAGAAAACCTTACGTTTTTGAGTGCTTCTTGGCAGCCCCATGTAGAACTGATTTTAAAGCTGTTGCTATGGGACAAATGCTTTCCATTTGTTCAGTCTTTTGGAAATGTGTTTAAGTCCCAGGCAGAGTAGGACTGGTGGGAGCTAAGCTGTCTCCCTTGAGAATAAAGTAAGACTTTTATTGCTGCCTTCATCCCCTGAGAAAATCGCTGCCTGAGTCAGGAGAAGATATGAAAACGCTCCAATTTATTGATGTACAACCCTGAGAAATTAACCCTTGCTAATGATCTGGAAGACGGCATTGTCACCTATTATTTTCTTCTTCAGTCTCTTCCTGTCAGCATAGCCAGAATTTGCTATTAGCCTCAAACACTGACTCTGGCCTATAGTGATTGACTCTTTCATTATATTATTGCTCAAAGGGCAGATTCTTTTTAAACTGTATATAAGTCAATCTATAGTGTCATTGTAAATGATTGTATGTGCACCTCAAACAATAGAGTCTAATTATAAAGAGGTATAAGTATTAAAATATATAATTATTTCTCTTGCAAAAATAGTTTACAGAGCAGAGCAATAACACATGCAGACACAGAAGAGGTGAAGAGTTCCTGGCTAATTAGGCTCATAACAAACAATTAGTTTTGATTGGCACTACTGCATTTTATAGTTTCTTCGGGGACAGAGAATACCTGTACTGTGATCCAGGAAGAGCTATCAGTTTTCTATGTCATTGTGAAATAAAAATTACCTTAATACCACAGATGAAAGTAGGGTTATTAATGCATTTTTTGCCTTGGAATTTGGAAGCTATTTTTTCTTGCAGTTTAATATGTACAGACATGCCACAAACTACTATATCCTCTTTAATCCCCCCCCATAGCACATGTTTTAAAGGGTCCATTTTGAAAACTAGTAGTACACCAGGACTTCAATAATATTAAGGCACTTCTGGGTGTTTCATTGGAGATATACAGTCACTCACCCAACTGGTTCCCATATTATGGAGGCTCACCCATTGTGGTCCCAAATCTATGATATGTAGTGCTGCTCAGCCACCTAGAAGAAGTTTTGCAGAAACTTTAGGAGTCTTGCTCTCTATCTGATTAGTCATCAGTCATGAGAGTGAAGATCCAGGGAGAGAGCTAGAGCCCTACTCTGCCTTACAATCACCAAGTGGTCTTGATCCAGTTACAAGGAACACTGAATACATCCATAAATCAACATCCACATAATGGGGCCACCCTAAGCTACCATCCTGGCAGTAAGGTTCTTTATTTGTTTAGTCATTGGGGGGCCCATTTACTTAGCTTGAGTGAAGGAATAGAATAAAAAAAACTTTGAATTTCGAATGTTTTTTTTGGCTACTTCAACCATCGAATGGGCTACTTCGACCTTCAACTACGACTTCGACCTTAAATCAAACGTTTCGAACTAAAAATCGTTCAACTATTTGACCATTCGATAGTCGAAGTACCGTCTCTTTAAAAAAAACTTCAACCCCCTACTTCGCCACCTAAAACCTACCGAAGTCAATGTTAGCCTATGGGGAAGGTCCCCATAGGCTTTGTAAACTTTTTTTGGTCGAAGAAAAATCGTTCGATTTTTTGTTCGATCGTTCAATCGAACGAATTGCGGTAAATCTTTCAACTTTGATATTCGAAGTCAAAGGATTTACATTCGGCAGTCAAATATGGAGGGTTAATTAACCCTCCATATTCGACCATAAGTAAATCTGCCCCTGGGTGTCACTACTTCAGCAGTACCATCCAGTCAGAGGACCTAGTTTATCATATTCCAAAGAGTGAGATTCCAGAATTTACCTTTCAAATGGCAGTTATTCAATTGCTCCGTGTAGGGTCGCAAAAGTAGCTGAAGAGAAACTAAGGAAAATAAAGGGGATTGCAAATAATAAATAATATTAGGGAGACAAGCAAACTCTGTTACCCTCATAGGCTTAGTCTACATCTACAATTGGCTTAACAGTTAAAACTCAACGAAGATGACATTGCTTGTGCTGCTGAGCCACATTTCATTATTATTATTATCATTATTATTATTATTATTATTATTCTTATTAATAGCATGTATTTTTAGAGAGCCAACATATTGTGCAGTGCTGATTCTATAGAAGAGATACAGCACACTTTTTGAATGTAAGGATGGATGGAATTTGTGGCATTTTGCTTTGCTGAAAAAATTGGAAGGGCAAAATTATATTTTAGCTCTGCAATAGCATATACATATCCTTACATTGTTAGAAAAGTTCATTTTCCCTATGCCACAACTGGTTTCATAGAAAAAAAATTGTCTCCCAGGTTCCAAACACAGTTCTGACAAATTCTCCAAATATTATTGTTATGAATACAGGTGTCTCTCCAGTTTATACTTGTTCCAGACTGCCTTCTGGGTATCATCAGTACAGGCAACTGGATCAGACGGCCATGGTGGAGGGTAACCAGCAGGTTGTATACATTGTGGCAGACATTACCTGCTTGGTGCTTGGTGCATAAATCACCAGTGGACCTGAACCTGGTAGGCGACCAACATCTCAAGTTTAATGTGACTCCTCTCCCATAGGGATGTAGCGAACGTCGGGAAAAAAGTTCGCGAACATATTCGCGAACTTGCGTCAAAAATGCGAACGGTTCGCGAACGTCGCGAACCCCATAGACTTCAATGGGAAGGCGAATTTTAAAAGCTAGAAAAGACATTTCTGGCCAGAAAAATGATTTTAAAGTTGTTTAAAGGGTGCAACGACCTGGACAGTGCCATGCCAGAGGGGGATCAAGGGCAAAAATTTTTCTAAAAAATCCATTGTTGACACAGCGCTGCGTTTTGTGCTGTAAAGGGCAGAAATCACACTACATTTCTAAACCTGTGTAATAAAATGCTTTAAAACGTCCGGCGTCTACATGCCAATCAAGTCGTGTAAAGGTTACAGCCTGTTCACACGCAAAGACGAAACGCGGTGCTTACTGCAACGCAAAAAGACGCAAAGAGCTTTAATGAATGATACCGTCAAGTGAGCAAATAATAGTTTTTAATTACTAGTTGAGCTTGTCACCTCCAGGATGTTCGTCCTGTTGGTGGCAATATTTCTGTAGTGGTGTGTTTAGCAGTCACCGTGCTTGTGCGCACGTGCACGGTCAGGCAGAGGTAATTCAATGTACAGTGAAGTGAACCAAAAAACACTGATTCTGCAGTGTGGGCCCAGTTTTGGTGTACTTTATTGATCACCTGCGGTGACCATAAAAGATGCGATTTTGCCACTATTGCAGAACCCTGAAAAATTAGGCATGTGTACTTTCCTGAAAAATTATCTTTTTTTTGTCGCAGCCACTGAAGCACAGAGGCCAGAAAAAATATGCCATATAAATGCTGAAAATATTAATTTTTTTTTGTCGCAGCCACTGCAGCACAGAGGCCAGAAAAAATATGCCATATAAATGCTGAAAATATTAATTTTTTTTTTGTCGCAGCCACTGCAGCACAGAGGCCAGAAAAAATATGCCATATAAATGCAAACAATATTAATTTTTTTTGGTCGCAGCCACTGCAGCACAGAGGCCAGGAAAAATATGCCATATAAATGCTAACAATGTAAATTTTTTTTGTCGCAGACACTGAAGCACAGAGGCCAGAAAAAATATGCCATATAAATGCTGAAAATATTCATTTTTTTTGGTCGCAGCCACTGAAGCACAGAGGCCAGAAAAAATATGCCATATAAATGCTGAAAATATTCATTTTTTTGTCACAGCCACTGAAGCACAGAGGCCATAAAAAATATGCCATATAAATGCTGAAAATATTAATTTTTTTGTCACAGCCACTGAAGCACAGAGGCCATAAAAAATATGCCATATAAATGCTGAAAATATTCCGTTTTTTTTGGTCGCAGCCACTGAAGCACAGAGGCCATAAAAAATATGCCATATAAATGCTGAAAATATTCTGTTTTTTTTGGTCGCAGCCACTGAAGCACAGAGGCCAGAAAAAATATGCCATATAAATGCTGAAAATATTCTGTTTTTTTTGGTCGCAGCCACTGAAGCACAGAGGCCAGAAAAAATATGCCATATAAATGCTGAAAATATTCATTTTTTTGTCACAGCCACTGAAGCACAGAGGCCAGAAAAACTCAGGATTTACCTGGATTCAAATTAAACCAGTAGGGTTTGCACCCTAGTTTGTAACGGTGGTGGAGGGAGGAGGACGCTAAAGGACAGCTGTATGTGGAGTCATGAGGCGTGCAGAGAAGGACAGCTGCATGGGGAGTCAGAATCAGAAACTCAGCACAAGTCTTCCGGCGTGCAGTAACCCTCCGAGATCCACCCCTCATTCATTTTAATAAAGGTCAGGTAATCCACACTTTTGTGACCTAGGCGAGTTCTCTTCTCAGTTACAATCCCTCCTGCTGCACTGAAGGTCCTTTCTGAGAGGACACTTGAGGCGGGGCAAGACAAGAGGTTCATGGCAAATTGTGACAGCTCTGGCCACAGATCAAGCCTGCGCACCCAGTAGTCCAGGGGTTCATCGCTCCTCAGAGTGTCGATATCTGCCGTTAATGCCAGGTAGTCCGCTACCTGCCGGTCGAGGCGTTCTTTGAGGGTGGATCCTGAACGGTTCTGCCGCTGCCTTGGACTGAAAAACATTTGCATGTCTGACGTTACAGAGTGGCCAAAGTGCTTTGTCCTTGCAGGTGCGCTCGTGGCAGGATTACTGGCACCTCTGCCCCTGGAATGTTGATGAGTTCCTGAAGTGGCATCACCCTTAAAAGCATTGTACAACATGTTTTGCAGGCTGGTTTCTAAATGCAGCATCCTTTCAGACTTGTGGTATGTTGGTAACATTTCTGCCACTTTATGCTTGTACCGAGGGTCTAGTAGAGTCGCGACCCAGTACAGGTCCTTCTCCTTAAGCCTCTTGATACGGGGGTCCTTCAACAGGCATGACAGCATGAAAGACCCCATTCTCACAAGGTTGGATGCAGAGGTATCCATCTCCGCTTCCTCGTTATCAAGGACTGCATCATCCACGGTCTCCTCCCCCCAGCCACGTACAAGACCAGGGGTCCCCAAAAGGTCACCACTAGCCCCCTGGGAAGCCTGCTCCTGTTGGTCCTCCTCCTCCACAAAGCCACCTTCCTCCTCTGACTCCACTTCTGACACCTCTCCCTGCGTTGCAGCAGGTGCCTGGGTTCGTTCTGGTGATTCCGACCAGAAATCGTGCGCTTCCTGCTCCTCGTCACGCTGGTCTACAGCCTCATCTGTCACTCGTCGCACGGCACGCTCCAGGAAGAAAGCAAAGGGTATTAGGTCGCTGATGGTGCCTTCGGTGAGACTGACCATATTTGTAACCTCTTCAAAAGGCCGCATGAGCCTGCAGGCATCGCGCATAAGCACCCAGTAACGGGGTAAAAAAATCCCCAGCTCTGCAGATCCAGTCCTACCACCCAGTTCAAACAGGTATTCGTTGACGGCTCTTTGTTGTTGCAGCAGACGTTCCAACATGAGGAGCGTTGAATTCCAGCGAGTCTGGGTGTCGCAAATCAAACACCTGACTGGCATGTTGTACCGCTGCTGAATGTCAGCAAGGCGTGCCATGGCTGTGTAGGACCGTCTGAAATGGGCCGACACCTTCCTGGACTGCCTGAGAACGTCCTGGAATCCTGGGTACTTTGAGACAAAACATTGTACTATTAAATTCAGAACATGTGCCATGCAGGGCACATGTGTTAAATTGCCCAGTCTCAGTGCTGCCAACAGATTGCTTCCATTGTCACACACCACTTTTCCGATCTTCAGTTGGTGTGGGGTCAGCCACCGATCGGCCTGTGATCGGCCTGTGCAGAGATGACAGGAGTACAGATCCGGTATGGTTTTTGCTTTCCAGGCACGTCATCCCCAAGACAGCATGACAACGGCGTACCTGGCACGTCGAATAGCCTAGGGGGAGCTGGGGGTGCACAGGTGTGGAGGAGGAGGACCCAGCAGCAGAGGACGAAGAAGAGGAAGAAGACGAGGTAGAGAGCGAAGGAGGAGTAGAGGTGGTGGCAGAACCGCGTGCAATCCGTGGCGGTGACACCAACTCCACTGTCGTTATTGAGCTACACATTCCCTGCTTCCCAGCCATTACCAAGTTCACCCAGTGGGCAGTGTAGGTGACATACCTGCCCTGACCATGCTTGGAGGACCATGCGTCAGTAGTCATATGGACCTTTGGCCCAACACTAAGTGACAGAGATGCGGTGACTTGGCTCTGCACATGGTGGTACAGGTGTGGTATTCCCTTTTTTGAAAAAAAATTGCGGCTGGGTACCTTCCACTGCGGTGTCCCAATTGCTACAAATTTGCGGAAGGCCTCAGAGTCCACCAGCTGGTATGGTAAAAGCTGGCGGGCTAAGAGTGCGGACAAGCCAGCTGTCAGACGCCGGGCAAGGGGGTGACTCGCAGACATTGGCTTCTTACGCTCAAACATGGCCCTCACAGAAACTTGGCTGGGGGCAGATGACTGGGAATGGGAACTGGTGTTCAAGGTGGAAGGCGGAGTGGAGGGTGGTTCAGACGGGTCAAGGACAGCAGAGGTAGAGCAGTAAGATGCTGGACCAGAAGGAGGGTGGCTTTTAGTTTGCCTGTTGCCTTTGAGGTGTTGCTCCCAAAGTGCTTTGTGCTTGCCGTTCATGTGCCTTCGCATAGAAGTTGCACCTATGTGGCTGTTGGGCTTCCCAAGACTCAGTTTCTGACTGCACTCATTGCAAATGACAACGCTTTTTGTCAGAGGCGCACACATTAAAAAAATCCCACACTGCTGACTGCTTTTTGAGGCTGGCAATCTGGCGGTAACAGTAGAAGTTGGCGGCGTTGGCGGCAATGGCGGGTGCGTTGGCCGGCTGACCACAGGTGCCGATACATGTTGTTGCCCTACTGTTCCCTGCGAGCTGTCCTCCCTGCTTCTTCTAAGTCTTATTCTCCTCCTGCCTCTCTGACTCTCCGTCTCTCCATCTGAACTATCCTCCTCTTGCTCTCTTCTACTGGGCACCCATAAAACATCAATCTCCTCATCCTCATTCTCCTCAGATGCATCAATTTCTTCTACCAGCTCACAGAAGGAAGCAGCAGCGGGGACCTCCTCGTCATCACTCATTATGTCCATCTCTGTTGTGTTCTCTGCCAGAATTAAATCTGGTGTAACGTCCTCATCTCCTTCATCTTCTTCTGCCAATAATGGTTGCGCATCACTCAGTTCAAGAAACTCATGTGAAAATAACTCCTCTGACTCCAGTGAAGAAGGGGCGCCGGTGGTGGAGGAAGTGTTACGTGGGGTGCCCATAGCAGTGGAGGATGAGGATGTTGTGGTAAAGTTAGAAACGGTAGAGGATGGGGTGTGCTGTGTAAGCCAGTCAACTACCTCTTCAGCATTTTGGGAGTTCAGGGTCATTGCCTTTTTAAAACTGGGCAATTTCCTAGGGCCACAGGATAGCATAGCAGCACGGCCCCTAGTGCCTCTGCGTGGCGGCCTGCCTTTGCCTGGCATTATTTTTAAAACAACAACAACAACAACTCAGGTGGTGTTTCTAGAGACGGTATTATTATTGATATTTAGACAGAATGTGAACAAGCTCACACAGCTAAGTGGCAGTGGTTTGAAAATGAAGAAGAAGAACACACTGGGCAAACAAGGCCTACAAGGTCAACGTATACACTACTACAGCAGTGGATACGGAATATATTATTGCTGCCTGAAAAACGTCACTCGGGTGGTGTTTCTAGAGACGGTACTATTATTGATATTTAGACAGAATGTGAACAAGCTCACACAGCTAGATGGTTGTTGTTTGAAAATGAAGAACACACTGAGCAAATAATGCCTACAAGGTTAACGTATACACTACTACAGCAGTGGATATGGAATATATTATTGCTGCCTGAAAAACGTCACTCGGGTGGTGTTTCTAGAGACGGTATTATTATTGATATTTAGACAGAATGTGAACAAGCTCACACAGCTAGATGGAAGTTGTTTGAAAATGAAGAAGAAGAACACACTGGGCAAACAAGGCCTACAAGGTCAACGTATACACTACTACAGCAGTGGATACGGAATATATTATTGCTGCCTGAAAAACGTCACTCGGGTGGTGTTTCTAGAGACGGTACTATTATTGATATTTAGACAGAATGTGAACAAGCTCACACAGCTAGATGGTTGTTGTTTGAAAATGAAGAACACACTGAGCAAATAATGCCTACAAGGTTAACGTATACACTACTACAGCAGTGGATACGGAATATATTATTGCTGCCTGAAAAACGTCACTCGGGTGGTGTTTCTAGAGACGGTATTATTATTGATATTTAGACAGAATGTGAACAAGCTCACACAGCTAGATGGTTGTTGTTTGAAAATGAAGAACACACTGAGCAAATAATGCCTGCAAGTGCACTACTATTGGTGCACTACTATGAAGAACAGCAACAGCACTGTACACGTTAAAGAACAGTAAGATAAGTAAAAGAAAAAAAAAATTTATGTATATTAAAAAAAATATTTTTCTCGGGTTGGTGCTGCTGAACTACTAGGAGCAGCACAGTAGCACACCAGTCCCACTCCCCAACACTGCTAGACTAATAGCACTGGGCTTATAGTAGCAACTAGCAAAGTAAAAAAACAAAAAAGAAAATAAAAGCAGTCCTTACAAGGACTATTGGGTTATTACAGCAGTCAGCAGATGAGATCAGAAGAGATCAGTGCCCACAGCAGGCAGCTACATACAGAGCACTGCAGTAGAAGGTAGATTACTAGCCAGCAAAGCTACCCTAAAATGTCCCTCAAATCCCTGCAGACTTCTGTCCCTCCAATACAGAGCAGTATCAAGTAGATTACTAGCCAGCAAACTTACTATCAACTGTCCCTCAGAAATCAGTGAAATCAGTAACAGCTCTCTCCCTACACTAGCTCTTGCAAGCACACACAGGCAGAATGAAAAAACGCTGCAGGGCTTCAGTTTATATATGGAAGGGGAGTGGTCCAGGGGGTGTGGGGGTGGTCCAGGAGGGAGAGCTTCCTGATTGGCTGCCATGTATCTGCTGGTCTGGGGTGAGAGGTCAAAAAAAAGCGCCAGGTAAGGCGAACCCAAAATGGCGAACTTCGCGCGACGTTCGCGAACTTGCGGCGGACGCGAACAGCCGATGTTCGCGCGAACAAGTTCGCCGGCGAACAGTCCGCGACATCCCTACTCTCCCACTGGCAGACAAGTTGCAGCCTAGCCTTGAAGTGGTTGGACTTCACTAAAATGTAGCTGCGAGGCACAACTCTATAGTAACTTGCTCTAGGGGTGAAACAGCAAAGGAGAAGGTGCACCCCATGTAGAGACATCCATGGGTTTCCACTGAAAACTTGTACCAGCTGGAAAAGTTTCTTCATAATCAATATGCCAGGGAGATAGACAAAAAAGTACCATAACACAATCCCTTGTAGTTTATTTGCTAAATAAAATTCCAATTTTTAGGCCAAACATACCGGTATTCTGGTTATTTAGGTAATACTGGTTGTTTAGGCAGCATTTGATTTCTAGCAAAGAAAAATATACAGCAGTCCAACAATAAACTAATCTTGTGTTAATAGGTCAGTCAGAAAGGCATATAAATATAAAACATCTCTTGGCAAACTGCATTTGGAACTTGCTTATTAACCATGTACAGCAGAGATAAATTAAATCAGCTTCTGCCACATGTAAGACGAATAACAAAATTCTTCCATCTGGACTACTCGTCTGTGACTTTAATCCCAAAAGTAAATGGATTTATCTGTATGGTGGGGGATCATTTGCTTTGCCTCCCATCCCTGTAGAAGTTAAAGTGAAGACACTTTTAATGAATATTTCAGGGGCAGGGCACAGAATTAGAATAGAAGATGATTTGCTGAGCATGAATATGCTGTAAAACATAAGGCATGACTGCCCCAAGTGAAACATATCATCCAGATGCCAAACCCGCTTAAAACATTTATATGAGAATCTAGCAAATAAAAAGCATGTTCTGTCACCATCAATAAAATAACAACAATAACAGATTTTGAGTGTTTTAAAGGGGTAGTTAATTTTTAAATTCATTTTTAGTATGATGTAGACAGTGATATTCTGATATTCTATTTTTAATTTAAAAATAACTTTTTCTATTTTGTGTGCTTTTTTTAATGATTTAGCTTTTTCAATACAAAGCTAGCATATAACCATAACTATTTAAAAAATAAAATGATAGCCTTACAGAGTATTTGTTTTTAAGATGTGGTCCATGACCCCCACTTAAAAGCTAAAAAGAGTTAGAAGAAGAAGGCAAATAATTAAAAAACGTATAAAAAAAAGGCAAAATCAAGGCCAATTGAAAGGTTGCTTAAAATTAGCCATATAATATACTAAAAGTTAACTTAAAGGAATAGTTCAGTGTGAAAATAAAAACTGTGTAAATAGATAGGCTGTGCAAAATAAAAAATGTTTCTAATATAGTTAGTTAGCCAAAAATGTAATATATAAAGGCTGGAGTGAACAGATGTTTAATAAAACAGCCAGAATCCAACTTCCTGCTTTTCAGCTCTATAACTCTGAGTTAGTCAGCGACTTGAAGGGGGGCCACATGGTACATTTCTGTTCAGTGAGTTTGTAATTGATCCTCAGCATTCAGCTCAGATTCAAGAGCAACAGAAATGACCCATGTGGCCCCCCTCAAGTCTCTGATTGGTTACTGCCTGGTAACCAGGGCAACCAGTCAGTGTAAACCAAGAGAGCTGAAAAGTAGTGCTCTGACTGACTTGTTATACATCAAATCACTCCAGCCTTTATACATTACATTTTTGGCTAACTAACTATATTAGAAACATTTATAATTTTGCACAGCCTATCTATTTACCCAGTTTTTATTTTTACACTGAACAATTCCTTTAACCCTTTGCCTGCCAAGCACGTACGGCGTACGTGCTGGCAGGCCAATGCTCAGGCTGCCAAGAACGTACATTGTACGTTCTTTGGCAGCTGAGCTCTCTCTCTGCTTCGGCGGCTTTTGCCGCCTCCGCAGAGAGTGGGGAGAGAAGACAGCCCCCTAAGCAACGAGGCTGGGGGGCTGTCAAGTCGGATCTGCGACTCGATTGTCGCAGATCCGACTTCAAAGTAGCAGACGCATTGCATGGAGCGTCTGCTACTACACTCACCCTTCTTCCTGCCTGCAGAGCCGCCCACGCACTTCCTGCTGCGCAGCAACTCTGCAGACACACTGCCAGGACTCCTCCAAAGAAGACAGCGATTCTCCTGCTCCAAAAACGGTAAGTGCACGTTTTTTTTACACACTTACCTGCACCTACACATACTTACAGTACATTTATGCATTTTAGTAAAGATTGGAATTTTTTAAAAAATTTTTTTTTAATTTTAGCACACTTGGTCCCTTTTGTACAGTTATTTACACTTATTTACACTTATTTACATGTATTTGCACACTCAGATAACTTTTATTAGTGCACAAATATGTATACACAAACAGGTGTTTTTTTTTTTTTTTACGAATTCATTATACTGTTATCTTTTGTTTTTTTTGCCTAAAAACGTGTTATTTTGGCAGCGTGACTATTGGATAATCGATTTCGGCCACTAATTACGCTGTCAGAACAATTATTTTGTTATTTCATTGATTTACGCTATTTTTGTGGTTTTATTGCAATTTTATCCCTGCATTATTGTTCCTTATGTATCTTTAGTATCGTTTTGCTGTTTGGTGCTTTGGTATAGAAAGATAGATTTTACTTAGTTTGATCCGCCAAAATATGTGCTTTCCAAAAATATATGGGTTTCTGGGGTTATTTTTACAGTTTGGGGGTCTTACGGCACATAACGTACAGTTAGGGTTCTCTTTTCTGCAGCTTAGTTGGCTAGCGTGAAAATTCATAGGCACGTTTTTCATTTGGGGTCCATACACAACACATACTTTGGTAAATCTATACATATTGGGCATCAAACTATTTATTAGACCTCTGACGTCCATATTTAGAGAGATTTTTCTTTGTACGTAAAACATTGTGTGTGATAAATGCGGCAAACTGCAACATTTTTAGGCGATTTTCAGAAATGTTGTAAAAACCTATATGTTTAGAAAAGCTTTGCAGTTTGGTAGTTTCGTGTAGAAAGACGTCGTTATCTTTGTTGGAATCAGCAGAATGTGTACTTTCCAAAAATGTATGGTTTTGGGGGGTCATTGCTGTTAGGAGGGTCTTGAGGCAAATAATATGAAGTCAAGGGTCTATGTTCACAGAAGGCGAATCGGCAGCGGAGAAAACTCATATTCACTATTTTTATTTGGGGTCCGCACATGCCAGCTGCCTTGGTATATCTATGCATATTGGGCATCAAACTGTTCAGTAGACCCTTGGCATCAATATTTATGGTGTTTTACAATTGTATGTAAGAAATTGGGTGAGATAAATGCGGCCAATTGCAATATTTTTAGGCGATTTTCAGAAATGTAAAAACAGATGCTTTTATCGCCAAATTTAGGAAAGGCTTGCGACTTGGTACTTTGGAGTACAAAGACATGCATACCCAATTTGGATTCGCAGGAATGTGTACTTTCCAAAAATATATGGTTTTATGGGGTGAACGCACTTTTTTCTACCTTTGCCCCCCCCCAAAACAATGTAAATGTGTTGATTTTGCAGTACCTGAAATGACAGACCATTTGAGGGTCTTTGTTTTGGGGCCCTATATGCCACGTGCTTGGGTACACCTATACATATTGGGCATCAAACTGTTCAGAGGACCCCAGGCTTTCATATTTGGGGTGATTTCTCTTGATACCTAAAAGTATGTGGGAACTACGATGCTAGAGGGTGAAAATTTTGAGGTGATTTTTGGAAATGTCCCCAAAATCACCAAATTTAGAAATGGTTTGCGGCTTGGTACTTTGGAGTACAAAGACATCCATACCCGATTTGGATTCGCAGGAATGTGTACTTTCCGAAAATATATGGTTTCATGGGGTGAACTTACTTTTTTCTACCTTTGCCCCCCCCCCAAAAACAATGTAAATGTGTTGATTTTGCAGTACCTGAAATGACAGACCATATGGGGGTCTTTCTTTTGGGGCCCCTGTATGCCACGTGCTTGGGTACACCTATACATATTGGGCATCAAACTGTTCAGGGGACCCCAGGCTTTCATATTTGGGGTGATTTGTCTTGATACCTAAAAGTATGTGGGTAATACGATGCTGCAGGGTCGAAATTTTGAAGTCATTTTTGGAAATGTCCCCAAAATCACCAAATTTAGGAATGGTTTGCGGCTAGGTACTTTGTAGTAGAAAGACATGCATACCCAATTTAGATTCGTGGGAATGTGTACTTTCCGAAAATATATGGTTTTCTGGGGTGAACTTACTTTTTTCTACCTTTGCCCCCCCCAAAACGATGTAAATGTGTTGATTTTGCAGTACCTGAAATGACAGAACATACAAGGGGGGGTCTTCATTTTAGGGCCCCTATATGCCACATGCTTGGGTACACCTATACATATTGGGCATCAAACTGTTCAGAGGACCCTAGGCTTTCATATTTGGGGTGATTTCTCTTGATACCTAAAAGTATGTGGGTAATACGATGCTGCAGAGTAGATATTTTGAGGTGATTTTTGGAAATGTCACCAAAATCACCAAATTTAGGAATGATTTGCGGCTTGGTACTTTGGCGTAGAAAGACATGCATACCCAATTTGGATTCGTTGGAATGTGTACTTTCCGAAAATATATGGTTTTCTGGGGTGAACTTACTGTTTTCTACTTTTGCCCCCCCCCCCAAAACGATGTAAATGTGTTGATTTTGCAGTACCTGAAATGACAGACTATATGGGGGTCTTCCTTTTGGGGCCCCTGTATGCCACGTGCTTGGGTACACCTATACATATCAGGCATCAAACTGTTCAGAGGACCCTAGGCTTTCATATTTGGGGTGATTTGTCTTGATACCTAAAAGTATGTGTGTAATACGATGCTGCAGGGTAGATATTTTGAGGTGATTTTTGGAAATATCACCTAAAGCACCAAATTTAGGAATGATTTGCGGCTTGGTACTTTGGCGTAGAAAGACATGCATACCCAATTTGGATTCGTTGGAATGTGTACTTTCCGAAAATATATGGTTTTCTGGGGTGAACTTACTGTTTTCTACTTTTGCCCCCCCCTAACGATGTAAATGTGTTGATTTTGCAGTACCTGAAATGACAGACTATATGGGGGTCTTCCTTTTGGGGCCCCTGTATGCCACGTGCTTGGGTACACCTATACATATTGGGCATCAAACTGTTCAGAGGACCCTAGGCTTTCATATTTGGGGTGATTTCTCTTGATACCTAAAAGTATGTGGGTAATACGATGCTGCAGGGTAGATATTTTGAGGTGATTTTTGGAAATGTCACCTAAATCACCAAATTTAGGAATGATTTGCGGCTTGGTACTTTGGCGTAGAAAGACATGCATACCCAATTTGAATTCGTGGGAATGTGTACTTTCCGAAAATATATGGTTTTCTGGGGTGAACTTACTGTTTTCTACTTTTGCCCCCCCAAAACAATGTAAATGTGTTGATTTTGCAGTACCTGAAATGTCAGACTATATGGGGGTCTTCCTTTTAGGGCCTCTATATGCCACATGCTTGGGTACACCTATACATATTGGGCATCAAACTGTTCAGAGGACCCTAGGCTTTCATATTTGGGGTGATTTGTCTTGATACCTAAAAGTATGTGGGTAATACGATGCTGCAGAGTAGATATTTTGAGGTGATTTTTGGAAATGTCACCTAAATCACCAAATTTAGGAATGATTTGCGGCTTGGTACTTTGGCGTAGAAAGACATGCATACCCAATTTGGATTCGTTGGAATGTGTACTTTCCGAAAATATATGGTTTTCTGGGGTGAACTTACTGTTTTCTACTTTTGCCCCCTCCCCCAAAACGATGTAAATGTGTTGATTTTGCAGTACCTGAAATGACAGACTATATGGGGGTCTTCCTTTTGGGGCCCCTGTATGCCACGTGCTTGGGTACACCTATACATATCAGGCATCAAACTGTTCAGAGGACCCTAGGCTTTCATATTTGGGGTGATTTGTCTTGATACCTAAAAGTATGTGTGTAATACGATGCTGCAGGGTAGATATTTTGAGGTGATTTTTGGAAATATCACCTAAAGCACCAAATTTAGGAATGATTTGCAGCTTGGTACTTTGGCGTAGAAAGACATGCATACCCAATTTGGATTCGTTGGAATGTGTACTTTCCGAAAATATATGGTTTTCTGGGGTGAACTTACTGTTTTCTACTTTTGCCCCCCCCCCTAACGATGTAAATGTGTTGATTTTGCAGTACCTGAAATGACAGACTATATGGGGGTCTTCCTTTTGGGGCCCCTGTATGCCACGTGCTTGGGTACACCTATACATATTGGGCATCAAACTGTTCAGAGGACCCTAGGCTTTCATATTTGGGGTGATTTCTCTTGATACCTAAAAGTATGTGGGTAATACGATGCTGCAGGGTAGATATTTTGAGGTGATTTTTGGAAATGTCACCTAAATCACCAAATTTAGGAATGATTTGCGGCTTGGTACTTTGGCGTAGAAAGACATGCATACCCAATTTGAATTCGTGGGAATGTGTACTTTCCGAAAATATATGGTTTTCTGGGGTGAACTTACTGTTTTCTACTTTTGCCCCCCCAAAACAATGTAAATGTGTTGATTTTGCAGTACCTGAAATGTCAGACTATATGGGGGTCTTCCTTTTAGGGCCTCTATATGCCACATGCTTGGGTACACCTATACATATTGGGCATCAAACTGTTCAGAGGACCCTAGGCTTTCATATTTGGGGTGATTTGTCTTGATACCTAAAAGTATGTGGGTAATACGATGCTGCAGAGTAGATATTTTGAGGTGATTTTTGGAAATGTCACCTAATTCACCAAATTTAGGAATGATTTGCGGCTTGGTACTTTGGCGTAGAAAGACATGCATACCCAATTTGGATTCGTTGGAATGTGTACTTTCCGAAAATATATGGTTTTCTGGGGTGAACTTACTGTTTTCTACTTTTGCCCCCCCCAAAACAATGTAAATGTGTTGATTTTGCAGTACCTGAAATGACAGACTATATGGGGGTCTTCCTTTTGGGGCCCCTGTATGCCACGTGCTTGGTTACACCTATACATATCGGGCATCAAACTGTTCAGAGGACCCTAGGCTTTCATATTTGGGATGATTTGTCTTGATACCTAAAAGTATGTCGGTAATACGATGCTGCAGGGTAGATATTTTGAGGTGATATTTGGAAATGTCACCTAAAGCACCAAATTTAGGAATGATTTGCGGCTTGGTACTTTGGCGTAGAAAGACATGCATACCCAATTTGGATTCGTTGGAATGTGTACTTTCCGAAAATATATGGTTTTCTGGGGTGAACTTACTGTTTTCTACTTTTGCCCCCCCCTAACGATGTAAATGTGTTGATTTTGCAGTACCTGAAATGACAGACTATATGGGGGTCTTCCTTTTGGGGCCCCTGTATGCCACGTGCTTGGGTACACCTATACATATTGGGGATCAAACTGTTCAGAGGACCCTAGGCTTTCATATTTGGGGTGATTTCTCTTGATACCTAAAAGTATGTGGGTAATACGATGCTGCAGGGTAGATATTTTGAGGTGATTTTTGGAAATGTCACCTAAATCACAAGATTTAGGAATGATTTGCGGCTTGGTACTTTGGCGTAGAAAGACATGCATACCCAATTTGGATTCGTTGGAATGTGTACTTTCCGAAAATATATGGTTTTCTGGGGTGAACTTACTGTTTTCTACTTTTGCCCCCCCAAAACAATGTAAATGTGTTGATTTTGCAGTACCTGAAATGTCAGACTATATGGGGGTCTTCATTTTAGGGCCTCTATATGCCACATGCTTGGGTACACCTATACATATTGGGCATCAAACTGTTCAGAGGACCCTAGGCTTTCATAATTGGGGTGATTTGTCTTGATACCTAAAAGTATGTGGGTAATACGATGCTGCAGAGTAGATATTTTGAGGTGATTTTTGGAAATGTCACCTAAATCACCAAATTTAGGAATGATTTGCGGCTTGGTACTTTGGCGTAGAAAGACATGCATACCCAATTTGGATTCGTTGGAATGTGTACTTTCCGAAAATATATGGTTTTCTGGGGTGAACGTACTTTTTTCTACCTTTGCCGTCCCCCAAAACGATGTAAATGTGTTGATTTTGCAGTATCTGAAATGACAGAACAAACGGGGGGTCTTCCTTTTGGGGCCTCCTATGCCACGTGCTTGGGTACATCTATTCATATTGGGCATCAAACTGTTCAGTGGACCCAGGATTTTATATTTGGGGTGTTTTACATTGATACCTAATGATGTGTGGGAGATATGTTGCTGTAGAGTGGAAGCTTTGAGGTCATTTTTCAAAAAATTCACCAATTTCTATAAAACATTATAACTTTAGGAAACAATTGCAACTTAGTGGTTTGGAGTACAAAGATATTTCTACCCATTTTTGATTCACCAGAATCTGTTCTTTCTAGTAATGGGTAGTTTTCTAGGGTAAACCTACTGTTAGCGGAATGTTTGGCCTTGAAATCAAAAGTATGCCGTTTGGGGAGTGTTGCTTTGGAAATTTGGTTGTGTACTGCTTGTAGATTTTGAGCTATACAAGTGAGAAATCTCCATAAAACTATATATATTTGGTATTGTCGCGTTCAGGAGACATAGACCTTTCTAAATCGGCTGTGTTCTCGTACATAAAATGAATGATGTTTCTGATATATGTGATTGTTCTTCGTGCAACATGATTTTTTTCATTTTATTTGACACTTAGAATCCAATATTTTTTTAGAGAAGTAGAATTACACCAAAATTCTTGCATATTGTGAAAGTTCAGGTTGTCCTGAAAAAAACAATATATTGTTTTCCTGGGTTAACTAAAAGACCACCCCAGGAAAGGCCCTTAAAGTGAAAGAGTGCAAAATATCTAAAAACTGCTTGGCAGTAGATGTTCGCATCTAGGACAAAACGGCTGGCAGGGAAAGGGTTAATGGTGAACCACCCCACTTTTTTGGTGTATTATAAAATTACCTCTTTGTCGTGACTTATCACATGGTGATCAATTCTTCTGGCAATCATAGCTGTCTCTTGCAGCTATTAAATAGGGATCATTGACCCCTGCAACCATAGATCTATTGCTCTGTGAGGCTAGTTTATATAACTCCTCTCTCTTTTCAGGCCCTCTCCTATTCATATTCCAGTATCCTTTTCAAATCAATGCATGGTTGCTATGGTAACTCAAACCCTAGCAACCAGATTGCTGAAATTACAAACTGGAGAGCTGCTGAATAAAAAGTTACATAACTCAAAAATAAAAAATAATAAAAATGAAAATCAATTGCAAATTGCCTTACAATATCACTTTCTACATAATACTAAAAATTAATTGTAAGGTTAACTACCCCTTTAATCCTGCAAGAGAGATACTAAATATTTGTAACTCTTAGGACAAGGGCACACAAAGCATAAGGAACTTCATTAAAATCCTAAGGATTTTAATGTAGCCATATGCAGGTAGAAACTGTACTTTAGGGCAGAGACACACACTCAGATTCGGGGAGATTTCAGAATCGCCTCTATTTCGGGGCAGGATGGCACTCGGCTTGCTTCGTTTTCCAAAGTTGCCTGAAGTTTTCTCGTGAGGCAACTTCGGACGACTTTGGAAAACAAAGCGCATCAATCGATGGGCAACTAATCTTCCCCAATCTGAATATGTGTCTCTGCCCTTAAAGTGCAGACAGATAAAGACACTGATCTGATTCGCTTCTCTCCACCTTATTAAATTCAACAGGTGGAGAGAAGCGTGTTCCTTACACTTTGAGTACCCTTGCCCTTAGTCCTTTTAGTGAAATTGTTCTGTTCTCCCATGTTTAAGTTTGGTTTAAAAGGAAAAATACTCATTCACTAAGGGTAGACATAAGTGCTGGAGCACTAAGCAACACCACATTGCAGGCCTTAGACCACTGATGCCCAACCAGTGGCTCGTGAGCAAATTGTTGCTCACCAGCCTCTTGGATGTTACATCAAAGCTTGTGCTTATTTTTGAATTCCTGGCTTGGAGTCAAGTATTATTATATTGTTGCTTTTCTATAATAATATTGCAACTTCCATAACACTTATACTGCATAGTCGCCATCAAGGTAAATGTTAAGGACATTAATGTTGCCAAGGCTCTAATGCTATACAAGTAGGCAGGAAAAAGGCTGACCTAATGGACTTGGCAGCTTTTATCTGACATCGAACTATGTTTTTATATTAAACTTTCAGAGAAATGGGAATTAAGAACACAGAGTAATAAGTTTGAGCCTGAAAGCTGATAACTCATTCTGCACAAAAGCTGTGTGTGACTAGTGCACTGTGCACCATGGTCTGCAAGCAAAAGTAGGAAGTTGGGGAATCAAGCTAGGGTCTGCATATTCATAAGAAAGTATTTATTATAAATGAACAGGGTAAGCTAATTTTGCACAAAAGCATCCCAAAGCTCTCATGTGTTGTCCATAACCCCCACCACTGTGAAAGTATTAGCGGGAGAGAAGCCTGTGTGGGACTTGTACACATTATGTTCCCTGGCATACATCCTGCGGGTGGCACCAAAAGACAAGTCCATCTCCAAACCTCTCTTGTTATGAGCTTAAAAACACGGGCAGATTTCCTGGCAAGTAAATTAATTATCATCGCTCAATGATGTGCCGCTTGATTATAAGAAAGAGCCCCTCCAAAAATGGAAGACGCTCATCTGTAAATATCCAACATTCTGTCTTTCCTCTTATCTCTGTTGGAAATAGTAAAATGCAAGTTTAATTGCACAGTGAAAAATAACAGCTGCCATCTGGCTGTCAGTATTAAAGCAGTAGATACTAAGCTAATGTAACTAAGTGATAATGCGGCCTTCCATTGCTCAGCGTGGGTCATGTGAGCACCTATGGATCAGGCAGTAACACTGGGTCTAATTTACTAACACTGGGCAGATTTGCGCCTGAGCTGGTTTGCTTGCAACTGCCTGCACAAAGCTAAACACAGACTGGTTGTTATGGATTACTGCCCAGGTGCAAATTTACCATTGTGTTAGTGATTGAGGTCCAAAAGTAAATTGTACATATTTATCATTGTCAAGAACCAGTCAAGGAACATTTTAAAGGCAACCAATAAATTAGTGATCATCTATAAGTAGGGTGAAATATTTATGTGTCTTGAGATATAACCACAATTGCAGCTCATATTCTGCAAATTATGTCAATCTTGTGCAAACTAAATTACATCAGTACTCTGACCATGGAACTAATTAAAACTCAATAAAGTTAAGATGAAGCAGGAGATTAAATTAATGGTCCAAAAACATTTCTATGGTGGGCAAGTTAAACATCAAACATGCTGCTTCTATTTTCATAGAAAGACTGTTAGTGCTCACCTACTAAGTTTTAGAAGCACAGCTACTGTAAGTAGTTACATACTGGCTCTTCACTGGTTAAGGAACACTCACAAATGGTTTCCAATTAGTAAACGTAAAGACTGACAATTTATAAATAACACTGAGAGCTAACACTGACTGTGTAAAAGCAGCTTGCAATCAAATTTGGATGCTATCAATTTGGATTATATCCCAGACTTGGGCTACAGATTTAAGCTCCCCATAGACGCGACGATTCTTCTTGCCGAACGACTGATTTTAGGGAAGCCCGACCAATTCTTCGAAATTATCGGGATTCGAACGATCGTACATCTTACGATTTTTCGGCCGACATCTGTCAGGAAATTGATCGGCCAGGTCAAAAAATCGTTGTCGGTCCCAGTGCAATGTATCTATGTTTGCAGGGCCAAGCAGGCATCTCCCCTTTGTTTTCCTGGCAAATTGGTATTCTTAGTTGATGGTAAATTCGTACAATCGTACGATCTTTCTGAGATCAGGATCTGATCTTTTAAAAATCTCAGCATCTATGGCCAGCTTAAGGGTCAGGGCACACTGGCAGACCCAACATCATTCATGGTATCATTAGATGGCATTCTGATTGCTGGACACTTGGGTTACAGCATTGCCTTCTAGAAAAAAGTCTCCTTTCCTCAACTGCATTCCTGCAAACCACAATTTATCTAGGCCACATAAAGAATGGGCCAAGGGCTATAGCTGGACTAACTATAGCTCAGCCAAATCAGTCACACAATACTGTGCTCATATCAGGCCAGTATTGGTGTGCCAGGTAGAAAGTCAATAGTGGAACTAAAAGCCCATAGCACTGATGCAACATCTACCACAGATTCTCCTCTTCCACCAGTTTTGTAATTCTATGTCAGTGTTCTCGAATGGGGACTTTTAATTCTATATTGTTCTTTCTGCTCAAGGGCCCCCTGAGAGCCTAAAATCCCAGGTGTATCTTTGACCATTGTTTCTGTAGTTATGTCTTTTGATGTGCTAAAACAAAATCAGGACTAGCCATGACCCTTAGAAGTAGTTCTCAAAGCTTTATAGAAGAGGTATGGACCACTCCTTCTCACATAAAATGATAGTTAAGTAGCACACCCTTAATACCTGTTTTTAAAATTGCCACTTAGAGCTTTGTAAAGCAAAGTCATGCTTTTGGATAATGGTATGAACTAGCTGAGTCTAGAGTAGTAAATTCTCAGAGGGATATGCAGAAATACTGTACATGCACTGTTTGCTCTGGTCCAGTAACCACAGCAAGCAGTAAGAGGTTTGCCTTCATTTTACTAGCTATGCTAGCTTCTAATTGGTTGTTATGGGTTACTAGTCTGTGGTACATTTTGCCCACTTGCTTGTTTTTTTAAATTCTGCGGCAAAGTAAAGAATTGTGTAATAGATGTTTTATTTTTGCATATAGCTTGTTCACGTTTCAGAGGTTGTTGTATGGTTCAAGAAGCACAAAACTGCCATGAGCGCAATTCTGACACATTAGCGACTCTGCTTGGTATGTTCATTTGATGTCACTGTTGATAAATAATTGATGTATTTTGCAAACCAATTGGCAGGTGCAACTTGCCATTGCATCAAGAATGAAGGAAAGTTTACATATGGGGCCTTTATTGGCTTTCTTTAGCCTATATAATGTATGTCAGACAAAATGCTGTGTTGCTTTTCAGTATATGACACTTGAGCAACCAGCAGTCACAGGGCTCAAAAATATTAAGAATGTATTGATCTATTAAGAATTAATGAACACTCAGCTGCAAGGAAGATTCACTATATGAGTTTTCATCAATTTTTAATAATCTGTTTGTCCAGAAAGTGGTTTTTGCCTCTGGGGAACATCTGACATGGAAAATGAAGCTATGCGCCTTTGTAACCACAAGGAGGAGCTAATGGTTGTGTAGATTGTGTATCCAAGTTACAGATATAACAACTGGAACTAGCTAAATGACTGACAATCAATTCAAATACTTCAACGTTAAAATAGAAATCCTTAACCCTATGATCACATCAAAGTGTCCATCAAGTGTAATAGGATAACAACTTGTGTATAATATTTCTATTTAGTTTGGTTCAGACCCTGTAAAGGTGTATACCAGTAATAAAATAAATGACTCTGCATCATCAACGCACTGATATAAGCTTCAGTTTAGAGCAGGTGATGTGTAATAAACCTTTAATTATGGTTATGTCTACAGGATAGGATTATGGAAATGGACTGAGCGAGTTTTGGGGGCACAAGGTATATGGGCAATTCTTGAATAGATTAATGAACTTTGAATAGAGTGCCTCTTGAATAGAGATGGCGCGAACTGTTCGCCGGCGAACTTGTTCGCGCGAACATCGGGTGTTCACGCTCGCCGGAAGTTCGCGAACGTCGCGCGACGTTCGCCATTTTGGGTTCGCCATTGTTGGCGCTTTTTTTTGCCCTCTCACCCCAGACCAGCAGGTACATGGCAGCCAATCAGGAAGCTCTCCCCTGGACCACTCCCCTTCCCTATAAAAACCGAAGCCCTGCAGCGTTTTTTCACTCTGCCTGTGTGTGCTGAAGAGATAGTGTAGGGAGAGAGCTGCTGCCTGTTAGTGATTTCAGGGACAGTTGAAAGTTTGCTGGCTAGTAATCGTTTTGATACTGCTCTGTTATTGGAGGGACAGAAGTCTGCAGGGGTTTGAGGGACATTTAAGCTTAGGTAGCTTTGCTGGCTAGTAATCTACCTTCTACTGCAGTGCTCTGTATGTAGCTGCAGTGGGCAGCTGTCCGGCTTCTGATCTCATCTGCTGACTGCTGCAATAACAGTAGTCCTTGTAAGGACTGCTTTTATTTATTTTTTTGTTGTTTTACTACTACTACTACTACTACTATAAGAGCCCAGTGCTATTAGTCTAGCAGTGTTGGGGAGTGGGACTGGTGTGCTAATCTGCTGCTCCTAGTAGTTCAGCAGCACCAACTTTAATTTTTTTTTTTTTAATATTCATTTTTTTTTTATTTTACTTTTTTTTATTTTACTACCGCTGTAGTAGTGTATAAGTTGACCTTTTAGGCATTATTTGCCCTGTAGGCATTTTTTGCCCAGTGTGTTATTCAACCAACTGCCATCTAGCTGTGTGACCTTGTTCACATTCTGTCTAAATATCCATAATATTACCGTCTCCAGAAAAAACACCGGAGTGACTTTTTTCAAGCAGCCATAATATATTTTACGTAATCCGTATCCATCGCTGTAGTAGTGTATAAGTTGACCTTTTAGGCATTATTTGCCCTGTAGGCATTTTTTGCCCAGTGTGTTATTCAACCAACTGCCATCTAGCTGTGTGACCTTGTTCACATTCTGTCTAAATATCCATAATATTACCGTCTCCAGAAAAAACACCGGAGTGACTTTTTTCAAGCAGCCATAATATATTTTACGTAATCCGTATCCATCGCTGTATTAGTGTATAAATTGACCTTTTAGGCATTATTTGCCCTGTAGGCATTTTTTGCCCAGTGTGTTATTCAACCAACTGCCATCTAGCTGTGTGACCTTGTTCACATTCTGTCTAAATATCCATAATATTACCGTCTCCAGAAAAAACACCGGAGTGACTTTTTTCAAGCAGCCATAATAAATTTTACGAGATCCGTATCCACCGCTGTAGTAGTGTATACGTTGATCTTGTGGGCAGTATTTGCACAGTGTTTTCTTCAAACCGCCATCTAGCTGTGTGAGCTTGTTCACATTTTGTCTAAATATTGATAATATTATCGTCTCTAGAAAAACCACTTGAGTTACTTTTTTTCAAGCAGCATTCATATATTTTACGTAATCCGTATCCACCGCTGTAGTAGTGTATACGTTGATCTTGTAGGCATTATTTGCACACTGTTTTCTTCAAACTGCCATCTAGCTGTGTGTATTATCGTTTCCATAAAAACCAACTGAGTTTTTGTTGTTGTTGTTTTTTTAAAAATAATGCCAGGCAAAGGCAGGCCGCCACGCAGAGGCCGTGCTAGGGGCCGTGCTGCTATGCAATCCTGTGGCCCTAGCAAATTGCCCAGTTTTAAAAAGCCAATGACCCTGAACTCCCAAAATGCTGAAGAGGTAGTTGACTGGCTTACACAGCACACCCCATCCTCTACCATGTCTAACTTTACCACAACATCCTCCTCATCCTCCACTGCTATGGCCACCCCACGTAACACTTCCTCCACCACCGGTGCCCCTTCTTCACTGGAGTCAGAGGAGTTATTTTCCCATGAGTTTCTTGAACTGAGTAATGCGCAACCATTATTGCCAGAAGAAGATGAAGGAGATGAGGACGTTACACCAGATTTAATTCTGGCAGAGAACACGACAGAGATGGACATAATGAGTGATGAGGAGGAGGTCCCCGCTGCTGCTTCCTTCTGTGATGTGTCAGAAAAAATTGATGCATCTGAGGAGAATGATGATGAGGAGATTGATGTTTTGTGGGTGCCTAGTAGAAGAGAGCAAGAGGAGGGTAGTTCAGATGGAGAGACGGAGAGTCAGAGAGGCAGTAGGAGAATAAGACTTAGAAGAAGCAGGGAGGACAGCCCGCAGGGATCAGTAGGGCAACAACATGTATCGGCACCTGTGTTCAGCCGGCCAACGCACCCGCCATTGCCGCCAATGCCGCCAACTTCTACTGTTACCGCCAGATCGCACACTTCCAAAAAGTCAGCAGTGTGGGATTTTTTTAATGTGTGTGCCTCTGACAAAAGCATTGTAATTTGCAATGAGTGCAGTCAGAAACTGAGCCTTGGTAAGCCCAACAGCCACATAGGTACAACTTCTATGCGAAGGCACATGAGCGGCAAGCACAAAGCACTTTGGGAGCAACACCTCAAAGGCAACAGGCAAACTAAAAGCCACACTCCTTCTGGTCCAGCATCTTACTGCTCTACCTCTGCTCTCCTTGACCCGTCTGAACCACCCTCCACTCCGCCTTCCACCTTGACCACCTGTTCCCATTCCCAGTCATCTGCCACCAGCCAAGTTTCTGTGAAGGCCATGTTTGAGCGTAAGAAGCCAATGTCTGACTGTCACCCCCTTGCCCGGCGTCTGACAGCTGGCTTGTCTGCACTCTTAGCCCGCCAGCTTTTACCATACCAGCTGGTGGACTCTGAGGCCTTCCGCAAATTTGTAGCAATTGGGACACCGCAGTGGAAGGTACCCAGCCGCAATTTTTTTTCTAAAAAGGGAATACCACACCTGTACCAACATGTGCAGAGCCAAGTTACCGCATCTCTGTCACTTAGACTTAGACAAAGGTCCATATGACTACTGACGCATGGTCCTCCAAGCATGGTCAGGGCAGGTATGTCACCTACACTGCCCACTGGGTGAACTTGGTAATGGCTGGGAAGCAGGGAATGGGTAGCTCAACAACAACAGTGGAGTTGGTGTCACCGCCACGGATTGCACGCGGTTCTGCCACCACCTCTACTCCTCCATCGCTCTCTACCTCGTCTTCTTCCTCTTCTTCTTCTTACTCTGCTGCTGGGTCCTCCTTCTCCTCCTCCACACCTGTGCACCCCCAGCTCCCCCTAGGCTATTCGACGTGCCAGGTACGCCGTTGTCACGCTGTCTTGGGGATGACGTGCCTGGAAAGCAAAAACCATACTGGATCTGTACTCCTGTCATCTCTGCAGTCACAGGCCGATCGGTGGCTGACCCCACACCAACTGCAGATCGGAAAAGTGGTGTGTGACAATGGAAGCAATCTGTTGGCAGCGTTGAGACTGGGCAATTTAACACATGTGCCCTGCATGGCACATGTGTTAAATTTAATAGTCCAACGTTTTGTCTCCAAGTACCCAGGATTCCAGGACGTTCTCACCCAGTCCAGAAAGGTGTCGGCCCATTTCAGACGTTCCTACACAGCCATGGCACGCCTTGCTGACATTCAGCAGCGCTACAACATGCCAGTCAGGCGTTTGATTTCTGACAGCCAGACTCGCTGGAATTCAACGCTCCTTATGTTGGAACGTCTGCTGCAACAACAAAGGGCCGTCAACGAGTACCTTTTTGAACTGGGTGGTAGGACTGGATCTGCAGAGCTGGGGATTTTTTTCCCCCGTTACTGGGTGCTTATGCGCGATGCCTGCAGGCTCATGCGACCTTTTGAAGAGGTGACAAATATGGTCAGTCGCACCGAAGGCACCATCAGCGACCTAATACCCTTCGCTTTCTTCCTGGAGCGTGCCGTGCGACGAGTGACAGATGAGGCTGTAGACCAGCGTGACGAGGAGCTGGAAGCACACGATTTCTGGTCGGAATCACCAGAACGAACCCAGGCACCTGCTGCAACGCAGGGAGAGGTGCCAGAAGTGGAGTCAGAGGAGGAAGGTGGCTTTGTGGAGGAGGAGGAGGAGGACCAACAGGAGCAGGCTTCCCAGGGGGCTAGTGGTGACCTTTTGGGGACCCCTGGTCTTGTACGTGGCTGGGGGGAGGAGACCGTGGATGATGCAGTCCTTGATAATGAGGAAGCGGAGATGGATAGCTCTGCATCCAACCTTGTGAGAATGGGGTCTTTCATGCTGTCATGCCTGTTGAAGGACCCCCGTATCAAGAGGCTTAAGGAGAAGGACCTGTACTGGGTCGCAACGCTACTAGACCCTCGGTACAAGCATAAAGTGTCAGAAATGTTACCAACATACCACAAGTCCGAAAAGATGCGGCATTTACAAACCAGCCTGCAAAACATGTTGTACAATGCTTTTAAGGGTGATGTCACTTCAGGAACTCATCAACATTCCAGGGGCAGAGGTGCCAGTAATCCTGCCACGAGCACACCTGCAAGGACAAAGCCCTTTGGCCAGTCTGTAACGTCAGACATGCAAATGTTTTTCTGTCCAAGGCAGCGCCACAACCCTTCTGGATCCACCCTCAAAGAACGCCTCGACCAGCAGGTAGCGGACTACCTGGCATTAACTGCAGATATCGACACTCTGAGGAGCGATGAACCCCTGGACTACTGGGTGCGCAGGCTTGATCTGTGGCCAGAGCTGTCACAATTTGCCATGAACCTCTTGTCTTGCCCAGCCTCAAGTGTGCTCTCAGAAAGGACCTTCAGTGCAGCAGGAGGGATTGTAACTGAGAAGAGAACTCGCCTAGGTCACAAAAGTGTCGATTACCTGACCTTTATTAAAATGAATGAGGGGTGGATCTCGGAGGGTTACTGCACGCCGGAAGACTTGTTCTGACTTCTATGCAGCTGTCCTTCTCTTCAAGCCTCATGACTCCACACACAGCTGTCCTTTAGCGTCCTCCTCCCTCCACCACCGTTACAAACTAGGGTGCAAACCCTACTGGTTTAATTTTTTCTGGCCTCTGTGCTTCAGTGGCTGCAACCAAAAAAACTGGGCAAACAATGTCTACAAGGTCAACGTATGGCAAAAAATGACTATTTTCAGCATTTATATGGCATATTTTTTCTGGCAACTGTGCTTCAGTGGCTGCGTCCAAAAAAATGCATATTTTCTGCATTTATATGGCATAATTTTTCTGGCCTCTGTGCTTCAGTGGCTGCGTCCAAAAAAATGCATATTTTCTGCATTTATATGGCATAATTTTTCTGGCCTCTGTGCTTCAGTGGCTGCAACCAAAAAAATTTATATTTTCAGCATTTATATGGCATATTTTTTCTGGCAACTGTGCTTCAGTGGCTGCAACCAAAAAAACTGGGCAAACAATGTCTACAAGGTCAACGTATGGCGAAAAATGACTATTTTCAGCATTTATATGGCATATTTTTTCTGGCAACTGTGCTTCAGTGGCTGCGTCCAAAAAAATGCATATTTTCTGCATTTATATGGCATAATTTTTCTGGCCTCTGTGCTTCAGTGGCTGCAACCAAAAAAATTTATATTTTCAGCATTTATATGGCATAATTTTTCTGGCCTCTGTGCTTCAGTGGCTGCAACCAAAAAAAATTATATTTTCAGCATTTATATGGCATATTTTTTCTGGCAACTGTGCTTCAGTGGCTGCAACCAAAAAAACTGGGCAAACAATGTCTACAAGGTCAACGTATGGCGAAAAATTACTATTTTCAGCATTTATATGGCATATTTTTTCTGGCAACTGTGCTTCAGTGGCTGCGTCCAAAAAAACTGGGCAAACAATGCCTACAAGGTCAACGTATGGCAGTTGTTTAAAGAGAACAGTAGATTACTAGCCAGCAAAGCTACCTAAGCTAAAATGTCCCTCAAATCCCTGCAGACTTCTGTCCCTCCAATACAGAGCAGTATCAAGCAGATTACTAGCCAGCAAACTTACTATCATCTGTCCCTGAAATCACTAACAGCTCTCCCCCTACACTATCTCTTCCAAGCACACACAGGCAGATTTTTCAGATACATTTTTGCCCTTGATCCCCCTCTGGCATGCCACTGTCCAGGTCGTTGCACCCTTTAAACAACTTTAAAATCATTTTTCTGGCCAGAAATGTCTTTTTTAGATGTTAAAGTTCGCCTTCCCATTGAAGTCTATGGGGTTCGCGAACCGTTCGCGAACCGCTCGCATTTTTGCGCAAGTTCGCGAATATGTTCGCGAACTTTTTTTCCGACGTTCGCTACATCCCTACTCTTGAATAATTTAATTGGGATTCCTTTGATTTCAGCTTGGGGATGCTATGATATTCATTTGCCTTGCTGGTTATATGTTGTACCTAACTCACAGAACACCATATTTTGTTTTTAGTAAGAATTGTGATTGGGTTTTGTGTCTGTAATTAAACCAGGCATTCATAATCCTCATAATCATTTCACAAGTGTAAAAAATGGTCTCAGGGACTTTGAGTGCTGTGTTTTTAAGCAATCCAAAAATGTGGCTCCAATGTGCCTGAAACAGAAATTCCACCTTTTTTGAAGAAAAATCCAAGCCAAGTCAATTGGGGAGGATTCGGGACTGTGAAGGGACACTGCCATAAAAGGGGCAAGTTGTTGAGGTAAAAGGGGTGGATCTGGTCCAATCAGGTGTAATTCTGGTGAGCTGGGGAGATAAAGGGCAGGTTAGATGAGGCAGAGCTTTTAGTAGGATTATAGGTGGATTTGGGAAGAATATCACGTAATTATACATTTATTAGCAAATATATTGCCAGCAAATTTATAGTAGTGGTCCACCCATGGAAGGTTTTTATCAGCAAGGCAAATAAGTTCTCAAAACCAATGGTGCACAAGTCGGTGGAGAGGGAATGACAATTTTTTTTGGGCCACACACATTAAAATATATCTGGGTACAAGTATTCTAAGATGCATTATGCCACTGGTAATCCGTATCTTGGAGTGATACAAAGTATATTACTGGTACGTGGGCAAGATTCATACATAGTATGTATTTAGTAATTAACATCCTATTATGCCTAGAACCATTTTGCAGAAAAAACATATTTATGCTCCTGTCCCACCTGGACATTACCCATCCTTAGTCTTGGCCAAGGGGGTTTTGCTACAATAAACACTCTAGCATGAGTTGTCCTTGATACTTTTTGCCAAACATAAAGTGAAAATGGGTATGTGCCAACCAAATTATGAATGTAGTTTTAATTTACCAAAGTAAAGGATGTATTTATTTATTTTTACTTAAAGCTTTTCTAGATAATCCTCTATAATCATCTGAGTTTGCTGCTTTACTCTCTCTTGCTGTCCCTGATAAAGTCACCTAAAGCAAGATCACTACAGGTCACTGTAGCCTTGGATATTAAGCTTGATCAATGAATCATCCAAGCCACGCTTAAAGGCATTAATAGAATCTGACATCACACATACCTTTCAAAAGAAAAGTGTGAGTACTTCCAACAATAATGAATCAATCAGTTAAAAAATGTAAACATTTATTAGGACATAAGAGCAAGACCTAACACATTTCGTGCCTGCTGGGGCACTTACTCATAGGTAAGTTAGTATGAGTGCCCCAGCAGGCACGAAACGCGTTAGGTCTTGCTCTTATGTCCTAATAAATTTTTAAATTTTTTAACTGATTGATTCATTATTGTTGTTGGTACTCACACCTTTCTTTTGAAATGTTGTCTTGGACTTACACCCTAGGACTGGGGTGAATTGTGAGTATATTCTCCATGATTAACTTTAATATTTGTTTTTGAATTATTAATTATTTTGGAGTAGTACCTATATATATATATATATATATATATATATATATATATATATATATATATATATATATATATATATTTATTTTTTAGTTTTTTTGGCATTGCACAAACCACACTATTATCCATACCTCCCAACATATGGAAAATGGAATGAGGGACAAAAAGTTCTGCCGCTCTATCACCATGCCCATTTTATATACACACCCCCTAAATACATAACCATTTTACAAAATTTGGCAGGTTATGGAAAGTTTGAGCACATTTCTGGGAGTTTTAGGTTCATGTTTTATGTGATATTACAGTGAGATTGCCTTTTAAACTGCAAGCTTATTTTATTATTTACAATTGTATCTAAGTGCAGGTGCTGCGGATTCTGTGCTCAAATGTTTCCTGTCAAAATTGGGACTGCTGGAAGGCACGCCACAGTCACCAGGTTATTTCACAGTCTCACTGCCCTCACCATAAAGATCCTGTCTGCTAATGTACTTGCAAAGAGTCATCATGACACCCACATGTGTTTTTTCTCTAGAGAAAACAACCCTAATCTTGACAATCTTTCCTCATGGTATAATTATTCCATTGGGAAATGACTGCCCCTTAAAATGTTTTAATGCTATAAATGTTATTCATTTCTTAGTTAAACATGAAACTGCTCTGCTAAAAGAAGTAAATAATCATATGAATCCTTTAGAAAAGATTTCTCTATGAAGCCATAAAGAGCATTTAGAACTTTAAAAAGTGTTAATTACAATTTAACAAAACAAACTATCTGGAATTCAGTAGCAACATTGGTTTATCAGGCGATTAAAGAAGGCCATTCTGTTAACATGATATTTGCTTATTTTCTTGCATAGTTGTCCTGTCTAAACCAAATCTAAAGTCATCTTTTTTTTTGATGAGGGTGACGGATGAGATCAGCAGGAATAAGGCACTGATGTTGCACATGAATCTCTGTGTGCTTGAGATTGTGCTCTAAAATGGAAGGCTTTTGCAATTGGGCAGCTTATATTGGCAAACCCAAATGAATAGAGAATACTTGACAGTTGAATCAGATGTTCCGTCACGCTCTCATGGCTTTAATGACACGACAGCAGTTCATAGCGGAATTGTAACTTGCTCATTGTATAACAATATAATTTAGCCACACAGCCCTGTATGGAAGGCTCCGCTATCAAAATATGCAGAGTCAGTAGTTCAGTTAGAGGCAGGTAATAAGCAATACTAGAACCCCTTTTCTATCACAAGATCATGAGCTAAAAAGTTTGCGGGCAACTATAACAAAGGAAATTATTGTGATGTGGCCAGTGAGATTATAGAACTAGTTCAGCCTCTGAAATACAACCTGTTGCAGAACTACACTTCCCAGCATGCCTGTTATAGCACTGTTAAATTTTGGCCACAAGAGTTTCATTAAAATTAATTGCAAGAACCTTTATTCCTTGTGTGACTAAATTATTAAAATATGGTTGGCCTTGACCCAATTAAATAATTTATAGCTATACTTTCAAGAATTATATTTTAATACATAACCAATTAACATCCCGAGGTCACCTAAGAGCAGTTTGTTTGCAATGTTTTCAATTCTACATATTCTGCATTAATAGGCATTCTTCAAAGAAACATTAATTAATGTGTCCTTGCAACAGAAAAAAAGCTCATTTTGATTTATACTATGGAAATGTATTTTCTTTGCAAATAACATTTATCAGTTTAATTATGTGCAATAATGAAACTGGAACACTGTAAACCAAGATCAGAAAACCATTTAATTAGAGGAGCTACAAACACCATCCATTACAGATTAAACCTTGTTTCCGTCTGAAAACATGTACCAATGTGTTTGCTATAGTCTGTTCCAGTGCCAGAAAATTAGCTGCCTCTCTGCGTCATTTTTTCACCCGGGAATAACTAAAATACTCTTGATCATCAGAAAGACCTGCTAATTGCCTAAGAAGATTCTAATTGTTTGCCTTGCTTTCCTCTCGATTCAGAGGTGTGTTACTGAATTCAAAGCATTTTATTTCAGCAGTCTTCACCAAAAATTTAACCTAATAAGACACAGGTAAGTATTATTATTATCAACAAGTATTTATTTGTAGCATACGTATAGAGGAAGCAGACCCCCGGGGGGGGGATGTATAGAGGAAGCAGACCCCGGGGGGGGGGGCACCCAGTGCGATGTTGTAATATATTTCTTAGCACTGTACAATAGAAGGATGTCTATATCAAAATATAGGTTATCTACAAAGTACAGGAAGTAAAGGAGATCTGTTCAACAGAGCTTATACTCTAAAAGGAGAAAGGTGTAACAGACACAAGTTGGAATAATCAGTCTCATCCTCTGCCTGCAGCAGAATCCTAAACATGCAGATACATTGACTGCTCTTTGCTCAAAAATAAGCCTCAAATAATTTAGTGGTGATTTCTAAGCATAGACCAGAGAAATAATCAGTAAATATTATTAAGTGATAATAGTATGCTCCTTATATGACAAAACTGAAATGCTTACTGAGCTTTTCAACGGATGAATAACCCCTATAAATGAAGGGTTTAGGACCCAAGTGGCCCGCAGCTATAGTAAGAAAGGTGCATGAAAAGCCTGGCATGAATGTTATGGTAAAATATTTTACTACCCTATCCTCATTTTGTTTAACAACTTCAGTGCCTGAAATTAAATTGCTGTCTGTTAGTTGGGGGCACACACATCCAGCCCCGTTCTACAGATATTAGTGGGCACACTTTTTAGGGGTAAATTTATCAAAGAGTGAAGTTAATAGCAACGTTCCGCCACTAGAGTGAAATCCCGCAGCTCTCAATTCATTTCTATGGGATTTTATAAAAATCCCATATAAATAAATGGAGAGTGGCGGAATTTCACTCTAGTGGCGGAACTTCGCTATTAACTTCACTCTTTGATAAATATACCCCTTGGGCTCTGGTCTCACTATTTTTTTTCATTTGAAATATTTTTTTTATTTGGAAACTATTTTTTTTATAACTTACCTTAGTTCAAGTCTTCATAATTACCACAATTGAATATTAAAAATATAATTTGTATCTGTGTCAAATGTTTGCTTTCAATATTCTTCTTGCTGCAGGTTGAACACAGCTAAACAGTGATTGCTTGCTATGAGTCAATGAGCAGATGCAAATTTGCCCTGTGTCATTAAGTTAGGCTGTAGATATAACATACAACCTTATCAAGGCATCAAAGACTGGCATTTCTCCACACGAGCTGTATTAGGCAGGCAGGCGGCTTTTCCTATTAACAAATGCTAGGTATTATCTCAATCAAATGAACAGCATTACTTTGCAAAGTTTATCCATTCCTATGAAGCGTGAATAGACAGATTGATGTGTCAAAACCATCAAGCCGTAATGGTCTTTCCACTGCAGCTGTAAAGCAAATCACAAATAAAGTACTCTAAACCCAAAAGTGATCTCAAACATATGTTTCTGAAAAATAATTTTGTCTAATTGAATTGAGGACTTTGTGTCAAGCTTGCTGCTAGCTATGTACCTGACTGGCATTTATGTGAACAGAAAAGTACGTAGAAAAAAAACACAGAAATAAGCACTTGTGAACAAACCATTTTTTGAGAAAGAATGGTCACATAAGGTCACCCAAACCTATGGAGAAACACCCAGTGCAGATGCTTGCACAGCTCTTCCCCCTATTAACACCTGCCTTGATCTTGAGTATGGACGATTAACTCCTGCCTTGACCTTGAGTATGGCCGTCAGCTACTCAGCTTCCTTCAGCTGTTACTGCGCTAGTTTCATCCACAAGGGAGCCAAAAGTACACTGTAGCACAAAGTGAAGAACTGAATCAGAAGAGAACTGGAACCTGTTGAGGGAAAACATTTCTGAGCAAGGACATAAAAAGGCTAATTATTTGGTGTCAAATTCAAGCTGTCATTTCAAGGGGACAGGACACAGGAAAGTTAATATAGAAGACCAACTGCTAGTATTGCCATTCAAATAGTGTGTAAGGAATGTGACAGACAACCTGATAATTATTAGTTGGCCTAATAAGCCTTTGTTTGGACATAAGATGACATCCATGGGACTTGTTGCAATGATGTAGGATTGATGAAGGTTGGGTATTTAAGCAGGTCCCCAGCACCAGAAGGCCCAAAAGGTCTAAATATTTAGCTCCCAGAATATCACCCAGAGCAGACTCATTTATTATATAAGTACATGTAACTTGTTTAAATTGCACACATTTTCTTTTTTTATTTAAATAACTTTTGGCAGGGGTGTACAGAAGAAAAAGGGGTGAGGAGGAGAGGGGTGCATATATAAACACAAAACTGCATGTCATTAACATTCCGTATCTAGATACACATTAAATATTGACAATTTAAATTTGACAACTGATATGTATAGAAAGCACAATTGTGTAAGGGTAGATGGTTTCAACTTCTTAAGTCGGTAGGGTATTATATGGGGGTTGTGGGTGGCTAGTGAACCTCTTGTGTTGTCTTTTCTTTTACAGACTACTCTGAGACTCAGGGAGACCAGTATTTAGAGTTTTTGTCGTGGATTATTGTCGATATTTCTTCCATTTTTCTGGTTTCTTCTACAAGGAGGATCCAGTGATGTAATGTGATACATCTGGCCATTTTTTTGGAATCAGAGTTTTTGCCGATTGTAAAATAAACAACAGTAGTAGGTTATATATTGTTGTATTTGTTTGTGGGTTAAAATGCTGAATCATTTTGGATAGGAAATTAGTTGCAATTTCTTCCTGGGTGATGGATTCCCTTGTTGATTTTATAAACTCCCAGTAGCTTTTAAGCGCTTTGAAGTGGTACCAAATGTGAGTGTATGTGCCTACTTGTTTGAGGCATTGCCAGCAATTATCTTGTGCATTTGGAAAAAAGTGCTTCAATTTTGAGAGTGTATAATACCACAGTTAGATTAACTAATTGCCAACAATTTCTTATGTTTAGTTTACTTATATTATATATTTTGTGGGTTGACACTTATGTATTAGTCTGTATTTTGCCTGCCATAGCAACATGATCCTCCAATGTCATAAACCAAAGCCAATCATTTAAATTTTTTTGTTGTAAATTTTTTGTTGCTTATTTGTCCCTGCTGGCAAATAATTTGTAGAATTAAAAAGGGTTTCTGTCTTGTCTCTTGGATCCTGCAACTTGGACACAGCTCATTTTGATTTAGGTTAAATTTTAATGATGGCATAAGATGCAGCTACTAAGCTGTAAAACTGTTCACTTAGAAATTAGCTATGCTGCTCCAAACCTTGGGTCCGGAGCAGGCCCGGACTGGCAATCTGTGGTTTCTTTCCAATGCCAGAGGGTATGCTGTAAGTTGCCATAGACAGTTACTATTTAGTGGGCTGATGGGGGCTGTTTGGTCCTCTGTGTACTTGAAATGGCAGGGTCTATTTTGAATTCCAGTCCAGACCTGATCTGGAGGAGACAAGTCAGTGAATGGACCTATAGGGGCAAATTTACTAACAGGCAAAAATTCGGCAGCACTGACTTTGCGCACATCACAACACTTCGCCAGGCGTAAATTGCCTGGACAGTGCTAATTCATGAAGATCCTTAATAAAATGAAATAAAGTTGTTATAATGCCCTACACATGTGCCCACAGTATAGTTTAGGTGCCATATCTTAGCAAATGTAGGGGGGAAGGAGGGTACCCCAAAAAAAATTTTACGATCTTTTTCAGTCTATCACCCAGCGTTTTTTGGGACTTCGCATAATTTTTTTTGAGGAACTCCTATCTACTCTATTGCACTTCGCCTGGTCTGAGGTGGCGAAGGCAAGTCTGGTGATAGAGGTAACGGTCAGTTAAATAAAAAACGTAGGGAATTTGCGTAGTAGCGCTCTTTCACCAGAGCGGAATTCGCCAGGCATTAGAGTGCGAAGTTGCGCCAGAGTCTATTAAATTACGCCAGCTACCGCTAGTAAAACGGCAAAGTGCCAAAATGACGTCACACTGGCAAATTTTAGCCAGCGTTAGCCACTTCACCCTTTAGTAAATTTCCCCCATAGTCTTTCATGTTTCTGTGTTAATAACCTCTAAAATCTTGTAACTTAGTTGCTGTTTCTAAGACACATTGGACATGGAATAACTTTTGCTCTGCTTCCCCCCATACACATTAGCAGAAATTAAAACTAAGAAATAAATTATAGTACATGGGGAAGATACTGGTGAATAAAATACATCCTGACATGGGACTTGTTAATGCACTTTGCATGTACTGTATACTTAGTAATATTCTTCTTCTGAGAATAGCTGTTAGATCAGATAGAACATTGAAAAGGAGCAATGGCGGAGAAATGACAGACTCAAGAAAATATTCAAGCACCATTGAACTGAAAAAGAAAGAAACTGACACAATTGTCAGTTATTTATGGAGTTTGATGGCCACTATGGGGACCATTTCTGGTTGTTGGCCCTCACTAGACTTGGGCTATATCCTGGCTGGAGTGATTGATCTGCTGGCTAGAAAAGCTTAAATCCAAAGCACTAGTAGAGAAGAAGAAGCATGTTTGCTAGGAGTTAAGTTGAGCATCTGTCAAAGCATCTTGCAGGGCATGAAAGGGTTGTTCTTTTTTGTAACTTAAATTTTATTTGGTTTTAGCTTTTAAGTTTCCAAGCATAATAAAATCACACGATACAGACATAACAGGAAGAAAGGTCATGGTTATCGTTGTCACAGAGTTCTCAGTTGGCAAAGAAGGGGAGTGGGAGCTTACATGGATGCCAGAATAAACTTACAGTGTTACAGAAACTTGATTAACAATAAGGTATTATGCAGGAGTCAATGTATTAACAAACATTATTCCCCCTATTCCTGTACACGTGTTTGAGACACATAATAATCCAATTTCGACCAAACTTTATCATGCTTAGGTAAGGATCCGTGATGCTTGGCTGACATTTCTTCAATTAATTTCATATCACGAATACGTGAAATTGTTTCGCCTATTGTTGGGGCAGGAGGCGATTTCCAATTGGAAGTAATAGACAGTCTGGCTGCCGTGTATATGAAATTCAGGAGTTTCTGTTCTGGGGGAGAGATGTCTACATGGGGTAGGCCTAGTATTGCATTAGAAGCATTTATTGGAATTCCATAAAAAAAGAGTTTTGTCACCAGAACCCCAACAGCTTTCCAAAATTCAGATAGCTTTGGACAGAACCACATAATATGGGAGAGAGAGCCCTCTTGCCTACAGGCCCTCCAGCACATTGCTGAGGTGGTTGGGTACATTTTACTTAATTTCACCGGGGTATAGTACCAATGAAAGATAGCCTTGTAAACACTTTCTTTCTGCCTCACACAGGTAACACTTTTCCTGGCATTTTCCCATATTTCTTGCCATTGTTCTAAGGAGAAAGTGGTTGAGAGCTCTCTCTCCCATTGTAGCATGTACCTATGTTTAGGAAACGGTTCCTCTAATTCTGTGTTTAGTATAGAATAAATAGTTGAGATCAGTGCTTTCTGTGGCAGGCCACTGAGACATTTCTTTTCAAAAAATGTCAGTGAGCTGGACGGAGGACGCTTCTCGAACACTCCTTTAATGAAATGTAGAATTTGCAAAAAGTCATAGCACCAGCTCTTGGGAATTTGATACCTCTCTTGAAGTTCTGCGATTGAGTATAATTTATTCTCCAATGGTTTGAGAAAATCATGTATTCTAAAGAGGCCTTTGGAACCCCAACGTTTCTGGAAGGAGGGAGCATAAAGTGAGGGTTAGCCAGAATGGATTGCATTGGGGACAGAAAGTTGGTCAAGGGTGATTTCTTGGAGCAGTGTTGTCAAATTCTAATAGTGAATTTAGTTGCCAGTAAGACATTGAGTGGTAGCTTCATCGGTTTGGGGGTCTGCCACAGAAGAGCATTTGGGTGCATAGGTGCCAGATAAAGCGATTCAATGAGTGCCTGTCACGGCCGGCACCCAATACCATAACAAATGCCAAGGACCCTTGTCTCGGCTCGGCTTCACCAGTAGTGTGACCACCTTTGGGTTTTGGGAGGAGCCCTCAGCTTAATTGGGTGCCACCTGGACTTACGAGGGGTACAAGGCGAGGAGTTCTGGCAGGCAAAGGGGCACGACCGGACAGCAAGAGTCTTTGGGCAGAAGGTCAAGGACAAGGCGTCTGGTGGAAACGGTACAGACTGGATCAGGACAGGCAGATAGCAGAATTGTCAGGCAGGCAAGGGGTCAAAACCAGATAATCAGACAGACTGGATAAGGCAGAAGGATGGTCAGACAGGCTGGGTCGAGGCAGGCGGATATCAGAATCATCAGGCAGGCAAGGGTCAGAATACAGAATGCAGAGTAGTCAGGAACAGGCAGGGTCAAACACAGATAATCAGTCAGGATAGCAAATTCAGGAACAGGTAGCAAAAAGCTTAGGAAACCTCAGGATATGATCCTATAACGGGCACTAGCTACAGGTCTGAATGGGCCTTAAATAGGGATCCAATTGGCGCCAAAACGTGCGCAATTTCGGCTTTTTTGGCGTCTAGACTGAGGATGGAAGGGTTGTTCTTGTAACAGACATGTGTCTTAGCATGCTCCTTGAATGAACCCCCCATATGCCCCCAAAGCAGAAGAATTAAGTTGGGTTGTGAAAAGGGAGGATAAAGGCCAGACTCTGCTACTTCAGGTGGCAGAACATAACACTTGCTCATAGCACGTTCCCTTGGAGGGCATACAGTACAAATCTTTTATCTCCCAAAATGCCGTTAGGACATTTGTGACAATGCTTCAGATGCCAGAGGTCATGTATGTTCATGCACAGTCATGTAACCTTGCACCATTTCCAGTAAGCCGTATCACTTAATGGATTGCAGACAGTCGGTCCACACTGAAAAACGTAGGAAGCTGTTAAATTAAGTTGGTTCTTAGGCTTGAAAGAACAGAGCACTAGTATTTAACCATCTCAGGGGATGGCTGGATCACACAGCATCTGCCCTGATAAGTTGTATATCTTGCATGAGGGAAAGTGTAAGACCACCACTAGATTTTAGCAAATCCAGGGTAAAACAAAGGGAAAAAAAGTTTTGGTATGAGAAACTTGCCTTGAATGAAAAATGTCCCCTACTTAATAATATTCAGGGAGGAGTCATAACATTATTTGAGTCCCCTGAAATTGTTGTCTCTTTACCCATAGCTTTAATGAGTAAATGACATTTGTATCTCATGTTGAAGAGACGTCTTATCAGACATCAAGCTGAAATTGTATTGCAGTCTACTTAACCTTTCTCTCCTTGCTGACAGGCAAGTACCAGTCATAAACATTGTAATAAGTGCACTTATATTGCGTAATGATCGGGAAACAGTTAAGCAGACATATTTCTTCTTCTAGAGCGTCTTCCCATACAAGAGTGTGGTCTGCATTTACAGCTTGTCTTAATAATTCATTCATTGTTATACTATACAAACAATGTATTCTTTTGAGCATATAAGCAATAATATACATGTACTGTATAACTATACCTCCTCTGCAATGAGGTTTATTAGATATATTTGCTTTATTTGGTAGTAATTGATAACTAGAAAATAAAGAGACAGTCTCTGGAGACAGGGCAGAGTTTCTCAGAAGATTCCTCTATTCCTGTGGTTGAAAAAGAAATAAGGCATTAAATAGCCGCAGCTAGTTAAGTTACTCAGCAACACAAGGAATATTTAACTGTACTTGCATTTATTTAGTGATCTTTCTGGTCAAATAATGGGAAGATTATGCCTACTTTGTGCTCATTTATTTTATTTATCTAAAAGGGATTATGTAACAAAAGAACTGTAGAAGGAATATATACTCTAACTATATGCAACAATCAAAGAGCGGCAGGGTCATTTATATATCAGATGAAAGGGCAGAGAAGCAAACATTCTACAGCAAATATCAAAAAAATATTTTTTAAAAAAACCCAAACAACTGGTATGCCAAAATATTTTTATTCTTGGGATATTTGTAAATTGATCAAGTCTGACTTTTATAATTGACATAAACTCCAGCACAAAAACACACAGAAAAAAACAATATTTTTATCTGAACTCTTTTACAGATGAGAAGTTGAACAGTTATACCAATTTGCCTGTCAAAATACCTCAATGAAAATCATAATCATACATATACTGTAGTTGGGAAGGGTTACTTCTCTTAAGAAATAAACCAAAGGGATGTTATTCTACTCAAACACAACCCCCTCTTGAAAGGCATCATATAAATGATCTCTGGAGGAAATGAGCCTTAGGGTACCCATAGATAATAGCTAATGATTTGGCCTGTCTAAACCTGCTGCTCACTGAGGTAAAAAATGTCTGGACTTGTCCAGATATTAGCTAAAATTCTGCACAAACAAGGATTACATTATTCTGTGTATGCAGCCCATTTTATTCTAAGGCTAGTGGCACACGGTAAGATTCGGGGGAGATTAGTAGCCAGCGACAAATCTCCTCTTCTTCAGGCAACTAATATCTCGCAATGCCATTATGCCAACAAGAATGTAAATCGTCCGCGGGATGGCATACGTAGCACTTGAAGTCGCTCGAAGTTTCCTCATGAGGTACTCTACAGGTCTCCTATTTAATCAGAATACTGGGCTGAGGGCTGAACTTTTGATCAGTCTCAGGAACAGTGTGTTGAATTCTAAGGGTAAGTCCACACAGGGCGTTTTGGAGAGATTTGGTCGCCTGGCGACTAATCACCTTGTTTTTTTCGGCGACTAATCTTCCCAAACGCCTTCCCTGAATATGCGCCGGCTAAAATGAAAAAACGCTGGCGCTAATTACACTTTCTGAAGTCGCCCGACGTTGCCTCACGAGGAAACTTCAGGTGACTTTGGAAAACGAATCGCCGCGTGTGATTAGCGCCGTCATTTTTTTTTTCATTTTCGCTGGTGCATATTTAGAGAAGTCGTTTGGGGAGATTGGTCGCCACAAAAACGCAAAAATGCCGTGTGGCCTGACCCTAATGGTTAATTTTTTTGATCTTGAGCTTTAATGTAATTTGAGCTTTAGTCCAAGATACCCATTGCCTTTCTATAGAAAGGAACACATTTCAAGAAGACAAGTTCTGAGAAGGGGGAAAAGTCCATGGTTTTATTTTTGATTTTCCAATTTTGTACCACTGATCTTGACTAAATCTTGGTAAATGTAAGGGAAAGAACTCACCAACGCCATTCCTCGATCCAAGATGGCGGTGCCCTGTCCTCCCACATGGTTCTTCCTGGTCGCAGCACTTTGACGCCAGCTCCTTCTCGCCAGCCGATTGGACGCCAGCGCTGGAATGGACTCCAAAGGAGGCCTATTTAAAGGAGCCTGAAGACTGCAACATTGCCCAAATATAGGTTTCGCTTTGTGCATTCCTGGGTGTGATTCTAGTATTGTTATATTGATTCCTGTGTACCGACCTTTGCCTGTTTAACAGTTTTGACGCTATTCTGCCTGGATTGACCTCTTTGCCTGGACTCTGACCATTCTATTGCCAAACCCTTTTGTACCTTGAACTTTGTGTGTTGAACTGCCTCCTCCTTGGAAAAAGCTTGATAGCAAATATGAGCTTTTTCTTCTGCTATTTCCATAAAAAAGTGCATACTGGATTAAAAATAAATCTGCCCCATAATCCAAGGTAGGGAGAAATCAATATGATTTTTAACCATGTTAAAATATATTTTATATGTACTAAATACTAAATGCAGAGTGCAGTTACAAGAGGAGTCATGGTCTATGGTCTTGAAGTCTATGAGCAAAGATCTCATTGGAAAATGCATGGATTTCAAGTGGGTATGTGGGGGTAAACAGGAGTTGTGATATTCAAGTTAATCACTGGAAATACATAATTCTGCAGAATCTACATGTATTTTCCCTGAAAAACACATGTTGGCATCTCCATATAATGGTATGCCCTATGCACTTAAAAAGATATGCTCTATCATATCCAAAATCTTATGTTAACATATACAATAAAAATGTCCAAGCTATATGCAGGCAGTATGTGTCTGGATTGTAATGTACTTGCCCCTGTAACACCAATAATTCTGTTCTGGCATCACAGGAATAATATACCCTTTTTAAATGAACTTTTTTAACATGCCTGGTACATATTGTTAACATGACTAGCAGAAGACAAATAGACTTTTTTCTTGCTTTGCCATGTAGGTTATAGTTGGAAAGTCACCTCCCCCCAAAAAACTGTGTGTTATTCATCTCACATTAAGCCAGCCTCACTACTCAGGAGGGTGGCCGCTGAACATATTTCAACACTGCAAAATGAATTAAATATTAAGAGATGTTATTAAGAAAAATTATTCTATTAAAAATTCATGGAAGCCTCATAATTCATTTAGAGCTGCTCCTCCTCAAATGAAGTCACGTCACCTAACTTGTAAACACAAGTCTCAGTCACTGCCAACGACTGGACTGATGAAATTGGGATGAATGGGATATGGGGTCTGTCATCCCCCAATGAAATCTTCTTGTCTGGTTTCAGCAACAACAAATGTGATGTGCCAATAGCAGGACATGCTTCTAGCACAGGACACTGTCTCCTGCAACTACAAGTGTTTTGATTATGTAAAAATTTTCGAACTCCAATAGTGATGCCCTTTAGGATGGGTGTAATTATTTGGCATGCTCCTGAATTAGTATGTATCCTTATTATGCAGTTTGTAGGGATACTAAAGGATACTCTTTGGCTGGTAATGAACCTATTGTACAGATTGGATCCAGGGGTTTATTAGAAATACTCTTAGGATAGAGTCTTTGTGTATTCCATATTTAATACCCTTAGAATATATGTGTATTCCATAATTCAGATAATGCCAATTAATTGTCAGTGATTGTAAGTTCACAACTTCTACAGTATCTGTGATCTACAGGCTAAAGTACAAAGATTTTACTTTTCCTTAGATATGCACAGAATTAAATATCATTAATACTGTGATATTACTTTCATCCCTGAAACAGCTTTCTTCTTTGAAGCACTGCTCTGGAGGACAAAATGGCCAAGTAGAACTGCCTGACCTGCTTTGTTTTTAAATTTAATATTAAAAGAGCAGTGCATTATTGGCAACACAAAGGGCAAGCCATTAACAGAAACAGACAGCACATCTGGAAGCAGCACACGAGGACAGACTTTAATAGGTTTAGCCAAGGAACACAGTTATTGGTTTTACAACAATGTTTCTCTGGAAACCAGTGCAAAGGAATACACTGCTTCTGACCTTCCCTATATGAAATGAAATAATCAACATGATAACTGAAACATGCTTGTGAACTTAAAGCAGGTACTATCCTGTAAACTTTATATTCTTCACAAGTCTTTGTTACAGAAATCGTTTAGAGAAAATAGTGCATACAAATTGCAGCATCTACAGTTTAGTACATATATAACAGGTTCTAGACTCTGCATTTTTTTGAGAAAATTGGCCTCTTAGCTTCTTGCTGCAATGTTTGAGGTCAGAGGCAGTGTATAAGGAATATATTATTAATATAGACATCCTAAATACAGGAATGGCTGTAAGGATGTCTGAAATATTAATAAAGAATCTCCCAGTGTCAAAGTTCGAAGAACATAGCTATGCCCCAGTTTATTAAATCTGTGCTGCTGCTATCCCTTTATCATAGGCTTAAGCCATGCCACATTCAGCATGGTAGAGCAAAGACATAACTGGATAAACAGGGAAAACTATTGACTATATGTGGTTCTTTTTTATCACTGGTACTGAATAGCAGCAATGGGAAATGTTGTAAATTGCTCTCAGGAGATAATTTACACCTAAAGATTCCCAGGTACAAGTTTCTGACAACTGCTTGCTGAAAGCAAGTTCTTTCCGTGACCCAGTGGTGTTGATACCACATGGCAACAGAGTTGGCCTCTAAAAGCAGTCTTTCATAGAACATTAATTAAACAATAGGAATGAGCGAAAACATTTGACACAGATGAATTTGCAGCCAAATATGCGAATTTGTCTGTGGCATCATTTTTTGCAAATTTGCTGCTGAAAATATTCACCTAGGGAGTGCAAGTAGGGGATGCGATCAGGATAGCATCTGCCTGTCATTTCTACTGCTTGGCACAGACATTAAAGACAGAAATGACACCAATTCTTGTGCAGAGCACTAGCAATCTCCTGCTCTGCACATCCATTGCACACAAAAAGAACAGTTAGGGGAAGCGGGAGACGCAAATGGATCATATGCCCTTCTTTCTTCCCCTGCTGATATGTACATAGCTATAATTTGATATTACAGGTGTAGACTAAATGGAATGCTTGAGACCTGGGGTTTGCTGAATAAGGGACCTTTCCTAAATTTGGATTACTTTACCTTCTAAGTGTATGCTAAAAATAATTTAAAAATGAAATAAAGCCAATTGTATTGTTTTGTTTCCAAAATGGACTCAGGCAGTTTAGTTATCATCAAGTACCAGTTACTGAATTCTTATTACAAAAAATATAATTATTTGCTTAAAATTGAGTCTAAGGGAGATGGGCTTCTTGTAATTCAGAGCTTTATGGATAATGGGTTTCCAGACAAGTGTTCTCATACCTGTACTATATTCCAAAGTGATGGTTATGACCAATTGGATTGTTTTGCTTCCAATATGGACTCATGCAGCTTAGTTATGCAGCTTAGTTATCATCAAGTGCCAGTTACTGAATTATTATTATTACAAAAATTTTAATTATTTGCTTAAAATGGAGTCTATGGGAGACTGCCTTCCAATAATTCAGAGCTTTCTGGCTAATGGATTTCCAGGCAAGGTATCTGTGAGAAAATCTTACCCTGGTGGTCTAGTGGGGAGACAGCAGGGAAGCCTGCTGCCCCCTTGGCGGGGACGCCCGGCGCACCGAGCTGTTTCATAGCAAGCGCCGGTCTGTTAGGGCGCGCGCGCGCCTCTTCCTGGGTTTTATGCGGATGCGCGCTGCCTGTTTGACGATCCTTGCTATCCGCCTGCCTCGACCCAGCCAGCCTGATTACGATTCTGCCTAATCCTTTGTACCGTGACCTTCGACCCAAAAACACTCTGCTAACAGCCGTGCCCCTTTGCTAGCCAGAACATCTCGCCTTGTACCCCTCGTTAAGTCCAGGTGGCACCCAAGTAAGCTGAGGGCTCCTCCTGAAGCCCAACGGTCACACTACTGGTGAAGCCGAGCCGAGACCAGGGTACTTGGTACTTGTTCTGGTATTGGGTGCCGGCCGTGACATTATCTTATACCTGTACTATATTCTAAAATGCTGGTTATGACAACACTTGGCGCAAAAAAAGGGTCTAAATCATCAAAAGACTTAAAGGGCACCTGTTGGCCTGAAAATATTATCCCCAACCAAAGGTGCGGTCAAAATTGTGCTAGGGCACTTGTAATGCGCATGCACATAATGAGCAAGATGCAGCATTCACTTATTATGCGCATGCATGTGCCCCAACATGGCAGCTCGAACCAGGAGCGGTTGTCCTAGCACTGGCCGGGGCAATTTATTTAAAAACCTATTGTTATTGCACCTTTGTTTGGGGAAAATGTTTTTGGCCAACAGGTGCCCTTTAAGTAATACAAATTTATTGAGATGAATTGAACGTAATTTATTACTACAGGTATAGGATCCCTTATCCGGAAACCCGATATCCAGAAAACTCTGAATTACAGACTCCATAGACTCCATTTTATCAAAATAATCAAAAATTTTTAAAATTATTTCCTTTTTCTCCGTAATAATAAAACTGTACCTTGTACTTGATCCAAACTAAGATATAATTAATCCTTATTGGAAGCAAAACCAGTCTATTGGGTTTATTTAATGTTTAAATGATTTTCTAGTAGACTTAAGGCATGATGACCCAAATTGCAGAAAGATCCGTTATCTGGAAAACCCCAGGTCCCGAGCATTCTGGATAACAGGTCCCATACCTGTACTACTGTTCAACGTAGGGATATGCACCAGCAATGCAAACGCTGGTACCTTCTGACCTACAGCTAAAGGAGAACTATATCCCCTGAACAATGTAGGTCTCTATAAAAATATATTGCATAAAACAATTGCTCCTATGTAAAACCCTGCTTCATGTAAATAAACCATTTTCATATATATAATACTTTTTTAGTAGTATATGCCATTGGGTAATCCTGAATAGAAAATTGTCATTTAAAGAACTGGCTGCCCCCTTGGATCCTAGGATTTATGATGCACAAAAAAACAAATCATACATGTTAGGTCACAAGAGTCAATTAACAGACAAAGTTCTGCTTTTTGCTTCCACACTTCTTACTGTTACAGTTAGAGGTGTAGTATTTCTGGTCAGGTGATCTCAGAGGCAACACAGAGACAGTCACAAAATGGTGGTTCAAGGCATGAGATGTTAAAGGACAATATTTACAGTACTTAAATATAAATACAAGTTTGGTAAGATTTTTTAATAGGTCACTTGATTTAAACTGTTGCTTAAAGGGGAACTATCGCGAAAATGAAAATTTAATATAAACTTCCGCATACTGAAATAAGAAACTTTGTAAATACAATCAATTAAATATTCTGCATCTTTTCTGAAATAATCAAGTTTATGTTCACTATCCTTCTCTCAACATCTGTTTCTCTTCATTCTGTCTTCATGCAGCAGTTGGGGCGTCAGATAGCTATTCATAGCTATATCCAAAAACATCTTTTAGGGGGCTTCCTTTCCTTGCAGATGTATTAGAGCTCACTCAAATAACTGATTCCAATACAAACAAAATATAACAAATTAACTGCCTTTTGCACAAATTCTGCATGTGGAGAGACATGATGTCAGGTGATTTTAATAGAGTGAGCTCTAATACATCTTCTAAGCAAAAGGAGCCCCCTATAAGATGTATTGGATATAACTATCAATGATTATCTGACACCCAACTTCTGCATGACGAGAGAATGAAGGGAAACAGATGCTGAGAGAGTAACAGTGAAGATAAACTTGATTATTTTAGAAACAGTACAGAATTTTTAATTGATTGTGTTTAGAAATTTGAAGTTATTTCATAATGCTGAAGCTTCTGTTCAATTTTAATAGATAGTTCCCCTTTAAGATAGTTGCTTAGATCCTCAAATGCTCTAGACATGAGCCCATCCAAAAAAAATATGGCATGCCCCTCAAATGGTAAAAAAAATATTTACAACTTTTAAAGACAATCCCACTTTAAAATATGAAAAAAACACCAGTGTTTTTTGCAACTTTTATGACTTTTCAGCATACAGGATATGATGTCACTGACATAAGATTGAGGAGGATGTAGCTTCGTCTTATCAGTTCACTAGGTCTAAGCTGGCGAAGGAAACTCTTGCGAACGAGGTAACGTTCTGTAAAATTCGCACTTTAGTAAAGATCGGTCACCTGAGCAAAAATGCGCCTGGCTAAAGGGCGCAAAGCTGCGCTAGTGACGGTCTCTTTCGCTAGCGAATTGTCCTATACACCTGTTAATAAATTGACGATGTCCATGCGGATGACATTTCTGGCAAATTTTCGCTAGCAACTGCCACTTTCCCCTTTAGTAAGTCTGCCCCATAGAATGATATATTTTAATCTAATTTTCAGACAAATGTTCACCATGTTCATGTATTCCCATCCATAGTTACATGCTTATTTGTGCATCTTTCTGGCTTTGCTTTGGCAAGCTTGGCCCAGCCCAAGCTGTGTCCTGACTGCAGGGCACAGGATGAAAACTGAGACAGGATCTAGCAGTTGTGAATAAAATAATAGGAAACTGATGTTTTGCACATCATGGGGCTCAGATGAACTCTGGTCACAGACGTCAAACCATTACCTACTTGCAAGGTTCCATGCCATGAGAACTGAAATATGCCAAACAGACTCTTTCTAATACAGAGTTAATTAGAAGGCCCACGCTGATAATTAAATTCCGATTTCATGCCCAACTTTTTTGACATTTTTATTATAAAACATAGATCAGAAAGAGAGGAACAAACAGGGGTGAAGAAAGGAGTGAATTATGCATTAGCAAACCATGCAACACTCTAACCCTTTCTCCAGCCACAGTGTCGCCCAAGGTTATATTTATGTAAATATATTTATGCTCATATACAGAGTTTATACATTAGTATACTTAATTATGAGGATCACTAAAAGATTTTAATCAAAATATTTAATAGATAGTTTAATCTAAATTTTTATTCCTTCACATAGAGTAACAAATAAAAAATACAAGACGCCATTTACTTTACAAAACATATATTAAAGTTATTTACATATTAATAAATGTGTCTGTGTCATATGTATATCCCTCTCTTATCAGGGGGTGAGTTGATAAACTATATATTTATATATACAGTATATATATATCATACTACTAGGTTCGGAGCTTCATACCCTGCAGGAGAAGCTCCAACCTCCTTATTCCTTATTTTATTCATTAATTCATTGCCCTAAAGAACACATTAAAAACTGCATAGAAGTTTGGAAAGCTAGCAACCACAGCGGCCAGCCTGTCGCTTCCAGACTAGAAACAAATCCTATATGGATATTGTTAGTTTCAGAAATCCAGTGACTGAATAAAATATCCTTGTATGCCTTTTGGGGTTAATGGGGATCAGAAAAAATGCGCTCATGAGAGAACAAGCAGTTTTATTTTTAAAGTTCAGTCGCAACCCTGATCTATTGACTTAACTCTTCACTAAAATTGACAGTCACATTTACCACCAAGTCTTTATTCTCCCGAGAGGAGAGAAAAAAAAACCAACTGTACAAAAAAAAGTCTATTACATTTTTTGTTAAACGTTAGCATTTAATGGCATTTAAAGCTATGAAGTGAATAAGACTGTGTGGTCAATAAACAGCTATCGCAAGAGCATCCCAACGCTGGAATAAAGCGAGCCTAGGGCCTACTTGAATTGCTTGAAATAAAACAATGTTGCTGGGATTTTAACTCAATGACTGGAACTTGAATAGAAGTCTAATATAAGTTTTGCCTTCACTAAACCGTAAGAGTTAATAATGTGCTATCTTGTACATAGTCTGATGCAAAAGTATGCAAACCCATGTCCAGTTCTCACATTTTATTGAATAAAAAAAATCTACAATTATTTCTTTGCATTACAACTCTATTTTTAAAGGGTTTTTTTTAGGTTTGAAAAGGAAAAACTCAGAGGAATAAAAAGCTGAAATAAGCACAACTTTACCTTCATTTATGAATTCAGACACAAGTACTACAGCACTACCTGACTTCCCCCCCTGCCCCTCACAAATACAGCACTGCTAACACAGGCATCACTGTATGCATCAGAGAACTGATGTCTTTGCTTTCCACTTTGGAGTACAGATACCAGTGGCAGATTTATGATATGAGGCCCCTCAGGCGGCAGCGAGTGGCCAGTTACAAGGGGCAGCAAAAAGCTGCCTCTTGTAACTTTAAAGGACAAGGAAAGGCAAAACAATAAAATCCCATTTTTACTTTCTTTAATGAAAAAGAAACCTATCTCCAATATACTTTAATTAAAAAATGTGTACTGTTTTTATAAGAAACCAGACTGTATGCAGTGAAATATTCCCTTCATTTACTGCTGTGAATAGGAATTGTCAGACGGTCCCTAACTGCTGAGCAGGGAAACAATCATACTTATGAACAGCAGGGGGAGCCCCTGCCTTACTTACCAGCCATGCAGAATTCAAGCAGCTTTGTTTATGACCATCCCTAAGCAGCCCAGACCACACTGAGCATGTGCAGGGTCAGGGTCAGGCAAATATGTCTAACAAAGTAACAAGATGACAGCCCCCTTTTTGCCAACTTTGAAAGCATAAATCATTTGTTTGATTAGGCTTTGTGGTGCAGTAAGTTCATGCTTATGTTTAGTATACAAAATACAGCATTTCTAGCCTTATTCTATTTTAGACTTTCATTGTCCTTTAAGAGCCGAATTTCTGGGTTTTAACTTGGAAATTCGGCTCCTCTAGTGCAAAGAATGCAATTGCTCTCAATGCACTAGTGATGCTGCTTACATGAGCTATAAACCCTTATGCAAGTTTAAAGTTTCATGTCTGAGATATATAACATATAATATAATATAATATACAGTATATAATATATATAAATAGGACTCAGTTTCAGAAACCAGTCTTTTCTCCAGGGGACTATATTAGTTTAATCTCTTTTTGGTTTCATTATTTCACCTTAAATGAAAATTTATACCGACCAAAGGTAATTGCTGTGGCAAAGTCTTCCTAAGACGCAATTACGCATATCCTCTTCAGTGACAAGCACTAGCCTTGGACTTGAATCGTGAACGATTCCCTGCATTCTTTCCCAAGCCTTGGTTTGTCATTTTGAGATGCTTAATTGGTTTGGGAATATTTGGGAGTTGCAATTCCCCTTGATTTAATTGGCCTGAGCTATTCCCCTAGTGCCTTCAGCCTGCTGATTGTAAAGAGACCTTTGGATATCTGTCTTGCTGAGAAAGTTAATTGCTGAAACTACCAATGCACACTAAAAACACATTAAGAACTGATTGTTCTGCCGTTTAAACACAGCCTGAGCAACGTGGCTGTATGAATCATGTAGAAACTAACTACTACAGTAGATTAATTCAGCAAATCGTGGAATGATATACTTTGAAATAAGCCCCTTTATACTATTTGGCTATTTGTTTCTTGAGGCAGAAACATAATATTTGTTTATACAGTAGTAACACCTGCACCTAAACCCCACCTAATATCAGTGATCCATTGATCTAAATGCCTCTGCAAGTGCAGTGCAACCAATCTGCCTCTATTTTCTAGCATTAGTTACAGATTTTACTATTCTTATTTGTCAAATTTGTCACCTATTGACTTCAGTTTTGCACATTTTTCGGCAAAACGGGACAGATTCACTCATCACTACTGCTTTTACTAATGCTTTTTTTTCTGCTCCAGCATGACTCTGAGATCACTTGTCTTTAACTTATTTAACTCATTGCTTTGGCCTTAGCTCCATCAAGCCTCCACCCCACCCCATATTGTAACACCATGTCACAAAAACAGAAAATACATTCTAATAGTCTACTGTTTATCATTAGAAATACATTAACATTATTTTCTGTCACTCAGTAACTTACAGTAGTTATTCTGAAAATAGTTAATTGCTTCCATAGTGATGTTATGATATAGCCAATGAGTGATGAATTATCTGCAGTAAGTGAACTCTGTAACAACAGCAACATCACTGAACATGCATGGTGTAATAGGGATGTGACCTGGGATCAGGGCAATAATTGCATTGTAAACCTAGGAACAATGAGCTGAGCACACTGTGTTACAGACTCTTTATATGTTCCTCAACCTGCTGCCCTTTACCAATGCACTGTATGTTCAAGATTTATACTTTAAAATTAAAAAAAAATGTAAATTACCTTTATAAACAAATAAATATCTTTAAAAACCCATAAATACTAGAAAGTAATTTTCATTAATGCAAGTACACCAATATAATTTTTGTTAATATTGATCAGAATCATTTATGTAGAATCCTAAAAAAAGATTATGGCTATATATCTATACAAGCCAAAAGATTCAGCAGCTCTACGGCATTAATAATTCATGTATTCAAAGTTATCCACAAGAGCTGCCCATCTTGGATCTTGTTAATCGCTTTGCCAGTGGCAATGTGCTTGCTCAATTCTGGGCTGTTGACAGGTTAAGTTAAGGGTCCCTGAGAAATTTGTAAAAGGTTAGAAGTGAGATTACACAACCCCCAGAGTTTGCATGTAAAAAAGCAACCCATAGTGTTTGCATTTAAAAAAAATGTTTACAGAAAAGAAAAGTCAGTACTCTATATCCTGACCAATGACCATAGGTAAGACTGTGGCTCATATAAAGACATTGGAGTGGCGGAAGTTTAAATGCATCAAGAGAATAAACCCTGTAACTGCTGGGGGTGACTGATTAGAACTAATACATTATGATGGAGAATGCCTTGCTCCCAAAGTTTAGGGTCCTAATGCCAATTACTAGTCAAGCAACTGTTGATAAGCAGTTGATTCTACTCTAACATGGGCCCCCAACTTTTTTTGTAAACCATAAACTGCAAACAAATTTAAGAATCGTTTGGAAGCAACACAAGCATGAAAAAAAGTGTCTAAGGGGTGCCAAAAAAGGCTGTGATTGGCTATTTGGTAGCCCTGTGTGGACTGATAGCCTATAGGAGGCTCTGCTTGGCAGTACACCTGGTTTTTATGCAACTAAAACTTGCCTCCAACTAGCCAGGAATTGAAAAATAAGCACCTGGTTTTAGGGCACTGGGAGCAACATGGAAGGGGTTGGTGAGCAACATATTGCATGTGAGCCACTGGTTGGGGGACCCCTGCTCTATAATAAGTAGTTCATATAGGTAGTTTCATTAATTAGGCGGTAGATTCCCCCCATATCCCCAAGTGTGCTCATAAATCACCTGTAAATACACGGAAAAATATGTGGCCGTAACAGACTTTTACTTAACAATGTGTAAAGGCGTGAAATGTGAATTGTTCAGTTAGTGGTTAATAAATACAGTATATAGACAGGTTGGCCATTAGAGGGAGCTAAAAGTGCAGACTGGGAGGTGATAAAAGTGGAGGCCCTTAGAGAGTGAGGAGAGGTGCAACATGGGAGGAATAGCAAGCATGGAGCCACTGAAGTAGTAGAGTCATCTCTGGTGAGAGGTACTGAATTTAGCTAGTGTGAGGCCTATTGGCTGTAAGAGGACACTCTAGGAGTGTTAGATGAGACAGGATAATTAGCATGGGCAGCTGTGGCTACAACAAGGAGCAAGTGGGCATAGCGACCCAGCGGGTACCCCGCCAGTCAGGGTTTAAGGCAAAGTTGGAGGAGAAGCCGGCTAAGGGTGTGATACTTCTACTAGGCCCACATAGCAGTGTCAGAGCAAAGCCTGGGAAGAGGGAGAAGTGCTGACTAGACCGTGCAGCCGGGTCCGCCCCCACCCTCGTCCGTGAGATTTTTCAGTGCGGCTGCAGCCGAATCCAGCCGGCTGCAGCCTGCGCAATCTGCCGGGGGGCCCTGCGGGGGGTGCGGACCCTGGCCCAGTTGCACCCCCTGCTCCCCCGGTAGTTACGCCCCTGAGACCGATTGTGAAGGAACACAGTGGAAACTGAGGAGCACATGGGAGAAATTACCGAGTACGAGTATCCTCCTGACTGTGTGCTTTTTTCCTTTTTTTCTTTAACATGTAAATAGTCTGTACTCAAATTGATTGTATAAGTTTGCAAATGCAATTATATCACATATAAAAAGCTTGTTAAGAATACCACAGTGTGAATTTGGTAATGAGTGTGCACGCCCTACATATTTCTAATAGTGTATCTGTGTCCACTTCTTGGGAGTGGTCTGGGCTATGTTGAACCTCTCCTAAAAAACAATACATTTTTTCTAATTGGAGTGCCCTCCACCCACTGTTGTTTATATATGCTGTACCACTGGATGTAGATAGTAGGGGAGATATGAGTCCTGTGGACATGTTTCTGCCTGTATGCTAAAGACAAGACGTGATCATGCTAATAAACGGGTCTGGTTCATCTGCAGCTCCCGGCATCTTGTGTCTCTAATGTAAGTTCCCTTTATTAAGGAAGAAGTATGAGGTAACCCTGACTCTAGTTGCAGCTTTTATTATCAATTGTAGGACCAGCTGCTCACACCATAACACCAGGGAGCAGCATTCATGAGGCAAACTGTTAGTAAGTCTGCGCAATCTCATATTGGTTTGTCTTAAGTACACCTATACATAAACCCAGCCCCTTTCTCTACCCCTAGTCTGTCCCGATTCCTCCTCCTTCTACTGTTCCTCACCTGCGGGCGGTGCCAGGCAATGTGCAACTCGCAGGGGTGGAGGTGCCCCTGCCTAACATCAATCATATCAGCTCTAATCAAACTTCATTTTTACTAATGTGCTAATAAGTTAATTCATTGGTAGTCAGTGGAATTAACTTTGATTTTTAATGGGAGTTTGTCATTTTCATTCTTGAAAATGTATACGTTTTAATCTCATAATATGGTATAAAGAAAAATGAATCTCAATCCCCTCTCTCACTCTGCTATGCATCTATGTTACCTATATTAATATTTAACATTTAATATAGTATACTACATTCTATACCCTATCCATATTTTTCTATGCAGCTGCCCATTCATTTGCACAAATCAGATTCTAATTTTGTTTATATAATCTTATCACAATTACTCACATTACTCCCTAGATCTTACCTTTCCTCTCTATTGTTTATCTTCGGTGCAGCAGGTTCATAGTTTAATCATCTTCTTGATTGCTCATTCCCGTCTGCTCCTGAAGCCCTTATTTTGGCTTTCTATCAAGTGGTACATAAAATATTTTATCTCTTCATACATCCCTTAGGTTCAGATAAGGACAATCTATTATCAATCCAGTTCCTCTGCTTTACAGACAAAACACTTCTTTCTAATTGCCCATGTTTCTTGAAATTCCCTATCTGAAGATGAGCAAGCTTTCACATTCAGCCTTTTCAAAAACCACATTTTAGAAACCATTTTCTAAAGAAACCTTTCTAGCTGGATTCATATTGCGATGCTAGATGCATGCACATTTACATTTGCTTAATGGCTTTTCTCTGTGGGTGTCCTTTCCTATATAGATACTGATCCCTTTTAGGCATAATGTTTTGGTTATACTGAGCAGTTACTACATATACTCATTTATTTATTTGAGCCACATTTTGTAAACTGTCTCACATATTTTCTTTAAAGTTTTCCAATCTATGGTTGAAAAAAGAGAAGGCTAAATGAACTAGGGATTTGCAACAGGGATCCTTAAACTATTTTTTAAATAGCTTTTCCAGTAGTTATTGACATCCATGAGCTAGCAGGTAATACAATTGTTTTTTTCACTATGCTTTAGTTTTAATTATATTTTGCCAACATATTCTGATGTACTTTGCAGAGATTATGCATCTTTAACATCACTCCCTGCCTTGATGGAGCTAAAGCTGGCCATAGATTTTTAAAAGATCAGATCCTGATCGTGAGAGCACGATCTTCTCAGAACTATCGTACGATTGTACGAATTGACCATCAACTAAAAAGACCAATTTGCCAGGAAAACAAAGGGGAGCTGCCTGCTTGGCCCTGCAAACATATGGTGTTGGTTGGATACAGCATTCTGGGGTCCAGCAGAGATGACAAATTGTATATGAGTTTATTTATGAAATGAAAATAACTCCGGGGCAGGAAGAAGCCGAATAGGGAAATCATTATTTCTGATGATAAAATGGAAACATTCATGGAAGCAAGTTCTAAATATCTGTCATGTTGCAGGAACCAGAAATAAATGGCTGTTGCTTTGAGTTTGTCTTGAGAAAAGATGAAAACACTGACCAACCCTTTAAGCCGACTGAGTGCACCATAACTTTATGGATGACTATTTATATATCAGGGGTGTTTTTGCAAAGATACAAGGTACCATTGCACAGGTGGTATTTTCTAGGGATGCACTGAATCCAGGATTCGGTTCGGGATTTGGCCTTTTTCAGCAGGATTCAGATTCAGGCGAATCTGTCTGCTAGGCCAAATCGAATCCTAATTTGCATATGCAAATTAGGGGTGGCGAGGGAAATCGTGTGACTTTTTGTGACAAAACAAGGAAGTAAAAAATGTTTCCCCCTTCCCACCCCTAATTTGCATATGCAAATTAGGATTTGGTTCAGTATTCAGCCGAATGTTTCGCGAAGGATTCGGGGGTTTGGCCAAATCCAAAACAGTGGATTCTGTGCAACCCTAGTATTTTCGCACTGCATGTGCATGTACCTTTAAGAGCCAGCCTTTTCAAGAGTTCACTACAGTAGAAATATCCCCCAAACTGCATAGGTATAGGCAGAAATGTACTCCTTGTTATGGCTGAGCCATGCAGACTGGCCATGCCCCAGCTCTGCAAATTCTGATGAGATGACAACTCTATAGTACCATGGAAGGGGCAGCTAGCTCCTGAAACAGCACTGTTGTATAGAGGCCTTACAGGAAGCAGTTTAACACTGGGACCCAAGTAACAGGACCCAAGGGACATCATTCTGGGAGTTGTAGTTCTTCAACATCTGGGTGGAGATGCACTGCTATAGAAAGTACAGGTCCCCTTTAAATTTCCAAAGATTAAAAAACATCTCCAATGCTTTGTAAAGTTGGGCATACACTATAGGAACCACTCATCTGCTTGTTCAGACTGGCATGATTCGTATATTTGGCCCTCTGGGCCAACAATTGGACCATAATGGATGTCTGGGGAGGATTGTCAAAGGTTTTTCAAACCTGCATCATAAATATATACGGTAGCTGATTTCTGACCAGATATTGGTGGGGCAGAGTGTCAGGTGGGTTCCATGGCCAATGTAGTACTGAAGATGTATATTTAGTGGCACCTGTATTCAACCACCATTTTAATGCCCTGATTTTGCAAACCATTCTGGCACTAATCTTCAGATTAAAATATGGCACCAGTTCCCTTGCCTGACACTAATAACCAGCTTACCATGTGAATTCTATATAGCGGAAGTTCCTATTGAGTCCATCAAGTGTGTACATATCTTCAGGATTCAAAGTCAAATACCTACAGAAGCAAGAAGAAACGGTAAAAAGCAAGATGGTTTCAGATGTGTTCAAGATGGTCCGCTATTTGGTCAGCAGCCCCTCCCCTCTCTTGTTGTTACCTTGAGGTTCTGTTTCAGGAGCTGGGTTAAAGTGTTGTGGCCAATACCACCACTCCCTTCCGGAAGATGAAGAGCATGGCCACCTTGACAGGAGATAGATTGTATTTTGCAGCCACGCTCCTGAGTACTGGGTCTTCCAACAGGGCTGGGGACCTAGAATCCACCCCAGAAGAGACATTAAGGAATTTCTAAATGTCTTGAATATCTTATAAATCAGTGGGTAAAGGATGAAGAATCCTGAGTTATGGGTCCACAATTTCAGGAAAGCTAGATGTTCATTGGTCTCTACTGGCTAATGAGTGGGTCAAGTCTGACCAAATTGCCAACTTTGGCTTGAGTAAAATAACAGCCACTTTCTCATGAGGACAATGGTGGGGGGGGGGGTTTTCACCTTGAGTCTTTGCACCATCCGTCACAGACATTAATTAATTCTCCGGGGTCAGGCCTAGAAGCACCGGGTTCCTTCCCAGGAACAGGGATGTGCAGTGTAGAAACTGGAATAGATTCATATGCAGCATTCCAGACTCCGGCCAGATGTTAGTGAGGGAACTCATCTGAAGTCAGAATATAGCCAGCACTGAGGGTAGAACCCAACCAGTGAGGGACAGAGACCCGGAGAGAATCCCGGAGGAATCCCAGAAAAGCATTAGCTGCACGAAGGATGATCATCGAGTTGTGACAATTGCTCCTGCTCTGTAACTGTGTAGAGGGCAACATCACCAGCAAGTGGCAGAGAGATAAAGGCAATAAATCGGCATCTGTATTACACATGGGAGAACTGTCATTTCAAGCAACTGGAAAGTGGTCTTCATACTATGAAGTCATTATTGGGGGGGTGGTGGGAGAAAGGTATAATCAACTGAAAAACAGCTGTCATGGTGAAAGGAATTCACCAAAGAGATGGTGTTTATTGTAGAAGTGGGATAATAGTCTCTGGGAAGGGACTGTGGCTGTGGAATAGCAGGTACAGTAGGGAGAGATGGTGCCTATAGTAGCAGTGGGGATAATATTCTCTAAGGAAGGGACTGTGGTCAGATCCATCAGGGTGTCCAGTTTTAACCACAAACAGTTGGAGTTGAACATTAATATGCAGGGCCTGAAATATAAACCCGTCTGTAACCAGGTTATGGGCACTGTATTTTACTTGTGGTGGGGGGATACTGTAAATCGGGAAAACTCAGCAGATGGGATTTGGCATGGGGGCAGGCATTTTTTTTAAATCAATCCATAACATTCATTCTCCTCCCACTGCAGGTGGAATCAGTGGCAGAAATAAATCCCCTGCAGACCCTGCAATTCGGGGCCCCTGGGGACCCCACACGCATTTTTGCATTGCACATTTCACGTTCTGCAGGGGGCCTTATTTACACCACTGGTCTCAGAGCTGGTTTCCATTTGCTGTAGAGATGTTTCCCAGCCGATAGCTCAGTGCTCAGTTTGATTTGTATCACCTTGCCATGGAAGTGAACATTTTGGAAGGGAAGGGTAGAGACATGAGTAGGCAATTGCATCTTGGGCACCGTTAGTGTAACAGCATCTGTATGTACAGTAATCTAGTCATCTTTGTAGGGTCACTAACTTCTAAGGTTTGCTCCCCAAGTAATCACCCCCTTGGTACAGTCCGACACTAAAATGTTTCTGGCGTATGTAATTGGTAACATACTAATTCCAGACTTAGCTCATTCCTTGTTGTCATCTGCAATTACCTGAAAATGTGCTGTATGTTTATTTTTATATAAATGTGCTGAGGCTGTTGTACATAAAAATAACTGTTCCGTGGGTAAAATTTGTGAATCTGCCTCTACTATGTGTTCTTGGGGGTATAATACAGGTATGGGATCCGTTATCTGGAAACTCCTTATCCAGAAATTTCTGAATTAAGGAAAGGCCGTCTCCCATAGACTCCATTATATAATTCAAATAATCCAAATTTTTTAAAATTATTTTCTTTTTCTCTGTAATAATAAAACAGTATCATGTACTTGATCCCAACTAAGATATAATTAATCCTTATTGGGAGCAAAACCAGCCTATTGGGTTTATTAAATGTTTACATGATTTTCTAGTAGTCTTAAGGTATGAAGATCCAAAATACAGAAAGACCTGTTATCTGGAAAATCCCAGGTCCTGAGCATTCTGGATTATAGGTCCCATACCTGTACGTGAAATTGCCTCTGTGTCATCCTACTATGTATTCTGGGGGGTATTATGCATGTACTTGCCACTGTGCTGTCCTACTATGTATTCTGGAGGGTATCATATATGTCATTGCCACTGTGTCCTTAGGGTTGTCACCTAACCTGTTTAAATCCAGGAAAAATATGGAATAGCCAGCCTGCATGGCTAATTAGCAATTTATTTAGATGCATGACGCATGGTTGCACATAAATAAGTTCAGTCTACAACATGCATCTAAATGAATTGCTAATTGAATAATATAAATGGAGTTCCTTGCTGGGGGACCCCTAAAAGTTCCCCTGCAAGGGGGGGAGCACAAACTCAAGTTACACCACTACAAGGACGTCCAAATTTATGAGCAATTTTGACATATTATTGGCAAAACAGGACAACCTCTGGATATGCTGGTGCCCTGAAATGAATTTGCTGTGGGGCCCAGTAACATCTAGTTTATGTCACTACCTCTGTGTACTTGAAATTCCTGTGCCTATATTGAATCTCAGTCTGGATCTATCCTTGAATTTACATAATTAAAATACTGCCCGAGAGTTGTCCCTACCATTCAACTTGATAAAGTAGCCCCCATTTCCACAATAACTGTCTCTGCCAAATGTACTAACCCTTATCCCATAGCTAACACTCTGTATTATCCCCAAAAATTAGAAATCAGACCCACAACTGTCAATCTGTATAAGTCACATGCTAGAAACCCCACTCCAGTAATTGCTCCCGTCCCCAGTAAAGAGATTGTTCACCTTTAAATTAACTTTTAAAGACAATTTGCAATTGGTTTTCATTTTGTGTTTATTTATTTTGTTTATGAGTTATTTATCTTTTTATTCATTGACTCTCCAGTTTGCAATGTCAACAATCTGGTTGTCAGGGTTCAAAATTACCATAGCTACCATTTAATAATTTGAGTAAGAGACTGGAATATGAATAGGAGAGGGCCTGAAAAGAGGGTGAGTAATAAAAAGTAGCAATAACAATAAATGTGGAGCCTTAGAGAGCATTTGTTTTTTAGATGGGGTCAGTGATCTCCATTTGAAAGATGGAAAGTGTCAGAAGAAGAAGGCAATTAATTCAAAAACTTAAAAAAGAAAGAAAGAATGATGACCAATTGAAAAGTTGCTTAGAAGTGTCCATTCTATAACATACTGAAAGTTAACTTAAAGGTCAGCCACCCCTTTAATTTTCCCTAATCCCATTGTTTCTGTTCTCTAATTACCCATTATTTTATTTCAGGTCCCATAGTTTCTCCTCAGCACCAATGAATTAACAATTTGTGTTCCACCTTTCATACTCTATATTTATCTAGATTTTTGCCAGTATCCAGGAAAACTTTAGCTGCTGTTAATATACCAGCGTAATGTTGTTTCATTTCTGATTACTGTATAAAGTACTGTACTGTAATACATGTACTGACTCCTCTCTTAATGAAATACCCTCTGCAGTACTTTAACTGACCCAGCTAAAACACATTAAAATAAAGGTCTATTTATCAACGGAAAATAAACTTCTATGAACCAACTTCCAGTATATTCTTCATCATGAGATAAGGGGAGTTTAAGCATACATTGCACTATAAAGGGTGTATTGATTCCTGAAAGAAACCGACATCATTTGTAGTGAGGAAATTATTTGAGATCGCATTCAAGCTGTATCCTGGAAATGGTATTCTAAGTCAATAATCAGTATGGTGTTATGAGGGACAGATCATGTCATTTGTGATGTGGTACATTAGACAGTGGCATTAAAGTAGTCTACTTAGATTCTTGACAAGAAAACATTTGCTTTCTTTTCTGAGGGTTCAAAGAGTAGATAGTAGCCTGTGTCAGTGCAATTTTTCTGAAAGATACACAAAACACAAGCTGCAAAGAAAGCTCTGAATTACAGGATGGATGTTTCCCATAGACTCCATTTTCTCTTTTATGGTTTTTAAGTTTTTGTACAACAGCTCTCCAGTTTGGTATTGTACCAGATATTTGGTATTGCTATGGTCTTATTTACCCTAGCAACCAGGCAGTGATTTGAACGAGAGACAGGAATATGAATATAAGAGGGCCTGCACAGAAAGATAAGTAATAAAAAGTAGCAATAGCAATTTCATTGTAGACTCATAGAGAAACAGTTTTGGCTGCATAGTTCAAAAACTATAAAAAATGAAATCCATTTGCAAAGCTGCTATTAATAGGCCATGTTATACGATACTTGAAGTTAATGTCAAGGCAAACCACCCATTTAATACAAATTATGTCCGAAGGTACTGCCATTTTAATGTAGTTATTTAATGTATAAGCCACAAGCCACATCTGTCGTTGTTCATTCATTTTTAAAATCTGCTGACTTATCATTATTTAACTTTATACAATGGCAGCATATCTCACAGCACTGTTTGTTTTGTTTCATGAAATAAATATGGAACCTGCCAATCAATTTCAGTGAATGCAGTTGGATGAACTTTACAGTGATGCTTTTACCAGAAACAGCAGTGGATAATAATAACACACTGTGTGCCAGACCAAGCATAACTTTTAGCATGGAATACAGCCAACTGATAGGTAATGTTATTTGGACCAATACACCCTGTATCTGACATGCAAGGGCTTCTCTAAAGAACCATTACAATCTTTTTCTTATTTATTTTTCATTTATAAATGAAACCTAGGGGCTTTAAGTACTCAGGGGCATGGGAAAGTGACAGGCTGCAAGGGGTTAATGGTTCGTGTATGGACAGTTATTCTGGTGGCCCAATAGCTAAGCCCGAGTTAAGAACCCCTGTGATTGGTAGACAGGTTTCAGAGTGAGGTTTTAATGGAAAAGTTGGGTATATAAGGAGCAGGACAAAGCAATCACGTGTCATTCTTTGCTGGTAGGGGAAGAGCAGTCCTTCCCACAGACCCGCCCATGTTTTTGAGTGTTAATTTATAATTACGAAGTTATTTAAAATCAAGATTATTTTTAGAAAATTAGAAAAGACAAGTCTTAATATGTCACCACTATTTTTGTTGATTTAAGCTTTGGCTGTGTAAGTAGGCAAAGCTTATGGTAAAGCTTAAGGTGGCCCGCTGGGTAGCTGTTGTCAGGGGTGGGCTTGTGTCACAAATCTGTACTTAAAGGAACATTAACACCAAAAAATGTAAGTGTTTTAAAGTAATGAAAATATCATGTAGTGTTGCCGTGCACTGGTAAAACTGATGTGTTTGCTTCAGAAAACTTTAAAACACTTTTATTTTTTGATGTTACTGTTCCTTTAACTGGTGAGTTAATGAATTGTTATCTATTGGGCTTGGATAAATCTGTTTGCTGTGGCCTTTTGTGTCCTCTCATTTTGCTTATTCATCTAAGAGTGCTGTCTAAACTCCCCATTGTTTTCCAACTGAAGAAAAGAAGAAGGAGAAAAATGAAATCTGTCTAACAATAGATGTTAAAAAAATTCAGTCATCTGGTCTGGACCTTTTTTAGTGTGGCCCCTTGCTGAGCTGCTTTACAAGAAACTTTGCCTCCTTCGGATTATTGGAAAGGAAAATGAACCAGAGGTGCAGGTGCTACAATATAGGGGAGATGTTTAAATTGAATTAGGACATTTCAAAAAAGGCCCAGGTTTTAGATGTTGTGGGTTAGGGCCCTGTTTAAAGTCAAACATTTAGTTGGACCTCCCTTCACTCAGATCATGGTGTCCACACTTCCCACTCCACCATAATTTGCCTTCAACCTACAGCCCCTTTCCACTGTTCTGGACCCTTTCAGGGGGCCAGGCCCTTTGACCTAAACAATGTCAAAAGGGGAAATATACCATCTGGATAAAGGGCAGGGTTGAAAGAATTGTGGTAAGGAAATGCAGCACTACATAATATTAAAAATGGATTTGTGATCACAGACACTCCGATTAATCATATACATATTGTTCTTAGTCAGGTTGCAACCAAGGGAGAGGGAAGGAAATGATTTCAACTTTTTCAGGGCAAGGTCCTCTTGCATCAACTTTTTCAGGGCAAGGTAACTCTGTATGATCAGTGTCTACATTCATTAATTGTACCGCACTGTGGAATATGTTGGAGCTTTTAATGCATATTGATTAAAAAATAATAATAACAGCAACTCAGCAGTAATTCAGGTTAACCAGACTTCCCATTCTCATTTACTTTTAGAAACCAATTTGATGTTTGCATTTAAGGGAGACCAGTAATTGCAACCTGCTGGTGGTTCGCTATGGGTTACCAGAAATGCTGCAAATTGTGCACCTTTTAATATATTAGCCCAGGGTAGCTGTGAGCAGTTAAGGGGGTCCAATTACTGTTAGGGTTATGGGTGTAAATTCCATCTACATTCTATCTACATTTATACATACATATCCTAAGATACTTATGGTCTCGCTCTAACAAATTGGCACCTACCTGTTAACCTGTCTCACTGGGTTTTCCTCTCTGCCTCCTATTATTATTCATCAGCAGGACAACTATCACAAAATTTAGGTCCCATTACAAATTACTTGTATGGGCCCTCTTATAAACACAAGCGTGCAGTACTAAAATTTTTGGCCACCCCCTTGTGTGTGCTATACAAATTATTAACTAGCAGGTAGCTAGGGTGCCAATGTTGGCCAATGTTGCTGTCTTGGTGAAAAACCTTTGATATAGAACCCCATTCTAGGACCAATGCAGTTACCTGATTGTAGGTCACCTGGCCTTGATCTTGAGCACTCTTCCCTGTCTGTTCCTGGATTCCTGTGGTCAGGGGTGGATTACTGCACAGGCTACATCCTAGGGACCCAGTGTTTTCAAGGACCCATCTAGTTTTTTTTTTTAAAAAAAAAAAACAAAAAAAAAAACAACTATTGTTTCTCTTTTATTTATTTGCAATTTGTGCTGCAGGGTCTGGTCAGGTACACCTGCTGGTAGGAGAAGGCAGGAAAGGCATGTGCAGTTTGGATGTGTGTCTGGATCCAGTGATGTAACTGGCACACGCTTAACACGACTCGGTGTAAAGAGGTTGGGGCACGAGGATCTGCATGCATCCAGACCCAGCAGTAGCCAAGAAGGATGGGCCTGTGTTGATGTAGCCTATGGGCCCCACATGTCATTAATCGACCACTGCCTGTGGTGAGACACTTGAACAATATTCTAAACCTTGCCTTTGCCTGAACTTGATCTTGAACCATATTTTACCAGTGCCAGGTTGGCTGGGCACCCTTGGCAACCCAGCTGGTCGTGTCAACTCCTACCCCCTGACTCGCACGTACATGTGAACGAGCACTCAAATGTGTGCCTCCACACACAGACATGCACAGTCTCACTACAGGCGCAGCGCAGGGTAGGGAGTGAAGACAGGAGAGTAGACTAGAAGTAGATGGAAAAGAAATTGTGTGCCTGACACCCCCAGAGCTTTGTGCCTTAGGCACGTGCCTTTTCTGCCTACCCCTAGTTGCAGCCCTGTACTTAACCCTATGTTCCCATGCTATTAAATTTTGTGTGTTGTCTGTGCTGTCTGTTACTACTGCCATATTTGCCTGTTACCTGTACCAGTCTTGCCTGCACCAAATATAATAACAACCTGCAGTACCTGAACCCAGCACCAGTCTTGCCTTTCTATCTAATCCCTAATATCTATATCATCTTAGGTCCTTAAATAAGCTATCCTCACAATCATTGGCCCTTCTGAGGGCCTTGCAGCATAGATACGTCCTGCAACAGTCACTTAACCCTCTGGAGGCCATCCAGCACAGTAGGGGGCACTCCTGTTCATTCATAATATCAGCACTGTAACACTAATACAAATCTTTGAAATAATTGCAAAAGTGCTTAGAAAATCACTGTATAAATGTACATTTATTTTTTTGTGGGTGTTTATTTCCCCCTATGCCAATGCAGTCATTTTGTAGGGACAAATAGAGAAGTACAAGCGGGTAACAGTTAATGGTACAATTACATAAGTACCTTCTTGCTCTTTCACCTGCTGCAGTTTTCCTTTTGTAAATTAAATCCTCTCTGGGCATCATGGTATTTGAAGTCTCTGTCCACAGGTCAGCGCCTAAAGACTGCAGCATTGCAGAACCACAGTTTACTCATTGCTTAAAAACTCAAACAGGCAATTGCCCCAGAAGAGACAGGTTGTGGAAAAACATTTCCTAAGTTCTTAAAGGGCACCAATCATGACCAAAATCATTTACTAAGTAAATACACTATGTGAAAGTTCAAGAAATCCGATTTTTAAAACAGTTAGAATTGTTTGTATAATGTAAATGATCAGCTCACTATTCCTACTGCAAGATCTCCCCTATCTCCACTGCAGTTCTAGCTGAGGCAGGCATCTTGGATTTCACTGGCTCCTCCTACCTATATCTTCCCAGCCAACTGTAGCTCTGAAATCTCACACATGCTCAGTTCAAATTCCTTGTTTGCTTATCAACCCTTCTAAGCTATTTTCAAATCAGCCAAACCTGTGTGTTAGCTGCTGTACAGTAGTGCTGCCACCTGCTGGAAGTTAGCAGGTAGCAGCACTTCTAGTGGATACTTCTAGTGGAGGAGTTTACTAAAACGAGGCATTCTGGGTAGAATACTCAAAGCAGTGTTACAATCTGAGCATGCTCCTGAAATTTGCACATTAGAGTCTCTGTTAGAGTCTCAATATGGCCTCCCTCAGTGAAAGAACCCATTTGACAAAGTAAGGGATTTTTTTAAAACCTGCTGTTTTTTCAAAAAACTATATATGTAGTTTGATTAAACGTGTTTAGCTTGTACTGGTCAGATTGTTAATATGTGTTTGATTTTGGCTGTGATAGGTGCCCTTTAAGCTACTTTTTTGGATTGGGTCTGAGATTTATATATATATATATATAATATATATATATATATATATATATATATATATATATATATATATATATATATAATATAGTTTGCATTTAATAAAAATGATTTGAGAAGTCTGTTGGACAATGCCATATAATTAAAATTACTTTTTCCCTCATAGCATAGTTAACTGTTTATAATTTATGAAGGATCTCGAGGATTTTTGCTGCCTTTTTTAACTCTGTGCCAATAAATAAACTGCAGAGAACACCCCTGCTATTCACTTTAATCCACACCCATGTTACCACAAGACCATGTCCACATTAATGGTGGGAAAACACCAAAAAACAAATGGTTGGTGCTCACTGCAGGGATATCACTTATCACTCATATGTCAAAAAAGTTGTCATACATACCCTTAAATCCATATGCCTCATCCTCCCCTGTGGATAACACAGCAACCCTCCCCCCAGCACATGATTAAACACTTTAGGGGCACTAACAATAATTTTCAAATGCTAACAAACCCCCACAACAATTGTAAGTGTGACACTTGTAGTGAGGAAGTTATTTGAGACAGTGGCGGAACTACCGGGGGAGCAGGAGGTGCGAGTGGGCCAGGGCCCGCACCGCCTCAGGGCCCCCCCGGCAGTCCGCGCGCCACTTTGCGCCACTTTGCGCCACTTATTCCTGGCCAGTTCCGGGTGTACGGAGGGGGTTGCGGCTGCGCGTCCTGCACCAAGGCCCGCCCCCCTCTAGTTACGTTTCAGGTCACATCACTTGCATTTTGTGATGTGGTAATAAAACAGTGGTGTTAAAGTAGAAGGTCTTCTTAGATTCTTGACAAGAAAACTGTAACCCATTTTTGGCCAGCTCCCTGGTGCCAAGGTGGTACATTAGAATATTTCTGACTTACAGGTCCTGAGTCCCCTTTGCCATGTAAAAGGGTACTGAGAATTCTCTTCTCTAGCAGTGCATCCACCTAATGGCATCTGGGAATATACCTGCGGATGGCCCCATTAGAAATTACATGCAACACACACTTTGCTTTTATAAAAACAACTTCATGTAAAGAAAGTGTAATTTAAGGGGTAAGTAAAAACACATTTACATCAATCAAATATAACACACTCCCATTAGAACTTGTGGCAGTCCATTTCCTGGCCCTCCGTGCCAGGCAAAGTCCCGCACTACTCATTTGCAGATTAAAGTGTCAGTCCCTTATCCCAAATGAGTACAATAGGTCCCAAGTAGCACTAGCAGCCCAAAATACCTTTCCCTCCGAATAGGTACTGGCCCCTCATGGCAGGCATAAACAAAGCCTGGGTCACAAATGGAAATATGCTGGATCCTTTCTTTTTCCGCCCTCCCCTGGCATCACTCACCCTGGGGATTCACTCAGACTGGCAGGCTCACCTAGAGCTGGAGCAGGCATCCACAGCGATGAATCCATTCCATAAACATATGCAGCTTGTATTATCTTCCTTGACATAGCTCCCAGCACTGTCTATAGTGCAAGCACACTGTTGCTGAATCCATAGCTGAACTGTAGCTTCCAGCACTGTATATAGCACAAGCATTTCACATTCAATTGGAAAATCTGGAGCTCCAACCCTCTTGATCGAGCTCCCAGGCATGGGGTCACCACCCCAGCCTCAGAGGCCTTCCTGCCTCTACATAGTGGCAGCTGAACTCACTACACCATAGTGAAATACAATCAGCAGAAATCTTCCAGCAGTAATGGCTGACTGAGCACATGGAAATCTCCTTTTATAGAGCACAGCAGTGACACCTTTTGGCTGCCTTTGGGATCAGCCATGCTGCACCAATCACAAGGGCTCTGCCCCTTAGGAAACCCTGTATCCACCATTAGGCTCAGAATTAAAAGGGGAACTTAAGCCTTAGGGTCCCTACAAAACATTTGCTTTCTATTCTGAGGGTTCAAAGAGTAGATAGTAGCCTGGTTCAGTGCAATTTTTATGAAAGATGCACACGAGCTGCAAAGTTTGAGATTGGAATTTGAACAGGTATCGGATCCATTATCCGGAAACCTGTTATCCAGAAAGCTCTGGGATGGCCGTCTCCCATAGACTCCATTTTCTCCAAATAATTCTGATTTTTTTTTAATTTCCTTTTTCTCCATAATAATAAAACAGTACCTTATACTTGATCCAAACTAAGATATAATTAAACCTTATTGGAAGCAGAACTAGTATATTGGGGTTATTTAATGTTTACATAAGTTTGAGATCAAAATTATCCAGAAAGCCCCAGGTCCCGAGCATTCTGGATAACAGGTTCCCATACCTGTATTGCAATTCATTTTTGTATTTATTTGTGATTTTGGAATTATTTATATGTTTTGTTCTGCAGCATTCAGATTTGGAATTTAAAATGCTCTCTAGTTGCAAAGGCTTACTTACCCTAGCTATCAGGTATCACTAGACAATCAGAATCAAGAGAAACATAGGAGACGGCATAAGCAATACAAAATAAGGATAAAGCATTATAGTTGTTTTATGTTGCTATGGTCAGAGATCCTGACAACCAGATATATGTATGTTGCGCATTACAGAAATAATTCCCCATTCACATCAATCCCTGCTAGAGTTGCCACCTGGCCAGTATGATAGTTGATCCCAATGATATTAATAGGGAAAAAAGATAAATATATATCGGAAGGCCGGTATTTTTTTTCAGAAAAAGGTGGCAACCCAAATCCCTGCCGAGTGGAGCTTCAAATGAAATTATATGGATGTAGCACATTGGGAGTCGCATTTATCAGATAACTTGCCTTTATGTTTTTGAAATGTTGATTTATGCAGGAATCAAACACAGGACCCTAATGCTGTAAGCCTGCAAATCAACATTGAACACAAAGCCAGTGCACCAACTCTTTTCTGTTGAAAGCTGCAGAGGCAGCCTTGGAAGAATAATCATTCAAAAGTTAAACATTGTAAAGTGTTTTAAAAGGGTTGTTTACTTTAAATTAAATTTGATATGATGTAGAGAGTGATATTGTAAGACAATTTGCAATTCTTCTTCATTTCTTATTTTTTATGGTTTTTAAGTTATTTTGCTTTTTGTACAGCAGCTCTCCGGTTTGGTTTCTCAGCAGATATTTGGTATTTCTAGGGTCTTACTTACCCGAGCAACCAGGCAGTGATTTGGACGAGAGATGGGAATATGAATAGGAGAGGACCTGCACAAAAAGCCAAGTAATAAAAAATAACAATAGCAATATCATTGTAGCCTCATAGAGAAACAGTTTTTGGCTGCATAGGGTCAGTAACCCCCATTTAAAAGCTGGAAGAAGAGGAAGGGAAACAATTCAAAAACGGTAAAAAATGAATTTCAATCGCAAAAGCTGCTATTAATAGGCCATGCTATAAAATAGTTAAAGTTAATGTCAAGGTGAACCACCCATTTAATACAAATTATGTCCAAAGGTACTGCCATTGTTATTTAATGTATATGTCACAAGGTGACATTGTCTCACCGGTCTTTGATTTTTAAACTCTGCTGACTTGTCATGATTTTACTTTAGAATAATGTATATAGTAGGAATAAACAGCATCAAAACTGCAAGTGTTTCCTTTATTAGCAGTGTCAACACTGGGGGGCAGATTTACTTAGGGTTGAATATCGAGGGTTAATTGACCCTCGATATTCGACTGTCGAAGTTAAATCCTTCGACTTCGAATATCGAAGTCGAAGGATTTACCTCAATTCGTTCGATCGAACGATTGAAGGAAAAATCGTTCGATTGTACAATTAAATCCATCGATCGAACAATTTTTTTCAAAAAAAGCTTAGAAAGCCTATGGGGACTTTCCCCATAGGCTAACATTGAGGTTTGGTAGGTTTTAGGTGGCGAAGTAGGGGGTCGAAGTTTTTTTTAAAGAGACAGTACTTTGACTATCGAATGGTCGAATAGTCGAACGATTTTTAGTTCGAATCGTTCGATTCGAAGTCGTAGTCGAAGGTCGCAGTAGTCAATTCGATGGTCGAAGTAGCCAAAAAAACATTTGAAATTCAAAGTTTTTGTTATTCTATTCCTTCACTCAAGCTTAGTAAATGTGCCCCACATGTTTCGGGTATAACCCTTTTTTCAAGTGTCTTGAAAAAGGGTTATACCTGAAACATGTAGGGGCAGATTTACATAGGGTCGAATATCGAGGGTTAATTAACCCTCGATATTCGACTGCCTAATGTAAATCGAATGTAAATTCGAATATCGAAGTCGAAGGATTTACCGCAATAAGTTCGAACGGTTCGAAGGATTTTAATCCATCGATCGAATGATTTTTCTACAACCAAAAAATTGGTAGGAAGCCTATGGGGACCTTCCCCATAGGCTAACATTGCACCTCGGTAGGTTTTAGGTGGCGAAGTAGGGGGTTGAAGTTTTTTTTAAAGAGACAGTATTTCGAGTATCGAATGGTCGAATATTCAAATGATTTTTAGTTTGATTCGTTCGATTCAAAGTCGTAGTCAAAGGTCGAAGTAGCCAATTCGATGGTCGGAGTAGCCAAAAAAATCATTAGAAATTTGAAGTTTTTTTTCTTCTATTCCTTCAGTCAAGCTAAGTAAATGGGCCCTGTAGTGTTGACACTGCTAATAAATGAAACACTAGCAGTTTTAAAAATACTGCCTTGATGCTGTTTATTCCTACTTTATACATTATTCTGATTACTTTGGGGAGTGTGACACAGGCTCCTTGGAATCAACAGTAATATATCATTTAGAATTTGCACGCTGAAACCAGCAACATGATTTTACTTTATACAATGCCAACATATCCCACAGCACTGTTTGTTTTGTTTCATGAAATAAATATGGAGCCTGTTAATCAATTTTAGGGAATAGTAAGAAAGTTTAAAAGAAAAAGGAGAGAAATTAAATAAAAGGGGGGTATAGGGATAATCATTCCTTTACAGTGCACCTTTTAATATATTAGCCCAGGGTAGCTGTGAGCAGTTGAGGTCCCATTACTGCTAGGGTTATGGGGTGTTAATTCCATCTACATATATATCCTAAGATACTTATGGTCTTACTCCAACAGATTGGCACCTACCTGTTAACCTGTCTCACTGGTTGTTCCTCTCTGCCAACCATCACAAACTTTGGGGCCCAGTACAAACTACTTGTATGGGCCCCCTTATCAACACAAGCATGCAGTACTAACATTTTTGGCCACCCCCTTGTGTGTGTTACACAAATTAACTAGCAAGTAGCTAGGGTGCCATTGTGCTGGTGCAAAACTTTTGTTATGGAAACTCCTTCTAGCACCAATGCATTTACCTGATTGTAGGTCACTTGGCCTTGATCTTGAGCACTCTGCCCTGCCTGTTCCTGGATTCATGTTGCAACAACAAAAAGTTTTTAAAGATCTTATTTTCCGCACACTGTAGATTACTTCATGTAATATATTAATCAAAATTAATAAATCCTCAGAGAGCCCAAAAATTAATTCCAAGCTCACATAAATCTCAGGTAGTAAGTATAGGGTTGACTGTCAGTCGGCTACACGCCAAGCATACATTACCACCTTATCGGTGTAGTCTCTGTGGAGGTTACGTTGTTCGCAGAGTAATCCTGGCTTGCACTTCCAGAGCCGATCTGAAGAGCCAAAGGTCCCAGTCACTCCTCGTTCCACGTATCTGCTGTTAAATGTGCTCAAATGATAGTATTTCTCTCCTCCTGGGCCATGTGGAGGAGAGAAATACTATCATTTGAGCACATTTAACAATCTGGAAAGCAGATACGTGGAACGAGGAGTGACTGGGACCTTTGGCTCTTCAGATCGGCTCTGGAAGTGCAAGCCAGGATAACTCTGCGAGCAACGTAACCGCCACAGAGACTACACCGATAAGGTGGTAATGTATGCTTGGCGTGTAAGCCGACTGACAGTCAACCCTATACTTACTACCTGAGATTTATGTGAGCCGGTCATACTACTTATCTGTCTGGATTTTCAGTGCAGTATTTCAAAAGGCACAACTCTTCGTATCTATGGCTGCAAGTTTTTTGAATACATTCCCACACTCTGCTATATTGTTTCTTATTATCAGCAACGAAGTGAATATGTCCTGCATACAATGTTTAAAACCTCTAACAAGCGCTTCATTGTGACTTTTACTTAAGCAGGTTAATACCATGGACATAATTCAATTTGACAAACAAGGAATGCTGATCCAGATGATGCGTGTTTAAATGTCTCCTCCAAGCCTCATTATCTGCATAATCAATGATTAGCAGCTAAATTAATTCTTTTAAAAATATGGTGCAAACCATATATGGTGCTATATATTCATGAATTGTGGTATAATTAATTGTATTTATTAAATTGACATTTGTATAACATTTTCACTGTTTTTGTACTTGGAATTAAAAAACCTAAAAAAATTAAATCAAAAATTTTTGGGCTCTCTGAGGATTTATTAATTTTGATTAATATATTACATGAAGTAATCTACAGTGTGTGGAAAATAAGATCTTTAAAAACTTTTTGTTGTTGCAACTAATTATATCTATCTTACGCACCGCCGTACATGGCTTTGTAAGCTTCTAAAATTTTAAATAGTAGTGTGCGCTGCCGACATATATACAACCTGGATTCATGTTGCTCATGTTGCCTGCTGCTGAGCATTCTGCCTTGTTCCTGTATTCCTGTGGTCAGGGGCGAATTACTGCACAGGCTACAGCCTAGGAACCCAGTGTGTTCAAGGAACCATCTAGTTTTTTAAAAAAAAAAAATATTATTTCTCTTTTATATTTTGTAATTTGTGCTGCTGGGTCTGGTAGGGTACACCTGCTGGGAGGAGAAGGCAGAAAAGGCGTGTGCAGTCTAAATGTGTGCAGATCCGGTGATGTCACACGCTTAAAGGGATGCTGTCATGGGGAAAAATTTTTATATTAAAATGAATCAGTTAATAGTGCTGCTCCAGCAGAATTCTGCACTGAAATCCATTTCTCAAAAGAGCAAACAGATTTTTTTATATTCAATTTTGAAATCTGACATGGGGCTAGACATTTTGGCAATTTCCCAGCTGCCCCAAGTCATGTGACTTGTGCTCTGATAAACTTCAATCACTTTTTACTGCTGTACTGCAAGTTGGAGTGCTATCACCCCTCCCTTTTCCCCCCCAGCAGCCAAACAAAAGAACAATGGGAAGGTAACCAGATAACAGCTCCCTAACACAAGATAACAGCTGCCTGGTAGATCTAAGAACACCACTCAATAGTAGACACATTCAGTTGCATTGAGAAGGAAAAAAAGCAGCCTGCCAGAAAGCATTTCTCTCCTAAAGTGCAGGCACAAGTCACATGACCAGGGGCAGCTGGGAAATTGAAAAAATGTCTAGCCTCATGTCAGATTTCTAAATTGAATATAAAAAAATGTGTTTGCTCTTTTGAGAAATTAATTTCAGTGCAGAATTCTGCTGGAGCAGCACTAGTAACTGATTCATTTTGAAATTTTTTTTTTTCCCATGACAGCATCCCTTTAACACAAACCGGCATAGAGAGGTTGGGGCACGAGGATCTGCATGCATCCAGACCCAGCAGTAGCCTAGAAGGGAGGGCCTGTATTGATGTAGCCTATGGGCCCCACATGTCATTAATCCACCACTGCCTGTGGTGAGACACTTGAACAATATTCTAAACCTTGCCTTCGTCTGAACTTGATCTTGAACCCTATTAACCAGTGCCAGGCCGGCTGGGCACCCTAGGCAACCCAGCTGGTCATGTCAACTCCTACCACCTGACTCACACGTATGCGTGAATGAGCAGTGAGGCAGATCCTGCTCTCACACAGAGTGAATGGCACAGAGTTAAGGGAATAATCTTGAGTCTACCCTCATACATATGTAATATTACATACAAACAGTTACTACAGTTACTTTACAGACACACACACCTCCAAACATTTGGGAAAGAGAAATAAAAAGATCTGCCATGTGTAGTGTGGTAAAAATGTTTGACCACTTCTACTTTTGTCACTATGCACCTATATACCACGCCCATTTTATGCACCCTAGATATGGCAATATAATTGCTAAATTGAATGGAAAGACATACCAGTATAATCACTAAATTTAATGGATAATCATAACCACCCCAGACATGTCAGTATAATCACCCCAGTAAATTTATGTGGGTATATTAACTGCAGACAAGTCAGTATAACCAAATTAAATGGATATTAACTCCAGATGTCCCTGTATAATTACTACTGGAAAATGGATAATCAGTATTTTAACTGCAGACGTGACCACATAATCACTAAATACAATAGCTAAAGGGCGTTTTAAACTATAGCTATCAACTATTCCTTTTTGATTAAGAGATAGCATCTATTAGGACCCTCCCCCTATCTCACATCACCATACCATATTGTACAGGTTCTCCAGTGATTTCCTGTGCACAAATGCAGTTTGCATATGCATATTCAGTGATGTCAGCAATTGCTCCTGCAATTACATCATTTTGAGCCCATTCAATGACATCACTTCCAAGTAGTGGTGATCCTCCCCACCCCCTATACTAATGTTGACAGCTCTGATTAACCCCAGGCATGGCAAAATAATCACTAAATAAAATGGATATTAACCTCAGACTTGCAGTATAATTTCTAGATAAATTAGATCATCTGCATGATACCCCCAGACATGCCCTTATAATCACTGTAGAAATGGCCAATGAACACTCCACTAACCCCAGAGAAGCCAGTAAGATCAATGCAACAACTAAAGCATTACCCGCACTTGCACAAGCAGAGTACTGACACCAAAGTTCTTGTTTCCCAATTCCCAGGCTGCTTGGCTCTCTCTCTACTTCCTGCAGCTGAAAAAATAATTCAAGTTGGCAATTCATTCTACAGCTGACTGGGGTAAGCTAAGCATTATGGGACATTCACATACGATTCTGGACAACGGGATGCATGCTCAAAATCTGAACTGCCCCATACAAAGCAGTACAGTCCAGAGCTGTCAGTAGTTAGCCCAGTTCTCATTTCAGTACTGGATAAATAACAGCACTGATCTCTGCCCTTCATATACTGTATCATGCATTTAAAATTAAAAAAAAAATCAAACATCTCCTTTACAAGTGACCAGAGAGAAGGCGTCCTTTTAAATAGAATTCACAGAGATACTTTATCTCATTTGTCTCATGAAGGGATATACCGATAATATCACCTTGTCACAATGTTCCTTCTAAAGTAGACCCTTACTGATTTGTTTTCCTTATTTTTAATAATAGCAGCATCAGATTATGGGCTCAGCATTGACCAAAAGAGGCTCCGTGGGTGCTGTTGGTAATCACCACTAGCATGACTATAGGAAACATGTGGGCCCAGAGCATGGGTCTTCCTCTTTAGTTAAGAATATCCCCCAGCTGCTGGCTTACCTTTTCCAATGAGAGCAGCCAGGGAAGTGGGGACATGACTCAGTGGGCAAGTGAATGGAGTGCTCCTGCTCTATTTATGACAACTAAAGGGCCTTCATGCCCCCCAAAACAGAGCATACTTTTGATCTGGTCCATCTGGAGGGAAAGGAGAGGAGAAAGTCCAGGGGGCTGGTCTGGGCCAGTGGGGTCCATGAAGACCAGGGTCTACCGTTTTATTCCTGGTGTCCCGCCGTCCCAGTCTGACACTGGTTATGTTCCTGTTAATGCTATATCTGTCTGGTTGTTTCTCTACCATGCTGAGTCCGACTCCTGAAACAACTTTGCAGAAGCCAACTGAATAACCTACCTAAGATATGCTTATATTATTTAAGGTGCATTTTCTTGAAGTGAAAATATAGAATAGCATAAAGTGCTACTGAAAGCATCCTCTGTGTGTCCTTTGCAATCCCCTGCTCTGTGTTTCTTGACTACTGTTTCTATCACAACCTTGTCTCAGTAGTCAGCTCTCCTCCAGCCAAGACTGTAATTCCTACAATTCCTTGCTTGTTCCATGTGGCCCAGACCTGCAAAATCCCAGACATTTTTAAGCAAAATAATTTGGAAAGTTACTTTTAATGACATTTTTTGTCGATGATGCAAATGCAGATTTTTTTCAGAGCCTACTGTACTAGAGCCCGTCATATTTGTTTGTTTGTTTCTTTTTCTTTTCTGCTGCCGTTATTTATGGGTTATACAGTATGGTGCAATGCCTCTTCCTTTTAAGCCATGACTATTATTTTCACTCACACTATTTGTACTCTATGGTAAAGACTCCATAGTACACCCTCGTCTACCGGAGACTTGTTTCCCCACTAACAATTAGTCCCGTCTAACTGACGGCCCTCAGCTGGATGCGGACCCGCCCCTTGTGTGGCCCTTCTCTGTGAAAGTCTGTCTGCCTGTGACTGTTTACCTTCTGTAAAATCTAAAAGTTATCAGTACTGAAATTAACAGGCCTCTGCATTGTTTACACCTTAAATTCAGATTGTAAAATCCTGTCTTGTTCACACCTGTAATCCACCCTGCATTGTTCACACCTGTGACACCTCTATTGTTCACAAACCTAAAGCCCTGTACTATACACACCTCAGACCCAGACTGAATGTGCCCACATTGCTCACCTGTTAACATCTCATACAAAGGGGCACCAGCATTGTGTCATTATATGTTGCACAGTATGAACTGTTCATCTTAGAGTGGTCCTGATAGGCTTCCCTGTCTCCTGCTGTATTCTGCCTTCCCTATGCTCCCTCTGTGTGCCATACTCTGCCTTCCCTATGCTTCCTATTTTTGCCCTATTCTGCCTACACTATGCTCCCTGTGTGTGCCATACTCTGCCTGCCATACACTCCCTGTGTGTGCCATACTCTGCCTGCCCTATACTCCCTGTGTGTACCATACTCTGCCTGCCCTATGCTGCCCTATGAGAGGAAGCGACACCCTGCATGGGAGAAGTACATCTCTACCCCCTTGAGAGTAGGTGAGAGTGTGGGCAATAAAGATACATTATCCTTTATAATATATGAGTGACACCCAGAGAACACTGCAGCCTTGTGCCTTTATATGGTCACAGAGCTCCTCTGCAACTTCTAATATCCTTATAATTTGCAGTAGGGTGTACATTATTCCTTATAATAAATGATTGAAACTCAGAGTTCACTGTATAACTCATCTAACAACATTCTGCCTTTATATGGTCACAGAACCCCTCGGTGACTTCTAATATCCTTATAATTTGCAGTAGGGTGTACATTATTCCTTATAATAGATGACTGGTACCAGTGTTGGACTGGACACCAGAGGCCCACTCAAAAACCTTTGCCAGGGCCCACCAATTACTCTTAGACCAGGGGCCCATTATTTTTCTTCCTCTCCTCACTCAACTTCTATTCTCCTAGTCTCTTTTCCTTACATACTATACTCTATTATTCTATATTTAGCCTATTTGTTCTCATTAGAATAGGGAATGGCCATGAAATAGGCCAAATGTTTAGCAGCATGAGGGCCCACTGACAACTGGGCCCACCGGGAGTTTTCCTGGTATCCCGGTGGACCAGTCCGACACTGATTGATACTCAGAGTTCACTGTATAACTCATCTTACAGCCTTCTGCCTTTATATGGTCACAGGACTCCTCTGTGACTTCTAATATCCTTATAATTTGCAGAAAAGCATACATTATTCCTTATAATACATGATTGATACTCATAATTCACTGTATAACTCATCTTACAGACTCTGCATTTATATGGTCAAAGAACCCCTCTGTGACTTCTAATATCCTTATAATTTGCAGTAGGGCGTACATTATAATACATGATTGAAACTCAGAGTTCACTGTATAACTCATCTTGCAGCAGTAGGGCATACATTATCCCTTATAATACATGATTGATACTCAGAGTTCACTGTATAACTCATCTTGCAGCCTTCTGCCTTTATATGGTCAGAGAACTCCTCGGTGACTTCTAATATCCTTATAATTTGCAGTAGGGCATACATTATTCCATATAATACATGATTGATACTCAGAGTTCAATGTATAACTCCTCTCACAGCCTTCTGCCTTTATATTGTCACAGAACTCCTCAGTGACTTCTAATATCCTTATAATTTGCAGAAGGGCATTCATTATCCCTTATAATACATGAGTGATACTCAGAGTTCCCTGTATAACTCAGCCTGCAGCCTTGTGCCTTTATATGGTCACAGAGCTCCTCTGTGACTTCTAATATCCTTATAATTTGCAGTAGGGTGTACAATATTCCTTATAATAAATGATTGATACTCAGAGTTCCCTGTATAAGTCATCTAACAACATTCTGCCTTTATATGGTCACAGAACCCCTCGGTGACTTCTGATATCCTTATCATTTAAAGTAGGGGGTACATTAGCCTTTTTTGCCCCTGTTTTGATTACTGATAATATTCAGGATACATTTGCAGCTACTAACATACTGCTCTACTCCACCTTATTTACCTAATTACTATTATTACTACTATTATTCTTTCCATACTACTCAGCACTGCCTAATAATATGGACACCTTCAAGTCTTCACCAAAGTGGAACCGCTGCTATGAAATTCTATTGGTCCTTCTATATATATTGCTTGAATCTGAATATTAAACTAAAACTAATATTCTAATAAGATAATACTAATAACTAATAAGCTAATACTAGTCCATATTTGTGTGCCTTCCTTCTGGTGGCTTCCTTTGTCCTCATCCATTTGGCTTAACTTGATTTCACTGGGCCCCCAGCAAAAAAAAAGTAGAATCTGTGCCATGTTTGTAATTGATTTAATTATTTTAGCAGAAATAACCAGTAACTCAATGGGATCTGATCAAATAAATGGCTTGAATTCTAAGGGGAGCTAACACTCCCTGCCCCTTCTTCAACTTAACTGTGCCCCCTTAGCACCCCCCTGTAGCGTTATATAATGGTGTGGGCCTTAATAGGGGAGGAATCATGGTTTATGTGTCCAAATAAATTATATGGGCTAACATGAAATAACGAATGAGGTCCAATGTTGTTTTGCCCCACACAAAGTACCGGTTGACCTGTTCCTTGATTAAAGGGGGCCCTGAGAAGTTTCTTTGCACTTGGTTATAGCATAGTATGTAAGGACAACAAAACCACAAAAAAATAGTTTTTCATGTTTATTTAAAAGATAAATGAAATATATTATTCCAATATCAACAAAGATTTGTGGTTTAACTTTGTGCAGGGTCAGGAATCTTAGGAACTCGTGAACTCCAGTTCAGCACACTTAGAAACTCCACTAGTAGATTCAATCAGGAGACTCAGGAACTAAGGATCAGGATAAGAGGACTCAGAATAAGCAGACTTAGGATCTCATGATAAGCAGTGACAGGAACTGGCATCAGGAAGAAAGGACTGAGGAACAGATGGCACAGGGACGAGGGACAGCAGTAAGGAACGCCGTATCCAGTAGATGCAGAATTGAAAACAAAAACAGTTAGATCACAGCCTAGAAGCTAAAGGAACCTTAAAGGTGCTATATTACCAAAAAAAGGAAAGTGTTTTAAGAAAATATAATGTTATATTGCCCTGCACTTATTCAACTGGTGTGTTTGCTTCAGAAACACAACTGTAATTTATATAAACAAGCTGCTGTGTAGCCATGGGGGTAGCCATTCAAAGCTGAAAAAGTAAAAAAAGGCACAGGATAGAGAGCAGATAACAGATAAGTTCTGTAGTATACAATAGAATTCTTCAGAACTTATCTGTTATCTACTGTGTATCCTGCGCTTGAATGGCTACACACTTGGCCACACAGCAGTTTGTTTATGTAAACTATAGTTGTGTTTTTAAAGCAAACACGCCCGTTTACTAGTGCAGGGTAGCAGGACATTCTATTGTCATTCCTTTAAAAGTACTTGCATTTTTTGGTGTTCCTTTAAAGTTTGATGATTAAACATATTATGGACCTCAGCTATAAAGACCACATACAGATAGGCAGTAGCAGCAAATTTTTAAAAGACAACTACAGCCTACAAATTTGTAAGTTAAAGGAGAACTAAACCCTAAAGTTAAAAAAACCCTACCCTACATTGATCCCCTCCCTCCTCCATCCCCACAGTGTTACACCGGGCATATGCCCCTAAGTCTTTACTTACCCCTCGGTGCAGATTCTGTCCAGTGGAATTCACGGACGGCATCTTCAGCCGCTTTGGTTATCTACTAATATAACCGACGCAATGGCAATTTTCGTGAATTTCGGCGCATGCGCTGTTGTAGCAGAACAGATAATTGCTGCAACTGCACATGCACTTAGTTTCCAAAGATTACCGAAGAGAAGAAGATGGAGCCCGTGAACTCCGCTGGACAGAATCTGCCATGAGGGGTAAGTAAAGACATAGGGGTATTTGGTTTGCCAATTTGCACATTGCTGCATCAGGGACATTGCTTCCCGGCAGTCCAAATGGCACTTTGCTGCCCCGGGGAATAGGTTATCCAGGCAGTTCAACTGGCATATTGCTGCCTCAGGGAAATGCTTCCCAGCAGACCAACTGGATCATTGCTACCTCTGGGACATTGCTTCCCGGCAGTCCAAATGGCATGTTGTTGCCTTGGGGAAATAATTCCCGGCAGTCCAACTGGCACATTGCTGCCTCAGGGACATTGCATCCCGACAGTCCAACTGGCATGTTGCTGCCTGGGGAAATGCTTCCCGGCAGTCCAACTGACATGTTTCTGCCTCTGGGAATTGCATCCCGCTAGTCCAACTGGCACGTTGCTGCCTCGGGGAAATGCTTCCCGGCAGACCAACTGGATCCTTGCTAGCTCTGGGACATATGTTCCCGACAGTCCAACTGGCACGTTGCTGCCTCTGGGCAATAATTCCCGGCAGTCCAACTTGAACCTCGCTGCCTCGTGGACATTGCATCCCGGCAGTTCAACTGGCATGTTGATGCCTCAGGGAAATGCTTTCCAGCAGACCAACTGGATCATTGCTACCTCTGGGACATTGCTTCCCGGCAGTCCAACTGGCACGTTGCTGCCTTGGGGAAATGATTCCCGGCAGTCTAACTGGCATGTTGCTGCCTCTGGGAATTGCGTCCTGCTAGTCCAACTGACACGTTGCTGCCTTGGGGAAATACTTCCCGGCAGTCCAACTGGCACTTTCCTGCCTCTGGGAAATAGTTCCCGGCAGTCCAACTGGCACATTGCTGCCTCTGGGAAATTATTCCCTTCAGTCTAGCTGGATCATTGCTGCCTGGGGGACATTGCATCCCGGCAGTCCAACAGGCATGTTGCTGCCTTGGGAAATGCTTCCCGGCAGTCCAACTGGCATGTTGCTGCCTCAGGGAAATGCTTCCCGGCAGACCAACTGGATCATTGTTAGCTCTGGGACATTGCTTACCGGCAGTCCAACTGGCATGTTGCTGCCTTGGGGAAATAATTCCCGGCAGTCCAACTGTCACGTTGCTGCCCCGGGGAAATACTTTCCGACAGTACAACTGGCATGTTGCTGCCTCAAGGAAATGCTTCCCGACAGTACAACTGGCATATTGCTGCCTCGAGGAAATGCTTCCCGGCAGTCCAACTAGCATATTGCTGCCTCGAGGAAATGTTTCCCGGCAGTCCAACTCGCATGTTGCTGCATTGGGGAAATGCTTCCCGGCAGACCAACTGGATCATTGCTGCCTCGGGGACATTGCATCCCGGCAGTCCAACTGGAATGTTGCTGCCTTGGGGAAATGCTTCCCGGCAGTCCAACTGGCACGTTGCTGCATCAGGGAAATACTTCCCGGCAGTCCAACTGGATCATTGCTGGCTCGGGGACATGGCATCCCGGCAGTTGAACTGGCATGTTGCTGCCTTGTGAAATGCTTCCCAGCAGTCCAACTGCCATGTTGCTGCCTCGGGGAAATACTTCCCGGCAGTCCAACTGACATGTTGCTGCCTTTGGGAATTGTGTCCTGCTAGTCCAACTGGCATGTTGCTGCCTCGGGGAAATGCTTCCCGGCAGACCAACTGGATCCTTGCTAGCTCTGGGACAAATGTTCCCGACAGTACAACTGGCACGTTGCTGCCTTGGGGCAATAATTCCCGGCAGTCCAACTTGCACCTCGCTGCCTCGGGGACATTGCATCCCGGCAGTCCAACTGGCATGTTGCTGCCTCAGGGAAATGATTCCCGGCAGTCTAACTGACATGTTGCTACCTCTGGGAATTGCGTCCCGCTAGTCCAACTGACAAGTTGCTGCCTTGGGAAAATACTTCCCGGCAGTCCAACTGGCACTTTCCTGCCTCTGGGAAATAGTTCCCGGCAGTCCAACTGGCACGTTGCTGCCTCGGGGAAATTCTTCCCTTCAGTCTATCTGGATCATTGCTGCCTGGAGGACATTGCATTCCGGCAGTCCAACAGTCGTGTTGCTGCCTCAGGGCAATGCTTCCCGGCAGACCAACTGGATCATTGCTAGCTCTGGGACATTGATTACCGGCAGTCCAACTGGCACGTTGCTGCCTTGGGGAATTACTTCCCAGCAGTCCAACTGGCACGTTGCTGCCTCAGGGCAATGCTTCCTGGCAGACCAACTGGATCAATGCTAGCTCTGGGACATTGATTACTGGCAGTCCAACTGGCACGTTGCTGCATCAGGGAAATACTTCCCGGCAGTCCAACTGGATCATTGCTGCCTCGGGGACATTGCATCCCGGCAGTCGAACTGGCATGTTGCTGCCTTGTGAAATGCTTCCCGGCAGTCCAACTGCCGTGTTGCTGCCTCGGGGAAATACTTCCCGGCAGTCCAACTGACATGTTGCTGCCTCTGGGAAATGCGTCCCGCTAGTGCAACTGACACGTTGCTGCCTTGGGGAAATACTTCCCGACAGTACAACTGGCATGTTGCTGGCTTAAAGGAAAACTATACCTCCAAAATGAATACTTAAGCAACAGATAGTTTATATCAAATTGAATGACATATTAAAGAATCTTACCAAACTGGAATATGTATTTACATAAATATTGCCCTTTTACATCTCTTGCCTTGAACCACCATTTCATGACTCTATCTGTGCTGCCTCAGAGATCACCTGACCATAAATACTACAAGACTAACTGTAACAGGAAGAAGTGAGGAAGCAAAAGGCAGAACTCTCTGTTAATTGGCTCATGTGACCTTACATGTGGTTTGTATGTGTACACAGTGAATCTTACGATCTCAGGGGGCGGCCCTTATTTTTTAAAATGGCAATTTTCTATTTATGATTACCCAATGGCACATACTAGTAAAAAAGTATATTATTATGATAATGGTTCATTTACATGAAGCAGGGTTTTACACATGAGCTGTTTTACTTTTAATAGAGACCTACATTGTTTGGGGGGGTATAGTTTTCCTTTAAGGAAATGCTTCCCGACAGTACAACTAGCATGTTGCTGCCTCGAGGAAATGCTTCCTGGCAGTCCAACTAGCATATTGCTGCCTCCGGTAAATGTTTCCCGGCAGTCCAACTGGCACGTTGCTGCATTGGGGAATGCTTCCCGGCAGTCCAACTGGATCATTGCTGCCTCGGGGACATTGCATCCCGGCAGTCCAACTGGAATGTTGCTGCCTTGGGGAAATGCTTCCCTGCAGTCCAACTGGCACATTGCTGCCTCAGGGACATTGCATCCTGACTGTCCAACTGGCATGTTGCTGCCTGGGGAAATGCTTCCCGGCAGTCCAACTGACATGTTGCTGCCTCTGGGAATTGCGTCCCGCTAGTCCAACTGGCACGTTGCTGCCTCTGGGAAATGCTTCCCGGCAGACCAACTGAATTCTTGCTAGCTTTGGGACATATGTTCCCGGCAGTCCAACTTGCACCTCGCTGCCTCGGGGACATTGCATCCCGGCAGTCCAACTGGCATGTTGATGCCTCAGTGAAATGCTTTCCAGCAGACCAACTGGATCATTGCTACCTCTGGGACATTGCTTCCCGGCAGTCCAACTGGCACGTTGCTGCCTTGGGGAAATGATTCCCGGCAGTCTAACTGGCATGTTGCTGCCTCAGGGAAATGCTTCCTGGCAGACCAACTGGATCATTGCTAGCTCAGGGACATTGCTTACCGGCAGTCCAACTGGCACGTTGCTGCCTTGGGGAAATAATTCCTGGCAGTCCAACTGTCACGTTGCTGCCCCGGGGAAATACTTCTCGACAGTACAACTGGCATGTTGCTGCCTCAAGGAAATGCTTCGCGACAGTACAACTGGCATATTGCTGCCTCGAGGAAATGCTTCCCGGCAGTCCAACTGTCATGTTGCTGCCTCTGGTAAATGTTTCCCAGCAGTCCAACTCGCACGTTGCTGCATTGGGGAAATGCTTCCCGGCAGACCAACTGGATCATTGCTGCCTCGGGGACATTGCATCCCGGCAGTCCAACTGGAATGGTGCTGCCTTGGGGAAATGCTTCCCGGCAGTCCAACTGGCACGTTGCTGCATCAGGGAAATACTTCCCGTCAGTCCAACTGGATCATTGCTGGCTTGGGGACATGGCATCCCGGCAGTTGAACTGGCACGTTGCTGCCTTGTGAAATGCTCCCCAGCAGTCCAACTGCCATGTTGCTGCCTCGGGGAAATACTTCCCGGCAGTCCAACTGACATGTTGCTGCCTCTGGGAATTGTGTCCTGCTAGTCCAACTGGCATGTTGCTGCCTCGGGGAAATGCTTCCCGGCAGACCAACTGGATCCTTGCTAGCTCTGGGACAAATGTTCCCGACAGTTCAACTGGCACGTTGCTGCCTTGGGGCAATAATTCCCGGCAGTCCAACTTGCACCTCGCTGCCTCTGGGACATTGCATCCCGGCAGTCCAACTGGCATGTTGCTGCCTCAGGGAAATGATTCCCGGCAGTCTAACTGGCATGTTGCTGCCTCTGGGAATTGCGTCCCGCTAGTCCAACTGACAAGTTGCTGCCTTGGGGAAATACTTCCCGGCAGTCCAACTGGCACTTTCCTGCCTCTGGGAAATAGTTCCCGGCAGTCCAACTGGCATGTTGCTGCCTTGGGAAATGCTTCCCAGCAGTCCAACTTTCATGTTGCTGCCTCAGGGCAATGCTTCCCGGCAGACCAACTGGATCATTGCTAGCTCTGGGACATTGATTACCGGCAGTCCAACTGGCACGTTGCTGCCTTGGGGAAATGCTTCCCGACAGTACAACTAGCATGTTGCTGCCTCGAGGAAATGCTTTCCGGCAGTCCAACTAGCATATTGCTGCCTCCGCTAAATGTTTTCCGGCAGTCCAACTGGCACGTTGCTGCATTGGGGAAATGCTTCCTGGCAGTCCAACTGGATCATTGCTGCCTCGGGGACATTGCATCCCGGCAGTCCAACTGGAATGTTGCTGCCTTGGGGAAATGCTTCCCTGCAGTCCAACTGGATCCTTGCTAGCTTTGGGACATATGTTCCCGACAGTCCAACTGGCACGTTGCTGCCTCGGGGCAATAATTCCCGGCAGTCCAACCTGCACCTCGCTGCCTCGGGGACATTGCATCCCGGCAGTCCAACTGGCATGTTGATGCCTCAGGGAAATGTTTCCCGGCAGTCCAACTGGCACATTGCTGCATTGGGGAAATGCTTCCCGGCAGTCCAACTGGATCATTGCTAGCTCTGGGACATTGATTACCGGCAGTCCAACTGGCACATTGCTGCCTTGGGGAAATGCTTCCCGACAGTACAACTAGCATGTTGCTGCCTCGAGGAAATGCTTCCCGGCAGTCCAACTAGCATATTGCTGCCTCTGGTAAATGTTTCCCGGCAGTCCAACTGGCACGTTGCTGCATTGGGGAAATGCTTCCCAGCAGTCCAACTGGAGCATTGCTGCCTCGGGGACATTGCATCCTGGCAGTCCAACTGGAATGTTGCTGCCTTGGGGAAATGCTTCCCTGCAGTCCAACTGGCACGTTGCTGCATCAGGGAAATACTTCCCGGCAGTCCAACTGGATCATTGCTGCCTCTGGGACATTGCATCCCGGCAGTCAACTGGCATGTTGCTGCCTTGTGAAATGCTTCCCGGCAGTCCAACTGCCATGTTGCTGCCTCGGGGAAATACTTACCGGCAGTCCATCTGACATGTTGCTGCCTCTGGGAATTGCGTCCCGCTAGTGCAACTGACACGTTGCTGCCTTGGGGAAATACTTCCCGACAGTACAACTAGCATGTTGCTGCCTCGAGGAAATGCTTCCCGGCAGTCCAACTAGCATATTGCTGCCTCCGGTAAATGTTTCCCGGCAGTCCAACTGGCACGTTGCTGCATTGGGGAAATGCTTCCCGGCAGTCCAACTGGATCATTGCTGCCTCGGGGACATTGCATCCTGGCAGTCCAACTGGAATGTTGCTGCCTTGGGGAAATGCTTCCCTGCAGTCCAACTGGCACGTTGCTGCATCAGGGAAATACTTCCCGGCAGTCCAACTGGATCATTGCTGCCTCGGGGACATTGCATCCCGGCAGTCAGCTGGCATGTTGCTGCCTTGTGAAATGCTTCCCGGCAGTCCAACTGCCATGTTGCTGCCTCGGGGAAATACTTACCGGCAGTCCATCTGACATGTTGCTGCCTCTGGGAATTGCGTCCCGTTAGTGCAACTGACACGTTGCTGCCTTGGGGAAATACTTCCCGACAGTACAACTGGCATGTTGCTGGCTTAAAGGAAAACTATACCTCCAAAATGAATACTTAAGCAAAAGATAGTTTATATCAAATTGAATGACATATTAAAGAATCTTACCAAACTGGAATATGTATTTAGATAAATATTGCCCTTTTACATCTCTTGCCTTGAACCACCATTTCATGACTCTATCTGTGCTGCCTCAGAGATCACCTGACCAGAAATACTACAACACTAACTGTAACAGGAAGAAGTGAGGAAGCAAAAGGCAGAACTCTCTGTTAATTGGCTCATGTGACCTTACATGTGGTTTGTATGTGTACACAGTTAATCTTACGATCTCAGGGGGCAGCGCTTATTTTTTAAAATGGCAATTTTCTATTTATGATTACCCAATGGCACATACTAGTAAAAAAGTATAGTATTATGATAATGGTTCATTTACATGAAGCAGGGTTTTACACATGAGCTGTTTTACTCAGTATCTTTTAATAGAGACCTACATTGTTTGGGGGGTATAGTTTTCCTTTAAGGAAATGCTTCCCGACAGTACAACTGGCATGTTGCTGCCTCGAGGAAATGCTTCCCGGCAGTCCAACTAGCATATTGCTGTCTCCGGTAAATGTTTCCCGGCAGTCCAACTGGCACGTTGCTGCATTGGGGAAATGCTTCCCGGCTGTCCAACTGGATCATTGCTGCCTCGGGGACATTGCATCCCGGCAGTCATACTGGAATGTTGCTGCCTTGGCAAATGCTTCCTGGCAGTCCAACTGGATCATTGCTGCCTCTGGGACATTGCATTCCAGCAGTCCAACTGGCACGTTGCTGCCTCTGGGAAATGCTTCCCTTCAGTCCAACTGGCACATTGCTGCCTCAGGGAAATAATTCCCGGCAGTCCAACTGGCACGTTGCTGCCTCTGGGAAATGCTTCCCGGCAGTCCAACTGGCATGTTCTTGCCTCTGAGAATTGCGTGCCGGCAGTCCAACTGGCCTTTTGCTACATTGGGAAAATGCGTCCCCACCGTCCAACTGGCACGTAGCTGCGTCAGGAAAATGCTTCCAGGCTGTCCAACTAGCATATTGCTGCCTCCGGTAAATGTTTCCCGGCAGTCCAACTGGCACGTTGCTGCATTGGGGAAATGCTTCCCGGCAGTCCAACTGGATCATTGCTGCCTCGGGGACATTGCATCCTGGCAGTCCAACTGGAATGTTGCTGCCTTGGGGAAATGCTTCCCTGCAGTCCAACTGGCACGTTGCTGCATCAGGGAAATACTTCCCGGCAGTCCAACTGGATCATTGCTGCCTCAGGGACATTGCATCCCGGCAGTCAACTGGCATGTTGCTGCCTTGTGAAATGCTTCCCGGCAGTCCAACTGCCATGTTGCTGCCTCGGGGAAATACTTACCGGCAGTCCATCTGACATGTTGCTGCCTCTGGGAATTGCGTCCCGCTAGTGCAACTGACACGTTGCTGCCTTGGGGAAATACTTCCCGACAGTACAACTGGCATGTTGCTGCCTCGAGCAAATGCTTCCTGGCAGTCCAACTAGCATATTGCTGCCTCCGGTAAATGTTTCCCGGCAGTCCAACTGGCATGTTGCTGCATTGGGGAAATGCTTCCCGGCTGTCCAACTGGATCATTGCTGCCTCGGGGACATTGCATCCCGGCAGTCATACTGGAATGTTGCTGCCTTGGCAAATGCTTCCTGGCAGTCCAACTGGATCATTGCTGCCTCTGGGACATTGCATTCCAGCAGTCCAACTGGCATGTTGCTGCCTCTGGGAAATGCTTCCCTTCAGTCCAACTGGCACATTGCTGCCTCAGGGAAATAATTCCAGGCAGTCCAACTGGCACGTTGCTGCCTCTGGGAAATGCTTCCCGGCAGTCCAACTGGCATGTTCCTGCCTCTGAGAATTGCGTGCCGGCAGTCCAACTGGCCTTTTGCTACATTGGGAAAATGCGTCCCCACCGTCCAACTGGCACGTAGCTGCGTCAGGAAAATGCTTCCAGGCCGTCCAACTGGCACGTTGCTGCCTCAGGGAAATAATTCCTGGCAGTCCAACTGGCACGTTGCTGCCTCGGGAAATGCTTAATGGCAGACCAATTGGCATGTGGCTGCCTCGGGGAAATGATTCACGGTAGTCCAACTGGATCATTGCTGCCTCGGGGACATTGCATCCTGGCAATCCAACTGGCATGTTGCTGCCTTGGGGATATGCTTCCCAGCAGTCCAGCTGCCATGTTGCTGCCTCTGGGAAATGCGTCCCCCTAGTGCATCCCGACAGTCCAACTGGCATGTTGCTACCTTGGGGAAACACTTCCAGGACGTCCAACTGGATCCTTGCTAGCTCTGGGACATTGGTTCATGGCAGTCCAACTGGCATGTTGCTGCCTCGGGGCAATAATTCTCGGCAGTCCAACTGGCATGGTGCTGCCTCTGGGAATTGCGTGCCGGCAGTCCAACTGGCATGTTGCTACATTGGCGAAATGCTTCCTGACCGTTCAACTGGCATGTTGCTGCCTTAGGCCAATGCTTACTGACAGACCAAGTTTCATGTTGCTGCCTCAAGTAAATGCTTCACGGCAGTCCAACTGGCACATTGCTGCCTCGTGGAAAATCTTCCCGGCAGTCCAACTGGCTTGTTGCTGCCTCGGAGAAATGCTTCCTGACAGACCAACTGGCACGTTGCTGCCTCAGGGAAATGCTTCCCTGCAGTCCAACTGGCACATTGCTGCCTCGGGGAAATGCTTCCCGGGAATTCAAACTAGCACGTTGCTGCATCAGGGAAATACTTCCCGGCAGTCCAACTGGATCATTACTGCCTTGGGGACATTGCATCCCCACAGTCCAACTGGCATGTTGCTGCCTCGGGGGAAATGCTTCCCGGCAGTCCAACTGGCATTTTGCTGCCTCAGGGAAATGCTTCCCGGCAGTCCAACTGCCATGTTGCTTCCTCGGGGAAATGCTTCCCGGCAGTCAAACTGACACATTGCTGCCTCGAGAAAATTCTTCCCGGCAGACCAAATGACACAATGCTGCCTTGGGGAAATACTTTCCGGCAGGCCAACTGGCACTTTCCTGCCTCTGGGAAATAGTTCACGGCAGTCCAACTGGCATGTTGCTGCCTTGGGAAATGCTTCCCGGCAGTTCAACTGGCATGCTGCTGCCTTGGGCAAATAATTCCCAGCAGTCCAACTGGCACGTTGCTGCCTCGGGGAAATACTTCCCGGCAGACCAACTGGCACTTTCCTGCCTCTGGGAAATAGCTCCCAGCAGTCCAACTGGCACGTTGCTGCCTCGGGGCAATGCTTCCCTTCAAGGAGAAGGAAACCCCCTGGGCGCAAACCCCCCTCCCCCCCTCTCCTGTGTTGCCCCCCCTCCCTCCTCCCCCCTGGCCTACCTGTCCCCCTGGGCAAATGCCCCTAACTTGTTACTCACCCCTCTGCGCAGGTCCTGTCCACGGAGTTCACAGTCGCCATCTTCTCCTACGCGCGTCTTCTTCCTGCTCTGACCGGCGTTTTCTGGCACATGCGCAGTAGGAACAGTTACCGGTACGGCTCTACTGCGCATGCGCCAAATGTCACGAAGCATGTTGCTGCCTCGGTGAAATGCTTCCAGTCAGAACAACTGGATCATTGCTACCTCTGGGACATTGTTTCCTGGCAGTCCAACTGGCACGTTGCTGCCTTGAGTAAATGGATCATTGATGCCTCGGGGAAATTGCTTCCCGGCAGTCCAACTGACACATTGCTGCCTCGGGGAAATGCTTCCCGGCAGTCCAACTGGCACTTTCCTGCCTTTGGGAAATACTTCCAGTCAGTCCACCTGGCACGTTGCTGCCTCGGGGAAATGCTTCCCGGCAGTCCAACACGATCATTACTGCCAACTGACCTTTTGCTGCCTTAGGGACATTACTTCCCGGGCAGTCCAACTGGAACGTTGCTGCCTCTGTGAAATGCTTCCTGGCAGTTCAACTGGCACGTTGCTGCCTCGGGGAATATTTTCCCGGCAGAACAACTAGCACTTTTCTGCATTGAGAAAATGCTTCCTGTCAGTCCACCTGGCACATTGCTGCCTTGGGGGAAATGCTTCCCGGAAGTCCAACTGGCATGTTGCTGCCTCAGGGAAATGCTTCTCGGCAGTCCAACTGGCATGTTGCTGCTTTGGGGAAATTCTTCCCGACTGTCCAACCGGCCCATATCTGCCTCTGGGTAATGCTTCCCGGCAGTTCAGCCGGCACATTGCTGCCCAAGTTTAACTGGATTATTACTGCCTCAGGGACCATGTTTTGCAATTTGCATGTTGCTTTCTCAGGTACATCTCTTTCCTGGGAGTCCAACAGGCTCGTTGCTGCCTCTGGGACATTGCTCCTCATAGACAATGCTTTCCCAGCATTCCAACTGGCACCTTGCTGCCTTGGGGACAATTCTTACAGGGCAATCCTACTGGCAAGTTTGCATTGGAATGAAATTAAAGTGATACTGACAGGTTATCATTATCTTACTTGCTTAGTTTAGGCAGTTTTATATATTGGCCCCTTTTTTTTGTTATTATAATCACTGTTTAATAATGTTTGCGATGCCTACATTTTTCTTGATTTATTTCCATCCGATACCAAGATCTGCATAAAGCTAACAATGACGTAGATTCTACTCTCCTCTGGGGAGCCGTTGCTTGACACGCATGCAGACAGCCTGTCCTTACACTGCATGCTGCTTGTTTGTAGTCATGTGATCTTCTAATCAGTGTCACTCATCGCGATATCTTAGTCTTCATCTGTGTGAAGAAAGAAATTCACGGCACAGCCTTAAATCAAACTTACTACAAAGGCAAGTAAGTTTATCTTCATGGTGGAGGAGAAAAGATGGGTTAGGTGGGGTGATATAAGGAGCTTCATTTGCCAGGGCTTCTCTGTAGCTCTGTGCATTTCCTATTGGCTGCCTATGTCACATGATGCGGCGCAATGCGCGATGACGTCACGCGTGCATGAGGCATTAAGGCCAGAAGCGCTTCGAGTCAACAGACGCTTTGGATTGCCCGTTCTTTTCTTTTTTTTTATCCAGGAGGCATTGACAGCAGGAATTGAACATCAAAATGGCTACCTCAAAGGCAAAACTCTTAGAAACAACTATTCCAATAATTTCCTTTTACCTTAAATATCACCCTAATGTGAACTTAGGTTAGGTTTCAAGGAATACTCTTTAGGTCAATAGCACACAGGAATTTAAGAGGGTACTGGGAAATGAACATACTTGTCTGGGTCTTTAGGCTGAGCCCACAACCCTGTGGTCTTGTACCTTTAGGGGGCCTAATCCACAGTTTGGGAACCACTGTCTTATATGCATCTTGTGAAGTTTTAGGCACTTTCACTTTCTCCCATCAATAAATAATCTTTTAAAAATCCCAAAATATTTTGAAATGCTCTTAACTCATGCATTTTCCCGTCATGTATATTTTTAAGGAGCTATTAAATGTTACGTTTTATTGGGTAATTTATTGACTAGTGGATTGCGAACTATCTATCTGACAATCAAGAATTAAGCATTGTCAGCACTTTATATATGAATTTATCAATTTAGTTTTTCAAATTTTTCTCACAAAAAATGGAAAAATTACACAGAATTTTGGTTTTCACAAAATGAATTTATGTATTAATTGAAACCACCATGAATCAATTACACTAATTGGTGATTTTCAAGTTCACACTTTAATTCAGTAAGAGTCAATTCACATTTAGTTTGTTATAGATCGCTTTTAACTCTCTTCAGTAGTTCCTTATTTCTCGGTACTAGTCCATTTTTCTATAGAAGAGTTGTTGGCACATCTATATTGGCCCTATTTTGGACTCTGATCTAGTGGTGGCATTATGTTAGAAGGTGTGGAATACCAACCTTTCCATAAAACATCATTTGGACCCTAGCAACCAGTTTGCTGAAATTGCAAATTGAAAAGCTACTAAATACAAAGCTAAATAATGTGAAAACCAAAATAATAAGAAATGAAAATCGAATTCAAATTGTCTCAGAATATCATTCTGTACACCATGCTAAAAGTTAACTCAAAGGGGAACAACCCCTTTAAAGAACTTAAGACTAAACCTTAAAGGTTAAATCTAAACTGTTGCTTGGACGCCCTCCTCTTGAACCGCTATAGTTTGATGACCCAATTCGGTTTCCAGAACTTGTGTCACGCCATTTAAGTTTTTTCCTGTTCCGGACTTTGCGGCCGCCATGTTGGCTATGTAAGCGTCACATCCTGCGTCACCTTGACAAAAATGCACATGTGCCAAATTTATTCCTCCCCCACAACCTCCCCGATGATGTTGCCTGGTACCACCTGATCAGATTACCATTGCTTGCCTGGGTGAAGTACAGCGATCATGTGTGCATGCGCAGGGTTTGCAAAATTTCTTCTGCACATGTGATAGAGCTGATAGAGCTGATTTTGTTTGTGAGAGGAATGTCTTCTGTACTCCATGCACTTAGAACATTTTTTAATGTCAATCTTTGAATGCAGCTGAAGGTAAAGACGTGTATAAGCACGATTATTGTAAGTATCTCTTCACTTTGTGGCCAATATATAGAACTTCATTTGTTTTTTTACCTTTCCTTCTCTTTTAAAACCTAATCAAAGTATTCCATACTTGGTTTCAGAATCCCCTAAAATATGCACCTTCTATACGCTGCCCAAAATTCACAAATCACAAGGCAACCCAGGATGCCCTATTGTATCTGCCATCAAAACACAGAAAATATATTAGTTTGGCTCAAATAAATTCTGAAACCTGTGGTAAGAAAAACTGCAAGCTACAACCAACCCAATGCAGGCGATGCTGAACTATACCAATCCACTTGTTATAGCTTCGGGTGCAAGCTGCTGGTCCCCCTGCAAGGGACCTACATATAACTCCAAATAACACACACTGCAGCATTCTGAATCTCAAGTTATATCAAATGTGAACAACCCCTTTAAGCCAGACTGAATTTAAATTAAAGGAGAATGAATACCATTTTACATTTAGGGGTGCCAAAAGTTAGACACCCACAAGAGACTACTTTTACTTACCTGACACCAGAGCCATCAGCAGAAAACTGCACCAGCTGTGAGTCTTCTAGAGAGCACCACGGTGTGATCCTCTTGCTGCTTTGGGTCTTCTCACAGCTGCGCATGTGCAGTAAAGCAAAAAGCCGAACTTTGACAAAAAAGCTGGCTATTTCTCTCTACTACGCATGCGTTTAAATTTAAAATTCGAAGAAGCAGGAAGAAGAATGGATAGAAGCACCAGTCTGGGGTGTCAGGTATGTAAAAGTCGTCACTTGGGGTTGCCTAACTTTTGGCACCCCTGGTGTAAAATGGTATTCATTCTCCTTTAAAAGATAACTATTTCTCATTTGGCCAGGAATTGTACCTACAGCAGATGGGGACTAGTATGGGAACACAGTTTGCACCCTAGTATGCTACCCTTTTTATGGCTTAACTAGAACAGGATATCCTATTCTTCTGTACCACCAACCCCCTAGCATACCTCTAAATTTATGATATTCTTATCATTTGGGCAGCTCATCCAGTTCCATGAACAATTCAATTCAGCCAACCATCAACATTTAATGAGCCAACTCTGCAACCCACATTCACTTTCTGGACACAATGATTTATATCAAACACAATACCCAACATAGCACCATATATCGGAAACCTATAGACAAACCGTCCTAATTGATGTATGACAGCTTCCACCTGGACCACAATAAACACGCCATCATCTATAGCCAGGCTACACTACAACCAAATCTTTTCTGACAGCTCAGAACCCTAAGAAATGATTTTATCAGCAGAGGCTACCTACCACCCAAGGATTATAGATCACAACATACAGATGAAGCCACTTGGATTTGTGAGTTAAATGCGTCATGACTCAGGGGTAATTGAAGAAACTGTGTTATCTTAAGTCATCTTAACTCATTTAATGCATTTAACCTTTTCATTAGCATACCAAAGCTCCATTGTTCACAATGGTGAATGCTGTAATTAGATGGGATGTTGTGACGCAGTTTTCTGTGTTAAATGAGATAAATGGGATATCTGTGTTTAGATATTCTGTGTCAAACAGACAAACCAAAGTGGCTGCATCTGTACACAGGACAACCAAGGTCATCAGGAACCAACTGGTTTTCTACCAAATATTCTTCTGTGACTTATCCAAGTGATAATCAGAATGAAGGCTCACCAAACATACTAAATTTGGACATTATCACTGCCCTGACTATGTCACATGTAGATGCTTGTTAGCTGGCCTTGCCTTTCCCCATCCACACACAGATAAACTCTTTAAAATTTTCCATAGACTATCATGTACTTTGTTCTATGTGATATATATCATTGTGTTCCCTTGTGGTCTTTATTATGCGGGCAAGACAATAACTATGCTAAAAGACTAAAGTATTCAGAACCACTGATCAGCAATCAGTAAGGCTCTCTGGGAAGGAAAAGCAGAGCAACCTGTGGCTGGACACTTTTTATCTATCACCCATTCACTGCCTACTTTTATATGACTTTCAACAATCCCTAGTTCTGCACGCAGAAATGGTAAGTGTCTTTTCTTTACATTTACACAAGTGCTGGCAAGAAAATGCTCTGACTGCCAAGCACGTAGTACCAACATGCTGCACTCTAAGGATTTTCCATGCTGCACTGGCAGCGTTTGCCACCGTGCAGCGAGTCAGATAGCCCCCAAACCCAGGCAATTAACAAAGGGGCTGCAGCCTTGAAATCGCAGGACACAACTGTCAATGCCTCCAGCGCCACCTACGTATTTCCTGCTTTGCTGCCCTGGGACTCTGAATGCTGCCAAGGACCCTACTGCATGCAGAAGCAGTATGCCCTTCCTTTACACATTTACCAGTACACACATTTACATACACATACATGCATTAAACACACACACTATACATTTTACTAAAGTTAGTTTTTTTCTTTTGCACACACTTGCACTCTTTTGCACATATTTACAAATTCACACTTTTTTTTTATAGCTGTACACACACATGCATACACAAACAGACATTTATGCTTTTTTTTTCTTTTTAGTTCTTCATTTTATAACTTTGCCTCTTGTTTTTCCCCTAAAAACTGTTGCTTTCACAGTGTGACTTTTGGATCAAGCATTCTGACCACTAACTACGCTATTGGATCAGTTGTTTTGTTATGTCATCGATTTGCAGAATTGTATTTGATTTTTAATGATTTTATTGTGGTTTTATGCTTGCATTTTTGTTTCTTATGTTGTTTTTAGCATCATTTTGCAGTTTGATCATTTGGAGTAGAAACACATTTTTAACTATTTTGTATTAGTTAGAATGTGTACTTAACAGAAATATATGGTTTAGGAGGGTCTTTGGACTGTTGCGGCACATAATACGCAGTGGCGCAACTACTTGCCGGCGGGCCCTGGTACAGGATGGGCATCCGGGTCCTCCCCCTATGAATCATGTGCTGTAGTGCTGCTGTGTGGAACTGGAAAGGGGAACTGGGATATGTATAGAGCAAGACAGAGAAAGGGTGGCTAAGGTTTTTGCAAGAGAGAGAGGACCTGGAAGGCAAGGAAAGAAAGACACTGAAGAGAATGGAGCAGAGAGTAAGAAAGTGGAGCATACAAGAAGGCAAAAAACATGAATAGTTAGAGACAGGCAGGCCCGGGTTAGTTGAGAGGCCACAAATGCCCGGGCCTAGGGCGGCAATATATTAGGCGTGGCATGCTGCGTGCATGCACATGTCAGTGTTTTTGATTGGTGGTTGTAAATACTTCTCAAGGGTGATCTCTTATTGGTTATTGTAAATATTTTTCTGATTGGCCACAATTCCTATGAAAGATGTGTACAGGGAAGTGTCCTTTAGCCTATGAGTTATGAGTAAGTGCCCCAATAGGCACGAAACACATTAGGCCAGGACCTTTTTTTGTCCTAATAAATGGGTTTACATTTTTAATACACTTTTTGTCTTTCATTCTCTTGGAAAAACCCATTAAATACCTTTATTTTTCAATTGTTACATACAACCATGGACTGGGTGACTAGAGGAATTCTCTTGGACCATTACTGTAAAAAGAAATGGTCTAAAATACAAGGTTAGGTGCCTTGGACTTTATTTTGAAAGGTATCATGGGCTCAATATACACCGTTCATTAGTATTTTTCTGACATGGAATTCAGTCCACTCCATGCAGTGGCTTTAGGAAAGCTTTGCGGCTTGGTACTTTGGTGTTAACAGACATGTACCGATTTTGGATTTAGGGGAATGTGTACTTTTCAAAAATATATGGCTGTCTGGGGTGTTTGCTTTACCATTCATAAAATGGAGTAAATGTGTTGATTTTGCAGTGCCTACAATGACAGATCATCATGTCATCATGTTGGGGCCCTATATGCCACATACTTAGGTAAACCTATGCAAATTTGGCATTGAGCTGTTTATTGGATGCCAGGCATTCATATTTAGAGTATTTTATCTTGGTACTTAATGATATGTGGGAGATAAGATTCTGCAAAGTTGAAGCTTTGAAGTCATTTTTGGAAAAATTGCTAATTGTAGGAAAGCCTTGCGACTTGGTACTTTGGAGTAGAAATACATGCATACACAATTTGAATTCGAGGGAATGTGTACATTTGCCCCTCAAAAATGCTGTAAATGTGTTGATTTTGCAGTATCTGGAATTACAGAACTGATAGGTCGTATGGGGTGTCTTCATTTTGGGGCCCATATATGCCACTTACTTAAGTAAACTTATGTGCATTGCACAGCAAACTGTTCAGTGGATTCCTGGCATTTATATTTAGGGTGTTTCACCTTGGTACCTAATGATTTGTAGGAGATAAGATCCAAAATGGAAGCCTACACCACAATTAAAGCATATTTTGAAAGCTTAGGTTGTCCTAAAAAAAGCAATATATTGTTTTCCTGGTTAAACTAAAGGACCCCCACAGGAAAGACACCTAAAGTGGAAGAGTGCAAAATGTTCAAAAATGTTGCAGGCAGTGAAAGGGTTAAATCCTAGGAGAGCTATTCTTTGTCCAGTGTAATTTATTTTGTGCTAGCACCCAGGTTTTGTTACTACACATGGTGAGCACCCGTTGGACTATTTTATATGTAGATATATGTCACAGCCAACAAAGCATCTTTGTAACCAGTTTAGAAAAAGGAACTGAAATGTTCTGAAAAACTTTTGTTATGCTTCATATTAACATTGTTATCCAATAACCCCATATACAGTATAATAAAATACATAAAGTTTGCCAAGGTGCAGTAACCCATAGTATCCAATAAGATAGTTGCTTCTGAACAGGTGACCAATAAATGCTATTGCTGATTGGCTGTCTTAGGTGACTAGACTTTTTGTATTTTTTTTTTTGCAAACGTGGCACCTTTTTTTTTTTTTTTTTTACAAACATAGCATTTTTTTTACAGTGCTTCTCTTACTACTCATGAATAATAATAAGTCCAATCTAGGGTGAGATTTGGATTGAACGCTTGTTTGCAGTACTTGTTATATTACATAAGCAAATCATTTACAGAAAAACATGGTTAGTAAATGATACAAGCTGGAGTGGATTAGTGGGGAAGAATTAACTGATTGGGTAATCTGCCATGGATATATTACTGAGGCTGAACTTATAGCACAGATGGCAATATCACAAGTGCTGTTGCGCACAGCAATCAATTTGATCTTTGCTTTGATTTTCTGACTTATAGATGACTGTTAAACCTACTTGCTGACTGGCTGCCTGCTATGGGATTTTGGTGATTTTTATTACCAACCAACCTCAAAGTCCCAAATATAGTAGAGCAGTAAATGTCAAATTACATCCTAATATCCCTTCATATGGGTTTCCAGCTGTAACTAGGAGAGCAAATGGGCATTCTCCATAGAACCCCCACAACTTTAAGTTGAGCCAACTGACAAACTGCCAAATAGGGTGAGATTTGGATTGAACACTTGTTTAATGTATTTGTTATTTTACATAAGCAAATCAACTACAGAAAAAGGCTGATTGAATTCAAAGCAATGGAGCAGGGGCACTGAGCAGATCTGATTCTCCCAGCCAGAAGAAATATGATGTCTGAGAACAGCCACTAACAACAGCCTGTACAAGCTGGAGTGGATCAGTGAGAAAGCATTAACTGAGGGCATTAACAGGGTAAATCTGCCATGGATATATTACTGAGGCTGCACTTATAGCATAGATAGCAAAATCACAAGTGTGGTTACCCACAGCAATCAGTTAGATCTTTGCTTTGATTTTCTGACTTATAGGTGACTGTTAAGCCTACTTGATGACTGGCTGGCTGCTGTGGGATTTTGGTGATTTGTATAATATATGTTTGTTAACCAACCAGTCCCAAAAATAGTAGAGCAGTAAATGTTAATAAAATGTTAATGCCATCCTAATATCTCTTTAGATAGGATTCCAACTGTTACTAAGAGAGCAAATGGGCATTCTCCATAGATCCCCCCCCCCAACTTTAAGTTGAGCCCAACTGATAAACTAGCAGGGGTCAGAGAAACATTCTACAAAGCATGAGTTACAGAATACATTTATCAAAGGAGTATGTTTAGTCTGGTCCTTCTTACCTTCTGCTGATTCCCTCTCTCTCTTTTTCTCCTCTTGCTCTACTTGGAACAAGCTTTTCTCCTCCATGTTGTTGCCCATAATCTTGATCTTTTTAGGTGCCCTTTCTTTCTTCTCCTTGATGTTTCTATTCCTTGTGAGCCCACCGGATTCTGGAGAATTTGCAGATCTAGCCATAGCTGGTGGATAGATCCTCTAAACTACTAAAATATAAAAAAAATCGCTTCTCACTGGGGAGACACTGTGAACATTAACAAGCGCTGAGACAGCTCTATGGCCAACTGACATTCAGTAACTGCCAAATAGCCATGTGCACACTGCTGTGAATGACAGTTATACAGGGAAACATTACATAGCTTCCCATGTTTAAAGTGTATAGCCTCATTAATCATTTTAAGCAGGTAGTCATTTACTTGGATTTGCTTTATAAAAACAAAGGGAAATATTTTTTTAATCTTTTTATACAATTTGTTTCCTAAACGAACGCTGGTGGGAATACGATTACTATCGAGTAGTTCGGCTGGTTCCTATAGGCATAGCTTAGCAAGTTGGCGGGCCGTATATACTGAGCCATAAGGGGAAGCAGGCAGAACTTGTTGTAAGCGGGCAGCACTTAGGGCATGGCTTTGTGTTATAGGCGGCAATAGAACAGAGCAGGTAATGGTCGGAGGTGTGACCCTTGGTTGTCAGGAAGTTACAGAGTGCAGGATTTTTCAATCAGCCCCTCTATTTTCCATATGTTGGTTGGTATGGTCCCAGGGCTGGATTTCTCTTCAGGGCACCCAGAGGCCGGCACCCTCCACCAAAGCCTCCTTGCCCCCGCCCCAGGATCATGAGACGTGCCTAGACCCCAGTGGGAGTAAATTTCAGGTGAGACTGGGCAGAATGCCACCCCTTCATTTGTGCTGCCCTAAACCCAGGCCTTTGGGACCTTGCCATTACCCATAAAACACTAGGGGGTCCGTTTACTAAAGTGCGGTAAATCTGACTTTAAGTTTCCGCATGTTATCGCTGAGAATATTTTTACGCCAGAATATTCGCAGCGACTAAGTTTACTAAACAGCGATGCGCTCAGAAGTCATTGCGATCACTTGCGGTAACTACGTTAAGGAACCAGCTTACGTTAGCGGTAATTTTAGCGAGTTGCGAATTTTCTGGCGAAAAATTACGTTTTTGCGAATATTTATGCTATAAAATAGTCTTGTTTTATGGCGGTTATTATGGCAATTTTTACTGTGACATTTATGGCCAGAAATGCATCTTCAAAACTCATAAACTTTATTGACTGATGATTATACCATCCAACAACATTACCAGAGTAACACCAATCAAACATGTCTGCATCATATAAACCCTTCTGCCAATAGAATCATATGAACAAGAAATGATACCAGTCAATCTCTTTGCTTCATAGAAATGCACAGTTTAATGTCGCCAATCACAATGAAACCAAAAAAGTGTAGAGGCTGACGAATCCTTGGACTGTGATGCCGCTGCCAATAATACGACTCTGAGCTGAAACTGCTGCTGTTGCAACAGATAGAAGCAGAAGCCAAAACATCCTGTCAACAATAGCTACAGATCTCTCTCCTGTCAGCAAAGAATGATGGGTAAAAAATAAACAGTATTATGGGATATTTCCTGTCCCTTGAGAATTTTCTGGCGAAAAAAATACTTTTACGCCACTACATAGGTGGCGGTAAAAGTTTGCGAATATTCTGGCGTTAATTTTGTCTTTAGCACATTTCGCTGTTTAGTAAACCATGCGTTAATGTGTACGTAGCGTTATTTTCAGCAAATGCGATAACTGGCGAACAATTATTCTTGCGCAAGAAAATTTGCAAATTTATATTTACCGCAGGTTAGTAAACTGGCGATAACATATTTGGCGAAAATTCTGTCTATATATTGTGCGAATATTTTTAACGCACTTTAGTAAACGGACCCCTAGGTGGTGTAATTAACATACAAAAGACCCTTATGTCGCAGTGGGTCTCAGGCCATGAGGTCTGCTGTATGGTAGTCCCCCTCCTCAGCCACATAGTCTCCTTCATCTTTGTCACCCACCAAAAATGAGGGGGCTTCAAATAACCACTAAACATTATTGCAGAGGCCCCATGGCTTCACATTATGCCCCTAAAAATACACTACTTACTTTAAACAAATTCAGTAAATATCTTTTATTAACATTTGCATCCAGACGGAATGTAGTAGACCACCCAAATATTCAATTTCTATTTTTCTGCAACCTGACAAGATTGTGGATGTTTTTTGCTTTTTCAGCAACCATGCAGCAGACCCCTCAGTTCTCCAGGTATGCTCTCATTGTATAATTTGTGATTATTGTTATTGAGCTTCCAACACAATATCATTGGTAGAAACGTTAACATTTGACATCATGTGATGGTGAGGATGGTACAAGCACAATTTTATGACTAAAAACCTCCCTCCAGGGATATGAGAGGAGCCATATTCCTTTACATTCAGTATTCCTCTGCCCTGTGCTAGCGCAATGAAGTTTCAGCGTACATGACAGCTAATATGGTGGCGCCCTAGGAGGAATTGGTGGGAGGTGGTTGCTGGGAATAGTGGGCTGCTCCTTTCAAAAACGAAGGTCAGGAAGGGGCAGCTGAGTATCAAATGTGGTTTAGCTGTACCGAAGAGAATGAAGCTACTAATGCATAACATGCCAAGAGCCACTTTACCGGGGTCATCTGGGGATTTTGTCTGCTCATCTAGTATTTGTTGCGTTTTGTTGCATGTCATTTACTAATTACATTGATTAGTATGCCGCAACTCCCAGCATCCCCTGACAGCAGGGGCAGTAGTGTCACTGTTACTGCAGTTACTTATAATTTATGTTAAACCAATTTACAAAGTTCAAAAAGCAGTCACCCATATTTCATCTGAGTTCCTAAGGAAAGGGTAACGACATCTGGGTAGATTCCTAGCGTTTTGCTGCCTTTGTGATTTCTGGCTCAGTGGATGCAAGCAAGTGGGGATCGCTCCTACATTGATTTTAATATTAATTGCCTAGACCCTGCCAGTGTACTCGTGAGTTGGGTAATTTTCATTTGGGAACACAGCAGTGATCTGCCCTCCCAAGCACAGTATGATGGAAGGAGGCAGCATCCCAATAACACAGGGCAACAGCACAGTGAGATTCCCAGCATGCCTGTGACAATTCCAGCTCAGCAGCAGGTAGTAAAATGCTTCCGGAATCTGTGTGCAATTGTCTTATCTTTGTCACAGCCAAGGCACCACTTCTTTCCATTATGCTGTACTTAGGGGCATGGGTGACATGATGCTCCATGAGTTTCAGGGTCAGACTGGAGAGGAGGGACACCGGAAAAAAAACAACCCAGACCAGCTACCCACCAGAATGCCACTCTGGTGATCTCCCCAATCTTAGTTGCAAGGGAACAGGTACAGACTGATGTTCTACTATTTTACATGTGTTAATGGCAGTTCCATTTCATTGTATTGAAGATATTTTATCATATGATTGCAAAATATATCTGGTTACAGCTCGGTTTAGAGCAGCCATTGTGACAATCTATTTGTTTTATAACAGTGACGGGCAAAATGAATGAAACTGGGCACACTTGGCACAAGCTATGTTGATGAAAACCACTCAATTGGCCCAAATGTTACCATTTTATGAGACTGTCTTTTTCTCCCCTCCCCACAGGTAGAAGAGGTCAAGCTTAGTTCTGTTGATTTGAATCAGGATTCTGTAACTCGTATGATACCTAAACTGGAGTGGGAGGCACTTTTGGAAGCTGCAGAGAGTGTGAGTAAAATCCTTTGTGAGACTTTTTATTCCCATCCACTTGATGTAAGGTGATGTTACACATGGTGATTTCCTAACACAGCTGCAACAACAAAATGTCAGGAATTGCTGCAAATCGCTTGGATTGTGTGGAACATGTGATTGTTTCATTCAACAATTCACACCCCATGTCTGAGTTATAATGATTTATTAAATATTACATACCTACATGTGATTATAGTGGAAAGGATTTAGTGACAAATATGTTTCACCACAGTTACCTTTAGTTCAGGGCTGGAACTAGGAGGTTAGCAGCGGAGGCACCTGCCTGGGTGCAGCTGGGGGAGCAAATGGCAGATGAAGCTTAGGCACCCCAATGATTAGACCAACTTAGTATGGCTGCCTGTTAAACCAAGGGTAACATATTCAAAGCCCTTCACTCCTCTGCTCCTCTCTACATTTCTTCTCTTGTCTCACTGTATGTTCCACCTTCTTTTCACACCATCCACATCCACTGCCACCTCAAGTGTTAAGTCTTTCTATCTTGCTGCGCCTTACCTCTGGAATTCCATCCCTGAATTGCTCCAGAAGGAGTGTTCTCTCAATCTTTTCCAGAAAAAAACTGAGATTCTACCTTTTGAAGTACTAGAGCTTTAGTCTAGTCCTGGCACTTAAAGGAACAGTTCAGTGTAAAAATGGATAAATAGGCTGTGCAAAATAAAAAAATGTTTCTAATATAGTTAGTTAGCCAAAAATGTAATGTATAAAGGCTTATCATCTCTCTAACCTTGAGTTATTCGGCGACTTTAAAGGGAGCCACATGGGACATCACTCTTAAAGGAGAAGGAAACCCTGTAGAAAAAAAACCCATACCCCCCACCCCAAGTAAACCCTCGATTGCCAATCTCCCAGTCATCTTACCGAGGACCCGGAAGATACTGTAGATACCGTGAAGTCTGCTGGCAGAATTTGCACGAGGGTAAGTATAAAGTATGGGGCATTTCCCCAGGGGGGGCAGTTAGCCTGGGGGGAGGAGGGAGGGGGGTCTACGTGGGGTGGTGGTATGGGGTTGTTTTTTTTTTTTACAGGGTTTCCTTCTCCTTTAAGTGAGTTTGCAATTGATACTCAGCGTGCAGGTCAGATTCAAAAGCAAATAGTTATGACCCGGTGCTAGTGGATACTTATTGGGGAATGTAATAAAAGTTGCAAAGGACTAAACAATTTGCAATAAAAATTAGCATTTCGCAATGTAATACTCTTCCTTAAACTATTATTGCATCGCAAATTTTAATTGCTCATTGCTCACTTTTAAGTGCTTGATGGTGTCGTAATCTTTTGGAGCAAACAACAACTTTTCAGTAAGAAGTTTTATTACATTCACTGCGCACTGGCGCAAATTATAAACTTCGCAAACCTTCTTCCCCTGTCGGAAGTGGTCGCTAAACAGGTACCAGGTTCGCAAAAGCTATATTAAATCAGTGTAAAGACAAATTTGTTCGCGCAAAGGCATAACTTTTTGCAACCCTTTTTTTTTCATAAGGGTAAGGGCACACGGGCAGATTCGGGGAGATTTAGTTGCCCAGCAACTAATCGCCTCTTCTTCGGGGCGACAATCTCCCCAAACTGCCTTCCCCTACCTTCCTATCGGTTGTAATGAAAAATTTCAGCGGGATGGCACTCGCGGCGCTTCGTTTTCCGAAATCACCTGAAGTTTTTTCGTGAGGCAACTTCGGGCGACTTCAAAAAACTAAGTGCCGCCAGTGCCATCCCACTGGCGATTCCTCATTATAGCCGGCGGGAAGGTAGGGGAAGGCAGATCAGGGAGATTGTCACCCCGAAGAAGAGCCGATTAGTCATTGGGCGACTAAATCTCCCCGAATCTGCCCGTGTGTAAATGTTTGACTTTCAGATTTTTGACTGTAGAATGTTGTCTGTGAAAGTTCTCATTCATGCAGGTCATGGTATATCTATAATAATATAGTAATTCAACCCTTTGTATGAATTTGAGTATTTGATTTGAGTGTTTTACCTGTAGTGATTCTTAAAGACAATGGCAAGGAATTTTTATGAGCAGGAAAAAGGCCTACATTTCATTGCCCCCCCCAAAAAAATAAATTTACAGTAAAAAAAAAAATCAGAAGGGAAAATAACATTCTACAGTATATCTATAGTAATAAGTCAAATCACTTGGATTTGCTGTATTTTTTTTCCTTGAAGACATTTCATTAGTCATCACCCACGTCCAGTTGATTTGAATTATTACTATGGATACACTATAAACTGTTATTTTCCCTTCTGGTTTTTTTTTTTTACTGTAAATTTATTTTTTGGGGGGGCAGTGAAATGTGTGGCCTTTTTCCTGCTCATAAAATTCCTTGCCATTGTGCTTAAGAATCACTACAGGTAAAACACTTAAATCAAATACTCAAATTCATACAAAGGTGTTTGCCCTTATCCTCAGCATCCACAATGGTGAAGAATCCTCTGACTTTTTTTTCGATGCCACAAGATATGATTAACAAAATGGCAAATGATTTAAATTTGGAGGAGGATAAAGTAGACTAAAGAACTTCACGCTTTGATTTTCTTGATCAATATATAAAGCTAAAAGAGGAGAGAAAGGGGTGGCTTACGTTGTACTTATTCCTGAATACCATTCTTTTTGTCTCCCAGGTTGAGCTCATTGAAGGTGCTTTGAAATGTCCAGAATCCGGCACAGAATTTCCTATCGCCAGAGGAATTCCCAATATGTTAATTAATGAAGAAGAGTCCTAACAAGCATTCTGTTTCCACCAATGTAAATATATAAATACATAACCCAGCTGTTATTTTTGTGTGCTTTCAATAAATGGTATGTTTAATTATTGCTGTACCCCTGCTTGTGTTGTACTAAGGGTAGTATTAAAGGGCTGGTTCACATTACAGTTAACTTTTAGTATGTTATAGAACAACCAAGCGTAAGCAACTTTTCATTTCATCTTTATTATTTTTTTTTTACATAGTTTTCTAATTATTTGCCTTTTTTCTTCTGATTCTTTCCAGCTTTCAAAAGGGGGTAAATGACCCCATTAAAAAACAAATGCTATGTAAGGTTACAAATGTATTGTTATTGCTACTTTTTATTACTCGTCTTTCTATTTAGGCCCTCTCCTATTCATAATCAAACCTATTATTCAGCTCAATGCATTGTTGCTAGGGTAATTTGGAACCTAGCAACCAGATAGCTGAAATTGCCAACTTGAGTGCCACTGAATAAAAAGCTAAATAACTCAAAAACCACAAGTAGTAAACAATTAAAATCAATAAGTCAATTCATTTAAAGGGGTTGTTCACCATTAAGTTAACATATAGGGGCAGATTTACTAAATTCGAGTGAAGGGTTCGAATTAAAAAAACGTCGAATTTCGAAGTGTTTTTTGGGCTACTTCGACCATTGAATGGGCTACTTCGACCTTCGACTACGACTAACGAACGATTCGAACTAAAAAAAGTACTGTCTCTTTAAAAAAAACTTCGACCCCCTAGTTCGGCAGATAAAAGCTACCGAACACAATGTTAGCCAATGGGGAAGGTCCCCATAGGCTTGCCCAAGTTTTTTTGATCGAAGGATATTCATTAGATCGTTGAATAATCCTTTGATCGATCGATCGAATTTCCTGCGCTAAATCCTTCGACTTCGACTTCGATATTCGAAGTCGAAGGATTTAAATTCCTAGTCAAATATCAAGGGTTAATTAACCCTCGATATTCGACCCATAGTAAATCTGCCCCTTAGTATGATTTAGAGATTGATATTCTGAGACAATTTGGAATTGGTTTTTTAGTTTACAATTTCAGCAATCCAGTTGCTAGGGTCCAAACGATCCTAGCAACCATCCATTGCTTTAAATTAAAGCCTGCAAAATGAATAGAAGAGGTTCTGAATAGAAAGATGAGTAATAAAAAGTAGCAATAACTACATTTTCAGCCTTACCGAGCATTTGTTTTTGTTGAGGGGGTCAGTGACCCACATTTGAAAGCTGTAGACTGTCAAGAAAAAGGCACAAATAATTAAGAAAACTACGAAAAATAAACAATGGAGGCCAATTGAAAAGTTACTAGGAATAGAGAATTCTATAACATAATGAAAGTTAACTTAAAAGGTGAACCACCCCTTTAACAAGCCCAGGACAGATCTAGTGAGTAAACAGTCACAGCATGAATCTCCCTGATGTTTATTGCAGTCCAGGCTCCATTGGGCCTTATCAGTATACAAGATCGAAATATATTTATAAGCAATGAGTTATATTACGTATCCACATTATTCTATGGGTTTATATACAGGTGGGGCTCCTGGTGGCTTCAGAAAACAGAAATCATCATGGAAATAAAATGTGAACGATAACAGATGCCTAAATTGATTATACACAAACACACATTTGGGCTCCAAATTGCAGTGGAAACACAGAAGTGGGATAATAAAGTTAAAAGCAATGTTAGGTTTATACTGAAAAATGGTGCATTGTTGCCCATCTGGTCTGTGGAAATAAAACATTTTTTAGTGAAATGTGGGCATACGCTTACCCATTTCAATGTTCAATGCAAATTTATACTAGTGATTTTTTTTATCTTATACACAAAAATTACAATATAATGATTTTATCCTCTGGCAATGGCTTTCTGACCTAGTGTAGAGTGACACTGAGAGGCAGATTTACTAAGGGTCGAATTTCGAAGTTATAAAAACTTTGAAATCGACCCTCGAATTGAAATCCTTTGACTTCAAATATCGAAGTCGAAGGATTTTTAGTGTATTTGAAAGATCAAATAGAAATCGTATGATCGAACGATTATAATAGTTCGAATCAAACGATTCAAACAATTTTTAGCGATCGACCTAAGGATTTCTGTTCGATCAAAAAAACCTTCTGCTGCTGTGGAAGGTCCCCATAAGTTAACATTGCACTTCGGTAGCTTTAATTTGGTGAAGTATGAAGTCGGTTTTTTTTTTTTTAAAGAGACAATACTTTGATTATCGAATGGTCGAATAGTCAAACGATTTTTACTTCGAACCGTTCGAATGGAAGGTCATAGTAGCCTATTCGATGGTCGAAGTACCCAAAAAATTACTTCTAAATTCAAACTTTTTTAACTTCGAAAATTCACTCGAGCTTAGTAAATCTGCCCTTTAGTGGCCTTAGTACATATTGAAGTATAACGCACGGATTTTACTTTAATGTAGTGACATCTAGCAGTCACATTGCATATTGTTTCTACAACCATGTTGTATAGTGCAGTCAGTGACATCCTCTTGATGTTTGTTGTACAGTGATAACCAGAGTTTATGGTTAGCATTTCACAGGATAATAACTGGACAATGAAGTAGGGCAGGGAGTCTAGAGACTCAGCTACACTGTGCCCCAATGAAAGCACTCAGCACTAATCCCATCACCTGTGTTGATCAACTCATACTCAGATCAGTTTTACCAGTGCAGAGCAACAGTACATTATATTTTCATTACTTTAAAACACTTTGATTTTTATGTGTTACTGTTAAGTTACTAAAAAATGCCTTACCCTTTGAACAAAACAGGGATTGTTTGTCCATATATTGCAATATATTTTTAATCTGGCCAACTAGGTCAAAGTCATTCCCGGTATGGCCATTCCTACACTTCAACTTGCATCTGGTTCATTAAGAATTCAATTGCTTGATTATAAATTTTACAGAGGGACTGTTTTACCTGCTTACTTGCTGCTTTTAAGGTTAAAACTCCCAAACTGTGTCTCCCAAACAGTGTTGCCCTTTTATTGGCCACCACTGGAATCACCTGACTATAGCTGGAAAGGGTGGGAGCAGTGGTCAGCTCTATGTTGTAGCTCCCATGTAAAATTCTGCAAATTTTTTCGAGTAACTGCAGCAAAAATTTGCGAAACTGAACAGATCATCACTAATGATAACCATTGGAAGCAGCAGTCCTGCCCTGCTTTATGGCTGAGATTCTGGATTCAATATAACAGATCATTCTATCCCAGTGGCTGCACAGGTCCTAACTGATCCCCATAGGAAGAAGCAGTCCTGCCCTGCTTTATGGCCTCTGAGATTCTATCGTACTGTATGTGTAACAGAGTAGAAGTATTGCTCATCAGGCCCTTAGTGTTACCATTTCTCCCCTTTCATCGGCCAAAGCAGCTTGGGCCCATATACTCCTCCCTCTTGATTGACACTGAGGTACCCCTACTTTGAAAACCTTCTACCAAAGAGGATTCCCTGTTTTAATGTGACATCTGGCTGGAAAACAGAACAACAATAAACTATAACAAACTACATTAACACCTTTCTGTTCTGTTCCTATATAATCTTAAAATGAGCAGCATATTTCTCTTTCTGTTGCATAGTTGGAATGCCACCTATAACTGAACCAGAGCAAACTGCTGGGGTTCTGTAAGTCCCAAGAGATAGTGTTGGTGGGAAACGGCACTCTGGGGTCCAGCAGAGATGAGAAATGGTATATGAGTTATGGGTTGGAGACGATGTGCCATTGTGCAGTGAGGAATGTCCCTGATACCAGCTGACTGGCCTTTATGGGGGGTCTCATGGTCATTTATGAAATGAAAATAATTCCGGTGCAGGAGGAAGCTGAATAGGGAAATCATTATTTCTGATGATAAAATGGAAACATTCATGAAAGTGAGTTCATATAGAAAAAAAGGTTTACTGGAGAGCTATATTTTCAAGTGATTTATTTACAACATGTTTCGGACCTCCTCTGGTGCAGTCTGCACCCTAGAGATCTGAAACATGTTGTGCCTTGCAACTTAAATAAATCACTTGAAATATAGCTCTCCGGTGAATCTTCTTTCCTATATGATACGTTTTTCTGGGAGTGGCGAAACCAGATCACTGTTGGATTGAGCAACTAAGAAAGATTTCACACGGTTTGTGGATTCAAATATTTATAATTATGAAAACGAGTTCTAAATATCTGTCATGTTGCAGTAACCAGAAATAAATGGCTGTTACTTTGAGTTTGTCCGAAAACACTGACCACCCCTTTAAGCTGACTGAGTGCACCATATCTTTATGGGTGACTTTTTGTATATCAAGGGTGTTTTTGCAAATAGACAAGGTACCATTCCACAGGTGGTATAATTTTCGCACTGCATGTGCATGTACCTTTAGGGTTAGTCCACATGAGGAGATTCGGGGAGATTTTGTCGCCTGGCGACTAATCGCCTTGTCTTCTGAGCGACTATCTCCCCGAACTGCCTCAGTGTGTTTTCCCATAGGCTACAATGAAAAGTCGCCTGTGCTATTGCACACGTGTCAATGCCTTCTCAATAGTCGCCCAAAGTTGCCTCAGATGTAAGTGAGGGATACAAACTCATCTGAAGTCAGAATACACGCAGCGCTGAGGGTAGAACCCAACCAGTGAGGGACAGACACCCGGAGAGGAATCCCAGAGAAGCAGGAGCTGCAGGAAGGATGATCAGCTAGTCGTGACAATTGCACCTGCTCTATAACTGTGTAGAAGGCAACATCACTAGCAAGTGGCAGAGAGGTAAGGGCAATAAATGGGCATCTGTATTGCATATTACAGTATATGGAATCCTTCATCTCAAACTGGAACAGCAGAAAGATGACCCAAGGACCAGTTGGGCCCCTATAATTCCTGGAGTCCCTATGCAGTCTCGGGGTCTGCTTCTTCTGTAGTTACACCTCTGGTTATCCCATGTGACAACCTATAGAATAATGGGAGGGTGATGGGACCAGTAACCATTAGTTTATAAGGGGTGTGCTTTACCTTCACTGATTCAGTTATACCATGTGACACATACATAGAATGAAGGGTAAGTGGGTCAGGCTTGTTTATATCACTTCCAGAATCCATAACTTAATCCCAAACTCTTATCTGATTACCCACCCAGTATTAAGTCAGGAGGCTGCAGGATTCTCACTGTACTATGCTATTAGTCTGAGAGCACAGCTATCACACAATACAATAAGATAAATTTGTTATCAGAAGCCAGTTAACCGGTGTGTTTGTTTTTGGAGTGAGGGAGTAGATTGAAGCACCTAGAGAAAACCAACCACACAAACCACAAAACCTTTCAAATAGTAACCTGGCTAGAATCAATCCAAGGAACCCACCATGCTATCTGATTACAGATGTTAGGACATTAGGAACTATTGCTACATTTGGGGAGATTTAGTCGCCTGGCGACTAATCGGCTTGTCTTTGCCGCGACCAGTCTCCCCAAACACCTTCCTTCTGTCTTGCGCCACTTAAAATGAAAAATGGCCTGTGCTAAAGCACACCGCGATTCGTATTTCGAAGTCGCCTGAAATTTCCTAGTGAGGCAACTTCGGGCGACTTCGGAAAATGAAGCCCACGTGTGCTGTATCGCAGGTGATTTTTCATTTTAGCTGGCGTATGACAGAGGGTAGGCGCTCTGGAGATTGGTTGCTGCAAAAACGAGGTGACTAGTTGCCAAGCGACTAAATCTCCCCGAATTGCCCAGTGTGCCCCTACCCTTAAAGTGTTTGGGGAGGCTGGGAATCCCCTTTTTAATAAGATAATAGTTGCTGAATACCTTTTGCCTTAAGCTAGTCATAGACGCAAAGATTTCCCTGCAATACTGGACAGTTGATCGTACTTCCTCATCTCCCAACCTGCCACTAACCATTCAGATCAAACAAAGCAGTAAAGAACAGATCAGCCGATGCTCTGCCCCACAGCAATCATAGGAAGGTTTTTGTCCGACAAAGCTGACAGAGACAGTCTCCCACTGAAGATCATCAGATCGGCAATACATCCAAAGATATGATCGTCCGCCAACAGAAATCTTTTAACCTGTCCGATCGACTGAACGACCGATCGGCATGGCAAGATAAATGTCTGGACACTCCACACATGATCCGAAAATCGTACGAATCCTCGAATCGGATCTTTGCGTCTATGGCCAGCTTTAGGAAGTTGATTATCACAGGAAAGTATTCTTTTGTCTGAGCTATCTCAGGCTTGGGAACAATGTATCTGAGAGATACTGTAAGTTGGGTTTTTATTTTGAAAAAATATATACCCCCTCTGAAGTTCAGGCTTTGTCCCATGTCTAGTTGGTATGGCAGGTCTCTTTGAGGCAGATTAATTAAGGCTATTACTAGAAATTATTTGAACTGGGCTTCTGTTTTTGAGGGACATATTTTCTCCAGCCCCAAATGTCAAACTATGGATCTAAAATTGGCTTAATAGGCACCATAATGGGGGATTTTAATTACCCAGATATTGACTGGAGCAACAGTACTGCCAGATTAGTTAATGGGCACAAGTTTATAAGGTTGTTGAGGAGCCTACCAGAAAAAATGCTATTCTGGATCTAGTGATCTCAGATGACCCAGAACTTATAGCAAATGTGCAAGTCATTGAACCCCTGGGTAATAGTGACCATAATGTTATATCATTTAATGTCTGGTGCAAAAAACAAATATATACTGGGGCAACAAAAAACATGAATTTTGGAAAAGCTAATTTTAGTGCCTTGAGGACTGCCCTACAGAGCATTGATTGGGGCATTACGTTTTCAGCTAAAAACACAGAACAGAAATGGTTGTCATTTAAAATGATATTAAATCATTACTGTTCTCAATTTATTCCCTTAAGGAGTAAATGTAGAAGTTCTAAGAATCATCCTGTGTGGCTTAATACAGAAGTAAAGTTAATAGGAAAGAAGAGAAAGGCATTTAAAAACTACAAATCTGTTGGGACAGAAGCCACATTTAATGAATATAAACACTGTAATAAATGTTGTAAATCAGCAATCCGGAAGGCTAAGGAAATGAAGAGTTAATTGCGGTGCAGGTGAAAACTAACCCTAAAAAGTTTTTTAAATGTATTAATAGTAAAAAGATGCAGGTTGAGAGTGTTGCTCCATTAATAATGGTACCAGTATGGTTGTAACAGATACAGAAAAGGCAAATGTGTTAAATCAGTTCTTTTCTTCAGTGACTACAATAGAGGAGTCTGAGTTCACAGGCTCATTTTATAGCTGCACTAATGGCTCAGCTCAATCTAGTCAGTGGCTGACTCAGGATATGATTCATAAAGCTTTAATAAAAATGTATGTAAACAAGGCTCCAGGGCCTGATGGCATACACCCTCGGGTTCTAAGAGAGCTTAGTTCAGTTTTAGACCAGCCCCTATTTCTGATTTTCTCAGATTTACTTTCACCTGGTATGGTGCCTATGGATTGGAGAAAAGCTGATGTTATTCCAATATTTAAAAAGGGATTACGATCTCTGTTCTGTGAAGATGGATTCACAGCTCCCTTAATGAACGATTTAGAAAAATTGGTATTAAGGAGGTTGTGGGCTCCCACCATCGAGTATTTCCTGGAACACTTTTCCCTTAGAAGAGTGTCCTACAAGGAATGTCCAGCTGCCAAAATCAACAGAGCAGCCAATGCCCTCACTGCTGCTAGAGGCATTGCAGCACTGAGCATGATAGAGTATGGATTCCATGCCTACCCACCATCTCTCCTAGCTCAGTGCTGCCTTAGAGTTGCAGACCAAATATTGCAAAATGACACCTGGAATAGAGCGCACCCTAGAGACTGTTCAGGCCCCTTATGGCAGGAGTCCATGGGTAAAATCACCCACCTGGTAACATCTTTTTGTGCAAGTTTATGCCAGGTGTGTTTCCAGAAACATTTCCAGACTTGGTTCCACCACCAACCAAGAATGGCAGCAAAGCAAACACCTAAGAAAGAGGCTCTTCCCAAAAGTCATCAGGAGATCAGTGGCAGTAACATGGAGAGGAAGCAGCTCATGGTGATTGGAGGAGGTGGTGGCTTTGAGATCTGGTCATGCTCAGGATGTAGCAGGTAGGAGTATTGTGATGTTACATTTACCCTTAAATACACTAACAATAGCGGCAGGTATCTATGATATACTCTTACATGCACACATTCTCATATAGTGCTGGCTCCAGGGGCGTAACTACAGAGGAAGCAGACCCTGCGGCTGCAGGGGGGCCCAGGAGGTATAGGGGCCCCACAAGGCCCTAATTCATATACAATTTCAATAAATATTGGAGAAACAAGTCAACCTCTAAACATTTTGGGGGCCTAAAAAATAATTTGCTGTGGGGCCCAGTAATATCTAGTTACGCCACTGGCTGGCTCACTTCTGGTCTATGCCTCACTGTAAAACCAGTTCCTATATTTACTCCTATGTAGAAGAGGAGACCGGTGCAGGCTGGAAAGGCAGTGGCTGATGTCAGAGATGCACTGAGAAATTCTGGCACATAACCTTAATAATTCCCATTTTCTCAATTTGTTACAGATATTTGTCAGGAGATCAGCCAGCAAGATCAACAGAGGAAGAACAGCACCCAGTGAACAGCATCTTCCCAATGTACCATCTACAGAGCACCCAGGATGTTTTCCAGCTGGCAGGGTGATATGACAGGGTGCTACACACACTTCCCATACATCCACACTCACAGCACCACACACATTACATCGTACAGGCTGACAGATGTACACACATACATACATTCATATCCTGACACAGGACTATAGACAGACAGACAGACTGACTTTTTAAGTAGAAAAACTGACAGGACTGCTGTGACTGAATTATAACCTGACAGACTTCTTTTCTCCCAGTACAGGTAGATTTACCATCAGATGGCATATATACATGGGCCTTACAGCCCCTAGGAGGCCTCTGTATTCCTGTAATAGCAGAGCAAATCAGTACTCCCAATTCCATATTTATAATCGTATCTCTTAGTTTCAGTTGAGGTCTGACTTGAGTCAGGAGTAATGAATTTAACCAGTGATTTTTCCAAAAGGGAAATGAAAGCACCCCACAGAAACTGAATCTTAAATCTATAGTCACATGTTACTTTCTCCGCTACCCACCACTATGATATATACAAATTGGGGATTAGTGTTTTATATTGCGGCCTAAACCGTGGTATATACTGTTGTATATAATTAACTAAAGAATAATATACAGTGTGATGTAACTTGTATGATTTCCTTAATAGGAAAACAACGAGGATTCTCTAATAATAAAGTGCAGTGCTAATAAGTGAATAATCCAAAATTAATTATAAACTATTTACAAGCAATTTAATTATTGCTTATTATACAAGTTCATCCCCATCAACTAGGATCAAAATTCATCCATATAAAGTGCAGTGCAATAAATACCCATTTAATAAAAATCCCCAATTAAAAATACAAATGGTAGTAGGAGGATAAATAAATCAATGTGAGATACAATTATTACCACTTGCTCCAGTTCATGAAAATAGATTGGCAAATGAAAAAGAAAGAGAGGTGAAGTTGTCCCCAAGTTTAACTACCTGTATTTTTTCTATCGAGGGACATAACAAAGCAGGCGGGAAAACCGTGAATGTGGTCTCAAATGTTAACACTAATCTATGCTCGAATGAGAGACTGTCTAGAGCTAAAAACACACAAATCAAGGCCCCTTGTAAATTCAGTGCAGTAAGGAGAAGGATAAGAGCTGAGCAATGGGTTATAAAAAAGCCCCCCCACAAGACTGGTTTCAAAGTTCAGTCTTTAAATTAAAATTTAAATAATAAAATAATTCCTTAGAACAGTTAAAAATAGACCGGGCACCATTTTTTTAAAATAATTTATTTATTTGCTACTTAAAATCTGACATATTAATAATTTAAACAGTGAATTCAATTGTATGAAATATATTAAAATGTATCATTTCACATTAATCAAATAAAGGCTGTAAAAAGATTATTCTCATTTATTCCTTTGGGAAATATGGTGTCCATTTTAAAAATCCCATAGCTTTCCCTCTTCAGGAGAGTAAGTTCTAGGTTGCCTTTCCTTACTCCTAGATTAATTTTTTTTCTATCTAGAAAAAATTAACTATTAACAATTATTAATATGTCAGATTTTAATTTGTTATAAATAAATAAATTATTAAAAAAAAAATATATATATATATATAATGAATTCATAAATATACACAATCTGTTAGAACACTTTTTACAAGAAATAGTTGATGGCAGCTTTCTGATTTATATATACAATATAATTAACAATAATTACAATATAAATTTTCCTCATTAGACAGTAAAAAAAAATTTTTCAGGCTTAATAAGAGGCACAGGGCATATACCTAATAAATAAATATAGATGGTACACGGTTCTAAAACCTAGGTCCGTCCTTTAAAGATAATCTTGTGATAGGGAAGGAGCTTCATTACTGACGTCCTAAGTGACGCACATGCGGAAGTACTTTAAAAAGAGCATTTTGCATGCGGCTTGCCATTCGCCTTGACAAAGCGAATGGTCTATTTTTAACTGTTCTAAGAAATTATTTTATTATTTAAATTACAAGACCGAGCTTTGAGCTTTTTGTGGTGGGGGCTTTTTTTATAACCCATTGCTCAGCTCTAATCCTTCTCCTTGCTGCACTGAATTTACAAGAGGCCTTGATTTGTGGTTTTTGTTAGCTCTAGACAGTCTCTCATTCGAGCATAGATTAGTCTTAACATTTGAGACCACAGTCATGGTTATCCTGCCTGCTTTGTGATGTGAGAATCCTCGCCGGTTTCCTATTAAGTAAAATCATACAAGTTACACCACACTGTATAAAAGGAAAACTATTATTCTTTACTTAATTATATACAACAGTATATACCACGGTTTATGCCGCAATATAAAATACTAATCCCCAATTTGTATATATCATAGTGGTGGGTAGAGGAGAAAGTAACGTGTGACTATAGATTTAAGTTTTAAAAAGTTTCTGTGGGGTGCTTTCATTTCCCCTTTGGAAAAATCACTTGGCCTTTGTATTCCTCTCCCGTCCATCTGTCGGGCTGCAGGTGCGGGGGTCTGCAGGCCACCGGGGAGGCAAATGGAACGGAGAGGAATGCAGAGGAGACCAAGCGGCTGGAAAGCTCATGTGCATGCAGCCATATTCTTGTCCAGCAAGATCAGGGGCATTGATCCTGGGAGCAAATCCAATCACCGTTAAGGAAGGATTTTTTCCCTCTAAAGAATCAGATTGGCCAAAGCTTTTAGAGGTTTTTTTTTGCCTTCCTCAGGATCAAAGGGCTCTCTACCCAGCTGCGGCTCTCAGGGAAAGGGCATAGTGGCTCCTCTCCCATCCTAAGCTCTGTCTTTGTGCAGCCCCTCCATCAGGAGTTTATCTTGAAGCCGCAGGTGGGAGGGAACCCATTAAAAGACCCCACTTTCCATCTCATTGATCTTATTAATAAATCTGTGATTTTACAGATTAAGTCCAAACCACTTGTTTGTGTCATTTTTCTGAGATTCAGGTGACTGCAGGTACAGTTCTTACTTTCAATACACTGCTGGGGTCCCAAGGTTGATGTCAGAACACTATTGCCTGGCCATCTTAATTTTAGAAAAGTAATGGGCAGCATTTTATGGGGAGAGCAGAGGGATAGGTACAGGGCTGCTGGGGGGAAGCAGAGGGATAGGTTCATCTAAACCAATTTTTGGGTTGCAAAGCTGATTCAAATGGATTTCCAGATTTCATGTGGGCCCTCTGATGAAACAGTTAGGGAAAACTGATTCAAACCCTGTACAATCACACCCACTCTTTATAGTTATCCCCCTGGAGATATACAGAAAACACTTCTTTCAAATCATTCGTGTTAACATATACAGGGAGGCATGATGCATTTAAAAAAGCAATATTCACTGTGCTATATTGCTGATATTTCAAGAAGGAACATCATCAATTGCAAGAAGATATAATAAAAGATATAAAGCGCCTGTGTAATTTACAAATATTAGAGTCTGTGTTGAGTAAGGAAGTCTGATCCATATTTCAATCAGAGCTGGTTACAGAGCACTCCTGTCATCCTGGCAGAACTAGGCCTCACCTCACTGAGTTGCAGATAACTTCTCAAATTGAAATCCAGGGAAAGAGGATTTCATTGAAATGAGAGAGATAGTAAATTACATTCAGCTACTTGGAGAAGGTGACAGATTAAATTTAATACTGTGTCAATCCCAGCTACGACTTTCATACTGCACATCATCATTTTACATTCACCCAGACTCACTGGGATGTATTTACATGATGGCTAGTCATGATAAAGTAGGAACCTGATTGCCTTTGGCCTCAAAAAAAGCAATGTTCCTTGTAGTCAATGATAACTTTTAGGGTCTCATTTACCAAGATCGAGTGAAGGATTAGAATGAAAAAAACTCGAGAATTTCAAAGGTTTTTTTTGCTACTTCGACCATCGAATTGGCTACTTCGACCTTCAACTACTACTTCGACTTCTAATCGAACGATTCAAACTAAAAATCATTCGACCATTCAATAGTTGAAGTACTGTCTCTTTAAAAAAAACTTAGACTACCTACTTCGCCACCTAAAACCTACCGAGCACTAATGTTAGCCTATGGGGACCTTCCCCATAAGCTTTCTATGTTTTTTTTGTTTGAAGGGAAATTGTTCAATCGATGGATTAAAACGATTTTTCCTTCGATCGTTCGATCAAAGTATTTGCAGTAAATCCTTCGACTTCGATATTCGAAGTCGAAGGATTTTACTTCGATGGTCGAATATCGAGGGTTAATTAACCCTCGATATTCGACGCTTAGTAAATGTGCCCCTTAGTGTGCCAACCTAAAAGTAATCTAAAGATGGTCATAGATGTGTAGATTTATCCTTATGTCTGGCGTACCATTCAGATTAAGTAAAGTAGTAAAAAGAACAAATCAGAATATGTTTTGGCCATTAACTCACAGACATCAGTTGTGCAAAAGTTATGTCCAATATATAGTAGCAGCAGTCACCCATATCATCAGAGTGGCAATACATGCAGAGATATTATTGTTAGCCAACAGAAACCAATCACCATGGCACAAAAAATGTCAGGAATGGCCAGCTTTAGACATCTAGTGGGTTAAACAGAACAACTCACTTATTTTCATTTATGAAAGATGAGTCAATGTGCTCAGTGCAAAAGCAGATAAAAAGTGCCCCACTTTTTGCACTTTGCAGGTAACTACTTTCTTGTGCCCAGCAGTACAGTTTTATGTCCTACAATGGAGCGCAAATAGTAAATATCTCACTCACATGCAGTGCTGCCTGTATTTAGGTAGGTGGCCCCCGGAACGCCATCTAGCTTGCTTGGCATTCAGACATACAAGTTAGGGTGCCCTATGGGGCACTATGGGTATTTATGGGTACTTAGTATTTATGGGTACTTAATGTCTGCTTAGAGCCAGACTTCTTATCAAGTATAGGGTGCAAAGGATAGCTTACACCTCCAACCTCACAGGCACAAGTGCTCCATCCATGGGCCCAATTTTGGACTTATAGCTCAAACACTTGTGTCCATAGGTTGGTAAATTAGTCTATCCAAATTTGAACTAGATCTGTTTGTTGTCAAACTGTTGACAGTTAAATGCTGGCTGTAAATCTCCAGAGAACATTCTAAGTCTAAAATTACACATATTAGTATACACAAGGCTCTGGAGTAGGGAGCCATTACAACCAGTAATTAGCTCTGATCTGTCAACTGCGAGTAGATTAGTGCCAGTAAGTTCTGAATGTTTGCATTAGGTTGTGTCTCCAGAGTATAGTTTGCTCTAGTTTTGCAAATTTACCTGATAATGTGGGACCCTGCATCACTTAGTATTCCAAAAAATTCGTACATCAATTATTACATGAAAAGTGTGCATTGTTATTCCACAACACAGATATTCTCTGTTCAAATTTGTGGATACTGTAAGGACCAATTTGTTGGCATCCAGCCATTGACATAAGGCTGAGGTCCCAATCTAAGAGGGGAAAGAATAAATATACATATCTAACCACTTTACATAATAAAATATATCCTTGATGCTTTTCATTAACATTCCTCCCTCATGAATTTCTCAGTGCAGTGAATTTTCTAACGCAGGACCATTGTTTGACCACCAAGATACACTGCCCTCAACAAAGATCTCTGCCCATGCATTCCAGATTTGTGAGGTTCTCTCACACTTTCTAAGTTCACATCTAATGGACATTAGATATTTTTCATGCACTCACAGGTAGGTTTCCCACTTGTATTGCCCTGGCTTGGCCGGTAAATATGATGCTTGATGCCAATCCAATGCTATTAACAGGGCAGAAAGATAAATATAAAGGAAGGGTGGTATTTATTTCTGGAAACAGTGGCAACCCTACTCACAGAACTTTCAGCAGGGTTCCCAGCTTGGTTCTATGTTTTATAACAACCGAGTATACCTGTACAATTAAGGTTTTAATAGACATTTTATTGTTAAGTGATCCAGCACATGTAAAATTTAGATTAGAAAATCAGCCCTTTTGAGTTGTTTTAAGACATGTTACATAGTTAGTTACATAGTTAAATTGGGTTGAAAAAAGACAAAGTCCATCAAGTTCAACCCCTCCAAATGAAAACCCATCATCCATACACACACCCCTCCCTACTTTTAATTAAAATTCTTTATACCCATACCTATACTAACTATAGAGTTTAGTATCACAATAGCCTTGGATATTATGTCTGTCCAAAAAATCATCCAAGCCATTCTTAAAGGCATTAACTGAATCAGCCATCACAACATCACCCGGCAGTGCATTCCACAACCTCACTGTCCTGACTGTGAAGAACCCCCTACGTTGCTTCAGATGAAAGTTCTTTTCTTCTAGTCTAAAGGGGTGGCCTCTGGTACGGTGATCCACTTTATGGGTAAAAAGGTCCCCTGCCATTTGTCTATAATGTCCTCTAATGTACTTGTAAAGTGTAATCATGTCCCCTCGCAAGCGCCTTTTTTCCAGAGAAAACAACCCCAACCTTGACAGTCTACCCTCATAATTTAAGTCTTCCGTCCCTCTAACCAATTTAGTTGCACGTCTCTGCACTCTCTCCAGCTCATTTATATCCCTCAAGACATCTACATAATTTGAACAAGGAAAGACCTCTGCCTCCTAAATGCTCCACAGAAAGGTTGTGTTTTTTTTAAAATTTATTGAAAGGAAACAGGATTTGTCAGTCCCCTTGTATCCCTCTTGTGTTCCCTTAATGACTTAAAATACTTTCTTCAGTTGTTTCTTACCTTCTAAAATGGTCCTATCTCTGGCTTTCAGTCTGGCAGCTTAGTATTCCAGGCGCAGGCTCTGTTACATTTCTCAGCAGCATATTTGTAAAATTAGAATCTATTGTATCAGTTGAATGAAATGAGTAGGGATTATTATTATCCATTTGCTGTCAGGTAGCTATCAACAGATCACCTTCTTAAACATGATTTTTCTTAGACATTTGTGACAATATTAAAAAATATATATCTATACCAAATATCAGGAAACGCTAGTTACTTACTGCTTTCTGTCTCTACTTAATGTTATGTGTAATTTAAACCAAAAACTGCATGGTAATTAAGGAAATCGGTAATTAAAGCTTATTCATGCTTTTGCTTTCTTTTTCATTTACTTGAGTAAAATTATGTCCACAAACCTGGTCTACTGCTGCCCTCTTCTGTTCTCAGCATGACTATATCTGATTCTGGGCAATTAAACCCTCATATTATTATTACTAATATTATTAGCCTTTATTTATATAGCACTAAAATATTAATACAATTTGCATATATAATTTCTAAATAAAGTCTACTGCTGCCCTCTTCTATTCTCAGCATGAATATATCTGATTCTGGGCAATTAAACCCTTATATTATTATTACTATTATTATTAGCCTTTATTTATATAGCACTAAAATATTAATACAATTTGCATATATAATTTACATCAGGGCTGAAATCAGGGTAGGCACAGTAGGTGCATGTACTAAATGGGGGGTGCAAATGAATAAAATGGAATAAGCAGCTGGTACGTTTTACTCCAATGCCTTGAGCCTGCCCACTCCTGCTGCAGGTTTGGAGCAGCCCACAGGAGAGTGGGAGCACGATGTGGCAAGGTTGGCGCAGTGGTGGTGATAGCACTGTTATGGTTAGGGCGCACACTCACTTGTGTTTTATTCCTGCTCAATTTAGTGATATGAAGGGATTGTGCAAAGTCCAAAAAATAGAGGCTATGCTATGTATTTTTAAGCATTATGTCCTCTTTTCCCATAAGTGATGCCATTTTCACAAGAAAAACGTGCACTGAAACTTAGCAAATTACCATTCACTTTGGTAAATAAAACTCACATTGTGACACTCAGTTTTATTAGCATTGCATCATTTATGTGCCATATCAATGTGATTGACCAGTTTCAAGTGCATGGGTAGGAACAATAAGTGTAAAACCACAAAAACCTCTAATGCAAAACTTTAAGAAATAAAAGTTGGTGAGGTCCTAGGGAAGTCAACGGGAGCTGCGCTGATCTTATTGAACCACTTTTAATCAATTCAGACTTGAAGAGGTTTTTGGATTTCTTTTCACTAGGAAATGTCCGAAAAAATGAAATTTTTAGAGGTTTTACAGGTATACATATTTTTTAGCACATTGCTCAGGCCTTTTTTTTGTTGATAATTTGGATTTTTTAATAAATTCAATGACATTCGTGATTGTATAGATTGTGAGTTTAGTTGTGGTTTCAAAAGTCTCTAAAATTCGACCTCCAATAAATAGGCCTCCATGTCAGGTGTTTATTACAGGATTTCCTTCACATATGTGCCCTGTAAATTGAACTTTATATGTAATTTTGTGCAATTCAGCACAGGCTTGTACTGGCACAGTGGTGCTCAGCAAAAATACCCTATTAAAGGAGAAGGACAGTCATTTTATACTTGGGGTGCTAAAAGTTAGGCACCCCTAATAGTTATATATGAATTTACTTTCCTAAAATACTTGACTGCTTTGAGGTTCTATAAAATATAAATTCAATGCAATCCCTCTTGGCACTATAGGATTATACAAAGGAGTCACCAAAATGTGTTTTTCTGTTGATCTTTTGGGACTGACAATTTATTTCCTATGGTTTCAAGTCATGACATAATTTATTAGAAAGGCATCTTGGGCTGTCTAAAAGTATGAGGGTAAGGGGTCACAGGACAAGTTAGGTGGTTTTGGCAATAGTAATTGAGATAGAAGTGATGTTTGATTACAGAAACCACACACAGAGGCCCTTGTCATATCAAGGTGTTTGAAAAACACTTTACTAACAGGTGCTGGCGTAAATTCGCTAGCGAAGTGGACCTACTCTAGCGCTAGTTCGCACCCTTACGCCAGGCGAAGTTGCGCTCTGGCGAAGGGACGTAACTACGCTAATTCACCAACTAGCGTATTTTGCCAAACGTTACCTCTTGCGCCAGACTTTACTTCGCCACCTCAGACCAAGCGAAGTGCAATAGAGTAGATAGGAGTTTCTTCTAAAAAAGTTGAAATTTTTTCTAAGTCCCAAAAATGCTGACTACTTTTACTTTTTAAAGGGTGATAGGCTGAAAAAGATCGTAAATTTTTTTGGGGTACCCTCCTTTCCCCCTACATCTCCTAACATATGGCACCTAAACTATATACTGGGCACATGCGTAGGGCAATAGAACAACTTTATTTTATCTTAGAAAGGATTCCCAGGCTTGTGTAGTGTAATGTACTTTGTGTTCGGCGCTTAGTGAATTTGCCCCTTGGAGTCATTTGGTGGACTTAAAAAAATCTAAGTTTTTTGGGGCAAATACTTAGATTCAAATTCGATAGAATGCGCTAAAACTTTGATTCGAATACAGCATATGCACCCGAAGATTTTTTTAATAAATTTCGATTGGTCTTTTTTTATTCGAATTTCGAAATTATGGGAGTTTCTATTACTTTGAAATTCGACCCTTGATAAATCTGCCCCTTATGTACATTCATATTTTAAAAAGTCATTTTTTTAGTGTCAGTATCACTTTAAGTAAGCTGTAGCAAAAGATCCACTGTCCAGCCTATGGTGAATGGTGTATCAACCCATAATTAATACTAAAGGAAGTATTTCCAAAGATTCTTTTAGGCTGGTTTGGTCTCCTTATTTTGAAATCTGTAACTCCAATACTGGCGATCAAATAATGCGCTTTCTTCAATAGTTAGATGACCTATCTGACACTCCAAATGATAAATGGGCTTTTTCTTTTTTTTTTATTACTTGTGCATCCACTGGCTTAGTTAATTTTTAGTTCGTTTTTTGTTATTTTTCATGAATGATATAGTTTTGATACTATCATGCCATTGTCTCCTTTGCAACATATTTTCTTCATCTGCATAACATTTGTTGTCATTTTGATTTCATTTGTTTAATATGAAAATCAAATAAAATATTTTAAACAACAACCCATAATTAATGATCCTAAAGCAAAACTACCTTGGAATGGTGAGAGTGTCCTACAAGAATCCATTTTCACATCCATCTGTGGAACATAACATATAAAAGCAAGTGGAGAACAACTGCAAATATAAAGCAAACTGCAGGAAGGTTTACTGAGCTCCTGGAGGTTGTCTGTGGCTCGGTTTTTTACTGTTGACCATCTCTCAGGCAGAAATATAATACACTACTAAAGGAGCCATAACTGTTCAGCAATATATGGAAACATAGTGCTTTCACAGATATTATTACCTGAATTTGTTATCTGATCCTAAGAGAAACCGTTTTGTTCCTTTGGGATTGGTGTTTATGTGGCAGACAGAAGGAATCTTTTCCTGTTTTTCAGGTGAGTATTTCCCAGTGGACACAATTGTCTGTGAAACACAGCTTTGAATTTCAGTAATATACAAAAGGGCCGCACTCAACATCTAAAACATGTTGCAGGATGAATAGGGGTCAGTTTTGACCTCTACTGCACATAATAATTTTTTAACAGTCTTAGGGGTCCGTTTACTAAAGCTTGGTAAAAATATGCACACAAAATATAGACAAATTTGTCTCCAAATATGTTTTTGCCAGTTTACTAACCTGCGGTAAATATAAATTTGCAAATTTTCTTATTCAAAAATATGTTTTCGTCAGTTATCGCATTCACTGAAAATAACGCTACGTACACATTAACACCTAGTTTATTTAGTAAACGTAGTCGCTGCAAATATTCTGGCAGAAAAATATTCTCATCGATGACATGCAGAAACTTAAAGTCAAAATTAACGCACTTTAGTAAACGGACCCCTTAGGGTGGTAGAACATGCTGCTACTTGGGGAGATTAGTCGCCCAGCGACAAATCACCTCTTCTTCACGTGACTAATCTCTCCTTTTCGCGGGCTATAATGTAAGTCGCTGGCAGGATGGCACTCAGATTGCTTTGGCTTTTCAAAGTCGCCCGAAGTTTCCTTGTGAGGCAACTTCGGGCGTCTTCGGAAAACTAAGCATTCCAAGTGCCATATCGCCGGCGATTTACATTCTAGTCAGTGGAAAGGCATTTGGGGAGATTAGTCACCCGAAGAAGAGGCGATTTTTCGCTGGGCAACTAATCTCCCAGAGTAGCTGCATCTGCCATCACCCTTAAAGGAGAAGGAAAGGTTAAAACTAAGTAAGCCTTATCAGAAAGGTCCATCTAAATATACCAATAAACCCCCAAAGTAGTGCTGCTCTGAGTCCCCTGTCAAAAGAAACACTGCATTTCTTTCCTTCTATTGTGTACACATGGGCTTCTGTGTCAGACTTCCTGCCTTCAGCTAAAGGGGCATGTTTACTAACATTGGAGATAAATATCTGGAGAGATTTCTGGAGATGTTGCCCATAGCAACCAATCAGATCTTTGCTTTTGTTTTCTAACTTGGCTGTGGCTGTTTAAATCTAATTGCTGATTGGTTGCCATGGGCAACATCTCCAGAAATCTCTCCAGATATTTATCTCCAATGTTAGTAAACATGCCCCTAAACCTCATTGCCCTGGGCAAGAGCATGCTCAGTTTGCTTCTCTTCCCCCCCCCCTTCTCTACTGTAATCTGAGCCCAGAGCAGGGAGACACTCAGGCAGGAAGTGATGTCACACCACATTAATACTGCAGCTGCTATCCTAAACAAACAGAGAGTTTCTAGCGCTTTTTACTCAGGTGTGGTAAAACATTCAACAGAATAAATATAGCATTCTATCTTGCACTATTGCAGCTAATCTATTGGCAATAAAATGCCTCCGTAGCTTTCCTTCTCCTTTAAGGTGCTATGTATAATAATAAATGCAAAGTTTGTTACAGGTCTAGTTATCCGTAGGTATCATTTACTGGCACCTGTTTAAACAAACATGTTATTGGTTGTTATGGGTAACCATGTCTAAGCAGACTTAAACCCTTTTATTACATATGGGGATTAATAGGGTAATAAAGACCCTAGAAGAAATAAAGCTTCAATAGATTGTACTGTATATTGCTATTCTTTGAAAGAGAAGAAGGGATGTCAGGCAGGCAGGGCAATTTTCTCCTTGAGGGCATTAGGATTGAGATGCATTGAGCCATAAGGGTGTCACCCCCTGCTCTTTATATATTTTCTACTTATTGAATATAAATAAAAGCAAAAGAAACTTATTTCCACATAATCACATTTTGCAAGTGTCCTAAGGTTTTTCCACAAAATGCTCTGCTCACTTTGATTAAACTGAATCAGCTATGGCCTAAATGGGAATTTATGATGAAGAGTTCTTATACATTTCTTGTTTGCCCATAATATAGACTCAGCTTGTGTCCCAGCTGCGTTACTCAATGAGAACATCTCAAGAATATGTCTTAGGGCATGTAACAGCTGCAGATTATACCCTTCCTGCATCTGTAATGTAAAAACATGACCTAGCTGTCTTCTGAGATGAATGCTGGAAGCACTTATAAGCATTAACACAATTGAAATACAAGGGGATCCTTAAATGGCCTGCTGCCGTGGTATTTTGTGTCATTCTGTATACATCTGTTTGTTACATAATGAAAACATAAAACTATTTGTGTAGAAAAATTCAGCAATTTATTTATAATGTATACATACAATTATTAGGGCTTTTTAATTGTTAAAAATTTCACAAGAAAGGACTTTAATGCCTCATTGATCACTGTAGAGATACACTTGTTGTTGCACCATTCTGTCATTTCTGTTGACTATTTAGACTTATTCTACATATGTATGAAACTTCTACATATGTATGTCCAAAAACTTCTTTCTTTTTCTATGTATGTAACATATAGTTATATTTACCAGTGAGAGGTGCTCAGTGTTGGCTCTGCTGCAAATAAGAGCTTTCATAATATGCAACCAAAATAGGAACAAAGGCACACTCAATTCAAAAAACTCCAAATTTTTCTTTTTATTTAAGGTGAGATCCCAGCAACTATTATTCTACATATGTAGACTGATGTTACATGCCATGCTTCCATCCTGTTAGAATTTCTTTTAAATGCTTATTATGGGCTATTTCCCCATTTTCATATTAATGAAATAGTGCCACAACCATTATTCTAACTACTATAAGGTCACAATAGCCCAAACTGAAAAAAGAGTTGAACAAAGAGTAGATGGCCCAAATAACTGACTGCGGATGTAATTTTCTGTAGAGCTGTTAATATATTTGTGGGACAAACCTTGTGCTGATTGTGAGGCACATTATTCTGGTTGGCTGTTATTTATTTATCTTATCTTCTTTAGAAATATGTGGGAAATATATTTAATACACAATCATTTCCAGTTTATTGTCTGTTTTTATTTGGGTTAGGATTCGCTTCTGGGGGGGTGGCACACCAGCTGAGCCTAGGGGCACAAAAGGTAAATCGGGCCCTGTGATTAATAATATTTATAATAAATATAAATATAATTGTAATAATATATGTGTTTATTCAGTTGTTAGTGGACAGGAATCAGATTCAAGGTTACCTTGGCCTGAATTTTCCAGGTGACCATTGTAAACTCAGGCCCTGTGGCATGTAAAAAAATGTTTTCCCCTTCATCTACTTTATATATATATATATATTTATATATATACTGTATATATATTTGTGGTCACAGCCTCATTGCACCCCCGCCTAATGGTTTTAAAAATTATATTTAATAAAAAAACATAGCTGCTTGGGAATAAACGTGCAATATTATTTTCAGAACATTCTTCCACTATCATATAACTGAAACCATTTCCTACTATACCATCAATCTGGCATCATGCAGGTCCTGTTTTCTATGTCAGCTCATGTAGAACAACCACTGGCATAGAAAATCAGATACAGCTGTTCTCCATAAAAAAAGTGTATAGCATAGCAGAAGCAGTATCAAGTATCATTACTATTGTTACTTTTGAGTTTATATGTATCTGAGCATCTATTATTAAATATATCTAGTTTTGATTACATTACATATTGTAAAGCTGCTGTGTAGTTGATTACTCTGCAATCAAGTTCCTTATTGATTCCTAGCCAAGACCCAAATCTCGCAGTGATTTGAACAACAGATAGCCTCTCAAACTACTGTGGTCTGAGCACTCAGATATATTATCCACCAAAAACTATGTTGCAAGAAGATGTGACATTTGATTTGTTTGCTAGATTCCATGCAATTGCAAATATAATTCATGTGCAATGCAAAGAATGTGACCACAATGCATATAACAAATAATCCAATGACTTATTGGAAGTTACATTTTTGAACAGACCTGGGGCTCAATGTGAGATAGATAGATATTTGCATTTTTCAACTAAATCCCTAAATCTTAACTTGGATATTGATTCTCACAAAGGCAAGCTGCCCCAAACTTTCGCATGGATGGAGACTACCCCTTCTACTGCCCACTCTGATCCTGCCTGGTTACTTATGCCTATGGTTTCCTGGCATACTGTATGTCCCTTAGTATCTGACTAATCAGCCTTCAGCCTGTCACTGAACTAAAGATTACAGTATAAGAGGCAATACACAGTATACACTTTTTATTTTTGTGCCACACACACACAATCTCCAGCTATTACGCTGTCAAAATCTGGATTCAGAATATTAGGATGCAGATTGATTATGGATACCATAAAGAGAAAGGGTGGGGGAGGGACAATGTCACACAGCATCTGACAAGGAAAATTGTTAAAATCTTTATCATGGCTGAAGGTTAAGCAGAGTAATCAAAATCCTGCTGCCAATCCCCAAGCCTTTGTGTCTGTATGGTATAAACCTTCCTACTGTCTATCAACCGCTAAAAGGAGTTAGGCACTCAAAAACACACAACTCACAAGAAAAGTATGTTAATAACAAAAAGTCTTATAAAAAACGAATAAAATATCTTTGTTGCCTTGCACAGTTTAAACTCCACAAGCACTTAAGCTGTCCATAGACATGCAGATATATCCTTATGTCCGACAACCATGTGGTGCAATCTTCTGGCCTTCAAATAACTATTCAGATTAAAAATAGTGAATAAGTGAATCAGATGATGTTCTGGCCGTCGTTCAAAAGTTATGTCTGACAAATAGTAATGCCAGTCACCCACTGGCATCATCAGATAGGCAACACATGCAGAGATATTATAGTTAGCCAACAGAAATCTTCAAACCTGTTTTGTTGACTAAACCACCGATCACCAGGGTTCGAAAAATGTCGAAACGATCCACACATGGTCCGAAATCCTACAAAACAAGGATTTGTACGACTTTATCCTTGCATGTATAGCCATATTTAATTATAGCCTATGGGTTAAATAATATTGTATTTTTCCCCATCTACCTATACCGAGCTTATAAACACTGTGAAACAGGGTCCTCCTTCCTTCATTGCTGCTTAGAATGTTTTTTTTAGCATGTTTTTAGAATGTATCATTTTAGAGCTATATAAATACAGCTATACATACATAGAGGTCTTTTTCAAACCTGCCCAATATTTTATATCCATAGTACAAAGATATCAGTTGGGATCTTCAGTCTAGCTATCATATTGGTATACATTATGTATGGTCAGATTTACGCTGGTGCCATCTTTTACTAGTGACGTTTTTTTCTTGAAATATGAGGGGGTCTTGTACTGGGTTCAAGCTCATCAAATGCATGCATGTAAAGAGGTAGGATGCTCAAACCACTTAGAAAGAGAAGAAAATCATGTTTTGCTTAATAATGGAATCTTCCCCAAGGGAACTGTAAAAAAATATAGAATGTGGGTCAGATCCACAAGATATGATTCAGTGAATGTCTGCTGTTTTTATCTTTGGCTACACCTGGAACAACTGTCCAAAATATTTAATAGGGTGCTTGAGAAATGTAACAAATAGTTTTTTTAATCCAGCGCACAAAGCAACTATTAGACAAACCTATTGGTAAATGTGCTAATGTGATGCAGATTTTGTGAAAACTAGGCAATAGTTCTACTGCTTCCTGTGTTCTGAGGTTTTTCAGGTTCCACGTACTGGTGATAACAATACCAAATGTGGTTTATGAGTAAAAGCCTCTTTGATCCATATCTTACACTGAAATTCTGTTTCATGTTTCTTCTCTCTTGAAAAGCTATGCATATTGGTATCCGGTTCTTTAAAGTAGAAATGATAAGTGTGCCCTACTAATCTGATCTCAGTTTGAACAGAAAGCACATATTTAAGACAATTACATCAAAGCAAGGTCATCTGTAGTATGACTTATATAGGGGGAAATTTACTAAAGGGCGAAGTGGCTAACGCTGGCGAAAATTCGCCAGCATGACATCAAATCGGCACTTCGCCGATTTACTAACGGTAGCTGGCGTAAATTTGCTGGCGTAATTTTGCCAAGGAGAGAGACTCTGGCGCAACTTCGCACTCTAACGCCAGGCAAATTGTCGGTCTGGTGAAAGAGCGTTACTACACAAATTCACATTTTTGATTTTACTGCCCGTTACCTCTATCGCCAGATTTACCTTCGCCACCTCATACCAGGCGAACTGCAATAGAGTAGATAGGAGTTCCTCAAAAAAAAGTTGAACATTTTTCTAAGCCCCAAAAAACTAAACTATACTGTGGGCACATGTGTAGGGCATTATAATAATTTTATATAATTTTATTAAGGTTCCCTGGCCTTGTGTAGTGTAATGTATTTGCTGCAACATATACGTCCATTGTACTTTAACTGCACACCGTAAGCTAATTAGCCAACGCTAGCGTAACTTCGAACTGCTGAGCGTAATTTCGCTGGCGTAATTTTGCCACTGCTCGGTACCCTGTGCGCAGCTTTGGATCTTCATGAATTAGCATTGTCCAGGTGAATTTACGCAGTGCGAAGTGTTGCGATGTGTGCAAAGCCAGCGCTGGCGAATTTTCACCGGTTAGTGAATTTGCCCCATAGTGTTTGTAATTTGGGAAAAGGGTTTAAATAGCAGGTGAGATTGAAAACAGATAAGAAGCCTGCGAAGGCTCCGACATATTGCGCGCCACTTCGCCAGGCGCGAATTCGCTACCAATATGCTAATTCACTAAATAGTTGCACCTCTGTAGCCAAATGCTGGCAAACTTTTGCTAGCGTTAATTAGTTAGCGAGAGCATTCATAGCGAACTTTCACTAGCTTTCATTGCCTAGCGAAACTTAGTTAGTACTTTTATGCTTAGGTAAATTTGAATAGGACGGGTACATATAGGTCGTATATATGTCTTTATTAGAGATGTTGGTGCAAATGCTGGAAGTGGCCATTTATTATAACAAATGTCCAAGGAAGAAAAATAAAGACAAAAGAGATCCTCTATTGCTGTAGACATGAGCCCACCCTAAAACAAATGCGCGCGAAACTGTACCAGTGACGGTTTCTTTCTCTAGCGAATTGTCCTCAATGCCTGTTAGTAAATTGGCGATGTCCCTGCGGATGGGATTTCTGCCAAATTTCCACTAGCGACGGCCAAATTGCCCAAGTAAATCTGCCCCAAAGAGTTTTTATATCCTTCATCTTTATCTGTCTTTAATTTTATTTTTCAAGTATTTATATGTCACCAGCATTTTAGAGAGAATTCCTTATTATTCCCATCAGCCCCTATAAAGCAGAGTTTACTGTTTAATTTCCCTGTGATACGCCCGGTCAGTTTATGAAATATGAGCAGATAGCAAGAAATAGCACAACCAGAACGCAGTAGTAAAATCAAAAACAAAGATAGGAAAACTAAAGTTAAAAAATTAAATAAAGCTACAACTGATAAGTTGTAAGCAGTGAAGCTATCCCAGAGTTACAGTATTAGGAGATAGACGCAAAGATCCTATCATATGAATCAAGGATTTGTACGATTTTGGGACCGTGTGTGGAGAGTCCTGACATTTTTCGTCCGACGGAGATCGGTCGTTTGGTCGATCGGAACAAGTCTGATTTTGTCCCCACCGTCTGGCTGGAGCCCATTGCGCTCTCATCGTAATCCGATTGTTCGGCCATAGGGCCGAACGTTCAGATTATCCACGATATAGCCATTCCCGTGGCATATCGGGGAAAGATCGGCTCGTTTGCCAATGTCGCCAAACGAGCGGATCTTTGCGTCTATGGCCACCTTTAGTCTTGGGAGCACGGCAAGCTTATATCACACTTATTGGATACCCATAAAAAAAGGCTCTTTCCCTCCTTTGAAGTTCTACATTTAAGGGGTAGTATTTGGCACCACACCAAAGGGTATATGATTCAAAGCTAAAGGAATTTGCCATTTTCAGTGCCACAAGTATCGTTCTGCACTAAATTACACAATTTTCACCAACAATGATAACAGCAAAAAGCAAATGCAACTTTAAAGCAATTTAAAGATGCTATTTAAGTACATGTCAATTTTACATTTGTGTTGTAAATGTGTCCTTTTTGTCCTTTTAACAAATCCTTGTTGAACAGAAAACTGACCTTATAAACAACTTAAACCTAACACATGGGGTTATATGGTGCAATCACTCAGAGTGGTTTAGCATGGAGACAGAAAAATCTTCGTTGTTTGAGAAAATCTACTGTCCCTGTGCCCAGTGGTAACTAAAAGTTATTGGCATTTAGGTCTTGGGGAAGATGGTTTTTGCCTTAAGCGCTGTCCTATGTAAAGGAACTGTAACATCAAAAAGTGAAAATATACAGTATATATTTTTTTACCTTTTAAAGTTTGTTAATTAATATTTTATAGTCATATACAGAGCCATAAATTACCTTTTAATTGGTTTCCTCAGAGGGTATCATTTATCTGATGTGTAAAACAGTAAACGTGAGCATATTTGCTCTGTTTAACTTGAATGGCTGCCCCCGTGGCTACATACAACACAGTGGCAGCTTATTTATATAAAATATGGTACCTTTTCTGAAGCAAACACACACACACACACATTGCTCCTAATGAAAGTAGTTGAGACTATACACAGTTACTGAGTTATTGTCTAATTGTACACTTGAATACCATCAATGTAGAATTTCTAATATACTGTAATATAAAAAAGTAAAATAAATATATATTGCATGAGGCACAGGTCAACCATTACAAAAAAAACATATATGTATTTAAATTTTCTATCATGTTATTGTTGTATGGCCTTTTGCACTCATTTTCATTCTGCTCTTTGTGCATTGCTTTTTCTCTTCCATGTCTTCTTTTCCTACTTTCCTCCTTTAGCCGTATGTGCTCCCTTTCCCCCTTGTACAGGCAACACCAGTTTTTTTTTCTATTCCAGTCTTTTGTTTCCTCCATGTTGTTCCATGTTGTTCCCACCTTATAATTTTCACAGTTCTCTGATGCTATCCTTTTCTCTTTTGCACTTCTATCTGCCTTTCTCTCTTTCTTCTGTCATCCTATTCTCTACTCTTTCTCCAGCTTTTTGCTTTTTCTGCTCAACTCTCCTTTTTTCCTTTTTCTTTCTAAAAGTGCAGATTGTATTCCTTTTTCTTCACGGGTACTTGTGGTTCCACCCATGCTCTGCCACATTCCTTGCGATACATATACCAACTTCATATCTCTAGCTACTACATGTCACGGTCGGCACCCAACGCCAGAACAAACACCAGGCACCCTGGTCTCGGCTCGTGCTTCACCAGTAATGTGACTGTCTTTGGGCCTCGGGGAGGAGCCCTCGGCTTACTTGGATGCCACCTGGACTTAAACGAGAGGTGCAAGATGAGGGTTCTGGATAGGCAGAGGGGCACGACTGCAAAGCAAAGTCTTTGGACAGAAGATCGTAGTACAAGGTGTTGGCAAAAGAGTAGTCAAATCAGGCCGGGTCGAGGCAGGCAGAGAATAAACGTTATCAGGCAGGCAAGGGTCAAACCAGGAAGTCAATCAGAAGGGATTCAGCAGAAGGGGTAGTTGGTATACAGACGAGGGTCAGGATCCAAAGCTCAGAATAGTCAAAAGCCAGGCAGGGGTCACAACAGGAATTAAACAGGTTCAGGATACAAGATAGCAAGAAGCTCAAAAGCACCAGGTATAAACCTATCATGGGCAAAGTCCCACAGCCCTAATGGGCTTTAAATAGTGTTTGAATTGCGCGCCATTGTGCGCTGACGTCACTACTTTAAATTACACCAGGGCACGCCGCGCGCGCCCTAAGACGCCGGCGCCTGAGGCCTACAGGAAGCTGCTCGTCGAGGTGGGCGTCCCCGCCGAGGGGGCGGCAGGCGTCCCTGCCGTCCCCCCACTAGACCACCAGGTACGTTCATTACACTACATATTTCTTCCCTTCTATCTTTAAGGGTTTCTGTGTCAGTTCTAGTGAGCTGAATTGGCTCTGGGTATATAACAGGAATTTCACTGTTGAATCTAATTCTGCATACAACCCCTGTTCAGCTCTGCCAGTTGAAAAGAGCCTAGCGCTGAATGGAAACTAATAGGAGGTTTGCAATCTAGAAAGATTTGAGGGCACACTCAGTTTTATGTGTCTGCTACCTGCCTTATGCAACAAAGAGCAGGAGTCAATCTAAACTCATCTGACCCCATCTCCTGCCTAATTAAGGAAGGTTGCCATGTGTGCCTTAGTATAAGTCATTCTGACCGGAACTTGTATTTTTAGGGAATGTTCATATCGACTAGCTCTGATACCAAAGCAAATTAATTCACATTTTCTTTTTTTATTATAATTTTTTATCTCTGCAAACACATTTATATAATTTTACATTTTGATATAAGGCAATACAGGTATGGGATCCGTTATCCAGGAAGCTCAGAATTATGGAAAGGCAGTCTCCCATAGACTCTATTTTATCAAAATAATCCATTTTTAAAATAATAAAAAAGTAGCTTGTAATTGATCCATCCTTTTGGGTTTATTTAATATTTACATGATTTTCTAATAGACTTAAAGGGATACTGTCATGGGAAAAAATATTTTTTTCAAAATGAATCAGTTAGTAGTGCTGCTCCAGCAGAATTCTGCACTGAAATCCATTTCTCAAAATCTCAAACAGATTTTTTTATATTCAATTTTGAAATCTGACATGGGGCTAGACATATTGTCAATTTCCCAGCTGCCCCAAGTCATGTGACTTGTGCTCTGATACACTTCAATCACTCTTTACTGCTATACTGCAAGTTGGAGTGATATCACCCCCTCCCTTTTCCCCCCCAGCAGCCAAACAAAAGAACAATGGGAAGGTAACCAGATAGCAGCTCCCTAACACAAGATAACAGCTGCCCGGTAGATCTAAGAATAACACTCAATAGTAAAAACCCATGTCCCACTGAGACACATTCAGTTACATTGAGAATGAAAAATAGCAGCCTGCCAGAAAGCATTTCTCTCCTAAAGTGCAGGCACAAGTCTCATGACTGGGGGCAGCTGGGAAATTGACAAAATGTCTAGCCCCATGTCAGATTTCAAAATTGAATATAAAAAAATCTGTTTGCTCTTTTGAGAAATGGATTTCAGTGCAGAATTCTGCTGGAGTAACACTATTAACTGATGCGTTTTGAAAAAAACATGTTTTCCGATGACAGGATCCCTTTAAGATATGAAGACCCAAATTACAGGAAGATCTGTTATCCGGAAACCCCCAGGTCCCCAGCATTCTGGATAACAGGTCTGATACCTGTTATCATAACCATAGGTATGTTATGGCTTTTTAATTTTTGGCATAAAATGCATTTAGCCAACACAAAATTCTTCCACTTGCCCACTTGTGCCACAACCCTTTGCTCTCTTGTTCTGGCAAATGATTTGTCGCCAAATCAATATCCTAAGTGGAATTACAGAATTCTGGAAAAAAGCATTTTTAGCATTTATTTTAAGGTCCAAATAAACTGGAGATCACAGTCTGACATCTTCTCTTGAAAAACCTTTTCAAACATTTTGTTCTGCTCTTCAGTGAAATGTTGTTGCCAGTCTCCCACAACACCTGTAACAGAGAATATTACAGTTATGTTTCCACAAAGCATCCTTCAAAACATACATGTATGGCAGGGGTTGTTCACCTTCTATACATTTAAAGGGGTTGTTCACCTTCCATACATTTAAAGGGGTTGTTCACCTTCCATACATTTAAAGGGGTTGTTCACCTTCCAAACACTCTTATCAGTTCAGTTGTTTTCAGATTTTTCACCAGAAATACAGACTTTTTTCAATTACTTTCCAATTTTTATTTTTTACTGTTATCGAACACAGGAATTCTGCTCACCAAGACTAACGATAAGAAATAAACAAAAATAAACATAAGAAACTAATGTATCAATTTAGAACAAAGTCGGCGACCCCACCTCCCAAACCTGCTTCAGCTTTAAATAAATTAACTATAAACTAATAATAAATAAGAATAGCTACTAAATAAATAATAGAAACACATTTGCAAACAGAAATTAGAAAGTAATTGAAAAAAGTATTTATTTCTGCTAAACTATCTGAAACCATCTGAATTGAAAGGTGAACAACCCCTTTAACCTAGTTTGTAACATATCTATATAAGATACATCTGATCTCTCATTAGCTCTCTATGGAAAGAAAATATAGGGTTATACACCAAGTTTGCTCAGCTTTAGTAGGGTAGTAATTCATAGTAACCAATCAGCAGATAGCATATTTAGTCTAAGAGCAAGCATTTAATTGTGGCTTTTGTGTTATTTAGCTTTTTATTGAGCAGCTTTCCGGTTTTCAATATCAGCAGCCTGGTTGTTAGGTCTAAATTACTCTGCCAACCATGCATTGATTTGGACCAGATTCCTTCTTCTGTACTCCACTGAGCCCTGTTGTCAACAACTGCTCTCCAGCCTGGTGCCTGCTATAACCCCTTCCTTATCTGTTACCTGCTCTCTTCTGGTTTATATTCAAAGTCTGCCCTCCATATCCAAACAGCTTCATTAACTGGTTGCCTCCCTGCCAGTACAATTCATGAGATGGAAAACATATCTCTACCAGAACGTCTATTGTTACACTACAAGATAGCTGCAGGACAGCAAGCGAGTAGTTAGCAGGTAAATTCTCTCTCTAGCCCTATAGTGTTGCCCATAAACTGGTGACTTAAAGGATATCAGCAATATGGTGGTTGAAAGGAGAGGCTGTGTCCATGCTGGATTTTGCTTGAGGATGCTAATGTTACTATCGGTATTTGATGTGAATTAAAACATAAGTCTGATGCTAATGCCAATTTAATGGCGGTAAGGAAAGGTAATCAAACTTGACTCTCAGTGATACTGTGGGTTTAGTGAAAGATCTAGATAATGACATATTGGATATGAGTATGAGTGTACTTACACTGAGCAGTCAAAAACTAGCAGTCAGCAATAGTAATCAAGTTTTTAGACATAATCTACCTTTTCTCATAAATTTGCTCTGGGTATGGTCCATAATCTCACAAGGAATAAGGGTGTAATTAACCATGGAATTTTGACTCATGACAGCAAACTTGCAGTGCAGCTCAACCTTGTCTACTTCCTTGGAGTACATGGGAGTTCCCAGGAAATGACACAGCTTCTTAATGGATCTTCTCAAGTCCTGGATAAAGAAGAAAATAAAATGAGTAGTGAAGCAGAAACGTAGAAAGTCTTGGAAAAGCTTTAAAAATGTTTTGTTTTCCATTACACCCCACGCAGTAGAAATCTCTTAAAGACCTTATTATGAGATAAGCAGGGGGTGGTGCAGATAAACTCCTGGGCCACATTTTCTGTATAAAAAATAATAGTTTCTAGTGTTGAGGAAAACATGTAATCCTGAAGAAAATAAACCTTTTTGCTCAAGTATTTATGGAATGAAATGAATACACAGAAAAGCAGGCTGGGCAGGATTGTCTTTCCACTTTGGGTCTGTAAGATTATGGACTATATAGGAGGCAATTGAGCACCATTAAGTAAATGTATCAACATTTACTCATAGTAATGGTTTATTCTTGATAATAAATGTCTTAGAACATTTATTTTTTCTGTGTGCACTCTTTTTCATATGCTTTGCTAAAGTCACAAGTTATAACATATATGAGTTCCCAGAGAGATGGAAACTGATAGGGAGTAGAAGGATCCATCTGCACATACCATATCTGTTTAATGCATGCAAAAATATCTGAAAAAAAATATAAGGGCAAAACATTACATGAATGTTACAGCAAAGACATAAGTACCACCATACCTTCTGCATGTCTTCATATGTTATGTAGAAGAAATCCAGGGTCTGGCTGATGCTGTGCCAGCCCTTCACATGTTCAAACCAAGAGCCATAATATACTGTGGGGCAAATCAGAGAAAATCAAAGCTACTTCATATACCACATACTGCACAAGTTTATACTACTTGCAAAAAATTACAAAAACTATACCTTATGAAGTAAATTGTATGCATACATATATGAAAACTCTAGAAACTCCCATGTTTTTGTTACATTTTTATGTCTTCTTTTAGGGATGCACCAAATCCACAATTTTAGGATTCAGCCGAATAACAAATCCATCACAAAAGATTTGTCCAAATCCCAAAACAACTACAAACCTCAAATGAATAACCTGAGGCTTTATAAATGTTTTTATTATTAATTATTAATAATACTAATGATAGCAACCCATGTTTGCAAATGCAAATTGGCACACAAAAAATGTCAGCAATCTACAATCTAAAGTCTGGATCCTGCAAAACAAAAGCTTGGATTTGCCTGTATCCCAAGCTGTGTCTGGGATTTGTTGCATCCCTAGTCTCTGTATTGTACTGCCATTACATTACATTTTTGCATGTATGACAAGTTAGGCATATCTTCCAGCTAAATAAGTTAAAGGGGCTGTCATTTTTAGAGAGAATGTATTCAAAAGATTTGAGAAGTAAGAAAGGTTTGAGAAATTGAGAATCATTCCAGATAAATAAGTTAAAGGTTTTTATAGAGAAAAGGTATTCAAAATGTATTCAAAATATATTGAGAATTATAGATTACTATATCTAATGTAGTACCATTTCCCACCTGCTTTCGATGCCAAATTCTTCCACGGATAGCATGAGAACATGCAACAATGAAAATCGGCACAAAAGCATTGATGTTTTTTATGAAAAACTTTTCAATAAAGCATCTCTAAGAAATGGCAAACATTTAAAACATTTTAATTGAAGCTCTGCCAAATATATCTGATCTTGGGCAAACCTGAAATGAGAAAAACTGACCCTAACACAGCCAGCCCAAATCCCTCCAGCCTTCCTGTGACTCAGATCCACAGTTTATGTCATAAAGGTGTTGTCACCAAGCATCACCACCAGCAAAACAAATCCCTCCAGTAGATCTTCTTGTAATCAAAACTCACCCAACCCTGAGATCCATGGATTTTGGACAAACCTGAACACCACATGAATATTAGTGAGTTTTAAGAAACAAAAATAGTAGCAGTTTCTTATTGTAATAACAAAAATAACAGAAAGACCAGGAAGAGCTTGTGACTGTGTTTATGTTTTCTGCCTTAGTACAACATTAACATTTGTATCTCTAACCTTTTCCCTCTAGAAACTGATCCAGGAATTCTGGAAAGGGTGGAGGGTTTGGTAGGAATCTGGCCATCTTATGGAAGAAGTAGTAGGAAACAGCCACATCTTTGGGATTCCTTGCAACATAAATTACCTGAATGAAAGCAGAGAACAAATATTGGAGAATGTATCTCCTGCATTGCAATCACTGATGAATTCTTAAAGGAACAGTTCAGTGTGAAAATAAAAACTGTGTAAATAGATAGGCTGTGCAAAATAAAAAATGTTTCTAATATAGTTAGTTAGCCAAATATGTAATATATAAAGGCTGGAGTGAACAGATGTCTAATAAAACAGCCAGAATCCAACTTCCTGCTTTTCAGCTCTATAACTCTGAGTTAGTCAGCGACTTGAAGGGGGGCCACATGGTACGTTTCTGTTCAGTGACTTTGCAATTGATCCATGGCATTCAGCTCAGATTCAAAAGCAACAGATATGACCCATGTGGCCCCCCCTCAAGTCTCTGATTGGTTACTGCCTGGTAACCAGGGTAACCAGTCAGTGTCAACCAAGAGAGCTGAAAAGCAAGAAGTAGTGTTCTGACTGACATGTTATACATCAATTCACTCCAGCCTTTATACATTACATTTTTGGCTAACTAACTATATTAGAAACATGCTTTATTTTGCACAGCCTATCTATTTACCCAGTTTTTATTTTTACACTGAACAATTCCTTTAAAGACCATTAACATTTCCAACATAACCAGGATCTCATGAAGGCAAGGTGCTGATTCTGTCAGCATGATTGGAGCCATGAAGTGTTTTTAAAACCTTCCAGGGAGATCCTTCATGAAATCTTTGCTGATTTTCATAAACAGATTATGCTGATTGGAGCAACCAATTCCAGGGTATTTATTCCAGAAAGATCTTGGTTACAAGTCATTCTGAATTGAGAAAGCCATTCAGATGACTAGAGAAACATCTACAAGAAAAACACAGCAAGTCTCTGTCTTAAATATATTGATAATGGGTTGAGTGCAGAGGACTCTTGTGTTTGACTATATGTATTTTGTGGTCACAGCCTCATTGCACCCCCGCCTAATGGTTTTAAAAAAATAGTGGTGAGCACAACTTTCCCTTGTTTGTTATAGTTATACAGGAGCAGTGACCAGCTCCATGTTGTAGCTCCCACCCTTCCCAGCTATAGTCAGGTGATCCCACTGGTGTCTAATAAAAGGGCAGCCAAGTATGGAGGTTTACTTTGAAAGCAGCAAGTAAGTTGCAGGTAAAACCTAGTCCCTTTGTAAAATGTATAATGAAGCAATAGAATTCTTAATGAATCAGATAAAATTGAGCGTAGGACTGGCCAGATATGGGATGACTTTGACGTAGTTGGCCAGCTTAAATATATTGCAATATATGGACAAACAATCCCTGTTTTGTTTAAAGGGTAAGGCATTTTTTAGTAGCAGTATGCACAAAATGTCGCTGTCTTAAATATATTGATAATGGGTTGAGTGCAGAGGACTCTTGTGTTTGACTATATATATATATATATATATATATATATATATATATATATATATATATATAGTATGAGTATATATGAGAGTGTGGGTTGGAGGGGTTGGTGTTCGTGTGCGTGTATGTATGTATTTACACTAGACTTCAAACAACTTAACAACTTAACAGCTGTTATATTCTCTGACAGTTTCTCTATTAGATGTATTGATCTATTTTTTGCTTCTCTTCAGCATGAAAATTTTAAATATGTTATTTAGTTGTTGGAGAGCATAGTTCCCAGCAACTAGAACGCAATATTCTTTTCAAGTTAAGTGTATTTTGTAGTTAATGTCACTAGATGGCAGCAACCTATAATTGACAATAGATGGGAATGCCAGTGGAAAGTTTCTAGGATTGGAATGCCCAAAGTTACAGAATATTTACATGGCAGTTGGTATAGAGGAAGAGCTTTATTGATGACTACCATGACTACGAATGCACTGAATACACTTTCAGCCAAATAGAAAATCCACCAAGAAAGATTTTGCTAATTTTTGAACCAAATCCAAACCATAATTTGCATGTGCAAATTAGCAAAAACGTAAAAAAAAAAAAAAAAAAAGTAAAAAAATATAGCGACTAAAATAAAATTACAAAAGTAAAATTCAATGCTGTTGTTACATGGTCTAAACCCAAGTAATTTAACTTGTTCAAATTTTTTAGCAGGGCAAAACTATAGTGCGTAAAAAATAAAACTGGCACCCTCAGTTGTTGATTGATTTTAAAGCTCCAGATTTTGTTCAGCTCAGGTTAGAAAACTGAGCTATAAGCAGCTGGGAATTGTACATGTTCCAAAAAAAGTACAGAACATAGGGGAAATATCTTGCTGGAAAGCACCTTCAATAGCCTCTAGCAGCTCTTCCATGGGTGGCAGAAAGCCACACAATAAATAACCAGGTAAACAAAAACAGTAACAGAACAGAAATAACACTCCCAGAGATGGGCCTGGCAACTATAGTACTATAATAGAGTTCCGTTTGGGGTCCTGCAGCCCACTTCCAAAAAATGTAGTGCATGTGTACAGCCCTTCCACATAGGGAAATATTTACTGTTTGTCTGCAATATTTAAAAAAAGGGAATGCCTTCGAATTACTGGAGTCCAGGCAACGGGGTCCAAAATCAAGGGAAATCCATAGGAGCTGACAGGTTTGCATGTCTGAACTTTCTGGAAACTTACTTTTGCTTTAGACTTTTGCAATGCCGGTGCAAGCACATCACTGGGAAGGTGGGTGGTAATGATTCTGGGGCCGTTCCCTTCTATAATCAAATCTTTAAAGTATATATGCTCAAGCCAGGGTGTACGCCTCCAGTTAGGAACAGTTATAGCAATTTCTTCATCCCCTCCACTGTTAATCAAAGTCAAAATCTCCTGCATCCAGGTGGTGCCTAAAACATACAAAGACAAATGCTACAGTAAGCATCATGATAAAATATGAATAACTATTTGCACCTGCTCATGAAAATTATGTTTTAGTTGCCTTTTAAAAAGGAGAAGGAAAGGTTAAAACTAAGTAAGCTTTATCAGAAAGGACCCCCTGCAAAAAAAATTTCAGGGCCCCCTCTGCACAAGATAGTGGGAGAATTTCATGTATAATATCCCCAGGACTCATAGAAGGATGGCACAGTTGCAATTCCATGTATAAATACCCCAGTACTATAGAAGGATGGCACAGTAGCAATTTCACATATACAGATGCAGCCACTTTGGTTTGTCTGTTTGACACAGAATAACTAAACACAGATATCCCATTTATCTCATTTAACACAGAAAACTGCGTCACAACATCCCATCTAATTAAAGCATTCACCATTGTGAACAATGGAGCTTTGGTATGCTAATGAAAAGGTTAAATGCATTAAATGAGTTAAGATGACTTTAGATAACACAGTTTCTTCAATTACCCCTGAGTCATGACGCATTTAACTCACAAATCCAAGTGGCTTCATCTGTAAATACCCCAGTACTATAGAAGGATGGCACAGTAGCAATTTCACATATAAATACCCCAGAACTATAGAAGGTGGCAAAGTGTCAATTTCACGTATGTCTCTGTAAAGGCTATGAGCAAACTTATGAGCTGTTACTGCAGAAGTTAGACCAGGCCCACTAGAGACAGCTAAGCATCTATTTTAGCTCTTCTTCTAAACTTCTACCTCATTGTTCTGAAAAAAAGCCACTGATGCAATTTCATTTATAATGCCCATAAAACACTTAGCAGAATGAATACAATTTCATGTAAAATACCCCCAGAACTCATATCAAGATAGCACGGTAGCAATTCTATGTATAAATACCCCCAGAACTTATATCAAGATGACACTGTGGAGGATGCATAGATAATAACCTCAGCACATATATTAAAATAAATATCACATTTTCAATGGGTTAAAAATTAGAAAGCTTAATGACAGCAATGAAATAGTTCAAGAAAAGTCCAAGTCCTTACCAGGTATCTCCCTGTGCTGAGACGGAAGGAGGGGGCGGCACTGAGCCACCAATTTGCCTTTTACCAAGTCCTTAACCCATGCAGAGCCAGTGTGGGCGCGAAATTCAAATTAGTCAGTGCAGCGAGTCTATCACTGCTTGACGCTTCTGCTGTTCTTGTTCCTGCCCCCACTCTTCCCCCTCCCCCCCCTTGCACTATCCGATGCAGCCTGGAGTCCTGGACACTGGAAGTTCAAAAGCAGGATACTCTCTGACTGAAGATGTGATCGGTGCCAGACCATCATCATCAATAACTGTATGCGCTCTTAAATAAAAAAAACTTTGTGCGGTACAAAACATTTACCTCGCTTCCCACGCTGCACACAGTGATTGATGATGATAGTCTGGCACCGATCACATCTTCAGTCAGAGAGTCTCTTGCTGTTGAACTTCCAGTGTGGGGGGAGGAAGTGGTACAAAAACTCCCAGCTTGTAGTAGCTACCTTCATGTTGCGGGGCCCCGGGGGACACAGGTCCGATTGGACGAAATTGGCCTAAGTCCGGCACTGATTGCCAGCGCAAATGTCCCGAAATGGTCCCTGCCTGTTGCACATATTACTGAGGAAGCAGGCCCCGCCGGGGCCCCGCGACTGCGGGTTCTGCTCCCACGGTAGTTACGCCACTGCACCAGTAAGTCCTCAAAGTAATGCTGCTCAGAATCCTCAAAAGAAACACAGCATTTCTTTCCTTTTATTGTGTAGACATGGGCTTCTGTGTCAGACTTCCTGTTTTCAGCATAAACCTCCAGGGCAGGGCTTGAGCATGCTCAGTTTGCTCCTCTCCCTCTCCCTCCTCATCTCCCAGTTGTAATATAATCCCAGAGCTATGAGTGAGCAGGGAGAGACTCAGGCAGGAAGTGATGTCACACCAAGATAATATGACAGCTGCTATTCTAAACAAACAGAGACAGTGTCTAGAGCTGTTTATTCTGGTATGGTAACACATTCTACAGAATAAATACAGTGTTATAGCTTGCCCTATTGTGGCTAATATATTGGCAATAAACTCTTTCTGTAGCTTTCCTTCATCTTTAATGGGTTTTTGTAAATGGTATACACAGCGTCATACTAAGGGCCCACTGGAGAACCTGACCTCTAGGGCATTATAAGGTTACCCATTGCTGCACATGAATGATTTATAATGTATATATAGCCAGTTTGTTGAGGTGACAATTATCCCACATAGTTTTATTGGAATGAAGTCTGAGCTATAAGCTAGGACGCAAGAATTCTGGGAAGGATGAGTGATGGTATTAATTAATTTATGAACACCTATTTGTTTTGGAATTTTCAGTTTGGGATTTTAATAGCTAGCTAGTTTTTAAGGTACAATTTACCCTAGCAACCAGGCAGTGGTTCTAAAGAGAAACTGGAACATGAATAGGAGAAGACAATCAAAAAAACAATAAAGTAACAATAAAATTATAGTTTCACAGAGGAATAGTTTTTTAACTGCCGAGGTCTGTTCTGTCATGTAAATCAGAAATAATTACTAATTAGCCATGTATTCGGAGCATTACATTGCATATTGAATATATTGTAAGTTGGTCCCTAAGTTTAGGTAACTGACAGTAGCCCATAGCATGAGCTGCAAATCAACACAGTAGGGGGCACATTTACTATGGGTCGAATATCGAGGGTTAATTAACCCTCAATATTCGACCATCAAAGTAAAATCATTCGACTTCGAATATTGAAGCCGAAGGATTTACTGCATTTACTTCGATCGAAAGTCCCCATAGGCTTTCTAAGTAATTTATGAATGAAGGAAAAATCGTTTGATCGAATGATTAAATCCTTCAAATCTAACGATTTTAATCCATCGATCAAACGATTTTCCTTCAATCATAAATTACTTACAAAGCCTATGGGGACCTTCCCCATAGGCTAACATTGATGCTCGGTAGGTTTTAGCTGGCGAAGTAGCTAGTCGAAGTTTTTTTTATAGAGACAGTACTTCGACTTTCGAATGGTCGAATAGTTGAACGATTTTTAGTTTGAATCGTTTGATTCAAAGTCATAGTCGAAGGTCAAAGTAGCCAATTCGATGGTCAAAGCAGGCAAAAAAAAACTTTGAAATTCGAAGTTTTTTTCATTCTAATCCTTCTCACTAGAGCGACGTAAATGTGCCCCTAGAACATGGGGAGCTACCAGAGGCATGTTTGGAGGCACGAATCTTCACTGCTAAAAAATGGTCTACTAAAACAGCATGTACTATTTTTTTAAAATCTTTTATAATGCATTTACTGCTTCTATTCTAATTTTCAGAAAAGAAAGTGTACCAGTGGCAGCCACATCACAAACAGGCACTCTATCAAAAATGCAATTTGTCCTCTTTAAGGTATGAGATTTCTCTAAAAGGAGGGAGTTCTTTCTGAAGGTATATTTTTTAGACAAAATTAACATGTTTTATTTGGATTGTTTTAAGACACAGTACCCTTGTTTATGACTATGTTGTCAATCACATACAGAAACACAAGAATGGACCTGCCTATGGGTATGTTTGGGGAAAAACTCTGCTCTTTTGTGTCATTTACTGCTGTATAAACATTGAATAGTATGGCATTTTAGGGGAATACCTGTTTGACCATAAAACTATATGAATGTTTATGCTTGGATTACATAGGCAGGAATTTTTTATCTACCCTATTCATTATTTTTTTTTAAAAAAAAAAAAAATACGAGGCAGATAAAATAAGATTAGCTTGTTTTTTGCAAATTTGCTTGTTACCTGAGCTTCAGTCTGCTGCTCTGTTCACTGTAAACATAGGGATGACAGAATTCTAGGGTTGTCGCCTGGTCAATTAAAATTATGCTTAATGCCAATGAAATAAATAGCAAAGAAATATAAAAAAAATATTGGAAGGCCTCTGGTTCCTAAAAGTTAGCCAGGGTAAATGTTACTGCTTTGTTTTTAAATATCCATACCCAGACCTAATTGGAGCTGATCAAATTTTAACAAATAGGGGTCTGAGCACTAAAAGTCTCAACACCTGCTATAGTACAACTGCTCCAACGTCACATATTCAAGGCATTTCGAACACTCACTCTGGTAGTGATGCAACTCAAACGCTAAAAAAATAGATGTTCCTAATTTTTGCATCCGCTATGCAATAGTGGCAGATGCATCTTGAGTACAGCTACAATTACTCTTACAGTTAATTGCATTATGTGTTTAAAAAAAACATGGTGATTTTAGTAAGGTAGGTTGAAAAAAGACACAAGTCCATCAAGTTCAAACTTTTTACTTTTTTAAACCTGCCTATCTGCCAGTTGATCCAGAGGAAGGCAAAAAACCCCATCTGAAGCCTCACCAATTTGCCTCAGAGGAGGTAAACAATTCCTTCCTGACTCCAAAATGGCAATCGGACTAGTCCCTGGATCAACTTGTACTATGAGCTATCTCCCATAACCCTGTAACCCCTTCTTAAAGCTATCTAATGTATCAGCCTGTACCACTGATTCAGGGAGAGAATTCCACATCTTCACAGCTCTCACTGTAAAAAACTCCTTCCGAATATTTAGGTGAAACCTCTTTTCTTCACAAAACCTTGTGTCAGCTGAAAAGACCTACTGATAAATAAAGAATTATAAATATTTTTATATGATCCCCTTCTTGCTTTTAAACAGGTGACCAGTATATGCTACCTGGTATTTGGTTGCTATTGGTTACTGCACAGGCAAATTGTGTGTCTTTTATGACATAGACTCACTAATTACATTATAGTAAGTTGGCTAATGTAGTGCTGATAAGCAGGATTCTCAATTGTCAATCTTAGTCTAGCCTCTTTGGCAAGCTATGTTGCAAAGTAAGTGTTTCCTTCCCTTTTTGATAAAATAAATGAGAAGTATTGCTTTACCGTTATTGGCTAAAGAAATATACAACACATTTCATTCACTGCAGTTTCTGACTCTTAGAACTAAGCAGCTATCTGATTAGAGTACTTTGGTAAAGCAAATCTGACCGATAATTTCTGTACTACCAAATCATATATAATATTTTTATGAGGTTAATGATTAATGATGGTTAATGATCTTTAAGGGATTTAGAAGGGGGGGGGGGTGACATCAGGAGGTTTGTTCACCTGGGACCTACTTGCTGGATGGAGTGGATGGGGTTAGATAGAAACCCATAGTAGGAAAAGAAGATTGGACTACCTAATATTAGCTTAGAGCATGTCATGTAGAACCACTGTGAACATATTATGCAGGTTGTACTGTGACTAGTACTCTGGAGACTGGACAATTGCTAATGAGCATTTTATCAAACAATAAAAGTGCAAGATTAGCTCTTGCATGCTGACAGCTTCTCGCTATGAGTTATTTCATCTTGATGGAGGCCATTTTTTTTGACTGCATTTCCATGTTGGATGACCACTCCTAGTGTGCACCAGAACGTAATCATTATGATACATTAACAAACAATCACACCATTGAACAAAATAGGATAATAAATATTACATTTTAATATTTGAATATATATTTAATATATGGATGACATGATAACTAGACAATAAAGCTTATCTAAATTACAGTGTGATTATCAGTCCATGAAGAAGGAACACTAAACAGTATTAAAGAAAACTGAAAACCATATTTAGACTGCAGGTCAATGTACAGAATGTAATAAACCAGAAAGCTTTGGAACCAGGCCTACTTTTCTGTACTGCATGCCAGTTTAAAATAAGCTGTCTATATTATTCTTTCTTGGCACAATCTTTAGGATCCTTTTTATACCGTGCCAATTGCTTAGAAAGTCTTGGAGTGACTGATACGAATGATAAATGATCTCTGCAAAATGTTGCAAAATATGTAGGTTCAATATAAACGATGAATTAAGGAGGAAGATTATAATAATAGTATAAGACAATAATTATAACAATGACACACCCCACGAGAAACAGGCCCTGTCTGAACAGGTTTAGAATTTTGCAATTTGTTTGGCATTACTATTTGATTTATCTCATTATAGTGCTAATGTGTTAGGCAGGCTTCATTGAAATGGTGGGTCATCAGGGATGGAGGAAGATTTGTACGAAGGAAGCAGTTTTTGGCAAAAGTTTGTTTTGATCCCCATTTAGAACATAAAGTTGCTAAGGCTACAGTGTACAGCACAAATGTGAGGATTTTGCCACTGCACCATTCCAGCTCACACAAAACACCCATTAGTTTCCACATAGACTTCCTAAGTTAAAGTTCTCAAAAATTTCAGCATTTCAGTTTTTCCAAATCGTTTTGTGTGGCATATCAGTCCCTACCCTACAGGTGGCGTGTTTTTACTGGTAACCTTCCTCATTGATTGGTACAATGATTTTATTTCCTCTTTGTAAAATACACTTGTTTATGCAGAATGCAATGTGTCTGGTTCTTATTTTGGAAAGAAACAAGGAAATATAGCCTTGGGGTTATTTTTAACATTAAAGGCTACTTTTGTTTTATCATGTCTGATGCCAAATATGGTCTGGATTAAGGACAGATCTTGTTTTCTGAGCAACAGTATATAGGATATATAAAGTGCAGTACAAATTAGATGGTCAACTCAGGTGCTACAGAGGAGCTAATTTGGTTAATAAAAACGTACTTGAATAATTTTAACAGAGCAACAAAACCATCTGGAATGCAATATTTAGGCTTTATGTCAAAGTAGCAGCAGCTGCTGTCATGTTTGGGGAACAAGGGGCCCAACTAGGCTGAATACTGAAGACGGAGAAGAAGATGTGGCTGTACAGAAAAGTGCAATTAGGGCATGTCTACTGTTCTGTCTAATAAACAGTACTTGTGCCCTAAATCCAAAGTAGTATACTATATAATTGGCTGCATTTATCCAGGGTGCATTGTAACGTAAATTTAATCTGGATAACTGAACAGCCACTATGTTGTTTTTATTAAACTCCATATTGTTTCACCCCAATATATATACTGTATTAGCACTTTAAAAGCAAGGAGAGGAAAAGACCATAGAAAACTATACTAGCGAGTTACTTCATTAGAATTATGAGAAAAAATGATTCTATAAAAACACAAATCTGTGAATTATGAAGTTACACTATAAGTACAAGAGGCCTAAATGTACATATAGTCATATGAAAAAAATTGTGAACCCCAAATTCTTTGGAGTTTTGTTTATCATTGGCTGAGCTTTCAAAGTAGCAACTTCCTTTTAATATATAACATGCCTTATGGAAACATTATTATTTCAGCAATGACATAAAGTTTATTGGATTAACAGGCAATATGCATCATACCAAAATTAGACAGATGCATAAATGTGGGAACCCTAAAATATTACATCAGTACTTAGTTGAGCCTCCTTTTGCAAATGTAACAGCCTCTAAATACCTCCTATAGCCTTTGATGAGTGTCTGAATTCTCGATGACAGTATTTTTGACCATTCGTCAATACAAAATCTCTCCAGTTCAGTTAAATTTGATGGTTGCCGAGCATGGACAAACTGCTTCAAATCATCCCATAGATTTTCTATAATATTCAAGTTGGGGGACTGTGAGGCCATTCCAGAATATTGTACTTCTCCCTCTGCATAAATGCCTTTGTAGATTTCGAAGTGTGTTTAGGGTCATTGTCTTGTTGGAATATCCAACCCCTGTGTAACTTCATCGTTGTGACTGATGCTTGAACATTATCCTGAAGAATTTGTTGATATTGGGTTGAATTCATCCGACCCTCGATTTTAACAAGGGCCCCAGTCCCTGAACTAGCCCCACAGCATGATGGAACCTCCGCCACATTTGACAGTAGGTAGCAGGTGTTTTTCTTGGAATGTGGTGTTCTTCTTCCACCATGCAAATAACTCGAGTTTTGTCTCATCAGTCCAAAGCACTTTCTTCCAAAATGAATGAATGTGGCTTGTCTAAATGAGCTTTTGCATACAACAAACTACTCTGTTTGTGGTGTGAGTGCAGAAAGGGCTTCTTTCTTTTCATCACCCTGCCATACAGATGTTCTTTGTGCAAATTGCGCTGAATTGTAGAACGATGTACAGATACACCATCTGCAGCAAGATGTTCTTGCAGGTCTTTGGAGGTGATCTTTGGGTTGTCTGTAACTATTCTCACAATCCCCCACATATGCCACTCCTGTATTTTTCTTGGCCTGCCACACCTGGGTTTTACAGCAACTGTGCCTGTGGCCTTCCATTTCTTGATTCCATTCCTTACAGTTGAAACTGACAGTTTAAACCTCCGTGATAGCTTTTTGTAGCCTTCCCCTAAAACATGATACTTGTTTTCATATATTTTAGAGAGTTGCTTTGAGGATCTCATGCTGTTACTCTTCAGAGGAGAGTCAAACTGAAGCACAACTTGCAATTGGCCACCTTAAATAACTTTTCTCATGATTGGACACACCTGCCTATGAAGTTTAAGGCTTAACAAGCTAATCCAACCAATTTGGTGCTGCCAGTAATCAGTATTGAGCAGATACATGCATTAAAAGTAGCAAAATTACACGGGTACCCAAATTTTTGCACAACTGAATACTGCTTCACTAAAAATCTTTGTTCAGAAAACATCCCAGTACTCAGAAGTTCCTGGGAAATGAAAGACATACCACTGTTATCTTTTTTGTTGAAAGAGGAGTAAATTATTATGCGGGCTGAGAGGGGGTTCACAAACTTTTTCATATGACTGTATTAATCACCTAACAAAGTTTGTTTTTCAGCACTTTATTATTTTTCTTGTGTCTTTTTGTAAAACTGGTTGAACTGGAACTACCAGAACTATCAAGTTGTAGCTGGCACTTGGCTGTGTGTATCTGCCTTAAATTAAACCTTTTTTTAAACAGTTTTTATAATATTTTTGAAAGGGTTGGGGGTACAGAAAATAAAGGGGAAGGAAGCTTTAATATGATGCGGTCAGTGATACTTTAATTTTGGTAACAGCAGGACAAGATGACACCCTGAGATTCTGATTCTTTTCCCCGTGGAATGCTGTCTTTGCAGTGATTCTCTAAGTGCTAAGCAAGATGGCAACGGAAAACCTAGTATAAAACCTTATATTCTTTACAAAGGCTTGTTAGAAATGGTTGCAAAAGTGCTCATAGGTTGTACACAATACTTTTTTGCAGTATTTTGTTCCTCTTTATGTTTTAAGTGCTCATTTAAGTAACACGCAGAGTGATATCAGAATAATATCAGAGTAATGTTTTTTTTATTTTGCCAAGGAGAGTCTAAGGGGGTTATTTACTTAAATTCAAATTTATCTCATATTTTATTTAAAAAAAACAATGACCAAACTCCCATGCCTGATTTTAGCTTATCTATTAATAAAAAACTTGATTAAAATTGAGTGAAACCCCGCATTGCTCAAATTTTTTTCTGGCTTTTTCCCCATTTGCTTAAATCGAAAAAGTCAGATTTTCTGGCGAAAAACCCAAAAGACCCAAATAACTTCAACTTGAGATTGGTGCCTCTTCCATTGACCTTGACAGGTCTGAGATGGCAGATTTTCGGATTCAGTCTTTTTGCAGCATTATATATATATAAATATATTCAGTGTTGTTAGTGGAGTACCGCAGGGCTCTGTACTTGGTCCTTTGCTTTTCAACTTGTTTATTAATGACCTGGAGATGGGCATTGAAAGTACTGTTTCTATTTTTGCAGTTGATACTAAATTGTGCAGAACTATAGGTTCCATGCAGGATGCTGCCACTTTGCAGAGTGATTTGTCTAAGTTGGGAAACTGGGCAGCAAACTGGAAAATTTATCAACATTTATCAATGTTGATAAATGCAAGGTTATGCACTTTGGCAAAAAGAATATAAATGCAAGTTATACACTAAATGGCAGTGTGTTTGGAGTTTCCTTAAATGAGAAGGATCTAGGGGTCTTTGTAGATAACAAGTTGTCTAATTCTGGGCAGTGTCATTCTGTGGCTAATAAAGCAAATAAAGTTCTGTCTTGTATAAAAAAGGGCATTAACTCAAGAGAGTATGCAGTGCAGTTTTGGACTCCAGTCCTTAAGATGGATATAAATGAGCTGGAGAGAGTGCAGAGACGTGCAACTAAATTGTTTAGAGGGATGGAAGACTAAAATTATGAGGGTAGACTGTCAAGGTTGGGGTTGTTTTCTCTGGAAAAAAGGTGCTTGTGAGGGGACATGATTACACTTTACAAGTACATTAGAGGACATTATAGACAAATAGCAGGGGACCTTTTTACCCATAAAGTGGATCACCGTACCAGAGGCCACCCCTTTAGACTAGAAGAAAAGAACTTTCATTTGAAGCAACGTAGGGGGTTCTTCACAGTCAGGACAGTGAGGTTGTGGAATGCACTGCCGGGTGATGTTGTGATGGCTGATTCAGTTAATGCCTTTAAGAATGGCTTGGATGATTTTTTTTGGACAGACATAATATCAAAGGCTATTGTGATACTAAAATCTGTAGTTAGTAGAGATATGGGTATATAGAATTTATGTGAAAGTAGGGAGGGGTGTGTGTATGGATGCAGGGTTTTCATTTGGAAGGGTTGAACTTGATGGACTTTGTCTTTTTCAACCCAATTTAACTATGTAACTATATATATGCAGTATAAAAAAGCTTGAAAAATTTGAGTTTTTTTCTTTCATGAAAAATTGTAGCGCCAGCGGGAAGGCACTCAGATCACTGAAGTCGCCTGAAGTTTCCTATTCTTTGGTTGACTAATTTCCCCGAAATGCCTTCCTGCTGGCCAGAATCGCCATTTCTTGCTCCCTTCATTTGTATCACAGCTTAGACTGCAGCATACATGCATTTAATGTATTTTCACCTTTCTATGGGGCAGCTAGAAGATCAGGTAGGCTACTTTCACTTAGACACAAACAGTTGATGGTTGAATGCAAGTTTTGTCAACCTCATCTACTATTATATTGTATTACTTTGAAACTGCAGTAAGAAAGGCAGCTACTCTTTTTTGCAAGGGGGGCAAAATATATCTTCCTTATGCTTTCTATATATAAGATCTCCCATAAATGACATAGCTAGCATATACCTTGTGTTTTATATGGAAGTAGACCAGTAAACATGGGTTAATGTTAAATAACGCAGCCATTAGACCTGATTTCCAGCAATGTGGATGAACGGAACTTTTCCTATAATTTTGATAATAAGAGAGTGCTGTGCATGTTTTTTTCAAAATAGTCTGGGTTTTGTCCATGTCAAGTGAAAAATTACTTGGTAGTTAATCATTTAGCCTATGGGCCCATCAGTTAGTAGCTTTTAAAGAAGAACCAAACCATTAATTATAAAAACCCCTACCCTACATAGACCTCAATCCCTGTCCACCCCCAGCCTAGTTGTTACCCCCGGTAAATGCCCCTATCACATTACTTACCCCTCGGTGTAGATTCTGTGCAGCAGAGGTCACAGGCGCCATCTTCTTCTATTCAGTAATCTTCGGGAGGAGAGCATGTGCCGTTGGAGCAATCTTTGAGACACTTTGTGCATGCGCCAAAAGTGACGGAAATTGTCGAAGCACCGGAAAAAGACCCGAAGATTACCGAAGAGAAGATGTCGTCTGTGAACTCTGCACAGAATCTGCACCAAGTGGTATGTAAAGAGGTAGGGGCTTTTACCAGGGGTAACACCTAGGCTGGGGGGAGCAGGCAAGGGGGTCTATGTAGTGTAGGGGGTAGTAGATTTTTTAATTAAGGGTTTGGTTCTCCTTTAAATCAGTCCATGTATGGGACAGGTTTCAGATTGTATTACACAAAAATCCACCTTGTGTGCTCAGGCTTGTGTATTACAACTTTTGGCAATGCTTATAATATGGGACTGAATCAGCTGTTTCTCCGCCAGTGGAAAATCGCTGGTGAAGAAACTGTTAATGTAACATTAGACTTAAACTACCCAAACAAAAAAATTCCCCTCCGCCCCTTGCCAAAATATCAGTCTAATCTGCCTTACGTGTACCCCAAAATCATGTGCTTTTCTATTTGACCAATGAGAATATGCAGTTCCATAGTATCAAAGAACAACTCAGCAGCCAAGTGTGGCAAAGGCCAAAATGTGTATCTAGGATTTTTTCAAAGGTGTTGAGCTACAATCTGCCAACAATTTCTACCAATATCACAGGCCTCCTCACAAATCAATGTGATTGCACTATTCCATAATAATACAGACCTACTTAGTAGAGCACTGTTGCAAAGGGGAAAACATATATAGTACCTAGGTTTTAAAAGGTGCTGAGGTTGGTTATCGCTAGGCCCATCGCTAGTTATGACCACTAACATTGACCACTAGAATTGAAGAACAATCCCAGCAGTGCAAATGTTTTGCAATGTACAGTATTTTGAAAAATTTAGACATGTTGCTGTAGTTCAAAGGTTTGTACTGGACCTCTCCTTATTGCTCCCAAATATGTATGTGCCCAGTGAGCATCCTTATTTCTTTCCTCCTTAAGCAGCATTGTGAGCAGGTCTCCATTTTATTTGTAGCCATAAAGATTTCAATATTATTGGTCACCCAGATGGCAGGGATAGGGTATAGTCACAACCCCTGAAGCTATATCCCTGACTGTAGACTTATATGAATAAGAATCCTTGCATCTCTCTGTCTTGAAACATATGTAATTTCTACAGAAGTACACTTGTCTGTTAGCATAGGGCAGGTGGGGCATGCACAGATTGCCCTCTTTTTCTCACTAATTAAACCATGCTTATCGCATAAAATAGGGATACCGACTCTCTCCCTCAGCTCCACCTCTGGATTTTTCCTTGGCATTTTTTTGTCTGTCTATTCAGAATATGGCCATTCATAATAGTTGAAGGATATATTTCTGGTGTGTATACTGCTTGTGGGATATATTACTTATAGAGAAGTGGGAAATTAAATTTTAGCATGTCTGTAATTTCCTCTGTGTGGTATATTTGTCTCACAATCAGTATGCAATAGCCTTCAGTAGTATAAAGAAAAAAAGAAGCCGCAAGTAATAACCTGCAGCATGTATGTCTTAAACGCTGTAATTACTCCATCAGTGTATTTGCACCAGAGGCAATATATAATTATGTCTAGCAGTAGCAGATCCCCGGTACTAGACTATCCACTATATTAAATGACAGGCACAAAATTGGCCCTGAGGCAGTAAGTAATAGCAACTAATAAGATATCTGATTTTAAACAGCTGACCAGTAAATGCAATAGTTGCTATAGATGACTAGACCTGTAGCAAATTTTACATGTCTTGTTATATAACCCCTTATATGTTTTATAAGCTATGTTTCGTGGATTGTACAAGAGTTGATGCCCTGTTTATTAACCTTGGCCCCTCAAATGTTGCTGGACTACATCTCCAAGAGTTCTGCCACATACTGTACATTCATGCTGGAAATTGTAATCTAGCATCATCTGGGGACTCAAGTTTAATACTCTCCCCCATGTGAAATCTTTTCCATTTACAAAAATATAGGATATGTTGGCATCCCCTCCCTTCTGATTCATTGTGTGTGCTTCCTTTGCACCCATATCAAGGCGTATTTCCTATCCAGATGAAAACAGTACTGTACCTGATTTGGGATAAGTAACAATGACAATATCCTCTTCTTTGAACTGAAAGTCCTGAGCATACTGCAAGGACTGCTGGGTGTGTAAGTGTCCAGGCAACAAGATCCCTGCAATATTTTCTGTGACATCCATTCTGTCCATCAGTTCTCACTGCTTCCCGTGGCACGTCACTGTGGGAACACCAGTTTAGTTCCTGCACCGGTGCCAATGGCAATCAGGTTATCCCACAATTCTGCTCTACAAGTTCTTACAGTGACTGTGATCACAATCTAACCTGCAAGTTAGTACAGGAAACTTGGAGGGGAAGCACCCATTTCCTCTGGTTACTAACGCCTGCAAGTGTAAGCAGCCTGAAAAGGGGCTCTTACAAACCTCACACTTAAACCATATAGTCTCCTCCCAGCATGCCCTTGGCTTGACAGTGGGAGTGATTATTGCCCCCCCATTTAGTTTTTACAAGTGCAATAATTATTATATTTAGTATATCTTTAGAATTAAAGAGGAAGTTCAGAATTAACTTTTTTACATCCAACACATTCTTCAGTTTTCTTCAGTTTCTTTATTTTTGCCAGCAATTCTTAGCAAATTAACTAGGTTTTGTTTTCATTGGCATGTGCTTTCAGTCTAGAACAGGATTCTCTGTCCAGACCATGGATAGTAAGGTAAATTTTAGCTGCAGCCCCTAGAGGGAAACCCCACCAAAAAAAGCAGTGGCGTAAAGTTATATAACATTAAAATAACATTTCCAGGTCCCCAACTTAAATACCCTAAAGGCTGAGTTTGGTCCTCTGCAGTTTATTTCTGTCATCCATTGCATTGAGGGGCCACAAGCAAGTTGTAGGATTTTCTGTCCACTTTGCAATGAGAGTTAGTGCTAAAGTTTGCTTGTGCTTTTCTAACCCCATATTTTAGTATGGACAAGGACAGTTCAGTATTGTATCACAGAATGTCTTTGGGTTAGGATGTGACATGTAGCCAGGGCAGTAACTAGGGGTAGGCAAAATAGGCATCTGTCTAGGGTCTAAAGCTTGGAGGGCACTGGGCAGGTACCTGCCTGCCTCTAGTCTTTCTCTAGATTTCTTGCTGCCACTGGCTCTCCTCAACTCTGCTCTCTTCCCCTTTGATGTAACTACGTGCATGGGCACACGCTGGAGGGGTAATATGACTGGCCGAGTTGTCTAGAGCACCCGTTTGGCTTGGCCCGCCTCTGCATGTAGCACTTATGTTCCACTCTCTTAACATTATCCTGAACACACCTGTAGGTACACAAATGCAGAAAGATCAATGTCAAGATAGGAACAAGAATATATACACACCCATTTGTAACAGCACTAACAGGCCCGGATTTACGGCAAGGCCGCATAGGTCCGGGCCCTGGGGCGGCAAAAAAATAGGGTCGGCATGCCGCCCAACCGCATTATGGGGACGCATGCGTTTTTTCACCGGCGCGCTGGGAAGGGGAGGTGAGGTGGGCACTATGACCGCGCGGCCGCCTGGTCGGACCGCGCGGCCTAGGGGCCCCCTTATTGAAATCCGGCGCTGAGCACTAAGCAACTGACTAAGCTAAACGTTTCCCATCAAGCTCTATCTTAGTGGCAAGATAACTAAAATCATAAAATAGAATAAAAGATTTGGAACACAGCTAGAGCATGTGCTGGAATATCAGATGTATACGCTTTCAAGTTTACTTGGGTTGTAAATCTTTTTATGTTTCCAGTTTTGGCTCTGATTCAAATAATGTATGATTATTCTAGGTAGTTTCCTTACCACTATGCTAAATTACTTTTGGTCAAAGTGCTCTCCACATTAGGGGCTGACCAGAACACTCTCTACATTCGAAGAGCCAATTTGCAATGTGTTCTAACTTTTTATCATTTGTGGTTTTTGAGTTATTTAGCATTTTAATTCATCACATCTCCAGTCTACAGTTTCAGCAAGCTGATTGCTAGAGTCCACATAACCCTAGCTACCATGCATTGATTTGAATAAGGGATCTGGGATATGAGTAGGAGAGGGCCTGACTAGAAAGATGAGTAATGGAAAAAAAAAATATTTGGGATAAAACCCCCAGTTCAAAAGGGTATAATCATTCAAAACCAAAAAAGTTGTCCCAAAACTCCATATTGTATTAAAAAATATAGTCTTTATTTAAAAATCATGTTCATACCTCCTGGTACTTAATTATAGGCATTAATGATCCCCACCAGATCATGAAGATTTATACCCAAACTGGCCCCACCTTTTTGTTTCTAAAACCAAAAATCAAAATTGCCACATCATACTCAGATGTTAGAGCAAGTTTTTTCATATACATTGTTAGGGTTCTATTCCTTGGTCTGTCCATATCCAGCATTAAAGGAGAAGGAAAGCTACTGAGGCATTTTATTGCCAATAGATTAGCTGCAATAGTGCAAGCTAGAATGCTATATTTATTCTGTTGAAAAGCTCTAGAAACTCTCTGTTTGTTTAGGATAGGAGCTGCAGTATTAATGTGGTGTGACATCACTTCCTGCCTGAGTCTCTTCCTGCTCTGGGCTCAGATTACAGTAGAGAAGGGGGGGAAGAGAAGCAAACTGAGCATGCTCTTGCCCAGGGCAATGAGGTTTAAGCTGAAGGCAGGAAGTCTGATACAGAAGCCCATGTGAACACAATAGAAGGAAAGAAATGCTGTGTTTCTTTTGACAGGGGACTCAGAGCAGCACGACTTTGGGGGTTTATTGGTATATTTAGATGGACCTTTCTGATAAGGCTTACTTAGTTTTAACCTTTCCTTCTCCTTTAAAGATAACTTAAATAGTACAATTTTAAACAGACATATGTTGTGAACCCTGTTAAAAGCTCTATAAAAGGTAAGTACCATACAAAATCAATATTCGACAGGGTAGTTGCTCCAATTTCAATACAATTTATAATCTTTAAAAGTGTTCTCAAGTACAAATAAATTGTTCAAAGTTTTGGGATTTTTGGGATAACTTGTTTGGTTTAGAAAAAAAATTAAATCTTGGTCCTTTAAAGAACATCAAGGACAGTAGCTGATGTTCACACAGGTTATAGCTTTTATTGAGGCTTGTCAGTGAGTCTATATGGACGACATCCCCTAAAGCAGAAGGGCCCAGTATGCACTGGAAATTTGCTTTCAATGCCAGCCTGTAATGTATTCCATGATCGTTCATTAATAACAGGTGTGAAGTGAAAAACAGTAAATTGTTTTAAAAATTAATTTACCCTTTGAATGGAGAAGATACATATAGTTAAGTTGCGTTGGGTTAAAAAAAAAAACAAAGTCCATCAAGTGCGGGGTGCAATCTACAATCACTGATCCCCCCAGGCAAAATATGTCTTGCTCTCTGGAAGTTGTGTGACATAACTGATCTTTGAGGTCCCTGATGATTTAATAGATCTGCTTTCTAAGATGTTAATGGACCCCCAATAGCCTGGGTTTCTTCTGCCTTCAAACTTATAAAACTGTCTCAGCTACAGCTCTCGTGGAGATTTTCTCTGTGAATAGGCTACACTAGCAAGAAGGGAATACCTAAGCTCCTTGCAAAGAATATATCAAATACTAAATACACAAAATGAGAACTCCTATATCTTCAACCCATTCTCCTATAGGCCTGTTTGGTTAAATTTATTTAAATCATTGACTTGCTTCCAGCATTTGGGGCCGACACCAGGTAAATAAATGCAAGATGGTACTTGAAACTTAAAAGCTTTCTAAAACAATAGAAGTGTTGGTGTTGAGGTGGGTAAGAAGATGTGTTTTTAAGGCTTTCAAGTTAGCTGGGACAGCCAAGTCATTTATAAGGTACAAGGAGGCCAATAAATAATGCAACAGCTAAAAAAAGCTAAAATTGATATGGAAAAGGATATTGCAGCAAGCAGTAAAAATAATCCAAAATAATTTTTTAAATATGTTATTATAAAAAAATTAAGCAGGAAGAGGTGGGACCTTTAATATCAGAGGGGGCCAGCTGGTTGATGAAAAAAAAAGTGCTAATTCTGTCTACACAAATGAGGAACCAGTTAATGAAGGTTTCCTTCTTAATTGTGCCAATTCTAGTAATACCACTAATGATGCATGGTTCACACATGAGGAAATAAAAAAGAGACTACAACATATTAAGATAAACAAAGGTCCGGGGCCAGATGGTATTCATCCCAGGGTACTTAGCGAGCTTTGATTGTGATTGCCAAACCTCTTTACTTAATTTTTCAAGATTCATTGAGGTCTGGCATAGTGCCGAGAGACTGGCAAATTGCTAATGTGGTGCAGCTATTCAAAAAGGATCCCGTTCTCAGCCTCAAAACTATAGGCCAGTTAGTCTGATGTCAGAGGTAGGAAAGCTTTTCGAAGGGTAAATAAAGGATAAGATCCTGGACTTCATAATAAAAATCATAATACTATGAGTTTGTGCCAGCATGGTTTTATGCGTAATAGATCTTGCCAGACTAACTTAATTTCTTTTTATAAGAAGGTAAGCGGGGACCTCAATTCTGGGATGGCAGTGGATGTGATTTACTTAGACTTTGCTAAAGCATTTGATACAGTGCCACACAGAAGGTTACTGGTTAAATTAAGGAACGTTGGCCAGGAACATAGTATTTGCACCTGGATAGAGAACTGGCTAAAAGATAGACTACAAAGAGTGCTGGTAAATGGAACATTTTCTAATTGGACCAGTGTTGTTAGTGGAGTACCGCAGGGCTCTGTACTTGGTCCTTTGCTTTTCAACTTGTTTATTAATGACCTGGAGATGGGCATTGAAAGTACTGTTTATATTTTTGCAGATGATACTAAATTGTGCAGAACTATAGGTTCCATGCAGGATGCTGCCACTTTGCAGAATGATTTGTCTAAGTTGGGAAACTGGGCAGCAAACTGGAAAATGTTGATAAATGCAAGGTTATGCACTTTCATAGTGTGTTATTGGCCAAGAGGCGTTGTCACAACTTCCACACATATATATAGTGAGAGAGAAGGGGTGGATTTTCCTCTTTGGCTTCTGCTTTCTGACCCAGCTGGATATTTCCAGGGAGCCTGGGTACACCAAGGCCCAGTAAAACTATTCTGCCCTAGAGGGACCAGTACCTCTATAGAGTAAATTCGGGGAGCAGAAAACCCTGTGAATGAGGCCCGCTAGAGATAGGATACTGTCTTTTATAGTACTATCTAGGAAAGTAAGATAGGTAGGTTAAGTAGCAAAAGCAGCTTGGCTCCAACTGGGAAGGATAGCAAGGAGGTAGCTCTCCCCTTAGGTCAGACTGGCCTGTAGGAGAATTAGGGCTACAATATATTATATCAAATAAGGGAATGGGTGCGGCTTACCAAAAGTCTATTTTGGTTTAATTCCACGGGTTATCCTGTGTTCGATATCCCAAATCAATGTATCAATAATGTAGTTGGTTGTGGAACAAACCTAAGGCAGCAAGTTGACTGCAATACTCTTTATTGGGAGATAGAGTTACACAACATGTTTTGGGCGGAGCCCTTTGTCAAGTGTAAAGGAACATTTGAAAAAACAAACATTTAAAACCTCATGTGACTCATCCAGTGCATCATGGGTAAACCATTAACCATTTAGTTAACCATTACATATTACATTCAATTAAGGTGCATTATGCTAAAGTGCAACGTGAATAAATACATTTATCTCAAATACATTAATAAGGATGCATCAAATAACCATTGCATCAATTATCATGACCTCAGTCCATATATAATTCATAATAATATTACGTGTAATTAATCCATTAGAATTCCAATTCATATAGTGAGTACATATTAATAACCCAATAAATTCCATAAAGATACATTTAAAATCCAGGTAACTGCTTGGTCCAGCCTAACCTGTAAAAAATAGGGAAAATGCCATTAAGGCCTATCCAATCACTTGCGTTTTATAACTATGTTGTGCCAGTTTAGCATTTATATTTATATTTATTTTTGCAACATTGTTCCTACTCAATTATATGCTCACGAGCTTTCAGCTACAGAAACTTGTATCCATGTATTATCCATTTGAGCAAGTATATTGCAAAATTGTTGCAATCAGCATAACGGCAATAGCTGAAAAAGGTATTCTCCTAATAGAATGGACTCACCCATACATGATTCAGCAGGAGATCCATGATATTACAACTAGCTGACTAGTTAAAAATCCTGAGGACACAGAAACAGAACAGTATTATTTCCAAAGATCTTTCAAAGAAAACATGCTAGATTATATTGTTCATCTAATCCTTTTGGGTAGGTACTTTCTAAGCGATTTATCCATCTAGCCTCTCTCTGTAATAATAAGGTATTATGATCACCCCCTCTGGTTGGTTTTGGTACTGTCTCTAGCACCTTCCATTCAAGCTGACATACATTGTGCGTTGCTAAGTCGAAATGCCTAGCAACAGGGGTATCAGTATAGATATTTGGTTTAAAATTCCGTATATTACTTTTATTTTCTTTAATCCTGGTGTTTACCGGTCTTATTGTTTTGCCTATATATAACTTCCCACATGGACATTTCAAAGCATATATTACATAACTTGTTTTACATGTGTCAAATGACCTCAATTTTATTTCCTGACCCGTAATTGGATGACTTATATTGGGTCCTTTTATAATAGAACTACAGCAGTTGCAACTCATACAAGGGTATGTACCTACTCTAGGGGTACCTTTAAAAATTGTTGTACTACTATTGTCTGGTCTAGAAATGGAACATAATGTATCTCTTATAGAACTACCTCTTTTATACGAAAAGCAAGGGAGATTAGAAAATTTTTTTCCGAAGGTAGCATCGGTTTGAAGTATTGGCCAGTATTGTCTAACAATCTTTTCTACCATTTTGCTATGTTTGTCATATTTACTTACGAAAGTCAATCTATCCTTGTCATCATTCTTTTGTTTAGGGTGCAGTAGGTCACTCCGATTTATCCTATTTACCTCTCCTGCTACAGCTTTGAGTTTCCCTTTCGGGTATCCTCTTTGTATGAATCTTTTTGTTAACTCATTACTTGCCTGTTCAAACTCAATTTCACTAGATGCAAGTTTTCTTTGCTCTCATGTATTGTCCCTTAGGGATAGCTTCCAAAGTCCGAGGGTTATGGAAACTCTTCCTATGGAGAAGGTTATTCCTGTCCATTGTTTTGCGGTACAAATTAGTGACCAAGCTGTCATTCTCTAATTTAACTTGTACATCTAAAAAATTGATGGCACAATTAGAAAACTCACTTGTAAATTTAATCGTTCTATAAGCTTCATTTGCCATTTTTACCATACCTTCAAACACTTCTAATGGTCCATCCCAAAGGATCAGTATGTCATCCACATACCTATAGTAGTGTTTGATGTATCGCAAAAATGGTTCTTTCAAAAATAGTTTCTTTTCTAAATCATAGACAAATAAATTAGCAAGGGATGGAGCTACCGCTGAACCCATCGACATCCCTTGTTTTTGCCAATAGAAAGAATCTTCGAATTTGAAATAATTCTTTTTTAGTACAATTTCGAGACAATCCAGTACAAAATATACATATGAATTCGACATGTTAGTTTCTAATAGTGCCTCTTCGACACACTTGATCCCTTCATCCTGGGGTATAGCAGTGAACAGACTCTGTATGTCAATACTACAAAGCAAAGTATTAGAATTCACATTACGAATTTCCCCAAGTTTAATCAAAAAATCATTAGTGTCTTTTAGGCAAATCGGCAGGTTATGGACTAGACCTTGTAGCTGCTGATCAATAAATTTAGAAAGAGGTTCAAGCAATAGATCCTATGCCAGACACTATAGGTCTTCCAGGTGGATTTTCTAAGGTCTTATGTATTTTAGGCAACACATACAGCATAGGGATTCTAGGGAAATCAGTAGTTAAATATTCTTTAGTTGTTTTGTCAATTATCCCAGTAGTGTAGGCCTCAGATATTAACAATTGCTCCGACCGGTGAAAAATGGCACCTATCCATGCCTGGCGTGCAATTGTTGTTCGAATTGTCAAAAAGGGGAATTTATTTATCATACCCATAAAGGTACCCCAATTAAAATTAAAGGTTTCTTTACTTGTTCCTCTTCATTTGTAATATACATGATAAAGTGCCCATGCGGACTACAGTATGTAGGGCAGACCACCCGCATGGTTAAGGAATGCAGATGTGAGCACAAATCTGCTATCAGAATGAAAAAACGTAACAAGCGGTAGCCAGTCACTTTGTAGGAGAGGGGCACGGTATTCATCAATTGAAATATCAAGTAGTGGATGGGGTCCCTAAGCTACACCGTCGGGGTGACTATTGGGCACTCTTACACCTGGGGGATTGAATAGGGAGTATGAACTGCATAAAATTTTTCAATAACGTGTTTTTATAGCAAATTGTTTTTTATTGGTTTTAATCCACTGAGTGGTGTCATGGGGATTACTGTGAGACTCTCAAAAATGGCATGGATGGAGCAGGAAGATTTGCTCAAGAAGTATTTTAACCCAGATGTATGTTTTGCAACATTGTATGTGTTCATTAGCTTGAGGAAGTTCAGCTGTTTCTGTAGCAACTAAGTAGCCAGTAGAGGGCACTGCATAGAGATGGTATATAAATGTGTTCACTACATGCATTTTGTATCTTGAGGAAAGGCTGATGTCGGCCTGAAACGTCGCTGTATTTCTGTCTTGCTAAAGCCTTTTTTCTAATAAAGGCTTTTTAAGGAACCTGACTGGATGTGTGGTGCTGTCTACCTGGGAATATTGAATATTAAGGTGGAAGTGGCTACCTGAGACGTGCACCCCAACTGCAAAAGTTTCCAGTGCTGACTTCTGCTATCTAGTACATGAGATGATGAAATAATAAAGCAGTATACAAAAAACACTGCCCATTATATTCTGGTAATGGCAGAGATTGATAATATAAGGGAAATAGCAATGATAGTGGTGGACAGTATTTGGTTCCAGTATTAACTTTAGTAACATGAGAAATTGTAATTGTATAAGGGAGCTAAATTCAACTAACAACAGAAGAGCTTATTCAGCTCAATACTACCACACTGTGGCTAAATAATCAGCATCCATTGGCATCACTTCTTACTGTATAGTCATTTAAGGAAAAATGCTAATTTTATAGGTAGTTTATGGGCAGGGCCCTCTTTCTTCTAACTATTTGGCCAATTTCATGGTCATTCTCTCTTTATGGGAACAAAGAGGCTTAATAATGGAAGACTAGAATATTGTATGTAGAGAAAAGAGACTAGGAGAAAGAATAAAGAGGTTGAGTGAGGAGAGGAGAAATAATAGTTTAGAAAGTGGTCCCATAGTCTAAGGTTTTCTTGTGGGCCCCTTGTCTAAAAACAAAAAGGTTCATTTACAAAGATCCAGAAGTGAAAGAGCACTTTGGGGGGCAAAAGCATCCCCCTTAATGATTATGCATAGAGAGCTTCTGTGCAGATTTTGGCTGCACTCTGAACATCACACCGGATTAAAAATAGCAAGACAGCCCTGTCCCTACCACGTGTGGCTGGCACAGGACAGGGTGCAAAGTGCATTTGTTTGATGCTGGCACTTTTTAAGTTTGCATGGTGCAGTTCAGTTACTTGTGTGAGGGGGGTGCTCATTTTTTTTGTGGGGGCAGCCCTGCAAGGTTACTCCACTGTCAGGTAATCTCCTGTAAACTGCATGTCAGTATATTTCAACTCCCTTTAGTGCTATGGTGTGTGTTTTGACCATAATGTATGTTCTGATGCACATAATGTATTGACAAAATGACAACACTCAGGCCTCTATCTCTTTGCCAAGTGACTCGTGCTGCGTTTTTGGCCTCATTATTTTTATTGGAATCTCTGCTGTCTGCACAGTCTCTCTGCTTTATGTCGATGTTGTTTCTGCCTCCTAATTTGGATTTGATGCCTGAATTATTTTGCCACTGGTTACAGTCCTGTCTAAACCCGACTACTCTTACTAAGGAACAGATACATATACAAATACATACACTTACTCATAATCTATTAAAGCAGACTAGCCAGGCGCATTGGCATTCCCCAAAATTGCCAGGAGCATTATCTATTAATGCACATGCAAGTTTGCGACCATTTAAGTGCACCGCACTTGGGGGATTGCAATTGTTCCTTTGAATCACATAATTTTTGCGTCCATACATTCTGGGACAACCCCTGCATTTCTCTCAGACCTACTGCCTGGTCACAGCACCCACTTCCACTGCTGTATCCCTCCTTTTGGTCTTGCTGCTCTTGTCCATCACTAAAATACTCCATCACAATGAATTCCCAAACGGGAAAGGCGGGGCAGACAATTACTTTCACTTTCCATTCAACACTTCCTAGATGTCACTGCTCTCCCCACATTCCCTACACCATTTAATTTATGTAGCCAGGGCATTGTGATGGACATCGGGTCCCCCATTCTGGTGCACAAACAAGATTCTCAGATGATGGAAGGCTTGTCTTAATAACAATGTCCACAAAATGGCTCCTGCCTGTTTGCTAGAATTATGAATTCCCAGACTGATGGAAACAAATAATTCAAATAATTTATATTGTGTAATTAAAGGACAAGGAAAGGCAAAAAAATAAAATCCCATTTTTACTTTCTTTAATGAAAAAGAAACCTATCTCCAATACAATTTAATTAAAAAATGTGTACCGTTTTTATAAGAAACCTGACTGTATTCAGTGAAATTCTCCCTTCATTTACTGCTGTGGATAGGAATTGTAAGATGGTCCCTAACTGCTGAGCAGGGAAACAATCATACTTATGAACAGTCATGCAGAACTCAAGCAGCTTTGTTTATGACGATCCCTAAGCAGCCCAGACCACACTGAGCATGTGCAGGGTCAGGGTCAGGCAAAGATGTTTAACAAAGTTACAAGATGACAGCCCCCTGTGGCCAAATTTGAAAGAATAAATCATTTGTTTGATTAGGCTTTGTGGTGCAGTAAGTTCATGCTTATGTTTAGTATACAAAATACAGCATTTCTAGTCTTATTCTATTTTAGACTTTCCTTGTCCTTTAACATTCATTTTGCTTGACTAATGTGATAAAATAGGATTCTTTTTTTGGGTGAAGGGTCACAGATTGAATATCACAGAGGGGTTATTGACTCTTGCCTAGTTAGATAAGTAATCTGATGCATTGGGGTATATTTATCATAGACTGAAACTGGAACTCGCCACAGTCAGCAAGAGAGTAATTCCACCACTATTTATTCACACTTGTATGGGACATATTTATATGCGGGGTGAAAGTTAGAGTTTACCCTTTGATAATTTAGCACAAAAAGCCCATATTAGTGAAAACAGAACTGTGGAAATTCATTGTGGTGATTGTGGTGATTTTCTATTTCATCAGTTTCTTTTTAAATTACTGCTAGGGGGATCTCCCTTGAGCTACATTTGTCTGAGAATCATTCTTTATGGGACTAATTCACTTTCTCAGCCACTGCAGGCTTCCAGGTAACCTTTCAGATGTGTCTTATAATTTGGCTGTTGAGGAGAATTTGTGACACAAGGAAATGCCTCCTAGTTTCATAGCAAAGCGACTCGGAAACCAGTTCCCATGATGAGCAGGGAGATTTGCTGATACCTTTCTCTGCCTTTTTATTTAAGTTTACACTTTGCTCCCCACTTGCTCAGAATAGCAAATGTACCAGAAGTGTAGCTGGGGCCTGGAAAACAACACATACAGCAACCGATCAAATCCATGTAAATCCATGGGTAACTGCAGAGCTCACTTGCATTGCTAACACAGATACAGGCTACTGAGATACTGTATATCAAGTGTGGCAGGTAAGTAAGACACTGATGGTGCTGCTCAGGCAGAACATGTACAGTGTAAGTAGGATATTTTCTGTGCATCTATGGTAATAGGAGCAATATGACATTTAGGGGCACATTTACTAAGCTCGAGTGAAGGATTCGAAGTAAAAAAAGTCGAATTTCGAAGTTTTTTTTTGGGTACTTCGACCATCGAATAGGCTACTACGACCTTCGACTATGACTTCGACTCGAAAGGTTCGAACTAAAAATCGTTCGACTATTCAACCATTCGATAGTACTGTCTCTTTAAAAAAAACTTTGTCTACCTACTTCACCACTTTAAAGGAACAGTTCAGTGTGAAAATAAAAACTGTGTAAATAGATAGGCTGTGCAAAATAAAAAATGTTTCTAATATACTTAGTTAGCCAAAAATGTCATGCGAATAGCGAACCGAATCCTAATTTGCATAGACAAATTTTTACTTCCCTGTTTTGTGACATTAGTCACACGCTTCCCTACCCACCCCTACTTTGCATATGCAAATTAGGATTTGGTTCGGCCTGGCAGAAGGATTTCGCCGAATCCTGCTGAAAAAGGCAGAATCCTGGATTTGTTGCATCCCTAATCTTTTTAGATTACTTTCACTACATTAAAGGAAAACTATACCCCCCAAACAATGTAGGTCTCTATAAAAAGATATTGCATAAAACAGCTCATGTGTAAAATCCTGCTTCATGTAAATAAACCTTTTTCATAATAATACACTTTTCTAGTAGTATGTGCCATTGGGTAATCATAAATAGAAAATTGCCAAAAAGGGCCGCCCCCTGGGATCGTAGGATTCACTGTACTCACAACCATACCAGCAAACCATACATGTTAGGTCACATGAGCCAATTAACAGACAGAGTTGTGTCTTTTGCTTCAACACAGTTAGAGTTTAAGTATTTCTGGTCAGGTGATCTCTGAGGCAGCACACATACATCACAAAATGGTGGTTCAAGGCAAGAGATGTAAAAGGGCAATATTTACTTAAATATATATTCCAGTTTGGTCAGATTCTTTAATATGCCACTTAATATGATATGAACTATCTGTTGCTTAAGTGTTCATTTTGGGGGTATGGTTTTCCTTTAAGAAAGTTGCCAGATACTGTATAAACATTATAATGGAGTGCCCAGGTAACATATTGCCAGTGCCAATATTTCTTCTAATTCCTTCGTGGATATGTGTAATTATTTTCTGTGCACAAACTTCTGTACACAGTTTTTAAAACTATGAGCTCAGGCCAGAATTGCTACAAAATTTTGTGTTGAATCAGGAATTGAGGCTTGTTCAAAATAATTATCGCTTGTTCCAAATAATAGCAGTGTAGAGTTCAATTAGTGAGGTCCTTCATTCTGTGAAAAATCAGGTGTCAATTATGGCCCTTATTTAAGAAAGGAAAGCAGCAAATGTTGTACATGGTTATAGTGCATTTCTCTCTGAAAATCTAAATAAAACGGGTCGTTACAGACATTGTTCAGAACAGTGTACTTTGATTAAAAATTTGATTGGAGAAGGGAAAACATAAAGAAGTGTAGAAAATGATATGCTGCTTAGCTAAAATTATCTCAAATGCTTTAAAATGGCAACCAAAACCTGAAAGACAAGGAAGAAAATGGACTACCATTGCTACAAAATTTTGTGTTGAATCAGGAATTGAGGCTTGTTCAAAATAATTATCGCTTGTTCCAAATAATAGCAGTGTAGAGTTCAATTAGTGAGGTCCTTCATTCTGTGAAAAATCAGGTGTCAATTATGGCCCTTATTTAAGAAAGGAAAGCAGCAAATGTTGTACATGGTTATAGTGCATTTCTCTCTGAAAATCTAAATAAAATGGTCGTTACAGACATTGTTCAGAACAGTGTACTTTGATTAAAAATTTGATTGGCGAAGGGAAAACATATAAAGAAGTGTAGAAAATGATACGCTGCTTAGCTAAAATTATCTCAAATGCTTTAAAATGGCAACCAAAACCTGAAAGACAAGGAAGAAAATGGACTACCATTGAATGGCTAGAAGAATAAAAATGGCAAAGACTAAGCCAATGATCAGCTCCAAGAAGATCAAAGAAGATGTAAAGTTACCTGTGATACTGTTACAATTTGAAGATGCCTATGTGAAGCCAAGCTATCAGCAAGAAGCCCCTGCAAAAAGTCACATTGTTGGAAAAAGGCATGATGAAACATTTGCCACATTGAATAACCTAAAAAGAAATGGCGTAACATTTTGGGGACTGATGAAAACAAGATTGTTCTTTTTTGGTCTAGAGGCCACCGTTTCTCAGATGATCCCCAAACACTGAATTCAAGTCACAGTACACTTTGAAGCATGGTGGCACAAGCATCATGATACGAGGATGTTTCAATACATCAAAATACTTGAAGAGGTCATGTTGCCTTATGCTGAAGAGGAAATGGGTGTTTTAACAAGACAACAACCCCAAACACATCAGGAAACAAGCAACATCTTGATTCCAGAACAACAAGATTGATGTCATGAAGTGTCCAGCCAAATCCACAGACCTTAATCTAATAGAAAACGTGTTGGGTGACATCAAAATGCTGTTTCTGAGGCAAAACCAAGAAAAGCAGAAGATTTGTGGAATGTAACAGGTGCCAGAAGTTGGTGAACTCCATGCAACACAGATGTGCAGCAGTTCTCAGAAACACTGATTATACAACTAAATATCAGTTCAGAGATTCAATAAAAGCAAAATCTTGAAACATTTTTCAGTTTATACAGTTTTTAAAGATGAATGCAGACACTGCTATTTTTGGAACAGGCTAATATTCCCTTTTCTTCACTTTCTATTAAGGAACAACACACTTTTGAAACATTTTCTTCATGTTTTGATTTGGAATAGACTGTGCAGTGTTTCCAATGCATTTGCGTGTATGAAAATAAAAGCTATTATAAGGATTTTGAGCTTAATTCACTTTTGTTGTGTCTTGTTTGTTTTGAGTTCTTTGTATGTGTGGATTACTTGAGTTGTTATAGACATCTGGTGTAAATTTCATTTCAGTAGCCTCATTAGAAATAGATTGACTGAGAAAAATGTTGATGTGTTCAGTACTTTTCCCTGCTGTATATTGTAATCTGAGTTGTCCAGATCTTGGTATCGTATTCTGTTTACAAATTCCAATCCTGAAAAAAAAAATCTCTGGGATTTGGCCTAATAATCACACTGGATTTAATGCATGCTTATTTTGCAGATGTTAAATAGAATGTCCTCTTTTAAGGTTTTTCTTGAGATATTTCCAAAGTAACAATATTTATTGAGCATTGAACAAAATTTATTTTGAAGTGTAAATAAAACATTTTATTCTTTACAGATAAGTTACCCCAAATAAGACTATAAAAAAGGCAAATTGAAAGAAACATTTTCATGTTACATGAATATTTCTGTTGCAGAAAGATTATTAGAGGGGGGACCAACTGAACATCTTCTAACCACAAAAAAAAAAAAGGTTCCTGTAGCTTGCTGTAAGCTTATAGCTGTACAACTCCCAGATTATTTTTTAACAGCAATAAAGCTATATATCGGATCACGCTTGGCACTGCCCTCTGGCACTTCTCAGGTAAAGAGGCACAGTGATATTTACGGCAACTAAGGGGCCAAATAAACCTTAGTGTTCTGGAAGTAGTGTCCTGGACACTTAAGTGCTACAATGATGGGTTGCCCATCAAGCAGTTTAAGAAACTGTAGCATATAGGTACGTGGTATTGAATGGATAAATGTTTTGCAGCCATAGTTGTGTGAACCTCATTTTTAATGTTTTCTGACTTTCAGTTTGGCTGGGACACAAAAACTAAACAAACAAAAAAAAACTGAGTTTTCAATGCACTGCAGAATGAGAGTGCCATTCAGTAAAGCAGGGGGGCAATAAAACTCTCACCAAGCAGTCAGAGAAACATTAAACACCAAATAATAGAGGAAAGCAGCAAGTAAAAAACAAAATCAGGTGCTTTAAAACAGAGCAATTTTAGTCAGACAGAGCTGAATTTTGGAGAACGTGGAGGTTCTTATAGCATTTACGAAGGAAGAAAATAATTATTTGACAAAGTAAATCTATAGAATTAGGGAAAGAATTTCATGTGTGGTTGCTCTGAAAAACGGTTGTGACTATTTCATAGGACTGGCTTACATGTTCCATATTAATGATTATATAGATCAAGGCCTTGACATTAGTTAAGGCCGTACAGGTAGAGCATGAGATAGTTCTGCTTTAATGGCAGAAAGTGCAACAAAAGATGAATTAACCACACATATAAAATGTTAATCCCCAGACTTGAGTCCATTAGGACTTAATCGATTACAGTATAGGTCACCCTTAAACTCAACGAAACTGGACAGCAGCAGTAAAAGCTGGGTTCCCGGCATCCTTATCCTCTTATTGTGGTTGGCAATGGCCTCAGTGTGATATGGTGACACCAGTGTAACCAAAACACCTGACTTCCAGACAGGAAAGATAAACATTCAATGAGACTTCAGTTCCTTAGAGAAGCCAACCTGAAAGAGCAAATCAGAATTCATGAAACCACATCTCTTGCTTTGCCACAACTTTATTACGCACACAAACGCACAATTCAGTACTACACTACTGGTGTTCTTATATTGCACTCCTCTGTGTACTAGTGTTAAATTATTTCCATCTGTGGTAATTTCCTAAAATTGCTAATTGCTGTGCAAAAATGTAATTTCCTTCTAACCCGGTCATAATCACATTTTATTTTTTTATAGAGTTGCTCTGTTCTTTATAAAAACAGGAACAGGTCAGGGTTATCCTGACATGAATCACGGAAAGCTGGACAATCAAGTAGAAACTAAAAAAAGATTGAATCCTTACCTGCGGGACAATTGATCCTCCTGGGTGCGGGTAGAGCTTTCGCCCACTGATGAAGCTCCTTGGGGCAGCTGATTTAGCTGATCCATCACCTCCAGCCCATTCTCCTCTGCAATCTGTACAATAAGGTTGTCTACCTGTTCTTGAGGGGTGGTGAGTGTCATTGCAGAACTCATGGAGTCCTCCATCACCTATAACAAAGACAAACCCATTAACTACGGAAGCAACATATGAACACAGCAGACCCCATGCCTTATTCTCTATTGTCGAGAAGCATGTAAACATGCAGATAACTAGATGGAGAAAATTAATCTAAATATCCAGTTCAGGATATTTAATGTCCTTTACTGATAATTGTAGGATAAGGATGGGAATTTAAAATAAAACTGTGCTGGGTGCAGGTAACTTTCAACAGCAAAACAAAAAAAAATGAACACAATGATGATGATATGCAGATAGCTTCTCCCATTAAAGTCAGCATAACACCCACAAGACAGTTGCTGTGCCAGAAAATTACTAGTTAAAAAATTACAATAAACCACAACAGTGCATTTTAAAAATATATACACATATTTATAAACATAAAGTGGGTTTATGTTCCCTAAAATTCTAGCAAGAACAAAGTTGTAATAAAGAACAAAACGTTCTAATAAAGAACAAAAAATATATTTGATCTTCAGATTTGAATTCTATTGTGTATATGTACAAATGCAGCACATTTGTTACCAGATCTACTGATAATTCTGCTAGATTTCATCTACTGTCTCACCTGATCTACTGTGTATAATATGTTATCAATATACACAGATTGGTCACTTGTTTGGGAATATACTAGGGATGCACCGAATCCACTATTTTGGATTCGGCCGAACCCCTGAATGCTTCGTGAAATATTCAGCCGAATACCAAACCAAATCCGAATTTGCACATGCAAATTAGGGGTGGGAAGGGGAAACATTTCTTACTTCCTTGTTTTGTGACAAAAAGTCAAGCGATTTCCCTCCCCGTCCCTAATTTGCATATGCAAATTAGGATTTGGTTCAGCCGGGCACAAGGATCCGGCCGAATCCTGCTGAAAAAGGCTGAATCCTGAACCGAATCCTGGATTCGGTGCATCCCTAGAATATACAAACCAGTTTTTTCCTTCTTTAGATACACTGGTGACGGGGAAAATCATTCTAATCAGACTGATCATTCACCATCAGGGCCATAGGTCAAATCAGAGTTCCATTAGTGCCCTGATGTTCATAGGAATTTCGAAGCTTAACTGATATCTTGCCAATCTCCATGAAGATATTAATCTGGTAGGACTTCATATTTTGAAGGTGGTCAAATAAGCTGCCAACTGGGTCTGGAGTCAGCGGGGAATGTTGGCCCATGTATGACTAGCTTTAAGCAATAAACAGGCATGCACCCTAAAAGCACCCTAAAAGCACTAACAAAAACCCTTTTTAATAAATCACACTTCTAGAAATAGTAATGGTTGCTGTGCATTTTTAAGAAAACATAAACGTCTTAGTCCAATTGATCTTTATTATTATGTTTTTGGAATAATTACACTTTATTCTACCTTTAGCCTGCAGCTAAAATGCTTTCAGGTTGTCAGGGTCAGTGGCCTGGCAAAATTTTATTCAATAAATGATTTATTATTTTTGATTTTCATTGCTTATCTTTTCTATCAGGGCCTCTGTAGTTCATCTTTCAGTGTGAGTACTGAACTATTGGCTGGTTTGATTTGGAAATTATAACCTGTGAACCAAGTGAATTTGATTCCAGGCCTGATGGCTATGGAAGCAAAACCTTCATCTATTTTTTTTAATTTTTTAATTATTTTATGGCTTTTGAATTACTGTCTTACAAAACTGTATCAAAAACAAACTTGCCAAACTTAAATGAAAACTATACCCCCAAAACTAATACTTAAGATATAATACTTAAGATAGTTTATATCAAGTAAATATTGGCCTTTTACATCTTTTCCTTTGTGCTGCCTCAGAGATCACCTGACCAGAAATACTGCAGCTCTAACTGTAACAGGAAGAAGTGTGGAAGCAAAACATAAAACCCTGTCTGTTAATTGGCTCATGCGACCTAACATGTATGGTTTGTTTGTGTGCACCGTGAATCATAGCATTCCAGGGCTGGCCCTTATTTTTTAAAATGCCAATTTTCTATTTATGGATTACCCAAAAAAAGTATGGACTACTAAAAATGTATATCATTATGACAATGGTATATTTACATGAAGCAGGGTTTTACATATGAGCTGTTTTAGGCATTATATTTTATAGACCTACATAGAGACCCACATTGTTCGGAGGTACAATTTTCCTATAATGTTAATTTTAAGGTTATCCCTTTAATGTCATTCTAAGAAGATTATAAAATAGTTGTCTTTCATACAATAAAAGAAGAATTAACTGGTATGGCTTATTGTCTACACAGAGGGTTTATTAGCAGTATATTTGCATTTATATTTATGAGAAGAAGCTTTCATTCATATTGCCATGGCCAAATTAAAAATAATACTCATAACTAAGGTAATAGTCTAGTTATTTCTACTTATGGCTGTTCCTAGATTGTTTCCAAGCTTACCCTGTTAGCAATATGGCAGGTCATGTACAAATACAAAATGGACAGTTTAACACAATACATTAAGACCCAATTTACTATTTAAAAGGAAAAGTAAAGCCAAGAATTACACAAATCCTTTGTCCTCCTCCACTTACCGATGTGTGCACATCCAAGTTCTGAACCTGCTGATCAAATTTATCCATGACAGCAGACACTTTCTGCAAGTCCATAGAACTCAAAGCTTTGTCCAGTGCCTTGGTCACCTGAGCCATATTCTTTGTCACCTGTTATAAACGTGTAATTATTAGGCACTGAATACATGATCCACACAGAATGTCTAAACTTATCTCTGGCAGATGACACTGAATCTAAACAGCCATATTACAAAATAGGAGATAAGAATAAAAAAAAAAAAAGTTTTTACAAATGAGGAAAAACCTAAAATGAGGGGATGAAAAATTGAGGTTTCACTATTCAGCATCTGTTTCTCTTCAGATATTCATGACAGTTACATCCAATATATCTTATGGGGGGGGGCTTCCTTTCCTAGCAGATGAATTAGTGCTCACTCAAACAACTGATTCAAGTACAAACAAATTCACTGCCTTTGCATGTAGAGAGACACAATGTTTGATGATTTTAAAAGAGTGCGCTCTTATACATTTTCTAGGCAAAAGGAGCACCCCTAGAAGATATATTAGATCTAAAGCTGGCCATAGATGTTGAGATTTTTAAAAGATCCGACCCTCATCGCGAGACCACGATTTTCTCGGAACGATTGTACGAATTGACGAAAAATCGTAAGATGTACGATCGTTCGAATCCCACTAACCGCACGATAATTTTAAAGAATTGTTCGGACTTCCCTAAAATCGGTCGTTTGGCAAGAAGAATCGTCACGTCTATGGGGAGCTTAACTGTCAATGAATATCTACCCAACTCCTGCATGAAGACAGAATGAAAAGAAACAGATGCTGAGAGAGGGATAGTTAAGATAATCTTGATTATTTCAGAAACAGTACAGAATGTTTAATTGATTATATTTAGAAACTTATTTCAGCTTATATTAAAATTTCATTTTCACTATAGTTCCCTTTAAATAGAAAGCGATACCACACCTTAAAGGTGGCCATACACGGGCCGATAAAAGCTGCCGACAGACCGTGTCGGCAGCTTATTGGCCCGTGTATGGGGCCCCCCGACGGGTTTCACCGATCGAGATCTTCTCGATCGGATGGGACAGAAAATCCCGTTGGATCCGCGGCCGCATCTATTCGTTGATGCGGTCCCGTGATCCGACCGCCCGTTAAGGCCTCGTTAGGATCCGATCGTTGGGCCCTAGGGCCCACGATCGGATCGGCCCGATATTGCCCACCTCAAGGTGGGCATATCGGAGGGAGATCCGCTCGTTTGGCGATATTGCCAAACGAGCGGATCTTTCAGTGTATGGCCACCTTAAGTCTGTAATAGCTCTGTACCGAAATTTGAGAAATCTGAAATGTTACTCAAACGTTATTTCTCATTCAGTGTTCTATGATGGGACACCAGAAGTACAAGAACAAGTGGCCTTTAGGGCAGAGACACACACTCACATTTGGGGAGATTAGACTAATCTCCCCGAACTGCCTTCCCGCCGGATAGAATGTAAATCGCCGGGCAGGATGGCACTCGGACCACTTTGTTTTCAGAAGTCGCGTCAAGAGGAAACTTCGGGTGACTTCGGAAAACAAAGCAGCCCGATTGCCATCTTGCCGGCAATTTTCATTCTAGCCGGCGGGAAGGCAGTTCGGGGAGATCAGTCGCCCCGAGGAAGAGGAGATTTGTCGACTGGGCGACTAATCTCCCCCAATCTGAGAGTGTCTCTGCCCTTACACAGTGCTTTATCTTGAAAACAATGACAAACAGAAAAAGGAAACACAATACTGGTTTACATACCAAAATTGACCATCTTTTCCTGCAGCAGCTTTCCTTGGAGCTATGTTAAAATACAAACATTACTTGCATGATTAAATAGTCACATACCCCCTTCATGGTTACAGCAGTCTGGACCTTGGATGCAACTGCATCTACCCGTGAAGCCATTCGCAGCCAGTTCAGACCTTCATTCTTTTTCCTGATGGCATTCTCTGCATAAACTCGTGCAACTTCAACATTTTTCTGCTGCAATGCCTAGAGTAGTTAGAAAAGAAGTACTTAGAACTGTCTTATTGAAATGCATAATGGAAAAGCACATCAAGATTGATATTAACATAAACTTTCCAATCATAATACTACAGTTACCTTTTTTACTTTGGCCTGCTCTGTGTTGGAATCCTTCTCTGCCTTCTTTGCCAACTTCTCCAGCTGTTTTGCGGTAAACTGGCATAAGACAGATTTATGATCAATAAACAGGTTCATTAACAGGTACAGTAACACTAAAAGTTAGTTGGTTTTCTTAAAAAGACCGTGATGTGACATAAACAGATGAGAATTTATAGGTTTTCAGGAATACTACCTTTCTTCATAAAGTTCATTCCATTGTACTATTAAATTAAGTTTTACATTTACTAAAGGTCGGATTTCGAATTCATGTAAGTTTTTTTTAACTCTATTAAATTCGAATATACTAGAAATTTGATTGGGGGGTTATTTAATAAAAAAAAAATCTGAAACTAGAATCAAATTTGAATTGAATTCTAATCAAATATAACTAAACTCAATTCAAGTTTTTTCTCCGAAAAGGAAGGCTAGTAACATTAGCCTATGAGTAAGTGCCCTAACAGGCCAAAACACGTTAGGCCGTTTTTTGCTAAGTCCTCATAAATATTTTTGTATTTTTTAATAATCTTGACTGTTTTTGGAGGGACTCAACTATTGCTGCAATTTCTTGGATATGCACCTGTGGACTGGGGTGAACTGTGAGTATAACCCCCCCACACACACACACAAACAAATTTTTGCTTGCTTGCATAACTTATTGCAAACTTTTTGATTGTGGTAGTGCATATACTGGCTGCTGTTCTTTCTGTTTTGTAACATGTCAAAATTGATGCCTGGACCTCTACCATTGACTTGACTTGAGCAGGTTTTAGGTGGCGAATAGTCAATTTCACATTTTTAGAAGGCCAGCTTTTGATAAATCTCGAAATTTGAAATTAAAACTCGAATCAAGTTTGGATAATTCACAATTATAATTTGAGAGTTTTGCCATAGAATTTTCAATTCGACCTTTAATACCTCTGTCCCTAAAAGTGCTGTGTTACTGTGCTGTTTTAGGCTAATGTCACAAGGGGCTCATTCTTGGCCTGAAGAAAAACTGTTTCCCTTTCTAATCTATCTATATATATATATATATATATATATATATATATATATATATATATATATATATATATATATATTTAATATTGCATTATATTATTGTGTATATAAAAAAATATTTGTTTTTCTCCAAATAAATACTCACCTTCAATTGAAAAAGTGTATCTGGAAATTAAAAAAGAGAATATTAATGCAAGAAATATCTGAAGAATGAAATCATCTGTATTCAAACTTCTTAATTTTAAACATTGAAATGATACTAATTATTAAGGGCCAGGGCACATGCTGCTATTTTGGAAAATGAGTCGCCCAGCGACAAATCATTTCTTCTTCGGGCGACTAATCTCCCCGAACTGCCTTCCCGCCGGCTAGAATGTATATCGCCGGCAGGGCGGCAGTGGGATCACTTTGGTTTCCTTGTGAGGCAACTTCTAAAAACAAAGCGCCCAGAGTGCCATCCCGCTGGAGATTTACACTGTAGCTGTTGGGAAGGCAGTTCGGCGAGATTAGTCCTCAGAAGAAGAAGCAATTTGTCCCTGAACGACTGATCTCCCGAAATAGCAGTGTGTGCCCTTACCCTAAGAGGTAACAGAAAACAGTAAGTGCATAGCTAAAAGACCCTAGACATAATAGATTATATATTAAAACCCAATAACATCATACATTCCGTTACACATCTAAAAACACAGCCCAAGGGGGAAGATGTATTGTATTGCTCAACCAATGTCCTATAAACTGGCAAGTGGGATGTTTTTTATTCTATTTATTATATATCTACTTTTTAAATATCTATTATGCGGTGTAGAGTGTCGGACTGGGATGTTAGGGGCCCACTAGAAAACCTTAGACCGTGGGCCCACTTTCGAAACTATTATTCCTCCTCTCTTCACTCAACCACTTTATTCTCCTAGTCTTTTATATCTACTTACTATATTCTCCCATTATTAAGCATTTTTTCCAATAAACAAATAAGAAATGACCTTGAAATAGCCCAAATGTTTAGGCCCACTGACACCTGGGCCCACTGGGAGTGTTCCTGGTATCCCGGTGGGCCAGTCTGATACTGGCGGTGTAAAACGGAATTTGTCAAAAAAAAGTGTAAAGAGCTGTGTAAATCAATGGCAAATCAAGGTGTATTTAACATTACACTATGCTGTATTTTTACACTGCTTCAGACCTTCAGTAAGTTCCTGCGGAAGTTGCTCTAAGACACATGCTGAACTTATGGAATGCTGTGTTCTTTATGATTGCATTCTTTAGGGAAACAGCTCACTATTTACTAGTTGATGTATCCATACCAACACTTCAAAGAATATACACTTGATTTGACTTTTGTTTCTATTTATACATATAAAAAAGGCAAATCCTAACCCTTATGCCATATTATAAGAACATGTCACAATTACAAAAAAAAAGTTACTGGACGCCATTATTCACAAATGGAGTATATTTATGTCTGGACAGTAACCCATAGAAATCAATCTGTGATTAGCTTCTTGGAGCCAGCTGCAGATAGAGCATTGAATACTTCTGAACTTAAAGTGTTACATAAAATTAAATTTATGCCCAAACCTTCACTAATATGCCAATACCATAACCTCTGCAATTTACTACCTGCATGATTTTCTTTTTTTAGGTCATCAAGTCCCATTGGGTAAGCAAGACGACATCATAATCCTTTTTATTAACCATGAACACCAAGGTATAATATAAAAATAACTTATATGTTATTTATGCAGAAGATCTTATCTTAAAGGCTGGGCAAACAAAAATGTGCTATTTGTGATATAATGTATTATTATTATTATTATCATTACAAGAACAAATGAAAAGCTTGTATGTTAGCCACCCATTCACTTAAGACTGTAAGCTCTACGGGGCAGGGGCCCCTTCCTACCGTGTCTCTTACCACATAGCACTTGATATCCTTATATAAACTAAGTGTGTATTTATTGTGTGACTGTATTTTTATATATTATACAGCGCTGTGGTTATGCATACATACATATGTGGCCTTTTCTTCATAAGGGTGCACATCAGCCACTCTGAGATAGGAGTGGAATGCTGCTACTGAAATAACACAGGACTGGGAAGTGGGCCAAAGGCTGTACACCACATAGAATAAGATAAGACAGGACTGACTCATTAAAATCAGTGCCAGCATATATGCAGAAATGGTTAAATTGTTTCAAAAGTCATACACTTTAAAAAATATATTCACCGCTATTTTTTGTTACTGCAGCATATTGCAAATTATAGGAATACTGTCATGGGAAAACTTCTGCACTGGAATCTGTTTTTCAAAACAGCAAACTGATTTTTTTTATATTTAGTTTTGAAATCTAACTTGGGACAGTTTCGCAGCTGCCCCCAGTCATGTGACTTGTGCTCTGATAAACTTCAGTCACTCTTTACTGCTGCACTACAAGTTGGAGTGATATCACCGCCTTTCTCCTCCCCCCAGCAGCAGAACAATGGGAAGGTAACCAAATTACAGCTCCCTGGTAGATATGAGAACACTCAATAGTAAAAATCCATGTCCCACTGCAACTCCTTCAGTTACATTGAGTAGGAGACAGCCTGCCTGAAAGCAGTTCCATAGCGCACTGGCGTTTCTGAAAACACATGACCAGGCAAAATAACCTGAGATGGCTGCCTACACACCAATATTACAACTAAAAAAAAAAATACACTTGTTGGGTTAGGAATTACATTTTACATGCTAGAGAGAATTATTTGCAGTGTAAACAGTGTAGTTTAGAAATAAAAACTACACCATAAAAATCATGACAGAATCCCTTTAAATATGCATTTAATATTCCAATAATTCATTTACAACACACATTTTCACATAACTGTACAACTCAGTGTTGGAAATACCAACTACACAATAATCTAAAAGATTAGCGAGGTCTTCTGCAATTAAGCTTTATCTGGACCTGTTACTTCTGCTACCTTGCATTTAAATGCGAGAATTTTTGTTTAGCCCCTGTAGCCGTTTACCGTAGGATGTAATAAACAAACATTTACGGATAATATGTATTATTTACAGCAGGCAGCTCGTTGTAAACAATTCTGTTAAACCCCTTTATGTTTTAATTTAACAGTGATTAGAAAGCATGAAACAGACACACCCCATTTTCAGGTCACAAGATCAAGAGCAAACGTCACACTCTCAGTGACATCACACAAAGCTGACAGTGGCAACAACATTATGAATGGCTGGAGCAGGTGGAAATACCCCGGGACCTTTGTGGTTTCCCTATTATTTAGAGGTGGCAGCTCTATAAATTGGGCTATTAAAGGATAATTGTCACAGGTTAGCAATACCTGGCCTATGTACCCTAAGCAAACCAGGACTATATATCCCTGCTCATAAATGATATAAACCAGGAACAGCCGAGTAATACATAAATGAACAGACAGAGAATTAACAAATAATAAATACTATAATATACATTTAGGCACGGCCACCGTAGCATTACACTACAGACCAGCCAATCATATTGTGTTCACACAAGACTATTAGTTACCGGATTGCCTTATGTTACACTTATATGTGGGGAGTATCGGTCTTTCCTGCTGGGCAACTCACCGTCCATTGCGCTTTCAGAGCGTCTATACTTAGCAAGAACCAAATAACTACACTGACAGATACTTCCGGGTTCTGTCACCTGCCACCCCGCTCTCTAATCGCGAGTTTTGGTGACACGGAAAAGAGCGGAATTATATCAGGTCACGTGACATCGGCAGAACCCCTGCAACACACCATGAAGCCCAAATGATACTTTGAATTCCGGATCTTTATTAACAGTACCAGTTATTTTTACCTAGGCGCACAGCTGCTAGCCTTGGCTAATGGGATTCTTTTTTCTAAACTGAAACCACGGAACTGCGTTTAAAGGGACCCTTCCACAAAAATATGTGTGAGCAGCTTTCTAATATACATTAATGACAACCTAAGTGATTTCAGTCGTATAATTGTGTGTTAAACTTACTGCCACAAAATGTCAGTTGTCAAGTGTAAATCAGTTATAATATAATATATATATATATGTATATATATATACCTCCCAGCATTTTGAAAATAAAAAGGACGAAGAAGTTGCTGCGTGCAGTGCGGTATTTTTTGACCATGCCTGTTTTTTGTGGCCACACCCCCAATTACCGTGTTCCTTTTACAAAATTTGCCAGGTTATGAAAGTTTGAACACATTCCTTTTTTTCCAGTTATTACAGTTTTACTAATGAAGGTGAATTGCCCTATAAAGGACCAGTAACATCAAAAAAAAATATTTTTAAAATTCGTTAAATTCGTAAAAAACACCAAGACAAATTAAACTTTAAAACCGTAAAGCCTTTATTAAGAAATAACTTCCTGAAACTCCGCTTCCCCTCCTTTTAAGAAAAGGCGACAGGGCGACCATCCATCCTGCGGCGATTGATTTCTCCTCCCTGACTATTCTACGGACACTCTGAAAGCATGTGAAGGAGCGTGGGAACCTAGGGTTGCCACCTGGCCGGTATTTTACCAGCCTGGCCGGTAAAAATGATGGTTAATCCCAATGTTATTAATAGGGAAAAAAGATAAATATATAGGAAGGCCAGTATTTTTTTCCAGAAAAGGTGGCAACCCTAGCTGGGAAGTACAGAGCAAGCGCTCAAGGCACATGGCTACTACTCCGAGGATCTATTTCTAATGGGAATGTTACCCACTTGCGATACTATTGTCCACATTCTAGCGCTTAGTAGAGAGGAATGGGGCATCACATTCGGAATGTTTCTATAAATAATATGGAGGATAGCGCAATATAGCTGGAAAGGTGACATTCTCTCAGTTCTTCCCCTGCCTCTCATATCCCTGCTTATAAAAATACTAAGGGCAAAGAGGCTGCCAATTAAGGGCACTGGAAGTGGCTAGTTGCGCTACTAAGCGCTAGAATGTGGACAATAGTATCGCGTTGGGCAAACTGGGAGCTCTATTTGTGCTGACAACGCAATCTGAGCTGAAGCCACCACTAAGCCGCAGATCGGAGTTGCAGCAGCCACTAAGTAGCAATTGTGAGTGGCAGCAGGAGAGAACTTTTCACACCAAGATTGGATGGGGCAGGGAAAGTGCGGGATCCTGAGCAAATGACTGTGGGGCAGCAGAATTGGGAAGGTGCTGTGCTCTCAGTTCCCTGTTGCTTCCTTTTCCTGGAGTGAGTTGAGCCCAGCTGTAAGTAAGTTACACAAGACAGGCTGGAGCTGCTGGCAGAGCCCAGTGTAACTAGGGTTGCCACCGGCCGGTATTTTACCGGCCTAGCTGGTAAAATACCTGCCGGGGCCGGTATTACAAATTTACCGGAGCTACATAGCTACATTTGTCATATGCTTAAAAAGACTCCTCGGCCTGCCCCCAATTCCCTGGAACTTAACTTTTCTTTTGCTTCTTGAGGTGTCCATGGTGCGGCCCCGTCCCTTTTGATGTCACGGCCCACCCCTTTGTGTTCTCGCCCCCCACCAGCCGGTAAAGAATTGTAGAAAAGGTGGCAACCCTAGGTGTAGCCTGCAAGTGGGTACATTCCCATTGGAAATAGATCCTCGGAGTAGTAGCCGTGTGCTTTGTACGTTGGCTCTATACTGCCCAGCCCACGCTCCTTCACATTCTGTCAGAATGTCAGTAGAATAGCCATAGAGGAGAAATCAAGAGAAAATGGGGACTTTCCAGTACAAGCGAGGGACTGCGGGTTGAGCTGTCAAAAGAGGGACTGTCCCTCTGAAAACAGGACAGTTGGGGGGTAATATAAATATTATATCATTTTGCAGGATTCGTTTCTGTAAAGTACTGATCTTAACGAAATGCTTAAGTAGCAACAAGTGTCACTTAGGACTCATTATTTTCCTGTCACAATCACTTACATTCTGCTTCCTTACTTCTACTGTTATTCTTTCTATCTTCTCATTAAATCTTTCATCATTATTTTTCCTTTCTTGTCTCATGGCTCAGTTATGTTCCTCTTGTATTCTCTACTTTAGCTTCTCCTCCTACCTCCTACATTTCGCTGATTAAATCCTTCCCCATTCACCCACTGTCTTCTATCATGTCTGCTCTTTTTCTTTCTCACGTTCTCTGTGTTTTTCCTGTCCTATCTGCGGAATTAAGTCTTTAGGGACTTGAAGATCAAGGTCAGTCCATGGGGTAGGGGAAAATAGAAGCATTCTTTTTCGTTTTTGTTTTCACGGGCACAATTCAATGTTCCAGTTCATAGGTGTTCAATTTCAAAGGTCAGACTTTTTTTGCATGCTGGTGAGGCTCTTTCTTCCATGCCCATCTTTACCATTTTTTTCTGTATGGACTGCAGAAACAGAAAAGGACCTTCACCAAACTGTTGCCATTAACTGGTAAGTAAGGAATTTTCAAGACTGTCATTGTTCATTGTAGCTTCAAGCTTTCAGGGGAACCAGTGGCCATCATTCAAAGAAACAGACCAAGCCGATTGGTAATGGAAACAAAAGAATCTTTTCAGAATTTTATGAATACACATCAGAGTAGACAATAAGTGGGTAGCTCTGCTAAGCAGAGACATAATTATGCTAGGAAAGTTGTCTTTGAACAAGTACTGGATAGGTTGGTAGAATGAGTCACCCACAGATTTACCAATACCAAGAAATATTGCTCTATTTACAGAAAATACTCTCCAGCTTTGCTGGATATGTTCTCCTCTCAATGGAATTTTCACCTTGCACTCATTTCCCTCCATTCATTTTAAGTGAGAAAGTGATCAGGAAAATGATACAAGACAAAGTCAATTATTTAAGGTTTTGATTTCTATATAACATATAGCCTCTAATTACTTCCAGGTGAAAAGAGATTTTAAAATCAGTAACGTAACTAGTGGGGGGCGGGCCCTGGTGCAGGACGTGCAGCCGGGCCCCTCGCCCCCCTCCGAGGGCCTGCTCCCCCGGTAGTTACGCCACTGTTTAAAAGAATGCCATTAAGCATAATCTAACTTGTTATTTCAGGCATCAGCAGGTTCAAGCTGATGGTCTGGCTGCCATCAGCAGCACACACATATCCCGTATTTCCTCTTAATAAAAACATCCAGCAGATAACTGTATATGTGTTTTATTTTCAGGTAATGGTCAGAAAATAAACATAGGGTAGCAGGGGCACAATTTAGTGCTATTGTTATTAATTTGGACACACATAGCTGCCTTAAATGCAGGTAAATTCCTTAGATGCAGCTGTTTTGTTAAACTCCTGACAGTTGGAAGGTGGTTTTATGATTTCATATATTTATCAAACCTGACCAGTAAATAAATAAATGCAAAATTGTTCAGGGTGGTTCTCTAAGCACTTTATACATTTTTTAAGTTTCAGAGCTATTTAAAGGAGAAGGAAAGACTTGGTGCACTTGGGGGTGACAAATGTTAGGCACCCCCAAGTGATTGTATTGACTTACCTGAAACCCCGGGCCGGTGCTCCTATCAGCAGAAAACTGCACCGGCCCGGGTTTATTCCAGTGAGCACCAAGGAGCAATCCACTTCCGTCTTCTTCTTTCTTCAAATTTCCCGGGGCAAACACATGCGCAGTTAAACTAAATAGCCGACTTTTTGGTTAAAGTTTGGCTTTTCGTTCTTCTGCGCATGCGCAGCCGCACGAAGAAGGAGGAAGACGGAAGAAGATTGCTCCGTGGTGCTCACTGGTATAACCCGGCCCAGTGCAGTTTGCTGATAGGAGCAGTCAAATTCAGTCCTATGTAACATAATAACATAAGTTTGATCGAAAAAAGACACGTGTCCATTAAGTTCAACCTTTTAAGTCTATATATAACCTGCCTAACTGCTAGTTGAGGCCAGAGGAAAGTAAAAAAAAACATTTAAAGACTCTCCAATTAGCCTCAGAGGAAAAAAAATTCAGACTAGTCTCTGGATCAACTTGTATTATCAGTTATCTTCCATAACCCTGTATTCCTTTACTTGCTAAAAAGCCATAACCCATTTTTAAAGCTATCTAATGTATTAGCCAATACGACTGATTCAGGGAGAGAATTCCACATCTTCACAGCTCTCACTGTAAAAAAACCCTTCCGAATATTTAGACAGAACCTCCTTTCTTCTTATCAAATGGGTGACCTTGTGTCAGCTGGAAAGACCTACTGATAAACAAAGCATTAAAGAGATTATTATATGATCCCCTTATATATTTATACATAGTTATCATATCTCCCCTTAAAGGACAACGAAAACCAAAACATCAATAGAGTTCTATTAAAAGTCTAGTAGACTCATCACTTACAGAATGAAGTTAATGCTGTCTCCCTTGAGTATAGTAGTAGGAACAGTGCTCTGCTCAGAATGTAGCGTTGGACTCAGGTGACGTCACTGATTTTCCAGGAGCTTCCTCGCTACTGCCTGAGGCAGCCTTGAGGCGAGTTGGGCCCAGTTATATCATATTGCGCATCATGGGGAAGTTTATTCTGCGCATGTGCAATACGCATGTAGAGGGAAAAGAACCATCTACTCCTTTAGCAAGATAACAGCCGCATTTTAAAGTATGAGTCATTAGAGATCACTAGATTCAATATAGTATTTTTTATGGTTGGCCCCTCAACAACTTGTGCCATAAAATTGTCAAGTTTATAAACTTGTTCCCATTAATTGTCCTGGCAGTACTGTTTTTTTTATTGAAAGCCGAAAGTGCACAGGGCAAAAAGTGCAGTGTGAGTGCCACCCAGTGAGTCCTACAAGGAAGGCATTGGCTCCAAAATACTCTAGAGCCTCAGGCCATAGGCACTAAAGGAGTCTAAAGTCCCCACCATCTCCAACCCCCCCGGCACAAGAGGCACAGTCAGGGGGCAAGGGTCTTCAAACTCTCCTTTGCCTCACGGCTAGGGAGAGTGCCCTTTACCCCGGGTTTCACCGAAGCTTCCCCCAGGGCACCAAGTCTATGGTCTGGGTGCAGAGCCCAAAAGGACTCTATGTGCACACCAAAGCCCGTGGCAAAGATCCGTGCAGACTCACATATAAAAAACTTATAAAATAAGTGCTATAAAAGCAAGTGCTTAAAAACAAGTGTTTAAAGTGCCATAAGGCTCCGGCCGGCGGCTGAATGTAAAAATTTTGACTCTGGCCAAAAGGTCGGAACGAAGAAATAAAAGCAATATAAAAGCCATAAAGTGCATGTGCATAGTTCTCCTCCCAGTGTGAATCAGGCACCCCCCGGAGGGAGCACAGCACCTCGGGCTTCCATAATGCTTTGGCCAGAGGATCAAGTGGTTCTCCAAAGATACTACACTTGATCTTAGCCTAAAGGCAGAGAAGTCTTGGTAGTACTTTTGCTTTAGTCAATATCTGTGTAATTTAAATCACCTATTATTACTTTCCTCAAACTATCCTCAAACTAGCAGCCTTTTCTATTTGCATCAGAAGCTGAGCCTCCTCCTCCTCACTTATATTAGGGGGTCTATAGTATACTCCTACAATTAATTTGCTGGACTCTTTACAATCAGTAAATAGCAATACCCATAAGACTTCAGCCCCCTCATTTTCTAACATCACTTCCTCCTTTTTATGAGCTTTTAAATCCTGCCTAACAAACAGACATAACCCTCCTCCTTTGCTATTGCCTCTGTCCCTCCAAATAAAGCATAGCAACTGATATAAACCAAATACTAGAGATACTAGAGTTTATTGTCAGTTAAAGGAGAACTAACCCTCAAAAATCAATATAGCTAAAAATGCCATATTTTATATACTGAACTTATTGCTCCATCCTAAAGTTTCTGCTTCTCAATAGCAGCAATGATCCAGGACTTGTCACAGGGGGTCACCATCTTGGAAAATGTCTGCAACACTCACATGCTCAGTGAGCTCTGAGCAGCTGTTCTTATTATTCTATTTTTTATCATGGAACATCAGATGTTTGCCATCAGTCACTGACCTTCTTAACACTTCCCTCACCTGCCTCCAACTCTCAGCATTTAAAATCATCACAGAGTTTACAGAGGTATCCCCAGTATTTCACAGCCTTCAATCAAGCACAGCAATTCTACTGGTGAAGGGTTTGAACATATGGAGTCCACAAAGGACAAGCTTATTCATTAAGGTCCATGTGACAAAGAGAAGGAGAATTCGTTTGAAGACTTGGAACACTATCTTTCACCAATGGAATCCTCTATAGCCAGTGCCAGTTTAACAGCATCTGTTCTTCTTAAGGCTATTGGGAAGGAGATTCATAATACTAAAGGTAATATTGTAACGTATGGTTTCCCAAAACCCAGAACAAGCCCCAAGGTCCCAGGCTTGACTCACATTTCTGCCTTTAACAACTGCCTTTTGCTTTGGGAGGAGCTCTCTGCTTCTCTGATGCCGCCAGGTGTCAGGCTTACCAGTATAATCCAGTCGTAGAAGGAGCTTGAACCGTAGATAGTGAACCCACAAGCGCCTCACACAACCACTACCCACCTGGAGTGGAACAGGGAGTAGGGATGTGGAGAGTAGCCAATGAGAAGATAGCGAGGTACAAGAGGATTAGGCAGAGTCGTGGTCAGGAAGTCCGAGGTCAAGGGCAGGCAGCAAGATTCGTAAATGGTGAGACAGGCCGAAGGGTCGAGACAGGCAGCAGAATTCGTAATCCAGGAACAGGCGAAGGTCAACAACAGGAAATCACAACAGAAGAGATGCTAGGGTTTCAGTTAGATAACCTAATAACCAGGCAATGCATCTCTAACAGAACCAGGTTTAAATAATGTCTATTTGGCGCCAACTGGCGTCATTCCGCCTGCGTCGGCGTGCTGACGTCACGTCCGTCTCAGGCGCTCGCGTCTGCGTCTTTGCGTCGGCGACCGTCGCCGGCGCCTCCGCGCCCGCGACCGTCGCCAGCGCCCGGCGTCACGCGCCGACGCGCGCTAACGCGCCCGCGCCTGCGCCGGTAAGAACGCGGACCCGAATCCTTACATTGCCCCCCATCAAGGAGCGGCCTCAGGACGCGACCACCAGAAGGTTTACCAGGATAGGTTCTGTGGAATTTTTCCACTAAATCAGAGGCGTGAATGTTAGACACTGGTTCCCATGAATTCTCTTCCGGACCAAAGCCCTTCCATTTAACTAGGTACTGAAGACGTTTACCTCTCAACCTGGAATCCAGGATCTCTTCAACCTCGAATTCTTCCTGACCATCCACCACGACAGGAGGCGGAGGAGGAGCCGTACGTCCAGGAAATCGAAACGTTGAGGCCGGTTTCAAAAGTGCTGTATGAAATACTGGGTGAATGTGCCAGGATGCCGGAAGTTTAAGCTGGAACGCCACGGCATTGACTTGACGAATGATGGGAAAAGGGCCCAAGAACCGTTGACCCAACTTCCTACTGGGACAGGAAAGCTTGAGGTTAACAGTTGACAACCACACCAGGTCACCCACCTTGAATTTGGGATCCCCTCTCCGTCCACGATCAGCATAAACTTTGAAACCTTGTTGGGCTCGCTTCATGTTCTCTTGAAGTTTCTGAAAATTATTAGACAAGAAAGTTAATCGGTCCTTAACTGCAGGAACCAAAATATCAGAAACAATGGCAGCAGGAAAGGTGACTGGATGAAGACCATAGTTTGCGAAAAAAGGGGATTGTTGGATGGAAGAATGATGAGCATTGTTGTAAGCGAACTCCGCAAGAGGAAGCAGATTAACCCAGTCATCTTGGAGGTACGAGGAATAACATCTTATATACTGCTCCAGGGTCTGATTAGTTCGCTCAGTCTGGCCATTGGATTGGGGATGAAAAGCAGAAGACAGGGACACCGAAATCTTGAGTGCTCCACACAAAGACTTCCAAAACTGCGATGTGAACTGTGGACCTCGATCAGATACCACCTCATCAGGAAGACCATGGAGCCTTACTACTTCCTTAATAAAAGTATCAGCAGTCTCAGAGGCAGAAGGAAGTCTTGGTAAAGCCTTAAAATGAGCCATCTTGGTTAGACGGTCAACAAAAACAGCAATGGTGGAACAATCACATGATAATGGTAACTCCGAAATAAAGTCCAAAGAAACTGACCCCCATGGACGAGAAGGCACTGGTAAAGGTTGAAGAAGGCCAATAGGTCTTGAATGAGAGTCCTTGGATCTGGTGCAAACCTCACATGACGAGACAAACTTGAAACAGTCTTTAGCCATCCCAGGCCACCAAAACAATCTTTTAGCCAGAATGACAGTCTTTTTGATACCTGGGTGACCCGCCAGCTTGGAGTCATGGATGTTTTTAAGGACCTCTAGACGCATCTGTTCAGGAACAAAAATCTTGCCTTGATGAAGAAGAAATCCGTCCTTGGGAACAAGTGACGATTCGGAAATAGTTAAAGATGCATCTTTAATTCCATCTACCAAAGTAGACTGCAACAAGAGGAAATTATCAGGGCTTAAAATCGTCTCGGGAGCCAGAGGAACCTCATCTTCAGGAGAAAACATTCGGGATAAGGCATCTGCCTTAACATTCTTTGACCCAGGTCGATAAGTAAGATGAAAATTGAATCGCATGAAGAACAAGGCCCACCTTGCTTGTCTCATCTCAATCTTTTAGCAGAGCGTAGATACTCCAGATTTCTATGATCTGTAAAAATAAGAATCGGAAGTTTAGACCGTTCAAGAAGATATCTCCACTCTTCCAGTGCCAGTTTAATAGCAAGTAATTCCCGGTCAGCTACATCATAGTTACACTCGCTTTTGGCCAATTTACGGGAAAAAAAATCAACAGGATGAAGATCGTCTAACACCCCAGTTCTCTGTGACAGGATAGCACCTACTGCGAGTTCCGAGGCGTCAACTTCCAAGGTGAAAGGAAGAGAAACATCTGGATGGTGAAGAATTGGACCAGAAGTAAAAAGTTTTTTTAGTTCCTCAAAAGCCCCCTGAGCCTGAGATGACCAACGAAACTTTTGATTACTACGTGTCAGCTCAGTGATTGGAAGAATGACTTGAGAAAAGTTCTTAATAAATTTCCTGTAAAAATTTGCAAAACCGATGAAACGTTGGACAGCTTTTTTAGATGATGGAATCGGCCAATCAAGAATTGCAGAAATCTTCCTGGAGTCCATCTGAATCCCTTGAGGAGAAACAAAGAAACCCAAAAAATCTACAGAGGTTTGTTCAAAGACACATTTTTCGATCTTGGCATAAAGCTGATGAGTGCGTAGACGAGTCAGGACCTTCTTCAAATGTACCCTGTGCTCTTCCAAAGAATTAGAAAAAATGAGAATGTCGTCTAGATAAATAATGACGAAAATATCAAGAAAGTCCCTGAAAACATCATTGACGAAGTGCTGAAAAGTTGCAGGGGCGTTACAAAGGCCAAAGGGCATGACCAAATATTCAAAGTGTCCGTAACGAGTGCGAAAGGCCGTCTTCCATTCGTCCCCTTCCCTTATTCGGACTAGATTATATGCACCCCGAAGATCCAATTTAGAAAAAATTTTAGCTTCAGCCAGGCGTTGGAAAAGTTCTGGAATGAGAGGAAGTGGGTACCGATTCTTGACCGTAATTTTGTTCAGATCTCGGTAGTCAATACATGGCCTTAAAGAATGATCCTTCTTTTCAACGAAGAAAATTCCAGCTCCTGCTGGAGAAGAAGACTGCCTAATAAATCCTTTAGCCAAATTTTCATACAGATAAGAACGAAGCTCCGAAAGTTCAGATTCAGATAATGGGTACACTCGTCCGAAAGGAATTTGAGCCCCTGGAAGAAGGTTAATAGGACAATCATAAATACGATGAGGGGGTAACTTGTCTGCCCCTTTTTTATTGAAGACGTCCAAAAATTCCCAATATGCCTGAGGAAGAAGGGTTTGGGTCTCGGATACAGGAGATAACGAGCACACACCATTAGAAGGGAGGAGGCATTCGGAACGACAAAAGTTAGAAAGAAAAGTTACTTCACCGGTAGTCCAGTTGATAGACGGATTGTGTTTCTGCAGCCACGGTAATCCCAGGATGATAGGGAACAAAGGAGAAGAAACCACATCGAAATTCAAGAATTCAGCATGCCCTTTATTTAACAAAACAAAAAGTGAGATAGTCTCTTGCACCACAGGGCCAGAAGTAATCAGAGAACCATCTGCCACACGAAGAGCTATGGGGTTCTTCTTAGACTGGAGCGGAATCTGGAATTGTAACGCCACTCTATTGTCCAAGAAACAACCGCTTGCCCCAGAGTCAAGGATTGCTTGGAGATCGACCCTCTTGTCTCCCCACTGTAAGGACAAGGAGATAGTCAGGAGAGGCACAGGAATATGACACCAAGAAAAGTCTTTTTCAAAAATCCTCTTACCCGTTGGACGGGTCGGGCAACCACGGAGCAGATAGTAGTTACATAGTTACATAGTTAAATTGGGTTGAAAAAAGACAAAGTCCATCAAGTTCAACCCCTCCAAATGAAAACCCATCATCCATACACACACCCCTCCCTACTTTTAATTAAAATTCTTTATACCCATACCTATACTAACTATAGAGTTTAGTAAAAGCTTGTCCGCAGTAGAGACAGAGGTTAAGTCTGCGACGTCTAATGCGTTCCTCAGGTGTTAATGCAGACCTGATAGCACCAATCTGCATGGGCTCTGGAACCACGTTAAAGGTGGATGAAGAAGGAACCGGAGAGGGCAATCGGACAGGAGGAGGAGCGGACGGTAACAACCAAGTCTGAGGAAGAAGACCTGCTTTTTCGGCTTTTTCTTCTTCCCGGCGTTCCCTGAGCCTTTGATCTAATTGTATGGAGATGAGAATGAGATCTTCCAAGCTATCAGGGATGCCCGTACGAGCTAACTCATTCTTTAGCTCAGAAGAAAGTCCAAAACGGAACTGATTCTTTAAAGCAGCTGGGTTCCACTCTGTGTCATCCGCCCATTGCCGGAATTCCAGCGTATAATCTTCCGCAGGACGGTCTCCTTGCTTCAGAGCACGCAGGGCAGCCTCAGCAGTGGTGGCTCTGTGAGGATCGTCGAATATGACCGCCATTGCATCAAAAAAGGAATCTACCGAGGTTAGCACAGGACTTTGGCGATCCATGAGGCGGAATGCCCAGGTCTGTGGTTCACCCGTCAGGAAAGAAATGATGACCCCAACCCGGACTTGCTCAGTGGGATACGTGTGGGGTTTTAGAGAAAATAATAACTTACAGTTGCTCCTGAAGTTCCGGAACACCTTCCGATCCCCAGCGAACTTTTCCGGGAAGGCAACTTTAGGTTCGGAGATTTCCGAGGTGATCACTTGAACCTCTGTAGGAGCTGGAGGAGGAGCGGCCGTGGAAGGAAGGACAGCTGGCGGATGCACTCTGATATGCTCCTGCAACTGTGAATAGCCACTTTGCAACTCCCGGACTGCTTGCGTAAGGGAGGACAGCTGCTGGGTCAAAACGGCAAATGGAGACGCTCCCTCAGCTGGATCCATCTTGGCCTGGTTATACTGTCAGGCTTACCAGTATAATCCAGTCGTAGAAGGAGCTTGAACCGTAGATAGTGAACCCACAAGCGCCTCACACAACCACTACCCACCTGGAGTGGAACAGGGAGTAGGGATGTGGAGAGTAGCCAATGAGACGATAGCGAGGTACAAGAGGATTAGGCAGAGTCGTGGTCAGGAAGTCCGAGGTCAAGGGCAGGCAGCAAGATTCGTAAATGGTGAGACAGGCCGAAGGGTCGAGACAGGCAGTAGAATTCGTAATCCAGGAACAGGCGAAGGTCAACAACAGGAAATCACAACAGAAGAGATGCTAGGATGCCCGCGCCTGCGCCGGTAAGAACGCGGACCCGAATCCTTACAGCCAGGTCTTAAAGTGAGAGGACCAAGGTGGGAGTTCTGTGCAGGCAAGGGAACTGTAATGTATACAGGAAGGATGGGGAACAGTGAGAGAGTAGTCGTGGAACAGGCAGGGTCAAACAGATAGTGTGGTACAGAATCAGGATCCAGAAGATTAGTCAGTAATCAGGCAAAGTCAAGGACAGGCAAAGGTCAGGAACAGTATGTCAGAGCACAAGCACACCCAGGAACTATTTGAGAATAGACCTATGTTGGGCCATGAGTCAGCGCAGTGTAAGGGGTTTTATAGCCAGACTAATGGCTAACAAAGATCACCTGTGGCCATATTGACAGGTGAAACGAGCCATGTCTTATTGCAATTACATGGAAAGCAGTAGTGAATGAGGGCCTTGGCTGTCTGCTCACATAGCGCAGTGGCAGTGCAGATAGCACAGAAACATTAGGTCCCTGGTTTAGCTCCAAGCACGTTGTTACAAATATGTTATTATCTTCCCAAAGAAAAAAATGCAGTCCATTATAAATCTGAGCTGCAGTTCAGCGTGCCTCAGAGGGACGCGAGAGGTTTGCTTTCCCTTTTCTGTGCCATGACATGCCTTGAACCTGCCTCGGTGAATTAAAACAATTCATCAAGGGAAACAGTTTCATGTGTCAGATCCATGTAAGCGGAATTTTATAAATGGTAACCACAGGGCTGCAATTTACCTAATTTTACCATATGCTGCATTTATTTAAACACCAGAGGGCACTAATGGACTATTCAAATTTGGTGAGACCGTATTCTAAAACTTTTGAACTTGTGCATGAAGAGACATTTAGGCAATCGGCACTAAAGCTCTGTATTACAGTTCTTTAGATGCTTTAAAAAGGAGGTTTATTTTCAATAAAATAAAATTGAAAGAGTAATCTAACCACAATAAAGCATCTAAAGAAGCTTTTAGTCCCTAATATCAGAAAATATCTAGTCCTTCTGCACGAAGATTTGCTGCTCTATATTTCTCCTGTATTAAATAGCTGAAGGCTAATCATATCAGTGAGAAAGGCAGAGAAGGAGGATATACAGAATTTGGGAAATTATTCCAAAAGGCCTGTTTAATGGGAAATTAATGAAGGCATTAGGTATGCTTTGGATTACCATAAATCCAGTTTTTCAATAACTCTAAGCTGTTGACCAAACTGGGATTTTAAGGTTGCTGACTTCCATATGTTACTGATATACAGTTTTCAACAATGTGTATCAGCATATGTCTGTAGTTAGGGTTCCGGGAGCCATAGTTTAGTAACAGTCCTAGAAACACAACAGTGATTTAAACTAAAGTACCATTGTCCCCATCACAGTCACTGCAAAAATCCCACTCCCTCTGTGCAACCATATCTCTCTGGCCTATCATGTGGGCTTGTACCTCTAGAGTTGTACCGCTTTGTTTTCAATGTGGTGAAAAATACTTTTTGTACATCAGAACTGCTCAGATCCTTGGAGTTTGAAAACCCTGAAAAGTACACTCCAGAACCACAAGTTATAAAGCAGGTATTTGTGGTTCTGCAGCTCTTACTGAGAGATTCAGCAAGACTCTCTAAGACTAAAGTTCAAAATGGGCTGGAACAGGCAAAGTTTAAAGAAATATTGATTAAAAAAAACAATGTTCCTTTTGTGTATTTTATGAGCCAACACATAAAACACATAAAGGCAGTGATACAGTATGTTCTGTACAGGCAGGTATAGGCTGGTCACTTTCATGTCCTTCAGATTCAAGTCTAGAAGGAAGATTTTAAATAAAATACTAGAATCTTTCTTTAAATTGTATTTTTTAAAATAATAGCATGCATTAAAAGTACCCTAACTCCATTAACATATTTTTGGTTGCTCCTTTGTTGACCAACCCAGTAGATTTAGAATCTATGTTTTGTTGCAGAGGTTTGCACTGTAGGTTTGGTGACCCTCGGGTGATCAAAATCTGTAAACAGAGGGGCCCAAACTGAAGGTCAGCTGAATTGGTATTTGGAGTGGATAATTTTTTCTTTCCAAATTTTTCTGAAAACCTACTTTGCAGGCCTGTTATACCAAGTTTACAGATATAGTAAAACATTCAGCCTGCTCTAAGGGGTTAAAACAGAACTAGTTAATGACAATGCACATAGTAAGTATGCTCTGGGCAGCTTAGGGGTTGTTGGAAAACGTCAAGCAGAAAATTAGGTCATTACTGATGCAACATGGCCAGTTATTAAATTGTGATGCAAAATGAACTGGTTTCTAACCTGCCATGTAATGCGAATCTAAAATAATTACTAATCAGCCTTGTATCATGACTTTAATATTTTATATACAGTATTTTGTGTGTCAGCCCCTAAGCACAGATAGCTGACAGCAGCAAGAGCATGGGGCATATTTGCAGATTGCTAGGCTAAGACTATGCTTGGCTTGGCAAACTCAAAACATAATGTTCAGTATTTCTAGCTCACTTCTTTAAGCTTTAGTTCTTTTTTTATCACTTATAGGCTTATTTATCAAAAATCAAATTTGTGAGGTTTTAGAGCTTTTTCTACTTCAAATAAACTCATCATTTAAAAAAAAATTATAAAAAATTGTATATAAAAACCATGATTGAATACAATCACAAACAAAACTTGAAAAACTCAAATTTGTAAGTTTACAAGCTCATAAAACCCCCCAAATAAAATGTATTGGTGAGTTTACAAGCTCAGAAAAACTCAGAAAATTCTCGAATAAAAAGAAAATTGCCAGAATTTTGCCTAGGACAACTCCCGTTGACTTCTACATGACCTCACAAGGTTTTAGATGCTAAAGTTTTACATTCAAGTTTTTTGTGCTTCATAAATTGTAATCATGGCGAAAATTCAGATTTGAACATTGATAAATCACCCCCTTATACATATGACTGTAACTGTTGTTAGATGGCAATCTTATGTCTTGTATTCATTGATCGGGAGTCCACATATGATTACTGCCTTAATTAAGCCAAATGGACTCGCCCCAGTTCACAGGCGATCATATGCAAAAAAATTTATATCAAAAGATATCTGTCCCAAGGCTTTTTTCTTCAGTAAAAAAATATTTTATTTAAATTCACATTAAAATACAGATACATACTGACCCTCACATGGCCGACCTTACGCGTTTCGCACCTTCCAGCGCTTAGTCATAGGTGTCCAGCAATCTTATGTCTTGGTCAACATATCTACTCAAGATATGTTACATTGAAACAGAATACAAAGGGGCAGATTCACTAAAGGGCGAAGTGCCCGTCGCTAGCGAAAATTTGTTACAAATCCAATCCGCAAAAACTCAAATTCATCGGATTATCGTGCAAAAACCAGTGAAAACAGCCAAAACTATAGATAACCATGAAGTTTAAAAACATGTTCTAATTGTTAAAGGAACCATCTGCCTTTGACTTCTACATGATTTTGACTGTTTTTAGCTGGAACATTTTTGGATTCAAATTTTTAGCAGCTTTGGAGCATAATAAATTAGTTAGTTTTTTTTTCTCTAAAACTTCAAGTGTTTCCCCTTTACAAACTCAACAAGAATAAATTGAGGTTTAATAAATAGGCCCCAATGTGTTTGCTTGAAAAAAGGCATCACAGAGGACCCGCACTTTTTACACAGCAGTTTACATTTTTCATTCTATAACTTATTTGTGGTCCAAATTTTTCCCAATTTTTCCCACTGATTTTTTGTGGATTATGCCAGGACTAGATTGTGTATATAATTTTTGACATAATGAGTGACAGCTGACTCTTTTTTATAATATATAATTATAATATATATTTAATTAACTTGGGCATTCTCACTCTCTGACCTATATATAGTCTGCATGTGTTATTCTATTCCTTTAGTTACGTACTTCTTGCCCGTGAAGAATCTCTGCTTCAAGCCATGAAGTTATATAGGAATAATAGCCTTTTCCTGAAGACGTGGAACAACCATATAAGGCAGCTGTGGAAGAACTTGGACATCTTCCCATGCACTACATACCTCAAAGGAAGATGGAGTGCATTGGTAAGGAAATAGACTGTGACTTTATTGCGTTGCCAGCTCAGGAAGGCTCCATGCAGTACTAAAACTGAATGGGCAATGCTGTTTAGTGTTATAAAACGGTACTGAACATAAGCTCAATAGTCGGAGCTAGTATTCACATTTTGTTTCCTCTTATTTTGAAGGGTAAGTTAAGTATACAATTTGATGTGTCTTCATATCAGTGCTATTTTAGTTTTTGGTACCTTTTTAATAAATTTGTGAAAAAAAACAAAGCAATACCACAGCAACTGGTTCAATCCTCTCTGTCAACCCAATTAACACGATCCATGGAGTTGCATGATTTAGAAGTGTATATTTTGTGGCTACAGCAGGCTGGAAATATTAGCTTTAACTGCCTAAGACTAAAAGCACACCCATTCTGGCCCCTGGATGCATGTGCACTGACAGGCATGGGATTTGAGCATTATCCTGACTTCTGGTCCTTGACAGTCGCCTTAGAAAGTTGGTTTGATTGGTGATTTAGTCAAAGCTTATTGTTACATGAAAAATGTGAATTGACTGTTTTTTTTTATTTCTGTGGGGTCGCATGCTGGATGGGCACTATGTGACAAGTGCAGTGGAAGGCTCCACCATTCCTGGTCATGTACGTGTAATCTGTGAATGTGCTGAGGAGTACTGTACCACACCTAGCACCTCCGCCTTGTAAGTATCTGCAATGAAAGTGTTGGTGATAGTGATGGGCGAATTTATTCGAAAGGGCACTAATTCCCGCGATTCGCCGCCAGTGAATAAATTCGTGAAACCGCAGCGCCGTTTCGTGAATTTTTCACGGTTTTGCGAAATTCATGAATTTTTCGGCGAAGCAAAACGCACCAAATTCGCCCATCACCAATGGTGGACTAAAACTGCATTAGCACAGGAAACAGAGAGAAAAAATGCCTTTCTTATTTCATGTTTTGCTTTTCCTGCTTTGTGTCTGTACGTAAACGAGTTTGATCTAAGTTCCCACAGAAAACAAGTCTGATGAAAATAATGTGACAGTTGTGAGCAGAGCATAGACACTATCATGCAGGCCACAGGAGGCCATGTCACTCCATAGAGCAGCAACTACAGAGCACAGTGGCTGTCTTCTTTAATTAGCATTCATATTAGACCCAAGGGAATGGGGGTCAGGAATGGAGGGGAGTAAGTGAGACAAGTGGAGAGAGTTTGGAAAGAGAGAAGAAAAATAGATAATGTGGGGAGAGCAACAAGGTGAAAAAACAGGAAAATAGAGTTAGAGGAAAGTCGAGTTGTGAGGTGCAGCGGAAAATTATGAAATGAGAGCAGAGACTTAAGGAGGTTAGAACATGATCAAAGGAAACATAACTGCTCAGACTCAACGCATTTGTAATTTGAAAAGTGGCAGCAGACCGGGTGCAAGGAACCCTTGGAGTCCCACACCGCATACAATGGAGTAGAGGGAAAAAAACAAAGCTCCGCACACTGGACTGTCTGTTAAAAGCCGAAGTTATTATTGGTCCATATTAAAACACACGCTGCATGGTTAGCTTGATGCGTTTTGGGATCAGCTGCCCTTAATCAGAACATGACCTTGAAAATATACAGGTGTATTCAACTTGCTTTCATAGGTTATGTTACTTAGGGATCTCTTTATTGATTACACTTCATGAATAACATTCTAAACCCAAGTGAAAGCTGGCCTGCCCTGAAATTAAATACCCATAGATTTCAATGAATTCCTGAATGCATTTACATCACAGTAACAGTTCATATAAGCATCTCTCAGACACGAGAGAATGTTTTATTTTAAAGGGGTTGTTCACCTTTAAATTAACTCTCAGTATGATGTAGAGAGTGATGTTCTGAGACAATTTGTAATTGGTTTTCATTTTTTATTAATTGTGCTTTTTGCGTTATTTTGCTTTTTATTCAGCAGCTCTCCAGTTTGCAGTTTCAGTAGTCTGGTTTCTAGCAACCAAGCATTGATTTGAATAATAGAAGAGGACCTGAATAGAAACATGAATAATTAAAAGTAGCAATAACAATAAATGTGTAGCCTTACAGAGCATTTGTTTTTAGATGGGGTAAGTGACCCCCCTTTTTGAAAGCTGGAAAGAGTCACAAGAAGAATGCAAATAATTCAAAATCTATAAAAAATTAAATAATGAAGACCAATTGAAAAGTTGCTTAGAATTGGTCATTCTTTAAGCTATTGAAAGTTAACTTAAAGGTGAACCACCCCTTTAAAGCCTCATCCTACTTTGGTTGATTTCAGAATCCATAATTGGCTAGTATATATATCGATATATAGTATGTATCTTAGAATGCAAAGTGGACTTACAAATATGATGTAGAATTCAGAGGTTTGCAACGTTAGAGGGGTATAGCAGACAAGTAAGATGAACCTTAATAGTGAAAGTGAAATGGAAAATTTGATACACACATTAAAGTTTCCAATGGATTATAAAGAATAGAATGTAGCTCTACAATCGAATTTATAGGGTTAAATGTTTGACATGGACACTGTTAGAAGCCTGTGTAGCTTGGAGGATATTCTGCATATAACTGTCAACACTTAATGAGGCAAAACGATCTAAACTTCCAAACAGATCAGCATCTTTAGCAGCCCTACAATGACCTCAGACAGCAGGGGACAGCAGATCCCAGACGCTAAGGGCACTTTTTCTGCTTTCTCCAGATACTGAAGCCTTTCACTTACTCCTCCTTTATCCTCCCTCTCTTTCATCTTTGTTTTAAATTAATGTTCATAATCCCACCATCATTATATCTTATAAATTCTATTGTAGAGCTACATTCCATTTTCTATCTCCCTTTTCTTCCCACACCTCCCCGCCATCTCTGTTCAGGCATTCAGGCATCTAAATCTACTTTTTTCTGTTCTAAGTATGCCCAGTACATTTGACAATGGTTGTTATATAATGACACATACTTAAGGGAATAGCGTTCAAATGGCAAGACCAGACTGTTCCAACATGCTAATAGGGTCAGATATTACTGCAATAGGTATAAATGTCCCCAGAGCAAAAACACACACATACAAGTCTGGGCATTATGAGGAAAATGTGCCCAAGTGCAGTAACCCACACCAACTTGATATTTGCCTATTCAATATATTATTATTGGAATAGTTTATTTATATAGCACCAATATATTCCATAGTACTTTACATAGATTATAATCTGTAGATTATTTATTCACATATAGTTGGGTCAATTGTATCAGTCTGTAAACCTTCATGTCATGTCTTTCGATACTCACGTCCGTAGTGACTGTGGTTACTGCTTTATGGCCCCAGAATGCAGCCAGTATGAAAGTATTTGAAGAACTGATGATGTCCCTACCATCTCTTTAGCAACTTGATCTCTAATCTTTTACAGAGGAGCAGATGACCTGTTTCTTATCTTAGCATTTGTAGTGCTGAAAACACACAGCTGCTCTCAGAGAGTGCAACGCTGGAGGAGTTCATACATGAGGGGTAGGTGGTCATAAACAGTGGTTTTTTATTTCGGTTGTCCTTAAGGTGGCCATAGACGCAAAGATCCGCTTTTTTGGCAACATCGCCAAACGAGCAGATCTTTCCCCGATATGCCATTAACGAGCATGACTATATCGGGGGTAATCTGATTGTTCGACCAAACGACCGATCTCCGCTGGATGAAAGATGTCGGCGCACGCCACACACGATACGAAAATCGTACGATAGGATCTGTGTGTCTATGGCCACCTTTACTCTCAAATTTAAAGTTCAACTCAGGTGCACAGCTCCCTTTAATTGTGTTTACATCATTTCGAGATATAGGCAGTTTAGGCTGCTATGCTACTGTATGGTCTCCACAAAACTATACAAAAAGGAAAAATTGATCAACGCACATTCCCTGGTTCCCTGTTTCACAAATTTATTTATTATCTATGCTAATGCATGTATTTTGCAAAACGAGTTTTTATTTACAAAACTAGATCATACCATACCACGTCAAGGTAAACTCTATATGGTGGTCCTAACTGTGTACCTCTGGACAAGTTTTTTCTGGGTTGGCATCTCCCTGCAGAACTACACGTTTCCGGGTCAGTGTCACCAGACCAAGGTATCTGCTTCAATGGGCTTGATCCTCCCCCACGCCAGTAGCATTTTATAAGGGAGAGGTTTACAAATACCAAAACATTGATTTTTTACACATACTCGTTCCTTTCTCCCCGCTTACAGCTTGTAAAAGACAGTGATTGCCCAGACCAGCACCAAAGTACTGATCTAACTGGGCTTGATCCTCTCCTATGCCACAGCATTAATAGGGGAGAGGTTGCTCTGATCTAAGCAATGGTTTCATAGGCTTGTCCTTCCTCCCCCTCCAGCATCTTTTAAGTGAGTGATTGCCCAAACCAACACCTATATTTAGAGGCATAAGACCACCATTAAAGGGATTGGTGTGGGGCTGCTAAAACCACATGGAAGTCTGACCATTCTCCCTGCAGTAGAACTCTAGGCACTCTGCTGAAGTGCACAAAAAAGGGGGATACGTGGGAGCACAAGGCCAAATAAACATACAAAGGAAGTGCAACTGATCTGGCCAGGATAGTTACAAACATACAAAAAGGAAAAAATTGATCAACGCATATTCCCTGGTCCCGTTTCACAAATTAATTTTGTATCTAAGCTAATGCATGTATTTTGCAAAACAGGGTTTGGTAGATACAAAATCATGATCATAAAATTGATAAGCCACCATACCACATGAGACCACTACAGAACTATGAGGGTCACCCTCATAAAATAATAATAATATTAAAGGCTTGTGAGACTATGGAAAACACGTTTTTATGATTTTTCAGGTATCTTTTTGTGGAGGATGGATACAACCTGACCTCACTACTGAGTGCTCTGTCATATATAGAGTCCTTACCCTTACTTTCAGCTCCCAGTAACTGACTGACTGCAAGGGACACTAACAACTTGATATAGCCCGCTGACTGCATTTCTTTGGCTGCTTGGTGACAATTTATCAGATGTAGTGATGGGCAAATTTATTCGGCAGGCGAAAATTTGCGGCGACTTTGCGCATTTCGTTGCCGGCAAATAAATTTGACTTTAATGTGCGTCAAAAGTCGCCGGCATCAGAATTGTCACCGGCGCCAATTTTGACGCCTGCAAATTTTTGCACGTTTTGCTAATTTCGCAGGATATTCACGAGACAAATTCGCCCATCACTAATCAGATGCTGTGGATGTTGAGACACTCATACCATTGCAATGTATCTACATTATCTAATAGATAACCTTTTTAGTTTTCTTTTACTAACTGCCAGTTCACGTGGAGGTTGGAAGAGGTTAATTTAAAGAATAACTTCTACTCTTTTTATTTAATGTAAGTCCTACAAGTTTTAGCTGTCATCCAGAATGCAAATATATACATTTTGTTCACAAAATGCTTAAGGGGAGAGTAGAAAGCCTAGTCATTATCCTTTTAGAAAACCCAGCAGCCAGAACTTTCTTTTTTGCATCTGATTCCAACCTTAAAGGGGTAGACGACCTTTTACTTATGTAAACCAGGGTATTGCTGCAATATACCGGTACAAGTATTAAGGAGCATACTTTATTTTTGATAAGTGAAAACAAAATTTCAGTGCAAGTTTTACAGCCCCTTTAATTATACCTCCCACTATGAATTGCTGACTAAAATAGAAATTTCCAAATAATGGGAAAATAAGCATATTAATTGGATTACAAGTAATTCTATTTTAAACAAATAAGTCATCAAAATAGAATCAATGTTTTCCCAAGAGGCATTTGTGACTGTCTATTGAATAAAAACAGAGAAGCATTCTCAGACAAGCCCCATAAGGAGCTGATTATTTTGTTATATTTCATTGTTCTTATTCTTAGTGGCAATGCTGTTTATCAGATTAATATAGAATGCAAGTGTTGCATAGTCTTGCGCTAGAATATATGCATAAGTGCACAAATGTACACCATTCTCAAAGGCACTTGAACTCAAATGCTTGTAGCAACTTATACCTGTTTGGCCTGCTCTGATAAATTGTATCTAACGTTGCACATAGATGCTAAGGATTAGTGATCTGTGGGATGGCCCAAACCCACCCAACCTATGGGCAAACGCACATCCTTGTCAGGCCAAAGCTTGTAGTCCATCCTGCCAGTGACATCATTATGCACTCATTTGCAGTCACAATTTATATGTTCATACTATCATTGAGCCACCTCTTTAGTGACTGCAGATGGACAGGTCTGGCACGGTCATGTAAGTGGTGATGGCTTGCTAGGTCAGGTTGAATCAGGTTGGGAGTGGTTGGACCTGCCACTAACCATTCAGATCAAATAAAGAAGAAAAGAACAGATCAGCCGATGTTCTGCCACTGACAACAATCTTACGAAAGTTATGTCCGACAAAAGCTAGTGACAGTCGCCCACTGAAAATCGCCAGATCTGCAATACATGCAGAGATATTATCGGCAGTCGACAGAAATTTTCTAACCTGTCTGATCTCTGCCGGGCGAAAAATGTCGGCACTCTCCAGACATGGGCCTAAAAATCGTACGAATCCTCGATTCGTACAATTGGATCTTTGCATCTGTGGCCAGCATTAGCAGCACAAGTAAAATTTGCAGTGGATACTACTTAGCAGGAACCCACAATTATTTTGTAATGCTGTGAAAAACTAAAGATGGCCCTACGTGGCAGATTTAGGCTGCCAATTCAGACCGAGTGAGCATCTTATCTGACCCTGTAAGGCTCTCTCTGAGTGGGCAGGTGTAAAGATCCCGTCTGCCTGTATCCCCATTTTTATAACTTGCCAATCGATCAGATCAGCACAATATCACCCACTTCAAAATGGGCATATCAGGGAAAGATTGCCAAGCAAACAGATCTTTCCATGTATGGCCAGCTTACCCCTATCAGGTTGACTCCTCAAAAATTTATGTTATTGTGATATTTGATGAATGAACAGTTTAATCCATGGGGGGAACACACTGTAGTTGAAATTAAGTAGGAGATTTTTATAAATGCCCCCCCCACCTGTAGCTAAATTAAGAAGTCTTCAGACAGAATTGCGTTACAGATGAATGCTGCTCCGTGTCTAATATGAATATATTTACCAGGGACAGCATTCCATAATTACTTATGTGCTGGATGATTCCCAAGCTCCAAAAACTTTGCCTGAGCATCCTACTGAGGCTATGAGAGATCTCTCTGCTTTTAATTAAGGCAGAGTCACTCAGTGCCACAAGCTTAGGGAAGCTGCTTGTGCTCTGCACTCCTGACAGGCCTCCAAGACCTAAAGGAAATGCTGCACACAAGTCTTTCCTGAGATCTTCTTTGTTATCTACAAAACCCCCTAGATCCTTCTCATTTAAGGAAACTCGCAACACACACTATATAGTGTATAACTTGCATTTATATTATTTTTGCCAAAGTGCATAACATTGCATTTATCAACATTGAACCTCATTTTCCAGACAAATCACTCTGCAAAGTGGCAGCATCCTGCATGGAACCTATAGTTCTGCACAATTTAGTATCATCTGCAAAAATAGAAATATATATTCCCAAGAAAATATATATAAAGGGATCAGTGCCTGTGGCAACAGAAATTAAAAACCAGCATAGCGTAATACGTTCATTCAAAAGGGGTATCACACAGTGTTTCAATTGGCTTATTTACAAGTGTGCTCCCCTTTTTTTCTGTTCAACTTTTAGTTAGCAAAAAGAAGATATTTTAGGGGTATGAGTAAAGCGTAAGGTGTGTTCTTCTGTGCAGCAATTCGTAGCATGTTTCAAAAACCGAAGCACCTCCACCCTTTAGGCAAATTGCCTACTTACAAACCACTCCTGTGGTGTAGCACATATAGTAAATTCTCTTTGCGATCTTTATCCGACCTTACACTCTCTGCATGCTCCAGAGCAGGGTTTGGCTTATGGGGACTTGTCATTGCTGCTTTTCCCATGTAAAAGGAGCAGAAACAAATCAATGTGAGAGAACATAAATAGGTAGTTCTCCTTCAATCTCAGCAAGTATGCATTCTCCCTCAGACAGCAAGGTTAATGGCCTTTGGGTTGCCCACTTTACACTCCATCCTTTTACTCATTTGATCTTCTATGGGAAAGCAGTCTCAACATTTGGAAACAGGGGTGTTTTGGGGCTGCCGCACCCAGTGTGTCCCACATTTGCACTGCAAGATGGTCCTTCAATGTATTGTATGGCCTCCAGCCAGGTTAGGGCTCAACTGACACATCTGTATAACCTCATCATATTATTAGGTGACTCCTGAACATGTTAAAATTGACCACATCCCATACAAATCAGTCTTGTAAACAAAATTGCAACCACCGTGTTTTCTTCTACTATTTATTCTTCTTCTATAAATGTATAATTAAAAATTCCATTCTAATACATACAGTGTGAATATAAAATAATACTGCTTTTAACGTAGAGAGGAGCTAAGGGTTTGCTTCACTTAAAAAGTAGAGCAATAAAGAAGCAAGAGTCAGACAAAAAAGTGTGCTTCTTAGAATGAATTACAGGAAAGCAAATCTCATTTCATTTGATTATCAAAGGGTTCCTTAAAAGGATACCTTGGAACTTTGGAAAAACACTATGTATATGTTTTTCTACCAGCTGTTCACTATACCACCAGTGGGAAAGCATTTAGAGGAGATTTAATCTTTTTATGTGCCATTTGGCCTTAAGAATCTAATTGTATTCCTGAAAGAATGAAAGAGTGTCATCTGTAGAGATTGTCTATTTGCTGCTGGGTATTGTTGGTTAAACATATATCACATATGTCACGTAATACATTTAGTGGCTGTTTCATTGAATATCCCAGACAATTGTACAGGTATGGGACCTGTTATCCAGAATGTTTGGGACTTGAGGTTTTCTGGATAATGGATCTTTCTGTAATTTGGATTATCATACCTTAAATCTACTAGAAAAGCACTTAAAAATGGAGGCTATGGGAGATGGCCATTCCATAATTCAGAGCTTTCTGGATAACAGGTTTCCAGATAACAGATCCCATACCTGTATTATGTACTGCTGAACTTCCAGAGAAAAAGGATACAAAAATAAGAGCCTGTTGGAGAAGTCAGAGCATGTGGATGGATTAATGCAATAAAAAGGGATAGCTAATTATCATTAAGCTTTTAGGCTAAAGAAAGGGATTATGTCATACATAAACTCTCCTTAGTTCAGAGATATCACAAACATGCACATTATAAATATCTTATGAATCATCTATAAATCTGTAATTTGCTAGTAAGTGTGACTGTAAAAAGTTATGGTGTGTATAGTACTAGGGAATTATTATAAAAGAACAACTTTCACTTTCACACTCAAGAACATCATTAATAAGGAACATGGTTTACCAAAAGGAGTTATAGAAATCAGGAGTAAACTGTTTAACATATATTTGCCTACTGCTCAGCTTCCATAACTGACTAGTTTTCCATGCTAACCACAGTCTAATACTGTACATATCCGTAGGTCTGTGCCTGTGTAAAGTCTACGTATTCTTAGGAAATACAAGATTGGATAATAGGCAGTTGCTGTAACCAGAGATACAGTAGTACAGTCCTGTGTTTTTTAAGTCCTTTAAGTACCCATTTTGTTATAGAGGAGGTAGGTATAATATCTGTTAAATATTTTAAATTTAATGGGTCCTGGCATTTAGCCTGATTTGTATATGCTGGGGTCATTTTGTGCAGTTCATAGAAGGATGTATGATGTATTGGCCAGGGTGATTTTTACCAATGTTAAATCTGTCCCACATCCTACAGCTTCCCTTCCAAGATGAGGGTCTTGAGGTCTGTGGTAGACTTGACGCATAATACAGTATGCGACACTCGCTTTTTCTCTACTACCGTTGCTATGGCTTCTCCAACCTCCAGATGACTGACATATCCAGGGCCGAGGCGTTCAGGTTTGGCTACTCCCATGTTGATCTTTATCTGAGGAATAAAGAAAACAAAAAGAAACGATGAGAATGTTTTCTGTACATTTAATTATACTTTGTTGCATTTACAGTACAGGTATGGGACCTGTTATCCAGAATGCTCAGGACCTGGGGCTTTCCAGATAACAGATCTTTTGGATCTTCATACCTTAAGTATACTAGAAATTATATCTTAGTTTGGACCAAGTACAAGGTACTGTTCTATTATTACGAAGAAATAGAAATATTTTTAAGAAATGTGGATTATTTGGATATAATGGAGTTTATGGGAGATGTCCATTCTGTAATTAGGATCTTTCTGGATAACAGATCCCCTACCTCTACTTTGGAAAACGTTGGAAGAGCATAGCTTCTTTTTTTATCACAATACTTCTAAAACCAGTGGAAGTCTTGGAAGACGTTTGGTCCATTAACCCTGTAGCTGTCAGACTCTCAATTCAAGCATCTTTGTAGGTCCAACCCCCCCCCCCCCAGCTTACAAAATGAAGTGGATCAGTCATTGAACCATATTTCTTGGTTCTCTATAAATACATGCAAATAATAATACTTTAGATATAAAAAAGGACAATCTGCTTTATAATCAACTATATGTGTCTGGGTTTTGCCTTATGATGCTACTTCTATATAGCATTTTCTTTACATTAGTTATTGCCTCAGGCATGCTTTTTACTTGTGGCAGAAATATAATTATCCAGAAGTAACAGAATTATTGAATCAGTTCTATTTTCTTCTATTGTCAGATCTGCAAACCCACACATTGTTTTATTTAGCACATACCTCATTAAGTTTACATGGAACTTCTGGATATTCCTCACGGACAACCTGGGAAAAGGCCAGGGCTCCTGCTGCACCCAAAGTTAGGAATCCTGTTCCTGGCATCAGCAGGCGTTCTCCAGCCCCCCCTGTGGTAGTGAGAGAGAAGGCTGGATGTAGGAATATTAGGAACATGTCAATGTATAATGAATTATAATCTGTATGTTAATTTAAAAAAGTAATATTTTGAGATACTGGGTTAACTACATGATAGCCATGTGTTAGAAACCCATAATTATTAAGTGCTGTCACCAGCCCACCTACTCCATTCTCAAACACCTCTGTTCATATGGATCCAGAATTATCTGTCCATTTAATTCTCCAAGGAAAAAAAACCAAGACAATCTACTTTACGATATCTTAGTGCAGAAACTCTGCAACTGGCTGTATGAAGATTATGTAGGAATGTCCATGCCTGTAATGAAGGTATAGGTGCCATCTGGATCATCCTTCACTAAAGGGAAGAAAGCTTTCCAGGCAGTGAATGTACTGAGCAGGAGGGTCTCCAGCACCTACAAACAAATTTGTAGTAAAAGCCAAGTTATTTCTCTTTAGCTGTAACTTGAACACAAGAATCATTAGAAAAATGGGTAAGTTTGACTAAGATATTAATTTTCTTGTACCAGGGTTGCATTAGATATTTTTATTTATTCAGTATTTATATGGAATATATTTAATAGCTATTTGGAAAGCAGCATCTATTAATGAATAATCCCAGTGTAAAGCTGCAAGTTCAGCTGCACAGCAAGACATTCAATCTGAGTGAAGTGTATCCACATACTGAATGTAACCAGAGCTTTCTATAATGATTTAGGTATAACATTGTGCTTGTATCAGACATGCTTGCCTGCCCTCACCCTGTTATTCCGCACTGATCATACCTTTTGCAGCTCCTGCAATGACTGCATGTGTGGAGGGCCCCCCTGCCACCAGCTAAACCCGAGTGAGGACACCACATCTGTTACCTTTCCTACTTGACTGAGCAAAGTTACTGCTGCCTTTTTTGCCCCTTCCTCAGAACCTGCATGACCCAAACATAGAAGCACACATTGACAAAGGCAAACCAACAACAAAAGTGACATAATATCAATACAAAACAAAATATGTAACAAGCAGGTGTGTTCTGTGCCACCCAGAGCTTTCCAAACCAGATCAAGTAGATCAGTGTGTGGCCACTTGATAAAAATAAACATTTGCTGTACACCTATGCATGGTGAAAATGCCAGCAAATAAGTGCCTCGTGTATATTGGCGCCAGGGTTACTTGATAAAGATGTTCATCTCCCTGTACTGCATCTCACCCACATCTCCAAGCAAAGTATAGAGATTCGCTTTGCAAGAAACTGGTACAAAACTCTTCATCATATCTAGTCTTGATGTATCCCTTGAAATAACAGCCACTCGAAAGCCTGTGACAAGAACAACAGTAATAACATAAAAGGATACAGATCCTTAACAGTTCTTAACATTTCCAAATTCCCACTCTCTTAAGTGATTCCCATCCCCCTCCAACATGATTTCATATTGAATTATCTCCTCCCCCTTCTATCAATAACTGCTTCATTGTGTCTTACCTTTCTGCAAAAGACATTTCACAATCCCTGAACCCACAGTGCCAGCTCCTCCAAGAACCAAAACAAGCCTTTGTGAAGATGACATAGTGTAGTGTTGTAGATGCTGTTACAGAATAAACTGGTGAGAAACAGAACAGGGCACATAGAGACACAAGCGGCAGTTTCGAATATGTAATATGAAATTCACTCAGCTGCAAAAGAGCCCAATATTAATAGAGCTTGCTCCCTCCCCAGATCTTTCTTACCTCCCCCAAACCCAGCCAAAATACCATCCTCTTCTTTTATCCTCCCCCTGAATTTTCCCTATTGACAAACCAATTCAAATCTGACTGCAAACTCTCTAGAAGAGTTTGTTATGCCGTATCTCAATGTACAACGAGTAAATACAAGCAATGAAATGGCCACAAAAAAACTCACATTCATAGATATATCTTATTGCAGAGGCAGCTAGATATTATTTAACTTACTGAAAAGTGTCCTATGGTTTAGCTGCTATTGAGCACCCTCTGCTGTCTGCTTTGTCTATAAGTTTTGTGTGCTTTGTGCCCCATTTTATGTTATTACCATTTTGTTCATCTTGGTATACTATACAGCATAACCTGAATGATCATTTGACGTCTCTCGCACAAGTCAGTGGCAAGCTATTTCAAGTGGCAAGAAATCAGTTGTTTTCTCTGGCCTTAATCCTGCTTTATACCATTCTCTATGGGGCATATTTGTCAAAGGTTGGACTCACCACCATTCACTAGAAGAAAATTGTACTGTAAAACTCATTCTTATCAAAGTGACACCTTTCACATCTGCCATAAATATGCCCCCTACAAAATCTTAGGCTCAAGCCACAAAGGGCTGACTCATAGAATCAGCCCCTCCTCTGGCTTCAGCTTTCTCCTTTGACTGCACCCAGAGTCATTGCACTGTCCCCGGATACAGACAAATGGAGCAGATTTCAGCACCTATTATGTAATGTTTTTCCCCCAGATTTCCACCACAATTGGGTTGCATGATAGGTTACTTCCATTGCAACTGGCATGCAATGCACCAATAAGGTAGAAAAGTAGCTTCTGCTTTAGTAAATCAAGCAAAAGTTGTGGTGAATCCTATTTGTGTTGAAATGGTATCACTTTTGGCACACCCCATTAATAACAGCATTAGCAGCAAATTACATGGAGCAAGTCGGTTGTGGCCATTGATGTACCTGCTGAGGAAACCCTGGAGTACTGGCAGCAGATGTAGCCTGATGGTAAATACTGAGTTTCCTTTAATACTTGCTTTAGTAGTTACAAACACAAGTACCTTTCTTATCAGTATCAACGCACACTCAATTTTGCATCTGTATATGGCCATATTTGTGAACAAGATGTTAATTGTTTAATTATGTGATAATTGTAGCAGGAAATCGACACCAGGGTACACTAAATATGAATGCCAGGGGTCCACTGAACAGTTTGATGCCCATTGTGCATAGGATTAACAAAGTATCTGGCGTTTAGAGGCCCCAAAATTAAGTTAGTGCATAAAACTTGTTCTGGAAGTCAACACATTTACTGCATTTTTTTGCAGGGTAAAAACACAAAAAAATATGTTGGCCCCCCAAAACCATACATTTTTGGAAGGTACACATTCAGCTGAATCTTAAATGGGTAACCATATTTTACCTCACTCGCAATGCGTTTCCAAAAATTGTCAGTTTTTATGAAATTGTGATGTTTGGTCTCCCAAACCCAGAGCAAACCCCAAGGTCCTGGTCATGGCTCACTCTTCTGCCTATAACAACTGCCTTTTACTTCGGGAGGAGCCCTTCACTACTCAAATGCCGCCAGGGAGAGAGCACGGTCAGCCCTTCAGTACGTGCATCGGCATGCATGAGGACGGATGCAGCAGGCATCCTCGTCGCATCCCACTAGACCACCAGGGTGAGTTCTCACATTGCCCCCCCCTCCCTCTGGACCCCTAGGTCTATCAGGAAACCTTGAAATTGTCAGCATGAACACCAGAGGCAGGAACCCAAGACCTCTCCTCGTGACCATAACCCTTCCAATGAACAAGATATTGGGAATCCACTAATCTCTGGACTAAATATTTAAGTTGACCTGCAACAGAAATGGGAGGAGGAGAATTCTGATGAACAATTCTAGCAGGTTTCGAAAAAAGATACATGAAAACAGTTAGATATTTTAGGTGGCAGATCCAAACTGACAGTACTGGGAATAATCACCTCACATACAGAAAGGACCAATGAATTTAAGACCTAACTTGATGGAAGGGAGTTTTTGTGGAATGTTCTTAGAGGACAACCACACCTTATCACCAACCTGGTGGTGAAGCTCTCCTGTGCCTATGTCTTTTTTGGGCAGCAACTGCAGCAGACAAAGAGTCTTGGACCCCTTGCCAATCTTGTAAAAATGATCAACTAAGATGTTGACAGTGGGAACATCTGAGAAAAGATCAGAAAAAGAAAAAACTCCAGGATAATGACCAAACACAGTAAAAGAACTGGAGACTCCTGTGGACGAGTAAGTAGCGTTATTATATGCAAACTCGGGCCAAGGAAGAAAATCTGCCCAAAGAGACCGAATATTGGAAATATAACATCTAAGAAATTTTTCCAGAGATTGATTTGTTCTCTCTGTCTGGCCGTTGGTTTGTGGGTGATAGGCAGAGGAGAAAGATAAATCAGTAACCATAAGGGAACAAAAAGCCCTCCAAAATTTTGACACAAATTCAACTCCCCTATCAGAAACAATGTTCAATGGGGCCCCATGAAACTTAAATATGTTTGTCAAGAAAGGCTCTGAAAGAGATTTAGCAAAGGGGAGGGAGGGAAATAAAATGAGACATCTTACTAAAACGGTCTACCACCACTCAGATGACTGTACACCCCTTAGAGAGAGGCAACTCCTCAATGAAATCTATGGAGATATGGGTCCATGGACTCGGGAATGGGAAGTGATTGTAGACTAGCAGTCCCTGAGGTAAAGACCTGGACAGTTTTGCATGTTGGCAAACTGTTTGTTTATTCAGTTGCTCTAATTGAGCCTGTTTAGTGCAGTACTTATATATAATACACAAATGAATATCTTGTAAATGATATCCTTATAAACAGTGAGTTCTGATGTCATCAGTTATAAACGGTGAGTTCTGATTTCATTTCTGTCACATGACTAACTAAAACTTGTGTATTATAATAAAGTACCCCCAGTTGCAAAATATGTCCCAGCCGGCACGGTGTACCCCTCCTCTCTCCCCTTTAAATGTATATCCTCCTGTCCTTTCATGTCTCCCAGTGCCTTCTAAACTTCCCAGTGCTCTTCTGTCTTTTCTCTTTTATACATGCTTTTCGGTAATGGACGAATTTTCGCCACCGTCAGCTTCGCACCCCTCGCACCACTTCGCCAGGAGCAAATGCAATACGAATACGCTAATTCACTAAAAAGTTTTGTCGAACGCTGGCAACTTTTCACTAGCGTTACTTCGGCTTTGCGAGCATTTCGTAGCAAAGATGCGCTAGCACTCATTTGTGCCTACCGAAAATTCACTAGTGATCTTGCGCTTAGGTCAATTTGCATGGAGTTGTATGGAGGTCTTTATAATAAATGTTGGTGCAAATGATGGAAGTTACCACTTTTATTACACATGAACCTTAATAAAGACAAGAGAGTTAATATAATGCCCTACACATGAGCCCACTGTAAAATTAATGTTCCATATTTTATAAAATGTGTGGAGAAAACCGGTTACCCAAAAAAAGTCTAAGATAGGACTTTTGCAGCCAATCCCGCTTAAAAAAAAAGGAAAAGTCGCCAGCGTTTTTTGAACTTTAATGCATTTTCGGCACACAGGACACGATGTAAGTGACAGAAGATTGAGGAAGATGTAGCTGCTTTTTGGCACTTCGCCTGGTCTGAGGTGGCGAAGGCAACTCTGGCGAAAGAGGTAACGTTCAGTAAAATCTTTGGTGGAGTAGTGCCCGTTTCGCTGGAGCGAAAATACGCCTGGCGATAGGGTCCGAAACTGCACTATCGGCGGTCTGGTCCCCCAGCGAATTGATGCTTGCACCTGTTAGTGAATTGGCGATGTCCCTGCGGGTGGCGAATTGTCGCCAGCGTTAGACACTTCGCTCTTTATAAATCTGCCCCTTTGTCTTTCCTCCAAATTAATTTTGCTTTTCTCTTTCTAGATTTCATTCCCCTGCTCTAACTGGATTTTCCTTTATGTTTTTCCCCTTCCTCACTCCCATTCTCTCACAGCGTTTTTGCCTGGTTATCTGACTGAGTATCCCTGTCCTGTCGCTTTTCTCAGCAGCCATGTTTTATCGTCTATTCTCTTCTTCTCATTATCCCTGTTATTATCTCCCGCTCTTCAACTCTCCAGTGGCACAACGTATTCTGCGCAAACAATATTTAGCCCATGTCGTTTGGAATATGTACAGCCGATACCGATATTGATAAAATAATAGCTTTCTTGAAGTTGCACTTTCCTGACGCAAGATGGCGACGTATCACCACGGCCTCTCTTTCCAGCAGTGTCCGTCTTGTTGTTAGGGTGCTTTCCGGCTTCATGGCGGCGTTGGTGCAGAAGCGCTGGGGCTGAAGCCGAGGGATGAAGCGAGACAGACGTAGGGGGCGTGCGGCTTCGGAGCGGAAGAAAAGAGTTCGGGTGGCGGCGCCTGAAGGGATTAGACCTGTGGGCTGCAACGTGCAATTGGGCCGAGAGGAGCGGATCCAGGGTGAGAGTATAGGGAGGCACAATGTACGGAGCCGATGGAGACAGAGGGGTCATTTATCAACACCGGGCACATTTGCCAATGGGCAGTAGTAACCCATGGCAACCAATCAAATCGCTACATCCATTGTTCTACTTGCAGTTGGCTTTATAAAGCTCATCACTGATTGGTTGCTATTGGTAACTGCCCATGGGCAAATTTGCCCAGTGTTGATAAATGAGCCTGAGTGACTGACAGTGGCCAGTCTTGCTGCAAGCCCTGATTTGAGTGACAAAATGAGTATGCAAATGTGTCCTTATAAAGTAGCTAGGGAAATATTTGCTTTAAATTATCCCTGTTGCTATGGGGCACTTTCTCTGTTTGGCTGCTACGGGGCGTATTTAAGTTAAAGTAAATAACATACATCCCCCCCAAAAAATGACTGGAAAAAGAAAATATTGCAGCATTTAGTGGGTCTCAGTGTTTTGGGACTACACTATATTATTTTGTTTTAATGCAGAAGGCTTCAGCATTACACTCGCACACCGTGTTTGGGCTGCACAGACAATTTATCTACTTGTGTACATGTTGTGTAATAAAGTGGCAATTGCAGTTATTGTGCTGCAGCCTAAAACTGGCCAATGACGCAAAGATCCGATCGTACGAATCAACGTACGAACGGACTTTCCCATCTCCCGACCTGCCACTAACCATAAAGATCAAAGTCTTGCCATTCAGAAGTAGTAAGAACAGATCAGCCGATGTTCTGCCCCTGACAGCAATCGTACGATAGTTATGTCTGACAAAGCTGGTGACAGTCTCCCACTGAAAATCGTACGATCGGCAATACACGAAGAGATATTACCCGACAGAAATTTTCTAACCTGTCCGATCGACCAAACGATCTCCGCCGGACGAAAAATGTTGGGACTCTCCACACACAGTCCGAATATCGTACGAATCCTCGATTCTTACGATCCGATCTTTGTGTCTATGGCCAGCTTAACTCTCAGCAGTTCCTGTTTGTGTAGCATGCTACTGCTATTTGCTCAGCTTGGAACGATCACTTTATTTGCGACTTGTTTAGCTTGTTTTGTTTTCCTCCATCAAGGTGTCCATTCCCTTTAAAAATATTCCCTTTCTTTGGCTTCTGTTGGCTCAGGCATTGGCAAGACTCTGAGCAGTGGCTACTGTCGTCTCTGTCACGGTAAGTTCTCCTCTCGTAGCCTGCGCCATGCTTTTGGGAAAGTGCCAGTGACAGGTCTGAGCTCAGAGAAGCAGAAACGCCTGGACCATGTGTTCTTTGCTGACTTCCATCAGCTGCTGGGGGTGTCTGTGCTCCAGGAACCTGAGTTGCCTCAGTTTGTGTGCAAGCACTGCCATGCTCAGTTCTACAAATGTCGAAGTTTGCTGAGGACTTTCATTCAGAGAGTGAACACGTCTCCTACCAAACCTCATGGCAACAAATCTGAGTGAGTGTTTATCTGCCTTTTTATAGCGTCTCTTCCTGCCACTGAGAAATAGCATGTTGCTTTGGAATGACACAAAATAATGGGAGCGGTGTTGGGACCTGAAGGTTAAAGCAGCTCTCCTGCCAGTGTCATCTCTCAGTATCCTGTGTTGTTCAGCAAGATAACGAGACAATGCTAACATTTCCTTACTTTATAAATACTCCTTACTTTCATTTCATTATTATGTACAAGGTCACTATGTGCATAGGCCATTCTTTCAGGTAAGCCATAGAGAGTGGGTGTGCGAAGAACTAACGCGTTTCGTGCCCCACAAGCTGGGCACTTCCTCAGAGTTCAGTGAAAGTGACGTCAAAAGACGTCACTTTCACTGAACTCTGAGGAAGTGCCCAGCTTGTGGGGCACGAAACGCGTTAGTTCTTCGCATACCCACTCTCTATCTACCACTGTGTATGTTTAAATAAAGCCACATATTGATATTAATCCTTCCGCCTCTCGTGGATATGTCCATCTGCGCTGCCAGGGGGTATTTCTTCTACATGAATCCAAGTACTGAGCTATAAGCCTTCATTATCAGTTTGTTAATATGGGTAAGAACCATAACACCAGCTGACCAGAGTGTCCCTTCGGTGATTAGCTGACATGCAGTATGACCTGATGTTGGCTTGGGGCAAAAACCTTAAGCTAATTCTGATTCGACCCAGCACATGGCAATCTTGGGAAAAGATTATAGTTCAATATAGAATATTTCCGCACCTCCTTTCCTATGGTGCTCCTGCCTGGCGTTACAGAACTCCCTAGACTGTCAGCACACGCCAATCATATACGGATAAAGCATTGGAAGAGAGTCGCACAAAAAACACATTTCTTGGAGCTGGGGAGCTTACCCCCTTATTTTTCAATGCATCTTGGGAAAAGATCTCACCAAACGAGCAGTTTTTACCACATTCCTACCTTTACCCAATTTTAAGTTATCCATATAATACAGATATGGAAGGTCAGCTAAAATTTACTGTTTGCTATGCACAAATCTATTGTGATGGTTGCTTTCATAATAGACACAGTAGGGAAGCATGAGTAATACTTTGTAGCTATTTATCGCCTCTTGCAACTTTAACTTCTCTTTTTGTTGTTCCAACAGCAAAATGCATGTCATCAGTTCTACCACAGGTCCCTGTACAGGTAAAACAATAACTTGTACTCCTTCCCTTTACGTTCATGTGTGTGCAATAAATAAACAATTATCTACAGTAGAAGTGTGGACTACATAAATACTCATGTTTAGGCCCATAATACATCAATATGCAGTTATGTAATATGATTTTATTAAAGTTTTCATAATGGCTTGTTTTTGTATAGTTGATCTTTATTGGTTTTTATTTTCATAATGGCTTGTTGATATTATTTCATATGCTCACAAGTTAAAATTTAGTATGAGCGATTATCCACAATACTACCCAGAGTTGTAATTGCTTTTGCTTGCATTTCTAGATTTAATAACCTCAACTGCAGAATGTCTACACAGCCTGGTGAGCTGGACACACAAACATGCAGGAGGCTGCTCCTTCCTACCTATACAACAGAGGGTGGTGTCCACACAGTACTGTGGTATTGTACGAGTAGTGTGGGAGTGCGACGGGGGTCATGACTATATCATGGAACCAGATTCAGATTGCATCTCTTCTTTTGCTCAACCACAAAAGGAAATGAGCTCTGATCAGAGTTTAAGTGGCAATGGAATACACCGTATTAACACAAGGACTATACCTGCTTCAAAGTACAATCCTCCTGACTGTATAAACACTGCATCTGTGCACCTTGATACCTGTGTGGTAGAAAATCATATCGTGCAAAGCAGACCACCTTCTCCACCCTTGGCTGCTCCAGACTCATCACAAGGTAAGATTACCTGGATTAGCCGACCATACCTAAGATCCATTTAGAAAGGTCACCAGATCAGTGGATCTTTACCTAATTCAGTCACATGCATGGTGGGTACAACTCAGCTAATTCAAACCTTTGAGTTCTCAGGTCAATTCTTGGATCACCATGGTGCTAGAGGAATGTGGTTGGTCTCATAATGGGCACACTGACCATTGGTTCTTGGTTTATGGGATTTTTGTTCAGGTTTAATTGATCTCTAATAACCCCCAATCAATGGTCCTGTACACAAATTTAGTACTGACCATATCAGTCAAAGGTAAGCTGACGTGAATGAACACAGAGGCAGATTTCACAAAGAAAATACATACTTTACTCATTTATTGCTGAAATCCACGTGACCGATCTTTTAGAAGTCACTATCCAAAAAGTCAGTTACAGTTCCACACTCCTTCTACCTGTGAATAGACCTGCTAGAAGGTGTAATGTCATTACATTACCTCCATGAAAAGGAAAGTTATAATAAACATTATCTATTAATAACTGAATACATTTTTTTTAGGTCAAGACTGCAGGAACTCTACTCTTGCTTCCAAAGATCTCTCCAAAGAAGAGTGCAGAAACCTCTCAGATGGGTGAGGGCATACCCACACATCTGAATATGTTCTTGTCAGTATACACAATGACACTTAAGCAACTTACGGAGCTGTATGTGGGATCATAGTAAAAGCAGAGCTGTTGTGGCTGAGGAGTTTGCCAAGTGTTGCTTTCTTTTGTACAGAGATTTCCAGGCCCAGGAGGAAGGGGAAGAACCTGGACAGCAGCCGTCCTCAGATGACGCCTTTGAACCATGCATAGAAAAGAGGTAATTTCAGTAGTTCCCGTTCCTTGTATTCATCATCATCATCATCATTTATTTATATAGCGCTGTCAAGATACGCAGTGCTTTATTCCTTCATAATTCATGTGAATAAAGAGGCATTGGTTCATTTTTAAGGTAGAATACCTCCACTCCTTACAAGACAATAAAATAGCACAGTATCTGACCTTATTTGACAGTGATCAACTTAACTTTCTATACTTTTAAATGAGAGAAAAAGAAATTGTGTGTGTGTGTTGGGGGATTATTTTATTGATATAAAGGTAGCTCTACACTTTTGCTATTGTTCTTATCTTTATAACTTATCACTTTCCTCTATTTACTTAGACTTCTCATTCCTACAGGCCTTAGCAGTAGAATGAGCTAAATGGTATAATTAAAGGGAAAGCATAACCCCATGGTTGTTTTTTAAGAATTGATTTAATATTGGAGAACACCTGGTAATAAGCTGTGAAATGAACTACAAAATTGTGCTTGCTATGGAGAAACATTGGACTTCAAACTTCCTTATACTTATATTATTGATACAGTGATGTGAGTCCTCATAGTGTTGCGTATGAGTATGTCAAGAATATTCACCTGGAGACTCAGAGTTTACAGCATCCTTTTGACATGGTGATGCTGACTTGCAAATGCTAATTAGGTCTTCTGCTTACAATAAGGAGGAAAGACTTTGTTTCACTCTTTGTATGGGTACTGGTCAGAGAATGTGACATTTTGATATTTAATTGCTATATTTGTTTTGCTTTCTTCACCATTCAGGATCACTCAAAAGAAAAGAGAACCTAGAAAGTCCCAAAAGCCGGCGGAATTCAAAGAGAAAAAGAAGCCAGGTCCTAAACCAGGCTGGAAGAAAATTAAACGGGAACGGTGAGTGCTGCATACCTCTGTTTGATAAAACTGGAACTCTACTCCAGGGAGGGACAATTGTTTGTTTGTGTTTGATGTGTTGACTAGGTTTTTCTTTCATACTATTGCAGGGAGGAACTGCCTACAATTTATAAGTGTCCATACCAAGGCTGCACAGCTGTATACAGAGGTGCTGACGGTATGAAGGTAAAAGGGGAAACCACTTGTCATGCCAATGGAAAATGTAAAGTCTGTTAGCCAGTGTGACAGACCTGTACCTGCAAATTACCTTTTTACTGAAACACAACTTCTTCTTGACCATGCCATAAATGGGTTTCTCTTGCTTTTTCCCTTATCCCACCCCACAGAAACACATTAAGGAACATCATGAGGAGGTGCGGGAGCGACCATGTCCACATCCAGGCTGCAACAAAGTATTCATGATAGATCGGTACTTACAGAGGCATGTCAAGCTTATTCACACAGGTAAGCATAAATATTCTCTCCTGTGAACAGGAAGCCTTTAATTTGCCCAGTGCTGCATAAATGCCAGAACATCCAGAGCAGAACCTGAGAATAAATTTGCTTTTATTTGCAGAAGAGAGAAACCACATCTGTGACCAGTGTGGACAAGCTTTCAAGCAACGGAAGCACCTTTCTGTGCATCAGATGAGACACTCTGGTGCAAAACCTTTACAGTAAGTACAGTCCTTGCTCTCCCATTACTTATAGAAAGCACAGAGGGACTAAACCCAAATCTCGGTGCATAATGAAAAGAAAATGTGATTCTTTATAATTTAGATCCTATTTATTTGAGCACTAATTTTCTAAATGGTGAGCATGGCTCAAATGGAGTACAAGGCACAGTCAGTACAAGACTGTATTTAGGGTTGTATCTGTAGGAAATTGAAGCCAGACTTGTGATCATGACATGCATGATCATTTCTGCCTGACTTAAAAAGCCAGAGTAGATTAAGTGCAAAATGAAGAAAAGTGGGGAAATATATTGTTTCATGAATAAGACTAATTGTAAATGGTCTGAGTGCAACTCTCTTTATTATATAAAGTAATTACTATTCTGAAATAATTTAGATACATTTACACATTTCTTTCAGATTAAAGAGTATTTTAGCTTTCCACATCATTTGCACATTATACAGATTCAAAATGCATTTCAGGTGCAGTTTTTTTTATCTAGCTCAAAGAAGTATGCACATGCAGTAAAGTATTTTCAACTTCACTGAAATGTATATTAGAGTCAATAAGTAGGAAGGGAGAAACTTACTTTAGGTTGTAACACATTCCCCTTTAATAGTAGTCTTGTGCAAAGGAGATTTAAACCCAACAAATGAATTCATGTAAACTTAACCAGTGAATTTCTTAGTACTTTTGCAGTTGAAATACATTTTCTGCTTTTTTTTTTTTTTTTTTTTGTTTAAATATTTTTTATTGTAAATATTTTCCATTATAACATCATTTCTGTTGTTACAATTGCAAATACATATAATGTTACATATCTTCAATAAACATAATATATGTTACAATTGTCATACTCATTATTTCTTTTCATGAGTCTTAAAAGATGCAGGTGTATCACATAACAAGTTATACATCATCCTGTTACATAGGGAATAAGGGTGGGGGGGGGAATGCAACTGTGCATAGAAAGAAAAAAAAAGGGGGGGTATAATCCTTCCATTAACTACACCTAGGGGAACATTTATCAAGGGTCGAATGTCGAGGGTTAATTAACCCTCGAATTTAAATCCTTCGAATTAGAAGGATTTAGCGCAAATCCTTCGATCGATCTATTCAAACGATTTTTAGCGATCGATCAAAAAAAGGTTAGGAAAGTGCTGGGGAAGGTCCCCATAGGCTAACATTGTACCTCGGTAGGTTTAAACTGCCAAATTATGTAGTGGAAGTATTTTTTAAAGAGACAATACTTCGACTATCGAATCGTTGAATAGTCAAGCGATTTTTAGTTCGAATCGAAGGTCGTAGTAGCCTATTCGATGCTCGAAGTAGCCAAAAAAATACTTCAAAATTCGAAGTTTTTTTCATTCGAATCCTTCACTCGAGCTTAGTAAATGTACCCCCTAATGTTACTTTGTCAGTATAATATTAGTACAAAACAATAAGTAATATTTCCAAGTATTGTTGAATAAACCTTCTGATATGATAAAGTATTCCGGTCAAATCTATATGGGTAGCGATATTGTATCCAGGGATCCCAAACCTTTGTGAACTGTTCCTGTTTATCTAATGCTATACTAGTTCATTTTTCCATGATAAATACGTTATCTATCCTATTGACTTCTGAAAAAGCCAAATGTGGGGTTAACCAGGCTTTTGCGATAGTCTGCTTAGTTGTAGTAAAAAAATGTGTGATTAATTTATGCCTTATCTATTGTCTATTTTTTTTTATTAAGTAACGCTTCTTCTGGGCATTTAGGTATATTTACTAACAATTAGGGATGGGCGAATTTTTTCGCCGAAAAAATGACGCCCATAGACTTGTATGGCGGCGTGCGTCAAAAAAAAAAAGACGCACGTCAAAACAGTTTCGGCGCGCGACAAAATTTTTTTGACGCCCATAGACTTTGATGGGCGTCTGCGACATTTCGCCGACGGCAAATTTTTGGCTAAGCGAAACGGGTCAAATTCGCCCATCCCTACTAACAATATATTAGCGCCCCGTTTTCATTTGGCTATGCGAGAGGGTACCAAATACTATCTGCTTAAAACTTTATATGATGTTTCCTGTGCTAATATATTGATGGAGCTATGCATGGTATTTGAGAAAATAATTTGCCAATTTTGCTCATCTAAAGACAGTGACAATTCTGTCGTCCAATTTTTGACATATTTCAAGGTTGTGATAGATTGGGTATTAGTGCATTGCCTCTATAGATAACTAAGAGCTCCCTTCATTTGAGGACGATGTAGACACATTGTTTTTAAATAGGTAGGTATAGTAAAATATTTTTTTTTCTGTAGAGCAGTTATAAAATGCCTTATTTGGTTATACCTATAGGTCTCTTGATTGGGGATATTATATCTATCTTGTAATACTGTCCAGCAAATGATTTTATCATGTAGTAAGTAATGACAGATATGTCCTTTGTCTACCCACCAATTGAATTGTCTAGGTTCCATTCCTGGTAAGAAATCAGGATTGTTAAAAAAAAGGTGCTAAGGGTTGATGTTTTGATAACCAATTTGGTTTAGTAGATATAATACGCCATATATCAAGAGTGTGCTTTATTGTAGGCAAAGTTTTAATTTTATGTGGTATTTGTTGAGTCCATAGAATATCTCCAAGGTAATTACACTGACAGATCTTGTTCTATCAACACCCATTTTGGTGGCTGTGAACATTTTCTACTTTTAGTGGTTTGAGATTAACACTATTCGATTGCCAAAACACTTGCAGAGAATAAACAGCCTTAAAGGGGTTGTTCCCCTTTGATTTAACTTTCAGTATGCCATAGAGAGGGATATTCTGAGACAATCTGCAATTGGTTTTCATTTTTTATTATTTGTGGTTTTTGAGTTATTTAGCTTTTTATTCAGCAGCTCTCCAGTTTGCAATTTCAGCCACCTGGATTCTACGGTCCAAATGCCCCTAGCAACCATGCACTGTTTGAATAAGAGACTGGAATATGAATAGAGGACCTTACTAGAAAGACAAGAAATTAAAATGAGCAATAACAATAAATGTGTAGCCTTGAAGAGCATTTGCTTTTTAGATGGAGTCAGCGACGCCCATTTGAAAGCTGGCAAGTGTCAGAAGAAAAAGGCAAATAATTATAAAACTATAATAAATAAATAATGAAAACCAATGGAAAAGTTGCTTAGAACTGGCCTTGCTATTACATACTAAAAGTTTACTCAAAGGTGAACCACCCCTTTAAGACCAAAAATTTAAGACTTTAATATTCTAAGTGTCCTCCACCCAAAAACCCGTTTTACATAATGAAAGAAGATATTCTTCTAAGCAACTTTCCATTATACTTTCACTTTAAATGGTTTTAAAGTTTTTTGTAATTGCAAATTGAGGCAGTATTTTTTTTTTGTATCCCTTTTTTTGTTTTGTTTTTAAATGTTTTTTTTTTTTGCTTTTTTTTTTTTTATAATTCTGTTTTTATTGATTTTCTCAACAAAGGAAAAAACAGGTACACATCAGCATTTAAATCTGTTTTAAGTCTGTTCTTCTTCAGAGTTGCTGTCTAGAAACATTGCATTAGGAGTCAGAACCAGGCGTGCACAGAACGTAAAAAGTCAGGCACTGCTATTTATAGTATTTACATATATTACAAATGTAAACCAATTGACTAGTGTAAAGTTGCTGAAAATTATATATTGTTTTCACCAAGCAAAAAAGGTAAAAAGAGGTAAAAGCTAATACATGGGAGCAATAATTTTAGCTCTCATCAGTATTCAATAAATTGGAACGTGGTTTCTTGGACTTAGAGCGCAGCAAAGTGGAGAAACCATCATAGTCAGGGCTCTTCATGTTTTTTATGCATTTACAAACACATGTTGTGCATTTATATTTGTTTTTTTTAAATGCACCTAAGTGCATTCTTCTGTGTTCCAAACGAAACTTTCTAGTCAATTGTCTTGTGAATGCACATCAAGCACAAAAAAATGCAGCGTGTGGCATCTCAAAAAAAACATTGAAACACAACTGAACATTCATGAGCACAAAGAGACAGAAAATAATGGACTCATTGTGTTCCTCAAATGCATTAAATAAAAACACCCATATTAGGAACCCAAGGGTGAGAATAGTTGAAAATAAATTAGTGATCCATTCGGTATTTAAAATTGGACCAGGCAATGTGTATCGATCCCCCCCCTCTTATTTGTGTATAATGCTTAAAGCGATACAGACACTGAAAAGCTACTTTTTAAAATATGAATATACATTATTAAAAGTTACCTATACGTCATGTTGATCGGTTTTTGCTGAGAGGTTAGTTTTTTGTAAGTTATTGTTAGTTGAAGTTTCAAAACCTGACTGTTTTGCCAATCTGACTGTCCCATCTCAGCCTGTCAGTTAGAGATTCTAATGCTCACGGAATCCTGCTGCACAAATATGGCAGCCCCCTCATACAGGAACATGGGGCATCAGACAGGTAATGAAAAAGCATTGTGTAAATACTTTATGGCAAAGGCAATATTATGATAGATATAAAAAAGAGTTTAATTTCTGGTGTCAGTATCTCTTTAAGTGAAATCTTGTCTCCATAGATAGCCAGAAAAAAACTAACACGTGGTGTCTCTACAGGTGTGAAGTATGTGGCTTCCAGTGCAGGCAGAGAGCATCGCTAAAGTACCACATGACCAAGCACAAAGCTGAGGCAGATTTGGAGTTTGCCTGTGACCAATGTGCGAAACGCTTTGAGAAGGCCCATAATCTCAATGTACACATGTCTATGGTCCATCCACTCACACAGAGCCCAGCCAAGCAGCCAGAAACAGAACCAGACGCCCACTCTGGGACAACAGAAGAACAAATATTGAAACCAGAACGGACGCAGCAGCCCCCACCCTGAAAAATCTAAACATACAAAACATTTTATAAAAATAATTTTTGTAAAGTTTTATTGTTTGTAAAATAAGGCATTGTCACATCTTGTTTTTATCTTGGTTTTTATAGTGAACAAAAGGATTAAACAGTCCCGATTCAATGGCAAAGAGACTTCTGAGAATTTATTTTAATGCTTGATACAAACTACTTTTTACTAACTTAAAACGGACAAAGGCACATACTGTATTTCATTGTCATTTGACTGTTAAAGGAGAAGGTATTTTATTGCCAGTAGATTAGCTGCAATAGTGCAAGCTAGAATGCTATATTTATTCTGTAGAATGTTTTACCATACCTGAGTAAAAAGCTCTAGAAGCTCTCTGTTTAGGATAGCAGCTGCAGTATTAGCTTGGTGTGACATCACTTCCTGCCTGAATCTCTCCCTGGTCATTTACAGCTCTGGGCTCAGATTACAGCGGGGGGGAGGAGCAAACTGAGCATGCTCACGTGCCCGGGGCAAGGAGGTTTAAACTGAAAACAGGAAGTCTGATACAGAAGCCCATGTGTACTCAAAAGAAGGAAAGAAATGCTGTGTTTCTTTTGACAGAGGACTCAGAGCAGCACTACTTTGAGGGTTTACTGGTGTATTTAGGTGGAGCTTTCTGAAAATGCTTATTTAGTTTTAACCTTTCCTTCTTTAAAGCAAATACACCATGTTCCTTCACTGATCAGGAATCAAACGATCCATTAAAAGACAGGCTCAGAGAACAGATCATTATAGTCATCTGGGCCCTTGAAAGAACTTGGCATAATTGCAGCCAGCTCAGGGTCATGCTCCTCCCAGGATTCTAACATCTGACACAGAAGAATATGGTTATATTACAGAAATGGTTTATTAAGTGAAAGGATATTATGCTATGTCAGACACACCACAGTTAAGGTAAACCAAAGCAGAAAGCTGCTATTTAAAATGATAATTGGGACACAGAATGGTACAATTTCATAAGCCTATGATGATTTCATTCTTTCTCAATAAATCAATGACCAAGGCTTGATGAATATGACGAGAGCTGTATTATTTTAATGGGTAATCCTTTAAATGGTCATAAACATCATATTTAGCTTATTTATCAGTTTAACACTGTGCCAAGCCTCTCAGATTGTATCCCAGCAGCACTAGCTTTGCATTTACTGTGACGATGAAATATCACTGGTGAGCTGTAACTGGGTTAAGTACTCAAAAGTGAAAATGGGGCAAATCAAAATGGTAAAGAGAAGTAGCTGATACACTGGGCATATCAGTGGCAGTCACAAATGTTTGTAGTAGTGGTGGATTGACACACAAGGGTTTAAAGCTAATTAGTTGATACTATACAAAATGAAAAAAAAAACATATATTAAGACAGAGATATTGTATATAGTGAATAAAGTACCCCCTACTGTAAAATATAAGGCTATTCTAAGTCACCCAGGAGTTCCATGACCATATAAAAGCATGAGGCCAAAGGCCTAGTGTTTTTATACAAGTCATGGAACTCCCAGGCTACTTCTGATATCCTCATATTTTCCAACATGGGGTACTTTATTTATTATAATACACACGTTTTAGTGAGTCGTGTGACAAAAATGACATCACTACTCACTGTTTATGCCTGATGACATCACTAGTCGCTGTTTATAAGGATATAATTTACAAGATATTCCTGGCTTTTGTGTATTATAAACACATAATTAAATGATAACCCTGCTTCAGGATGGCAGAGTTGGGCTTTTGGCATTTAGGAACACAGCACAGTAAGAACTGGCGGCCAAGGGTAAAGACATTGTGAGAATCAAACTGTTTTAAACTATTTTAAAAAGCCTGTTTAGGATGCCAATCTCCAGGTCTCAAGGACCCTAATACAACATAATTAGAAAAAAAGAAATCTTACGTGGTGGGATTTCACTGATTAGCTGGAAAGAGGACTCCCATCTACAAAGAGCTCAAGAAGGACTACCTGCTGGAGTGAAAGGTCAAGCCTGAAACAAAGTATTAGTAATAAAACTCAAACATAAGCAGTAGGATCCATGGCCACTGACAACCCATCATTAGACCATTTAGCCTTTGTTGTTGTTAATCAGAAACTACAACATGTGCTAAATAAAGGCTGTCACATGATTATTATTCACACTGGTTTTAATAGAAGATACAGGTGGATTCTACCGCCAATCGACTTAAACGACTAATTCAGTATAGTTGTATGACTGAGGATTACTCTGCTTTAATGGCAATATAATGATACAAATGCATGTTGCTGCCATCTTATCTTAAGTAGGACAATTGGAAACTGTTTGCAACAAAGCAAATTCATGCTTAATCTGGTATTTTTCAAGCGATCAAACTTTAATAGAAAAATGATGTAAACATTCTTAGAGCACTCCTTTACTACTTGCACATTTTATAAATAGGGCAGGTTTTAATATGCTGTTGTTCATTTCAAATTCTTACTGTATATCCCTAATTTAGCTAAGCAGTCTGTGAACATATATAACTTTAGCGATCCTCTACAAGAGAAGGGGCATCCCATTGTTTGAGCACTTTTGTTATTTACAATTATTTATTCATCTTTAGTAGACAGCTAGTACCTGACTTAAAGATCAACAGCATTCAGGGGGTCAGCAACTCTACAACTGATATCTAACCCTAACCACTAATACCTAACCTCTAAAATAATAACTAAATGTATGTAAATAACAAAAGTGCTGAGATGAGCAAACACTTGGATGTCCATTCTCTTGCAGAAGATGTGAAGGTCACATGTGCACATGCAGGAGTAGATAAGCGAAATGAGGGACATTTGTCATAAAAAACAGTATATAAAGGGCACTATTTACAAAGCATGTTAGCAGTAAAACTGGTGTACATTTACACCTTTTTACACTTTGGTTATTATGCCCATTCTGTTTTCTTACTTTGATTTACACTATCCATCCATTATTACCAAAATATCACTGATCTTTCTTCAGCAGTCCAGACCTGGTGAAACTCATTTGTTGAGGACGAAGAGCTACTTTTGGTTAAAATGGTAAAAGACCTCATTTAAGTCACTTAAAGGGGTTTGATAACCTTTAGTATGATGTAGAGAGTGACATTCTGAGACAATTTCCAATTGGTTTTCCTTTTTTATTATTTAAGCTTTTTAGAGTTATTTCGTTTTTTAATTAAGCAGCTCTTCAATTAGCATTTTAAGCAATCTGGTAGCTAGGGTCCAAATTACCCTAGCAAGCGTGCATTGATTTGTATAAGAGATGGGAATGTGAATAGAATAACAGGTGGCTGCATGTTGTTGCAGTGACAGCATTTTCTTCCCCTATTGGTCACATAATTTCAAGTCCCGGTAAAGCTGCATGGTGATTGGATGAGCTGGAGGGGAAGTTCAAACCTCAGCTATCCAAACCCTGAGCAGCTCAGCCGGGATTTAAACTCTGTGACCAATAAGGGAAAGTAACAGAAGATACCTCCCCCTGTGCTAATGCCCTGCCTTCCCGAAGTCGGCAGCTCTCAGAAAGCAGGGGGGCCCGGCTAATCAAATAAGTGCGGCGTGGCCCAGCCCGCCTTTCCCTCAGGGCCCCCTACAACTCACCCCCTGATGGCGGCCCTGCTCCTGTGTCATTTAAAAGAGCTGGCTGCCTTCCTTCCTGCATCTCCTGTGGCTGACTGCTTTAAAACAGCCTAAGGGTAAGGCCAGACGAGGAGATTCGGGGAGGTTTTGTCGCCTGGCGACTTATCGCCACGTCTTTTGCGCGACTATCTCCCCGAACTGCCTCAGCGGTTTTTCCCCATAGGCTACAGCGCAAAATCGCCTGCCTCAGTGAGGCAACTTTGGGCGACTATTGAAAACGCATCGCCGCGTGTGCATTAGCGCAGGCAATTTTGTGCTGTAGCCTATGGGGAAAAAATGCTGAGGCAGTTCGGGGAGATAGTCGCACAAAAGACGTGGCGATAAGTCGCCAGACGACAAAATCTCATTGAATCTCCTTGTCTGGCCTTACCCTAAAGCTTCAGCTTGTCAATAGCAGCAATAATCCAGGACTTCAAACTTGTCACAAGGGGTCACCATCTTGAAAAGTGTCTACTCACATGCTCAGTGGGCTCAGAGCAGCTGTTGAGAAGCTAAGCTTAGGGGTTGCCACAAATTATCAAGCAGAAAATGAGGTTGGCCTGTAATATAAGCTAATGCTACAGGGCTAATTATTAAATTCTGATGCTAATTGCACTGGTTTCTGTGCTGCCATGTAGTAATTATCTGTATTAATTAGAAATCAGCCTTATATTCTGACACTTATATTCTATGTGTTCTGTATATTTTGGGGGTTATTTATCAATTTATCAAAGTCTTTTTTTTTTTTTTGCTGGTTGGACTTTTAAAGGGGAAAACCACAATTTTTTCATAGAAAATAAAACTAAAATTTTTCGTGATTTATAAAACCCCCGATGGTGTTTGAATAAAAAAGTATTTCAACTCAGACTTGGCAAGTTCATCTAGAAGTCAATGGCAGATGCCCCAAAGATATCCTGATTTGCTCTGGGTTTCTGAAAAAGTCATGGTATACGGGCGTCAAATCAGAAAAAGTCGCTGTGTGCGGGTGTCAAATCAGAAAAATTTGCTGCAATCGGGGTGTCAAATCCAAAAAAGTCAGATTGGATTTTTTTTTACAATCTTATCAAGACTTTTCCCGCACACTAATTTTTCGAGAAAATTTAATGATAAATAGGGAGAAAAAGTCAGTGCGAATTTCGTCGGCTTTCCAAGAATTCGGACTTTGATAAATAGCCCCCTTTGAGTTGGCCCCTAAGCTCAGTAATTGACAACAGCACAGAGCATGTGCAGTGAATCAGCAGAAAAGAAGATGCTACAGGGGCATTTTTGGAGGCACAGATCTTACCTGCTAAAGGGCTGTGGTTGCCTTGGGCCAGGTGGGATATACAAGGATTGCAGCACTCCAGTTCTGCATTAAAATCGCCTTTATTCTACATATAGCATAGCATCGTTTCGGACCCACACTGTACTTTTTCAAGCAAACAAAGTATCATTAAAACCACCACTTCCATTTATACCCATTGTGCACTAGTGGCCATCACCAGGAATTACATATATTAAACAATCCATACCCTATGGTTTCACTTATAATCTATAAATGCCCATATTACACCATCAATTGCATATATTAAAACATTCATATCACATGGTTCCACCAGAAATCTATACATATCCATACAGTTTTAACTGGACTATTAGTCATCATAACAAAGACAATTTATAATCAAGAGAGCCTACTTGATTCTATGGCTCCAAAGTGTTTGTAGAATCCTTATGGTGTCCACTAGTGAATTAAAAATAGGATATACAGGTATGGGATCCATTGTCCGGAAACCCATTATCCAGAAAGTTCCGAATTACGGAAAGTCTCCCATAGACTCCATTAAAATAAAATAATCCAAATTTTTTAAGAATTATTTTCTTTTTCGCTACAGTAATAAAACAGTAGCTTGTACTTGATCCAAACTAAGATATAATTAATCTTTATTTGAATCAAAACCAGCCTATTGGGTTTATTTAATGTTCACATGATTTTCTAGTAGTCTTAAGGTGTGAAGATCCAAATTACGGAAAGACCCATTATCCGCAAAGTCCCAGGTCCCGAGCATTCTGGATAATATGTCCCATACCTGTACTGTAATTAAAAACAATTATTAAAACCAACCTATGCCATATCTATATCAATGGGCTCAATTGATATATTTTTTTAAATGAAAAACACAGTGCAGCAAGTCTACGATGGATGGTTCTACAACAAGTTGAAATGGTCCTTCATATTCCAGTCTCTTATTCAAATCCATGCATGGTTGCTAGGGTAGTTTGCTGCAATTGAAAAAATGGAGAACCAATGAATAAAAACCACAGATAATAAAGAATTAAAATCATATGCACATTGTCTCAGATTATCACTCTCATATTAAAAGTTAAAGGGGACCGTCACCTTAAGAAATAATTCCAAATCATATTTTCTGACATTAGTCTAGCAAATAAACATCACTTACACTATAAAAATTATTTAAATCTTGTTTTCATTTAGTATTGGAATTCTCAATTACAGCAAGCAGGCAGGTACCATTTTGGAGACAAGCTTTGCATCATGCCAAAATTTTGTTTATATGACAGAATTGGGGGATCTGATACCCCTTTCCATGCACTGGCTACACAAATAAATGGTTAGGAGGGAATTTTAATAACAAAAATAATTTGGGTTTAATGTTTAATTTGAACATAATAATTAAAATATGGATGAGCTCCATAGTGAAAGAGGGTGAATTCTGAACTGCTACTGTAGTTTACAACAGACAGCCTGGTGATATAAGGCAGATAATATAGGTAGAAGCAAAAGCCTATAGAGAATTGATTTACGGGCCCGGATTTTTGGAGAGGCCACCAAGGCCCGGGCCCAGGGCGGCAGGATTTTAGGGGGCGGCATGAAGCCCAACCACACCCGCATTGCTTATAAAAACTGGGGAGGCGCAGGAGGTAAGATAGTTTTTAAAATTTCCTGTGCACCAATCCCCAGTACTTCGGACCTGATGATGAAAATTTGATTGAATAAAAGAGAGGGGACGGGGCGACGAACGGCAGTGGGCCTAGGGGCACCTGCTACGTAAATCTGGCCCTGTTGATTTACCAAAGAAATTAAAAGTCTCTTTGGAGAGAGACATGTCAATTTGATGGTATAAAAGGCTTTAGAATCCAAGATTTTAAATGAAGGGTTAACAAAGGGTGCTGCAACATCACACTGGCAGATGTTTCAATTTATCCTTAGGCGAGAAAGCTCCACTTCATTCCAATGTAAGATTAGGATGTGTAGAAACAGAGAATCAAGATAGGAAATGTTTGACTGACTTTTTTTTAATTTCACAAATATGATAAACAAATAGTCAATCCTAGACATTATCAAACAAGCTGTTACAGCTGCACCTTCAATACTCTTCATATGAATACACTTTCATCTTTCTTCAGAGTGCATCATTTATGATTCATGTGATGGCAACAACTAAAGCTTACTGTCCGTTCTGTCTACTATTGCTGCCCTCATTTAAATGAATCCCTCCAAATGTCACATGGAACATGCTGAGTATGCAGTGATAGTAGATCTTGGATAAAACATTGAAACAGGCACAGGTTTTATTTCAAATGATCACCCCTACCACAACCACCTCAAAAATTTAAAAGGGTATTAGAAGTAACTTAGTTGTGAGGATTTAGATTGCAGCCTTATTTTTTTTTATTTGATCATGAAACGCTGAAGGGACTTCTGAAATCCTTCTACATTGAAAGAGGGGTCACATCATCTTTTATAGAATGATGTATTTATTTGTGGATTGTATGAATTCTTGAATATTTTCTCACTATTCATCTGAGGTGTGTTTTCAAAACAACCATCACAAATGACAAGTACTAAATGGAATGAAGTGTGTTATATATACTGTACATTTTTGAGGTGTGTTCCTTTGTGGTAAAAGAACAACTTAGATCTTCACAAGTCATTTCTGAAGCAACAACTGAGGATATACAGACTCTGAAGCATTTTATCCGTAAGAAAAGGACAGGCAGATACTGATTTCAATTGCAAATACATTTGTAAATAACTTTAAAAACAATTGGCAAAGTTTAATTAGCATTGATTGGACAATTGCTTAGAACTAAATTTTCTTTTTTAGACAAAAAAAGGGGGCAAAGTAAATTTTTTACACAAAAACTGTGTATTGTATTTGCAATGTTATGTTGCTTCACAAGTCATGTTACCACTATAAAAAAAATGCAATGTGGTATTTGATGCATTTTGTTTATGCATCGTACTACTTACAAGATGGAGACCAATGGTAGATGCAGAAGATATTTTTTGGGGGGAATGTAATAAAAGTCGCAATGGGCAAAACAATTCGCACCAATAAGAATAAATGTAATATTGTTCCTTAAACTGTTATTGTATTGCGAATTTTAATTACACATTGCAAATTTTAATTGTGCACTCTTAAGAAGTGCTTGGAGGTGTTGTAATCATAACGACTTTTTCAGCAAAAAGTTTTATCGCATTTACTGCGCATTGGCACAAACTATAAAATTTGCAAACAGTCTTCCAATGTCAGAAGTGGTCGCTAAACAGTTTCCAGGTTCCCAAAAGCTATATTAAATTCACGCAAAGCAAAATTTGTTCACGCAAAGGCCAATAGTTTTTCCGTTACCGACTTTTATTACATTCCCCCGTAAGTGTGTTGTCAAAAGCTTGGCAAAGACCGGAAAATATGCTTCACAGGTTGAGAAGGAAACTTCGATTTTATAGTATGGAGTGGAAACTCAAGGTGCAATTTGATATTGGTGTGGTCAAAGATATAAGCAACGATTGTGAATTTGGAATTCCCAGCTAAACCCTGAAAACATACAGAGAGGGCTGAAGGAAGAGTTTGTAGAATGTTATCTAGAAGTAAAAATCATTGCAACTAGAGCCAGTGGGACAATGTGCTCAAAGTTATTGTCAGTTATACCAGAACGGAGAACAAAAAAGTAAGGAACCCACAGCAGGAGCAGAGAAGTAGTTGAGAGAAATTGAATAGAGTTTGTTGGTAAGAACCACCCCATTTTGTAAGTATGAATCTTTATTAAACCCATGTATGAAAGGAAATCCACACTCACATGTGTCATCTTGGTCAAAAAGATTAATGCAAAGCCAATAGTTTGGCTGTTACATAAATTGATCTTTTTGACCAAGATAAGACCTGTGAGTGAGTATTTACTTCAATACATTGGCAGCTGTTATCACAGGGACTTCACACAGGCACAGTGCACTTTATACACATTAGTGCCTACATGCTTTTGCATATTAACCTCCATGTGTCATAAAAGGTATCAAGTTTGCCCAAGAGCAGTAACCCATAGCAACCAATAAGATGTTTTCTTTTAAGCAGGTGACCAGTAAATTCTACCTGCTGATTGGTTGCTAAGGGTTACTGCTCCTGGGCGAACGTAGTGCCTTTTATTACATAGCCCCACATATCTTTTAATAAACAACAGATACAAAACTGTCAAAAGCAGAGCCACAACAATGAAGTCATTTTTGCAGTTCATTGTGCGACAAAACAGCAGTCAGTTGCAAGAATGTGTTTCACAGTTGCACGGATATAGTGAAAAGCAATGTAATGTCAGTGAAAATATGAGACAAGGAATAGGTGGACTTCCAGCTGTCCCTTTGTAATCAAATAAAGATATGAACTGCTGAGCACACATAATGAGCTGCACCTTACATTTAACAAGTGCTGTCATTTTACTGAAATTCTGAATGTGGTACAGTCAACAGATTCAATCTATACTTTGACATAGTCACCTGCTGACATTCTGTAACTAGAGTCACAAATTATCTAGTAAAATTACCCAGACAGTCACATCAGTAAGATGTCAGCAAAAACTCTGTATTCATGTTATGGTAGAATACAATACTTGTATTGTGTGAATGCCAAGAAATATGTTTTTAAATGCTGTTTGGTCATGAAGTTTTGCCCTGTTGTGGTTGCTTATTGCATGCTCATCGGCCCTTTGTTTTGCTGCATGTTTTATTTTATCGGCTGCAAAAAAACAATTTCATGTACTGTATATTCCCTGAAATGGCTGCTAGACCTCTCTATTTGTTTCTCTGTAAATATTGCTCTTCAAAGCAACATTTGGAGCTAAATGTTTATTACTATGTAATGTGGCTGCTGTTATGCACTCATTTTATAATTACTCCTGTCTAACCTGGTATAATGGGCATCAAACAACAACAGCTGGTTTAACTGGTTTAGTTAGTATAAAGAGAGATGTGTGCTGCATCCTTTTCTAGTTTTAAGAGATCAGAATTTATATTTCCATCATTTTTGGATTTTGGTAAAATCCTTGAATCAAAAAGGAGCAGGGCACAGGAACCCACTATAGAATACACTCATCACATAGAAAGGGTGGTCCAGTACACAAGTTCCGGACCTTCAGCTCAGGGAGGCAAATAACAAAGAGCAAGAGACCAAGGGGCATACAGGTCCCATGACTATGTCATACCTCCCAACATTTTGGAAGTAAAAAGAGGGCCAAAAATTTTTTTCCGCACGTAGCACAGCAATTTTTGAACACACCCCTTTCTGTGGCCACACCCCCTAATTACCATGTTTGTTTTACAAAATTTGGCAGGTTATGAAAGTTTGAAAATATTTCTCCTTATCTAAACTGTGTTTTTGTGTCTCAAAATTGTTACAAAGTATCTTTTTTGCACCTGTTAGCTGTTCTGGGCTCTCTGCTAAAAGCCAATTAAGTGAGAAACTTTGTTTCTTTTTCTGGCTGTTCAGTGCAGAGAAAAGAGGGACTTTCCAGTACAAATGAGGGACTGCGGGTTGAGCTGTCAAAAGAGGGACTGTCCCTCCAAAAAAGGGACAGTTGGGAGGTATGCTATGTGCCCTTGGGGCACAAAACACATTGGGCCAATAGAAATACTAAGCTTTTGAATTTAATTTTCAATAAACACTTTGATTACTTTACTTTGATTTTTAGATCACTCTGGCTGAAGAATAGTTTATTATTAAAGTATTATCAGTCCTGTTAGTATTATACAGTAAGTTCCTTAGAAGGCAGCTACAAAAATGTCTGTCTATTTATAGGTATGACTGCCCCATCTGTGCTATTTATGTTATTTTTACGGAGGTGGTTGAGAAGAAGCGACAGGTGTTCAGTGGTTTGGATTATTCTTAGAGGAGTCTAGCCACAGCCCATGAGAACTATGATGGGTGTGTCGGGCACCAGCACATGTATTTCCTCAATTACTGGCACTGACAATGTAGAGTAGGGGTCCCTTAACTTTTTTAACCTTGAAACAAATTTAAATGTAGAAAGGTTGCAGGACACACAAGCTTGAAAAAAAAGGATTGCAAAAAATACTGGCTGAAATGGACTAACCCTTTAGTGAACAGGAGAGCCCCTGCATGCCTTGATCTTCACCAATGCCTTTTTGGTGTCCATGAACTTTCTGTAGTGGAAACAACAGGGAATATGAGCAAATACCAAGGAGAAATACCAAGGATACGAGGTAGAAGCAAGTAGTGCCAGGCTGTATCTTAGCGTGCTCAAGGCTGAAGAATGATAAGCAGCTGTGCGATCCATGTTGGTAAAATGCTTTGCTTTTGCCTACTCCTATTTCTGGCCAACAAGCATGGAAATAACATAAAACTCAGGAACGGGCTAGAGGCCTGAGCAGGTGGCAAGGAACAAAGACAGATAAGAACATGTATTTTGATAATTTTCACACCTCCATGCATTTACTTTTTTTTTTTTTTTGCTTGTTTTTTTTGGGGGCAGACTGCAGTCAACTGACTTGTTTGCATGTGCATGAACACATAAGAATGTGTCCTGCCATCTGGCTGCTCAGGTGAGATAAAGATGTATTGTATTTAGGGTTTTGTCTGACTGCATGAATAATGTTTATTGAACAGTACTTTTGCAGAATCCTTGATCCGTGACACAAGAACAGTCCTAAGAGGTTGCAAGGCCCCCGTGAGAAGGTGATTCTGCAGTCACTGCTGCTAAATCCTGCCCCCCCCCCTACACACACACACACACACACACTGTCCCTGTCTGTATCTGCCCTTAGGACAACTCTGCACAGCACAACTGTAAATATGTTTTACATTGCAGCCAATAGGAGAGTGATAACAGGCAGACAGAGATCATGGTTTGCAGAGGAGACCAGAAGATTGTAAATTGCAGAGGACAGAGAGCAGTAGACTGACCCCCCATTGTGCTGTTCTAATCCAATTCCTAGCTCTCACACATAAGCAGATGATGCCTGCATACAGTAATCAAGCGTTTGTAAGCAATACATAAAATCTTTGACAATGGCAGTGGGCACATTTTTTATTTTATTTTTTTTTATTCTCTCTATGTTAGATCATTTGTTTTCCTTGTCTTCTACTATACGTCTTCTACTAAGAAGGAACCTTCAACAACCCTGTGGAAAGGGGAATGCTCTTTTTCTGGGAGAGGGGCTATAAAAAGATTACTATATTATGTTGCTTTAGCAATAAAGACATACAAAGCATTTCACGCTGAGAAATGCTTCTTTTTACACACATACTCTCGACTTTTGTTTAAAACACACTAAAACCGAGAACTGAATCGTTAATTCTAAACAACCAACAGACCAATGCCAACAGAACCAAGAAGAGAATCATTATGTATTTTGCTATGTTCCAGCAACTTTCTATTCACTGAAATTTTCTGCAGTGGGGCAAGTGCCCCTTCTTTTTATTTGTTTATACCACCAATATCAACATTTCAGGGGGTACAACCTCCCTTCATCAGGATATCCATATCCTGATGAAGGGAGGTTGTACCCCCGAAACGTTGATATTGGTGGCGCTTCCGTGAATAGAAAGTTGCTGTTACTGAGGGACCGTGCCGGGCCAATGGTGAACCAGCACCACTACTGCAAAGAGAGTAAACTCCGGGTGTGCGGTGTACATTGTATTTTGCTATTTTCCAAACATCAAGAGAAATGTTAACGAGGATATTGTCATGACATGATATACAAGACTATAAAAATGTATTCTTAAAAATAAGAAATTATTATACATTACAACAACAACTCAAATAAACTGGTAATTTGTTCCTAAATATAGGAAATGGGACATTGACACGCACAATTACACTCACATTCTAGCGGTGAAATACATCCACAATTTTTTGACAAGAATGACAGATATACCACGCGTCTCCGCTTTTTTCAGGTATTTCCATTCATTATACTGTCAAATGATTTAAAATGATTCATGGCAATTTATAGCTGTGTTTTCACATAGTGGAAAAAACATGACAGACAAAGCTAAAGAGTACACAAACGATGGTAGGAGATTTTTCTGATTTTTTAATCGAGCACATGACCTTGGAGACTGAAATGCCCAAAATCTACCTGTTCTTCTTGCCATAAACTTTAATAGCACCTGTCACCGTGCATGCAGGTGGATTCCGGCCCTCAAAATGTCATAGTTTTTGAGTACAAAACTGCCTGTACAAGAGGTGACAGCTATTTGGCATTTACGTTTTAGGCATTGCTCCACTGGTGTACCATCAACCTTACTGATGAAGGCAAAGTATGATTGACAGTTGAGATTTTCAAAAGAGTTTATAACAGGTTTGGATGATTTCATGGAAAAAAAATAGTATTAATGTTTAATTTTAAAAGGACTTTTATTATACAGCTTTTTCTGTCTGCCACTGCAGGGTATCCTTTTTCATTTGTTGTTCAAAGCAGATAAGGAATGCACCGTGGATTATTATTGGAGGATCTCTTATACATGTTAAACAACGGTTGTGCATAACCCAACTGGGCCATTGTAGGATATTCATCTTTTAGTTCCTGAGTTAAGCTGACCATAGACGTATAGATTTCACCCTTGTGTCGGACGAACGATTGGACGTCCCAATCTTTTGATTTGCCACTAACCATTCAGATTAAATAAAGCAGTAAAATAACAAATCAGACTATGTTCTGGCCATTACAGCAATGGTACGAAAGTAGAAATTCTAGTGACTTCTCCCCAAGCTTAAGTCAGTGGAAAAATATCTGAAAAAAATGAACAATTCGGATTTTCACTTGATTTTTTCGTGTTTGTCCCTGATCCAATTAAATAGTGCTTTTTTTAATAGTCAATAAGGTGGATTCTAGTTTGGTCAGAATTTTTTAATCAAAATAATCCGAAAATTTTTAATTTTGATAAATAAGGCCCTTAATGCTTTAAACATAGCCCAAAAAGCTATGCTTTGGTCTAATTTCACCAAAAAAAAACCACAAGGACAAATGTTATTGCCAAATGTCAAACTCCAAACTATTGTCAAACTTTGAGTTATTGCTTCATTTGTGTCACCCTCCCAAGAAAATTACTGTTATGCAATGTTATGTTTTTTATCAACCAGGGGGAAAGAACACCCCTAATAATAATATTGCTAAAAAAAAGTGCTGCACTCCCTTGTGTAACTAACCTATTTACTCTGGGCAAGTGCAACTCTGTTTTAAAAACAAGCCAGCCTGGATAACTTGTTGAAGAGCATTGTTGTGCCATTTTTCCTGTGCCCCTGGGTGTCCCTTGCAGAGGCTTAGGCTGGGCACATACCTTATAGTATGGTGAGAAGAAAACAATGTTGGTAAAAAAAAAATACAGTGGGATCTGTTATCTGGGAAACCTGTTATCCAGAAAGTTTCAAATTACAGAAAGGCTGTCTCCCATGGACTCCATTATAATCAAATAATCCCATTTTTTTAAAATGATTACTTTTTCTCTGTAATAATAAAACAGTAGCTTGTACTTTATCCAAACTAAGATATAATTAATCCTGCTTGGAAGCAAAACTAGCCTATTGGGGTTATTTAATGTTTACATGATTTACTAGTAGACTTAAGGTGTGAAGATCCAAATTATGGAAATATCCGTTATCCAGAAAGCCCCAGGTCCAGAGCATTCTGGATAATAGGTCCTATACCTGTATTAATTATGACTGTCACTAGTTTAAGGGCATTAAAGTAAATTTCATAGAGAACAATAATTCAGTGTAGGATGTATTATTTAGTAAAAATAGGATCGGATTCGGAACACTGTACCAAATGTAAACAAACGGTGTATTGTGTATAAATATGAGTGTATGTTGTATATACACACATTTGCCAAGTGCTGTTGTTTTTAATTAAATAAAAACAAATGTTTGACAGCTGTAATATCCATGCTGAAGGAGTAGGTGTAGGTGATTTGTGTTATAATGGGAAGATACTAGCACTCTACCATTTTTAGTTGTTCTTGATGACAAGCATTTGTGGAATCCAGCTTTAGTTTTTGCTCTAACAGTAATCCAGGCTGTTGTCTGACCATGGAGCATTTTAACACTGCTTTTTTCTATAGGATTTCTTTGCTTTGTTACTTGCTTCCTTTCAGCAAAAAGAAGAGCTCTTCTATTGTTGGCTTAGGCCTCACAGTATACAATAACTGGAGCACTGGGAAAACGCGTTTGCTCAGTTTTCTGTTCCTTTTATGTAGCCTCCTATGGGGAATGAAATGACTGCTTTCCTTACAGGTAATTAGATTCAGGGTTAAAAAAAAAACGTTCTCATAGCCTGTGCACCGTGAACTCTTCTTTCTTAGATTCCCACAGCTGGCTGCACAGAGTGCCATTGTGTCAGGGCAGTAACAACCGGAACATTTCATCAGTAAACCATGGGAAAATACTTACTAACCCACAATGACTGTAAGCAATAAAAATCCCCCAGATACAAACTATCCAAGGAATTATTAAATTTGTTTAAGTACTATTCTAATTTATTTGTAGGCCAATCTGTCTCTTTAGCTGTTGGAGAACACCAACTCCCTGCATTCTTGGGCAACACAACAGGATACTGCAGGTTGTACTTTAAAACACCATTCTGGGAGCGAATTCACAAACGTTGTGACTAATCTAACAATAAATTTAAGTAAAATGTTCATTTACATTATAAATAATCAAATAACTAATTCACAATTGGTTGAATTTTTTTTCAAGCACAATATTTATGTAACCTTATGCCAAAAAAAATTTTGTCAAAAAAGTTGGGTTGAACTTTAACTCTGTCCTTCTAAATATAATGTTGTTGATGTCAGCAAAAACTGGTGGGGCACCAGGAGAAAATCCATTGGGCCCTAGCCAGGCAGCACAAGAAGTCTAACAAATAAGGGGCTGCTGTCACTATTTATTGGGCTGGTTGGGGCACTGTGTGCTTGAAATTCCAGAGCCTATTTTAATTCCTAGTCCAGATCTGGCCACAGCCCTCACTGTATACTAAAATAATTCTCCAAGGCATGCTTGAAAGTTAAAAAATTGAGTTTATTACATCAAAGTATTAAAACACATTAGAAAAATAACCCCTAATAGCGCCTAACGCGTTTCATGCTTACCTAGCACTTAGGCATAGGCAAAATCCAACTAGTCTCTTTTCTTTTGTTCCTTAAATACTTGCTCTCATAGTCCCTCCCCTCAATAAAATCAATTACAATCCAGCTCATGTGTTAAAACTGCAATGTATCATCCACAGGGCTAATGGCTTTGTTAAACTTCAAATGATCTATGTGTTAAATAATCCATGTTACGGGGCATTTACAGAAGTATTATTTACACAATATAAAATATACATATAATTAAATATAACAAGTAACGTCAAACATGTAATTAAGTCCGAGTGGCAACCTGGTTTGTAAATGAAAAATCCAGTAAACCTCCTTTTTCTTCAATTTCATCAAGAGATCTCCCCCTCTAATACCTGTCTTAATTTGTTCAATTCCCTGTATAGAAAAGTACTGTAAATTGCTATCATTACATTCTTGAAAATGTCTAGTGACATTGGTTTTGCTGCTTAGTTTAGTATCACTCACTTGATTAATGTGTTCTCTAATACGCTTTTTTAATGATCTGATAGTACAGCCCATGTATTGCTTACCACACTTCATGCAAGTGATGAGGTAAACAATACCCTTGTTGTAACAATTAATGTATTGTTTAATTTTGTATGTATTTTTGGTCACAGTTGAATTAAATTCTTTAGAGATTTTCAAGTATTTGCATGTAATACAGCGATTGTGCCCGCACTTAAAACACCCACTGAATCTTAAAGGATCTTGTTTTCTATTTTTGTTTTCTTTAAATAGACTCGGAGACAGTAAGTCACCAAGAGTATAAGCATGTCTCGCTACACAGCCTATCCCTGGATCCAAAGCTGCACAAAAGTCACCATCAGCTTATAATATTGGCAAAAACTTTCACTGTTTTAACAATTTTCTTATATTGCCTGCTATATCGTGTAATAAAGGAAATTCTTTGTCCATAATCTTTTTCGTGTATTTTATTCTGTGGAAACAGAAGAGTATCTCTATCGGTATTTTCTGCTCTCATATTGGCTCTCTGGATTAACTTATTGTTATATCCTCTTTTTTTAAATCTACCTTTCATTTCATCTGCCTTGATTTTATATTCATCTAAAGTGGAACAGTTTCTGCGCAACCGCAGGAACTGTCCTATGAGGATTCTGGCTATTTGACTTCTTGGATGACATGACTGTGCATGAAGCAAAGTATTGCCGCTACACGGTTTTCGATAAATTGTTGTATATATAGTATATATATTGTTTTATTGAGGGGAGGGAGGGACTATGAGAGCAAGTATTTAAGGAACAAAAGAAAAGAGACTAGATGGATTTTGCCTATGACTAAGTAAGCATGAAACGCGTTAGGCGCTATAAGGGGTTATTTTTCTATTGTGTTTTAATACTTTGATGTAATAAACTCCATTTTTTAACCTTCAAGCATGCCTTGGAGAATTATTGAAGTATACAGTTGTACCTCTGTTTAGTCATTAGAGGACTCTGGCATGCTCAATATTAATATTTACTGGCTTCTACTTCCAATTTGATTAAAACTGTTCACAGCCCTCACTGACCCTGGAGCACTACCTGGCTGGGATCTTCAGACCACACCCTGATGAGTGGCTGAAGAGGGACGAGGGAGACAGTAGAGGGTGAGAAGTTTGCAAAATGGTGGGCCCTTGAGGTCGCGGCCCCTTTGGGCCCCAGGCACCCCAATCGGGCATTACCCGCAAAAAGTACATAACTCTAAAATTTGATACTCCAAATTCATTAAAGTGATGTTCTGGAACTATAAACTCCACAAGGTACAATACCACCATATTATTACTGTAATTATTATTGGAGTTAAAGACTTTTATGGATCTGACATTTTTAATTGTATTTATCTGTCCCTTTCTGAACTGCTGGTTTTCATTACTAAAACATTGTAGCAGAAGTCATCCACCCAAGATTCCAGTTCCCACAATGCCTTTCACGCTTCTTCGCAGATCTGTTAATAAGCTAGCGTCCACTATATTGGCTGAACAGCTCTTTCCAGCAGTGCTCTGTACATCTAAATAACAAAAGCAACGACATTTGCAGTTCTAAAACACTAAATATGTAATGTATAGGAAAATGCAAAATAAAATAAAATGTCCTTTTAAGCAAAATAATTTGGGTGGTGCAAGGTAAAAATATAGATAACTGTGATATGCATCCCTCCGGGCATTGGGAAACAATAAAAACAAGAGTACATTGCTTTTATTTTATGTTAATGGTGAAGTAAAGCTATATTCCTGTTTCTTTGTGGGATGAGCTAATGTTGCACAGGATAGGTCCTAACAATAAAACCTCCAAAGAGATCCATTATGTGACCTTGAATAAAAATATTACATCCTCTTGTAGGTATCCAGTAACCTCTGTGTGAGGAAACATAATAGTGCCTCAAACAGAAAGATCAGCATTCCCTGGTCAGCAAGATTATCTGTAATCTGAAGGAAGTGCAGCAACATCTGCTTAATTAATGGGAAATTTAAAGGCCTGAAACATAGTCTATTCAATGCCCACCTATGTCCGTCTTTTCTCCCTTTAACACTTAACAAAGTCACAAGCTGAAGCACTGTTTAGCTTCAAAGCAAATGTTTTTAGAAAACCGGCCTGATTTTAATGCGCCTGATCGATTCAGGTCTGTTTCACAATGAACCAATTAACCCACATACTGCACTAACTAATTAATTTATTAAGCTGTATTCCTCAAATTATATTGGTCTCTGTGCACCTCTATTTCGCATGTGCATTTCATGTGTCCAGGCTTAAGTACGTGACAACCATATTGGTAAGATCAAAGGAGGGGGGATTCACAAAAGTGCTATGATACTGCAACTGATGTTAAATGTTCATTTATGCGATAGTTCATTTAAATATGTGTTCTGGTTTCAGATTTGTTTTTTACGCCTCCTTATTGAAATGTTTTTTTTTTATTTCATGTCAGAGATTTGGAATAACTGTTTTTAGTTGAACACCATCTTCTCCGATTTGACACTATTAACATGAGGCCCAAAACACTTTCAATTTCATCCCGATTAATTTATGCGAGTTGCAAATGGTTTTCCAAAATGAAATGACCGCATGACAAAAATGCTACAAAAGTGGAGTAAGGTTTTTGTGATTATAAAGTACAGTTGGTAAGGATGTGCCAATGTCATAGGCTCCCCCAGTGATATGAGAGTAGTAATTCTATCCACTTATGGGTGCCTGATAGTGGCATTCCCACTGACTAACCCCTTCCTTGTCTTTTACTCACATTGCTCCAGTTTGATTATCTGGCATTCACTTTGGTCCGGTTTAAAGTGCACTGTAGGCATGTATATGTTTTTACAGAAATGAAGCATAATTAAGTAGGGGTAGTTTACCTTTCAATTAACTTTTAGTATTGTTTCAATTGGTCTCCTTTTGTTTGATTGTTCAGCTTTCTGTTCCGCAGCTCTTGGTATTTCAGCAGCTATAAAATTGTTAGGGTCATATTTACCCTAGCAGCCCGGCTCTGGTTTGAATGAGAGAATTTCAGCAGCTATAAAATTGTTAGGGTCATATTTACCCTAGCAGCCCGGCTCTGGTTTGAATGAGAGACTAGGGTAGGAGAGGGACAGAATAAGAAGTAATAAAAAGTAGCTTTACAGAACATTTCTTTTTGACTGCTGGGGTCAGTGACCCCCATTTGAAATCTGGGGAGAGGCAAAAGAAGACAAATATTTGAAAAATAAAAACTTATGAAAACTGCAATGTTGCTAGGAATAGGACATTCTAAAAGTTAACCTTTAAGATAACTTTTAGTATGTTATAAAATGGCCATTTCTAAGCAACTTTTCAATTGGTTTTCATTATTTATTTTTATAGTTATTTGACTTTTTTTCCTTCAGACTTTTTTGCGTCGCTGACCCCTTCTAAAAAACAAATGCTCTGTAAGGCTACAAATGTATTGTTGTTGCTACTTTTTAGTACTCATCTTTCTATTCAGCCCTCTCCTATTCATATGCCAGTCTCTTATTCAAAGCAGTGCATGGTTGCTAGGGTAATTTGGACCCTAGCTACCAGATTGGTTAAACTTGAAGAGCGGCTGAATAAAAAACTAAACTCAAAAACCTTAAATAATAAAAAATTAAAACCAATTGCAAATTCTTATGATATCACTCTCTACATCATACTAAAAATGATCTCAAAGGTGAACAACCCCTTTAATGGGGAACAACCGTTTTAAACTAGTCCTGTTCTGGCCATTGCAGATTCGTTTATTAAAGCAATGGGCAGTACTAGCACGTTTTTCCTTTCAGATTTTAGGCAAATAAATATATGCAAACAAGGAATGAAGGGAGCAGGTTTTTTTTAAATGTCTACAATTATTAGCTATATAAAAAAGCATATTTTGTTAGCATAATGCCTAGAAAAATTAATAAGTGATCATATTGTATTCACAAGTAGCTGGTATAAGACAGAGTAGGGAAATTCCATTTGCCTGATTAGGTTAATCAGATAATTCAGGTAATGGTAGTACTAACACCTCCCACAGTGTAAAGTATGTGTAAGAGCTATAAATAGATGCTTACTAAACTGATCTGCGGTAGCTAGTGTTATCTTACAGGTTGTTGGGCTATTGATATTGTACAGGTTGTATGTAAAATGAGTTTATCTTAAGCTGGCCATGTACACAAAGATCTGCTCATTTGGAAATCCTTGCTTATGGCTCTTACACACGGGCCTTTTGTCCCTCATTTGTACTGGAAAGTCCCGATTTTCTCTGCACTGTTTAGATGAGGAGAAATATTTTCAAACTTTAATAACCTGCCCAATTTTTTTAAAATGAACATGGTAATTAGGGGGTGTGGCCACTGAAAGGGGCGTGTTCAGAAAATGTTACTGTTCTACGTTCAAAAAAAATGTTTTTGTCCCTCTTTTTACTTCCATAATGTTGGGGGGTATCATGTGTATTGTAATGATGAAATGTAGGGGTGCGACGGGAGCAGTTCCCGACCCTTTTCTTCAAGAGTCAGTAGAGCAGCCTCCTCCCCAATTAGCGCTCAGTTTGCGCAGAGAGTCGGGTGGGTGAGGGCGCGTCACGTGTTTGTTGAAGGTGAGGCAGGGCACCGATCCCTATAACTGGCACTGATCTGATAGGGCTGCGGATTAATCTCAACCTTTCGCTTATCACCTTTCCGGCGTGTCACTACCTCTTCTCGCTGGATTCTCCGCCGCTGCCACAAGCCCTTCGCTTTGGGGAAACCCATCTTTGAGTCACTAACTTATGTGCAGTTTTCCCTCTCCCCAATTCGCTCTATACAGACCCCACATCAGATCAATGTTAAACTTCCCTCTCTCCGCCCCTCCCCAAACAATGACACGGTGCCGGTAGGAGGGTCAGAGGGAGGCACCGGACTCGTGTGACGGAGAGGAGCCCGCGGGGATGGAGCTGTTGTCCGTATGGCCCAGGCCAGTAGCAGCGGTGCCGGGGGGTTCCCGGAGGGAGGCGGGGAGCTGTCCTTGGAGGAAGTGCTGAAATGCTACCAACAGCCGATCAATGAGGAGCAGGCGTGGGCCGTGTGTTACCAGTGCTCCCGGGGGCTGGAGGAGCGGCCACCGACCGGCACAATCCGGGATCCCTCGTCTCTTCTGATCCACAGGGATGGGACCATCACCGTTCTACCGGAGACCCAGGGCTCGTCGGGTGAGTGACACTTACTATAGGCTGTTCTGTCTCCCTGGGACAAAGAGCTTGCCATCCAATTGTAGGATCAGAACGCATCTTGTACGATAAAACCGCACCGAGTAGGGGTTGTGGCGGGTGTGGGGCTGAGCTTTTGGCACAGTCGGGGGGAAGATGGAGACTTACACGGACTGACCAGAAGAAATAAACATTAGAAACTCTATATAAAGTACAGGGATGAGTAACTGACAGACAAACATACCAATGTGTCATTATCAGCGCGTACTTATGTCTCACTCACTAACTGCCACATCGATTCACCTGACTGGAACCAAGTTGCAATTGCTTTGCTTGGCGCTGATATGTGTATACAGTATATATATATGTGTGTGTGTGTGTGGCACGCCTTGGGCACTCCTGGCATTGAGCAGCTATTGGAATCAACCGGGAAGGCGTTTCTCAGTTTAGTACTGGATCTTTCTTAAAGTACCAAGGTCTCCTGGCTGGTGATGGGCAAATTTGTTGTGAAAAGTGAATTTTGACACCCGCTTAAATTATGATGGCGGCGTTAAAATCAATGGGCATCCGAAGAATGTTGACGCGCACCGGTTTTGACGCGAGCGACATTTCTGATGTGTGTCCATAATTTTTTGACGTGCGCGTATTATCGATATAGTTTCGCTAATTCATTCACCAACGATGAAATTAGCAGCGAATAGCCTGGCGAATTTATTCACCCGTCACTTCTCCTGCCCTGTTACCCATCTGGCCAGTCCTTTATACATGCAGTTACATATAAACCCTACATGCTGGATGCTCCCTGGGCTAAGAGCACCTGCCTGTGGGAGAGGGCTGGACAAGTTACACACTGGTGGAATATTTATGTAATGCTGTGAGGGCAGGGCTGGATTTACATAGCGGCCACCCCTAGGCCGCTGTCATTCTTCACCCCCGTCCCCTCCCTTTTATTCGCTCAAATTTTCATCATCTGGAAAAGAGCAATGGGGATTGGCGCACTGGAAATTTAAACAATTGTATCTCCTGCTCATTGTTTCTGTACAAATGTGGGATGTGGTTGGACAACATGCCGCCCCAAAATCCTGCCACCCAGGGCCAGATTTACATAGTGAGTGCTCCTGTCCCCTCCCCTTTATTCGTGCAAACTTTAATCATCTGGACCGGAGCAATGGGGTTTGGCGCATGGGAATTAAAAAAAAATGATTGTATCTCCAGCGCATCTCCAGTGTTTTTGAACCAATGTGGGTGTGGTTGGCCAGTATGCCGCCCCCCTAAAATCCTGCTGCCCTAGGCCTTGGTGGCCTTTCCACAAATCCGGGCCTGCTGCCACCCAAGGCCTTTCCACAAATCCGGGCCTGTGTGAGGGTACATCTCTGCTGCCCATGTAGCATATTGGCACTGGCTCTGGAAAATATATTTGGGCGCTGCTTAATATTTTCTAAGACTTAACCTGAATCTTAATGGAAAATAGGCATGGCTTTTGTTTACATTATACAGCACAGACCAGTCACCAAAACCGTGGAAGGAATGAGTGCCAATCACCCCCCCCCCCATTGCACTGCAGAGAACACAGTGAGAGCAGCCCCTGTCTCAGTGCATGTCAAAGTATTGTTATAGAATTGGAAGCCTGTATGCCATGTGGGTTGTTTCACATCCAAGACCATAATGGATAATGTATTACCTTGCAATGATGTAGAATATCTTGGGCCCCAGAGCAAAGTCTTTTTAGGACACTTCAAATAAGACATTTTTTCTTACACCTATATTAAAACTGCTTATTATTCATTGCCCCACTGCTCCCTATATCTCCTGGGAACCTCCGCTATGGCTATGCCCCCCATACCTATGGAAGATAGTACAAGTTGATCCAGGAACTAGTCCAATTGCCATTTTGGAGTCAGGAAGGAATTTTTTCCCCCTTTGAGGCAATTTGGAGAGGCTTCAAATGGGCTTTTGCCTTCCTCTGGATCAACTAGCAGATAGGCAGGTTATGTATAGACTTAAATGGTTGAACTTGATGGACGTGTATCTTTTTTAAACCTAACTTACTATGTTACTATGTTACCCTGACAACTTTAGGAGTTTCTGGGATTTTTTTATGATCCGTTGCAATTTAGATGTTCAAGGCACATTCAAATTCATATTATGAACTAAATGTGACCCTGCATAGATTAAAAGGATTTCATTTTGCTTTTTATTTCCCTAAACTATTGTACAGAGCAGCCAGTTCTGTTTTGAGCCCTGCCTTTCAAAAGCCCTATACATTTAAGTAGTGAGGCCAAATGCATTGGGGCAGAAATAGCATTACATTATGGTTAACTTCTAAAACACATACAATCTTAGCTGGGTAGTTGGAAACCAACAAGAAAAAGGGATTAGGGCTTTCACAGGTTGTAAAGTTGTTTTTGTTGGTAACGTCATAACCAGACAAAGCAATAACAGCACTGACTCTAATCACCAGACTTTGTTAATGCAAGTTGGCAAAATTAGCCCATTTGCTTAAAATAATGTTTTCAAAATAGAAACCCTTTTTTTTTTTTTTTTTCCATCTTATGTTGCTACATAATTTTCAAATTTTTACAAAAAAGTTTTATTCACTGACTCGATTGTGATTACATATTGCATTACTATTACATATAAAGAGCAGTGTGACATTTTCAGCAACAAGATATGACCCTTACTTCTCCGCTTATATCCAGTTAAATATTATTATATAGTTAAAAAGTCAATACTAATACGCCAGACATGGAAAAAGCCATTCGCTTACTTGCCAGATATATTTGACTTATGAACACTAAATGGAACCAGCAGCTTTATGTTCAATGCATTATATATCACAAAGACCGAATAAGTGGCATCTAAGATCCTTATAAATTAGTTATTTATGATCACACAAATCCCAAAAGCACCATCACAGGGAACTGATAAGCATATTTTGTTAGCTTAGCACAGTTTGTCGTTCAATGATGACTCAGTGGCTGACATTGTATACAGTATATTTAAGCTGTATAGCTCTTTGGCCCCCACTCCAAACAATTTTTTACATTGAAATGTCTTATTTACAAAGGGGAAATGCTATTTGTTGTACTTTGTGGTCAAGATTTTAAGTGCCATTCCTGTGTGCCAGCTTTGATGGATACAGCCTGGCATTTGTTAGTGCAGGACTGGAGGTGAAGATCTTTAGCATTGTGCCATATAATGATTGGTTGGAAAACACTTCTTTTATACTTTCTTTTATACCTTCAGAGTTCTTAGATAGTCTGAGCATTGTATCAGATTGCAACCTATTGTCGTGAATATTGAATAATGCTGTGTGTGTTTATGTTTATTATTCTGCCAGTCTGTGAAATTAAAACTTTCCATGCCCTGAGGCAAACCTTTTTATTGTGAAGGACATTAGGCAAGGTAACAGTGCACCGTTTAACTGTCAGGTACTGCAAAAGGTAATTAATGCAATAAGTGGGAATTCTGACTGTTTTATAATAAAATCATCCGGGTGTCATGCTCTGCTCCCAAAATCCAGGGGATGGTGCTTTTTATTACTTAACATGTTACAACTTAAGGTTGGCTGAGTGTAATGCCAAAAATCCACTGTTTTGAAGTGTAATTCCCAGACAACCTGGCTATCATTTTTTAAATAGTCAGTTTTTCTTTAAATGCATATCTGCTTTGTTCTTATTAACAAAAATTGAGTTGGGAAGGTGCTTAGAAACTGGAAACACAGCAAATTGCAATGTACAGTAATGCTTCAAGATGAACAAACATCAGCAAGCCTTGCACAGAATAACAGTTGAATTAGTGGCTGACACTCATAATTTTCCATTCTGACTTCAGATACCCAGTTAGAGGGGTGCAGATAAGTTGGTAGTGTCAAACCAGTGAAACCTATGCAGATTTCTGAAAAACGCCTTGAAGGAATTGTTCAGTGTAAAAATAAAAACGGGGTTAATAGGCTGTGCAAAATAAAAAAATGTTTCTAATATAGTTAGCCAAAAAATGGAATTTATAAAGGCTGGAGTGATTGGATGTGTAACATAATAGCCAGAATACTACTTCCTGCTTTTCAGTTCTCTTAGCTTCCACTGATTGGTTACCAGGCAGTAACCAATCGGTGACTTGAGGGGAAGTCATAACTGGTGCTTCTCAATTGGAGCTGAATGCTGAGGTCAATTCAAACTCACTGAACAGTTATGTCCCAAGTGGCCCCCCTTCAAGTCATTGACTAACTCAGAGTTAGAGAGCTGAAAAGCAGGAAGTAGTGTTCTGTTCTGTTACACATCCAGTCACTCCAGCCTTTATACATTACATTTTTGGCTAACTTACTAAATTTGAAACATTTTTTATTTTCTCTATCTGTTTACCCAGTTTTTACTTTCACACCGAATTGTTCCTTTTAAAATGTTTTTCTTTGTAGGCCAACCCCATGTGGTATGTACTGCAGCATCTTATGGCAGTCATTACTGTTGCTTGGAACATTCTATGTGCTGATGATATTGAAGTGGCTTATTGGTGTGTCGTAGATTTTCATGGCAGATGGCTGGCTGTTTCTTGGGCATGTTTCTGATTTGGGCCTCTAGTTCTATTAAAAAGCAAAGCTTAATGCCACACTGTACAATAATATTCTTCACATTTACATGCTTTCTGGCAACAATTTGGGGAAGGCACGTTCTGGTTTAAGAAGAATAATGCCCCATGAACAAAACAAGGTCAGTACAGAATGGGTTTGTTGAGAAAGCTCTTACCTTCACCCAACAGAACACCTGTGGGATGAACTGTAATGTCAACTGTGAGCCGGGCCTCTAGAGGCTAGATTTGTATTATTATTTATGATCTGTATTTCTTTTCCAGGTTCTGTCTATACGTCTTACTTGTCTCTAATATTTTTGTTACATAACATTGCCATCAACCTTGCATGATTCTCTCATGATGCACTCAAAGCCAACCTGACCACTATTTGTCTCATTCTGTGAATTGTACTAACCTTGACCAAACATTCAAGGTGCTTGTGCTGCATCTTGGAATGCACCACATACTGAACACGGGTCAAAATGTCCACATGTTCAAAGTATTTGAGCGAACATATTTTTAACTATTCACATCTATTACGTTATAGTTTTTTTTCTTAGTTGCCTGTCCTCATTCTTTTCCCACTCTTGCTTAATGTGCACTAAAACTAAACATTGTCTCTGTAGATTAGTGATTAATCATTTCTGGTCAGGGATGGGCGAATTTGACCCGTTTCGTTTCGCCAAAAATTCGCCGCCGGCGAAATGTCGCAGATGGCCATTAAAGTCTATGGGCGTCAAAATTATTTTGTCGCACGTCTTTTTTTTTTTTTGACGCACGTCTCCATACAAGTCTATGGGCGTCATTTTTTCGGCGAAACAAGGCGAAAAAATTCACCCATCCCTATTTCTGGTCACAGTTTCCTGTGATGTTGCTGGATCCCTTTGTCTTCTTCACTCCCTATTTTCCTATAACAAAGCCACTCTCCTTTTCAGGGCTTTCTGTCTTGCTAGATTAGAATGACTTCACCCAGGAACACGTGTATATGAACTATGCTAATGGAGATGTATTGCATACTTCTGGTTCCTTTATGTCTTCAGACACATGTCTTAGAGTTACAGGGCAATTAGTGCATTGTGAGCTATGATGCAATTAAATTTAATAAGATGCCTCAATGTGTCTGCCCACATTTTCTTGCTAATGAATGCTAGGTATGACATACTGTATTTCCCAATAGGATTATTGTCTTTGGCTCTAGTTACAAGAGCAAACCTATGCTATGCCCTTCTGCCTGTATTGTCAGTCACTGGGAGATGCTTCAAGAGGAAGGGGAAGTGTTATAGGGTAGGAGTGAAAGACGAGTCACATGAAAAACATGTCATAATCATTGGATAGATGACTAATTCCTTACAGCTTTTAATAAAGATATTACAAGTTATTAATTTGGAAATTTCTACAGTTGCTCTTGCAGCATATTCTCTGGCAGGCCCAGTCTTTCCGGTTCCTATAAATTGGAGCAGCTACAATTTCATGCTGAAAAAGCTTTTCCTTTAGCATGAAGGTTTCACAGAAAGATGCAAAAAAGAGGGTTTCATTCTATAGAAAGTGGACACCTCTGCAACAACATCTAAGCACAGTACCTAAACTTTACATTTATGTCTATGTACAGTTTGTTTATTAATACTCTGAAAGCATTCACATAGACTCTCATGGTGATTTGTATTGCTGGGGTAATAAAGGGCAGTAGGGCACCCTCTATCCTTCTTGAGGCTAAACTCCACGGGAGATTTTTTTTCGGATGGTGTTGGATCGACAGAACGCATCCTTCAAGTTGGTTGTAGTTGCATGGGTCAAAATGTCTGATGAGAGAAAATCTGATGGTGACCATTGAAATACACGGACTGTCGGATGATGCTGCATGAGCAAACAACACCATCCAACTTTAATCTGACGTTCCAGTTATATGGGGATCAGATTTTGTACGATCCTACAAATCTTTTGCTGTTGCATGGCAACAATTTGACCAACAAAATCTTTGTATTGTTATTGCAGTTCACCTTCTCTGTTCTGTGTGATTGGTCAGAGGATGCAGTGGTGGCCACAGTTCTCCTTATAGTGTGCTAGCAAGTTGCTATTTTTCTTTGTTTATACCTCGATCTATCCCACAGCCTTAGTTTACAAGCACTATATATTGTTAGTGGATATGTTTGTCAAGTAATAAGCAGTGCTTATCTTTATTACAAAACATTTGTATTTTAACTCGAGCATGAGAACTCAGCTGGACATGTGAGACCATGTAACATCTTGTTCTGCCATCACATTCCATATAATACTTTCCTACTCTGTGTAACATTTCTGTCCTTTCATCTAAAAGCCCCGTAGCTGTACACATTTTGTCTAGCTGGGCGCTAAGCAAGTGACAATCAAATTGTGTAGGGAGGTTAGTAAATGGTGTTGGCCCAAAAAATAAGACTGCACATGTAAAGCCTCAATACATGGGAGTAGTACTTTTTTATTAATTTTATACACCGTGTTGGGTTTTACAGATACGAAATGCAGGGAGCTCCACAAAGCGTTGCATTTCAATAGCTGCCAGTTTAGCAGTGATCAAGTTGCCTAATGTAGGCTCGATGTTTGTATAACTGATCATTGAACACGTTCAGATTGTTGCAATTGTATTGGACAATGAACTGTAATTGTATCTCTGATCTGCACCAGGACATAGTCGGTGTTTTCTTAGTTGTGTTGTACATGCATAGTTTGTATTGCACATTACAATTGCACATTACACTTCCTATCTTAAGACGTCCTATTTAATGTCATATTATTAATCCTTGTTTAATAGGCAAGGATTCTTAGAGCATTCTGACAAGCATTAAATGTACAATTAAATGTCGGGGTGTAAGAGAAATGTTTAAATAAAGCCAGGAGGCTGCCTTTCTGAGGGAACCTGCACTGGAATGGTGTACAGACTTCAGGGAAACTACCACTTGTGTTGCAAGACTAGTATGGGTCATGATATAAGTGATATCTTAAGCAATTGAGGCAGATCAATAAAACCAACGATAAAAAAAATCATACGTATGTAAAGCTGGAATCCCCCTTAAGGGCAAACTCCCTTGTTGGCTACAAGTACGCTTTTGGTATCACCATATTTACTGTTTAATGTATTCATCTCAAGGACTTATTTACTAACGGAGGGACTTAATGCTATCAGTAGTTGCCATCTCTGTTATCAAATCCATCCCTAGGTCTCTACTTCCCTGCTGATTAAAGCATCGACTCAGGATTTGTTCAGTCTGGGTCCAGTTCAGTGCATTCTTTTTTTATTCCTTTTGGCTGGATTTCGGACGTATTGTATTCCTTTTGTGTGGAAGTTCCCTTGTTGTAGCAATCACTGCAGCACTATCCCCATGGCTGCCAAACTCTACCCTGTCTACTGCAAACACTGGTTTAATTGCTTAATGGTATAAAGCTTTGTTAGTTGACCTTGTATTGATTGCAAGCTATGTAGCTTGGTTTCCATATAAACTACTAGATGTTTATTTAAAAAAAAATATCTGCAAAAATCTGTAGGTCAGTTTTCAGCTGACATATAAGATGTTTAGAATTTTATATTGTAACTGACCAGTGGAGTCATGACATGTGGGCCCCTAGGCTTCATCCACTAGCTCCCCCCCTTCTAGGCTACTGCTGGGTCCAGATGTGTGCAGATCCAGGCATGTGTGCATCCAAGCTCTCTACGCTGGGTCAGGTTAAGCTCCTGCCAGTGACGTTACTGTATCTGGGTGCACAGACCCACCTTCCCTACCTCCTTCTTCTGATGTCTGGTGCACTGGCTGGACCCAGCCATGCAAGTAAAAATAATTATATTATTTTATTTTTATTTTTTTTTTTTAAAAAAAAGGAAACTAGAAATAATAATAAAAAAGATAGATGGGCCCTAATCACTCTAAGCCTCTATGATATAGCCTAGGGTAGCGTAAGCCATATCTCCCAAAATTTTGAAAATAGAAAGTGGGACAAAAAGTTTTGCAACTTGGTAACAGTTTTTTGACAATGCTGGTTTTATGGCCACACCCCCTAATGACCATTTCCATTTTTAAAAAATTGGCAGGTTATGGAAAATGTGAACACGTCTAAGGGTTTTATGTGTTATTACAGTTTTGCTATTGAAGGTGAATTGACCTTTAAGCTACAAGTCACAGTTTCCCCAAAAAAGACCTGCTTATCTTAAACGGTTACAATTGTTTCTTTGCTTATCTTAAAGGGATCCTGTCATCGGAAAACGTATTTTTTCAAAACGCATCAGTTAATAGTGCTGCTCCAGCAGAATTCTGCACTGAAATCCATTTCTCAAAAGAGCAAACAGATTTTTTTTTATATTCAATTTTGAAATTTGACATGGGGCTAGACATTTTGTCAATTTCCCAGCTGCCCTTGGTCATGTGACTTGTGCCTGCACTTTGGCTGCTGTTTTTCCTTCTCAATGTAACTGAATGTGTCTCAGTGAGACATGGGTTTTTACCATTGAGTGTTGTTCTTAGATCTACCAGGCAGCTGTTATCTTGTTGTTTGGCTGCTTGGGGGAAAAAGGGAGGGGGTGATAACACTCCAGCTTGCAGTAAAGAGTAATTGAAGTTTATCAGAGCATAAGTCACATGACTTGGGGCAGCTGGGAAATTGACAATATATCTAGCCCCATGTCAAATTTCAAAATTGAATATAAAAAAAATCTGTTTGCTCTTTTGAGAAATGGATTTCAGTGCAGAATTCTGCTGGAGCAGCACTATTAACTGATAGAATTTTTTTCTTCCCATGACAGTATCCCTTTAAATTGTCACAAATGTATATAAGTGCACCTGCCATGTATTCTGGGCTCTCTGCCAAAAGCCAATTAAGTTTTAGAAACTTTGTATCTTTTCCTGGCTTTTCAGTGCAGGAGATCAAAGAGAAAATTTTTATTTGTTATTTCAGTAACAATCCAAAACTGCAGACTGAGCTGTCAAAATCCACCTTTGGTAAATGAAGAATGATGGGAGTTAATATTTCATTTAAGAGTAAGCTCTCTAGGCAATGACTCACTTCTGACTATTTATGCCACTTAAGTTTTGAGATATATTATAATTTTTACTCGCAGCATAGTAATTAATGTATGTAAGACAAATATGGTTCTGCATGTATAGGGAATGATATACCCCTGTTAAATAATAAAGTAGAACCCCATTTTTTAATTTCCCAGAGGACCTCTTCAAAACCGCTTAAAATCTGGAAAAATGTTGAACCCATGGAAGAAAATGCAGCTTGCCTGAATGGGATGGCAACAGCCTCAATTCCCGCAAACCGTAAAATCCAGGGATGCTAAATTGGAGTTATACTGTAGGATATAGAAGGATTATAAATGGATTTTACTAAAGAGGTTCCATGACCATATAAAGGCACAAGGCCATGTGGACAATGTTTTATACAGGTCATGATGACTCCTGATATCCTCATGTTTTAGAACCAGGACTTTATTTAATACACACGTTTTAGGGAGTCGTGCAACCCAATTGACATTACTAAGCACCCATTATAACTGATAACAATCCTAAACACTTCTGATAAGAATATAATTTGTAGGATTCTGATGGCTCTTCTGTATTTTTTAGAAAAAAAATCACCTGTAAAATATATACTTATAAATAAGTAACTTAGTTATAGGCAAAACTGGTATTCTGTGTGGGTGTTTTTTACATTACTTATGTTATGACAGTAGTAGTATATTTTTATGAGGATATAAGAAAGCGCTTCAGAGATGGTGTGATTTCATTTGTCCTCATAACTTTATATAATCTACAAACTTCCTTCTCACCAAGGAGTTCAGTGAACAACTGATTCCAAATTTGAATGCTAGCAAAGAGCTTTTGCTTTTAACCGGGCACACCTTTTTCTACGTTAAAAAAAAGCTTAGCTCACCTTTGTATATACCAGTGTATAAATGCATGGTGCTTTAGTGCAGTTACAATAAAGAAGGGAAATATCTGATTGATTACTGTGGTTTTCTACAGTAGCGCAGATCTGCAAGCATGTCTAAGGCCAGTTGTCTCCAGCCAATGGCTCATAAGCAACATGTTGCTACAAGTGGGCTCAAAGCTGGTTCTTATTTTTCAATTCCTGGCTCGGAGGCAGGTTTTGGTGCATAAAATAAAAGTAAAAGCAGAACCTCCTGGAAGCTCTCAGTCCAGATAATGGTTACTAAATAGCCAATCACAACCCTTATTTGGCATCCCCGCAGAACCTTTTTCATGCTTGTGTTGCTTCCCAACTATTTTTACATTTGTGTGGCTCGTGTAAAAAAAAGTTTTGAGACCACCATCCTAAGTTAAAGGCACACAAGGCACAGCCATAACTTCTATCTGTCTGTGGTTCTCTGCAGTTGTAGAGAAGCTGAAGTGTTTCTGTTCTTTCCATTGTACCTCTACATTGGATGGCCTGCGTGCAGACATACAGGGTGGATATCGGCATAGAAATGTAAAAGGCTGTTTTCATGCCAATATCCAAACTGTGTACACACAGTGTGACACTTTTGTCAGTGCACTTACACCAGGGAGATAATCCACTTGATCATCTTGTTCTCTGTCAGGGCCGGAACTAGGGGTAGGCAGAAGAGGCACGTGCCTAGGGCCAAATGGTGGGTGGGGGTTGCCAGGCACGTCCCTCTTCTGTAACCTGCCCCTAGCCCAGGTCCTTGCATCCTCTTATTTAAAGCATCTCCTACTCTCCTTCGGTATCGCTAGCAAGAGCGCTATGTTGCGTCACCTGGAGCTCACTCCTTCGATCAAGTGTGTAGTGGGGAACGACCAGGGCAGCCATCGGGGGGGGGGCAGGGGGGAGAGTTGTAGGGGGCCCGAGGTTAAGGGGGGCCCGACCATGCCACACTTACTTGATTAGCCGGGCCCCCATCTTTCTGAGAGCTGCTGACTTCGGGAAGGCATGGATGTTTAAGGGGCCCTGGCCACCAATTCAGGGGCGATCCTGGCCCCTTCGCCGCCTGAGGCAACAGTAGTTGCTGCTGCCCCCCCTCCCCCGGAAATTCGCTCTTAAAGTACCAGGAGCAGCATTTTTGCTGCCCCTGGTACCTAGTGGGGAGCTGCCGCCTGAGGCGACAGCCTCAACTTGCCTCATTAGCGAAGCACCTCTGCACCAATTTTCTTATAATGTGGGGGGGGGGCCCTGGCCACCAATCTTTTCTTCTCATGTGGGGTCCTATCCATCCATATTTTAGAATGGAGTGGCCCTGGCCACAAATATTTTTTTATGGCGGGCACTGACCACCAATATCTTTTTATTAACATGTGGGAACCCTAGCCACCAATATTTTTTTTGTTTTTTTACTGTGTGGTGGGGGGGCGGACCTGTAGGTGGGTGCAGCCCAGGGGCCCCAGGAAATATTGTCGTATGGGGCCCTGCGATTTCTGATGGCGGTCCTGGGAACGACAAAGCCGGCTGGGTTGCTTAGGGCGTCTGGCTGGCTTGGCCTGGCCCTGTTCTCTGCCTTCCATTAGCATTAGAGGAAAACTCAGGCAGTAGCTTTCATGGAAATGGTTTCCAAATGACTGTCTCTACTGTTTTGTACTTTCTCTTTTCTGGAACTGTTGGTTGGTTTTCAACGAGAGCAATAATCTCACGAGGTTAATGGCAAGACCTTTGACCTATGTAAAGCCCTGTTAAAGTAGGGTTTGCCAGTAACCGTGTAAAATGATCTTTTATTCACCAGTGAATAAGAGGGGTAAATAAGAATTTTCAAATTGTAACAATTTCCCATAGGCTTGCAAAGTTTTCCTGCAGTGTGGAAAAGCCTTTTATACATGTATGGTGGACACCAATCCTAACTGATATAACTCTATAATACACAAAAACCATGAATATCTTGTGAATTATATCCTTATAAACGGTGAGTTCTGATGTCATCAGTTATAAACGGTGAGTTCTGATGTCATCAGTTATAAACGGTGAGTTCTGATGTCATTTCTGTCACATGACTCATTGAAACTTGTGTATTATAATAAATAAGTACCCCCAGTTGTAAAATATGAGGATATTAGAAGTTACCTCGGAGTTCCATGACCTGTATAAAAACACTCTGCCTTCGGCCTCGTGTTTTTATATGGTCATGAAACTCCTCGGTGACTTATAATATCCTTATATTTTACAAGAGGGGGTACTTTATTCACTATATTATGGACATTAGTCTGTTCAGGGTTCGGGTAGGTTTGAAGGTTTTTCTCTGCCAATGCACCATGCAAGTAAAGAGAAGCCACAATTCCTTTTCATTTTTTATTTTCCAATCACTTGTGCTCTCTGCATGAACAATTGGCACCATAAAGTGTGTGCCCCCTTGCATGTTCATTTAACCCATCGACCGCAGGCCCGGATTTAAGGAAGCAAGGTGAGAGGGGGTAGTTGGCAGCCGCTTGCTGAGGAGCACTGGGGACACACAGCTCCCCAGTGCCTAGGGGCGCCCGCCGCTGACTTCTGGCCTTGATTGGCCGATCAGAAATTTTGCCATATTGCCCATTTATGTGTTCTTATAATGCATCTAAAGTGCATTTGAGCACATCTTCAACATGCATCGACCAAGGGCTCATACTCATGGTGTTTGCACGGTTTTCTTCTGGGGACTCTGGCTTCCTCCCACACTCAAAAACATACAGACAGGTTAACTGGTTCCTAATAAAACTGGCTTTAGTGTGTGTGAAATGTGATAGGAACCTTACACTGTAAGCTCCACTGGTGCAGCATCTGATACGAATCCTGTATAATATCTGTAAAGTGCTGTGTGTTGACGCTCTACATTAAATTGCATATAATAAAAAACAACATGACTGGAAGTCAGTAGCACTGTAGCTTCTTTTATATCGAAAATTTTAATAACTAGTGACAAAATTCACCATCGTTTTGCCTGTGTGAGAGCTATTCACATATTTATTTACTGCCAATATCTTGACTTTTGTAACAACAGCCCAACTTGCTAGTCATTGTATGGTCGGAGAGATAGAAGAGTGATATGGAAAAACAGATGATGTTCTACCTAGGAAAACATAGGAAGCCTCAAAAGATGACCTTTCATATGTCTTTCCCAAGTAGAGCAACATCAGAACATGAAAACTTTAACAAATTAAATAGCTCTGGATCAAGGACAAGACTGAACCCTAAAGTGCACTACACACAACCTTGAGGCACTCATAAGTGTCATTTACTGATACAGTATTTCAACAACAAGCACTTGAATCATGTTGCACTATTCTAGTACTCTTTATTCCTTTACTATATGAACCAGACTTCAGACAAGTTCTTCACGCTGTCTTTTCTGAAAAACATTTGTCTGTTTAACTTGTGTGTTTGTTTTGTATTGAAATTACAGAACAAGAATGATCTTTTTTTTTTCTTTTATTAATCAGAAACTGGTCCAATATCTCCACTGTCAGGAATCACAGAGACACAGGTAAAAATTATGGTTTTGTTGAGTTCTAAATCTCTTGATACCGATTATGATTTGATATTTATTGCTCAAATTGGCTGAACAAAGAGAGAGGATTAATCAATACACATTCTCTGACTTCATGTTTTATTAGTGATTTATTTTATTAGGGCATACATACTGTGCATACATTTTCAGATACAGTGTTTTTTAGATACAAGTTTATGGTCATAAGATTATCAAGCTTCTAATCTAAATGTCATAATATTTAGCTGTGAGCAGAGGAAACAATGGAAATGTGATTCCCTGAAAAGTACATTGTAATGTATTTCTTGTGATGTGCAAGCTGTGTATTGCATCACAAATCTTAAGGACTTCTGTTCTTATGCAAACATTCATAGATGTCTTTTATTTTAGGTCAATTTCTGTGAACCTGAAGTGGGTTTACTGACAAGCTTGTGCTAGATCAATGGAAACACCTTTTGGCAAATGCATAAAACCCCTTTAGCCAAATTGTGAAATTCTCTTGCTTGCATCTTTACCTATTCCTCATTGTAGATGGTACAGTACCTGGGTTTTGCCATTTACCGCGCTCTGGACTGGGGCCTTGATGAAAGTGAGGAGAGGGAGCTCAGTCCCCAGCTGGAGAAGCTTATCGATCTTATGGCCGACGGTGATTCAGAAGGTATCACAGATGAAGGCTATGATGGACCAGAAGATGAGGATGAGGAGGGCCAACCTCGACTTGTACGCAGTTTCTCTGCTGTGTTGCGAGTTTGTGCATCACGCCTACCAGAACCCCATGAAGCCCAGACCCACTACCAAGCAGTCTGTAGAGCACTCTTTGCTGAGACAGTGGAGCTCCGAGCATTCCTGAGCGAGATCAGAGAGACCAAAGAGGTTAGTAATGACAAGATAGTTGAACAAGGTAATGAGGACCGCCTATGTTGAATCTGCTGCTAGTCAACCTAAAATTTCTTCTTTCCCAGACACTGATGAAGTTGCGTACAGAAGAGACAGAACCAGATGGACTTGTTAATTTGCAGAATACTGACTGGGTGAGTAGAAATAGATGCTTTATTACAGTGATATAACTTTATGAAAATTCTTTGGATGTGTTTTGCATATAAAGCTTCAATTCTATAAAATCAGAAAAATCAGAAGAGCAAAAGACATGTCACGGATGCCTGTTTAACCCTAGCATGCATTTTTGTATTATGCTCTATGTCAAAATCTGTATTAGTTTTGTTATATTTAAAAAAGAGTGAGTTTTCTTGTATGGTTATTACCACTATACTCTGTATCAAATGTATTGAGGCTTTGCTATAGTTTATGGCGTCTTTGTGTTTGTGAACATGTGTCAATTTCTGAGCTGTATGATGTACAGACAAACCTATGGGTGCAGCTGATGAGGGACCTACGTCAAGGAGTTCAGTTGAAAAAAGTCAGAGAGAAGACCTTTAACTCTTTACCCACGGAGTACCAACTGACCCCCTTTGAAATGCTCATGCAGGACATCAGGGCACAGAAGTACAAGCTGCGTAAAGTCATGGTGAGTTTGGGACTATGGATGTAAGCATTTTTGCAGGTATACAATTGCTACGGCAACACACAAACTAGTGTTGCTGTCTACAATGCTGCTGTTCCAGGGTTGTAGCACAGTCTTGGGTTCTGGGTTGTAGTACATTCTTGCCAAGAAATACTTTCTTAGAGACAAAAGGCCATTTTCATAGCTTTACTGGTAGTATAAATAAAGCACACATCAAAAGCATTTATATTGCGGCATATACTTTCTCAATAATAAGTGACCCGGTACTCTATTTGCAGGTCGGAGGAAACATTCCTCTGAAAGTTAAGAAGGATGCCCATGAAGTTATACTGGATTTTATAAGGTCCAGGCCACCCCTGAAACCGGTAACCATATGTATCTCATTATACTTAACCCATGGGCAGGGAGGGTGAAAAGTTAAAGGTGAAGTTTTCAAGAAAAATCTTACACAAATTTTTTTCATAGGTTTCTAGTAGGAACCTGTCCCCATTGCCTCTTAGACAGAGGAGTCTTCATGAGAAGATGCTTGATGAAATAAAAAAAGAACCAAAACTTCGACCTGTGGATGCAAGTAGAAGGGGTCAAAAAGGTACAGGTTAAGCCAATAACAGAACACAGTGTACTGGTATTCCACAGTTCTGTAAGAGCTAAGAGAAGTGACTGCAGCACTTGGGCTGTAGGAAATCCACAAAATAAAAATAAAAAAGCCTAAGACTATAATTTAAAACAGCATATAATTATTTATAATTAGTGTTTTATTAAGATATGCTGTGATTGACATTTTCATGTTAGCCAAAGGTTTAGCCCTTTTATATTATATTTATATTATCTCACAAATATATAGTATTATATAATATATATTATTGCATTGCATGGATATAAAGTGTTTCTTGGAAGTCAACTTTTCTGTACAGATTTGTAATTTATTGTTTATTAAACTGAAATCTAGCAAATGTATGCTGAGGACAGAGCTGTATTTAGCCAGCCTATAGGACTCAGGTCGGGTATCCACTATGGCAATTTTATAGACGGATGACATTAGGTGCAGTTAAGATGTATCTGGTGATTTTACAAAACTTGTAATGAAATTTAGGATGAAGGCACATTGTGATGAGCAGAGGGAAGAATTCATATTGGTAGAATCTTTTAACACTTGTCTTGTATCCTCTAGGTTTTGGTTCCCTGCCTTGCATTGTAGAAGCCTGTTCCAAAGACATAAAGTCTACATCTTGCATAAACCTCTCCATTCCAGAACCTACAGCCCCTCGACCACGGCCTCGGAAATTGCTTAAAGCTCCCACGCTGGAAGAGATGGAGGAGATGAATCTCTCAGAGGTAAATAAAGATCACATGATCCCAGAAGTGCACCTCCAAAGGAGAGTGCAGTAATCTTGTCTGTACTCCTGTTTTACTTGTTCTTTAAATCTGTCGCTGTTGAGATTTTCTAGACAAAAAGAGGTGTAAAACTTTGGAATGTTATTGTTTGAAGACAATAGGGTTTTAAACGGTTTCATTTGCACAACTTGGCATGTTTAGGCCATTAAGCTGCACCTTAAAAGTTCAGAAACCAATCTATCTGTCAAAGTGTATAATACACTTAGGGGCAGATTTTTAAGGGTTGACTAGTAAATTTGAATTTTCGAATTGGATTATTGGTCGAAACTCACAAATTCAAATTGGGAATAATTCAAATTGGAAATTCGAGATTTATCATACCGTGACACTGTGAACAACTCAAATTTGACTATTCACCACCTACAACCTGCCGAGTTTGTGTAGAAGTCAATGGCAGAGGTCCAGTGACCCATTTGAAGATGTTAAAGGAACAGTAACGTCAAAAAATAAGTGTTTTAAAGTAATGAAAATATAATGCAGTGTTGCCCTGCACTGGTAAAACTGCTGTGTTTGCTTAAGAAACTCTACTATGGTTTATATATATATATATATATATATATATATATATATATATATATATATATATATATATATATATATATATATATATATATATATATATATATATATATAAAAGCTGCTGAATAGCAATGGGGGCAGCCATTCAAAGGAGAAAAGGCTCAGGTTACACATCAGATAGCAAACTCTAATGGTGTCATCTGTTATCCATTCGTTAACCTGTGCCATATAGCCGTTTTTCAATTTCCACCATTGCTCCACAGCAGCTTGTTTACATGAACTATATTAGTGTTTCTGACGCAAACAGATCAGTTTTACCAGTGCAGGGCAACAATACATGATATTTTCATTACTTTAAAACATACATTTTTTGGTGTTACTGTTCCTTTAAGCCTTTCAGACATTCGGCGAAAAAACTCCATTCCAGTTTAGTCTTATATGAATTGAATACGAATTGAATTTTCAGATCGTCACTATTGGATCGTTTCAAATTCGAACTGTTTCCTCAATAACCTCCCATTCGAATTTTGAGTATATTTAAATTTACACATGAATTCGACCCCTTAATGAAAAATGTTAGTTACGTAATGGAATTCTGTGTTTATAGGAGGATGACTCTCCAAATGCAGAGGTCCGTAGGGTGATAAGTGCTCCATTGCCACTCAAACGTGACCACTCATTCTCCGAGCAGGACTTGGTACAACTGCAGACTGAAATGGGACACGTTCCACAGCGAGTAAGTGCTCTGGATCACCACCGGTTACAAACAAGAGAACGGTCATGCAGCTTGACCACCACTCACAGACCTGTGGGCAGAAGTTTAGGTGAGTTATTAATGTACCTTTTGACCTAATAATATAAAATGGGCAGAATGCACCTACTGTATGTAAGCAGAGGCTGCTTAGATAAAATTGATGTACAGTATGGGCTTTTGTACAGCGGATCACAACCTGATCACAGCTCTAGATGTTAACTAATATGTTTTAGGGCACACGTGATGATTTTCCAATAACTGTATCTAAACTACAGCATTCTTCTTCTCCGTATGTTTCTGCTGGTCCCTCTTCCTTAACCAATATTACTTTAAAAAGATGTTTGCATAATGGCTTTATTTTTATGCCTGATCTGTCCTATTGCAAACTGATTTACTAAGGTATGATCAGTTCTGTATGATGAACCCATTCTTTTTTCCCTCCATGCTGCTGTGTCTCCGGAATATAGATCGGGATTTTATTGTTATACGCTGATTTTAATTGGGGTGGATAAGCTCCAGATTAGGCATGAAGATTGTGTTGGTGAATACGTTTGCAGCAGTATTCCTGCACCCTGTGGTATCGGTTCCATTATATCATTTTCTGGACTGATTGTTTTGGATGGGAGCAAGGGATTATGATACAGGATTGAATACCTTACTTAAGGGTCAGTCTAACAGCTGAGGCTTTTTGAGGCATGAATTCATGCATCTCTGTGATTTTTGCTTGTTTGAATTAATGGCCAAAACACATTTGGCACACAATTGCATTTTCTGTATAGTTCTGTTTAACACTGACATTTCTGTACAAGATAATACCTCGTAATAAAATGGTCTCTTTATCACAGCATCCCAAAACACTGCTAGACTCAATGGTACTTCCCCTTCTTCGTGTGGCTCACTCAGTTCTGTGCAAGAATGGACAGAGACAGACACTTCATCAGAGAATAACTCCAAGCACAGCTGTCTGGTGAGTGATAAATGGTGGGCCAGAACACAGGCTAGATAGTGTTTCTGACTATGGACACCTACCTTGGTCCCTTGAGCTTCCAGTTGGACAGTCATGCTGTAGAGGGCACATATAGTCATTCATAATGCATGCCATGACACTTTATTATAATTGTCTTGTTTTTTCCCCTGAAATGATATGGGGAGATATAATCTAAAAATGGTGAAAAAACATTTAAGCCTTCAGTGTTGTGAGATGATTTCTTATGACTAAAGCTGTAGATGGCAGCACTGAAAGTAATGGAAACTTTTACGTCTGGATGGTGTTTATATGATGGAGGTACAGCTGTAACATAATATATGAATGGCTTGATTTGTGCAGGAATTCAGTCACCCTGTGGACACATTGGCCCTGACCGTGGAGGAGGTAATCAATGTACGCAGGGTCCTTGTGAAAGCTGAGATGGAAAAATTCCTACAAACTAAAGAACTGTACAGCAATTTAAAGAAAGGAAAGGTATATTGGTCAGCACATCTAAACGTATGCAATTTTACAACGAGTGAGTGTGGCTAACAAGCGCTTTATGTTTTGTTTACTTCGCATCATCGCCAACCTATGCCATCACAACAAACTTTAAAAAGTTCAAAAACATTTCTGTCACAGAAAACTTAAGAGGTCATAACTTGAACTTTCAGTCTTAAGATGACTTTGTTTTTTAGATATTGTCCATATTCTTGATCTGAAGTAACTGGGAAATTAATAGCTCAAAAGAACTGGAAATGGAATTTTAAATCTGTTTTCTTTTAGAATGTGCAGAAAGATACTATGGAATGTTAGTAAACATGCCCCTATGTCAGACTAGTGATTCCCCAGTGTACTGATAACAGTTCTGGAAGAAAGACCACAGTGGTTCTTTAGCAAAGAAGAGTCTGGCAAACTATTATGCTGACACAATCACACAGGATACTAAATGTGTCTCTTACCAACTATATTAATGGTCTTTTCCCGCCCCTTAACCAAAGTACATCTACAGTGGTGCTTGAAAGTTTTTGTGAACCCTTTACATTTTTCTATATTTTTATATGAATGTGACCTAAAACATCATCTAATTTTTAACCAGTCCTAAAACGTTATTATATTTGCTCATGTATTTATTGGGAAAAAAAATGATACAATAACATATCTGTGTGTGGCAAAAGACAGTGGATCTTTAGGATTATCAAATAATTTGAAGGTGAAATCAGTCTGGTATATTAGTCAATGGGATGACAATCTAGTGTGAGTGAAAGACCCTGTTTTATTTAAAGAATGGAGCTCCAGCAAAACCATTTGTAGATGTGTATTATGGAACAAAGAGGTGTCCAAGGACCTCCGAAAAAGAGTTGTTGATACTCAGAAGCTGGAAAAGGTTCCACGACTATCTCTAAAGAGTTTGGACTCCACCAATAAACAGACAGACAGATTGTGTACAAATGTAAGAAATTCAAGACATTTTTTACCCTAGCCAGAAGTGGTCAACCATCAAAGATACCTTTGACTGCAAGGAATCTGATAGTTCAAGAGGTTATAAAGGAACCCAGGGTAACTTCTAAACAATGGCAGTCCAGTCTTACATTGACAAATGTTGAGGTTGAGGCCACCATCGGGAAAACCCTGAACAGCAATGGTGTGTATGGTAGGGTAGCAAGGAGAAAGCCACTGCTCTCCAGTGCAAAAAATATTGCTGGCCGACTACAGTTTGCTAAAGATCATGTGGACAAACCAGAAAGATAATTGAATGTTTTTGTGGACTGATGAAGCCAAACTAGAACCTTTTGGCTTAAATAAAAAGCATTACATTTGGAGAAAGAGAAACACTGCATTCCAGCGTAAGAACCTTATTCCATCTGTGAAACATGGTAGTAGGAGTATTCTGGTTCGGGCCTGTTTTACTGGATCTGGCCCTGGACGGCTTGCCATCATTGACAGAACAATGAATTCTAAACAATACCAGGAAATTGTCAAGACATCTGTCTGTGAACTGGATCTCAATAAACAATGGGCCATGCATCAAGACATTGATCCTAAACACACAAGTCGATCTACCAAAGAATGGTTAAAGAAGAATAAATTGAATGTTTTGGAATGGCCAAGTCAAAGCCTTGACCTTAATCCAATTAAAATGTCGCGGAAAGACCTGAGGAAACCCACATGATTCGTGCAGGAATGGGCTAAAATTTCTCTGAGTTGATGTGCGGGACTGATACACTTTGCCACGAGCAGATGTTATTGGATCTTTGTATCAATAAATACATGACCAAATATAATCATTTGTGTTTCATTTGATTAACTAGGTGTTCTTCATCTACTTTTAGGACTTGTTTAAAATCAGATGATTTAGGTCACATTCGTATAAAATATAGAAAATTTTAAAGGGTTCACCAACTTTCAAGCACCACTGTAGAAATAAGGGGTAGGGAAAGACCATTAATATAGTTGATAAAAGATAGATAGGATAAAGTCTTTGGTGCCTCTCCTCTTCTTGGTAGTTTGACAGCTCCCCTTAACATTGTATTTTCTTTTGCCTTTCTATATATTTTTTTATTAGGTTTTTTGTGTGTTTTGTTTTACTGTTCTCTTGTAGATTTGTGCTTGGGTTCTAGTTTTAGAACTTTGTAATGCTCGAGCTGATCGTAGCTGTTTATATGTTTTTCATTTTCTACCAAGTAGTTCTAAAGATTTGTTCCATAATTTGTTTCCTATGTAGAAAAAAAAAGTAACCTATCGCCTTTTGGCCCATAGATTTGTTGCTGTTGCCAAGTGAAGTTCCCTCTCCTCTTCCTGTTCTCCCGATCATCTAATTGCCTCTTCTGTAAAAGGTGAGAAAGGCTTGTCAGATGGGACTGTGGAGAAAATCATTGATGGTTAATGTATAAGGTTTAGTTCAGGATGACTGTTCTACTGTAATATGTCACATATACGTAAGGCAATGCCAGACCAGTAATTGCGATCCACAGTCTCCCAATGCCGTTAGATTAACTTCATAAACTTAAATTCAGACTTGCACTTAAATAAAAGTCCTAGCAGTTCATTATTCTAAAATGTACTGTTCACCGACACATAAATTATAGATTTATAAAGTATTAGTATAATATACCATCCTGGGTCTGAGGACTATATAGTATTGATAGTACTGTTTATCATCACCACAAAATACATTTTTAGCACACAATTGACACATTTCAAGGCAATCGGCTTTAGAAAATCGGCGAAATTGCTCTTTGTAGGGTAAGGTCTAAAACAAAAACTGTGGTAACGTGTTAGCCAGTAGCAAAAATAACAAATAAAAAAACAAACATATACAAAAAGTATTGTAGAAGTGATACCTATATTGGCTAACAATAAAAATACATTGCAAGCTTTCGGAGCACCAAGGCCCCTTCGTCAGGCAAAATACAAATGAAAGCTAGAAAGGCAAAGCATATATACTGTTAAATCAGTGAAAGGTATTCATGGGCAATATATTAGGAAGTTACAGATAGATAGAGATCAATTGTATAGATAATGCAATGAATTAGGGTGGGTTGTGAATAGTCAATAGGAGTCTGGATTCAGTCAGGTCACATAGTGTGATATGAAACCTGACCCTAAATTAAGGCCCTGTCTTAATGTGTTAAATAACTCCATACATTTGAATTCATACATCTTCCTTTCCCGTTCAGTTTTAAAATTCCCTTTTAGAATTAAGACCTTCATGTCCTGAAGACTGTGATTTTGACTGCAGAAATGTTGCCCCACTGGTGTATCACATGATTTGGTGTTGATTTTATGTCTGCGATGGTCCGGGTCAGACCGGGACTGCAGTCCAGGGCCCCCCGTCCCCCTGCTGTGTGCACCGTGCGGCGCTGTGCTCTGCTGTGTGCCATCCCCTTGTGCGTACATATGCGCACAAGACGCCTCATCGGCGTGCGTCGCGAAGATCCTTTTTAAAAAAGAAAAAAAAGATCAACAGGAGAGGGGGTCTGGCCCGGCGGGGGCCCATGTGGGTGGGGGCCCACCGTTTTTTTTCCCGGTGTCCCGCCGGGCCAGTTCGACACTGGCGATGGTTCATCCTTGTATGAAATTTTTGTCCTGTTTCACCAATGTATATGCCTCCTGTAGAGCACCTAGTACATGTAATCATGTATACCACATTGGATGAAGCACACGAATAGTGGTCCAGAATGGTGTAGACTTTTTGTGTATTCAGCTTGATCTTTGCACAGGATGTATTTGTAGGTTTCTCATCTGTTGCTGTTGCAGGGAAATGTACCTGAATATATTTTATGTAGGGTAAGGTCTACAACTCTGTCCCAGCTGAGAGGGGTATATTGGGGAATATATTTTTCATTTAAACAGTTGGGACATAATGGGTGTATAAAATACAGCTTTGTACATCCAGATTTGCTGTGAATATGTTTTTGGCTTTTCTACTAATTTGCCTGTGGGAACTCGTACAAAGCACAAGCCATGCTCTCGTTCTACAAGTGCAAAGTGTGTAACACAGCACAGTAGTGCATATTAGCACAGTTAATGACCAATCCTACATATCTGGACACTTCAAAACAAAAACCAGTTCATTTGTGACTTTCTTTTGGAGTTGTCATTAGATCTGGAATTTTGGGGCAACAATCCACCTGTCAGCTGAGTGAATCTCATCTCTTCTCATTGTCTTTACAGGTCTGTCTGTGCTGCTTGCAATGTGAAGGTAAGAGTCCTTGTTTTGTTTTTTCAACCAGTGTCCAAATGACAACATATTAATGAGAACAAAAATACATTAATCAGATAACCTGCATTGCCTCAACAAAGAAACGGTGGTTCTCTGTATATTTTTTTTATACGTAAATGCCCAAATCTGAAATAAAATCTGCCTCAAATTCTGTGGAATCCTTTGAGTTTCTAGAGTCACTGATTAATAAAGACAACCCTGTTTTTTTCTTAGCAGAATTGGTAGACTTTTATTAGAATATTGTTATTTGGATTGATTTTTTTTATCCTTGCTTAAGCTTTACTAAATCTGCTTGATGAGACTGAATATGAATTAAGCCAGACTGAGAGAAGGTTCCTGTCCATAAACATCTCTGTCAACCGATTTTGAGACGGCCGCTGTTTTAGTCCACCTACATGTATCTGAGATGCATTACATTAAATACACCTTTTAAAGGAACAGTAACCCCCAAAAGTGTATGAAAGTTATTAATGTATAATGTACTGCTGTTCTGCACTGGTTAAAGTTATGTATTTGCTTCAGAAACATGCAAATTTGTACCTGGGCAGTAAAAAAATCAGTTTTTGCTTTCTTGCTTCCCCCTGCTGCTAGCTGAAAAGAAGCTGATCATTGATTGGTTGCTGAGGTCAATGACACTCTGGGCTCTGCCACTGCTTTTTTTTTTTTTTTTTTTTTACAAGAGTGTTGTATAAATACTTTAAGTTAATGGCAGTGCATTTAAAAGTGCAAAGTATATTGGCAATGCTTGGTCTGAAGCTCAGTGGTGTAATTAGATGTTACTGGGCCCCACAGCAAATTATTTTTAGGGCCCCCAGCATATCCAGAATTTGTCAATTTTTACCAATATATGTTGAAATTGTTCATTAATTAGGCCCATATGGGGCCCCCTATTCCTCCTGTGCCCCCCAAGTTAAGCCTTAGCTCTTTAAGAGTTTAAAGCTGAGGTATGAAGGGGAAGTAATCTTGTCTATCGCTGTCAATTTACAGCTACAGTTATTGTGTTGGTCTTCATTCACCTGCCATGTGATTGGTCAGATTCTGTAATTCCTGTTTACGATTTAAAAGAAAATAATAAATTTAAAAATTGTAAGAAAACAAAATTAGTCCAGTTCACTCCTGCCGATCCTGATTGTCTCTCACCTGTGGTTTTGTTATATATGTGTAAGAAACATGTGTGGCAACGGAGAAAACAAATAACAGAGAAATACAAAGTATATAGTGTAGTATTTCCAAACTTCAAATTGTACACCAAGTGCTGAAATGGGGAAATAGTGCTATAACTGATTACTTCTCCTTTAAATTCAGATTGAACCATCCAAAAGGATATCAAGTGTGCTTCCCCTTTAAACAGCCTTTAAATCCTCTTTATCATGCACATGTGATTTTTACAAGTACCTTTACCAAGACTTCTAAGAGAGTAGTGTTTAACTTGCATATAATAAGTTATCTGTGCTGCGTTATTCTCCTCCTCTGACACTCCGTGGGTATCCCAATATAAAATATATAGTGTAATCCATTTATTAGAACTTAAAAGATATAAAAATATCCAATCAGCTTCCTCGTAGGCATGGGGTGTTTAGTGTGTAGTTTCCTTAAAAGCTGATAGTGGTTGGTTTCCATGGTTACCCTTCCGGTGTCTATCCTTATGCGTTCCATTCTGCGTTCCAGCTCTCTGTTGGAAGGATCTTCTATGTTCCGTTGCTATTCCTGTGTGTCTGGGCAACCGAGCGTCCTGCTTATTTGATTTCTAAGTCCATCAAACCTGAATATTCCCTTATTTTGCAGAAACAAGTTTGGGAGGGATGTACTTTACATAGCATATATCCCTCCCAAACTTGTTTCTGTTCTGTTGTTTGTTTTCTCCATTGCCAGAGGCGCTGATCCATTTCTTATGATTTAAAAGGCCAGTGCTGAGATTAGAGCTGAACTGTATGAATTGAAATGTAACCTTATTTTGTAAAATAATTGCATGTACTGGTACATCTTTGTTCTTACCTCTCATTATTTAATTGCTGTTCATAATAATCAGGTGAAGCTTCCTGCCAAGAAATTGGACCATATTCCAGTGTACACTGTAGGGTTTGATATTCCTACCAGATCAACCAGCTCAAGTGTGCATACCTCCCGATGGACTGACATTTCCCAGTAAGCTTTAATATGTGTTTATATATCCGTACTGATTTATACAAGCGGCAGATAAAATGATAGCATGATACACAGAGTAATAAAACCTCACAAAACGAAATGGATAACAACCTCTAAAGGTCAGTTTAGTTCAGTATTGTGACCGATAAATTACAGGCACAGGTTACAAGTGTAGTAAAAAGGTGAGATTCTGCAAAAAATACACAGGCAGGTTTAGGCAATGGGGACCATACAGGTAATTGTTAGGCCCAACTGCTCAGATACAAAGGGTTGGCTGATTCTCCCCAGTCAGGCTGGACAGTGCAATTGCAGTTTGAGCGACCATAGAATTCAACACCCCACCAAATTTTTTTTCTAAACAGTGAAAGCATTTACTATTGATCTGTAATGATTGTGCACAGGTTGGGTCATGGCCTCCGCTTTTACTTATTGGTAATCTAATACATTTTGTACAAAGAATCTTGCAAAATAAAAAGAAAGATCCCTCTTTCCACTCATGTAATAAAAGAGGCACCTACTGTTTTTGGGAGATTCTTTGTACAAAATGTATGATATTGCGTTAAGTTATTAAACCTCCAAAAACTGTTATAACATCTGGCAGTGGAAACCTAGAAATGCAGTATTATTCTGCACATAGAATCCTTCTATATCAGGCACTAAGCTTACCTATTTAAAATTGAGCAGACCATAGCCCAGGAACAAAGGTTTACATCCCGTTTCATTTGTTTAACTGCTATCGCAGGTATTTGAGAATTCCAAGGGACAGTCTCTCTTAGCTTTTGTTCATACCATTATATATCTTCTCATAGGGATACCTGTAGCTTTTACATAGAACTAATGGAATCTTTAAAATGATAGAAGTATGTTTCCATCGTGTAAATTCTAAACAACATATTCCTGTTCTTGATCCTACAGTGGCCCTATCTGGAGAAACGTAGAGCGTCAATTTCCACATATCTATGCCCAGGGCTTTGTTCTGAAGGACGTGTGCACTGACTGCGCTGCTTTCATTAGAGATGTGGTGTCCTCCAGCAGAAAAAGTGTGGACATTTTAAACATTGGGGCCAGAACAACACAAGCTGAAGCACACAAGAGGACTGCCAAGAGAATGTGACACCACTGTTGCACTTGATTTCATCACTACTGTCACAAGGGAAAATAAACTCTGGTGTCAGTGGCTTGCAAGACATACATTTGTATGAATGAATTCTAAGCTACTGAATGGAATGTCTGCACATTTGTAATGAAGGATGCATGCTGAAGCACTGGTGACTGTAGATGTCAAATTGACCTACCTAAACATCCACAGAAAGAAATCAGTCGGAACCTATCTGGACCTTTATTATGTGACCATTTTGGAGGCAGTTAATGCTGGTTAAGTTATAAGGGTGTAATGAGCCAAAGGATTTCTAGAATATCCAGATCTGGGAAAGGCTGTTAAAAGTAGGGTTAAAAGTATTTTTCAATCTGATATTGAATCAATGGGGATCTTGGCTGGATCACTGGATACCCCTTACCTTGTCTTCAGGCTTAACATATCCGTTACCTAAAATCTCAGAGCTGGCTCTGTGGATTCACTGCACATAAGTTGATCCCATGTGGGACTCTTGGTAGAACACTAGTGTAGAAGCTGCAGTATAGTGTAATAAACCATTATTGCATACACAATTTCAAGGGCCTGGAATATGTGTGATCACAGCTGCTACGTCCATAAGTTGCCCTTAAGCTTATGTCCCAGTGCCATTGTTTTTCTTCTTAGGGCAACAATTTGGCCACAAAACATATTGCTTGTGATGGTGATAATGATACAAATTGCTAGGTTTGAGGCATTTGAGCCAAACAAAAATATTTTATAGATGCCATAAACACAGGCACATTTTGTTATCTATAATAAGAAGCACTTAGTTAGAAAAAAAAAGAAAAGGAGACCAAATGCCACATGGTCCATTATCCATAGAGTCCAGTAGCCTCTAGTGGTAACAGAATCTAAGGTGGACCATTAGCCCCAGATTTGTGGGAGATTGGTGTAAACATAATTCATTTCTTCTTTGCAAACACAGTATTACTCTTTACATATTTGATCTATAACTTTTGGAAAGGCTGGATTATGTGCTGTGGCTAACCAAACCAAAGGCTCTCCTAGCATGGCACAACCCAATACCCTGTTAGAGCTTAATTCCATTATGGGCACACCCATTTAACCTTTAGTGCTGCATGTGGGAAATACACTTCTATGCTTAGTTTTCTCCCATAATGCTTTCTTTCGTCATTTTTGTAAGTCATACCTATGCTACTTACTCAATGACCTCAGTGCAGAACTGTGCAGCACAGAGGTACCAAGTGAGATGTCTGTGTGTCTCTCTCTCTCTCTCTCGCTCTCTCGCTCTCTCTCTCTCTCTCTCTTTTCCCCTTTTCTCTGGGGCTGGAGGTGCCACAAAGGATCTCTTGCAGTGCAAAATCTCACAGGCATCTCCAGCCCTACAATGGTACAAATCATATTTTTGTAACAAAATTGTACAAAATTTTTGAAAAATGTAAACCTTATGCTGTAAATATAAATTGCATCACTACCTGAAATATCAGTGTTTATTGGTTTGTGTGTACAGTTGTATGGTACGAAGGCTAATATGAAGTGTGTGTGGAATTGCTTTCTTAGTTAAAGCTGCAGCAGTCAGAAAACAACCAATTGCTTCTCCTGAGTATAAGCCGAGGTACCTAATTTTACCTCCAAAAACTGGGAAAGCTTATTGGCTCGAGTATAAGCCGAGGGTGAGAAATGCAGCAGCTTCTGGTACGTTTCAATCTCGTTTTTGGCTGACTATTCTTAGGCGCCAACTACTATTCTAAGGCGCTGGCGAATATTCTTAGGCGCCGGCTACCATTCTAAGGCGCCGGCGACCGTTTTTGCGCTTGACCCGAGTATAAGCCGAGGTAGAGTTTTTCAGGATATTTTGGGGGCTGAAAAACTCGGCTTATACTCGAGTATATACAGTAGTAATATATTCATATGAAGTGATATGATGAGCAATCAGAGCCCAAAATCTAGAAAACAGGCACCATCTGCACCATGTAGCATCAGCTATGTGAACTTTGGGTCATATTTACTGTACAACTACAGGTATATGTGTATATGAATTATTATAATCTTTTTTTTTTTTTTTTTTTTTTTTGGGCATCCAAAATGGTGAGGCAAATTTGGACAAAAGTGACTATTCTGCGTGAGTTTTGTGTCTCTTTCCTATGTAGCTACGGTGCACCGAAACTTCTCTGAAACAGGAAGGCTGCAAAACGTTTGAACATTGAACTCTGACCTAAAGTAAAAATGTTCATATGGGAATGAAATATTGCTTTAATATACAGAAACCAGTCTATTAAAGTATTTTAAGTCTTTTAAATATTCATGGCATAGGCTTACGTTTCCAGGAAGTACATAAAACATGGAGCTCACCAAAATGAAATGGACTATTGTATAACTACAATCAGCATTCATTCTACTTTCACACATATAGACTCAGGGTAGTAAGCACAGAGACTTATTTATGAGTAGGACTTGCTACACTGTGTGTTCTGATGAGATTAAGGTAAATGAACAAAATGTTTCTCAAAATGAAAATTTGTGCTCCAATATTTAGTGTATACTGTACATCTACTACTAGGGATTGTTTGTAGTAATGGTTGAATCTGCCCCATTCCCTTCACCAAAAAATTAGCAGGACAGCAAAATTCCTGAAATGCATTAGTGGTTGTTCACCTTTGAGTTAACTTTTAGGGGCAGATTTATCAAGGGTCGAATTTCGAAGTACCAAAAACTTCGAAATTCGACCATCGAATTGAAAAACTTCAAATTCAAAGTTTTTTCACCCATTTTTGGCAATCCTACGATCGAATAAAAAACGTTCGATCGAACGAACGATTAAATCGTGTAGAAAGTGATATTCCGAGACAATTTGCAATTGGTGTTCAGTTATTATTTCTGTTTTTCAAGTTCTTTAGCTTTTTATTTATCAGTTCTCCAGTTTGCAACTTACCAAATTACCCTAGCAACCGTGCATTGATTTGAATAAGAGACTGGAATATGAGAAGGAGAGGCCTGAAAAGAAAGACGAATAATAAAAAGTAGCAATAACAATAAATTTGTAGACTTACAGAACTTTGTTTCTTTTTCGAAGGGGTCAGTGACCCCCATATTTCAAACCTGCAAAAAGTCAGAAGAAGGTGAATAATTAAAAAAAAACTGTACAAAATAAATTCTAAAATACAATTGAAACATTGCTTAGAATTGGCCATTTTATAGTATATTAAAAGTCAAAAAAGTAGCAATAACAATAAATTTGTAGCCTTACAGAACGTTTGTTTCTTTTTCAAAGGGGTCAGTGACCCCCTATATTTCAAACCTGCAAAAAGTCAGAAGAAGGTGAATAATTAAAAAAAACTGTACAAAATAAATTCTAAAATACAATTGAAAAGTTGCTTAGAATTGACCATTTTATAATATATTAAAAGTCAAATTCAAGGTGAACCACCCCTTTAAAGTCATTGGCTATTTTGTCTTTAAAACATTTTCTATGCCACACAAAAAATACACTGGAGTCTATGGCCAGTTTTTCGCTGCAAAACCAGGCGAAATATCTTTCTGATCACATATTTTGTTTGAATATATATTGCAATAGATGAACAATCTGGCCAACCGTGCCAGTCATTCCTGGTCTGACTACATTCACTGTCATCTGATATATTAGAAATTCTAGTGTTTCTTTATAGATTAAATTTTACCTGCAACTTGCTTACTAAGATTAGAATTCTCACAATTACCCTTTTTATTGGATACCCCAGGTATGTGGGAGTTACAACATGGAGCTGGCTTATGCACCAGTATGAAATGAAAGTTATGAACATGCAATCATCACCAGAATGTCTGGAAAAAGTCAATAGGCCAGATGTGGTAGCCACCGTGGGGAAGTGGGGAGTTGTAGTGAAGTTCAAGAGGCATCTGTAGGGGACTGAAGTTGTGTAAAGGCGTTTCATAAGGTGAGCAACAGCATTTGTCTCATTATTATGAGGATCTAAGACACAGGGCTGGAAAACTTTGATTACAGTTAAATTCATGTTTATTGACTCAAATATATTCATCTGGGGCCCCATGGCAAGAGTTTGACCAGAGTATTGAAAAGCCTGGTAGGGGTTTGTTCTGGGGGTTTAGTAGCATTTTGAAAATGTTGTTAGGGGTCCCTAATGTGTTTAGGTGTTGGGGGAGGGGGATGCTGTGTTATTCACAAGGGAGGAGGCATATGGATTTAAGGGTTTGGCTTAATATGACTTAACTTTTTTCACATATGAATGATATCCCTGGAGCGAGCACCAACCATTTGGTTTTAGATGTGCTACCACTATTAACATGGACATTGTCTTTTGGTAATATGAGTGTGGCTAACACTGGCTTCCGTTATCAGTACCACAGAAGTTATATATGTCTTCTATATGTACTGATAAAGATTTTTTTTTATAATTTTATTACATACTTGTGGCTACTGCTTTACTACTGGATGATCTTTTCCTATATCTGTATGCTTCATATACCACAGAAGTTAGACAGCCTTCTTTTTGGGGCCGATTCACTAACTTCGAGTGAAGGATTCAAAGTTTTTTTTGGGCTACTTCGACCATCGAATGGGCTACTTCGACCTTTGACTACGACTTCGAATCGAAGGATTCGAACTAAAAATCGTTCGACTATTCGACCATTCGATAGTCGAAGTACTGTCTCTTTAAAAAATACTTCGACCCCCTAGTTCGCCATCTAAAAGCTACCAAAGTCAATGTTAGCCTATGGGGAAGGTCCCCATAGGCTTGGCTAACTTTTTTTGATCGAAGGAATTATCCTTCGATCGTACGATCGAACTATCTGCACTAAATCCTTCGACTTCGATATTCGAAGTAGAAGGATTTTAGTTCCTAGTCGAATATCGAGGGTTAATTAACCCTCGATATTCGACCCTTAGTGAATCGGCCCCTTAGAGTAAGGGGCCCCTTGTGAAAAAAAAAAAAAAGGACAAAACGTGTGCAGCTTTTTTATTGAATGCTAGCTTATTTAAGAAAAAAAAAACATGACAATATTCTTTGCGTGTTTTTTTTGTGGGAAAAAAAGTTGCATGCCAGAGAGAATCTCATTGTCCCATTCATTTTCAGTGAGGCTAAAAATCTCAAATGTTTTGAGCTTACCGGTAGTTTTTTTTCTCATGACTTTTCACAGTTTTTCCCCTTTACTAAATGCAGACTATTCGAGGTTTCAGAATATACTTGTGGGGTTTTAGCTGCATTTTTTATCAAATCAAGAAAAAAACACCAACTCGGTTTTTTGATAAATCAGCCCCTAAATTTTTTCATGGGAAGGGATTAAGTCCTTTTTTACATGGATATTAATAAATGTTATATTGGCCTTGTGATATATATATATATTCCTATAAATCAGGGGTCCGTGAGCCACATTTAAATGTAAAAAAGAGTTGGAGCGCAACACAAGAATGAAAAAGTCCATGGGGATGTCAAATAAGGGTTGTTACTGGCTGTTTGGTAGCCCCTATATGGACTGGCAGCCTACAGGAGACTCTGTTTGGCAGTACACCTGGTTTATATACAACCAAAACTTGCCTCCAAGCCAGAAATTCAAAAATAAGCACCTGCTTTGAGGCCACTGAGAGCAAGATCTGAGGGGTTGGTGAACATGTTGCTCGCGAGCTACTGGTTGGGGACTACTGCTATAAATAATATCCTTATTTAGCTCAGAGATACAGTATCATTTCTGCCATGACTTACTAAAACTTGTGAATTCTAATAAATAAACTCCTGCTGTCAAATACAAGGATATTAGTCACCTTGGTAAACAACCATAATAATAAAATAAAAGCACAGCCTTTAGCCTTGTACATTTATATGGTAATAGATATTTTAAGTGACTTATAATATTTTTATTTTTACAAAAGGGGTACATTCTTCACTATATATGTTGTTTTATAACTTAAATGTGATCCCAGGTGAACTTTAGTTCTTATATTCATTCTAATAAGGTTCAAAGGGAGTATCCCATGTAATATAAACAATCCTTTCCAACAATACAAGTTCAGATGTTTCTGTAGACAAGTTTCTTTCCAACAAGACAAGTTCAGATGTTACTGAGATTATATGATTTGCAGCAAAAAGGAATAAACTATTCCGCAAATGGGTAACGTGATGTGATCAAAATGAGAAATAGCCAGTTTAGTGGGAAAAAAACATTGCAGGAACTATGAAGAATTTCATTCATCCAGGTCATGGCGTATGTAGTATAACTGAACTTACATTGAAGACGTCTCACTACTCATCCGAACGCGTTCTTCAGTTCAAATGACTCGTATGGGAAGTCCTCTGCATATAAACACTCTCATGAATCCAATCGCAATGCAACATTGTAACTCTTCAGAGAGGCAATACCTGAAACTCACAGAGGTGTTGATTCTGTGTAGTTACTGTGATAGGATTACCAATGTGTCATGCAACTCCTAGAAACAGGTGTTACTTGCGAGCGGGTGCCCCTAGGCCCGCTGCTGTTTGTTGCCCTTGTCCCCTCCCTTTTATTCCCCAAACGTTCATTGGGACCTGAGCAATGGGGTTTGCTATTGTATCTCCTGTGCATCCCCAGTGTTTCTGAACCAATGTGGGTGTGGTAGGGCAGCATGCAGCCCCCTAAAATCCTGCCACCCTAGGCCCGGGCCTTGGTGGCCTTTCCACAAATCCAGGCCTGGTTGTGAGAGTTGCATAAATGGATGTGTGAAGTGTTCTGAAACCACTGGGTTGCAGATGTTAGAACAGCGTTGTATGTAGCAGACAAGCGGTGTCGAAGGCCCCGCCTCTTTTTAGGGAGGGTTTCTCCTGTCATGATTTTTATGATGTTTTTATTTCTAAATTATACTGTAACACTGCAAATAATTCACTCTACTATATAAAATGTAATTCCTGAACCAGCAATTGTAATTTTTTTTATTTATTTATAATATTTGTGGGTAGGCAGCCATCTCAGGTCATTTTCCCTGATCATCGTGATGTTCTTCTCCACAAAGAATGATAAATAGGTCCCTAAATGTAACTTGAATCTAAGATATAGAAGGGCTCATTTACTGAAATAATACACTGTGCAAAGTACAAATAAAAAGTTGTAAATTGACATGTTTTTGTCCTCCCTGAACCACTCCCCCCCCCCATGAATGGTATGTTGGAGTGGAACAAACTGCACCCACCTCATTTAAGAGTTGAGATTCCCTTGTATGCCAGATGTGCGTTATTCACATGGCACTAGCAGGAGCACCTATGGGCTCTCAGCCAACACTCCCGCAAGCCCTATAGTACTATGATGCATGTAACATATATGCAACCGGTGCTTTGTTCAAGCCATGATACACATCTACAAATATGTGTCAGGCTTAACTGGATTCCCATTCTCTAACTAAAACAGGGTCTCTCACTCACACCTGGCTGTCATCCCGTTGACTGAAAACATCAGCCTCTGATTCCACCTCCAAATTATATGATAATCCTAATGATTCCCATACTTTTGCCACACGCAGATGTCATCATATTTGTTTCATTTGTTTAACTAGGTTTTCATCATCTACTTTTAGGAATTAAAATATAAAAAATGTAAAAGGGTTCACAAATTTTCAAGCATGGCTGTATGTACGTAAGTATAACTTTAGTTATAAAGTGCTGCCAAGATATGCAGTGCTGTGCAATCTTAAAATATTTTCATTAGTGACAGCCAGTAAAAACACACCCAGAATAGTATTTATATTTCCAGACTGTGATCTGACCAAGTGCCTGAAGCACAACAGCATATTGTGCTATACTGGTTCTATATTGTATTTGTAACTAGTATTAGATTGGTCAAAACTATCTGCTGATGGCTTATTGCTGGCTGCTAGGGGCAACAGCATAAGTTCAGTTGAGCACTTGTTAGAAAGTTGTTTCAGATTTATTTTCAGAGTTATTTTAGAATACTGGTGTACTAGACCTTCCTTTTTACATCAACTTTTTCCGAGCAATGTTTTATTAACAACTTACTGCATTTGGTCCATCAGGTAATGGAAATTGAGGTTTAGTGCTGACAGAATTGACATCAAAGAGCAGCTTTTCTCAAACATGTCAAGCACCATCTGTGGGAAGCAGAGAATATTAAGCAAATGGATTTGTTTACACATATTCACACCTATGAATAATATTCCATCTCACCTTTCCTCTTTAGGCCTACACTAAGTTTTGACAATCACTTTTACCGCTACGGAGCGGTAAAAGTGATTGTCGTAGCAGCCGGTTGGAAGGGACCGACACATTGCGAGAGCTGCGGTCGAACAGGAGCTGGCGTGTATGGGACGAACTCCACCATTACCACATTGCTAATCTTTGTCTACACTTAGTTTTGTATGGTGTCTGTTAGTTACAGTATGTGCGGGTCGAAAATTTCTCGACCCGCACCCGACCCTAACCCGCCCGTTCCCTACCCGTTCCCGCTGCTCTCCTTTAGTATTTATAGACCCGTGCCCGACCCGCCTTGCAGTGATGTCACAAAAGGGGGGGGGCAGGCGGAAGTGTATAAATTTGGGCGCCGGAAGCCGCGCATTTCGTCCAGGGTTCGGCGCGAACCTGCCCGACCCACGGGTAAACCCGCGGGTCTCGGGTCGGCCCGCACATCACTAGTGCCTGTAAAAAAGCAGACCTGGCACTTGCTCATGAGCCATTTCCAAAAACTCCAATACTCTGCCAAAGTGCTGTGTCTCTGTTCTCTACATCACTTGCCAAATAGCACTGGTCACTGCAGCAAGATCCAATGTAACATGCACACTTGATTCAGCTGAACCTATTCAAAGCAAAAAGGCAAGATTTTCATGCACAGAAAGGCAGAACCATTTTAATCCAAAGGAAAGCCCTTCTATACGAAGGCCTGGAGCCATAAGTGATGCCCTAGTACATTTAATCACATTCAGCTTGAAGAGAATTCAGTGTACTGATTGTGCAGATTCACATGTAGTCTGATGGGTAGGTCAAACTATAAGGTAACAATGAATTGTACTGGATTGTCCCAATGAAGCGATCAGTAGTGACCATTCAGCAATTAGTTATGATAAGTCAACTACGAGGTGAAAAAATAAAAGTAAAGACTAGGTAGCGTTGGATAACTACACTGGTGCAATTTTTGGAACATATCGAATGTATTGGTATTATAGGCATTTGCTGCAAAACTACATGATATTTTATGCACTTAGTATTTCTACTTTATGTAAACATAAATTCAGTCATTCATTGTGAAGAAAGGTTAACAGAGGCAAAACAAAACAAGACCACTAAAATATTAAAATATATAAATATATAAAAGTAGATATCATGTGTGACAGAAAATAACCCAGCAGCTATATACAGTATGGGATGACTGTTTCCCTTTAAGAAATGACCTGGTTAAAGAAGCACAGATATATTATAATAAGAAGACCTTATGGCAGCTCCAAGGTCCATTACTTCCATAAAAAGCTCAGTTCCCGATCAACCTGCAGTTCCATGTTAGCAGTCAGCTCTGCAGACAAGACCAGGGATGCCATAGAGGTTGAAGTGCCTATTCTAAGAAACCATTTGGAATTTGAGCTGTCTGGTTGCTCCATTTCTAATTAAAAAAAAAATAAATATATATATATATATATATTTCTCTTCAAGATAACCAATGTATTATTAGTATCCCACTTCAACAACTTTTTCCAGCTGTAAACTATTCACTCGTTCTATGATTTTAGACTAATACAGGAAGCTTATTATTAGGTTAAATGAACCTGTATGAGTTGGTAAGTTCCCTGCTCTAACAAGCTGACTGTAGCACAAGCAGTTTGGAATGTCCAGCTATCAAACACCATGGGGCAGATTCACTAAAAGGCGAAGTGGCTAACGCTTACGACTTTTCGCCAGCGTTCCCACCCGCAGGGACATCGCCAATTTGCTAGCGAATGGGACCGTCGATAGTGTTCATTTGCACTCTATCACCAGGTGACCGATCGTTATCCCTTTGGTGAACGATCGTTACTCCTCAAGTGCAGATTTTACTGAACGATCCCTCTTTCGCCAGAGTTGACTTTGCCGCCTCAGACTAGACGAAGTGCTAAAAAGCAGCTAGATCTTCCTCAAACTTCTGTTACTTACATCATATCCTGTGTGCCGAAAATGCATTAAAGATCCAAAAACGCTGGCGACTTTTCCTTTATTGAAGCAGGATTCCCTGCAAAAGTTCTAATAAACTTTTTTTGGGGAACAAAACATTTCGTAACATATGGATCATTCATTTTACAGTGGGCTCATGTGTAGGGCATTATATAAATTCTCTTGTCTTTATTAAAGGACAATGAAAGTCTAAAATAGATTAAGGCTAGAAATGCTGTATTTTGTATACTAAACATAAGCATGAATTTACTGCACCACAAAGCCTAATCAAACAAATGATTTATGCTTTCAAAGTTGGCAAAAAGGGGGCTGTCATCTTGTAACTTTGTTAAACATCTTTCCCTGACCCTGCACATGCTCAGTGTCGTCTGGGCTGCTTAGGGATCGTCATAAACAAAGCTGCTTGAGTTCTGCATGGCTGGTAAGTAAGGTGGGGGCTCCCCCTGCTGTTCATAAGTATGATTGTTTCCCTGCTCAGCAGTTAGGGACCGTCTGACAATTCCTATCCACAGCAGTAAATGAAGGGAGAATTTCACTGCATACAGTCAGGTTTCTTATAAAAACGGTACACATTTTTTGATTAAAGTATATTGGAGATAGGTTTCTTTTTCATTAAAGATTTTATTTTTTTGCCTTTCCTTGTCCTTTAAGGTTCCCTGGACATGTGTAATAAAAAGTGTTAACTTCAAGCATTTGCACAAACATTTATAATAAAGACCTCCATACAACTTTAAATTACCCGCCGTATGCAAATTACCTAAGCATAAAATCACTAGTGAATTTTCACCAGGCACAAATGAAAGCTAGGGCATCTTCGCTATGAAATGCTCGCACAGCCAAAGTAACCCTAGCGAAAAGTCGTCAGTGTTCGGCGGCCAGGGCACAACTTATGCAATTGCAAAGGGAGGACATACAGTATATTCAGCAAAAGGCTATACTTTATACTATGCCATCTAAGACAGATTAATCTGTTAATAAGAGTTGTCTCCGTACCTGTAATTTGCCGTATACAGAACCTTTTCTGTGCATGGCTCTAACATGGAATATGTTGAAGAACGTGAAACAGATGGTGGAATCTTGGATTGCCATAAATGCAGATACTGATGCGGATTTGATCTTTCTGCTAAAATGTTATTAAAATGCTAAGGCAAGAATAAATGATGGTCTATATGTACTGTAGGCATAAAGATAATTTCATACGGCGGTAAAATGGAAAATAATGCATTTGTGAGTTTTATGTAGGTAAGTGCTGCCCAACTGTCAGTAGGGTGTACTGTACATCAGATAATAATACTATTCTTCAGCATGCAAAAGAGCACAAACAAAAAAAACCAACAACTAATAACTGCAGATGACAGAGACAAGTTGAGAAGGTGAATTTAATGAATAGTCATTATACTGGATTATTTCTATGTATGATAAATGCTATATTTATAATATTGGAAGCTCATTAGCAGTTCTGTCCACTGCCCCAGAATTGGATCACAAACCTTTTCCTGGCCAAACTATATAATACATCTTTAATGTAAAGCTTAACAAATCAGTCTTTGTAACAGTGTTCAATATATGAGTTTTAAAAGAAGCTTTGTATGTCCTCTTCTCAGACGATAATCCTGGCCCTCAGGGTTAATCTGTATGTATAGTATATTAAACATAACCAGAAGGAATAAACGTCCTTATTTTTAGTAATTTCCAGCACTGTTCAATTTTATGTTTTATTGTCATTCATCTCTGACTTTGGTACTTTGTCCCCTTCACAATAAAATAATGTTGAGTGAGGTATTTTTATACAAATATAGGGGCAGATTTATCAAGGGTCAAAGTGATTTAGAGGGAATTTTCGAAGTAAAAAAATTCAAAATTCGAAGTAATTTTTTGGATACTTCGACCATCGAATAGGATACTACGACTTCGACTCAAAGTAAAATAGTTTGAATATTCGACCATTCGATAATCAAAGTACTGTCTCTTTAAAAAAACTTTGATTTCAATCCTCAAATTAAACCTGCGGAAGTGCTATGTTAGCCTATGGGGACCTTCTAGAGCATTTTTTTGAAGTTGAAGAAAAATCGTTTGTTCGAAGGATTTCATAGTTCAATCGAACGATTTTACTTCAACCGCAAATGGTCAAATTCTATGTAAAAAAAACTTCGACTTCGATATTCGAAGTATTCCAATTCGATTTCGAAGCTTTCGAATTTCGAAATTTTCAAAGCTTTTTCGAAATTCGACCCTTGATAAATCTGCCCCTAATGTTTACTTGTTTCATTTCCTTCCATAACATACATATTTATCATTTTACATGTTTCTGATGTTTCTAGACTAAAACGGCTTCCAATGACTTAAAAATTGTATTCACTTTAAATTAAAAAAATATATATATGTACAGCTTTGTTTTTTAATTTCAGTTATGATGGTGGTTTCACAAATTCAATTAATTCCAACCTGGACATGGGTAGATATGTTTTCAGCTGCCATTGCAGATGCTTGAATATTGCTTGCTTTAATGGTCATAAATTAATTATTCAGAATGGGGCCCCTGTGCAGGGAAGGTATTTGCTTTACTGTAATTGTAGAAAGTACTGGGGAAGACTAATTGCATTACAGTGTGGATCTTAGAATGGATGGGGCATCAGCATCCTATCATTACAGTAATAACAGATATGTAATTATTTATAGGGATGCACTGAATCCATCTTTATAGGATTCCTAATTTGCATATGGAAATGAGGGGTGAAAGAGGACCACACTATGCACAGCAGTTTAAAGTACAGAAACACCAACAATTGAAAGTCTTTTAAAGTAATGAAACCATAATGTACTGCTGTGCTGCACTAGTAAAACTGGTGTGTCTGCTTCAGAAATACTACTATAGATTATATACCCAAGCTGTTATGTAGACATGGGGGCCGCCATTCAATCTGAAAAAGGAGAAAAGGCAGAGTATACACAGCAAATAACAGATAAGCTCTGTAGTATACAATGGGATTCTTCAAAAATGATCTTCTATCTATTTTGTATCCTGTGCTTGAATGGCTGCCCCCATGGCTACACAGCAGCTTGTTTGTATAAACAATAGTTCTGTTTCAGAAGTAAACACACCAGTTTTACCAGTGCAGGGCAACACTACATTATATTGTCATCACTTTAAAACATACATTTTTTTGGTGTTACTGTTCCTTTAAAAAAAAAAATTCATTTCCTGGTTATGCAACGTAAATTCAAGATTTTTAGGATTCGGATTTGGTTTGGCCGGGCACTTCAGACACTTAATCGATTAAGTGTCCTTGAGGGACACGAAACGCGTCAGGCATTTATACTATAATTCAGTGTATGCAAATGGTATGTAATCTCTGTAAAGCCCTACAGAATATATGGCATTATATCAAAAATATAGTACACATACTATACTGTACATATAAAAATGTCCAATAAGATAGCTCATAATTTAGCAAATCTACAACTGAGACAGCTTACGCTTCTGTCAATATATGATTACATTTCAGATTACCCTAGAAATCATTTCTAAGTAAATATATTGTACCATATGAAAATGATATACAACAAGGAGGCAAGTAATCTGTACAAAATTGCTACTGCTGAAGCATTGGTGGGCTTCCTTATATAGACTACCCACTTCAGGTCCTTAAACAACATTTCAATAGGAGTAAGGTCAGGACTTTTAAAGTATTAATTTTCTCCTGCTTTAACCAATTTTCGCAGCATGACGTATGTGTTGAGGGTGGTTGGCTTGCAGAAAGAGAAGAAAAGCTGGATTTCAGCATAGAAAATGGCATTTATTCATACTTTTTGAAGAAACAGGTAACTGTGATGGTTATATTAGGGGTCTCTGTGTTTAGTGGGCCTCTATCAAATTTTGGTTTGGAAGTTGGAGTTCCCCTTTAAGAGAAACCATTAGTTCATTTGAAGCTAGCCTGGTATTCTTTCACTGTTATATTAACTTTTAGCATAATGTAGAGCAGGGGTTCCCAAACGTTTCTTACCTGTGAGCCGCATTCCAATGTAAAAAAGAGTTGGGGAGCAACACAAGCATGAAACGTGAAGTCCCTGGGATGACAAATTAGTACTATTTGGTAGCCCCTAGTTGGACGTACAGCCTACAGGAGGCAATTAAAACTTCCTTCCAAGCCTGGAGGCCACTGAGAGCAACATCCAAGGGGTTGGTGAACAAATGTTGCTTATGAGCCACTGGTTGGGGATCACGGATATAGAGAGTGATATTATAAGACAATTTGCATTTGGTTTTCTTTTTTTTTTTTTTTTTTACAGTTTTTAAGTTAATTAGCTTTTTATTCAGCAGCTCTCCATTCTGCAGTTTCAGCAGTCTGGTTGCTAGGGTCCAAATTACCCGATCGTCAATGCATCAATTTGTATAAGTGACTGGAATATGAATAGGAGAAGGTCTAAATAGAGAGAGGTGAGTAATAAGTAGCAACAACAATAACTTTGTAGCATTACAGGGCAATTGTTCCTTAGATGGGGTCAGTGACACTTCATTCTGAAGCTGGAAATAGTCAGAAGGAAAATGCAAATAATTCATAAACTACAGGTATGGAACCTGTTATCCAGAATACTCAGCACCTGGGGTTTTCCAGATAATGGATATTTACATCATTTTAGGGATGCACCGAATCCAGGATTTGGTTCGGGATTCGGCCTTTTTCAGCAGGATTCGGCAGAATCCTTCTGCCTAGCCGAACCAAATTTGCATATGTAAATTAGGGGCGGGTAGGGAAATCACGTGACTTTTTATCACAAAAGAAGATTTTTTTTCCACTTTTTCCTTTCCTGACCCGGCCGGTATTCGGCCGAATCTTTCACCAAGGATTCGGGGATTTGGTGCATCCCTACATAATTTGGAAAAAAGTAAATTATTTGTCTATGGGAGACATCCTTTCCATAATGCGGAGCTTTCTAGATAACCAGTTTCTGGATAACGAATCCCATACCTGTATAAAAAAGAAAAATGAAGTCCAATTAAATAAAGTTTCTACGAATTAACTATTCTCTACAAAAGTTAACTTAAAGATGATCCACCCCTTTAAGTATGATCTAAACCAAAATTGTTTTATGAATTTTGTGTCCTTCATTTTGTATTTTATTTTACAGAGTAGCTTTGGAGTTTGGGTTGGTTTACAAGAACAGTAATGGAAAAATAATACATCCATTATAAAAAAATAGACAGAAGTGTGATTTTTATGAAGATTTGATCTGCTTTATTGTAGCAGCAACGTTGATCGCGATTGGCTCTGTTCTCTTAGAGAAAAAAAACACAACAAACATGACTGGAATAGTCACATTCACCATTAAACTCATAGAATTGTGTTAAAAGACTCATACACATACTCCATATTCATAGAGATCAGCCTGTTAAACGCTTGTAAGATGCCTAGATACACGAATGTTAGCAAGAATCCTGCAACAAAAGGAGTAAAGAAGCAATCCTTTAGAATATACACAGTTATTTTCTTGTAAAAGAGAATACTTCTCTATAAGATGCATTTCATTATTTAAGACTAGAGAATAGGGATGGGCGAATTTGACCCGTTTCGTCAAAAATTCGCCGCCAGCGAAATGTCGCAGACGCCCATTAAAGTCTATGGGCGTCAAAAAAAATTTGTCGCGCGGTGAAATTATTTTGTCGCGCGGCGAAATTATTTTGTCGCGCATCTTTTTTTTGACGCACGTCTCCACACAAGTCTATGGGCGTAATTTTTTCGGCGAAACGAGGCGAAAAAATTCGCCCCTGCCTACTAGAGAATCATTTATTGATCATAGACATTTCGAAAATCAGAAAGCACAATGGCTGCTTCTACAAGCCAAAGATTTTCCAGAGTAACTGAACCTGCAGTACTACAGTCAGCGACCATCAACATAAAGGGACAGAAAAATGTGCCTCTTCCTCTGTGTAAGAAGTAAGTGTGAGTGTAAGAAAACCAATGCGATTGAAGCTTTTAAAAGCATCTTAAATATATATATATTTTTTTTTTATAAATAAAGAAATATATTTAATCATTTTTAAATATAACTAGTAGTTCTCTATATAGTAGCAATGTAGGGGATGTAAACTTTACAGACTGACATTATACAAAAACAATTAAAGGTGCATATATATTAAAGTTACACTTTAGCTGCTCATCTGGCAGCAAATTTACTAAAGGGCAATGTGACTAACGTTGGCGAAAATTCGCCAGCGTCACGTAATTCCGGTACTTCGCCAATTTACTAACAGGCGCAACTTCGCTAGCGAAGGAGACTGACGCTAGCGCTCATTTGCACTCAATTGCCAGGCGAAGTTGCGTTCCGACGAATGGACCTCTTACGCCAGACTTGCCTTCGCCACCTCAGACCAGGCGAAGTGCAATAGAGTGGATAGGAGTTCCTCAAAATTTAGTAGACGCCAAAAAACGCTGGCGTCTTTTCCTTTTTTCAGGGTGATAGGCTGCAAAAGAGCATACAAATTTATTGGGGTAACCAGCTTCCCCCCTACATTTCCTAACATATGGCACATAAACTATACACTGGGCTCATGTGTAGGGCAATATAACAACTTTATTTTCTTTTATTAAGCTTCCCTGGGCTTGTGTAGTGTAATGTATTTGCTGCAACATATACGTCCATTGAACTGCAACTTCCCGCCGTATGCAAATTAGCCAACGCTAGCGCAACTTCGCTCTGCTTGCCGAATTAACACTAGTGCAACTTCGCCAGCGCTCAGCTCCCTGGATGCAACTTTGCATGTCAGTGAATTAGTGTTGTCTGAGCGAATTTTCGTCTGGCGAAGTGTTGCGCTGCCTGTGAAGCCGTCGCTGTCGAATTTTCGGTGCTTAGTAAATTTGCCCCCTGGTATTTACAGTATATGGCAAAGACAAGTTATTTAGAAGTATTGTTTATCCTCCATCTATTTTCCAAAAAATAATATTGTGGGGACACAGCTTAACCTTCAGCCGCTGCCATATTCAAGTTATATCTAGAACTATGTCTAGAGCCCCCACTTACATGTAAAAATACAGATATGTAGAAGAAGGAATCTTTTGTTCACATACTAAGAAATGGCTCAAATAGTGTAGAATTAAGGAAATACATTAATTACCTTTAAAATATATAAATATAAGAAGTGCTTCCACACAAGTGTTCTGCAAGGTGTGGGAATCCTGGTGTCTATCATAATAAAAGAATGTGGAGGCATACCTGCTGGAATGGAATGCCTATGCTCTTTGGCAAGGTAAGAAAGGGACAGCACCTTAGAGCATGCATGAGTTAGGGAGGCCATGCTTGAACTTGGACAATATACTAATGGCAGAATGACTTAGCATGGAATCAGGCCTATATAACCATTTACCTTATTGGATTTCTGATTTAAGGGGAAATAGAACGGATTATAACGTATGCACATAAAATCATTAATCAAATATAAAATGGCTTGAAATAGCAGAACACAAAGAGGTATTATTGTGATTGGCTGAATATTTCATTCATTGCATGTAAAGGGGGGGAAAACAGGTTTTAAATCAGCAGTTCACAAAACAATTTCTTCAAAGGAAAAACTAAGTGAGCACCAGCTCAAAAGTTCTGCTACAAAAATGTGCAATGCTGAACAGAGAATGTAGCTCCAGCTCCTGCTTCCATGTCACAAAGCTGTATCAAACTCTTCCTGTGAGTTGCCATTATTACCTATAGCACTGTCTGCATCACCCAACTGTACCCTCATTTCATTCTCCATATGAGAAGGATCAGGGTCTATTTGAGAAGGAGCAGAAAAGTAGCCAGTTTTTCTTTTAGGAGCCTCAGAAGCAACTTCAATCAAGTCCAGAATCTCTTCCAGCGGCACCACAGAACCATTTGAGTGTTGTTTCATGAACATGTGTGATCTAGAAGTAAGAGGCATATCATCTTGGCTTGAACCTGCTATGTTCTGTTGGTTTACACTGTTCTGTCTAAGTATTTGCACCGATATCCCACAACACTCTTCCTCTACTTCCCAAGATGAGCCAAAGGCCAGAGCTTCAGAACTGTGCTGCTTATTACAGTGAATATCTACTTCTACTTCTACTTTGCTACTATTGCAGTTGATTGTTTCTGCTTGCAGCTCATCATCGTGGTCCAAGCCATTATCTGACTGATTGCTTGAAAATGTGGCACAAGATGGCTGTCGCTGGAAAGGGCTGTTCGATGAAACAGGATGGAGAAAACAGGATGGAGATCTTCGTTCTGGTCTAGTGAGGAGTCCACTGTCCAAACTTGCTACTGTGTGCTCATCAGATGTAGTGGAGCCCACATCACTGCTCACCTCCGAGACAGATATCTCGCTGCTGAATTCAGATGCAATGCCACTGCTGGAAGATGGTGTCACTGAGTCAGGAGATTCTTTTGATGTATTCGAGGAAGTTAAAGCAGATGGGCTAGACAAAGCCAGACCGTGCATGTCACAAGTGCAAGAATCCTCTTCAATGTTCAGATAAATCACCAGGGCAGCAACATTATCCTGACAACCATAGCTTAGTGCTAAAGTGCAGAGCTTCTTTGCAGCTGCTCTTGGATTAGGCAAGTGACGTATGGCTTCCACAGCTTCCTTCGGAGGAACATGCTCCCACAAAGCTCTATTCCCAAGAATCAAAAATTCATCCTGTACACTGAGAGCTACTGTTGAGATATGTGGATCAGGAATCACCCAAGGATATAGATATGTGCTTTATATAGAGTATTTGGGTGAGAATTGGTGGTCACCCACTTTGTGTGTTAATTACACAGAGAAATCATCAGCCCCGGAACTTAAAGTCTAAATTCCCTATCATAGTCTAACACACTGGTGTCAATTATTTTGGAAGCTGTTAACCTTATGGAGTGTGGAAGGGAAATTAGAGTAGCCCACAGAAAGTGAATGGGAGAAAAGGACATCCATGCAGATGGTTCTTAAATTAAATTGATATGAACACAAGGACCAGAACAATTTAACATAACGAATGAATGCCCTTAATGCCTATAACTGGCATTATTTTATACATTAATGTTAAGGGTTAATCACTTTCCAATTAAAATTGTATTAGTCACATACACAATCATACACAGTACGACATGCAGTGAAATGCTTGTTGTTGCGCATTGCCAGACCATAAGAATTTACAGTAAAAAGAAGGAAATAAGAGTTACATAAGAGATAAAATTGAACATAGAAGTAAGGTCTAACTGGAGGATTTAACTTAAAGAAGTTAAAAATAATTTAATGGTCACCCAGAGATCCACTTATTTGATCTGACTGGGAGCACTTAAATACCCGACATCTTAACTCTATTGGTATGTCCACTAACTACAGAGATACTGCGGTAACAAAAGGCAAAATAAAAGTGCTGAAAGTCATTTCATGGCAAAATAAAAAATTCTGTAAGTCATCTCTAGGCAATTTCATGAAGCCATATTCAAAGCAAGGTGACAGACCATACATCTGGCACAAGGAATTTCCAGAACTGATATTCTGCATATATATTTGTAATATTTGTATTTATATGATAGAGGCAAAATAGGTTTTTGCCAAACACGGATCCTGACACAAACAGTTTATAACGTAGACGATTGATCTCTGGAAGACTACTAGCCATGTGATATTTACCTCTGTGATAATTGCTTTTTGCTCTTTGATCCTTTGCAGTTCCTCAGGGCAGTGTTCTAAACTGAATACTTGTGATAGGGAAATTGTTTTCCCATTCCGACACAAGACAGCCTGGCATGTCCCCACATTGGCTACAGTAAGAGTATAACTACTGTTACCATCTGACACCCCATGCCCAATGTAACACAAGAGTGCTGAAGAGCCAAGTTTCTGACCGGCCATTCCCAGCTTCCTGTTACAATAAGAAAGACAGAAATCCAACATTAACTATAAACATTCAGCATTTAACACATTATGGTTATATCCTTGAAATGTATCCACACATTATGGTTATATCCTTGAATATGTGACCATAATTAATGTTGACGTGTCGCTAAAGTCTCAATGGACAATTTTACTATATATTTCTGAATCAGAGCACAGGTAGGTCATTTGTTTGCATAGATACTTTATTGACTTAGAATTTTACTGAAGAATTTATGCATTAAAGAGAGAAAACATTTAGGGGCCGATTCACTAACCTCGAGTGAAGGATTCGAAGTTAAAAAACTTCGAATTTCGAAGTTTTTTTTGGGCTACTTCGACCATCGAATGGGCTACTTCGACCTTCGACTACGACTTCGAATCGAACTATTCGAACTAAAAATCATTCGACCATTCGATAGTCGAAGTACTGTCGCTTTAAGAAAAAACTTCGACCCCCTAGTTCGCCATCTAAAAGCTACCGAACTCAATGTTAGCCTATGGGGAAGGTCCCCATAGGCTTGGCTAACATTTTTTGATCGAAGGATATTCCTTCGATCGTTGGATTAAAATCCTTCGAATCGTTCGATTCGAAGGATTTTATCGTTCAATTGAAGGAATAATCCTTCGATCGTTCGATCGCACTATTTGCGCTAAATCCTTCGATATTCGAAGTCGAAGGATTTTAATTCCTAGTCGAATATCGAGGGTTAATTAACCCTCGATATTCGACCCTTAGTGAATCGGCCCCTTTAATTTAGCTGAGATTCAAATAACACAGATATACCAAATGTATTATTTTTTTAAAAAAGTTGTTTAAAGGAAAACTCAAGTATTAAGTACTGGGAGGCGACTAACAGCAGATTTGGCCCGCGGTATCAGGTAAGCTATTACAATCCCTGCCTAATATTTGGCACCCCCCAGTGATTTTGTTTCCTTTAATAGTATGGTGATGTGTCCCAAAAACTGTACAGACTTACAGGAATTTGATTTGACTTAAGAGGTAATGTGATTAAAATCAGAAGTGTTGTTTAAAATGGCGTTTCGCAAATGTTTAGCACTGCTCGCCATACAAAAGTAGCTGGTGAAAATGTTTCATTAGTCGTAAAATAAGTTGGCAACCAAAATTTTCATTGCATCCTTTTTGATTGATTTCAGACCTCCATGACTTCCTTGCATACTCTGAGAATATGTGCAGTGTATGTAATAAAATGTAGCAATCACAAAGCATTTTTTGCAACAAAATACTCAACGAAGCTGCTTAGCTATACTGAGCAATGTAATATTTGCCAGCGAAGGTTTTTACATTGCGAGCAGCGCTAAACATAAAAAAAAAAAACAATTTTAAACAATGGTTGCAATTTCAATTACATTCCCCCTTATGACTATACATTGTCTGCCTGGGAAAGTTGTTCAAAGCTGTGGAATGAAGAATCCCTCAGCTAACGAGCAATTCTAAACTGCAACTCTAATTGCAACTGCAGTTCTAAAGCAGCTCAGTAGCACTAAACAGAAGAAGGTAAAGGACACAATGCGGTTGTGCATATACTGTAGGCTGAACTGAGCATCGCTGCAATGAATATATTAATTAATATTGGCTATTTTAATAGATTTTACTTTCAGGTCTAGTTTGAGATGATTGAGAGCATTTCTGTAATAATATTGTAGTTCCCTATAAAGATTTGATTTAGTAGCTGGGAGTGCCTGACATTTGCCATGAAGTCATTTGGTGCTTGGCAGGTTTACAAACAACTTCAGCTTTCTCTCTCTTTCTCTCTAAAGCTTGCTGGTAAGCAATTTTAATTAAGCAAAGAACCTACCCGTGTGACACTAGGAATGTGAGGCACAGAAAAGCTTTGTCACAGCTTGACCTTTGGATCTCTTCAAGGAGAACATCGCCCACAGTGCACTGCAGTAAACATGGCACCTCTTCATTTTTGTCTCCATCAAACATGCCATACAATGCGTCCACCTCTTCTGTAAAGTCCGCTATGGCCAGGGAAGACACGCACAGCCTGTGGGGTGTGATACATAACACATGTAATTAGACATGTAATTACTTTAAGCATTTTTTTTCTTTCTACTGATAATATAGGTAGTGGTGATACTCACTTGTTTCTCTGTCCAGACATCTCTGCCAAACCATGAGTCCAGGGTAAACCAGCTGGAAGAGAGAGTTTAGATTTTCTTCTGAATTACAACACAAAAAAGGGCCAGCCACACACAATGAAGTTATAATAAAGTGGCATTCCAGGCATTAGTGGGCTTGCAATACTGTTTTTATAACTTTCATGGGCCAGTAATACATAGTTTTCTTTGAGCAACTTCCATTTACCTGTATATGACAGAACGTGTATATATTTAAACCGAATGATTTGCATTTTTAATTAAAATAAATATAGGTAAAATAAATATAGGTAAAAACACTGTTGTATGCATTATTGTTTTATTACCTTGCATAGATTACATTTATGGGTGTAAAGCTTCAAGGTTTGAGATACATTTTAGGGCATATTAATTTGGGCTTAAAATATATTATGCCAACTGAACTTCCTTGTGACCAAGGTTTATTTGGCACAAAAGGAATGTCAAGTATGTATAGAGTTCCTGAACTCCATTGTAAAGATGGCGGGACAGTGGTTGCACAAATCAAGTCTTTATGAACACTATGTGATACGCTTTGTTCTCAAGGGCTGCAGCTGGTAAAAACCTGCAGGGTATATTTCACAGCTAGCTACCGCTTGAAGCATTTCCAAGTGATCTCATGTTTCACAATAGGAAAATGTAGCATCAAGTTCTCCAAAGTCACAAGTATGCAGAATAGGTTGCTATTTAGGATTTGCCCAGCTCGTGGCACAGTTTTAATTTCATGTCCCCTGTGTAAGAAAAGCTACCTCTGAGAATTCAAAATGCAATCACTGTTTTGGTATTAATTTAATTTGTAGATGGAAAATAATTTACTAATAGGTGTAGTAGAGTAATAGAAAACCAACAGACCCAACAGTCATGCCATTCATGCCGCTGATTCTGTGTAACTGAATCATTAATTGAGGCTTGTTCCAAATAGCAGTGTTCAAAATAATAATAGCTTGTTCCAAATAATAGCAGTGTGGAGTTCAATAAGTGATTTCATTCATTCTGAGAGAAAACAGGTGTCAATTACAGTCCTTATTTAAAGGAATAGTTCAGCGTGAAAATAAAAACTGGGTAAATAGATAGGCTGTGCAAAATAAAAAATGTTTCTAATATAGTTAGTTAGCCAAAAATGTAATGTCTAAAGGCTGGAGTGAGTGGATGTCTAACATAATAGCCAGAATCCAACTTCCTGCTTTTCAGCTCTATAACTCTGAGCTAGTCAGCAACTTGAAGGGGGGCCACGTGGTATATTTCTGTTCAGTGAGTTTGCAATTGATCCTCAGCATTCAGCTCAGATTCAAAAGCAAAAGATATGACCCATGTGGCCCCCCTTCTAGTCTCTGATTGGTTACAGCCTGGTAAGAAATAAGTGGAAACCGAGAGAGCTGAAAAGCAGGAAGTTGGGCTATGTTCTGTTATGTTAGACATCCAGTCACTCCAGTCTTTCTACATTACATATTTGGCTAATTAACTATATTAGAAACATTTTTTATTTTGCACAGCCTATCTATTTACCCAGTTTTTATTTGTACACTGAACAATTCCTTTAAGGAAGGAAGGCAGCAAATGTTGTGCACGCTGGTTATAGTGCATTCTGGCAATGGCAACCAAAACCTGAAAGACGTGGAAGAAAACAGAAAACTACCATTCGAATGGATAGAAGAATAGCCAAAATGGCAAAGACACAGCCAATGATCAGCTCCAGGAAGATTAAAGAAGGTCTAAAGTTACCTGTAAGTTCTGTTACAATTAGAAGATGCCTATGCAAAGCCAAGTTATCGTCAAGAAGCCCCCAGCAAAGTTCCATTGCTGAAAAAAAAGACGTGTGCTGAAAAGGTGAACGGCCTAAAAAGAAAATGGTGCAACATTTTGTGGAATGTTAAAAACAAGATTGTTCTTTTTGGGTCTAGAGGCCGCAGACAGTTTGTCAGATGACCCCCAAACACTGAATTCAAGTCACAGTACACAGCAACACAGTACAGTGGCTATACAACACAGAAACAGTGGCTATAATCTAAATACGTATTAGTTCAGTGATTCAAAGGAAAGCAAAATCTTGAAACACTTTTCAGTTTTGTAAAGAAGAATGCAGACTACTATTTTCTGGAACAGCCTAATATTCCCTTTTCTTCACGTTCTGTAAAGTATTAACACAAATTTGATATCATGTTTTGATTTGGAATAGAATGTGCAGTGTTCCCAGTGCTTTTGCATGTATGGAAATCAAAGCAATTATAAGGATTTTGAGCTTTATTCACTTTTTTTAAACACACTGCTATTATTCTGAACACAATTGAATGCCCATATGATATTAAGAAATGTGAGCATTATGCAAGTTTCTTAAGCAGGCAGGCATTATACCCAGTCTTATTGTGAGCATTGGAAGATGATTCTTCAGGACTCAATATTACCCCTAATTAGATCTAAGTCTTACTTTGATCTTGACAGACATCCTGGCTAGTGATGTGCCAGTTGGGCTTTTCCCGACCCCTGCGCCGGACTTCCGGGTTCCTTTTATAGACACGCGCCGCTCCGCCAATGACATCACAAAGGGTCCAGGGCAAGAGGCGCATGTCTATAAAAGTTCCACCCAGAAGTAGGAAGCCATACTAATCAAACTGCTGTTAGATTAGTATGTACTAGATGCATTATATTATATTCTGGTATTGACCCAATACTGAATCCTCAATGAAAGCATGGCTAAATATTAAAACTGAATCCAAGCCCCTTAGTCTACTTCATGTCCATGTGGAAATTATGGGTTCAGAGACTGCACTGAGCTGAACATTAATGTTGATGGAACACTGGCATATTCTGTACTTCTGAATTTGATGGATTGGCAAATTGCTAATTAAGGACAACATCGTTCCCTCAAAGCTCAACTAATACATCAGTGCAGTAGTGTTGTTACAGGTAAAGTAATGTAACTGTTACTCTTTTGGACCTAGAGGGGATTGGGAAAAAGCCAGAAGGACCACAAATAATAAAGAAACATAATCTGTACAACAGGCTTATAGCACATAACTGATATATGCTGAGGAGGGACCAAACTGCTACATTATACACAAAACTACAACTCTACAGGAAACACTAAAAGTTTGGAAACAAGGGTGAATGGAAGAAAGAATATTGCTTAGAATGAATGAAAGAAAATAAATAAGCAGCTGGTTCCAAGAGATATGCGTATAAATAAAGACCTGACAAAAGGGGCACTTGTAGGTAAGAATGTGCACCAATTATAGGTGAGCAGTAGTGGGTAGTGGCAGATGTAGCCTCTTTACAGTGATATTTTATTGCAGTGGAAAGCCATTAGTGATGTGCTGGTCGAGAATTTCTCGACCCGCATCCGACCCTAACCTGCCCGATCCCTACCCGCACCCGACCGGGCCCGCTGCTCCCCTTTATTTATAGCCCAGCAGTGACTTCACAAAAGGGGCAGGGCGGGGCAGGCGGAAGTCTATAAATCCCAGTGCCAGAAGCCGGCAGTACTAGGTTGAAGGTGGGGAGAGCAGGAGAAGAGCTCTACCCGCATCGCCCGCGCATTTTATCCAGGGCTCGGCCAGAACCCCCCTGACTCGCGGGTCCCGCGGGCCTCGGGTCGGCCCGCACATCACTAAAAGCCATGTATTCTGCACCAAAATTTTATCCTTTTCTTTTTTGTTTTCCTGAGATTTTGAAAGCTCCAAATTATGGGAATATGCTCCATTTTATCCAAATATTCCAAATTTTTAAAAACGATTTCCTTTTTCTCTGTGATAATAAAACTGTACATGGTACTTGATCCAAACAAAGATATAATCATTCTGATTGGAGGCAAAACCAGACAGCTTTATTTAATGTTTAAAGGATTTCTTAGTAGATTTAAGGTATAAAGATCCGAATTATGGAAAGATTCATTATCCAGAAAACATCAGGTCCCGAGCATTCTGGACAACAGGTCCCATATTAAAAAAAAGGCGAGATAAATGATAAAAGAATAGAAGGCCCGGATTTGTGGCGAGGCTTAGAGTAGCAAAATATTAGGGGCAGCATGCGGGGTTTTTGCAGGGACAAAGATAACAAATGTATCAACTAAATGTATCAAATTAGCGACCCCCCCCCCATAGCTGCTTTAGTAGGTGAAAAATGAAACTTTGCACTTCAATGTAAAAAGAGTCACAAATAGAAAGTAATTGTAAAAAGTCTTTATTTGTGGTGAACAATCTGAAACCAACTGAACTGAAAAAAAAAGTGTTTGAAGGTGAACAACCCCTTTAAATACTGTATTTTTGTCTAAACTTTGCTTTTAAAATATTGGTGCAACATACAGTCCAAAAACATACAGTAAGTTTAAGGTAAGTGCACAGTGATGTGTGAAAAGACATTTTTTTTATTTTAGATTTGTTACCTGAGGAAGTCAAGTTGCTGATGACTCAAAACCAGGTCACTGTTCCCTTGCAGGTCTAGCTCACGCAGGACAGGTGGGAGATTTTCAGGAACCAGGATTTCGGTCAGACTGTTACAGCTCAAGTCAACCAACTGTAGGAACAAAGAGCAGCAACATCTCATGCCAGAGGCCTATTCAGTAACAATGAGATGACACTATGTACACAACCTTACAGCTGTAGCACAGTCTGCAAGGGTAAGAGGTGGGGGGGAAGCAGAAATATTTGGGGATCAGAGTAAGAAATGGAGTTTTAGGAGATTGAGTAGGTTCAGATGGGGTGAGACCTGGATATGTGGAAGGTTAAAGATTTCAGGAAATACGCTAATGCAGTTGGAGTGAGCAGTCAGAGTGTGGAGACGCTTGCAGTTGGACACAGTGCTTGGGAGTGACTTGAGGTTATTTCCACTAAGGTCCAGTTCTTCCAAATTTTCCAGTTTATTGAGTTTGCTACACAGAAAACACAGGATATACTACATAGAAGCTTGATCTAGCACAACCATTTAACAGACTTAAGCTGACCATAGACGCAAAGATAAAGTCATACGAATCAATTTTCGGATCATCCCAATATTTTTCGTACCATGGCGACAGGTTAACGATAATTTCTGTGCAGGTATTGTCAGACATAACTTTTGTACCATTGCTGTCACGGCACAACATCATTTGATTTGTTCTTTTACTAATTTATTTAATCTGAATGATTAGTGGCAGGTCGAAAGATTGTGATGTCCGATCGTATGGTGGATTCAAGGCTAAAGTCTGCAAGTCTATGGTCAGCTTTAGCATTGTTAGAAGCATGTGCCTTCCCCATCCTATCACTAACTGTTCCATCTTTCCCCTGTTACCTCGCTGGGAAGGTATCCAACTGATTGTAGGCCATATGCAGGGCCCTGAGGTTCATGTGCATAGTTAATGTAGGAACACATTGGTCTGTAAGACTATTGTTGGTTATGTAGAGAACTTGAAGTTGGCTCACAATGTCCATTTCAATGCACACTGATGGTAAGAACTCCAGTGAATTTGCAGATGCATTGAGAAACCTGAGACTGAATATATATAAATGTATATATTATACAAAATGATTAGCTAGGATCATGAGAGAAAATGCTAAGGTATGTCTTTCCCCCCCACCTTTTTTTTGTAATAAAGGCACTAAGTTTGTCCAGTTGCAGTAACCCCATAGTGAGAGGGGCAGAATTTGGTGGAGGGCCGATAATGGAAGCCAGTGTTGATCACTCCCTGTTTTTAAACCACACCACAAAACTTTTAAGATCATGTACACATTAATGGTGCTCAGCAGGAATATCAATCAAGAAAAATGTAAATCATATTAAAACATACCCTTGAATCCATATGCCTCCTCCTCCCCAGTGGATAACACTGCACCACTCCCAGAGCATGATTAAACACCTTAGGGGCCCCTAAACACCATTTCCAAATGCTAACAAACCCCCAGAACAATCCTTACCACGTCTTTACTCACATCCCACAGGTAACATAGGGCAGGTAGATTATGGCACACACAGGGAGCATAGTGCAGGCAGAGTATGGCACACACAGGGAGCATAAAGCAGGCATAGTATGGTACACACAGGGAGCATAGGGCAGACAGAGTATGGCACACACAGGGAGCATAAAGCAGGCAGAGTATGGCACACACAGGGAGCATCGGGCAGACAATGGCACACACAGGGAGCATAGGGCAGGCCGAGTATGGCACCCACAGGGAGCATAAAGTAGGTATAGTATGGTACACACAGGGAGCATAGGGCAGGCAGAGTATGGCACATACAGGGAGCATAAAGCAGGCATAGTATGGCACACACAGGGAGCATAGGGAATGCAGAGTATGGCGCACACACAGGGAGCATAGGGCAGGTAGAGTATGGCACATACAGGGAGCATAGGGAATGCAGAGTATGGCGCACACACAGGGAGCATAGGGCAGGCAGAGTATGGCACACACAGGGAGCATAGGGAATGCAGAGTATGGCGCACACACAGGGAGCATAGGGCAGGTAGAGTATGGCACATACAGGGAGCATAGGGAATGCAGAGTATGGCGCACACACAGGGAGCATAGGGCAGGCAGAGTATGGCACATACAGGGAGCATAGGGAATGCAGAGTATGGCGCACACACAGGGAGCATAGGGCAGGCAGAGTATGGCACATACAGGGAGCAGAGGGCAGGCAGAGTATGGCACATACAGGGAGCATAGGGCGGGCAGGATACAGCAGAAGACTGATCAGTACTCTAAAATGAACAGTTCATGCTGTACTACATACAGTGACACAATGCTGGTGCCCCTCTAGCAGTTTGAGGTGTGAACAGGTGAACAATGTGGGCATTTTGAGTCTAGATCTGAGGTGTGAACAGTGCAGGGTTTTTTGGTGTGAACAATAGAGGTGTTACAGGTGTGAACACTCTAGTGGGATTAAAGGTGGGAACAATGCAGGAGTTTACTGTATTTGAGGTAGATAAATAAATAATGCAGGGGCCAGTTAATCTCAGTAATGATACATTTTAAATTTTACACAAGGTAAGCAACACAGCAAACTTTCATGTGGGGGGCCACACACCAACAGGCCTCCAGTTGGACATCACTGCCCTAGGTGGTGAGACCTGTAGCAAACTTTACATCTTTTGTTGCTTTAGCCCATGTATTAGCTAGGTTAGTACTGAAACACTGCTAAAAAACAGCAAAATTGAGTTGGGTTTTTGCCCAAATCTGGAAGTTCGTTCTAGAACTGGAGGTAGGAGGAACCAGAGATTGAAGGGGTTTCCAACATACTCCTAGATCTTAGGAAACAGAGGATCAGAATTTTAGAAACTACAAACCAGTATCTGTAATGACTTTCCCTCAAATGATCTGAACTTTACCTTAATGGCAGATCAGTTAGTAAGTTCCAGCTCAGATAGAAAACCTCCAACTTCCTAGCCTCACACACACTTAAGAACTGAAGCCAAGCAATTCCTAAGATAAACACATTTAATAAATGTCTCATCTAAAGAAAATATCAAACACACAGCACAACATTTGCAGAACAGTTTATTCACCTGGCTATTTCCAAACAATTGAGCTGAAGAGGAGCCGGGTACACACTAACGGATGTTAAACCTGCAAAGTAATAGTATGTTATCTAGACTGACAATCACCTGCTTGGCTAAAGTAAGGAATAGCAAAGAGAAATGAAAGACATACTATTGAAGCTGGCAAAAACAGACTTCAGAGAGAAGCCACAGAGTGAAAGTTCCTGCAGCCGATTGCGCTCACAGTGCAGTTGCTCCAGATTCCCCAAGCAGCTGAGATCCAATACTGTTAGACGATTATCACGTACATCGATGTGAGTGATGTGGTTTATCCCTGCTAGACTACTACTTGCAATTTGTGTAATCAAATTCATCCTGTAAAATGACAGACGTGAAAGCCCTATACATATATTAATTTATATAATGTTAGCATATTCTGCAGCTGTCTAAAAAATGGTTGCGAAGTGATAGATACGCCATACATGAATGATTAAGTAAGGTGTGAGCGGTAAAATAGTGTATGTATATAAATATATATATATTTCAACCTGGGTCATGGCCAAAAGGTCAAATACCGTTATTTTTGCCAATTATTCTGTCATATGCACAGCCAATTACAATAATTAATTCATTTAGCTGATAGCCCAAATATGCAGCTCTAAATGGAAGCAAGAAGGAACCTGACATGAGTGCTTCAGCATCTCTGTTTTTACTGGTTATTACCTTAGGTCAATGTGCTTCAAATGAGGCATATTATTTAGGATCTGAAGGCTTAAGGCTTCTAGACGGTTCCCTGCCATACACAACTTTTCCAGAGCGATCAGTTTCTCATAGACTTTTGGAATACTGCTCAGGTCATTGAATGCCAATCCAAAAGTTGACAGTTGCTGCAAAGATCCAAGCTCCTCGGGTAATGAGGTTAACAAATTCCCATCCAGGTTTAGAGTCTGTAGACTGCAAGAAGGTAAAATGATGAGTATGAACTACAGCTTCACACTTTACTGTAACAAGGATGACATGCTATATAAAAATCCTGTGCTTTTATCACAGGTTAACCAAACATTTCATATATACGCTACATGGCCAAAAGTATCCATACTCCTACATGTCTACGATCTAATTCTAAAACTCAGGGATTTATAATATGAAATTGGTCTGCCATTTGCAGTTATATGTCTCTACTTGGCTGGGTTGATAATGCAATAGATTTTGGATAATTGTTGTTGTTTATCTCTTAAGAAAAATAGCATTACTGCACTAAAACAATAAAGGACATTCCCCCAACTGTTGCTACAAAGTAGGATACATGGAAATGTCAAATATTTAATTGTATGCTGTACTATAAAGGTTTGCTTTCACTGGGACCAAGGAGTCAAGACCAAACCATTAAAGTCATCCACAAACCACTATTCCTTCTCCAACAAACATTGGTAACTGTTATACTGACATCCACACCCTAATTTGTTAGACTACCAGATTTAAAGCATGATTCAGCACTTTACTGAATCCATTTCCACTTCTCCAGTGTCCAGAGACCTAGAACTTAAAGGGATCCTGTCATAGGAAAACATGTTTTTTTCAAAACGCATCAGTTAATAGTGCTACTCCAGCAGAATTCTGCACTGAAATCCATTTCTCAAAAGAGCAAACAGATTTTTTTATATTCAATTTTGAAATCTGACATGGGGCTAGACATTTTGTCAATTTCCCAGCTGCCCCCAGTCATGTGACTTGTGCCTGCACTTTAGGAGAGAAATGCTTTCTGGCAGGCTGCTGTTTTTCCTTCTCAATGTAACTGAATGTGTCTCAGTGGGACATGGGTTTTTACTATTGAGTGCTGTTCTTAGATCTACCAGGCAGCTGTTATCTTGTGTTAGGGAGCTGCTATCTGGTTACCTTCCCATTGTTCTTTTGTTTGGCTGCTGGGGGGAAAAGGGAGGGGGTGATATCACTCTAACTTGCAGTACAGCAGTAAAGAGTGATTGAAGTTCATCAGAGCACAAGTCACATGACTTGGGGCAGCTGGGAAATTGACAATATGTCAGAGAGAGCCTTATACCAACCTTTGCAGGTGACTAAGTTCTGCTGGCAGCTGTGTAAGTCTGTTGCAGGACATATTCAGCTCTGCCAGGTTTGTGATGTCACAGATTTGCAGCGGGAATTCTCTCAGGTTGTTATGCGATAAATTGAGAACTTTCAGCTGTGAAAACCTTTATTACAACAGAGACAGGTGTGAATCTAGACTTCCAATATTATGTCACAAATAGAAGATTACGAATAACTTGATATTCAGCTGTGCATGCGATACTTCTCCTCTTGTGCAGTGTTATCACTGGAATTAAGAAACAAATTAATAGTACAGCTTTGGCAAGCTACCAACCTGCAGAGGGTGCTTATTCCCCCTGAACTTTGTAGATTCATGAAGTTACGGCGTAGATTTAAGGATGTGATGTCATGGCTGTAGAACAGATGCTCTGGAACCCCCTCCAAGCTTTGACATGACAGATCAACTGCACCAGGCCTCTGTGACACAACCTGAAATAGAATCATATGTCTTTAACTATTTTTTTAATTCCCTTTATAAAATGCCAAGTATATCCTATTTTACTTATGAAGCTGGTCATAATATATACACAGTTTGTTCAGAGTAGACAAAACTTGTGCAAAAATGGTATTGATACTATCAAAAATTGAGAAACTGTGCTGCCCCGTCTATATGGATACAAAAGCCCTTCATAAACAATAACTGATTGTTAAAGCATTCACATATGTAATACTGTTTCCTTTTGGCCAGCAATGCCCGCTGTTTCACCAGAGCCTAGAGATAAAATAGAAATGACCGGTATCATCATGAAAATAAAAATATCCTAGATGCATTTACACCTAATGTATCTTTAGTCATCAGTTGTTCAAAGCATTATATTTAAATACATTCAACTGGAGCAACACTGTATAGGTAGAACAGAGTTCCTGCTCTGGAAAAAATAGTATGGTAACTACTACTGATATACCACTAAATGTTCATACGTATAAGGTTTTGTAGGTAATATGGCATACCCCAAACTCTCCGAAACATTTTTTTTTTTATAAATTCTTTATTTAGCATTTTTCAAACAATACAAACAAAAAATAAAAAAAAAGAAAGAAAAGGGGAATTAAGGGGGGGGCATTTTTACACCTCACATTCAAATATTGACAACTATTACACAATTCCCATATCTTCTGAGAATTTTTTTTTTTTTTTTTTTTTTTTTTTTTAATAGAAGGGTATCTATCATCAACTAGTCTAAGCTCTGTCTACCACCTTCTGCTCCCATCAATTGTCTATACCTGATCCAAGGCTGCCAAATCTTCCAATAGCTAGCACTGTCATTGTATTTTAACGCTGTAATTTCCTCCATTTCCCTTATCTCCTCTACAGCTTTCACCCAGTTCATAAGTACAGGCGCCTCTTTCGCCTTCCAGATCTTAGTAATTATCGATTTGGCCGCTTGTAGCAACTGGAAGGTAAGTGGGTCCTCTAAAAGCTTATAGGTTTCAAGGTTTATATATAGAAGAATTAATGCGTAGTCCTCCTTCTTAATTTTCACCTCAGTTATTTTGTAGATACATGTTAACACATAATCCCAGAAGGCTTTAAGTATGGGGCAGGTTACCCATATATGTACATGTGAGCCCTCCTGTTGATAACATCTCCAGCATATCTTTGATGTCTCTGAATTCATTTTGTTAAGTTTAACGGGCGTGTAGTGCCATCTAGTTACCATTTTATATACCGCCTCTCTGTTTTTCATAACCTTTGTTATTTTATAACCATTTTTAAAAATCTTTTTCCAAACCTCATGTGGGATAGTTTTACCCAATTCTTCCTCCCATTGTCGGCGGAACGGCCACATTATGTTCCCTTCACTATTTAGTAGTCTATTGTATAATTTTGATACTGGTTTAATTATATCTTGATCTTCTTCTATTATTTGTTCCCACCATGTTGATGCTCTGTCCCAATCCTTATTCTTATTCAAATTCATATAATGGTTAAGTTGATAGAATCCCCATATATCCCTAGGATGTCTTCCCCATATTCTTTGTATCTCCTCTAGTGGAATCAACTTTCCCTCTCTCGTCACGTCCTGCATTCTAGTAGGTCTTTCGTCTTTTTTCTCCCATCTCGTAAGTGCACCCCTTTCCATTCCCGGAGGGAAGTTTGGGTTATTGCATAGTGGTTGTAATATATATGGGGTTTTAGTCATATGGAAATCCAGTTTAGTTCTGTGCCAGATTTTCAAGGAAGCGTTAATTAAAGGGTGTTGTGTTATTTGCTTATTTGCCCTCCATTTATCATCCCATAACAGATTTTCTATAGGTGTACTGCTCCAATCCTGTTCAAGTTTACACCAATCTTTTTTCTCTTTCCTAGTGGTCCAGTTCAATATTCTAGCTAGATGAATGGCTATGTAGTATAAATAGGGATCAGGTACTCCTTGTCCTCCCTCTTCTTTAGTTTTTGTTAAGGTCTTAAAGCTTAGTCTTGGGTTTTTCCCTCCTCATATAAATTTTATGAAGAGCGTTCTAATTGACTTGAAAAAAGATTGGGGTAGTACTATTGGTAAGGTTTGTAACAGGAATAATGCTTTGGGCATTACCATCATTTTAATAGCTTGAATTCTTCCAAGCCATGAGATCTTGATATTTTTCCACTTATTGATTGTTTTTTGAAGAGTTGTTAGCAGTGGGACATAATTGTCTTGATACAGTCTGTCAAGGTCCCCACCCAGTTTTATCCCTAGATATTTTATGTAGGAATTTGACCATTTAAATGGGAAATTTTCTTTGATCTGGTTCGCTGACTCTTTCTCCAGGTTTATATTCAAGATCTCTGACTTGGAAAAATTAATTTTAAAATTTGATACTTCCCCGAATCGATTGAGCAGGTTCATTATGTTTGGTAATGTTATCCTGGGATTCGTTATAAATAATAAAAGGTCGTCTGCGAATGCAGCACTTTTATATTCCTTACTCTTTACCTGTAGCCCTGCAATGTCTCTATTGTTTCTTATATGCGCCAGTAAAATTTCCATCACTAGTAAAAACAATGTAGGTGAAAGTGGACATCCTTGGCGAGTGCCATTATGTATCATAACCGTCTGGGAGAGGGTTCCATTGATTTTTAATTTAGCAGAAGGTTTATCATATAGGGCCATTATCTTATGTCTAAATTTTTCCCCAAACCCAAATTTTTCCAATGTACTTTCCATGAATGTCCATGATATTCTATCGAACGCTTTTTCAGCGTCTATTGAAAATAGACACATTGAAGTCTGAGATTTTTTTGCATGTTGTATTAAAGATATTGTTTTTGCTATATTATCCTTTGCTTCTCTTTTAGGAATGAATCCTGCTTGGTCATTGTGTATCAGCTGCGGTAAGTATTGTTTCATTCTTTTTCCCAGTATCTGGGCATAGAGCTTCATATCTAAATTTATCAATGAGATAGGCCTATAGCTAGAGCATAATTGAGGGCCTTTATCCTGTTTGGGTATTATAGTTATTAATGCTTCTTGGGCTTGTTTGTGGAAGCCATTGTTTTTTGAAATATGGTTAAAATATTTATCTAGTAAAGGTGTTACATCTGTCTTAAATATTTTATAAAATGATGCTATGTATCCATCTGGTCCAGGGCTTTTTCCTATCTGCAAATTTTCAATCGCCTCCTCTATTTCTTTATCCAGAAAGGGTGCCTCCAGCTCTATTGCTTCTTCTGAAGTCAGGGATTTCAGTTTGGCTTCTTTAATAAAGTTTCCCATCTCCTCTAAATTCTCTTCCGTACCATTCTTCTTTTTTTTTTTATATTATAGAGAGATTGGTAGTACTCTCTAAATGTCTCCGCTATCCCCTTCGTATCATAATATGTCTTATTTTTTGTGTTTCTTATGGCTAAAATATTATTATAGGATTGCGAGGTTTTGAGAAAATTAGCAAAATATTTATTACATTTGTCTCCAAACTCGTAAAAATTCTGTTTTGTTCTCAAGTAAGCTTTTTTCATTTTATGGTTCACTAGTACTTTCAATTGAATTCTTTTAGCTTCCAGTATATTAAACGTTTTACGTGCTATTGTTTCTTTATGTACTTGTTCTAAGTCTGTTATATCTTTTATTAGTTTTTGGATCTCTTCTTCTCTTTTTTTCTTTAGATTCGACCCTAGGGCTATCAAGTGACCCCTTAACACACATTTCAATGTTTCCCATAGGGTAGCTGGTGAGACCTCTGGAGTACTATTGTTCTTTATTATCTGTTTTATCAGTTTACGTATTGTTTCTCTATTTTTTTCATTATGTAATAAATATTCGTTTAATCTCCAATTATATTCTGTTCGGCCATTTCCTGGTATTGTATAGCTAACTAATATTGGTGAATGGTCTGATATTATGGATGTTGCTATTTTTGGTTGTGTAAACAAATGGGTCCATTGTTGTGAGACCATAATATAATCAATACGAGAATAAACTTGATATTTTTTGGAAAAATATGTGTAGTCTCTTTTTTGCGGGTTAATGATCCTCCATATGTCAACTAACTGAGCCTCTGCTAATGCTCTTTTTATAGTTTTTAAACTTTTGTATGAAATATTGGTGTTACCCGAGGAGGAATCTATCAGGGGGTTCATTGTTATATTTAAATCTCCACCCATTATTACTAGCCCCTCCCTGTATTTTTCCAAGTCTTGCAAAAACCCTTTTAAAAAGTGGGTCTGTTTACTGTTTGGGGCATACACATTAGCAATTGTACATTTTTGGTTCGCCAGACTCCCAATCACTATTACATATCTACCTTCCTTATCTGTCTTATATTCTTTTAGTTTAAATGGTAGGTCTTTGTGTATCAGGGTCATCACTCCTGTCGCTTTTTTAACTGGGTTATTGCTCATGTATATGTTCTGATAATTCTTTAGATTTAGTTGTGGTAGGTGATTTTGCTTAAAATGGGTCTCCTGCAGCATAACTATTCTCGCCTCATTTTTCTTACACTCATAGAAGACCTTTGCTCTTTTGATGGGTTCATTAATCCCATTAACATTTAGCGATAAGATCTTAAATTCCATGATAAGTTCGTTACTCTTACTTCCTGCGCATGACGTGGCCTATTTTCTTCTTTTTCTCCAATGCATCTTAGGTTGTCTAGTTGTAATATTTGTGCGTATCGTGGTGTAAATTGACCTTTGGGGTGTGGGATAACACGGAGCACCGCTCCGTGGGGGATCTTAAATAAAATAAAAAAAAAGAAAAAAACAGAAAAAAAAGAAAATTTATCTAGCCGCGCCAGTATCTTGGGCATATTTCCCCAGGATTGGCTGTTGCCCTTTGCGGCTCCAGTGGTTTTACCACTGCTTTTGGGGGATTTTGGTTGCCTGAGTGTCCGGAGGGTGTTTGTTGTTTCACCTTCGTTCGCCCTCCTCACCATCTTTCTAGTCTAGTCTAACATAAATCCTCTCCCCTCCCATGTCCATCTCCATCCCCCCCCACCCCCCCAGCCCCCCCACCACCACCGCTACATTCAATCATCATATATTTGTGTATCACATCTCGCATTTCATCTAGTTGCTTGTTACTTTTTAAGGGGTATCCGGGTGGGAAAAGAACGAGAGGAGGAGGGGGGGGGGAGGGGGGGGAGAAGGAGAGGGGGGAAGACAGTGAGGGGGGGAGGGGGGAGATCTGAATACAAGTTTTCAACAAAATGTTTTTTTTTTTTTTTTTTGTTTTTTTTTGTTAGTTCTGCTTGTGGTTTCTCCTTTATTTTTCTTTTCTTGATGATTTCTTCGGTATTCCTGTCATCTTAGACCATTCATTCTGTTGGCTCCATGTAAGCTCCCATTTTCGCTGGTTCCCTTCTGGCCAATCTGTCAGTTCAATTTGAGGTAAGTTTATTTTTTTCAAAAAGGTATCCAGATCTTTCGGCGTTCTGAATACCGCCCATGTCCCATCTTTTTGAACCGTTAATGAGAACGGGAACCCCCATCTATACAGGATTTTTTTCTCTCTCAGGACATCTGTTACTGGTTTCAAGGCTCTCCTCTTTCGCAGTGTTGTTTTTGCCAAATCCTGATAAAGAGTAATAGTATTTTCTTCATACACTATATGATCTACAGTCTTGGCCTTCTGCAGAATTTCTTCTTTGATAGCGTAGCTCAGAAGACAGCACAGGATGTCTCTGGGGATATTTGGAGGTAACGTTTTTGGTTTCGGAATCCGGTGAGCTCTTTCTATCTGTATTTCAATTGCTTTATCTTTATCCTTGTTCAATATATTGTTAAATATTTGTTGCAAAAAGGATTTTATATCTTCGTCCTGTATTGTTTCTGGGATGCCTCTAACCCTCAAATTCTTACGCCTATTCCTGTTCTCCAGGTCTTCGATGCTCCTGAGTAGTTCAAAGTAATCATTATCTTGCTGTTGTATTTTTGTAGAGATAGACTTTTGGTTAGTCTGTAGTTCCAGAACTTTATTCTCTGTATCCTCAATCCGAGTGGCAAGATCCTCTAGATCACGCTTAATTCCCCTTATATCTTCTCTTATTGGCGTTGTCACCTCAATCAGCATTTCTCTAATTTCTGCTTTTGTTGGTAAATTAGCAATTTTTTCTTGTATGTCTTCCATCTCCCCTTCATCTTCACTTTCCGATTCTGCAGAGGCCCTGTTAGTAGCTCCTAGGCGTTCCTCTCTTGCCTCTAGGACTGATGTCCTCCTTTTTGCTTCGGTTTGATCTTTTGTCTTTCGACTGAACAGTGCTGTTATCTCTTTTTGTGTTACCTGGGGACTTTTAGTAGGCATCTTTGACTTTTCTTTTACGCTTTCCGCCTCATCGCGGTTATGTTTTTGGTTTCTTCCCATTTTCCCAGTCACTTTGGTGTGGAGCAGCACTTTTTTTTCTCCCTCAGATTTTTTGCTCCTACGGCGTCGGGTATTCTTAGGTGACTGTAAATAGCAGTACCCAGCTGATATCGGCCACACACCAACTCAAGGGTAGATCACAACGCTCTTTCCTGGGAGTCTCTCACTCTCAGTTGCAGCTGTCTTAGTTATACTTGGCAGTATTAAATCAATAAATATTTTTGGGCGATCTAAACAGTGGGGAATATATATTCAGCAATAGGTGACGATATATACCGAGAACCGTCTTCAGCAAACAGTAATCGATAATCAGTAATCCCTTCCAGAACCAGATAACACCAAATAGTCCAGGAGATCAGCTTATAGGGTCCACTTAGATTTCAAAAATGTACTGGCGCTTAAACTCACTGCAAACTTACTGCATACTACATGTATTGCGTTTACATATGCATTAGAGCAGTCAATATATTACAAATAAGTGATCTTTTCCATGGGACTGTGTTTCAAATAGTTTCAGATTCATTAAATAGTCCAGGAGATCAGCTTACTGGGTTTTAAACCTACGCACCCTGCACAATGCAGTGACCAGGCAATTTATATGAACAACACACTGTAACCAAACAAGAGTGTGTACTGGATCCCCTATTCCTTCGTTGCACCCGCCTCAGCAGCCCCCCAATAATGTCCTTTTAGATTGAGCAGTCAGTGGGGTATATAGGGTCCACTTAGATTTCCAAAATGTACTGGTGCTTAGACTCACTGCGAGCTCACTGCATGCTACATGTATTGCGTTTACATATGCATTAGAACAGTCAATATATTACAAATAAGTGTTCTTTTCCATGAGACTGTGCTTCATAGAGAGTGTATACAGGGTATAAAAGGCGCAATGTGTTTACCCTTTTAATATTCCGTATTTACATGGGTACATACAGCAATTAAATTGTTAGCCCAGCCCCTGGTACCTCTCTGTAGTCCCGTTGTAGCCGCGCTGGTGCGTTTTCAGCGTCCACGTGTTATGGAGAATGCTTCCTTCCCCACTGCTCTCTGCCCTCTACAATCGGCTTTCGCCTCGCTGCTTCCGCGTTTGCGGTGGTTGCTACCCAGCCGGGTGCGTGAGGAAGTGTAGGGGATCCCTCTTACCCCCCTCGCCTGTTCGGCGTGTGGGGAGTTTCCACGATCCAGGCTAACCTGACGGCGGAGATATGGTAGGCCCAGACTAGCCTTTGCCTTGCAGGTTTCCCTTCACCGCTCTCTGCTCCTCGCTTGCTGGTACACTGTCTCCTGTTATTATCTTGTACGCCTTATCCAGTTGCGCCGTAAGTCGTGCAGATCTGCTTTGCAGCTAGCCGGTTAGCCTCCCTGTTCTGCCTGCTTTCAGAGTGGGGAATTGAGGGTCTATTACTATGATCCCCCCGCTGTTTTCATTAGGCGATGAGGAGGCAGCTCACGATCTCACACCGCCATACTGCTCAGGTCAGCTCCGCCCCCATTGACCCATTCGATGAAATATGAAATTGGTCTGCCATTTGCAGTTATATGTCTCTACTTGGCTGGGTTGATAATGCAATAGATTTTGGATAATTGTTGTTGTTTATCTCTTAAGAAAAATAGCATTACTGCACTAAAACAATAAAGGACATTCCCCCAACTGTTGCTACAAAGTAGGATACATGGAAATGTCAAATATTTCATTGTATGCTGTACTATAAAGGTTTGCTTTCACTGGGACCAAGGAGTCAAGACCAAACCATTAAAGTCATCCACAAACCACTATTCCTTCTCCAACAAACATTGGTAACTGTTATACTGACATCCACACCCTAATTTGTTAGACTACCAGATTTAAAGCATGATTCAGCACTTTACTGAATCCATTTCCACTTCTCCAGTGTCCAGAGACCTAGAACTTAAAGGGATCCTGTCATAGGAAAACATGTTTTTTTCAAAACGCATCAGTTAATAGTGCTACTCCAGCAGAATTCTGCACTGAAATCCATTTCTCAAAAGAGCAAACAGATTTTTTTATATTCAATTTTGAAATCTGACATGGGGCTAGACATTTTGTCAATTTCCCAGCTGCCCCCAGTCATGTGACTTGTGCCTGCACTTTAGGAGAGAAATGCTTTCTGGCAGGCTGCTGTTTTTCCTTCTCAATGTAACTGAATGTGTCTCAGTGGGACATGGGTTTTTACTATTGAGTGCTGTTCTTAGATCTACCAGGCAGCTGTTATCTTGTGTTAGGGAGCTGCTATCTGGTTACCTTCCCATTGTTCTTTTGTTTGGCTGCTGGGGGGAAAAGGGAGGGGGTGATATCACTCTAACTTGCAGTACAGCAGTAAAGAGTGATTGAAGTTCATCAGAGCACAAGTCACATGACTTGGGGCAGCTGGGAAATTGACAATATGTCAGAGAGAGCCTTATACCAACCTTTGCAGGTGACTAAGTTCTGCTGGCAGCTGTGTAAGTCTGTTGCAGGACATATTCAGCTCTGCCAGGTTTGTGATGTCACAGATTTGCAGCGGGAATTCTCTCAGGTTGTTATGCGATAAATTGAGAACTTTCAGCTGTGAAAACCTTTATTACAACAGAGACAGGTGTGAATCTAGACTTCCAATATTATGTCACAAATAGAAGATTACGAATAACTTGATATTCAGCTGTGCATGCGATACTTCTCCTCTTGTGCAGTGTTATCACTGGAATTAAGAAACAAATTAATAGTACAGCTTTGGCAAGCTACCAACCTGCAGAGGGTGCTTATTCCCCCTGAACTTTGTAGATTCATGAAGTTATGGCGTAGATTTAAGGATGTGATGTCATGGCTGTAGAACAGATGCTCTGGAACCCCCTCCAAGCTTTGACATGACAGATCAACTGCACCAGGCCTCTGTGACACAACCTGAAATAGAATCATATGTCTTTAACTATTTTTTTAATTCCCTTTATAAAATGCCAAGTATATCCTATTTTACTTATGAAGCTGGTCATAATATATACACAGTTTGTTCAGAGTAGACAAAACTTGTGCAAAAATGGTATTGATACTATCAAAAATTGAGAAACTGTGCTGCCCCGTCTATATGGATACAAAAGCCCTTCATAAACAATAACTGATTGTTAAAGCATTCACATATGTAATACTGTTTCCTTTTGGCCAGCAATGCCCGCTGTTTCACCAGAGCCTAGAGATAAAATAGAAATGACCGGTATCATCATGAAAATAAAAATATCCTAGATGCATTTACACCTAATGTATCTTTAGTCATCAGTTGTTCAAAGCATTATATTTAAATACATTCAACTGGAGCAACACTGTATAGGTAGAACAGAGTTCCTGCTCTGGAAAAAACAGTATGGTAACTACTACTGATATACCACTAAATGTTCATACGTATAAGGTTTTGTAGGTAATATGGCATACCCCAAACTCTCCGAAACATTTTCAGAACTTGGGACACTGGAATTTACTGTATGTGCAGTGCATAATTAAAGTCGGCAAAAATAAAAATACTTACAGCCAATATCAATTCAATTATATGGCCTTGTCATATAAAAAGACCACTTCATACTAATATGTCCAATTTAAATAGTGATGTTGTAACGTTAAAAAGCATTTGTTCACTTGGACATACAAATAGTCAGGGTTAGACTGTCCTACTATGAAATGAAAAGGCCACACCAAACTGTGTTCAGCCTATCACACTACAGATCTTACAATAGATGCCTGGCGGTACCATTGTTGATAATCTGCCGGGGAATTAAAGCTGACGTGGTACATCTGAGCCTGGGCTCCTGACGAATAGAATGCCAGACACTGTGGCCACCGTTTAATCTCTTCAATCTGCATAAGAAAAAGAAAATATACTAGTAGGAAGTTTCGTTTCTGATGAAGAGGATAAAATGGAAAACAAAATTTAAAACATTAAAAAAAAAATTAAAAACATTGATTTACAAGGATTTAGGTCACCTCACCTTGCCCCCAACAAGGGGCAGAATGTGCATTTTTCCTGCCTGACAGTCCTTCACGGAAGATACAATTAAACTTGTCCCACAAAGTGCAACTTGTCTCTCCATCCACTTGTGTAGTTGAGCCTTTCCGCACCATAAACTCTCCAGATAATAAAATCCGGTCCAACTGGGATTGGCATCTCTGTGTGAAAAATACATATGGCTACTTATATAATGACAGTACAGGTAAACACTTACATAATTACATACACTGAACTCAAACGTATAACATAAAATGCAGCTGCTTGTTTATCTTCTAAGGCAAAGAAGCCTTTGAGAGCTGTGAAGATGTGGGATTGTCTCCCTGAATCAGTTGTACAGGCTGATACATTAGATAGCTTTAAGAAGGGGTTGGATTGCTTTTTAGCAAGTGAGGGAATACAGGGTTATTCAAGATAGCTCATAGTACAAGTTGATCCAGGGATTATTCCGATTGCCATTTTGGATTCGGGAAGGAATTTTTTCCCCCTCTGAGGCAAATTGGAGAGGCTTCAAATTAGGTTTTTTGCCTTCCTCTGGATCAACTGACAGTTAGGCAGGTTAAAAAAAAGTCAAAAGGTTGAACTTCATGGACGTGTGTCTTTTTTCAACCTAACTTACTATGTTACTATGAAACTGCAAAATTTTCTCTAATTTTTGCATATTGACGTTTCTTTTTCTTGACACTAACGCTTTTTATGTCATCCCCTAAAACCAAATGGAAGGACTGGGTATAGGCAGATAACTTTCCAAAATATTTATAATTTATCTCCAGGCATAATGTACTTACCATTAGGACAATGCTATAACCAGTATAGAAATTAAAGAAATTAAATAAGACATAAAATTTCTTCCAAAGCCATTGATGCCTTTAATAGAGGAGATTAACTACACCTAACTCCTTTAAGACTCTGTTAAGTAAACTTAAAGGAAAACTATACCCCCAAAATGAATACTTAAGCAACATATAATTTGGTATAAACTAAGTGGATATTAAAGAATCTTACCAAACTGGTATATATATATATATATAAGTAAATATTGCCTTTTACATCTCTTGCCTTGAACCCCCATTATGTGATGGACTGTGTGCTGCCTCAGAGATCACCTGACCAGAAATACTGCAACTGTAACTGTAACAGGAAGAAGTGTTGAAGCAAAAGACAGAACTCTGTCTGTTAATTGGCTCATGTGACCTAACAAGTATGGTTTGTTTGGGTATGTTTGTCTGCACCTTCAATCCTACGATCGTAGGGGGCGGCCCTTATTTTTTTAAATGGCAGTTTTCTATTTATGATTACCCAATAGCACATACTACTAAAAAGTATATTATTATGAAAATGGTTTATTTACATGAAGCAGGGTTTTACATAGGAGCTGTTTTATGCAATATATTTTTATAGAGACCTACATTGTTCAGGGTGAATAACCCCAAGCATACACACATAGAGAAGATAGAGGCCACAATCCCCATAAAACTTTTGGGTCCCCATGCAGAAACAGAAGTAATGTAAAATGTCTAGTGGCAGGGGAAGCTTTTTAACTTTGGGTTGGAGATGTCTTTCTAGCTTGGTTGCAGTTAATAGCTGAAGGCCAGGAAAGAAACATTACCCTGGCACAGATTCCAATGAGGACAATATATGAGATATTTAGCCAAAATATATTATGGGCAAATAAGCAAAAGATGTAACTGGCATTTTTACAGGGGAGTAGGGCTCTCCATGTGCGTCATATGGGCTATAGGCCTAGTCATTTTCCATATTTTCCATGTTCTCTTGACCAGCAGTGATGGGATCATTTCTAGAGCTAATGAAGCAGTATCATTTATAAGCTTCCCTGAAGAGGTGCTTCTTTCAAAAGCGCAAGTAAAGCTGGGAAGAATCTGACTCCAGAGTGTTTCCAATAACAAGAAAGCTGGAGTATATGTAGAATTTAACTTTGCACCTGACAAATATCAAACTTATTCACATTGATCATAACCTCATACAAAAATGAATGAAAGTTAAGTATACAAGCAAGGACTTGTCTGTAACAGAATGCTGTAAGTAGCCAGCGTACAGTACCAAGTGGCTAAAAGAAAATATAGAAATGAATGAGCAGTCAATTTACAGCTTTGTTTATCATGTCCAAATTTCCACTCATCTGTAGGATTGTATAAAAGAGAACAGCCGAGGGCAGCTGGATATTGCTTAGATAAGTTCAGTTTATTATCCTTACTATTGCATAAAATGTGACAACATAGAAGAAAAATGGTGGGAAAAATTTTATTTTGCTAGAGGGTTTATGTACCAGCAAGCATTTATGGGTAGATGACTCAGCTTCTAGTGTATTGCTACAAGTAAAAGCTGGGCAATAAAATCAACCTGCTACTCATATAAAACTTAGTCTGAAGTAAGGAGTGGTGCCTTTTGGAAGCTAAGAGATTTGCCTTCTTCAAATATGCATTTATTGTGATCATTAATTCTGCACTTAGCACACCTACTGTTTGTATGCTTTCTTGTACATGCATATTATCACCTTCATGAAGCCCATATCATATAATTTATAATATAATATAATATACAGTATATAACATATGAAATGCAGAGTAAAGCACCATATTTCTTAGTTCTTAGTGGAGCCCAATCTGTAGGGCTGCGTGCCTGGCAAAACTTTGAGCATTGGTTAGCATGAAGGTCAAGTAGAATGGTATGGTGGAGCATCATACATGAAGCAAAAAACAAGTACTAAAGAACTGCATGTGGCTAAGGCCCTTTATTGCATTTATTTACCGCTATAAAACCGGATCATGCAGCTGAGGTCTGAGTAAGCAGATTCCTCTTGGATCCGCAGGGAATCGTGAAAGCCCAAAGCAGCTAAGTATTTATATATCATGTGCAGAGGTCGCTCCTGAGGATCCAGCCTCCTGCAGGTAAGCACAAAGTCATTTCTTTAACAATTTATCAGTTGTGCTTCAGAGGCAGCTGCAACAAATAAAGCAGCGGTCTCAGGCATACATTGCACTAACAATAATAATCATAGAGAGGTCCAGACTAAGATTCAAAAGTCAGCATTTCAAGAACACAGGGCCCAAACAGCCACAGGCCCGATAAATAGTGAAAATCTTACAGTAGCCCCTCAGGTATTTGCCAGAACCCAAAGATTGAAAGCCTGGGACTGACCATAGGCAGTTGAGCTGTGTATGGCCACACAGAGTATAAATTGATATCAAAGCTGACCAGTAGCTATTTTGAACAGCCAGTATACAGCCCTATGAAAACGACATTTATAACTATAGGTATAAGTAGGAGGTAATCAGCCAACAGCACATCACAGAGAAGTAAACTGTCCATGTGTTTCCAAACATTTGTCATGCATATTAACCAATTGTTATGAGGCCAGGCAAAATGATTCTATGAGCATCAGTCTTTCCTTTTCTTCTGGTTTCCATACATGGGCCCATACAAGCTTCCCACTCCCTCTGTAAGTCTTATCTGTCCATATATGGATTCAGCATGTCATCAGAACAAGGGCCACATATGTTTCTTGATATGGTCCTCGGCCAGACTGCCTGTCTAGCAGCAAGTATCATACTATCCTTGGCCCAAGGCTCAGCAATAGGGTCATATAATTAACCTTTTCCTACACCAGTGTTCCTTCCCAACCAGGAACCTCATATCATCAACATTTACCTGTACATGTTACATACTAAATCTTGCTGTTCTGGTTTGCATGTAACTTAGACAAGTATTGCCTTTACCTGACAAGATCTCCGTTGAGTTGAATATAAAGGCCATCTTTCCCCTCACTAGTACAGATCTCTGATGCAGAGGTTTCCACTGTACAGAGGACTACAAGAAGGTCAGGGCTGGAAGCACTAGTGTCTGTTCCATACACATAAACGCAGCCTCTATTTGGATCTTCTCTCAGCCATTCCCGCTCACGTGAGCCAAGGCAACTCTTCTGGTTCAAACAGTTTCTGCTACCACTCCGCTTCATATTTCTCTGTGGGAACAGCAAATTCAAATATCTTGCTACAGTGAAAATGAAAGAACTATAATTTTGGCACAAGTATGTGTGAAGAGATCTTAACATTGATACTGTAGATATATACTGTCAAGAATAGGAGCTTTTGGAACATTTTGTTCTAGAGTGATCTCTCACCGAATGATACAGGATAATGTCCATTAACACTTACTGCTAACAACTTTTGTTCCTTATCCCACTACTCTTGTATCTTTATATGTTCTCTTGATCACAAATCCCCTAGTGTCTAGCATATTGTTTCTCATCTCCATTTGGGCCTCCAGTTTTATCCATTAGCTCCAGTTCAACATTGACATTACCTCTAAGAGAGAAGGCCTGTAGTAATTCCCTATCACCTGCCATCTTGGCTCCCTGCCTGTTATCCCAGATGTGTTAGGTTGTTCTTTTATGATTGCAAGCACCATTTGTGTATTTATATGAATAGAAAGTATTGCGCTTAGACTTATTGGTGGCAGTAAGGGTCCTTGCAATAGCTTTTACTCAAAGTCTATCTTCAGTAATCTTCACAGTGAGGTTGGTGCCTGTATGTTATCACCGGATCCACCCTCCCATACGTTGTTGTTTATATGATGGTTATGATAGCTAATAGGGGCCTGTAAAAGCTGTAACATAAAACATTCAACAACCTTCTGTAACCAGTTTAAAAACTGGTGAGATCACAGTGGCCACCCATTACTTGCATTTGCCACAGCTGGATACCATACAATAAGCCAGAAATGTGCATGCCCACCTTTCGACTGTTTAGTTTGCTGGGGCTGACCATCCCATCAATCAATCAGGATGTGAAAAGGAGCAGCAGACATGTAGCTCTTATTCACTTCATTTTGCCAGACCAACCAGCATCAGGATTATTGTACAAAGGGGCAGAGTGACTGGCCAAATATGCTTAAACGGGTGGGTAATATGGTTGGAATGAGCCAAACTGCCCGACCAATTCTGATCATGTATGGCCACGTTTAGGGTACTGAAATTAAGTAAGCAGAATCCTTTAAAGTAGAACTGAAGCTTAACCAAAGGCAGAAATGTTGCACATTATGTTTTGTGCTTCTGCTCCAGTCGAAGGCAACCACAGACCTTGTAAAAGATCTGTGTCTCTACAGATGCCCCAGTAGCTCCCAATCTTCTTTTCTGCTGATTCACTGCACATGTTCTGTGCTGATGTCACTTACTGAGCTTAGATATAAAGTTTGGAGTGCTCAACCCTTCAGGTGATCACTAGGCTTGACAAAGGGCCCAGTGGGGTCCGAAACGTTGCCCTCACCTTGTATGTATGTACAATTAACCACTTATTTCACCATTATCAGTGTGCTACTGGTTTGTTTCTACTTACTGAGCTTAGAGGCACAATATCCTAAATATACAGTTATGTATATAAAGTTGTGTTCAGAATAATAGCAGTCCGACATCACTAACCTGATCAATCACTGTTTTCGGTAGGAATTATATTTCTACATGGCAAATAATTTACTAGTAGGTGTAGTAGAGTAATAGAAAACTAACAGACCCATCAGTCATGACTGGCATGCTGCTGATTCTGTGTACTTGAATCATTAATTGAGGCTTGTTCAACATAATAGCAGTGTTCAAAATAATAATAGCTTGTTTCAAATAATAACAGCATGAAGTTTAATTAGTGAAGTCATTCATTCTATGAATAAACAGGTGTCAAATACAGCCCTTATTTAAAGGAGAAGGAAAGCTCCAAGACAGTTTATTGCCAACAGATTAGCCACAATAGTGCAAGATAGAATGCTATATATATTCTACAGAATGCTTTACCATACCTGAGTAAACAGCTCTAGACACTGTCTCTGTTTGTTTAGGATAGAAGCTGCCATTTAAGCTTGGTGTGATATCACTTCCTGTCTGAGTCTCTCTCTGCTCACTTACAGCTCTGAGCTCAGATTACAGCAGGGATGGGAGGAGGGAGGGGGAGATGAGTAAACTGAGCATGCTCAAGCCCTGCCCTGAAGGTTTATTTTGAAAACAGGAAGTCTGGTACAGAAGCCCATGTGTACACGATAAAAGGAAAGAAATGCTGTGTTTCTTTTGACAGAGGACTCAGAGCAGCATTACTTTGAGTGTTTACTGGGGTATTTATATAGACCTTTCTGATAAAACTTACTTACTTTTAACCATTACTTCTCCTTTAAGGAAGGCAGCAAATGTTGTACATGAAAATGGGTCATTCCATACATTGTTCAGAAGAATTGTTCAGTGTATTTTGATTAAAAAGTTGATCGGAGAGGGGAAACATATAAAGAAGTGCAGAAAATAATAGGCTGCTCAGCTAAAATGATCTCAAATGCTTTAAAATGGCAACTGGACCATAATCCAATAGAAAACGTGTGCGGTGACATAAAAAATGCTGTTACTGAGGAAAAACCAAGAAATACAGAAGAATTGTGGAATGTAAGAGGTGCCAGAAGTTGGTGGACTCTATGCAACACAGATGTGCAGCAGATCTCAGAAACACTGCTTATACAAATAAATATTAGTTCGGTGATTCAAAGGAAAGCAAAATCTTGAAACTTTTTTCAGCGAGGGGTTTATTTACAAATTTTTACAGATTTTACAATCTTTTTCCAGTGGGAGTTTTAAAGGGGATAAACCCTGATGCTGAAAAAATTCTGAATAAAAAAAGTACTCCATCTCAAACCTGCCAATGTCATGTAGAAGTCAATGGCAGTTGTCCTGTTTACAATTGGAAGATATCATGATCTGCGCTGGGTTTCGTACAATAATCTGATTAATTTGTGGTTTTCATCAATATTCTGAAAAACTCTGAGTTTTTCGGGTGTCAAATCCAAAAAAATTATATGATTTGGTTTTTCTTAACGATTTTATTAAGTCTTTTCTTCTTCATGTTTTGATTTGAAATAGAATGTGCAGTGATACTAATGCATTAGCATGTATGGAAATAAAAGCTATTATAAAGATTTTGAACTTTATTCACAAAACTCAATTAATGATTCAATTACACAGAATTAGCGGCATGCATGTCATGGCTGTTGGGTCTGTTGGTTTTCCATTACTCTACTACACCTACTAGTAAATTAATTGCTATGTACAAATATAATTTCTACCAAAAACAGTGATTGACCAGGTTACTGATGTCGGACTTCTGCGAGTATAAGCCCAGTTTTTCAGCATCCAAAATGTGCTGAAAAAGTCTACCTCGGCTTATACTCGGGTCAGCGGTATCCGACCTGAGTAGATGATGTGATGACAATATCAATATGTAGACAGTGATGGCAATATCAAACAGCACCCTCTGCACATGGTAGTGGGACAGTGGGACAATGCACACAGTAATCCGTTTGGCAATTCTCTGTCACCATCAAGAAGTCCGGTTGATCGCTGGGGGGGTCGCTTTGGCAGAATGTGCGCTGCTGGGAGACAGGGCTGTAGTTGTGTCTAGGCTTATACTAGAGTCAATAAGTTTTCCCAGTTTTCGTAGGTAAAATTAGGTACCTCGGCTTATACTCGGGTCGGCTTATACTCAAGTATATACGGTATTATGAACACAACTGTATATAAACTTTTAATTCCATTTTCTGCCCTGTTATTGTTTCATATGGTTTGTCTATAATGTGCCCCTGATAATGGTTCATCATATTCAGTTCAGCAAAGCAAGTGTTCCATTGTGGTACCTATGAACCTACAACCCCTAGGCACTAAAGAACAAAATAATTTTGGGAGGGCCTTGCCTCCTCCTCCTATACACCAATAAATTAAAGGAGATGGAAATGGTTAAACACTGGGAGTTGTCAAGTTGCTAGACCCCCAGTGACAATAACATCATACCGCGAGTTGGCCCAATTTTTCACTTAAAACCATACCAGACCAGGATACTATTCTAGTGAGCGTCACACAGCCAGCCATTTTCTTCCTATACCTGTGGTATTTGCTGTGTCCCTCCACTGTACACATGCAAAGCAGAGCAAGATTTCAACTTCACACATCTAAGTTCTGCGCATAGTGCAGACTACCCAAAAGGTATCCCTCAAACAGACCCAAAAATGCAAGATACCTTATAGGAGACATATAGCATAACTAAAAACCCACTCTAATCATGCAAGCAATAATGAATAATATATAGTGTTGGATTCACTTTGGGCTAAAATTGAATATTGTCTTTAAAAATGGCCCCTTTATTGGAGCTCCCAATATATCTTCTATGGTTCCTGTCCATGTTTCAAATGAAGGGTAGGTATAGCCTTACAGGCAGAACTATAAAAGTGGGATAGTTAATCACAGCCCTGCAGTTACACAAACAAAAACTAGCTTTAGTACCCTATCAGGTCAGTCTGGCTGCTGATTTGTTCCTTTTAACTGGTAAGGGGGCCCTGGCACCAAAGTTTTTAAAAAAAATATTTTCTGCGACCCCAATTTTTTTAACTTGTTAGGGGGCCCAGGCACCAAGGTTTTTTTTAAAAAAAAAACTTTTATGGGGGACCTGGCGCCAATTTTTTTTTTTAACTTATAGGGGAACCCTGATCACCAATTATTTTTTTTTAACTTGTAGGGGGGCCCTGACCACCAATTTTTTTTAAAAAAACTTTTACGGAGGGCCCTGGCACCAGTTTTTTTTTTACTTATAAGGGGCCCTGACCATCAATAGCTTTTTATAACTTGTGTTTGTGTGGGGGGTTACCTTTTTTAGCGCTGATGTCTGTGTGGTCTTTTAACTGTGGTGTGGAGTGGGCGGGATCTGGGGTGGGGCCTGGGTGGCCTTCATAAATTTTGTTGTATGGGGCCCTAATGGCGGCCCTGCTGCCTGGTAACCAATCAGTGTAAACCAAGAGAGCTGCAAAGCAGGAAGTAGTGTTCTGACTATTATGTTAGACATCCAGTCACTCCATCCTTTATACATTAAATTTTTGTCTAACTAACTATATTAGAAACATTTTTTATTTTGCACAGCCTATCCATTTACCCAGTTTTTATTTTTACACTGAACTGTTCTTTTAAAGTTGTAAGCGGTGCGACAAAGACAAATTGTGCTGGACTGTGGAGCCATGTAGAGCTGGTACAGGTCAGACGCTGCACTTACAGTGTGTCCTCCAACCAAAGGCAAGTTCTGCCCAGTCACGAGCAGTTTTTTTCATCCGTCACACGCCGGGCACTACTGACCCTCTATTTCTTTCTTTCTTTCCAGTTTGCCATTACACCTATACTCTCCCGCTACACCTATAGCCTTTGCTACCCATTTCCATGGTTCGCCCCCATTCGAGCTCCGTTACCTTCAGCACCCGGATGACAGCTCCCTGGCCGCTGCCGCTAGTGCTATGTATTGGGCCTCCTATTGCTGCGAATCACGGGGTCGCCCCCGTTCCGTGTCCGCTCATTTTAGAACGATTTCCAGAGCGACAGCTAGAATAACACAGCCAATCACACCATTGTCCCGCCCATAGTAGTGATAGTAAATAATCCAACCAATCACATACTGTTTTTGTTACAATCCCTCAACCTTGGGTCCTGCCCATCTCACCAATGGAAAAGTATGGGAAAGGGAATAGGGCATCGGCCATCTTTAAGTCTGGCAATGGAACGAGCTCATAACTCACCTATGACGTACATTTAGGGCGCAGGAAAAAGTGTAAACAGGCAGAGCCCTGTCAACCTTGTTACGATTTATAGAATGTGATTTCAAATACGGCTTTGTCACATCTTGTTGGTTCGAAGGCCAAGATCTCCGGTTTATTTCCTAGTACCGCTTTTTTCTTATTATATGGCGCGTATAGACATTTGACCACAGTAACAGGGAGCTAATTACTATCTGGCAGCCGCACGTTACTAAGGACATTTCCTAAACTGAGACTAATATCAGCAACTGGCTGCTATTTATTGCTTTAATTGGGAATTCGCTAATATCAACACGAAGTAAAAATCCCTGTATAGTGGGCGTGTAATGTCCCCTTTTCTCAAATATTATGCGACAAAATAATAAAAGGAACCTGTCCAAGATATTTGTGAAACAGATTATAAAACATACACTTGATTTAGATTCATTTTTTTCCCCTTGGAAATACAGCTTTCATTCACAAATAACAGACTTACTGGGCAGGTACAACAAGGGATCTTGAAGGGTTTTTTTATTGAACCCCCCAAGTCATCATAGTGGGAAGGACATCCTTAGATGAGAGGCAGGAAACTGCAGCTTGGCATATGTTTGCTTTAAAGGGGAACTATCATGAATATGTAATATAAGTAGGGTTGCCACAGGTCCGGTTTTCACCTGGACAGCCCGGTATTTTGAAGGGTCAAAACTTCCTGCCCGGGTCTACTCGAAAACCGGACAGGATTCCCCATGATTGACATGGTGATCGACTGATCGCCACATCACAGCCCTGCTCCCTTAACATCACGACCCTGTCCCCTCCCAATCTGCACCTGGCCTGGCCTCGCTGCTGCCCTCTATTTATAGACCCACGCCCGATCTGGAAGTCTATAAATTCCGGTGGCAGAAACCAGAACTGCTAGATCACAGGCAGGGAGAGCAGGAGAAGAACCGGACCCCGCCCACGACCAAAGATTTTGTGTAGGAGTTGGCCCAAACTCGCAAGTCCCGGGCCAGTCCGCACATCACTAGTGGCAACCATAAATCTAAGCTTTAGCACACTGAAATAAGAAACTTTCTAAATATAATCAATTAAAAAATGTTGTACCGTTTCTGAAATAATCAAGTTTATCTTCACTATTCCTCTCTCAGTATCGGTTTCTCTTCATTCTGTCTTCTTGCAACAGTTGGGTGTCAGATATGCATTGATTGTTACACCCAAAATATTTTATAGGGAGCTCCTTTTGCCTAGAAGATGTATTAGAGCTCACTCTATTAAAAACACCAGACATCATGTCTCTGGTGACCTCTCGGGTGACCTCTGGTAAATAAAGCATTGTTAAGATTATTATATGATCCCCCTTATATATTTATACATAGTTATCATATGCCTCTTCTGCAGCATGAACATCCCCAATTTGGCCAGTCTTTCCTCATAGCTAAGATTTTCCATACCTTGTACCAGCTTAGTTGCCCTTCTCTGTACCCTCTCTAGTTCAACAATGTCCTGTTTGAGTGATGGAGACCGATGGGGGGGGGGGTCTTTTAGTTTGCCTAGAAAAATAAAATATATTGTTGTTTTTTTTAAGAGAGTCTAAGCTTTCAAAATATGCTAGAATGTTGTGGTAATTCTACTTCTGTAAAAAGATAAAGACTTCTAAGTGTCTAAAAATAAAAAAGATACATATTTCCCATAATACAAACACAGAAACACAATTTATTTTATGCATGAGAAAAATGACCTCAAAGCTTCCAGCATCTTATCTCCCACATACTATTAGGTATTAAGATAAAATGCCCTTAATATGACACCTGGGGTCTGCTGAACAGTTTGATGCCCAATATGTATAGGTTTAACCAAGTATATGGCATAGAGGGGCCCCAAAATAAAGACACCCCATTCGAGCAATGAGTTCTGTAATTCCAACACAACACATTTACAGCATTTTTTGAGGGGGTAAAGAGGTATAAAAATTACGGTCACCCCAGTATCCGTATATTTTTGGAAAGTACACATTCCCCTGAATCCAAATTGGGTATGCTTGTCTTTCTACACCAAAGCAACAAGCCACAAACCTTTCCTAAATTTGGCAATTTTGGTTACATTTCCAAAAAATCACCTCAATGCTTCAAACTTGCAGCATCTTATCTCCCACATTAACAAGATAAAACACCCTAAATATGAAAGCCTGGGGTCCGCTAACAGTTTGATACCCAATGTACAAAGGTTTATCAAAGTAGATAGTATGCAACGACCCCAAAAATCTACCTTTTGCAAACTTATTTGATGGCTTAGCCTAATTTATAAACAATGCCAGTTTTATGTGGGGTAAAAGCTAAAAAAAATTATGGTGACCTCTGAAAACCATATATTATTAGAATGAACACATTCTGTCGAACCTAAAAAAGAAAAAGGTAAAAAAAAAAAATATATGTGTGTGTGTGTGTGTTGTGTATGCACGCGTGTACAGCTCTAAAAAAGTGTGTAAATTTGTATGCGCGTGTGTAAACATGCAAACTGGAAAAGGAACAAAAAAAAGCTAATTTTAGTTTGAGATGAAACACTGCATTATCAGATATTCAGCCACAGGTCTAGAAATACATTGAATGGCAAATTAGTGTTCAACCCAAATGTCACCCTACTCTTCCAGAAGTATATAGTACAGCAAATAGGCATTCTCAACAAATGTCAACCTTGCTGGAACTTTCTTGGATTCAATGACCAGCTACTTTTGTTTTTGATTGGCTCTAATAACACAGTGCAGTTGTGTTACATTTTGAAGGGTCCCAATACCATACTGTATGTGTAGCTAATCAAGTAGGGGGATCCGGTACTACAGAGCTGAACAGGACATAAAACATAAGTCTCCATTAGCAGGGATAGGTTTTCTTATGGCCTGTAATAGAACTTGCAATAAATAATAAGTGCTCAAACCATTGAAAATATTTCTCAAGGAAAATCTAAGGGTAGAGTACACGAAAACCTTTTCTGGGGAGAAATGCCCTCTTTTCCTAATGAAAGGTATATACACTTTTATACTCATTGCCTTTGTTTTGTTCAGGGTAATGTAAGTGCAAACAAATTGCAAAAAAAAAAACATAAGCTTTACTTAAAGCCAGAATGAGTTTTTTTTATTCTTTATTAGTCACTTTTCAGATTTTGTTTCAACCAAAAGACGATAATACACAGCAGTCTAAGTATCCCATGAAAATGTTTACACCTTGAATGCTCCCCAAAGACTTGTTTTTACAAGGTTGCCTTTACATCTCAAAATAAGTCTGCAGGAATAAGCAGTTCATTGTCAGCTCCACTCACAGATGGAGATTCAGTGTTCCATTCAATGAGGCTACTGAGGGGTATGCAGAGAAGAAGTTGCACTTAAAGGAAAGGGAAGAGCATTTACAGGAACAAGATGTGGCATAAGAGTGCCACAGACAAGAAATGAAAACTCAGTTTACCAACAGGCGTCAAAGAAAAGGTTAGATCAGTGCTCACAGGTATTGAGGGAGTGCCTGCCAATCAATACCCACACCTAGAGGACAGATCTCAGCAAATCTCTGCACCTGCAGCTCTGCCTTCTTGTATCCATAACAAAATTTCTGTTGTATCTCATCTCCCAAAAAACAAACAAAAAGAAAGGTTTATCTGTATAGCTGCAGAAAACAAAACCAATTTAGTTCCTTCATGATTTTACAAGAGAGAGAGGGTATGTACATTACTATAGGTCACAAACAAGTGTGCCAGGATGCAGCCTCATTGCCCTCATCATTTACAGATTTATGTGGCATGTGATGCATTGGCATCATCTTTTAAGCACAGAACTGTGGGAGTTAAGAGATATAAGAAGTCCTTAGCAGCTGGAACTATGTTGAAACATCTGAAAATTGAAATCATGTACGGAGATGAATAAACTCCCCTCAGATCTTTGCAGCAGGTCGGCAGAACGGTATTTCAGTACCATTTATTTTGAAACAGCCACTTTATCCACAACAATAAAATAATCCATCAGTGCTGAAGCCTGAATGTCTTTTTTTCCCAAAATGGTTCCCTCTTTGTAAATCATATACAGTGTCTTAATTCTTCAGCCTTACATGTGTTCTCATGAGGCACATTATCCTGTATGCAGCTTTTCAAAGCAAACAACAGGAAAAAAAATGTGGAAAATCTGCATGTGTTGGAGCTGGACTTTATCATTACATGAACACATAACTGGGGAGCAGCAGGACCAACTTCCTGTGCAAATGTTATGGACAGAAACAGCTTTAATCCAATAAAGGATGCACACTAGCAAACTGAGGTGTAGAGATGGAGAGCCAAGCATCCCAGGCAAAAGATTATTTTTTAAACAAAATCCCACAACAGTTAATTGACATATCCAGGGGGAAGATGGTCGTGAGTGGAAATGACTGCAGGAATGTACTGTGGGAAATAGGGATGGTTAAAAACTCAAAATCCAGACAGGAAAGACCAACTCTGATTCCAATTGAGAGATTTATGGGTTGAGAGAGAGGCCTGGCTATTTTCTCCTGAGTTGGGAAAGGAGAAGCAGCTGGGTTCTATCCTTGCGCACATGGCTTCACTCAGCTGCAGAATGTCCCTCCATCTTCTCTGTTCCCCCAAGGCCCAAAGTGCAATCATTGGTAATCCAGGGGCAGAGACTCCAGCCCAGAGTTCCTTCATCTTGGGTGGGGGGCAAGTATGCACACAGCTCTTTCTTATTGCCACGATTGAGGGGGAAAGTTGCTCACTTCAGCAAGGTCCTGTATAGCCGAGCCCTTATGATTATATGTCAGCTTGATCCGCATGCGCAGCTGTTGCTGTGGGAACAAAACAAAAAATCAAAGCTGGAGGTACTCAAGTAAAGTAATAATAGGATAGTGAAGTATAGCACATGGGGCTGGAGAAAGCGACAAGCAATAGTGGTTTTCCAGTTGTTATTAGAAAAATACCTTGAGGTTTGCAGTTTTACCTATTTATTTAGTCACTATTTTTTTCTCCCCATTGCTGTGGCAAAGCACTAACCAGGGCTAGTTATAAAATGAAGGTTGCCTATTCCCTTTTTTCGTACTGCCCATGACTTGATGGCCTGGCCAGTAGGGATTTGCTTCAACAGAGCTAAAAAAAGACAGTGACTCACGACTCATGGGTAACTCTTCCCCCTGGATAGAATTTACAGTGATGCCGTTCAAATTAGACATGTGCTTAGTGTGAGCATTTACCTTCTCCTGAAATACTCTTATTGACTGGCATATTATAGATAATATAAATATATTTTCAGTATTGTGCTTCCTTTAATGACAAGATTATATACATGAGGGCTGTTTTTACCTTCTGGGGATTCAGCACTTTAATGACCTGTGTGATGCTCCCAGCATTAAAGGCCGGAAGGACATTACTACTTGGAGAAAGCAGCTGAAGCTGGAACGTCTGTGTGAAAAAAAGAAAAAAAGATCATTCTTACAATGTGCTCCTTTCTCTTCACAGAGGCATGCTGAAGAAGCTTAGTAAGACAAAGTGTTTATCTGATAACAGTGTATCTTCCCTCTTTATAAAACAGATATATAGCATGTGTTGGCTGTTTGCCTCTTTTTACAACAATCTACATACCTGTACATTCCCTCATCAGCTCCACCCACAGTTCTTCCCATTCTGGTTAAACACTATCTAATGCACGGAAAACTACTGCTAAGACTGGCAACATCCTAAAAGCTGCATATTGCAATTTCAACTTCCAGTTTGCAAATATATTTGAAATTACACTTGTTCCATGCAGGCAGAAGTCTATGGGATACATTTATCAAAGAGTGAAGTTAGAGATCACCACAGTCCACTAGTGTAAAATTCCACCACTCTCTGTTAATTTCTATGGGATTTTTAAAAGAGTATTTATCAACAGGTAAAAGTTCACCCTTTGATAAATACGCCTTTAGAAATCCCATAGAAATGAATGGAGAGTGGCGGAATTTCACTCTAGTGGACTGTAGTGATCTCTAACTTCACTCTATGATAAATATACCCCTATGTGATGAATGAACTATGATTATTTACATACAGTTCATTCAAAACTGATGAGGGCCCTAACATGTATATAGCAAATTATTAAAATATGAGCAGGCTTAAGCCACACATACACACAAATGGACCTGGGTGCTCTTTGCCACAAATCCAGCTAGATGGTTACCACTGTTTGTCACTTTGGACTGACAGTAACCTTTAAAGGAGACATATAGGATATGTAAAATGTAGGAAATAATGAACAATACATAGTACTGGTTTTACTTTGGGCTAATAATAATATCTTCAAAAATGGCCCCTTTATTGAAGCTCCCTATAGATCTGCTATGGTCTCGGTCTATGTTTTAAATGAGGGGTGTTTTTTTTTCCTGCAAAGTTATCTATTGAGTTTAACTTTTCTCTCAACCAATAACAAATAACAAACATCTTAAACTGTGGTTGACTGTTACAATGTCATATCGAATGTTAATTGGAATAAGGCAATGTAATCAGGTACAATCATACTAAACAACCAATAAACCGTTTCTAAACAGTTTTTGGTTTGTCAAACTTTTACACAGGTAGGTAAATGGATATATTGAACCATTAACCATTCGAGCACAATTAAACACTTGGCCTAAATAAACAGACAACACAGTAGGGCCCTTTCGGATGAGTTAGGAGCGGTTCCTTCTACCTGATTTAGCAGTTGTACAGCTGGTTGCTCAAACTGTTTCTAGCATGTTCAAGCATTAATAATACAATTACATAAATAAAGATGTATAACCCTCCACCTTCATTAAAAATACCTTTGGTACTGCAGCCTGGAACACAAAGTCTGTCATTTCACTGTCTGTGCAATTGGACGCCTGAGTTGTAATCACGGTTATACTGCCATTTGTGCTGGATCTCTCAAAACTAAAATCTATTTTCAGTCCATTCTTGTTGTACGCAGTGATTGGAGGAATACCTGCAGATAAGAAGATATCCAGTGAGATCATCAATTTCTAAAGTAAAAAAATAGAATTTATGTAGGAGGGACAGAAAAAAAAAAAAAAAAAAAAAAAAAAAGGAAAAACTGACCTGCGATATCATTAAATAGAGGCTGTGAAGATAGTCCATCCAGCAGCAGCTGAGGTGCTGGCATCTGTGGAACTGAAGCCGGAATTCCTGATACATAAGAAATCATTAATTGAATAGAGGCCATAAAAGAAATACAAATTCATATCAGTGCTGATGACATTGCAAAAGAAGGCCTTCAAGTTAAACTGTCTCACCACCGAGATTGAGGTCTCCAAGCAGATCTAAAAGCTCTCCTCCCACAGAAGCAGGCTTCGAAGGTGGTGCAGTGGGTATGACTAGCTGAATATCATTTCCACCCAACAAATCTAATAAGTCATTAGCCTGTAGTAATGAAATCACACTGTCAGAGTTAAGGAATAGAAGTAAAAATAAAGTTAATATTTTATGACAATCTTCTCAAGATATATCCATACTGGCTTTTGCAACACAGAACGGCAAAACCTGTGTTGAGTTCAGATGTTACCTGGCTAGAAGGCTGTGGGGTAGATTGAACTGGTTTAGTGACAATAATTGAGGGGTCTGTTTCTCCATTAGTTTGTGCCAAGTCTGTTGGTCCATTACTTATTGCTTTCTCCATAACAGGCATTCTTTCAAGGAGTGCAGATCTAAAAGGAGAAAGTTTCCCTTAATTTAATACACTCATGGAGTAACTAGGTATAAGCTGCAGCAATGCGGATATATTCCTTACCTCATGTGGTCATATTTCTTGAATAAAGCATTATATTCAACTGCCCTTTGCTGCAACTCAACATCAATACTGCTACCATAGATGGATACCACTTTTTTAATACGGCTACAAAAAACAAAAGGAACATTACAAATCCATTAGTAATTTTCATATAAAATGGCTTATGACACTCAACTCTATCTTCTTTTGGAGTAGCACAATAATGGGGAGAAAAATAGAGATGCAGCAAATCTAGGATATTGCTCAGAACCGGGACACATTCTCATCAGTACCCTAGTTTTAAAGCAATACTGCTGGCACTAGACAACGAAAATATATCTCTCACAGAGCTGAAATGATCATGGCTAAAGTCAGATCATTAAATGCACATATGAAAGAAAAGAATATTTAGGATTTGGCATACCCTTATACACAATAACATTTTCATTTAGCCCCCCCTCCCATCTCTACAATGCAAACATGAATATGTACAACAATGTTTTTATTTATCAAAGAACAAAACACTCAGGAACTGTAAAAAAAGAAAAAAAAAACTGAGCAATTAAAAACTGCTGAGTTGCTATAGATGTCAGTTGGATTTGTCTCAAGTAACATTTTCCCACTGTTTTTTTAAAACTAGGGATGCACCGAATCCACTATTTTGGATTCGGCCGAACCCCCGAATCCTTCACAAAAGATTCGGCCGAATACCGAACCGAATCCGAACCCTAATTTGCATATGTAAATTAGGGGTGGGAAGGGGAAAACATTTTTTACTTCCTTGTTTTGTGACAAAACGTCACACAATTTCCCTCCCCGCCCCTAATTTGCATATGCAAATTAGGATTCGGATTCGGTTCGGCCAGGCAGAAGGATTCGGCCGAATCCGAATCCTGCTGAAAAAGGCCGAATCCTGGCCGAATCCCGAACCGAATCCTGGATTCGGTGCATCCCTATTTAAAACATTCAAGATTTTAAGCTCGTTGAGAATGAATGATACAATGTGATTTTTGGTTGTGTGCAACTATTCATCTGCAAAAAATTCTGCCACTATTACGAATAATATAAAAAAAACTGACAGTTAAAAAAAAAAGATGTCGTCTGAATTTTGTCTTTTTTTCCTCCTCTAGTTTAAAAAAATTGATAACTGAGTCTCCCTAGGTGCACATCACACCTTCCTCCCCTTAACCTTTAAAGGAGAAGGAAAGGCTAACATTTCTGATAAAGTAAGCTTTAGCAGAAAGGTCTATATAAATAAACCAGTAAACCCTCAAATTAATGCTGCTCTGTCCTCTGTCAAAAGAAACACCACATTTATTTCCTTCTATTGTGTACACATGGGCTTCTGTATCAGACTCCCTGTTTTCAGCTTAAATCTCCAGGGCTAGGGCTTGAGCATGCTCAGTTTGCTCCTCTCTCCCCCTCCCAACCTGCTGTAATCTAAGCCCAAAGCTATGAGTGAGAAGGTAGTGATTCAGGCAGGAAATTATGTCACACCAAGCTAATATGGCAACTGCTATCCTAAACAAACAGAGAGCTTCTAGAGTTGTTTACTCAGGTATGGTTAAGTATTCTAAAGAATAAATATAGAATTATAGCTTGCACTATTGTGTCTAATCTTTCCTTCTCCTTTAACCCTTTCTAAACTCAAAGGAGATACATACTTAACAGTGTTGTTAAACCTAGTGGAGTTCTTCATGATGGCTGTCAGGGCAAAACCTCGTGTAACAGATGCAGACATGTTGGAGATCAAAATGCTTTCTAAAACATCCAGCACCTCATCTTCCGTAACCTAAATGTAAGGAAAAAAAATCTTAGGATGAGCCAGCCAAATCAAATTATCCTAGTTTCCTCTGAGACCTTGATTACCTGGATAGGTTCCTCTTCCTCACACTGGCCTGAAACAAGCAGGTCTCCATATTCACCTATACACCATGAGGTTACCTGGACCAATGATTGCTAAAGTAAAACACCAATGGCAAAGATTAGAAATCAATTTATGCTGTATACTATGTCAATGGCTTCAAAGTAGTAGTTAATATGTAAAACATACTTTTTCTCTGGCAGTTTATTTAATTCATTGTGTGATATGTAAATGGAGATCTTTACCTGGGAAATATCATCCAGAATGGCCTTGTACAGCTTTTGCACAGTATATTCATGCATCTCTGAGCTATTTGTGATTAGCTGAATAAGATTTGGAACTGCATCATCTCGTACATAGCTTCCAGCCTAAAAATGAATGAGTGCAAGGGTCAAGAAGAATCTGAAGCAACTGGGGCTAAATCTTATGCTTTACTGCATTATAGCAAATTTGGACTTCAACGCGCTTCGATCTACTAAGGACTATCGACCAGCCCCTGATGACCTGCAGTAAAGCATAAGATTTGCTTCTATTAAATTGTTGCCGTGAGTGCTTTCTTTTTCTACGTTACATGTGATTTTTTGTGAGCACCCGGCTAATGACATTGAGAAGAAGTGAGTGCCAGTAACATATATATATATATATATAATATACATATACCCCTCAGATAATGGGTATGCTAACCAATTATGTTGCTGCCCAAAACTGCAGAAAAACAGTGATGATCTGTTACATATGTGACCATAGCATGAGATTAAACAAGGAAATGCTTAAGGTGGTTTTCTTTTAAGTCTTCACTTACTGTTGTTAGAACTCTCATAATTGTATCTATGTGCCAACGCTTTGAAGGGGCATACCTAAAGAGACAGATTAAAGTGGTAAACAAATCATAAAACCCTACACATCTTCATTAGCAAAAAAAGACAACAAACAAAGTTCTCAATTTTACAGATTCATTTGCTCAGTAGTCCGTATAACTGACCCCAAAAAAGTGTGTTTGACAAATGCTCCATACCTGCATACTTTTTAGCACATTTTATTTAATAGAGCTAGAACGTATTGCAAATGCAATACACATGCTGTGTATAGGAACTAAAATCACATATGGGGCAGTCTTTGCTTCTATTTTTTAATAATGACACAAAGTGTAAGCAGCTATGTTTTTAGTGCCAATGCACCCACTGGGCCTATAACTGTGACTGAGAAACAAGGCACAGCATGCAGAGGTGACAGAAACCCTGTATTTCAACCTGCCACTGACAAGATAGCAATTTATACATATACTATTTTACGGTGTCAACAAAATCACTTGCAATTGAAGGGCGTGTATGGACCCCATAAGGATTTACAGACTGCTAGAATAAATGCTGCACTCCTGATGGCAGAAATCATGGACTGACAAGCTTTACGACATTCTCAGTAGAGGTATAATTGCGATGAAAGAGTGTCCCTTCACTGATGGGCCTCAAATGAGGAATAATGCAGCCGTATATATTAACAGAAATCACACTACAAATACCAAAATTATGGGTATCCACAGAACTCACCATAACAGACACAGTTATGTCATTAAAGATGGCCTAATGCACCAATACAGTTCTTAGGGCCATTTGATGTATGGCCAACATTACATTTTTAAACCTTTCTGGCAAGCATGTACATACAAAAAACCCTTAATTTCATACAATATTATCATTATCATGTATGGTCAGTGCAGGGTTTAGGAGAAGAAAGGTAGTAGAAAGACGTTGTTAGGCTAAGGAGATTCAACTGGCAACTTTGCAGGCATAGATCTGCACTGTCACACAGTTACTGTACCCTCAGTATATAGTTTACATTTTAGCCTTATTTTTTCTGGCAATTTGGTGACAATTTTATGGCCTTGTACAGTGTAGCACTGTATTGAACAAGGCTACGTTTTCTATAATAAGCAGATAACTTCAAGGTACTTACTTTTCTGCAGCTAAGAAGATGCCTGAAGCACAGTCAGCTTTAAATTCAGGTTCACAGGAGTCCAGGAAATACAGAAGCTCTTTCATCATTCCACGGATATTATTCCCATTTACCAAAGCAAAGCTAAGCTCCATAGCCCGCCTAAAAATAAAAGGAGATAATGGAGACGGCTGGCTTTCTAGTAGCAACTTTAGTAACTGCAGTCGGGTCTGGTTGTTGTCAGGTTTTAGGATCTCAACATTGTATCAAGTCTCTGCCGATGGATCACTTAATAATCATCACACACCAAACCCAGAATACCCTGTTATCTACATTGTAAAACATCATGTATCGCAACTTTTAGTTATGTCTAACATAACAAGTAACTGCTCTTTGGGCATTTTAGAGTCTCTTACCGTTTAATAGATACATCCAAATCCTTAAGACAATCTACAATGGTGCTACGATGCCTCTGCACTGCATTGTGGTCGGTCTGGACTGTTTTTAGAAGAGAAGTCAAAGCCACATACCTGGAAAAGAGAAAGTTGCTTCTTTGACATCATACATCCTTGCACTTCATTTTGACAATGAAACAAGAGATATAAAACGTACCGAATATTTTTATCATTATTTAATAAGAATCTTCCCAAAATGTTAATAGCTAAAACCTGCAACAAAAAAAAACAAGTAGTTATATAACTGTATAAAAAGGGAAAGCTGTGGTACAAAGAAGTAACATTTGACAAACAGAAACCGCTAAGAATATTCTGTGGAAAAGTTCACTGTGAGCTAGTGATACAGTAAGAGAATGTAAGAAACAGAATATGGAGACAGATAACAAAAGACAGAAAGCAGAGAAGAATAAAAATGTATATACTGGACCTCTGTATTTTAGATTGTAGATTTAAGTAGATCAAAGAAATGAGAGGGCTGTAAGCAGCACAGACAGTAATGAGAATGATTTTAGTACAGACAAGATTGTGCCACAGATGAAGTATATATGCAGGTTTGTGTCAGAGGGATCCGTGTACAAAAAAAAAAAAAATAGAGAAGCAGATCCAAATAAAAGGTACAAAATGGCAAAGAAGCAAGGTAAAATAGTTAGTGATAAGGTCCGAGATAAAGAAAAGAAGGAAAGAGAAGGTGATAAAGAAGTAGTGGACAAAAAGATTTGTGCAGAGTAGCTGGACAAGGAGCAGTGCAGAAAAAAAAAAAAAAAAAAAAAAAAGAATTGCTCAGAACAAGAAAAGCATTAGGCTAATGGCAAATGGGACAAATTCAGGAAGCAGAAGCCATCAAATTGGTTTCTCAGGGGAGAATGATTGCACAAGGTACTGCAGAAAGAGGAGGCAATGATGGTCTAACTTGTAGAAACAATTATGTAAGGAATAAAAAGATTTGATCTGACACATACCCGTAGACCACTCTCAGACTTTATGTCCATGATTGTTAAGACCGTCTCATATAAAATGGCATTACCGACATTTTTACTTGTCTCTGTGTTTGTTGCAACCTAAAAGATAACAATAGAACAATAACTATATAACCAATAGCCTTATTACTGCCATCCCAAACACAATCCTAAAATCCAAGATCATACTTTAATCCATTTAGTCAAAAATAAATAAATAAATCTCTCAACCAAAACACAATCAATTACCATATCTATTACCTCTACCTGACAGGTGGACACATTTAATTCACCAGCTTACCTGTGCCAAAATATCATTCATGGCTTCACTTGAGTCATCATCATTTCTGCCTAATATTCGGAGAAGCCGCAATATCCGTACCTTTTAACAGTCCAATAAAAACAGCTATTAGTTCATCAAGGCATCACTTACAATTTTAAAAAAATTGCTGCTTACCACTGTACTTGCCTACACTCACCTGTAAAAAGGGGTCACTGATCCCAGATACATCATGTTCTGGAGAATATCCGGACATGATAAGGTTTTTAAGAATACGAACTAACTGGGGGACAAGCTGGGGAAAAAAAAGGTTATGGAGTAAAGATAAAATCATCAAAAAAAAATTTATCTCTCAGAAATGTATGTTTTTATAAATGTGGATCCGTCCACCTTTAAATATACACATTACATTACCAACAGAACACAAATCTGATACCACAACAGAAAGACTGGCTCAAGCTACAAAACATGTATTAGTTGTAAACTTCAGATTGGCTTGTGTGTACAGAGATCAAGTTCAAGATCGAAAATCACTCGGTAGTCTAGATAAAATGTAATGGGTTACAAGTATAAGGCAAGTAAAGACACAATTAATTGAAGGGCAACCAGTGATCTCCTCAGCTGAATCTTCCACAAAAATTAATTTGTGAGTGAAAAGAATGGTAAAGGATAGTATTAACTTCACAAACATCTAGAAAGTCAATACATTTACACAATGTGATTTCTTTAATTTGTATAAATAGATAACATTTCTGGGCCAGAAACAACAAGTGAAATACAAGAGGAGAAGTCTTACCTTTTCATTCTAACATTCAGCAGGATCCCAAGCAAACAGAGAACAAAAGACAGGAAGCAGGCATTAGGGAGACTGATTTGCAGAGCATACATATTGGTGCTCTGATGTGAAATTATTTTATATAGCAGTCACATTCAACAGGTCTGATATTTTAAGAAGGTCTTTTTTAACCACTTTGAAAAAAACTAAAGAACTACTAATGGCTGTAGTTTTTATTTTGGTAGTTTATAATGGCAAAACAGAGTTTCCTTTTTTGGCACAACTATGCATGTCCTAAAATGCCAGAATAAATTCCCATTTCACTAATACTAAAGCACAAGCCTCCCAGTGACTGAGCTACTCAGAGGGGTGGCAGAAAGTATGCAAGAGAGTCACTCATGTACAGACTAACTTAGGCTGCCAAGCAACAGCATAGCAACAGAGCAAGTTGGTTGGAGGATTTAAAATCAGAGACCTAGAGCTTTGCTTAAAGGGATACTATCATGGGAAAAAATTTTTTTTTCAAAATGAATCAGTTAATAGTGCTGCTTCAGCAGAATTCTGCACTGAAATCCATTTCTCAAAAGAGCAAACAGATTTTTTTATATTCAATTTTGAAATCTGACATGGGGCTAGCTAGACATTTTGTCTATTTCCCAGCTGCCCCAGTCATGCGATTTGTGCCTGCACTTTAGGAGAGAAATGCTCTCTGGCAGGCTGTTGTTTTTCCTTCTCAATGTAACTGAATGTGTCTCAGTGGGACATGTTGTTCTTAGATCTACCAGGCAGCTGTTATCTTGTGTTAGGGAGCTGCTATCTGGTTACCTTCACATTGTTCTTTTGTTTGGCTGCTGGGGGGAAAAGGGGAGGGGGGTGATATCACTCTAGCTTGCAGTACAGCAGTAAAGAGTGATTGAAGTTTATCAGAGCACAAGTCACATGACTTGGGGTAGCTGGGAATTTGACAATATGTCTAGCCCCATGTCAGATTTCAAAATTGAATATAAAAAAATCTGTTTGCTATTTTGAGAAATGGATTTCAGTGCAGAATTCTGCTGGAGCAGTACTATTAACTGATTCATTTTGAAAAAAAATGTTTTTTTCCCATGACAGTATCCCTTTAAGAAAGTAAATGAACAGTGCATGAAATGGTTATGCCTTTTTGAAAGAAAGCAGAGTTAGGTTTATTGATAATACATTTATTGTTTCATTGATAAGACAGAATAAAATGCTAATTTACAACAAAAACTGAAGAAAAAAGTAAATAAGAGCACTCTGGAAAATTCTACATTAAATTGTTCAGGGGTGTCTAAAATTTAAAATTATGTTAAAAAAACTACCTTTTTTAGAGCCAATAGCAAGCGGAGCCTTTAGCAATCCAGCCTTTGAGGACTGAATTGTAACAGCCTTGGACAGACCCTTTGCAACTGGCTACCTACATTTGCAGTTTTATTTATTTATTTACAATTATGTTTTTTAAACATGCTTAAGACAGCCTGATGGCCTTAAACTGCAAACACAATGGGAGTAAGCGGAAACATGTAAAGCACATTGAGAAAGAAAGGCAGATATTAAAACAAAAGGGAATATACAACACAGTTGGGGCGGAAGTGGCATTTAAATGATGGTGGGGGTCATGAAATTAATTAAAGACCTGACGAAAAAGATTTGGGCAGAAATATATATTTATGATGCTTGAATTTTAATACTTCTTCATAAGTGTGACCTTAAATATTTGAATATATATATTTCATGCAAGTCTACTAATGAGTCAAAGGGGTTGTTTACCTTCCAACACTTTTTTTTTTTTTCAGTTCAGTTGGTTTCAGACAGTTCACCAGAAATAAAGACTTTTTCCAATGACTTTTTATTTTCTATGTGAGACCATTTTTCTAATATTGAAGTGTAAAGTCAAATTTTTCAACATGTAAAGCAGCTCTGGTAAGAGAGGGTCACCGACCCTCTAAACTGTTCTAAATTGATAGATTTCGTTTATACATTTCTTATTTTCTATCCCTGATGATCATGTTCCGAGTTTCATTACAGATGTTATAATTTATACAATAGTTGCTAATACTGATACTGATGTGCTTAAAAATGTTATCAACTAAATGTTGCAAAAATTAAACAGTCTGCACCTGAATTACGGAGCTGCCAGACTAAAACACCAGAGACAGGAACGTTGAACTTTAAACTTAGATTTTGTAAAAACTGTAAAAGAATAAAAAATGGAAGTAATTGATAAAAGTCTTTATTTCTGTTGAACAACTCAACTGAAAAACAGTGTTTGAAAGGTGAACATCCCCTTTAAAATATCATGAGAAATTATCCAAATAATGATGATAAAAATAACCGGGGTTGACTGTGGGAGGATCTGCCTTATTAAAAAAAAAGAGAGAAATCGGTCTCTTCACTCTGTGTCTTAATCTGTTTATAGCCGTTTGTAATGACCAAACAACTAGGATTTGTTATCAATGCTTCCCAGAATGGAAACTGAGAAGGCTACAGCTTGTTTGCTGAAAGGAGAACACTGCATTTTAGCATTAGAACCTTATCTGTATGTGGTGTTGGAAGTATAGTAGTTTGTGGCTGCTTTGAAGCCTTTGGGCCAGTACAGTTTGCCAACCTCGATGGAACTATGAATTCTGAATTATACCAGCAAATTCTGCAGGAAAACATCTGGGTATTGATCTGTTAACTGAAGCACTAGAGAAAATTGATCATACAAGCAAGACAACCACCCTAAAAAACACAAGTTGAATTGTGAGAATTGTGACACCAAAAAACAGAAGTGTTTTAAAGGAATGGCAACAAAATGTACTTTGCCCTCTGCTGTTAAAATGTGTGTTTGCTTCAGAAACACAACTATAGTTTATATAAACAAGCTGTTCTGTAGCCATGGGAGCAGCCATTTAAGCACATGATACACAGTAGATAAGAGGTATTAAAGAGCAGCTTATCTGTTTTTTCAGCATTGAATGGCTGCCCCCATGGCTACACAGCATCTTGTTCATATAAACTATAGTAATCTTTCTGAAGCAAACACATCAGTTGTACCAGTGCAGTGTAACAGTGAATTATATTATCATTGCTTTAAAATACAAATTTTTTGGTGTTACTGTTCCTTTAAAGCAGAAGAACATTGACCATAATCCTGTAGAAATGCGTTGATCTGAAGCTGAAGCTGTCCTTTTGGAGAAATCGCCTAAAAATACCCTCAATCCAATGTGCAGCTGATCAACAGTTACCTGTAAAGTTATGTTGCAGTTATTGCTGCCCAAGTGGGGGCACACCAGTTACTGAAAGCAAAGGTTCACATCGTTTTACCACCCACACAAATGTGTTATTTTGGAACATTTTCCTTAATAATTAAATGAGCAAGCACAATGTTTTTGACAGATGTATTCAACTGGTTATCATTATCTAGTTTGAGGACTAAAAAAGGCATTAAAAGCATTGCGTCTTTGGTCATATTTTTGCAGAAATTCTGTAAACTCAAAAGGTTTCAGCGACTCCACCTTCAAAATGAATGCATTAATAGTCCTAACTACTGGGAAGGTGCTGGCAGTGGTTCAAGACCTTTTGTTTACAGCAGTGAATAAACAATGGGTGCTATTCCACATATTGCTTTATATTTTAAAGCTATTTAGTGATCATTGTATTGGAAATCTTAACATAAACATTAGTTTATAATATCAAGCTTATTTGATAACCAAAGTGCAAAACTCTTGACACAATTTACCATTGTTTTATCCATATTGCAATATTCTTTCAAGCATGACAATGTACTTAAGGGAACCACAAAAATTTGCACCTGCTGCCATATGTCCCAGGTATATGAATCCTTATGCAGAAATTTTGCATTTTATTGAGACACAAGGCTCCCTGGAATGAATGTGACCACCCATGTAGAATGTAAATAGATTCCATTTTCTATTGTTAACCTCTTGGATTTGGTCTGACTATTAAAACAGATTAAATATATATTGCCATTTTATATTCATATATTGCCATATATGAAACCTGAAAATGCCTTGTGCACCACAGCCCTGAGACCACCCTTGTGCAATTCCAAGAAAACAAATCGCAATTGCATTTAATCTGGTGGTTACTAGTATATCAATAAGGTTTGCTTTTTAAACATTAAAAAAGTAAATGTATATATTTAGTGGATAGCTTGAGGTGCTTAAGGGATCTTTTAAAGGAAAACTATACCCCCAAAATGAACACTTAAAGTGATACTGACACTAAAAAATTAATTTTAGCATATGAATGTACATTAAATGTTACCTATAGGTCATTTTGATCATTTTTTGCTGAGAGGTTTGTTTTTGTATATAATTGTTAGTTGAAGTTCCTAAGCCTGACTCTCTGACACTCTGACTTTGCCATCTCAGCCTGTTAGTTACAGTTTCTAATGCTAACGGACTCCTGCTGCACAAACATGGCAGCCCCCTCATACAGGAACATGGGGGATCAGACAGGTAATGTAAAAGCATCATGCAAATACTTTATGGCAAAGTTAGAAGTAGCTTGCAAAGCCAATATTATAATAGATGTAAAAATAGTTTAATTTCAGGTGTCAGTATCTCTTTAAGCAACAGATAGTTCATATCATATTAAGTTGCATATTAAAGAATCTTCTTACCAAACTGGAATATATATTAAAGTAAATCTTGCCCTTTTACATCTCTTGCCTTGAGCCACCATTTTGTGATGGTCTGTGTGCTGTCTCAGAGATCACCTGACCAGAAATACTGCAACCCTAACTGTAACAGGAAGAAGTGCGGAAGCAAAAGACAGAACTCTGTCTGTTAATTGGCTCATGTGACCTAACATGTATGGTTTGTTGGTATGTTTGCGAGAATCCTACGATCCCAGGGGGCAGCCCTTATTTTTTAAAATGGCAATTTTCTATTTATGATTACCCAATGGCACATACTACTAGAAAAGTATATTATTATGAAAATGGTTTATTTACATGAAGCAGGATTTTACATATGAGCTGTTTTATGCAATATCTTTTTATAGAGACCTACATTGTTTAGGGGGTATAGTTTTCCTTTAAGAGCCAAATTTAGTTGCCACATTTAAATCTTGCTCTGCCATTTAATGTTTTAATCTCATTCTGTATGAGGAAATCTAACACATAAAAGCAAGTGTGCAGGTTTACAAATGTACAATATTGATAACATATAACCCATTTTAAGCCATACATACACCAGATCAAAAGCCTCTAGTTATAATCTTACCTTCCTAAAGTGAGTGAGCATGTCTGGACTCCTCTCACACATCTCTGTCAGAAGCACAACGGAGGTGTGAAGCACTCCTATGTTACAAAGAAAGCATTATTACAAGTATGGTATCACGGATGATAATCAAAATACTGGTGTCTAATTGCAAAACCTTTTTACATACCATGGTTTTTTTCATTCAGCAAATTTTTTGTTGCAGGCAAAAACATTTCCATCAGTTCTGGGACTTTTCTGATGACGTGAACAGCACACAGTGCCGCCTGGACAAATAAACAAAGCAGAGACAATAAATAGCTAAATAATGTGCATAACTATCCTTTAAAGAAATGTAAATACAGTTACGCAACATATTATGCGGAATGCTTGAGACCTGGAACACCAAGGTGTATATTTACCAAAAAGAGTGGAGTTACAGATTGCCACAGTCCGCGAAAATACAGACTCCCTCTTTTAAAGGCGTACTTTTACTTTCACCCATTGATAAATACTCTTTTAAAAATCCCATAGAAATAAATGGAGAGAGGTGGTATTTCACTCTAGTGGATCTCAAACTTCACTCTTAAATAAATATACCCCACAGAGTTCTGCCAAGTTATACAGTGAATGGTAAATTTTAACATTCTGTTTGGCATGACAACATTTGGATGTTTTATGTTCTCCAGTATAACTGTACTTCTTTCAAACATCCTATACACATAAATTGCACATATACAAAAGTACATGCATATGCATAATCCAACAGCACCTTTTTTCGTAGGTAAGAATTTGATGTTTTGAGAAGTTTCTCCACTTCTCCTGCCAGATCTCTGCACATCTCAGCAGATCCCATGCAGCCCAGTGTGCAAAGAGCCAATCCCTGCACATACTGTGTGCTGTGATTTAGGTCACTAGGAAAGAGACAAGTATCACATTAAGGTTTTTAGAAATGTTAAGTGTCTATTATCCTATAGGTTATGGATGTTAACTTCATAAATGTATAATACGGCGTGCAAAGGAAGACGAACTATGATTCTAAAAGGAGCAGTCTCCTTTAATCCAGCCTTAACCAACCCCTCGCTTAACGTATTTCATGTCACTGGGACACTTAACTTAGTCAAGCCTATGACTAAATGTCCCAGTGACGTGAAACGCATTAGGCGAGGTATGTTGGTAGATAAAAATAGAAAACCTTTATTTATACAAACTTTTGGTCTGATCTTTATGTGACCTACCAAAGTGCCTTGCCTGGAGTGCCTGGGCCACTGGTCTACTTTGGTGAGTTATTCTACAAAGATTGGTTATGTTTTGTGCTTAAAGGAGAAATCAACCTGTGGGGAAAAAAACCAAAACCCCCCCACCCCAGGTAGCCCTCCCTCCTCCCCCCAGGCTAACTACCCCCTGGGGAGATGCCCTATACCCCATACTTACCCCTCGGCGCAGATTCTTCCAGCGAAATTCCACGCGTCTATCTTCCGGCTCCTTGGTAAGTTGACCGAGAGATCGGCAATTCTGCGCATGTGTAGTTGTTGCAAACCGATCCAACTGCGCATGCACAGAAATACCGATCTCTCAGTCAGCTTACAGAGGAGTCGGAAGATGGACGTGCGGAACTTCGCTGGAAGAATCTGCGCAGAGGGGTAAGTATGGAGTATAGGGCATCTCCCCGGGGGGTAGTTGATTTCTCCTTTAAATGCTTCTGGTTTGGATGATTAAACAACCCCTAGACTCTCTGACAGGGAAAACATTAGCATAATTGACAGCGGTTTTTTCAGTTTACTATAGGTAATTAATATTTTGATCTATGGCACATTACACCACTGTGTTGTTTTCGGACTACAAATGTATTTTAATAGTCTAAGAAGAAGCCTTTGATACAACTTACAGTGCTTCTGATTCATTTGATTACACCATGTCAAAAGACCCCAAACAGCTACACACTTTTGGCAAAAAAAACCCTGGGTGAAAACCAGCGTGATGCTGCGTTGCCAAAAGTAGGGGTGGTTGTTTTATGTATGAAAGTAAAGAATGGTAAGTGCCAAAGGCAACTGAACTGAAGTGACACTGAGGGAGTATTTATTAAAACTGGAATTTTCCCATTATTTTAGAAATAAAATTTAATTAAAAAAAAAAAATTGTATGTATGGAAAGAGTTTCAACAAAATCATGCTATTTTTCAAAAATTGTCGCCCAAAAACCACAAGTTTTTTGGCTTTTCCAACAAAAACCAGAGTCAAACAGTCCATAACCCTTGACAATCATGAAGTCAAAACATCTTCCAGTTTTAAAAGGGACATTTGCCATTGACATTACTTTGACAGGTTTTAGCTGGCGTGTTTTCCAATTTTTAATAGCTTTGGAGCACAATAAAATGCAAGCTTCTTTTTGCCTTCTAAAGATTTGTTTTTTCACCTTAAAAACTCAACCAGAATAAATTGAGGCTTAATAAATAGGACCTGAGCCAAGTAGAGTTTATGATCATTGGTCAAAATGAGACCACAACAATAGTATTTTTCTTTCTTTACTGTTAAAATTTAGGCCTTCCTAATATATGACAAAACAGTCACAGACCCTATATGGAACCAACTGTTTACAACACTGCAGGATTAACAGGTTTTTATTGGCTCTTAAGCGTGACTAAAATATATGGATTCTTGATAATGAAGGTAGTCTTGTAACACTTCGGCTCTGCAAACATCCCCTGACACGTGAATAGACAAATCTTCAAATTATATGTGCTCAGTTTCCTACTTTCTGGAAAATATGACACACTGCTGCCGTTGTTCACACATGAAGTGACACTTAAAAAAAAACAACCTTTTTCTTGCTTATGAGGAACAGTAAAAATGCAACTGAAGACTACTTTTTTTAGGCCACTTCACTTAATTTTTACTTCTCCTATAAACCACTTTTAAATATCTCAGCAATCTCAAGAATATGAGAAGCAAATTATGTTTAACTCTCTGCTGACCCTTGGTCACTGGCACAGTCCATCCCCTCAGCTCTAAATAGAAGCCCTACGTTTTACCCAATATCACACTTATTAAAACACATTACTTTTTAATGCAGTTGGTCATCAGCAAATGGACATCCTGTCGCTCATCTAGAAGCAGCATTGCTCCAAGGTACCCAATCCGTTTATCTGTGAACTTCTGAGAAGCAATGAGTTTTAAGCATTCCAACTGAAAGAGAAGAAAAATCCAAATATATAGCTAAAATATAATTTACAGTACACTATGAGGTCTTGTGCACAGTAAATCAAGAGAAAAATTCAGCAAGTCTAGTTGAGTTGACAGGATGAATGAAAACCTTCACAGACAGTTCTTATGTTAGTGTGTGTCAAGGAAAGTAGGGGTAGTTATTATGCACAAAATATTTATCAAAACATATATGTCCCAAGGCTTGAATGCGGTAAAAACAATTAGTTTATTAGTACTCACATATTAAAAAACAGATACATACTGACCCCACATGGTTCACCTTACGCGTTTTGTACCCTCTGGCACTTAGTCATAGGTGTCTCTAATGGCCATATGTTACACACCAGAATTTAAACCCAGGTTATCCCTCCCATTATTCACTTAAAACCAATCGAGAATCAAAAGGGGATTAACCCTCCACATATATCCTGAAATCAAATGAACACATGTGGGGTATTCGTATCATATCCTTCCCTACATATATTAATCGTTTTTTTTTTATAAATAGATCTGATGAATTTAACATTGCCTGGTGTATTTTCTCGTCACACTAATCTCACGAAGATCACTATGAACAAATACTTAATGCAGGATATGGGATCTATATATAACCTAAAAATACATTGCATTAAAGGGGTTGTTCAACCTTTGCATTAAATTACAGTATGCTATAGACTAGAGAGTGATACTCTGAGAACAAGGCAAATAATAAAAAAATGTAACATTAACATAAATAATGAAGAGCAATTAAGAAGTTGGTTAGAATTGGCCATTCTATTATATACTAAAAGTTACCTTAAAAGGACTCACCCTTTTAACACACTAACCATTGTGCTGCATACAGCAAGTAGGTCCTAGGCTTGATTCCAGCCAGGGCACTATCTGCAAGTAGATTGTATGCTTTCCCTGCGCTCGCATGGCATTTCTGTGAACATTTCTCTGGCAGGTTAATTGGTTCCTAATAAAAACCTGACCATAGGGTATGAATGCAATAGTGAGATCCACTGGGGCATGGAAAGATGTATCATCTGTGTAAAGAGCTGCATAATATGCTGGTGCTATAGCAAACAATAATAAAAACACAATAGTAATTAAGCAAAGTTAATGCCTAGGTGTGCATTCATCTGATGAAACTCTTGCTGCCATACTAAAATATCATGGGAAAAGCAATTCTTACCTGCCCAAAATGTGCAGGATATCCCAACATATGCATGTACAATAGTTTGGCCACATTGCGGCATCGGTAGGTATTGTCTTCTTCACGGAAAGATGAGCGTATGGCAGCACATTCCTTCTGAATCATTTCCCGCTCTTCTGCCTGAGTACGTGCCGTCCGGATGGTACGGATAAGCTCCCGCAATCTGATGGGGGCCGGCATTCTCTACATGTAACAAGCACAGAAAGATTTAGAATTTCCAGTAATAAGCAAATAATGACATTTTTGATACGTTTGTAAATGTCAAGAGATTATTTGAAGTAAACAACGGAAAACACTACAATGGTCCAGACCAACTCAGAAACAACTTCCCAAAAATCACACTAAAAACGCTTAACATCACCTTTAAAATATAAAAAAAGAAATTCACTTCATGAGCTCATTCATACAAATTTGAGAAAAAAAATACACATAGCTAGTTTGCTTATATCAGGCTGTACTTCAGATTGGTACTGTATTTTCTGTGTATTTTCATAAATCTATGAAAATGGAAAATACCGTTCTTTACATACAATTAAGCAACTCTTAATGCATAGATGTAAACAAGAAATATAAGTTTCAGACATCTGAAGAAAATGGCACAAATCCAATGTACGCTAGAACTACTTCTTACATATTTTAACTTTGATATTTCAGTGTTACTCTGGACATCACTAACTAGATATTTACAGAATTGTTCCTCAACATTAATATCTTTTTAAATTTGAAAGAGATCAATTAAATCAAAATGATGCCATCACAGGAAATACTTATATAAATATCCTAATTTGCTGTACATTATTAAAACTATCTATTTATTAAGAATATTTGCAAGAAATGGTCAGTGAAGCAAATTTTATTGACCATTAATACAGGTATGGGATCTGTTATCTGGAAACCAGTTATCCAGAAAGTTCCCAATTACGGAAAAGCCGTCTCCCATAGGCTCCATTATAATCAAATAATCCAAATTTAAAAAAAAAAAAAAATATTTTTCTCTGTAATAATAAAACAGTAGTTTGTACTTGATCCAAGCTAAGATATAATTAATCCTTATTGGAAGCAAAACCAGTCTATTGGGTTTATTTAATGTTTACATGATTTTCTAGTAGACTTAAGGTATGGAGATCCAAATTATGGAAAGCTCAATTATCCGGAAAACCCCCAGGTCCCGAGCATTCTGGATAACAGGTCCCATACTTGTAATAAAGTTTCAGTAATAAATAAGCTTTATCTTTAATGGACTGCAAATTGTATATTTAGAGCAAAAAAAAAAAAAAAAAAAAAGGTGAGGGGCGTGGGGGAGCTTTTATCAGCCATAGCACAACCAATAACAACAACCAATTTTCTCTCCATGTTCAAGTATTTTGTGTAATGTTTGCATTTATAACACAAACACTTTTACATAGGCATTGCTTAGTGACACATTCTTTAAACATGGAACACGTCCTTGTGCCTTTGATTTTTATCAGTCAATGTATAATAATCAAAATGACCTATAATTACCAAAATTATCAAAAAAAACCTTCTCTTGGGAACACTAAACATTCGAATAGATCCCTTACCTGTACCAATATCCTGGTATTTGTCCAGTCTACTTTAAAATGCTAAGCAACTTTCAAAAGACCTCTACTGAAATATACTGACATTTCGGTCTTACTGTGAACGGCAGATTGCACACAGCATTTGCTTATGGTTTCAATGGCAGTCTATTGATCTAAACTACACATTTTTTACAGCCCAAGAGAAACCTGACCAAAGTCTGTAGCTTACATGTGGTAAACCATTAACTTAAAAAAATAAACCACAAAATTAGAATCAAATAGTGAAATAGTATTGCAATTCTGTCTAAAAAAAGTAGAACATACTAAAACACAAACACACTATAATTTAAAGGAAAAAAAACAACAATCTTCTTAAATAAAAACAAACAGGGGCTGAATTTCCTAAAGCATGCGCACGCTTCAATTGTTTTATGGGTCACCAAACTAGAAATCTGATCTGTGTATACTACATTACTTGCCAGGGATAATGTTTCTCGAACCTCTGCTACTGACTTGAAAATCTGATAAGAAACATAATAAAGTTTATGGCACAACCAGAGCCCTATATGATAAAGGACTTCCTCTTATGTCTGAGCTACTACTCATAGCCAGGAGCCTTGCAAGGGCTGGCAATCTGTGAGTTCTGGCAAATGCCAGAAGGGCTGCTGTAAAATGCCATAGATAGTCACCAGGTCCGGACTGAGAATTAAAATAGGCCCTGGCATTTCAGGTACACAGAGGCCCAATCAGCCCACATAGAGGCCCAAACATCACCCACCAGCCCATTAAATACTGACTTTCTATGGGACATTATAGCAGCCCCTCTGGCATTTGCCAGAACCCACAGATTGCCAGTCCGGGCCTGATAGTCACTATATATTGGGCAGGTGGGGGCCTATTTTAAATTCCAGTCCAGACCTGTCAGGAGCCCTATAACCATACATCATTTCCATTTGCACATTTCCAGGGTTTAAAGGAATTGTTCAGTGTAAAAATAAAAACTGGGTAAATAGATAGGCTGTGCAATATAAAAAATGTTTCTAATATAGTTAGTTAGCCAAAAATGTAATGTATAAAGGCTGGAGTGATTTCATGTATAACAAGTCAGTCAGATCACTACTTCCTGCTTTTCAACTCTCTTTGTTTACACTGACTGGTTGCCCTGGCTACCAGACAGTAACCAATCAGAGACTTGAGGGGGGGGCCACATGGGTCATATCTGTTGCTTTTGAATCTGAGCTAAATGCTGAGGGTCAATTACAAACTCACTGAACAGAAATGTACCATGTGGCCCCCCTTCAAGTCGCTGACTAGCTCAGAGTTATAGAGCTGAAAAGCAGGAAGTTGGATTCTGGCTGTTTTATTAGACATCTGTTCACGCCAGCCTTTATATATTACATTTTTGGCTAACTAACTATATTAGAAACATTTTTTATTTTGCACAGCCTATCTATTTACACAGTTTTTATGTTCACACTGAACTATTCCTTTAAGAGGTTTTAAGGAGAAGAGTTGTGGTGGGGGAACTTCAGATGCAAAGAACAGCAGATTGGGGCTCTGGATTATGAAGCATAAGGCTGCTGGCCGTGAATGAAATTGAAATAGCATAATGATGTGCTATAGTTTTGTTGGGTCACTATATATTTTTGTTCTACTTTACATAATAAAACATAACAAGCTAAGGGGCAGATTAATCAAGGGTCGAATTGAAAATTCCCAATTTTTTTATGGTCAAAACTGTCTAATTTGACTAGGGAGTTATACAAATTCGATTCGAGTTTTAAAAAATGTTAATTTGATTGTTTAGATTTATCATACTCTGGCCTTTTAAGAACTCGAATTTGACTATTCGCCACCTAAAACCTGCCAAATTGCTGTTTAAGTCAATGGGAGAGGTCCAGGGATCAATTTGGAGTTGTTTGCAGCCTTCCTGACATTCTCAGAAAAAAAACTCGAATCGAGATTTTAAAATGCAAATCCAATTCAATTCGAGTTTTAGAGTCTATTTAATTCATCCGAGTTAAAAAAATTAGATTTTATTAATAAATTTCGATTGGTTGAATTTCAAATTTATGGAAGTTTAGAGGTTTTTTTTAAAACTCACAAGAATTCGACCATTGATAAATGTGCCTCTTAGTAGTGATGTGCAGGTCAGGATTACCCCGACCCTAACCTGCACGCATCTTTGGGTTGCTTTTATAGCCCCTTTCCGTTGATAACATCACAAAATGGGCAGGGCAAGCAGGCGCAGCGTCTATAAAAGACGAACCCATTTGAGGGTGGCGGAAGAAGCGTGCGAGGTTGGCCTGAACCCGCGAGTATCAGGTCGGCCCGCACATCACTACCTCTGAAGAGTTTTATTGTGCTATGAAGCTGCCACTCATTCTGCTTAGCAGTCAGCACAGCTGAACTACACTCACCTAGTATCACAAGTGAATGAAAAGCGTGTTTTGAGCACTCCCCAAGAGGGCCATAATGCCCGAAAGACGCTCTGAATAACATTGAACTAAACGGACTGTGTTTTGCCAGGAAAAAAAAGTGCCTATAAGGATTAGGGGCAGATTTATAAAGGGTCGGATTGCATGAGCCCAATAAATAAACATGTTGATCAAAACATGTTCCATGTTCTAATTAATGTATTAATTATAATAATAATGTATTATTTTGTTTATTTCATTGTAAGCCACCACCTAAACCCTTTTTTTTTCTCTTGGTAGAGAAGGTGTAAATAGAAAAAGAAAAGCTTACTCAAAGTAACAGAATCCACTTTTCTAACTCCACACCATACCTTTGCACTGAAGTGGAACACAGGTAGAAAGAAAATGTAGGGGGGATGGGAGGATGTCAAAGAGCCATGGGCTCAAATTTCAAGGAATTGATTCATTAGTATACAATGAAACAGATCAAAGAAAAATGTAATAATGTTTGAAACAGTCTGTTGTTCTATGAACATTTTTAAATCAATTTAATCCAATAATATTTTTGTTAGGGCAGTTGCCAGTTTGGCATTACATAGTTTGGACAGTCCTGTATTACTTGCCTTTATGGGGTTCATTTAAGCTATGTGAAAAGTGATTTCCTATATGATGGCGAGAAAACTATATTGTTATTATTACAATAAAAACATGACAGCAGGAAAAGCAAGAGAATGGCAAAAGAGAATAAGAAAAATAAACACAATGAAAAAACAGAGAATGGAATAAGTTGCCATGAAAATAAATTATTAAATTTAGAGTTGATACATGTAGAGACGCTACAAAAAAGACTAAAGCTTCCAAATGACAACACAAGTGTAACAAAGAACATGAGACTTTGTAACAGAATGCATTTTCCAGCGGATGTAATGTAATACATGGAGCACATTGCTTCCAACAACCATTAGAAACCAACAGCAGTTTTTGCTTTAAAGGGAGCCAACAAGTTCCTGAGGTCTGTATATAACAGACATAGATAGATAAAGTAGTTGTGTGACAGAAACATAGTGGGGGTCAGTTGAGGAGAATAACTTGTTAAAGGATCAGTAACATCAACATTTTTTTAACCCAAAAGTTGTTTGTATACTACGGAAAAAAAAAAAAAAAAACTTTTAAAAAGGACCAGTAACATCAAAAAAGAAATTTAAAAAAAATTGTTTGTATACTACGAAATAAAAAAACACCAACACATATTAAACGTTAAAATCGCAAAGTCTTTATTTAGAAATAACTTGCCGAAACTCCTCTGGCGCTCCTCGTCAGAAAAGGCAATCGGGTGATCCATCGTGTGGTGCTCGATTTCTCATCCCTGCCTTTCTTATAGGAGATATCCAGGGAGGAGAAATTGAGCGCTGCACGATGGATCATCGCCCTGTCGCTTTTTCTGAAGAGAAGCACTAGTGGAGATTCGGTAAGTTATTTCTAAATAAAGACTTTGCGATTTTAAAGTTTAATATGTGTTGGTGTTTTTTTGATTTTGTAGTATAAAACTAATTTTTTTTTTAAAAAAAAATTTTGATGTTACTGGTCCTCAAAAAAAGGAAAAATCCTAAAATAAAACAATCGATCATTAAAACAAGAATAGATGAAGCAACCACCCAACAGAGTGTCTGGTGGTGGATGTTCTAGAACATGGCAGAAATAAAACCATTCAAATGATCTAGCCCAAAATCAAATCATGCAGCTATTAGATCAATAGAGCAAAAAGGGAAATGGAGAAATACAGTCCTTGAAAGACATGAGGAGAAGCAACTGGCAGAGACCACAGTGCAGAACAAATCAACAGGAAAGCCATACTGTAAGAGGAGACTCTAGGTTAAACTTATGAAAGGCTCGGGCAAAAACATCCACCACCAGACACTTACAGCAAAGAGAAGCAGCATAGCACCAGATAATGAATTTTAAAATGTAGTGAAGTTTATACAAGGCTTGCCCTCAGTATCCACCCGGCACTTAGCTCTGTCTTGCTCAGTACACAGCAGAATACGACAGCAGTTGTGCCTCTCAACACTATGTAGGAATTTTCATGTAACCTTAGAAATATTTGGTCCTCCTCTCCATGGATCTGAGCCTGGAATGTGAATCTATAACCTTGTTATGAAATAACCAGAGCAGCGCCCATGAATCTCTGACTCCAAGTAAGCCAGTCGTCTATTCCCATGTCACAGGCTGCGGCACAATGTCCTCCTGCTCCATGCGGATGTTACACAGGTGAAGTTTATTCAGAGAAAACAAATTTAAAATCATTTGACAGAATGAGGTTGCTTTTCATTCACAATCAAAACAAAGTAGGAAGCACAAATCCACAGCCAAAAGGGAAAAAAGGAGGAACTTTTGCTAAATTCCAATTGTAAAATGCAACCAAGCAGGTGCACAAGCGCAGATAATGTCCATATGATACGTAGGAAAGGATAATTCACGTCCAGAATACAATCTGGCTATAAACTGAGCAGATCATCAGAGTTAGTAGGCTGACAACTCTCTCTAGGCAGACTAAATTACTCTCATTTTGTGAATAAAAATATATGGTTTCCTGTTGCACCCAAACTTCACCCATTTTACTGGAAGCCCTGCCCATTTTTTTTCATTCTTGCATTTCTACAGAGAAGCCTGTGCAATTAAACACATTAAATAATGTGTAAATGACTATCAGCATTTCAACCTGTTCTAGTTGGGGATAGCTGCATTCTGGGTGAAAGGTTGTCATACAATATGCTCTTAAACACAAGTTTAATCATACAAGTTTCGTGGACACAATTTCATTTAGCTTTGGCTTTTTGTTTCAAAAACCAATTTCGGAAAACTACACGACAACAGATCTGCATGAATGAGCCTTAAGGTCCTTTAAGCTGGTTATTGCTGGTACATGTATGGTGGCAGGCTGATCCTAACCAATATCAATACACAATGGGCAGCTGACATTTCAGGGACTGAGCAGGTTTAAAAATTGCCTCTTCCGGAATATCTGTTCTATGTTGATCACGGCTTGCTGCATCAGCAGAAAAGGAAAACTGTTCTGGAAGGAATAATAGAAAAGTGCTCATATCCCGTATGGCTGCTTTTACTCTCTCCTTCATTCAGTTTGAGGGCTGATCAGCATAAATGATTATGGCAGCCTGCACACTGGTGTTTGAATTCATATTTATCAAAATGTGCATATTGCTTTGGTGTTTTTTTCTGCAACAGTGTTTTGTGAGTTTAACATGAATTTCTCTGTTTATATAATCTCAGGGCTCAGTATTTGCATAAAACTATGAATCTTAATACTTGTGGTACAAAAAGGCAAAATTAAATGGAATCAATCAGCTCATGCATTAGGTGCATTCAAACAAATGGAAAAAAAAACTGCATAGAAAGTTCAATAAACCGCACAATCCAAGTAGCAATATGTTAAAAAGATTTTGCTGGAGTAACATAACCTTACCGACAAAATAAAGCAACATTTTGGGCCACCATCAGTCTTTTTTCCAGAAACCTAACTGTCACAAACACTTCTTTCGATTAACAGAATCATTATCTGATCTAGAGTCCTGCAGCAGGTCGGGCTACCCGCAAAGACCTGCGGTACCCTGCGGGTTGCGGGTAGAAGTTCCAGGTGTGGGTCTTCTCAATAGAGATTTTTACTACTTTTTTCACGCCTACTTCCGATGTCACTTCCGGTTAACGACAGCACTTCCTGTTTTACTCCTTTCCCCCCCCCGATCATGCCTACTTCCGATGAGATCACTTCTGGTTTACAATGACATCACTCCCTGATTCTTGATGGTCAGGTGGTTGCGGGTCCAGGTTGCAGATAATGTACTAGCGGGTCAGGTAGTGGGTCCAATCGGATCGAAAAGAATGCGGGTTGTGGGTCCGGGTTGCGGGTATGGGTCGGGTCCGGGTTCAAAAAAATGGACCTGCGCAGGACTCTAATCTGATCCATTCTACAGTGGATTCTACAATACGGTCATTAAGGCCCTTTATGAATCAGTTCAGTAATCTCTAGAAACCAACATTCACTTTCATAATTCTCAAAGGAAAAACCCAATTGTTTACCGTGTATTAGTAAACTAAAGCAAATTTAAGCTACATTGGGAAATGAAAAACATGTCAAGTGACTTATGGGTGAGATGTAACATCTATACAGACATCAATTGTCAGAGGGGTTGTTCATCTTCCAACATTTTTTGTCAGTTCAGTTGCCATACACGGTCAGGTCTGTTCTGGCCAACAACTGGATCATAAAGGGCACCTAGGGAAACAGGAAAGGATTGCATCGAAGCAACAATGTGCTTCTCATCCAACAGGATTTTACATATCTGGCCAATCATCAGCAACATATCGACAGGCAGGTTGTCATGGGAACACATACACAGGCCAATATGATACCAACTCAGAATAAAGGAAGCAGTATTCATCGGTCCTCTTATGGCCACCTTAACATCTTACTGGCCTAGCCCCATTGTTTAACTTATTTAGGCAAGGCTGCAGCAAAAGTAAAGTTGAATTTGGGAGAGAGTTAAATTCCAATAGGCTAGAGCAATGATGTATTCTGTGCCCCAGTCTGTGACCCACTCCTACACCCGACCTCACTGTTGTAGTAGGCATGTCTGAAAAGTATTTGGAGTGTCAGAAATTAGGATATAAGTAAAGCTAAGCTGGGCAAGGCTGAACCTTCTAGTAATAGTAACATGAGCCAATGAATTAGAAGTATGTGAAAAATATCACTGTAATCCATGTCCCACCCAAAAAGGTTAATAAAAGTGCCCTGTAGCTAAGTGTCTTTTTCATTTTCAGTGCATTGCCAGGTGGGTGAAGCAGCTTAGTAATTCACATAAAACTACATAAGTATCATTATAATCATTATTATGTTGTTTTAGAGTGCCAACATATTGCGCAGTGCTGTAAAATGAATATGCTTATACAAATGAATTACAATAATGACACATATAAAATACAGAGTTACATACATAACAACCCGTACAAAAGGCGAGGAAGGCCCTGTGCAAAAGATCTTACAATCTAAAGGGGAAGGTAATGAGACACAATGATGACCTTTGCTACGACAATGCCAATCCATCAATCCCCAATCTGAAGTCTATCTCCTGTGCTCATACAACACTGAGCAAATGTGGCTGGCAGCTAGACTTGTCTAAGAGCCTTCAGTAATGCTTGCCACCTGTCTAATCGTGTGCATCAAAGCTGTACATACGGACATTTCAAGGAAAGTCCCTATATTTTATTTTGGAGACAGCTGATAAGCAAATAAAAATGCTTACCTATGTATAACAGAAAAGAATAAAGCATTCAGGACATTTAATACACCTCAGTCGCAGTCAGAAATAAAACAAGACTCCCACATAACCCAGCCCACATAACACTTCATTCCACTATTAACAAAATACTCCTGTAACTGCATCTACACACCACATTTACCTTACAATTTGAAAAAAAAAAACCTAATGACAATTCTTCCTAACTGCTCGAGTTGATGTGCACTCAATATATTATTCATTGCCCTTATTTACTCACTTTCATCCCAATTAATTGTTTAAAATGGAAATTTCACTTAAATGCCTCTATTATTAATGTTCTATTATGTAAAAAAATTGCTTCTGTTTTTGGTCACACTACATGAGCACAGCTGCATGCTTCCGCTGTTAGAGTTAATAGTTGGGTTTCCAGGGTTACAATTCACTGCAGGCAGTAATATACCAAATACCTTTGCCTATGAACAGCTTGAATAATTAAGGGGAGATTCCAGGCAATGTACATTTTCAAAATATAATCACAGGAGCACATTTGTGTCAACCAGTGTCACAGGTAGAAGCTAGGAACACCTGATATTAAGTGTCTAGGATTAGTCAAATGTAATCACAGGTTTTTCTACACTTTTATAAAAAAAATGTTTAGGAGTCTCCAACTGCATTTTCTCAAGTTTTTACGCTAGGACTCCATGTTATCGCTAGTGCAGATTCCCTTGAATTGTCATCACTGTCCCTTGGGTTCAGGTGGATTCCAGTAAAGTTTCAATCTCAGGTCCAACTACCCACTTAGTCTCAATTGCTTGTTTCAGTTTTGTAAGCCTTCATCTCTCTACAACAAAAACATTTCTCCAAACTAGCCATGATACTCTCAGAAATCTTACCCACTTGATCCAATGAACAATAACAACCATTATTCCAGCAGTCCACATGCTTCCATTGTCAGTATCCATTGAGATATGATTAGTTTTAATAGCAATATGCTGCCTTAAAAAAAAGTTATCAACATTTTCTCCTTTACTATTACAAAGCTTTGTCAATGTTATACATATATGCATGTGTGACATATATTGGGTATCAATTCAAACAGTAACACCAAAAACTTAAAGTAATTCAGATACCATGAACTGTTGCTCTGCACTGGTAAAACTAGTGGGTTTGCTTCAGAAAAATTACTATAGTTTACATAAACAAACTGCTGTGCAGTCGTGGGGGCAGCCATTCAAGCTGGAAAAAGAAGAAAAGGCAAAGTTTACATAGCAGGTAACAGATATATCACCATTGTATTGGAAAGGGCTCATCTGTTTTGTTCTATGCAAGCTATGCCTTTTCTCATTTTTCCCCAGCTTTGAATGGCTGCCCCATAGCTACACAGCAGCTTGTTGTATAAACTATAGTAGTCTTTCTGAAACAAACACACAGCTTTTACTAGTGCATGCTAACAGTATATTATATGTAAATTAATTTAAAACACTTCAATTTTTTGGGGTTACTGTTCTTTTAATGACAATGCTTTATTTTTCCTTTGTCACCAAGTCTGGGTTCTTCATACACAGCTGTGCCAGGAGGAGGTACAGGTATGGGACCCATTATCCAGAATGCTCAGGACTTGCTTGGGGTTTCCGGATAACAGATCTTTCTGTAATATGGATCTTCATACCTTACGTCTACTAGAAAATCATGTAAACATTAAATAAACCCAATAGGCAGGTTTTGCTTCAAATAAAGATTAATTATATCTTAGTTTGGATCATGTAAAAGTTACTGTTTTATTATTACAGAGAAAAGGATATCATTTTAAAAAATGTGGGATTATTTTTAGAAAATGGAGTCTATGGCAGACTTTCCATAATTCGGAGGATTCTGGATAACTGGTTTATGGATAACAGATCCCATACATGTACTTAAAACATAGTGTTTCATTTTGGGATGATACATAGCAAAAGTAATATATATTTTATTTTAAAAGGCTTTATCAATATGATAAAAATATGTTGTTTTTTTATGCTCCTACAACGTTCAGGGGTATTGTTTCCCTTTAAATAATCATCTAACTGATAGATGTTTAAATGTCAAATCTCAAACTTTAACTACTATTGATAAATATAGTCATTTGTTATGCACCCAGCAAACATACTGAAATAAGTGCTGCTAATATTCTGCTTTATCTTTTATTTAGAATGTGCAGGTCAGAAACAGTGCCCTAAATTAAAACAAATGATCATTGGGGGCATGGAGCTACACCTGCTCAGTAAGGGCAAAAGGAGAACAGTGCCTACAAGGGCAGTTCCAGCTAAAGGGATAAGGGATAAGGGATGATAGTTAATTCATCTAAAACGTACTGTCATTTACTATATAGTATATCCATCCGATGCAGGGAAATATGGAGGTAAAATAAAACTGGGAAAAATGTACTATGGAGGTCTATAAAGCACAATGCGGGGAGGAGCACTTGAACAAAAATTACAGCATACATTTTTTGTTGTTAAAAGTTTAAATAAAGCAACAGTTTTTTTAACAAAATATGTTCTTAAAATAGTTCACAGATATATGTATATTCATATCTAAGTATAGATCAAAATTTGTATCTGTTGTTTTCAAGGGGGGGGGGGGAAAGTGTTACTAGAAAGAGAAAGTAGATATGTCCTTTTTGCATTGGCCATTCAAGATAAGGATCAATCCTGGGGTCATCTATGTTAAATATTCTAGTAGACGTCGTAATGTAAAACAACATGATTTCAACAAATCTGTGTCTGCTATGGCATTTAAAATTGAATTATTCATGAAAGTTACAAAATTATATTTCACAGAAAAAGTTTTAATATAGCTATGGAGTTCCTCTAAACGTAGCCCTAAAATAAGTCACTTGGAAATAAAATGGCATATGTACAGCAAACATATATTCATATTTTAAAGTCCACATCCAAACGGCATCACTAAAAAAGATACAGGGTGTAATATTATGTGTCCAGAGTAGGCAGATTCTGGATGTTTTAATATTGTTCCATAGCGGATTATAGACTCCTGACATGGAAAGCCAGTGCATCTCAGTATACAAAATAGTTGCATGCATCGCAATGAAAAAAATAAATAAATAAAAATGATATATATATATATATATATATATATATATATATATATACATATACACATACATACATACATACATACATACATACATACACACACACTTTTGAAATGCCGGCACTCACGAAAAAATAGATATAGATAATTGCCTTGGTGCAATTCTTAAATTGTATTATCAGTATAGTCCTGAAAATGGAGAACTCACAGGCTGGTGTTCCAGCTGAAACGTCAGTTTTGTGCCCACATTAAATATTTTTTATTACTTATAAGACCTGTGAGTGCTCCTTTTTGAGGAATATATATTCTTTCCCTGACGAAGGCTTCTGTGCGGAGCCAAAACGTTGGATCACCAATAAATCTCCACTTTCATTTGAATTATTGACTTGTTGTATTTCCTTGGAGTGCTGTCAATCCCTGCATATTATATATATATATATATATATATATATATATATATATATATATATATATATATATATATATATATATATATATATATATATATACACACTCTCCAATGAACCAGCAACACAGGGATATTTTTCAAAAATAGAAAGTGTATTTAGTGAAGCATGTTCCAGCCAACGTAACGTTTCGGTCCCTACCTTTCTCAAGGCCTTGAAAATACACTTTCTATTTTTGAAAAATATCCCTGTGTTGCTGGTTCATTGGAGAGTGCATATGTGATACTTTAACCGTGCAACTGGGTGAAGAAGAGAAGCTGTGTGCCACCCATCCAAATAATATATATATATATATATATATATATATATATATATATATATATATATATATATTTACTCATCCCCATACGGGAATAAATATACAATTACAGTTATGTGTCGACATGTCTGTGTGGTCTCAGCTATATAGGTGAGACCACACAGATGGCAAAGTCACGCATGTCTCAACATCGTTCCTGTATCAAAACACTTTCTGGATAAGGGGCATACTGCTGATCAATTAAGATTTATGGTACTGGAAACAATGCCTCCATTAAAAAGGAGGAGGGGCCAGAGAACTAAAGTTGAAGAGTAGGGAGGTATGGTGGACTAATAAACTCAAATCTTTACCTCCAACAGGTTTAAATCTGGATTATGACCTGTTTTTGTATCTATGAATATGCATGTATTATTATAATCATTTGAACTAGTGGAGATGCAAATTGTGAGGTCATTTCCTCAGCATTGCCTTGTAAAGGTTACACCTGTATAGTGCTGTGGTTCATTTGGCTTGATAAAGGGCACACACAGTCTGTCCGAAACATCGCTATGGGATGTACTAAATTTTTAATACATTTTCTGCAACATTCGTGTGCCGTTTTATCTTTTCCATTTTTGTATGTTACAAGGGGGTGAAAAGGTGTCGCCTACAGGAGTGAGCACTGAGATTTTTCATAAGTGTACCGATAAGAGTGCTGGTGCGTGTGTGTAGTAGTAACATGGGCGGCACACCGCTTCTAAACCTCACCCGGTTGCACGGTTAAAGCTTACATATATTGTCCAAAAAAGAACCAGCAACACCGCAATGTTTCCGTTTACTGTGGCTAAGACATGCTTCACTAAATACACGTTTTCTTGATTTTGAAAAATATCCCGGTGTTGCTGGTTCTTTTTTGGAGAATATACACACACACACTTGTATATTACAGAAGAAAGAGAGTAATACTAAGACATAGGCATAGAAAATAAAATTTACAGTAAAACTTGACATACAGGGGCATCAAGATATCAGCAACAAACCCTTCTATTACTTGGTGGCCCAGGAATGTAATGATCCCTAAACAGCATATAAATTCAATGTAATGAATATGTCATCTCCCACATGTTCTGCAGAGACTACATTTTGGGGCCAAAAGACTTCCAGTTATTCAACTATATGAATATTGCAGTGTCCCTCGTGCACACAAATCACAACATGCATCTCAGCTGTCAGGCTATTCAGATGCACCCCATAAAATCCCCAGAGAACCACTAGACCCCGCCATACATTAGGTCATTTGTGCAACAAGTCTAATGGCCAAGTCTCTCACGGACACCATCCCAATCACTGTCATGCTGCATGACTATTTACTGACACACACATTATCAGATTCCTGTCAGTGTCCCATCTGAGTTGCATACAGCCTCTGGTCAGTGCTCTTCCAATTTCTTCCACACGCCCCACTAACCACAAAGTCAGTGTCTCCACTGCCCACAGCGAGCTAGCAGTCCCCCTATTCCTGTCAGTTCTCTCCAACCTGTCACTAGCCTCCACCTCAAACACTGTCATGAGCCAACAATGTTTCCTCTCACCGCCCGGTACTGCTGCTCTCTCCACGGCTCCGGGACAAACCAAAATGGCGGCTGCTGGGCCGCTGCACCGCGGCTGTACGGAAGAATCCCGTAGTAGTCAGCGGCCTTAAGACAAGCGACCGGTACTCTGGTTCTTGAAAAAACGCCAAACGTGTATCAAATGATGGCCTGTATACCGATCGGCAGCTGAACGCAAGAAGTCACCTAGGGCCGGAACTCTTTCCTCTACGCGGAGGGACACTGGCAAGTTGACAGGGCAGCCAGTGATGACGTCAACTCTGTGCCCCGTCACTACCAGACCCGGAAGCGAGAGAGGGCGGCGCCCCTGATGTTACGTGCCATCTGACCCAGGTAACTTTGGGCGGGGATTGTGTCATGTAGAGTTCTGAGCTTGTCATTGAGATTAATAACTTCGTGTCATTGCGCCACAGCTTGTTTTACTGGTTTGGGTATGTGGAAGTATTTACAATATACAACTATTACGTATAGGCCCGCCATTAGAAATCACAGGGCGTCGTACATTTTCGGGGCCCCGGCCCTAGGCCCCTCCAACCCTGGCACCCAAGGCCCGCACAGACCCCCCCCTACACACACAAAGGTTATAAAAAGCTGTTGATGGTCAGGGCCCCCTTAAAAGTTTAAAAAAAAACATTGGCACCAGCCCCCCCCATAAAAGTTTTTTTTTTTTTAAAAAAAAAGCATTGGTGTCAGGGCCCCCCTTACAAGTAAAATAATTGGGGCCCCAAAAAATATATTTAAAAAAAAAACTGATGGCAGGGGCCTATAGAATATTAAAATAATACAATGATGGCCAGGGGGATTAAAAAAAAAAACAAAAAACACAAATTGGTGTTCAGTAGAATTGGCTCCAGGACTTCAAATTTGCCTCCTTTTGTGACTTCGGGTCTTTTCACCACTTCAGGTCTTCAATTTCGGCTGTTTTTGTGACTTCGGGTCTTTTCACCGCTTCGGGGCTTCATCTTCAGCTACTTTCGTGACTTCGGGTCTTTTCATCTCTTCGGCTTTTTGGCACTTCCGGGTATTCGGCTGGCCACAGGCTTCAGCACTCGCAAGGGGGGCCCGGCTCTTTCAAAACTGCAGCACTGCCGGACCCCCCTTCATGCCTGGGCTTGGGACACTTGTCCCCCCCTGATGGCGGCCCTGATTATGTAGTTGCATTCTATTACATATATTAGCAAATCAACCATTGCATCCCCTGTTTAATTCTGTAATGGTTGATAATGTGTTACATGGCCTTTCTCCTAACAGAATTGCTGGGTAACATTTTAGTACAGTGACTGTAACCTTCTTTTTTTAATTTTTTTAATTTCTGAGGTTGCTATGACCTCAGAAATGATAGCTTTTCAAGGACACGTTTTAAAAAAGAATATTGATAGATTGTCTAGGGTTGGTGCCTGGTCAGTAAAACCAATGCTTGACTGGAAATAAATCTAAAAACATAGAAAGGCTGGTAGAAATTACATGCTGTATAAAGTAGATATGGCTTTTCAACTGTTTCTAACTGCAGATAGTCAGAACAAAAATATATTTTTGCAGTAATAGAATGATAGTAAAATTCACTACATAGGAAGGAGTTATTTTATAATTTTCTTTTATCCCAAACATGTAACCAAAACTAGAATGGCACATAGGGCTCTTTTCAAGAAATAACAAAAGCACCTGAAATCCCCCCCTGCAACCTCTCATTAACTTGAACTGGAAATGCCTCACTGCATCAGTATGGTACAGCAAGTTCAAATAAAAAAATCTTGGCAGCAGGGCTTTTATATGTTTTTATAGATCTGTGAATGACATTTGCTTCTTCTTTCAAAGGACAAGGGCCTCATTGGCCCGGATTAATGCCCCTCAGAGAACTGTGTTGCCATCTTTGCTGTTTTCCCAAGATAACTTATGGCTGTCCAGAAACATGCGTAGTATAGAATATCACGATTTTTACTATACTTGTGGAGGAGTTTGATATTCCTTATAGAATTCTATGCTCTCTGTCTATTCATTTATCATATATCTGACATGTATGCTTTAACTTATTTTTCTAACCCTGTAGAAATGACTAGCACATTGTTTTCTTTTTTTTCCCATATTAAAATATACTACATTTCTTCAATAGGAAAGGTGTCGTGTCCATCTCTACAAGGTTACATGTAGAGTACTGTGTGCAAGGCCACAGGTATGATCCTGTTAGCTTTGCATGCACCAAATCCCTGAGTTATATTAAAGTGTATAAAAGCCTGTGTAAGTTTACTGTTAGAGGTTTTGCTTGTACATTTCTTCTTTCCACATGTATCAAAAAAGACTTACAAAGCAACGTAAAAATCTTTTTAAGGGTAGTGGCACACAGGGATTTTTCTCCCCCTATGTAGAAATGCAGGTGGAGAAAAGCAGATGTGTTTCCACCTGCAATTTCTTATTGGTTCACTCATAAACACAGTTTCAACCAGTGAGCAGAAACACAGAGTGGATACCAACGTGAAAACACAAAATTATGCATTCTCGAGCCAATATTCACTCCCTATGTGTGCTAGCCTAAGGGGTCCAATGGAAACTCCTTGGCATTGTGCATGCAAATGACCCTGAGAGCTGGTGAGGAGTAAAGGTGGCCATACATGCATGCATACATGTCGCCAAACGAGCGGATCTCCCTCCGATATGCCCACCTTGAGGTGGGCAATATTGGGCTGATCCGATCGTGGGCCCTAGGGCCCAACGATCGGATCCTATCGAACACAGACGGGCGTTTGGATCGCGGGACCGCATCAACGAACAGATGCGGCCACGATCCGACGGGATTTTTAGTCCCATCCGATCGAGATCTGGCCGACTTTCTGCCAGATCTCGATCGGGGAAGCCCATCGGGGGCCCCCATACACGGGCCAATAAGCTGCTGACTCGGTCTGTCGGCAGCTTTTATCGGCCCGTGTATGGCCACCTTAAGAAATGCAAGGGGGGGGGGTTGTCAATAGTTGTTGACGATTTTTTTGCCGGGTAACCCAGTGCCATGTAGTTATGCCAATGAAGAACACAGCAAAAATGGTGACATGGTACTCAGATAGAAAGTACTCAGAAAGTAAGTAATACAATGAAAAAGGAAAAAGTGATAGGAATACTGAAAGGACAAATAAAAATTAAAATCTTGCCCTGACCACTTATTTTGTATCTTTTTTTAATGAGTTAAAATGTATTTTAAGCAAAAAGCCTTGTTTTTCTTGCATTGTGTTTGTTGTCTCCTCTGCCATATAAATTATTTGTTGTCTAAACAAGCCCCACCTGGCCCTTTTCTGTTCAGTGGATGAAACATTTTAATTAACTGCCCCAAAAGTCCTAAGCTTCAGCTAATACCACAAAGGGCTGATTACTGCATACTGTGTTTATGTACATGCTGAGAATGCTGGCATCCCCCTATATCTGCACCTAAGTCAGCTTGGGTTAGGGTTTCGGCAAAGAAATGCACGCCCACATGTTTACGTGCCAAATTCTACTCCATGTATCTGCAGCAAGTCCAATGCAGCAGTGGTGTTTAGTTCAGGCACAGTAGCAATCACAGACAAGTAGATCGCAACAAATGAAAATACCTTATAATTAAATAAAGGCTAGAAACTTTCTATGACTAAAGAGCCAGGATAAAAATGTCTTTTATCAAACTGATATGCTTTTTGTTTATGTTTTCATCAGAAAAAATGACAGCTTCGGAGGTGCATTCAAACATCCTAGCACACCCTAGTCTTTTAGAACTTAAATCGTTTTACCACTCTTTTCTATACTAACTTGCAAATTCTCTAGAGCAGATAAAAATTCTATTTTGCCAGTAAAGTTTATAGGAAACGTATGTAACTGCTGCAGAAAATTCAAGCAACCAATGAAAATACATTATAACGAAATAAAAGCCAGAAACTTTCCGTGATTTTTGGCACTTGTAAAATTTATGCAAGTAAATCTTATCTGTAACTTTCATTGGAAAGTGGTTTCTTAAAAACAGCATGGTGCAAAAGATCTTATTGATATAAATATTAGAACTTCAGAAGTAAACATCAGTTTATACAAGACCAGAGTAATAGTACATTCATATTTTTAATACTACTTGATACTTAAATCTATATGAAGCCCATTAACCCCTTTTTTAGGTGTTAATGATTTTTTAAGCTTTCATTATGGATGTATGAGAATATATATATGAGAATAATGTTCCACTGTTAAAATACCCATTTGAGTCTTTGTACAGCTAACACCATTATGGTCATCATGTCATTTTGATACTCATAATACTGTTAAAGGGGTTGTTCACCTTTAAATAAACTTTTAGTATGATGTAGAGAGTGCTATTCTGAGACAATTTGCAATTCGTTTTAATTTTTTTTATTATTATTTATATTATTTTTATCTAGTTTGTAATTTCAGCAATCTGGTTGCTAGGGTCCAAACTACCCTAGCAACCATACATTGATTTAGATGAGACACAGGAAAATGAATAGGAGAGGGTCTGAATAGAACTTGGAAAATATATATATATAATGGGTGTTGGTCTGGGCGGTTTCTCTCTCTCAGAAGCTGCAAGCGGGGGAGGTTTAATCTCATGGAACCAATGCTGGGGTCTAGGTTATCTCTCCCCTTTGAAAGCTAATGGCAGGGGAGGACTAAGCCCTATGATGAAAACCAATGCCCAGGTCGGGAGACCTTATTTTTCAGGTAATACTCTTATGCCGGGAGGTTTTAGCATTTGAAATTATGACCAGAGGTAAATAGTTAGGGACCGCCATATGGGTTTTACCTTGACGTGGTATGGTGGCTTATCAATCTTATGATCATAATTTTGTAACTAAAAAAACCCCTGTCTTTGTAAATACATGCATCTGCATAGATTACTGATATGATAGGGGACAAAGGAATGTGCATTGATCAATTTTTCTTTTTTTCTATGTCTGTAGTTAATTTGGCCAGATCAGTAGCACTTCCAATGTATTTTAGTACATTTTTGTTAAGCCATGGAGTGCTCTCACAATTTTTCCTTTTTGGTCTTTGTACAGCTAACACCATTATGGTCATCATGTCATTTTGATACTCATAATACTGTTAAAGGGGTTGTTCACCTTTAAATAAACTTTTAGTATGATGTAGAGAGTGCTATTCTGAGACAATTTGCAATTCGTTTTAATTTTTTTTATTATTATTTATATTATTTTTATCTAGTTTGCAATTTCAGCAATCTGGTTGCTAGGGTCCAAACTACCCTAGCAACCATACATTGATTTAGATGAGACACAGGAAAATGAATAGGAGAGGGTCTGAATAGAACTTGGAAAATATATATATATATATATATATATACACATATATATATATATATATATATATATATATATATATATACATAAATATATATATAATATCTATATATTACTTAGCAAATATGTAATAGTTACATAGTTACATAATTAAATTGGGTTGAAAAAAGACAAAGTCCATCAAGTTCAACCCCTCCAAATGAAAACCCAGCATCCATACACACACCCTCTCTACTTTTAATTAAATTCTATATACCCAAACCTATACTAACTATAGAGCTTAGTATCACAATAGCCTTTGATATTATGTCTGTCCAAAAAATCATCCAAGCCATTCTTAAAGGCATTAACTGAATCAGCCATCACAACATCACCCGGCAGTGCATTTCACAACCTCACTGCCCTGACTGTGACGAACCCCCTACGTTGCTTCAGATGAAAGTTCTTTTCTTCTAGTCTAAAGGGGTGGCCTCTGGTACGGTGATCCACTTTATGGGTAAAAAGGTCCCCTGCTATTTGTCTATAATGTCCTCTAATGTATTGTATAAAGTGTAATCATGTCCCCTCGCAAGCGCCTTTTTTCCAGAGAAAACAACCCCAACCTTGACAGTCTACCCTCATAATTTAAGTCTTCCATCCCTCTAACCAATTTAGTTGCACGTCTCTGCACTCTCTCCAGCTCATTTATATCCCTCTTAAGGACTGGAGTCCAAAACTGCACTGCATACTCCAGATGAGGCCTCACCAGGGACCTATAAAGAGGCATAATTATGTTTTCATCCCTTGAGTTAATGCCCTTTTTTATGCAAGACAGAACTTTATAATAGGATGAGTTATTTAGCCATCTTGCAGTAGTGTGTTAAAGGGTGAATGGATATATCACCCATTAAAGGGTACCCGCATCCCAATTAAAGGTTTCCATACATGTGCTTCTACTCATGTAGTATATAGTCTAAAATGCCCCTGTGGCAAAATCTATGTGGGAGAAACTATACGCTGCATAAGAGATAGACTAACAGAACACAAGTCAGCTATTAGAAATAAACTTAACCAGCCAGTAGCAAAACACTTTAATGAAAATGGCCACACAATTAGTCAATAGAGCTTTCAGATTCTGGATTCAGTATCAAGGAGGAGACGTGGGGGAGATTGAGACAAGGAATTGTTACGTAAGGAAGCCCACTTGATAAAAAGATTGGGAACTATGTATCCACATGATTTAAACCATGAGTATGATCTGAGTCCATTTTTATTTAAATAATAATTTTAAATGTAGTATTTTATGTTTTACAGGTTTCATTCAAACATGTTGTTCTGTCTGCCCTGGAGGGGCTATTACCTTGATGGGACAATCCCGTAAGACAGATAAGTCAATCTTTGTATTAGATGCACTGTATAGACCATTTATGCAAGAAATGTAAAGAAAAGGTCTATGATTGATACATTTGTACTCAAATATTATGCTTGGAATGAAACACTGTTATATGTTTTATGATACTATTGTAATAATATGAGCCAACACTGGGTGGCATTAGGCTAAGGCCACACTATGCGATAGCGCCGCGATTTGACTCGCGGCGACTTTTCGCCGCGACTTTTAAGCCGCAATCGCTGGGGAAACTTTTGCGCTGGCGTCTATGGGGAATCGCGAAAAATCGCCAGCGTAAAAACACACGCGGCAATCTTTTTTCTACTGTCGCTCGAAATTGCCTCGCTAGGCGAGTCAAATCGCGGCGCTATCGCCTAGTGTGGCCTTAGCCTTATACCTCAGGCTATTTAAGAACATGTGGTTGTGGATTTTTTTATGCTTGATAAAGAGTGGAGTGCCACTCGAAACGTTGCACTATGTTGCTATACTGCTATGCAAACTTTTGCAAATAATAAAGGCGGTTTTAATGAAAATTGGAGTGCTGTCAATGGATGTACCTTTATGTGATATGAAGAAGCCCTTGTGAACAGGCTTAAGGACTTGCACCCATAAAGAAAATTGGGCCTAGAAAGTAAGTGCGGTTTTGACTGGAAGTGTTTGAGTTATTTAGCCATCTTCCACTGGATGAGTTGATTGCTTAATTTTTGCCTTCTGGTGTCATGGTGAACAAGATATGGATCAGTCATTGTTTGCTTGTACCTTTAACTCATGCTTTATTTAACAATAAACGAAAATGAACAAGCAAGGAGAACTGGAAAAACAGCTTCATGTGGCCTTACAAGGGCAGCTCCAAGCCCTAATGCACATGCACAGGAAGTGTTGTAGTGCTGGTGTTTGAGGCCCTTCGATGGACCTCCCTGACCGATAGCCGTGTGAAAAATTTTCAAGATATTGATCAGACTGCTTTAAAAATTTAATCAGGGCAGGGAGCGCATGTGTTTGTTGATGTGGTTCAAAACTGTTGCTTATGTTCTTATGGTGGGCATATCAGTAAAAGATCTGCTTGTTTGCTGAAGTCACCAAATTTTTACATATATGACCAACAGTAGATATTGCTTTTCTATGACTTGACTGCCTATCCAGGGCATATAAGTAACATATCCTATGGCAAACATAAAATTTCTGCATCAGAAATGCCTGATACCTCACCAGACCTCCTGCATCAATAGAAACCACCTATCACCTCTAATTACTTGGCCGTTTTCAGCTGAAAAATGCTTAAAAGCCCTTAACCCTGTCCATATTTTGGTACAGGTTGATATGTGACAACTGTAGCTTTATTTGTGGTTCCTGATATATTTGTATATGTGTACTTGTTTTTTAGGAGTACTTTTTCAAAAATTTTTTTTAGTTGTTTTTATGTTTTAATACAGTGCTGTCCAACTTCTATTGTACAGAGGACCGGAATTTTTCTAATCGACATGGTGGAGGGCAGATAACGGAAACCAGTGTTAGCCACTCCCTGTTTTAGACCACACCCATGTTACTGAAAGACCATATCCACATTAATAGCACACCAAAAAACCAAATGGTCGGTGCTCACTGCAGGGATCAGGGCCGGAACTAGGAGTAGGCAGAGTAGGTGGCTGTCTAGGGCGCCATCATTAAAGGGCGCACTTTTAAGGGGATTTTTTTCGGTTTTTAATTTTTTCGGTTTTTTCAAGCGTTTATGTAATAATTTGTTCAGTTGCACTGAACTGAAGACATTCTTTATATTACTGTGAAAGTATAAAGCTTCCTGCTGGCACAGCCAGGTACTGATTTGGGGCCATATGTTTGCTCTTGCTGCTAGGCGCTGGCACAGGTACATAAATACTTTGGGGCAATATGATGTGATCAGATTTATTTTTGGCTGTTGTTGGCACAGGTAAAGATTGGGGGCAATATGATGGCTGCAGGAGGGCTGTATGATGGATGGCTGCTGAGCTTGCTGCTATACTGTAGGTATAGGGAGCAGTAATATAAATGAAAAAATGTTGTACATTTTCTTGCTCTCTTTATTTAAAAAGCATCATGGTAAGGAGGGAAATGGTAATGCAGGGCAGGGGGCACTGAGTGAAGCTCTTGCCTAGGGTGCCAAACTACCTTGTGCCTGCCCTGGCAAGGATGTCACTCATATGTGAAAAAAGTTAAGTCATATAAGACATTGCATTCTTGACAAAGTTCAGTATAAATATAATAATAATATATTTGAATGCTGTTGATTTTTTTAAAAATATTATACATTTTATTGAACATTTAATTTTTTGTTGTTGTTAAACAATGAAGACAACCCCCAATTCCCATTCAACTGAATGGGAAATGCTGTGACACAGGTAGTGGCTTTTGGATCACAGACTCATATAGAGTTCCTGTCTTATTTATTTGTTTCCGTAGTATTGTTTAAAGATGTATCGTTGCCTTTCAAGAAAAAAAATTTCCTTTTCTTTTTTTTTCTTTAACTCAGCTTCCTGAGTTGTTGAAGACAACCCCCAATTCCCATTCAACTGAAGGGGAAACGCTGTGACACAGGTAGTGGCTTTTGGATCACAGACTGATGTAGAGTTCCTGTGGTATTTATTTGTTTCCGTAGTATTGTTTAAAGATGTATCGTTGCCTTTCAAGAAAAAAATTTCCTTTTTTTTTTTTTTTCTTTAACTCAACTTCCTGTTCTGGTTTCTGTTGAAGCTCCTCTTTTGGCTCAGTTATCTTTGTTGTTGTTAAACAATGAAGACAACCCCCAATTCCCATTCAACTGAATGGGAAACGCTGTGACACAGGTAGTGGCTTTTGGATCACAGACTCATGTAGAGTTCCTGTCTTATTTATTTGTTTCCGTAGTATTGTTATGTATCGTTGTTATTGTAATGTATCGTTGCCTTTCAAGAAAAAAATTTCCTTTTCTTGTTTTTCTTTTTTTTCTTTTTTTTCTTTAACTCAGCTTCCTGTTCTGGTTTCTGTTGAAGCTCCTCATTTGGCTCAGTTATCTTGTCCTGTGGCTCTTCAGTGGCCACAGGATTCACTTTATTTTCCTCAACTCCTTCCGTGTTTACGTCAGTAGCCACAATATTAGTTAAATCACATGCTCCTAAAACATAAAATTGCACTGGTTCAATAAACTGTTCATAACTCAATAATTAGCAATTTTGGCCAATCAATGAATATATTTATGCACAGTCCTTATAAATGATTAATTATCACTTATAAAATGCCTGGAATAGCTGGGGCAGATTATGCATCTTAATATATAATGTATGAATTTAAAGGCACAGTAATATGTATGATTTTAAAGAAATATTTACCAGGTATAAGGATCACAGTCTGCTTTTCAACAGGAGCTTCTACTGCAATTAAAAAGAATAGTTTTACTAATTTGCTATACGATACCTACACAGTAATTTGGAAATAACACTAAAGTATATACAGGGAACATTATGGCCTTAGGGCTGAAACCTGTCAGTTTTAACTTACATAAAACATCTGGGTTATTTTGCATCTCCACATCTTCTTCTTCTTTTTTCTTATGTCTAAACATTGACCTGTTAAGTGGAAGAAAATAGATATAAGACAAATAAAACCCTATGCTCACAGAGAACTGCTGATGTCTGTACCATAAAATACACACATATATGCCACCAAAATTAGGCTGTACAACTAATTGTTCATTGTTTGACTGGAAAGACTATTTCTCAGACTTCAGATTTGTGTATTTTTACAGATTTTTTTTCAGCCAACTTAATTCCCATTTTAAAAGCAAAAATGTCTATTTATTAAAAGATCTGAATATAAAAAGCACAATGGGATGAAACCACTGAACGAATCGGATAACAAATTTTTTTTGTCTGTTTACAAGTTAAGAAATCTTTGAAATACTTTAAAACCTCAGATTATGAAATATTTTACAATTTTCAGGTCCCATTCACTACTAAATGACCTCAACCGCTTTTAAATGGCGTACTTTTACATTACAGTTTTTTGTGGTATTTACGCTTAATAAATATCAATAATTTCATGGTTTAAAACCATTCTTCACATGCAAGGTTTTTTACTGCCAAAACTATTCAATTCTTAATGAATACAAATGTTAATAAACTGCCTCAATAGTGTTTTATTGGTGATAGGAAAAACATTGCCTCAGTTACTGTATAAAACCCAATAAAGTAGAAATAACAATCATCTTTATTGCATAACAGCTTTTTGTTTGGACCTATTTAAGAAAGCTGTTCTGAGGTGCACTGACAGATTGCACTATAAACAGATCATTTGTGTAAATCCCAGTGAAGACTGAATAAAAATTATACAAAAGATAATATTGTATATATATAGTTTAAGATTTATGACATCCATTCATTTCAGAAGACACAATATATATATATATTTATATATATATATATATATATATATATATATATGGGATGTGACATGTTTATGTTAAGAACTCACCAGACATATGTAGATAGGTAGGCAATAGATATTACACCCAGGAGTCGACATATTAGGTCGAGTATCCTCAATGTATAGTGCTTTATATTGGTGTTTTCGGCTGCAGAAAGAGAGAGAACATTAGTCAATAAAACTCCCATAAGTATATTTGTCCAGAATGACAACCTTGAATATTGATATTGTAAATAACACAAGGCACAACGCTTGGTCCAATGCACATGATATATAAATATCTGACCTACAAATCTCGAGATCAAGGGGCCCATTTACTTAGTTCAAGTGAAGGAATAGAGGAAAAATAGTTTGAATTTCTAATGGTTGAATATGGCTACTTCGACCTTCGAATGGGCTACTTCGGCCTTTCACTACGACCTTCGACTTAAAATCGAACTAAAAATCGTTTGACTATTCGACCATTCGATAGTCGAAGTACTGTCTCTTTAAAAATTTCTTCGATCCCCTAGTTCGCCACCTAAAACCTACCGAGGCCAATGTTAGCCTATGGGGAAGGTCCCCATATTCAAAGAATTTAATCATTTGATCGAACGATTATTCCTTCAATCGTTCGATCGTAGGAATAGCGCAAAATCATTCGACTTCGATATTCGAGGCCAAAGGATTTTACTTTGACGGACGATCCCTCAATATTCGACCCTAGGTAAATATGCCCCTAAATGTCTTGAACTCTGCATTCCCATTGATTTCAAGTTCGAAGTAAAAAAGAAAAGTTCAACAAACTGTTCATAACTCAATAATTAGTAATGTTGGCCAATCAATGAATATATTTATGCACAGTCTTTATAAATGATTACTTATCACTTATAAAATGCCTGGAATAGCTGGGGCAGATTATGCATCTTAATATATAATGTATTAATTTAAAGGCATAGTAATATGTATGATTTCAAAACATTTGTTACCAGGTATAAGGATCATAGTCTGCTTTTCACCAGGAGCTTGCACTTCCTTTAACTCAGCTTCCTGTTCTGGTTTCTGTTGAAGCTCCTTATTTGGCTCCGTAATCTTGTCCTGTGGCTCTTCAGTGGCCACAGGATTCACTTTATTTTCCTCAACTCCTTCCGTGTTTACATCAGTAGCCACAATGTTAGTTAAATCACATGCTCCTAAAACATAAAATTGCACTGGTTCAATAAACTGTTCATAACTCTAATTAGTAATGTTGGCTAATCAATGAATATATTTGTGTACAGTCCTTATAAATGATTACTTATCACTTATAAAATGCCTGGAGTAGCTGGGGCAGATTATGCATCTTAATATATAATGTATGAATTTAAAGGCACAGTAATATGTATGATTTTAAAGAAATATTTACCAGGTATAAGAATCACAGTCTGCTTTTCCACAGGAGCTTCCACTGCAATTAAAAAGAATAGTTTTACTTATTTGCTATACCGATACCTACACAGTAATATGGAAATAACACTAAAGTATATACAGGGAACATTATGGCCTTAGGGCTGAAACCTGTCAGTTTTAACTTACATAAAACATCTGGGTTATTTTGCATCTCCACATCTTCTTCTTCTTTTTTCTTATGTCTAAACATTGACCTGTTAAGTGGAAGAAAATAGATATAAGACAAATAAAACCCTATGCTCACAGAGAACTGCTGATGTCTGTACCATAAAATATACACATATATGCCACCAAAATTAGGCTGTACAACTAATTGTTCATTGTTTGACTGGAAAGACTATTTCTCAGACTTCAGATTTGTGTATTTTTACAGAATTCTTTTTTCAACCAACTAAATTCCCATTTTAAAAGCAAAAATGTCTATTTATTAAAAGATCTGAATATAAAAAGCCCAATGGGATAAAACCACTGAACGAATCTGATAACAACATTTTTTTGTCTGGTTACAAGTTAAGAAATCTTTGAAATACTTTAAAACCTCAGATTATGAAATATTTTACAATTTCCAGGTCCCATTCACTACTAAATGACCTCAACCGCTTTTAAATGGCCTACTTTTACATTACAGTTTTTGTGGTATTTACGTTTAATAAATATCAATAATTTCATGGTTTAAAACCATTCTTCACATGCAAGGTTTTTTTAGTGCCAAAACGGTTCAATTGTTAATTGATACAAATGTTAATAAACTGCCTCAATAGTGTTTTATTGGTGATAGGAAAAACGTTGCCTCAGTTACTGTATAAAACCCAATAAAGTAGAAATAACAATTATCTTTATTGCATAACAGCTTGTTTTTTGGACCTCTCTAAGAAAGCTGTTCTAAGGTGCACTGAGAGATTGCACTATAAACAGATCATTTGTGTAAATCCCAGTGAAGCCTGAATAAAAATTATACTTAAGATAATATTGTATACATATAGTTTAAGATTTATGACATCCATTCATTTCAGAAGACACAATATATTAACAAGTACTAATAAGATGTATATGGATATATATATATATATATATATATGGGATGTGACATGTTTATGTTAAGAACTCACCAGACATATGTAGATAGGAAGGCAATCGATATTACACCCAGGAGTCCACATATTAGGTCGAGTGTCCTCAATGGATAGTGCATTATATTGGTGTTTTCGGCTGCAGAAAGACATAGAACATTAGTCAATAAAACTCCCATAAGTATATTTGTCCAGAATGACAACCTTGAACATTGATATTGTAAATAACACAAGGAACAACGCTTGGTCCAATGCAAATAATATATAAATATCTGACTTACAAGTCTCGAGATTAAATGTCTTGAACTCTGCATTCTCAATGATTTCACGTTCTAAATAAAAAAAGAAAAGTTGAAAATAAGGTTTTCTGATATAAAAAGAATCTTTACATATATTACATTTTTGGGAGGAATAATCATCAAACACAGGACTTCTCACTGCACTAATTAGTCTTATACAGATTTATATCTGGGCAGCAGTTATGATGTTATCAATAAAACCACTAAAGCTCCCCATACCTGGTTCAGGTATTGTGGTAGGATATCCATTTGAAAGTAAAAATATTAAAAAGAAAGTAAAAATTGTGAAAGAGCTTAGCAACATCTTGCCTCGCTCACTGTCAACTGACAAATGAACTAGACTACTGTTGCTGAAGAGTTTCAGTAGATTCAGTAACAGGCATTGTGACATCATCAGTAGCTGATGCAGTGACAATGCCAACCATTATGATGTCATGACTAAGGTTTTCCACTTGACAAAGAGCCCCACAGACTCAAAACATGTTATGCGGCAGTAAATAATTTTTGAGCAGTTAATCTCTGCTGTAAGTGCCCTATTCTTGTACACTCATACTTTTTTGGATTATTTATGCACCCTAAGGCGGAGGTGTAAACAAGAATATTGGCAATAAGAAACAAAGCTATACAAAGTTTTGGGATCACCAGCTATATCCTCTATTTCATATCTGGGTAACAGTCATGATGTTATCAATAAAACCACTAAAGCTCCCCATACCTGGTCCAGGTGTTGTGGTAGGATATCCATTTGAAAGTAAAAATATTAAAAAGAAAGTAAAAATTGTGAAAGAGTTTAGCAACATCTTGCCTCACTCACTGTCAAATGACAAATGAACTAGACTACTGTTGCTGAAGAGTAACTGATTCAGTAACAGGCATTGTGACATCATCAGCAGCTGATGCAGTGACAATGCCAGCAATTATGATGTCATGACTAAGGTTTTCCACTTGACAAAGAGCCCCACAGACTAAAAACATGTTATGTGGCAGTAAATTTTTGAGCAGTTAATCTCTGCTGTACGTGCCTTATTCTTGTACACTTGTACTTTTTTGGATTATTTATGCACCCTTAGGTGGAGGTGTAAACAAGAATATTGGCATAAGAAACAAAGTTATACGAAGTTTTGGGATCACCAGCTATATCCTCTTTTTCATATCTAGGTAATAGTTATGATGTTATCAATAAAATAACCAAAGCTCGCAATACCTGGTTCAGGTGTTGTGGTAGGATATCCATTTGAAAGTAAAAATATTAAAAAGAAAGTAAAAATTGTTAAAGAGCTTAGCAACATCTTGCCTCGCTCACTGTCAACTGACAAATGAACTAGACTACTGTTGCTGAAGAGTAACTGATTCAGTAGCAGGCATTGTGACATCATCAGTAGTTGATGCAGTGACAATGCCAGCCATTATGATGTCATGACTAAGGTTTTCCACTTGACAAAGAACCCCACAGACTCAAAACATGTTATGTGGCAGTAAACAATTTTTGAGCAGTTAATCTCTGCTGTGATTGCCTTATTCTTGTACACTTATACTTTTTTGGATTATTTATGCACCCTTAGGTGGAGATGTAAACAAGAATATTGGCATAAGAAACAAAGTTATACAAAGTTTTGGGATCACTAGCTATATCCTCTTTTTCATATCTAGGTAACAGTTATGATGTTATCAATAAAATAACCAAAGCTCCCCATACCTGGTTCAGGTGTTGTGGTAGGATATCCATTTGAAAGTAAAAATATTAAAAAGAGAGTAAAAATTGTGAAAGAGCTTAGCAACATCTTGCCTCGCTCACTGTCAACTGACAAATGAACTAGACTACTGTTGCTGAAGAGTAACTTAGTAACAGGCATTGTGACATCATCAGTAGCTGATGGAGTGACAATGCCAACCATTATGATGTCATGACTAAGGTTTTCCACTTGACAAAGAGCCCCACAGACTCAAAACGTTTTATGCGGCAGTAAACACTTTTTGAGCAGTTAATCTCTGCTGTAAGTGCCCTATTCTTGTACACTCATACTTTTTTGGATTATTTATGCACCCTAAGGAGGAGGTGTAAACAAGAATATTGGCAATAAGAAACAAAGTTATAAGAAGTTTTGGGATCACCAGCTATATCCTCTTTTTCATATCTGAGTAACAGTTATGATTCAGCCAGACGCAGTACTTGCTGCTTGAATGTGTTTATTACCACAACATGTTTCGGGCAGTATGCCCTTTATCAAGTCTTGCAACACTTGATAAAGGGCATACCGCCCGAAACATGTTGTGGTAATAAACACATTCAAGCAGCAAGTACTGCGTCTGGCTGAATCTCTCAGTACCTTTATATGTCTGACTAAGTTTCCTACACCAGTTGGAGGTGTAATACTGAGATTGAAAGAGCCTATGATTTAAACCCTCCAAGCGCAGTCAATCCAATTGTGTGGTAACAGTTATGATGTTATCAATAAAACCACTAAAGCTCCCCATACCTGGTTCAGGTGTTGTGGTAGGATATCCATTTGAAAATAAAAATATTAAAAATAAAGTAAAAATTGTGAAAGAGCTTAGCAACATCTTGCCTCGCTCACGGTCAACTGACAATTGAACTAGACTACTGTTGCTGAAGAGTTACTGACTTAGTAACAGGCATTGTGACATCATCAGTAGCTGATGCAGTGACAATGCCAACCATTATGATGTCATGACTAAGGTTTACCAGCACTCAGGACTTAATGCAAGCGGCCAAGCCCTGCGTGTTTATTTGCAGAGTAACGTTTCGGGGGCACACCTCTTCGTCAGACACACCCTTTAATCCATAATGCCGCCGCCTCCTCCCTTGTGGCTGAAACAGCACCCCTAGCACCTTAGAGGCTCCAACAACAATTTCCACATGCTAACAAACCCTACCAGTCTCATGTTCCACAGGATACAGAGTAGGGCAGACAAAATATGGTACACCCAGGGAGCACAGGGCAAGCAGAGTATGGAACACACAGGGGGCATAAGGCAAGCAGAGTATGGTACACACAAGGAGCATACGGCAAGCATGGTATTACACACACAGGGGGCATATGACAAGCAAAGTATGGCACAAACAGGGAGCATAAGGCAGGCAGAGTATGCATAGGGGAGGTAGAATAGGGCAGGAGACAGGGAAATCTATCAGGACACCAAGATGGACAGTTTATACTGTGCTACATACAGTGACACAATGTTGGAGACCCTCCAGCAAATTGTCTGAAGTGTAAACAATAGACAGTTTCAATCTGGGTCCACACAAGGGCCTTATGCCCCCTAAGTGTGACCACTGAACATTGCAGGGGTAATTACTGGTGTGGACAATGCAGGGGCTAGCCTGATGCTAACAGACCTGTCTAGTTAATAGTAATGGTAATTGTGCTCAAAATTGACAACTAGCCCAGTGCACTTGCAGTTTAAACCCAGAGAAAGCCTCACAGAATTGCATTCTTGACAAAGTTCAATACAAATACCATATCAATATATCGAATGCTGTTGATTGTTTTTTAAAAAATTATACATTTTATTGAACATTTAATTTTTTGTTGTTGTTAAACAATGAAGACAACCCCCAATTCCCATTCAACTGAATGGGAAACGCTGTGACACAGGTAGTGGTATTTGGATCACAGACTGATGTAGAGTTCCTGTGGTATTTATTTGTTTCCGTAGTATTGTTTAAAGATGTATCGTTGCCTTTCAAGAAAAAAATGTCCTTTTTTTTTTTTCTTTAACTCAACTTCATGTTCTGGTTTCTGTTGAAGCTCCTCTTTTGGCTCAGTTATCTTTGTTGTTGTTAAACAATGAAGACAACCCCCAATTCCCATTCAACTGAATGGGAAACGCTGTGACACAGGTAGTGGCTTTTGGATCACAGACTCATATAGAGTTCCTGTCTTATTTATTTGTTTCCGTAGTATTGTTTAAAGATGTATTGTTGCCTTTCAAGAAAAAAAAATTCCTTTTCTTTTTTTTCTTTAACTCAGCTTCCTGAGTTTTTGAAGACAACCCCCAATTCCCATTCAACTGAATGGGAAACGCTGTGACACAGGTAGTGGCTTTTGGATCACAGACTGATGTAGAGTTCCTGTGGTATTTATTTGTTTCCGTAGTATTGTTTAAAGATGTATCGTTGCCTTTCAAGAAAAAAATGTCCTTTTTTTTTTTTCTTTAACTCAACTTCCTGTTCTGGTTTCTGTTGAAGCTCCTCTTTTGGCTCAGTTATCTTTGTTGTTAAACAATGAAGACAACCCCCAATTCCCATTCAACTGAATGGGAAACGCTGTGACACAGGTAGTGGCTTTTGGATCACAGACTCATATAGAGTTCCTGTCTTATTTATTTGTTTCCGTAGTATTGTTTAAAGATGTATCGTTGCCTTTCAAGAAAAAAAAATTCCTTTTCTTTTTTTTCTTTAACTCAGCTTCCTGAGTTGTTGAAGACAACCCCCAATTCCCATTCAACTGAATGGGAAACGCTGTGACACAGGTAGTGGCTTTTGGATCACAGACTGATGTAGAGTTCCTGTGGTATTTATTTGTTTCCGTAGTATTGTTTAAAGATGTATCGTTGCCTTTCAAGAAAAAAAATTTCCTTTTTTTTTTTTTCTTTAACTCAACTTCCTGTTCTGGTTTCTGTTGAAGCTCCTCTTTTGGCTCAGTTATCTTTGTTGTTGTTAAACAATGAAGACAACCCCCAATTCCCATTCAACTGAATGGGAAACGCTGTGACACAGGTAGTGGCTTTTGGATCACAGACTGATGTAGCGTTCCTGTGGTATTTATTTGTTTCCGTAGTATTGTTTAAAGATGTATCGTTGCCTTTCAAGAAAAAAAAATTCCTTTTCTTTTTTTTCTTTAACTCAGCTTCCTGTTCTGGTTTCTGTTGAAGCTCCTCATTTGGCTCAGTTATCTTTGTTGTTGTTAAACAATGAAGACAACCCCCAATTCCCATTCAACTGAATGGGAAACGCTGTGACACAGGTAGTGGCTTTTGGATCACAGACTCATGTAGAGTTCCTGTCTTATTTATTTGTTTCCGTAGTATTGTTATGTATCGTTGTTATTGTAATGTATCATTGCCTTTCAAGAAAAAAATTTCCTTTTCTTGTTTTTCTTTTTTTTCTTTTTTTTCTTTAACTCAGCTTCCTGTTCTGGTTTCTGTTGAAGTTCCTCATTTGGTTCAGTTATCTTGTCCTGTGGCTCTTCAGTGGCCACAGGATTCACTTTATTTTCCTCAACTCCTTCCGTGTTTACGTCAGTAGCCACAATATTAGTTAAATCATATGCTCCTAAAACATAAAATTGCACTGGTTCAATAAACTGTTCATAACTTAATAATTAGCGATTTTGGCCAATCAATGAATATATTTATGCACAGTCCTTATACATGATTAATTATCACTTATAAAATACCTGGAATAGCTGGGGCAGATTATGCATCTTAATATATAATGTATGAATTTAAAGGCACAGTAATATGTATGATTTTAAAGAAATATTTACCAGGTATAAGGATCACAGTCTGCTTTTCAACAGGAGCTTCTACTGCAATTAAAAAGAATAGTTTTACTAATTTGCTATACCGATACCTACACAGTAATATGGAAATAACACTAAAGTATATACAGGGAACATTATGGCCTTAGGGCTGAAACCTGTCAGTTTTAACTTACATAAAACATCTGGGTTATTTTGCATCTCCACATCTTCTTCTTCTTTTTTCTTATGTCTAAACATTGACCTGTTAAGTGGAAGAAAATAGATATAAGACAAATAAAACCCTATGCTCACAGAGAACTGCTGATGTCTGTACCATAAAATACACAAATATATGCCACCAAAATTAGTCTGTACAACTAATTGTTCATTGTTTGACTGGAAAGACTATTTCTCAGACTTCAGATTTGTGTATTTTTACAGATTTTTTTTCAGCCAACTTAATTCCCATTTTAAAAGCAAAAATGTCTATTTATTTATTAAAAGATCTGAATATAAAAAGCACAATGGGATGAAACCACTGAACGAATCGGATAACAAATTTTTTTTGTCTGTTTACAAGTTAAGAAATCTTTGAAATACTTTAAAACCTCAGATTATGAAATATTTTACAATTTCCAGGTCCCATTCACTACTAAATGACCTCAACCGCTTTTAAATGGCGTACTTTTACATTACAGTTTTTTGTGGTATTTACGCTTAATAAATATCAATAATTTCATGGTTTAAAACCATTCTTCACATGCAAGGTTTTTTACTGCCAAAACTATTCAATTCTTAATGAATACAAATGTTAATAAACTGCCTCAATAGTGTTTTATTGGTGATAGGAAAAACATTGCCTCAGTTACTGTATAAAACCCAATAAAGTAGAAATAACAATCATCTTTATTGCATAACAGCTTTTTGTTTGGACCTATTTAAGAAAGCTGTTCTGAGGTGCACTGACAGATTGCACTATAAACAGATCATTTGTGTAAATCCCAGTGAAGCCTGAATAAAAATTATACATAAGATAATATTGTATATATATAGTTTAAGATTTATGACATCCATTCATTTCAGAAGCCACAATATATTAACAAGTACTAATAAGATGTATATGGAGATATATATATATATATATATATATATATATATATATATACATATATATATATATATATATATATGGGATGTGACATGTTTATGTTAAGAACTCACCAGACATATGTAGATAGGTAGGCAATAGATATTACACCCAGGAGTCGACATATTAGGTCGAGTATCCTCCATGTATAGTGCTTTATATTGGTGTTTTCGGCTGCAGAAAGAGAGAGAACATTAGTCAATAAAACTCCCATAAGTATATTTGTCCAGAATGACAACCTTGAATATTGATATTGTAAATAACACAAGGCACAACGCTTGGTCCAATGCACATGATATATAAATATCTGACCTACAAATCTCGAGATCAAGGGGCCCATTTACTTAGTTCAAGTGAAGGAATAGAGGAAAAATAGTTTGAATTTCTAATGGTCGAATATGGCTACTTCGACCTTCGAATGGGCTACTTCGGCCTTTGACTACGACCTTCGACTTAAAATCGAACTAAAAATCGTTTGACTATTCGACCATTCGATAGTCGAAGTACTGTCTCTTTAAAAATTTCTTCGATCCCCTAGTTCGCCACCTAAAACCTACCGAGGCCAATGTTAGCCTATGGGGAAGGTCCCCATATTCAAAGAATTTAATCATTTGATCGAACGATTATTCCTTCAATCGTTCGATCGTAGGAATAGCACAAAATCATTCGACTTCGATATTCGAGGCCAAAGGATTTTACTTTGACGGACGATCCCTCAATATTCGACCCTAGGTAAATATGCCCCTAAATGTCTTGAACTCTGCATTCCCATTGATTTCAAGTTCGAAGTAAAAAAGAAAAGTTCAACAAACTGTTCATAACTCAATAATTAGTAATGTTGGCCAATCAATGAATATATTTATGCACAGTCTTTATAAATGATTACTTATCACTTATAAAATGCCTAGAATAGCTGGGGCAGATTATGCATCTTAATATATAATGTATGAATTCAAAGGCATAGTAATATGTATGATTTCAAAACATTTGTTACCAGGTATAAGGATCATAGTCTGCTTTTCACCAGGAGCTTGCACTTCCTTTAACTCAGCTTCCTGTTCTGGTTTCTGTTGAAGCTCCTTATTTGGCTCCGTAATCTTGTCCTGTGGCTCTTCAGTGGCCACAGGATTCACTTTATTTTCCTCAACTCCTTCCGTGTTTACATCAGTAGCCACAATGTTAGTTAAATCACATGCTCCTAAAACATAAAATTGCACTGGTTCAATAAACTGTTCATAACTCTAATTAGTAATGTTGGCTAATCAATGAATATATTTGTGTACAGTCCTTATAAATGATTACTTATCACTTATAAAATGCCTGGAGTAGCTGGGGCAGATTATGCATCTTAAACGAATAGTTCAGTGTGAAAATAAAAACCGTGTAAATAGATAGGCTGTGCAAAATAAAAAATGTTTCTAATATAGTTAGTTAGCCAAAAATGTAATCTATAAAGGCTGGAGTGAACAGATGTCTAATAAAACAGCCAGAATCCAACTTCCTGCTTTTCAGCTCTATAACTCTGAGTTAGTCAGCGGCTTGAAGGGGGGCCACATGGTACATTTCTGTTCAGTGAGTTTGTAATTGACCCTCAGCATTCAGCTCAGATTCAAGAGCAACAGAAATGACCCATGTGGCCCCCCTCAAGTCTCTGATTGGTTACTGCCTGGTAACCAGGGAAACCAGTCAGTGTAAACCAAGAGAGCTGAAAAGTAGTGCTCTGACTGACTTGTTATACATCAAATCACTCCAGCCTTTATACATTACATTTTTGGCTAACTAACTATATTAGAAACATTTTTTATTTTGCACAGCCTTTCTATTTACCAAGTTTTTATTTTTACACTGAACAATTCCTTTAATATATAATGTATGAATTTAAAGGCACAGTAATATGTATGATTTTAAAGAAATATTTACCAGGTATAAGAATCACAGTCTGCTTTTCCACAGGAGCTTCCACTGCAATTAAAAAGAATAGTTTTACTTATTTGCTATACCGATACCTACACAGTAATATGGAAATAACACTAAAGTATATACAGGGAACATTATGGCCTTAGGGCTGAAACCTGTCAGTTTTAACTTACATAAAACATCTGGGTTATTTTGCATCTCCACATCTTCTTCTTCTTTTTTCTTATGTCTAAACATTGACCTGTTAAGTGGAAGAAAATAGATATAAGACAAATAAAACCCTATGCTCACAGAGAACTGCTGATGTCTGTACCATAAAATATACACATATATGCCACCAAAATTAGGCTGTACAACTAATTGTTCATTGTTTGACTGGAAAGACTATTTCTCAGACTTCAGATTTGTGTATTTTTACAGAATTCTTTTTTCAACCAACTAAATTCCCATTTTAAAAGCAAAAATGTCTATTTATTAAAAGATCTGAATATAAAAAGCCCAATGGGATAAAACCACTGAACGAATCTGATAACAACATTTTTTTGTCTGGTTACAAGTTAAGAAATCTTTGAAATACTTTAAAACCTCAGATTATGAAATATTTTACAATTTCCAGGTCCCATTCACTACTAAATGACCTCAACCGCTTTTAAATGGCCTACTTTTACATTACAGTTTTTGTGGTATTTACGTTTAATAAATAATTATCCTATGTACAAAAGAGGACTTATCCCCCTATCCCGTTGCACTGTAGAAAATTAGACACAATGTATTACAGTAAAAAGCAATATTTATTAATAACCATGCTAGTGAAACAAATTAAAACATATTTAAAAACCAACAGCGCTGCTGGAAGCAAAAACGGGGAATACCCTGATGTTAATTAGTGATCACTATTTTTTATACTGGTTGAAAAACCTTGCGTAGATAAAAAAATGTGGTTGGAGCAGTATAGATAGTTTGGTAAAACGTATTAAATGTGAACTCCCGGCAGAAGCCACATTAAGGGCATGTGTGCCAAAATGTCCCTTCTTCTCTGTCGGGAGTTATATATGGGATGTGACATGTTTATGTTAAGAACTCACCAGACATATGTAGATAGGAAGGCAATAGATATTACACCCAGGAGTCCACATATTAGGTCGAGTGTCCTCAATGGATAGTGCATTATATTGGTGTTGTCGGCTGCAGAAAGACATAGAACATTAGTCAATAAAACTCCCATAAGTATATTTGTCCAGAATGACAACCTTGAACATTGATATTGTAAATAACACAAGGCACAACGCTTGGTCCAATGCAAATAATATATACATATCTGACTTACAAGTCTCGAGATTAAATGTCTTGAACTCTGCATTCTCAATGATTTCAAGTTCTAAATAAAAAAAGAAAAGTTGAAAATAAGGTTTTCTGATATAAAAAGAATCTTTACATATATTACATTTTTGGGAGGAATAATCATCAAACACAGGACTTCTCACTGCACTAATTAGTCTTATACAGATTTATATCTGGGCAGCAGTTATGATGTTATCAATAAAACCACTAAAGCTCCCCATACCTGGTTCAGGTATTGTGGTAGGATATCCATTTGAAAGTAAAAATATTAAAAAGAAAGTAAAAATTGTGAAAGAGCTTAGCAACATCTTGCCTCGCTCACTGTCAACTGACAAATGAACTAGACTACTGTTGCTGAAGAGTTTCAGTAGATTCAGTAACAGGCATTGTGACATCATCAGTAGCTGATGCAGTGACAATGCCAACCATTATGATGTCATGACTAAGGTTTTCCACTTGACAAAGAGCCCCACAGACTCAAAACATGTTATGCGGCAGTAAATAATTTTTGAGCAGTTAACCTCTGCTGTAAGTGCCCTATTCTTGTACACTCATACTTTTTTGGATTATTTATGCACCCTAAGGCGGAGGTGTAAACAAGAATATTGGCAATAAGAAACAAAGCTATACAAAGTTTTGGGATCACCAGCTATATCCTCTATTTCATATCTGGGTAACAGTCATGATGTTATCAATAAAACCACTAAAGCTCCCCATACCTGGTCCAGGTGTTGTGGTAGGATATCCATTTGAAAGTAAAAATATTAAAAAGAAAGTAAAAATTGTGAAAGAGTTTAGCAACATCTTGCCTCACTCACTGTCAAATGACAAATGAACTAGACTACTGTTGCTGAAGAGTAACTGATTCAGTAACAGGCATTGTGACATCATCAGCAGCTGATGCAGTGACAATGCCAGCAATTATGATGTCATGACTAAGGTTTTCCACTTGACAAAGAGCCCCACAGACTAAAAACATGTTATGTGGCAGTAAATTTTTGAGCAGTTAATCTCTGCTGTACGTGCCTTATTCTTGTACACTTATACTTTTTTGGATTATTTATGCACCCTTAGGTGGAGGTGTAAACAAGAATATTGGCATAAGAAACAAAGTTATACGAAGTTTTGGGATCACCAGCTATATCCTCTTTTTCATATCTAGGTAATAGTTATGATGTTATCAATAAAATAACCAAAGCTCCCCATACCTGGTTCAGGTGTTGTGGTAGGATATCCATTTGAAAGTAAAAATATTAAAAAGAAAGTAAAAATTGTTAAAGAGCTTAGCAACATCTTGCCTCGCTCACTGTCAACTGACAAATGAACTAGACTACTGTTGCTGAAGAGTAACTGATTCAGTAGCAGGCATTGTGACATCATCAGTAGTTGATGCAGTGACAATGCCAGCCATTATGATGTCATGACTAAGGTTTTCCACTTGACAAAGAACCCCACAGTCTCAAAACATGTTATGTGGCAGTAAACAATTTTTGAGCACTTAATCTCTGCTGTGATTGCCTTATTCTTGTACACTTATACTTTTTTGGATTTTTTATGCACCCTTAGGTGGAGATGTAAACAAGAATATTGGCATAAGAAACAAAGTTATACGAAGTTTTGGGATCACCAGCTATATCCTCTTTTTCATATCTAGGTAACAGTTATGATGTTATCAATAAAATAACCAAAGCTCCCCATACCTGGTTCAGGTGTTGTGGTAGGATATCCATTTGAAAGTAAAAATATTAAAAAGAGAGTAAAAATTGTGAAAGAGCTTAGCAACATCTTGCCTCGCTCACTGTCAACTGACAAATGAACTAGACTACTGTTGCTGAAGAGTAACTTAGTAACAGGCATTGTGACATCATCAGTAGCTGATGGAGTGACAATGCCAACCATTATGATGTCATGACTAAGGTTTTCCACTTGACAAAGAGCCCCACAGACTCAAAACGTTTTATGCGGCAGTAAACACTTTTTGAGCAGTTAATCTCTGCTGTAAGTGCCCTATTCTTGTACACTCATACTTTTTTGGATTATTTATGCACCCTAAGGAGGAGGTGTAAACAAGAATATTGGCAATAAGAAACAAAGTTATAAGAAGTTTTGGGATCACCAGCTATATCCTCTTTTTCATATCTGAGTAACAGTTATGATTCAGCCAGACGCAGTACTTGCTGCTTGAATGTGTTTATTACCACAACATGTTTCGGGCGGTATGCCCTTTATCAAGTCTTGCAACACTTGATAAAGGGCATACCGCCCGAAACATGTTGTGGTAATAAACACATTCAAGCAGCAAGTACTGCTTCTGGCTGAATCTCTCAGTACCTTTATATGTCTGACTAAGTTTCCTACACCAGTTGGAGGTGTAATACTGAGATTGAAAGAGCCTATGATTTAAACCCTCCAAGCACAGTCAATCCAATTGTGTGGTAACAGTTATGATGTTATCAATAAAACCACTAAAGCTCCCCATACCTGGTTCAGGTGTTGTGGTAGGATATCCATTTGAAAATAAAAATATTAAAAAGAAAGTAAAAATTGTGAAAGAGCTTAGCAACATCTTGCCTCGCTCACTGTCAACTGACAATTGAACTAGACTACTGTTGCTGAAGAGTTTCAGTAGATTCAGTAACAGGTATTGTGACATCATCAGTAGCTGATGCAGTGACAATGCCAACCATTATGATGTCATGACTAAGGTTTTCCACTTGACAAAGAGCCCCACAGACTCAAAACATGTTATGCGGCAGTAAATAATTTTTGAGCAGTTAATCTCTGCTGTAAGTGCCCTATTCTTGTACACTCATACTTTTTTGGATTATTTATGCACCCTAAGGAGGAGGTGTAAACAAGAATATTGGCAATAAGAAACAAAGCTATACAAAGTTTTGGGATCACCAGCTATATCCTGTATTTCATATCTGGGTAACAGTCATGATGTTATCAATAAAACCACTAAAGCTCCCCATACCTGGTCCAGGTGTTGTGGTAGGATATCCATTTGAAAGTAAAAATATTAAAAAGAAAGTAAAAATTGTGAAAGAGTTTAGCAACATCTTGCCTCACTCACTGTCAAATGACAAATGAACTAGACTACTGTTGCTGAAGAGTAACTGATTCAGTAACAGGCATTGTGACATCATCAGCATCTGATGCAGTGACAATGCCAGCCATTATGATGTCATGACTAAGGTTTTCCACTTGACAAAGAGCCCCACAGACTCAAAACATGTTATGTGGCAGTAAATTTTTGAGCAGTTAATCTCTGCTGTATGTGCCTTATTCTTGTACACTTATACTTTTTTGGATTATTTATGCACCCTTAGGTGGAGGTGTAAACAAGAATATTGGCATAAGAAACAAAGTTATACGAAGTTTTGGGACCACCAGCTATATCCTCTTTTTCATATCTAGGAAACAGTTATGATGTTATCAATAAAATAACCAAAGCTCCCCATACCTGGTTCAGGTGTTGTGGTAGGATATCCATTTGAAAGTAAAAATATTAAAAAGAGAGTAAAAATTGTGAAAGAGCTTAGCAACATCTTGCCTCGCTCACTTTCAAATGACAAATGAACTAGACTACTGTTGCTGAAGAGTAACTGACTCAGTAACAGGCATTGTGACATCATCAGTAGCTGATGCAGTGACATTACCAACCATTATGATGTCATCACATAGGTTTTCCAGCATCAATTTTTTGAAATAACAATGAATGCAGAATTTAATTAACTTTTTTTGCATAGGATAATGGTTTTAATAAATTATTTGTTTGTAAAAAAAATATTAAAAGCAGAGCTTTATAGCAGTTCACTCATGATGAATTATTTGTGTATCAGTAAATGGTGAAACTGTAGCCCACCTTTTTCCTGCATCTGGTATTTGGATGTTAGAGCTTTATTAACGGAAAAAGCAGGCAGCATTTTAGAAGTCAGAAAGGAAAATAAATACAAGAGGGCGTGATAAAAATTTTTTTAGAATAAGTATAGCAATATAATGAAGCTATCACAATCAATCAGTTTTCAGTTGTTGGATTAGAGAACCCTGAGCATCACATAGCACATTCCTATTTAAAAACAGGAAATAGAAAAGCTAATAAAAACTTAATTATTGATGAAATGATAATGTAATTCTCTTAGGCCCATCTATAATGTAATAACAAATTACATTATGTTATATGTAGATGAGTTTTTCATTCATTAATACTGTGCATCGCAGATAGAATGACACATATGTGTGTACAGAAAGTCACTGTGTAATATATTTGAACCCCAGTTTATGTTTTTCAGGAGATCAGAAAAAAATAGAATTAGATTAATACTGTGCATCGCAGATAGAATGACACATATATGAGTACAGAAAATCACTGTGCGATATATTAGAATCCCAGTCTATGTTTTTCAGGGTATGACCTACATTTTTCACATTTGGTGTGTTACCACCACCCTTAAATATACCATAAACATCTGAGATGCAACTTTGCATTTTTAGCGCATTAGCATAGTGGTAACCAGTTTGCGTCTGACAAAGTAGCACGGAGTGTGGCAAAGTGGTCGCTGGTGAAAATTTGCTCTTTAGGGAATTTGCCCCAGAGAGTGCAAGCATGGATATGTTTATCTCCAACAAGTGAGCTGAATCAGTAACTGTACAGGTTGTCATAGCTTTATCGGTGCAAACAGAGAAATAACAGAAGTCAGCAGTCCAACCCATTGTTGGGGGCCCTGGGAGCATAGATAAGTCTATTTGGGTATAACAAATGCAATTTTAGCCTATATGTGAATAATGGGATTCACTTACAAAGATTTGAGGCATGAAGGAGGCCCCAAAAAATGAAGAAGTAGGACCCAGAGAAATATAACTGTGCCTCAATTAACATGTGTCAACACACATATACTTGGGGGCAGATGTATCAAGGGTCGAATTTTGAGGGGTTAAATCCCTCGAAATTCAACTGGGGAATAGAATAGAATAGGCAATTCGGGCGAATTTACGCGCCGGCGAATAGTCGAATAGGCAAATAGTCGCAGCGTTTTTGCGCTCGATCTATTCGAATCATTCTACTCAGGTGAATTTATGCCAATTCGATAGTCAAGGAGCACAAAAAACTACTCGAAATTCAAGCTTTTTTCCTTCTATTCATTCACTCGAACTTAGTGAATGGGCCTCTTGATGTGTAATATGACAGAACAATATTTACATACTAACACTTCGGAATATTTACTAATTTCACTCATTTTAAATGGGAGATGTATGAGGTATACCCACTGCCCCCCCCCAGGTTCCACTTGTGAGATAGCATATCGTACTTGACGCTTGTGTGAAATCATATTGTTGCGCTTTCAAAGTATTTTGTCCATGAATGGGAAGAATTGGTAGAATCCAGTCATGATTTTCCTTCTGATTTAGGTGACAGCATATTCTCTTAGTTAATAGTGATATTATTAAAACTGTGGAATCCTCAGTTCCAAGTCTAAATACCCGTCGGTATAATAGGAAATGTTATATTAGATTAAATTGAAGCATTGCTATTCACTCCATAACTTCTCGCTTTTAGGAGCAAAGTAAAATGTCTTAGTCTGATGCAACATCTGTCAAAAATATTTATTCTAAGCAATTCTTAAAGCTCTAATTTTAAGAGCCTTAAGTAATAGCTAATACCAAACACTGCTATTTTCCCAGCCAGTTAGATCTTATTAGCAACTCTTAGCAGATACAGCTAGTAACATCTAGTTTCTGGGTTATGCTTCCATAAGCTAGTGACCCCTGATGTTGGGGTTTGGAAAGTCAGAATATTATAGACTGCAGTACCAAGACTTGTAAAGCATGCTTATGATATGGACTAGACATTAAGTGGATGCCCTTCAAAGAGAAAAAAAAATAGGCAATATTTTTTTAAACTTTGAAGGAATAATAAATCTGTGGAGTGGATTTGATGGTGACAGACATTGCTATTTTAGAAATCAGTCAACAAAATACTGGAATGTGAGTTTATAATTAAACAGACAGTGTGCCTAAAGTTTGGATTGCAATCTACCTATTTGTTCAGGCCTGCTTTTTTTGGATAAGGCAGAGAAGATTAATGATACTGAGCTTTCAGCATAAGAGAATAGAGCAGGTAGGAGTCTTTTATCAGAAAATGACACACTATAAAGTTATTATATTCTATAACAAATAATATTTTAGAATTTTTATCAATGGTGTTGACCTAAAGCTCGCAACACTAGATCAAACCTTTTTCCCTTAGGCTAGCAGAGATTTTAGTTGAGCTACAGGGCTTTTTTTGGTTGTTTTGCTAGGGTTGCCACCTGGCCAGTGAAATTGCTGCTTGCTATTATTAGGGTAGATGATAAATATATAGTAAGGGTGGTATTTTTTTCTAGGAAAGCTGGCAACCCTGAGCATCACTTGGTCCATCTGATTATTTGAACTTAAGTCAGGGTTGGGTTTTTTTTGTAGCACTGAGCAGAATACCGCACATGACATTAATCTAATATAGTGAAAACTGTACTTTTTATACGTAGTGGTGTAATTAGAAGCTACCACCTCAAAATCCTTTTAGGACCCTGAAAATTAAGGTTGTGATAAAATGTCTATTGCCACCTTTAGGAAAATTTGTACATCATTACACAATGTACCGTACACACTAAAATGTGTACATCAGATAGGACTCCTCTGGCCTATTTACACTTTGGGAAACCTAGCTACCTGTACCAGATCTCCAAAAGCAGAGCAACACGGCATCATTAGTGGCCATTACATCCAGTTCCCATGCTTTTGATTGCCAAGCGGAAATTCACTGCACTGATCACATCCTGGCTCACACTGCACCCTTTGGGGCAAATTTACGCCGAACACTAGAGTCAATTCGCTAGCATTGGGCATTTTCGTTACTTCGCAAATTCACTAACGAACGCTGGCGTAGATTCGCTAGTGTTACTTCGCACCCTTACACCTGGCGAATTTTCACTACGGACGTAACTACGCAAATTCACTAACGCGCGCAGTGTACTGAATGCTACCTTTTACGCTAGACTTCCTTCGCCACCTCAGACCAGGCGAAGCTCAATAGAGTAGATAGGGATTGCTTAAAAAAAGTCAAACATTTTTCTAAGTCCCAAAAAATGCTGGCGTGTTTTCTACATGATGGGTGATAGGCTGAAAAAGATCAAAAAATTTTTTGGGGCTCCCCTCCTTCCCCCCTACATTTCCTGACTCATGGCAACTATACAGTGGGCACATGTGTAGGGCAAAATATAATAATTTTTATTTGATGTTTTGAAGGTTTTCTAGGCATTTGTAGTGCTGATACGTATTCCTCCATTGAAATTTGAATTTGGCGCTGTATACAAACGAACCATCGCTAGCGAAACTTCGCTTGGCGAATCAGCGCTAGCGCAACTTTGCAAACTTACGCTACCCCTGTGCGCAACTTCGGATTTTAGTGAATTTGCGGAGCGCTTGCGAAACTACGCCTGGCGAAGTGCGGCGAAGTTGCGCCTGGCACAACTTCGAATTTTAGTGAATTTGCCCCTTTGACCAGCAAGTATAGCAAGTATGATACACTAAATTTGCATGGTGCTGTAGGAATTCTTCTTAGTATGTTATACTGGTCCTCTTAGAACCCACTTTATATATATTGCTCCTCTATGTCAGCAACTGGGCTCATTCCTCACACTTTTTAGTACTTGACAATCAGTCCCTTTTCCCCTAGGACCCAGATGCACTTTTGCTTGTTCATTCACACTTGCCTCTTAAGTTCCTGAAGACCCCTCTTGTGGACATGCTGTGTGACTAGGCCCTGGTGCAGTCATACTCCCTGCCCCCACAGTACCTAAAATGTTTTTTTAAAGGAGAAGGAATGGTTAAAACTAAGTAAGCTTTATTAGAAAGGTCTATATGACTAGTAAAACACTCAAAGTAATGCTGCTGAGTCCTCTGTCAAAAGAAACACCACATTTCTTTCCTTCTATTGTGTATACATGGGCTTCTGGATCAGATTTCCTGTGTTCAAAACCTCCAGGGATTGGCCTTGAGCATGCTCAGTTTGCTCCCCCTCCCTCCTCCTCTCCCTGCTGTAATCTGAGCTCAGGGCTATGAGTGAGCAGGGAGAGACTCAGGCAGGAAGTGATGTTACAGCAAGCTAATATGGCAGCGGCTATCCTAATCAAACAGAGACAGTGTCTAGAGCTGTTTACTCAGGAATGGAAAACATTCTAAAGAATAAACATGGCCTTCTAGATTGCACTGTTGTGGCTAATCTATTGGTAATAAACTGCCTTGGTAGATTTCCTTCTCCTTTAAGGGCATATTTAATTAAAGGGTGAAAGGTTGCAAATCCAAATATATAACTTTGCATATTAAACTCATAATTAGTTTCTAGTATACATTATAGATTTCCAATGATCTGAAGTGTAAATGTACTTGCTATTGTTCTTTGATATTTCTTGCACTACCGCACCACTGAAACTATTTTGCATTTGCCAGCAACCATCAAGTTAAGACTTCAAGTTCTTTAGTTTTGGGATTAACAGGTAAAGCGGGAAGCTGAGTGTTGGATGGAAGAGAGCTGAATACTGCAATACTTATTCAGTAGGACAACAGTGCAGTGGATAGCAAGGTCAGACAAATCTTTTTCAAACATTTTCGGCGCTTAGTAGATTTGCCCCATAGAGGTAACTTATGGTGTATAGACAATATGTTTAGTATATGTTTGTACAGAAATAGTGAGCCATTTCCTCCCCCTGTCCCCATTTCTATTCCTTTCCCACAATAACGTTTAAAATGTTATGTAGACTTGGGTGTACAGTATATTATTATTTGATATAACACATATGATTTTGTAAATGACAGTGCAGTAATGATAAATATAAAAGATGCGCTGATATACATTCACGGTCGGGCTGGAGCTTTGGGGGCCCACCAGGGCTACGACACTAGGATCCTCCTGGCAGTAACCAGGGGGACGCTTCCCGACTTCCACAATTGCCCCCTGCCACATGCATGCGCGCGGTCATGCCAAGTCACAACTTCTTTTCTTTAGGGGGCGGCCGATCAGCGGAGCAGGCCCAGTCCGACCCTGTATACATTATCTGATTGTATCTCTGAACCTTCTAAATATATTAACAAATTATGCATAAAAAGCTGATTATAATTACATTTGCTTTAACAATATATTTGAGTGGACTTCTATTTGAGTAGGTTCATATAAATAATTGCTTTGTGATTTTGTTGATGATGTTAACGTTATCTAAAAAAATCTATACACTTTGCATCACAGAAAATGACTGCAGTCATGTTACCGCATTAACAGTCTTCAGACCGAAAGTAAATTGTGTGTTTTTCTAGAAATGCCTCATGTCTCTCTCTGTGTAAATTTGGGTTTTAACACACTTACCATATTAGGTATTATGTAAAAGGGAGCTTATTATTATTATTATCATCACATATTTCTAAAGAATCACTATATAATACAGTGTGGTACAATAAATTGGTTTGTACACTGAACATACAGTTTATATACAAAACAAAAGCTATGGCTTTCCAAGTGAGTGCAAAAGAATGTTCCAGGCTTAAATATTTACAAAGAGAGTGTCTGCTCTATAACTGGGCATCACAGCGGGTTCTTTATGTCTTCTTTTTCAAGTCATCCAGCCTTTTTGACAGATCCTCAAAATCGATGTCTTCATATGGTGATGGGTCAGAAGTTGGGATTGTGTGAGCTGGACTGACAGGTACAGACGGGAGTTTAGGAAGGGGCAGATTATTATACTTTCCTGCCACATTTTCTCCTTGACCTGCAATGGACATTACACTTACTGTTGCATTTTGAGGAAAATAGATATCACTGGGTGAAACATAACAAACACACATATACACAGTAAAATCATACATTAATCATGACATCCACCGTCCCTCTGTACATGTGGAACCCCCAGCATCTGCTTGTATTGTAATGACCTTCTTTTAAATATTTCCGTTAAATGGAGGCTATGGGGTATATTCATCAAAGAGTGAAGTTAATAGTGAAGTTCCGCCTCTAGAGTGAAATTCCGCCACTTTCCATTCATTTCTATGGGATTTTTAAGGGCGTATTTATCAAAGGGTGAACTTTCACTTTCACCCATTGAAAAATATGCCTTTCAAAATCCCATAGAAATTAATTGTGAGCTGCGGAATTTTACTCTAGTGGCAGAACTTCACCCTTTAATAAATTTACCCCAATGGGAGATGGCCTTCCTGTATTTAAGCACTTTCTGTATAATGGGTTTCTGGATAAGGGTCCTATACTTGTACTGTTACTATTTTATTTTGTCTATTTGTATTGTATTTGTATTGTATTGTATTTTTGTAAACTATAAATGTGTTGCATGCCACATAAAACGGTATAAATAAATATATATGCAGGTGTGTGCAAATATATACAATATAGAGAAAGGAGGCAAAGATGCAGCACTGATAGGAAGGAATATGTATTTCATTAAAAAACACATTAATGCAATTTTCTATTAATGTGCATTTGGTCTTTTTTTCTATATTAAGTGGCAGAGGTGACCCACCCTTACTGACTATGCATTCTGTATATATTTATATATGTCTGAAACGCAATGGGTCAAATTTACTAAAGGGCGAAGTGACTAACGCTGGCGAAAATTTGCCAGCGTGACGTCATTTCGGTATTTCAGCCGATTTACTAACGGGCATAGGTGTAACTTGGCTATAGAAAGAGACTGACGCTCATTCGCTCTCAATTGCCAGGTGATGTTGCGCTCTGACTAAGGGACATAACTGGGCAAATTCACTAAGATGCCAATTTTACTGAACGTTACCTCTTGCGCCAGATTTGCCCTCGCCACCTCAGACCAGGCAAAGTGCAATAGAGTAGATAGGACTTCCTCAAAATTTAGTTGAAAATTTTTCTAAGTCCCGAAAAACATTGGCGTCTTTTCCTTTTTTCAGGGTGATAGGCTGCAAAAGAGTGTACATTTTTTTTGGGGTAACCCGCTTCCCCCCTACATTTAATAACAAGGCACATAAATTACATTTTATTTTATTCATCTTCCCTGGGCTTGTGTAATGTAATGTATTTGCTGCAACATATACGTCCATTCATCTTTAACTTCCCACCGTATGCAAATTAGCTAATGCAAGTTCGTCAGTGTTCCGCGCCCCCGACGCAACTTCGCATGTTAGTGAATTAGCGTTGTCTGAGCGAATTTTCGCCTGGCGAAGTGTTGCGCTGCCTGCGAAGCCATTGCTGGCGAATTTTCGCTCTTAGTAAATGTGTTTAGTTATGTGTCTGCATTTGTCTCCAAAGGATCTGTTGACAATATAAGTACCTTTCACCTCAGTAAATACAGTATATGCTCCATTAAACAAGATCTGTGCATTCTGGCCATGTGCTATGGCACCTGCCAGCTCTGCACCAAATTTTTTAAGTTAGCAGAAGGTGGAAAGTGCAGTAATGCCCCCAAACATTAGTGCTGGGCAACTAAGCACTGAACTGATTTTGCACCCCATATTGCTCTTTGCACCAGTAGCAACTTGGTGTCATCAAATTGTTCATAATACTCCATCCACAGTTAACTTATGTTTTTGGTACTCACCAGAGTTCATTGCAGGACTGGCTCCTGAGTCTCCACCTCTGTTGTTCATCTTTGAAATAAAAGAGAATGACCTCAATAAACGTCGAGACAGCACCCCATTGTTTCTCTGCAAACCTTTGGTCCCAGCAAAAAAATTAAAGGTACAATAAGTACCTACCATTTTTCCTGTAGGTGGTGGTTGTAGAAAAGCACAAGGCTCATATATCCCTACAGAAGGATCAGGAAAGGATTTCTGTAGGATTCAAACAATACAGTATGTTATTAGCAACATATTTATCGAGTTTTTTACCATCATCAGCATTGATTTATATAGCACCATCAAGTTGCACAGCATTTTACAAGGGTTACATATTAAAAAACAGGGCCTTACTCACAAGGGCTTACAATCTAAAGGGTTGGAGTACATTTGAAACATAAGGAATATGAAAACAATTGGTAATTTATTATAAGTTGATGTCTGATAAATCAAGATACATTGTATATGCTTCCCTAAATAGGTGGGCTTTTAGGGAGCATTGAGAAATTTGCCTGAGGCCTAGGTTTTTGGTAAGCTCAAGAGTTTGTGGTAAACTCAGTTTTGCTACTTGAGACAGGGGGGGACACTGAATGGTTACAATTTTGTAATGTCGTTTTTTAGTGTTTTAACGTTGTTTTAATCAACTGTATAAGAAATATTCTGCAATATTAAGGATTACCGCTTGGTTGAGGTGTCAGGTTTTGTCGGGACCTCTGATCCCAAGACAGCCCGCCCTTATCAGGTTTTCTTGCATGATATTTACTTCTCAAATAAATTTGTTGCAATATTAAGACTTATCTCGGAAATAGATAAAAAGTTTTGTCGGGACCTCTGATCTCAAGACAGCTTTATCTAGCTCCTGATTTATTGCAACCCATTTATATTATAATTTTGTGAAATTTTCCTATCATGGGAAGCAAAGGTTCTAAAGATTTGCCACCACCCAATCCTGGTGAAATGTGGAAACAATATGTGTATAGGTGTAGCCCCACGGGGATTTTATGTAGACCCATAGGTAGATAAAATAGCAGGATGGGGAGAAGCTTTTTCTATACTGAACATCTTGTGTCAGTGTGGTTCTTCTGGTGTACACCCATAATCTAATTAGGACGGGAGTAGATATCCTCAGGACTGTTTATGTCCTTATCAATTTTGATGCCCAAAGTGGGGCTGCAGGTTCTGACTGCTCATACTCCCAGTCCAGGCCTGGAGACTGATCACCTCCGGGACACGGTAAAACCTATTTTTTAGTTTCATACTCGTGTCAAACCTGCTACCTATTATTGTTCATGTCCTGTTGTCTAAATCGACTCCTGGCAGCCAGCAAAGACAGGTATTTTCTTGCCTGCAGCTCTTTATTGAACCTGTATAGAGCTATCTATTACCCGGTTTGTGTTTTATGTTTTGTGATATTCTCATTCCAAGTGATTTGGATAACAGGGGAGTTTTCATGATAGAGACAGGGTATCCGGACGTCGATAGGACGCTGATACAACTCTGTCTCTGTACATCGTAATCCCCCATGAATCCCATCGGATTAGAGGTTATGTCCTGTCCTGACTGTGTGTGTGATCTTCTGTTTGGCATTACTGAGGGGGGCTGGAGATTGGCCAAAGTTAGACCAGGAGGTTACCCTGAATAGTATTTAGGCAGAAAAACGCCTTTTGTCTAACGTCCCTGACTTTTTGGCATATCGCCTCAATGTTCACTTCCCAGTATTTAATAGCAGTCTAGGTCATAGTCTTATTGGAATGTATGAGAAAGTCTCTATCAAATCAAATGGGAAAGTTAAAGTGATGTATTAGAAGCTCTAGCCGTACAAGAGTTGAGTGGTTGTAACTCATATGGCATACACAGAGCCATCAACTCCCTATGCTGGGAATGTTTCCCGTCATAAGTGCAGTAGAGGAAGGTCAGGAAAATGCCCTAGAATCAGAGGAAGCTAGAAAGCAAATAAAAGAACAAGAAAAGCTGCTAGCAGAAGGGTTAAGTTAGAAAATAGTGAATAGCGAGAAGAGGCAATTTATCTCTAAACCACCCGTATAGAAAAGGGGGGGGAGACGGGCGTCCCTGCTGCACGTCTCATTAACACAGACAGAAAGCACCAAATTTCTGAAATAAACACATGGGCTGACTCCAAATTAGACGTTGGGTTTGTAGATTGCACTCCATACATACGCCCACATACTCAACCTATCTTTCGTAAAGATATAGAAGATATTAATTCTTCATTCAATAATAAAAATCTTAAATTGTGTACAAAGTACATATCTTTTATCAGCAAGACTAACAAAGTATGAAGCAGCTTTACTAACACCATCAAATCTAACAATCAAAAGATGTAATGTCCTCAACCCTGCCACACTAATATCTGAAAAGGGGGGGGGGATGATCTGTTGACATACATGACAAAGTGAGATACATGGGTTTGATAATGTAAAAGATGTACCTTTGTTAAATCCTTATTTTGAATTGTTTTTTGATGGTTCTCGCTACTGTACTGAGGATGGTAAATATCATATTCTGTTGTAACATTTGTCTGATGTTTTAGTTCAGCAGAATCTACCTCCACATATGTCAGCTCAAGAAGCTGAGCTACAAGCACTCATCACATCATGCACACTAGCGGAAGGTCAAAATAATTATTGGTCTAAGTGTGTTTTCACAGGCAACCAAAGATGAAGTTAATGAATTTAGCATCAAGCAGAAGATGGGATTTATAAAACAACTCTTAATTTGACAGATACTAACTTTAAGAAAAGTATAGAGTGTTGGAACCTATTCTATTTTAAAATAGAATTAGCTATTTATGGATTAATTACATAGAAGTCTACCTACTACTTTGAATGTGGTACATGGGCTTATGTTTGGTTACCAGAGAATACCTATGGTACCTGTATTATTGCTACTTCAGCTCCTGCCATAGCAATTGCAGATTAGGATAACGTAACAGCAATTTTTCTTTTTTTAATATCAGGCCACAATCTTCTTAAGAGAATTGTTTACGATAGTAAAGTTTAATATTTTTTTTTTGGAATTGTAAATAAGATTAAAGAGTTACAATATGAAGCAAGGACAAGTAGGCATAAGGGGTGGAACCTTTTTAAAGGTTTATAATTCAGTCTCTTTCCAAAGCACTTTAAAGAAAATGTTTGCTGACACCTGTCTCTACAAGAACACGACTATATCATGGAGATGCAAGTATACTAAGTTCCTGTCACTAGGATTCATCACTTCTAAGAACTATACTTGGGATAATACCTTTGCAGATGCCTTTACTATAAATAAGTTCAAACCATCTTTTCTAAACGGCAGTGGAACATGGATAAAGAGACTTATGTTTACTAAACGCAATATTTCAAAATATATGTCATGACATCTTTTGGGTGTTGGTTGAATTAGATATGTAATACTTCATGTTAATTCTTTTAAACTGAAGTAGTTTGTGTAGTTAGGCAAATAACAAGATTGGGATGGATTAGGAATTCTCCAGCATGTAGTTATGTTAATTCTGCTGGTCAAGAATGAGTTCTTGGTTTTGAAGACAGGCCTAGCCCCTCTTCAGAGCATAGTAGTCTCAATACGGTTATTTGCATTTAGGTGAGTTTATAGTTTAGGTTAATTTTGGTCATGGGTGTGACACACCAATCACATCATATTTTCCCTCCAGCACCAGCACCTCCAGCTCTCCCATTTTACCAGTCAGACTCCTTGCATTTGCATGACAGGAAATAAAAAAGACTTGTTTATACATAGGGTAATATTACTTTTAGGGGTTCCGTATTAGAGCAGTTCTATCCAAGACTGTCTATATACCTTTTGTAGCGAGCCATCTGCTATTTTAATCATGCCATACAAAAAAGGTCAGTTTGATGGAAACCATAAATATTTCTTAGAGGGGCATATCAAGCCAGTTGGACAGCCCTAAATGTGATGATATTAAGCACTACAGCAAGAAATTGTAGGTATCCCTTTACTTGACAATTGGATTTGACAGCATTAGCAGACTTACAGGATCATTTGGACATGGGTAAAGTTGATTGTTACTTCTGAAGTCTCCTCCTCCAGAGCCTCCTCCATTGCCAGGACCTCCCTTCTTATCATTGTGAACAAATCCGATAATACTGGGATCAACCTCAGAAAATGTGGGAGCCTCACCCTAAAACGAATTCCATGTACAGCAGTCAAAGTCTGCCCCATACCTGTTATTGTTGAAAAGTCAAAAATACCAGGACACACATTGCCTACTCTTAAATGAACAGTGTTAGCTTAGAGGAAATTATGAGGTTTGTAAATATATAAAGAATACATAATGAACTACAATTACTGTGGGTTGTAACTTAAGCTGAGTAATTACATAAATAGGATAAAGTAGAATTCTAGAGAATTAATGACACTTTTATTCATTATAAACACACTTTTATATCAAGCCTTTTAAGCTACACATTTATAGCAGTAAAATATGTCTCTTGTATAAAAAGCTGTATTGCGCTTTATTTGAGTCATTCATTGTATGTGGCACACTGGGAAAGTATATCTGCTTAGGGAGCAGAGCCTGGTTTTAAAGTTCATACAAACAAATACTGTATGTGGAATGAGTGATGCAAATTGATGGGTTCATGCTTTGATAAAACACGAAAGAATGTTCATTTCCTTAGTATCAATAGTATGAAAACACCAGCAACAGCGTCATTTAACTTCCTAACTCTGCCATTAGAATTAATGAGGATATATTTACACAGTATATTTCTGGGGTTACTCACCATAATTACTGCATCTGGCTCATATGGGACCTTGTAATTCTTTGCAATCTCAATCAGGTATTTCTCAATCAGGATTCTAGGAGGTGCAGCAGCACTTAATTTGTGCATTAGCTATGAGAAGATCATTTATTTTAATTAAAATACATATATAATTTTGTTCTTTCATTTAGAAACTTATTTCAGGCATGATTCTACTCGATCCCTGAATTAAAAAAATACCTATATAGTCTTGACTGGAATCCTGCTAACTTTAACATTGAACCCTGAAGGGGTTGTATCACCGTTTATCAATATATTTTGATAACTACTCTAAGTACATTTTTAGCTTGTCAACTTACCTTATCACTGACTGTTCCAATCTGATTTGTACGACACAGATTACCATACTCTTTGCTGTATTTATGGCATAATTGACTGGCCACCTGTAAAAATATGCTCAGTATTAAATAATGTTGATTAAAAGAAAACAGAAAAACACCTAATTCTCCAGTTATTTTATCATTACATTTAACCAAACCATTTAAATTAATGCCAACATTATTATTAGTTACACTAGAGTCAACACAGCAAACACATCCTAATTACAGTAGGCATCATCAGTCTATGCTCTCACTAACATGTCAAGGCACAGAACTGTATGCTAGAAGGTGCAATACATAAGATATTCCCCTCCTTCTTTAAGCAGAGAAATACAATTGTGATTGATATTGATATCTTAGACGGAAAATAAATTAACATACCAGTCTTAGGGGTTTTATATCAAATATATCAGTTCAGATCACGGAAGGGCAAATGTTAGGCACATCCCAGTGATTACAATCATTTAATTGATAACCCAATCAGTGCTCATGTTTGCTGAAAACACCAAGGGGCAAATTCACTAAAGTGCGAAGTGCCTAACACTGGCGAAAATTCGCCGTCATTTTGTCACCTGCCACCTGCCCTTCAAAATTTGTTAACATATGGCACCTTACATATACTGTGGGCACATGTGTAGGGCATTAGAACACCTATATAAACTTTTATTACGTTTCCCTGGTCTTGTGTAGTGTTCTGTATGCACTGCAGCATACACATCCATTCAAATTTCAATTTGGCGCCGTATGCAAATTAGCCTTCACTAGCGCAACTTCACTTAGCCTGATGAATTAATGCCAGCGCAACTTCGCTACCTTTCACCTCCTGAGCGCAACTTTGGATTTTATTGAATTAGTGGCGGCCTGGCGAAAATTCGCCAGGCGAAGTGTGATGAATGCTGCGCTAGCGCAACTTCCGCAGGTTAGTGAATTTGCCCCCAAGCATACATGCGCATTGCGCAGTAGAGTGAGAAGCCAAACTACAAAAGTACCTTTGGTCTGGTGGAGTTTTCTGCAAATAGGAGCCTAGGGTATCAGGTGAGCCATAATAAAGCACTGGGGGTGCCTAACATTTAGATTTGAACTTTCTTTCTCCTTAAAGTTCCATTTGCAGTTCCTGAATAATACAATTGCTCTCCAAAATAAGGCTGTGGGTAAATATATTATAATTTGTTACAGAATAAGCATAACTTGTACCCAGAATATCTGACCTATGACAGCACACCAAGCTAAAATTGTTAATTAAAGGACCAGTAACATCAAAAAAAAAATTAAATTCGTTAGTATACAACGACAAAAGACAAGAAAAAGTTAACGTTAAAATCACGAAGCCTTTATTAAGAAATAACTTACCAAAACTCTGCTTCCCCTCCTCTTCAGAAAAGGCTACAGGGCGACCATCCATCCTGTGGCGCTTGATTTCTCTTCCCTGGCTATTCTACTGACACTCTGATAGAATGTGAAGGAGCGTGGGCAGTACAGAGCGAGCGCACAAGGCACACGGCTACTACTAAGATGGTCTATTTCCAATGGGAATGTTAACCACTTGCAGGCTACGTCGGGCACTGCCAGCAGCACCAGCCTATTGTAACTTACTTACAGCTGGGCTCAACTCATTCCAAGAAAAGGAAGCAACAGGAAACTGAGAGCACAGCACCTTCCCCATTCTGCTGCCCCACAGTCACTGCTCGGGATCCTCGCACTTTCCCTGCCCCATCCAATCTCGGTGGGTAATGTTTTCTCCTGCTGCCACTCACATCTGCTATTTAGTGGCTGCTGCAACTCAGACCTGTGTCTTAGTGGCGGCTTCAGCGCAGACCACGCTGTCAGCACCAATAAAGCTCCCAGTTTGCCCAGTGCATAACAGGAGATACTGAGAGAATGTCACCTTTCCAGCTATTTTGCGCTATCCTCCATATTATTTATACAAACATTCCGAATGTGATGCCCAATTCCTCTCTACTAAGCGATAGAATGTGGAAAAATGCGGGGATCCAAGCAGGGACTGTGGGGCAGCAGAATTGGGAAGGTGCTGTGCGCTCCTTTTCCTGGAGTGAGTTGAGCCCAGCTGTAAGTAAGTTACACAAGGCAGGCTGGTGCTGCTGGCAGTGCCCAATGTAGCCTGCAAGTGGGTAACATTCCCATTGGAAATAGATCCTAGGAGTAGTAGCCGGGTGCCTTGTGTGCTCTCTCTGTACTGCCCAGCCCACGCTCCTCCATATTCTGTCAGAGTGTCAGTAGAATAACACTGTCGCCTTTTCTGAAGAGGAGGGGAAGCGGAGTTTCGGTAAGTTATTTCTCAATAAAGCTTTGCAATCTGAAAGTTTAATTTGTCTTGGTGTTTTCTTTTTGTTGTATACTAACGAATTTTTTTTTTTTAAAAAAAAAATATTGATGTTACTGGTCCTTTAATGAGAGTCAATTCATTAGTTGCAAGAAAAAAATGATTTGTTTTTCTATATAGGAAAAATAGAATAATTGTATCCTTTCTAATTATTAATTCAGTTATATAAATGAAGATTAAGGGGCCGATTCACTCAGCTCGAGTGAAGGGTTCGAATGAAAAATACTTCGAATTTCGAAGTATTTTTTGGGTACTTCGACCATCGAATTGGTTAAATTCGATTGAATTCGATCGAAGTCGAACGATTCGAACTAAAAATCGTTCGACTATTCGACCATTCGATAGTCGAAGTACTTGCCCTTTAAAAAAAACTTCGACCCCCTACTTCGGCAGATAAAACCTACCGAAGTCAATGTTAGCCTATGGGGAAGGTCCCCATAGGCTTGCTAACCTTTTTTTGATCGAAGGATTTTCCTTCGATCGTTTGATTAAAATCCTTCGAATCGTTCGATTCGAACGATTTAATCGTTCGATCGAACGGAAAATCCTTAGATCGTTCGATCGCAGGATTTGCGCTAAATCCTTCGACTTCGATATTCGAAGTCGAAGGATTTCAATTCGAGGGTCGAATTTCGAAGTATTTTTAACTTCGAAATTCGACCCTAAGTGAATCTGCCCCTAAGTGATGCATACTAAGAAGTCTGGAGGCTTTCTTGTAGGTTTTAACCCCCAAATGTGTTAATCCATGGTGCTTTAATGTAGTGTTTTAGCAAATGACATCAATATACTGTATTTAGGCAACTCACTGTCTTCAACTCAGAAACTTCTGACTGGAGGCGTGGTGCAGCCCAGATCAGAGTTGAAACTGCTTCAGCCAAACCAGGGTCCAGTTCCCTGCAAGAGAGAAAGAAGAAAGACTTTAAGCAAATTCTATCAAAATATTATAATACAAATCACAAGTTTGTTCCTTCTGCTTGTATTGGGCTTCAGTTTTCCTATACATTATTATTATGGCAAGGTGCAAGGCATGCCCATTTTTCCCACTTGTCCTTATGATTTTAATTTTGTGACCACATCTTTTATTTTCACAGTCATCAGAATGAGCACAAAAAATAGTTGTGGGGCTTTCCTGTGTCCTGTTTGCTGGTGCTGCCTCTACATAGAAGGGAGGGAGGGAGGACATATGTATCTCCTTTCATACACCTTAGTTTACTCATAATTTAGATGCACAAGGTAGGGAGCACACAAAAGTCCTGCCTGCTCATGCCTAGGATTCAAACACTTGGTGAATGGGGAAAAAATTCTGACAGTTAGTGCTCTTGCATTTGTATCTGGGGCAATAATGAATGAGTTCTTGATATTGCCATTATGGTTAAGAAAGAAAAGACAATATGGGAGATGGTGAGTTTATAGCTAGTGCAAACTGGTATTGTGAAGGAAAAAGTTGACTGTAGCTGGCAGCCTTCAAGTCCCACCCAAATAGATTTCATTTCATTTGAAATTTAGTCTTACCTCATAGACTGGATTAAACCAAAACGTGCCAGTAACAAATCACAATATAGTTCCAGGATCTCCATGGCCTCGACAAGGTAATCTTCTCTAATAATATGTTCAACTCTGATCCGCGCTCGCTCATCCTTCCGACAAGACAAGTAGTCAGCGATCTCCTTTCTGGCCTTCTGTGCCATCTCAGCTGCAAAGACAGAATTCACACGGACTATGTACCTTGTGCTTTGACCAACATTTTTAACTTACATGGGTCCCCAATAATGCTGGAGACATAGGACACACACCCTCTTTACGCTGTAATGAAATTGGTCTGTCTATGGGAAATGTCCACACAAAGCCTTGGTAAGCTGTTCTTTCTAGACCTAGCTTTGCAGCCAAGGCAACAGAACTTCGCTGCCAAAGGGGCCAAACCCTAGCATCAAAGAAGTGGCCAGTATCTGACATCAATTGAGACATACTTTAATGTATTAAATTAGCCTGCAGCTTTAATAAATAATTTAACATAACAACAAATTTACATGTGCCATCAGGCATGGAATTAAACACAGAACTCGTCTCCAGCTAAAAAGGGAGGCAAGTCATAGGCTACCACTCAACTGGCAGTTGTGTGTCCCTGAAGAAAGAGAGGGCATTTAACTACTTGGCATGCCACTAGTAATACTAACATATCATTTGCTCTTATACACAAGCATTTTTCGCTGTGTTTAAGAACCTTGACTGTACAGAAACTGTGGTTTTTACACATATAGCTATACATGTGCTAATCCTAATTATACCATATTAAAAATGAACTTGCAACATAGCTATGGTTATACTAATTAGACAATACAAAACTACTCCTACTGTATGCTAATACTTTTACTGAATGCAGCTGTTATACAAAGAATTTAAACTCCCTCTTAAGTGTTTTACAGGTTTTACACATAGTCATTTTATAATCTGATATTTCACTGGTTTGTGGAATAGATTATGGTAAAACAAAGTTTGAGGATCATTTGGACAGGTTTGGAGGGCCACATCCAGTCTGGAAACCTTAATTTCGATAGCCTTGTTCTTATTAGTAGGGACTTTTACTGAATGGTGTTTCCCCCTGCGTTCTCCTGCCCATCAGTATGAGCCCTTAAGGTGCTCCTTTATTGGTATTCATTGAAGTGCCATCACAAGTTGCCATCCAGAGTAGTGTAAATTGCATGATTACTAGAGACCCCTTATTCAGCGGAACTAAAATTGACATCTGCAACTTGATCTTGCAATCTCTGATCTCCACAATCCACCAACTAAGGAAAAAAAGCCTTTGCTTATCTTTGCCCTCAATATGCAGTAGGAAAGATTTTTATGGGGAGAAAAGTCTAGTACATCCTTGTAACTATAGTTCTCACTGTGAATGCTCACTGATCAGTGAATCATGGCAAAACACTGCAGCTCCAAAGCCTAGACAGCAGCTGTGGAAGGGAAAATATACTGCTGCATATGCATTGCCTTTCCTGCTTCTATCAGTGTGATATCAAACTATAATGTTAATGTCAGATGTGTTCTTCGCTGCAACTTTCCTTTAGAAAAACAGCAACTGCTAAACTTGAGATTGACATGGTTATAAACCTAATAAGCAAAAATTAAAAATAATTGTGCACTGTGGGTAAAAATGATCTGCACCTTTGTTTCTATGTAGAGTATATACATTATATGGTGCACGAGTAATTGAAAATACCCCTGACTTTTACTGAGCCCTGCATAGACTCCTCTTCCTGACATGGTACTGTGTACCCAAACATTTTTACAGATCTGGCACATATAAGGGGGGTGGAAGTTCAGCCTCAGATGCTTAGAATATAACCAGGATAAAAGATCAATCAGAACTGAAACTTTATTCGGCAGCCAGTAGTTGGGTTACTACACAGAAAGAGAATTGTAGGGTTCTTGAGACCAACATCAGAAAGAGACTAGGCAACCTTGAGCTACTTAGTAAGGTATTTGATGGACCTCCCCTTTAAACTTACTTTTTTTCTTCTCCAGCAGCTTGAGTCGATTAATGGCAAGTCTAAGATTAACACGAAGCCTCTCTGCCTTGAACCCCGAACCCAACATAGTGGAATGTGCTGCAAATGATAAATTAATTAGAATGACATATACTTCATTATTATTTAATAGATATTTTGACAAAAATCTCAATATGTTTTCTTCTCTGATATTACACGTAAGGAGCCGCCTGACTACACATTTAGTGGTCTGTTTATTATGCTGTGTAAAAAAAACAGCGACTTAATACGCCACACATCATAAAAAAATGGTGTATACAGTAAATCAAGCTGTATTCATTTGTTGTACCTCTGTGTAAAACTCCAGTGTAAATGGAAGCAGTTGTTTGTAAATGCTATGGGGAAAAAAAGATTATTTCGAAAAGTGCTAAATGACTGGATAGAATGAGATTCTGGATAATTTCGAATTTTCTGTCAGAGTAATACTAAATGATGTGTATTTTGCTTTCACATCAGATCTGTCTATGTTGGACTATGCCCTGTGTTCAATGATAATCAGATTATATTAATAATATACTTTAGTTTACTTGTAAAATTTAACTTGTTTTGATACAAATATGTTACAATATTATTAAGCTTTGTTAAATATATCAGTTTTGAACCGGTTTACCTTCTGGTTCCTAGTGAATGTCTCTGGATTCCTGTTGCTTTGTGAAACTCCCAGCACTGAATCCAACATCTAACCCAGCAGTCAGAGACAAAAGGGTGTTTACCTGAAACCAGAAATACTTGTATGTGACGTGTATTCAGTCAGCTGGCAAGAAAGAAGGGTTTGTGAAGGCTGGCAGATTGGCTTGCTTATGTTTATGATAGAGAAACAGGAATAGAGTCCTGCCCAGTGTGAGCATGGAAGGGTTTTTGTACTATCCTAGGCCAACTTCAGTAACATGCTTGGCTCTCTTGGGCCTGTATAAGTAATTGAGTAAATAAATAAGTTATTGAGAAACACCAAATATTATTATTATTGCCCCAGAAATGACAGGTCTGTTTAGATCCTGTACGTCAGAGGCTATACTGCAGTTAATTACATGGATGAGATCATTTATACTGCCTATGTATTGTTCACTGTGGCAAATGTAATGCTTGGACCTAGTTTTAAGTAAGGTGATTAAATCTGATATATACACTCACCGCACTCTCCTCAATAGAGGGAATTGTAAACACATGGTTACTTGTGGCTGCTTTGTTTAAAGGAGAAGGGAAGCTAAAGAAGGATTTTATTGCCAATACTGTAGATTAGCTGCAATAGTGCAAGCTAGAATGTTATACTTATTCTGTAGGATTTTTTTACCATACCTGAGTAAAAAGCTCTAAAAGCTCTCTGCTTGTTTAGGATAGCAGCTGCAGTATTAGCTTGGTGTGACATCACTTCCTGCCTGAGTCTCTCCCTGCTCACTTATCGCTTGGGGGGTGAGGGTAGCATCTGCCTCAGTGTGGCACAGGGGAATCACCCTCGCTGGGAACTGTGGTTCAAAAACAGTTGAACTTTAGCTGATCCAAATCCCTGTAATAGTTTAATCACATTACATGTTCCTATCATTACATGCTCCTATCCTAAAAATATGTATTGGTTTACTCTTATTCTGTCTCTGAGAAGAGTACATAGCTGGTTTGAATATTAAAGGCACAAATTATAGTTTCCCTGAGTTTCTTCCTTACAGACTAACAATGAACCAGAGAAAGATTCAAGGATAAACACTTGCCTGGCCACAAAGCATTCTGACTGGCTGTATAGGAGCCCAGGCGAGTCACCAGAATAGCAACTACAATGAGGCACGTGGGAAGAATAACCTTACCTGCATCATAACAGGAAGTTGTATCATGTGGTAAGTGCAATGTCATAGTATCACATGAATTCCTGATGTAGGTGTGTGGGTATTTTTCCGACTGTTATGTTCTTTAATACAATAACCATTGGAAGCATGGTTAAACTTCTTTCCTGTTTAGATATACCTCACAATTAAAGGCCACTAACACATGCAATTATGTAAAGGTGATGATAAAACTTAGGGAGGGTATTCTGCTAATAAATAGCAATAAAATGAGTAGAAGAGAAGAACGGTAGTTCTTCTATCCTGTTGGGTATGGAGGTGATAAGAAATATTGTAGCCATCCAACCTAATCGACAGAGAAAGAAGTTGGACAAGAATAATGCGGAATGTATAATATTGTTTCTAAGATCAAGTATAACCTCTTCTTTGCCCTGCAGCATTCTGAGGCATATGGACAATGTATGGGATATTCCCGTTCCAAATGCACCTGCAGATTAGCTTTACGTTTCAGGCAGGCAAAGCTGTTATCAAGGCACATAAAAACACACAGAAGGAAACATATATTATCCCCCCTAAAAGTGCAAGCAAAGCTGGGAACACCTACATGCAATAGATTCAGGAGAAAAGCCTGCCTGCAACTAAAATGTACAATTTTGTCCAAAATGTAATTTTCACATTTACAATCCATTTTCTAAAGTGGAACAGATTAGGCCCACCATACAAGTAGGAACCAAGGTCTCACTATTCAGTGGCAGACTTGGTAACGATGAGTTGCCTGTAGGGTTGCCACCTTTTCTGGAAAAAAATACCGGCCTTCCTATATTTTTGCCATTTTTTCCTATTAATAACATTGGCGTCAAACATTATTTTTACTGGCCAGGCCAGTAAAATGCTGGCCAGGTGGCAACCCTAGTTGCCTGCCAAACCCTAGTTGCCTGCCAGAGTATTTTCTGGGTAGAAATTGCAGATCTAGTATGAGTATAGGTGCAAGATAGCGTGTCTGTGCATTGTGGGTCTCAAAGTAGTCTTGCTGCCCCCACACCCTTGGATGACATCACCAGATGTATGATGATGTAATTTCTTGTGTAGTGTAGGTTTTATAGTGGTTATCAAGTAGAAGGTTGGATTGTGGCTAAAGCAGTTGTGAACCAGGTAGGTCGGAACCAGTTGCAGGTGGATGTGGATCTGTAAGTCAATAGTGAAAACACAGAGTTAACTTTATAAACCCATTTTCATACATGAGCAGGTTGTGGAACTCTGAACATCCCCATAAATAACAGTGCCACCTTCTAAAGGCAGGGGAATGATTAGAAGGGAGGTAAAAGAGTTTGTTTAAAGGAAGTGGAGCAAAACTTGAACCCAAACAGGTATGCAAAACAACTGTAATACTCCAACACAGAGGCACATCTCACCCTTCTCTCGCCACCAGTGCCCATCACTCTTCCTAAACTTCCAGGCCCAGCTATCTGTAAATTGCTGGCAAATTCAACTTGCTGGCAGTTTGTATAGTAGAATGAGGGCAGCTGACAGATTTTATGTCAATGATAAATATGCATGAAAACGAACCCATCAATGAGATAATGTGTTCTTATATGTAAAAAAAATCGTATTTCTTGCTACAAACAGGGTAAAATGGAGCAGCATATTAAATACAGGTACGAGATCTATTATTCTGAATATGAGAGACTGAGTTTTTCTAAATATTGATCTTTGCAAAAAGATTTCTTTAAAAAAGTAATCGTTATTTAAAGTCAACAGCCTTATATTGTCACCAATAAGGATTTATGCAGCTTAGATGGATCAAGTACAAGCTACTGTTTTATTATTACAGAGATAGAGGACATACTTATAAAAATAGAAATAGTTTGCTTAATATGGAGTCTGTGGGAGATGGCCTTCCTGAAATTTGGAGCTTTCCAGATAACAGGTTTCTGAATAAGGGATCCCATGCGGCTTGTTGACATCTATGCTACTGACTTCAATAACTGAAAACGAAACCTAGTAAACTGTGTAAAAAACAAAACACAAATATATGTGATACTTTTTAAAAATATGAAACAAAATAAAAAGGTTAGAAACTGAAAATGTCATGTAAATCAACCGGCAGAGAATAGTCCCTACATACACTCCCAGCCAGCCACATCCCACACAAGAGGTTCTGTATCATCTTTCTTCCTTTCAATTCTTTTTCCCCCTTTCAGTCACATAGTTTGAGCATGTCTCACAGCTGGGGCACTGGACAACAACCTCCTGTGAGGGGAGAAGCAGAGGAAGCAGTTCATTAAATCTCCTTACTCACTAAGCTAAAAGCACAATTAATGCAGTCCAGGATGCCTGCAAAAATATTATTCTTCCAGCTGATACTTTTTGTCATTCTGATCCAGGTAACAAGAACTGGAGTGGGGGGATTTTGAACTGAATTGTGGGGCATACAGAATTATATTTCATTAACATTTGTAGTAATACTACTTGTTGCAGAGCAGCTGAGTATTCTAAACAACTAGTAACACAAAGATTGGGTTCTGTTTACTAACTCATCACCCGTTAATGCAGCAAACATTTTCTGCATTAAAAAAAAGTGCAGCTTCTGTTTTTACTAAAGTGCAATGTACCAATTTTTGATGCAAGAGCTGATGTCATTAGTGCAAGAATAACAACTAATTTCAACATTATTTCTGGCAAATTCTACTTTTTTTGTTGCCCATTACATCATCGCCATAGCCTGCTATAAATATTTCATTCTTGCTTTATTGTATAAATATTTGTCTTGCATGCTGCAAAAGACAATACAGCATAACATTTGTGATTTTTTTCTGCAATATGCAAAATATGCGGCACAAAAAGTAACTCTTGAATTTGAAGTACAAGGTATTGTTTTATTATTGCAGAGAAAAGGGAGTTCATTAAAAAAAAGAGACTTCAAAATACTGTACTCTACTGTATGGGAGATTGGTTTCTTGTAATTCAGAGCTTTCTGGATAACCGTAATCCCATACCTAATTAATATCTTATAATAATTACTGATAAATAGCACAAGTAAAATTATAATTGCCAATTTTTTAACATATTACCAAACGAACAATGAAAACCCGACACATCAGCTGAAGGTACTATTGACTTCTATAGCATCTCTGCAGGTTTTAGGTGGCAGTTTTCTGTTCAGATTTTCAAATTGTTTGATATTGTTTGACCTGATGAATCTCATAAATATTCATTTAGAAAACTCAATCACAAATAAATTCAAGAGTTACTTTTTGTGCCGCATATTTTGCATATTGCAGAAAAAAATCACAAATGTTATGCCCCTTAATGTCAGTTGCGCATTATTTTCATTTGATTTGCTAATACCTAATGAATTCGCCAATAATATATTGAAAATTATCATTCTTCTCCAGGTAGACCCACTAATTACACAGGTAATTGCAGAATTTTTCTGCCCTTATTTCTGACACCTGAAATGATCAAACTCTAACATGCTGCAGAAAATGTTTGGGAATTTTCATACGAGTTGTGCAGGGCATACCATGGAGCTCATCAATCAACACAGGGTAAATTTGAACCTGGGCAGTAACCCATGGTTACTAATAACATTTTTGCTTAAATTGTTCTTCCTGCAGCTGGTGGAAAACATATATTTACTATTCAGTTGCCATGGGTTACCCCGTGTTGATTAATGAGCCCCAAGGTGTGCGAGCACTATGAACACTGGGGAGCCCAAATTTCAGCCAAATTCTTTATAGTGCTTGTAGCCTGCTATTTACATTGCCCCACTAATGCTTTGATGCAAGTATAGAGCGCATTTTTTATAATCAAGTTTTTGCTCTTTGAACCCCTTTATAAATAAACCTTATACCTGAATACTAAAATGCCCATTAGAGTTCAAGATGATGCAGCGTATTTGCCTTGGGGCAAATTTGAATTCCCTTAATAATAACTACCCACAGTAGGAGTTATCTCCCAGTGTGAACAGTATGGTACTTGCTCAGAGCATTTTTTTGGTCAAAATAATTTTTTTGGCCCGTTTCTTGCAGAAACCTGTGGCATGACCTGTGTTTAGAGCACTGGAGGCTGTAGGCAATGCTTAATTTAAGAGGGGTGACGGGAGGCACTTAGACATCCCCATTGTTCCTGCCATTTACATGAGCTAAGTTAGTTTACTTGAGTTAAATAGAAATAGAACAAGCAGCCCACTTCAGAGCCCTGTTTTCGAGGGAGAAAAAAATCCCCAAATATCTCTCTCTAGCTAGCTAAATGTGACTTGCTTTCCAAGTGTATACTGTATGTATGTGCAAATGCCAAATTTCCCTCATAGTGTTTATGTACTGAGCACTTGACTTTGGGACGTTTGCTGCTCTATGCACCTTGTGTCAAATTAAGAATTAGCAGTAGAGTGCAGTGGACAAATAGGCAGCCCTGTAGGTAACACTTGCCATAGTATAGATCTCGCCTGTGTCTTGGGGTCTGAATTACATAATATGTTCCATCCTGCCCCTATGAATAGAGCACTGCAGTGTTCCAGGGGTAGATTGTTATTTGATTGTATATATATTTTTTCAGCATGTATTAGGAATTTGACAGACTTGTGAACATTGTTTTCTCTGTATGATTTTAGGAGGACAGGTTTATCCAGTGAAGTATATGGAATCCGGAGGGCAGCCAGAGGGCATGTTAAACTGGATGTTTTGGTTGGGGCTTTGTGCTCTTGGCATCTGATACTAAAAACAGTTCAATATAATAATACAATCTTAATGAAATCAAAAGTCTGTGTTTGGAACTTTATTTGCAATGTTTTACATTGTCATTTTACCATTTACCAAATATCGCCAAATTTTCAAAACACACTTATATATTTCTCCAGCGATATATATTATGTCTTTAAGTGACCCATTTACATTATGGGTCACTCGCTACCCCCTTGGGAGCCCCTTATTCCAACAGCCCCCCCCATGGCCACAGTGTTGAACCCCTTATGCTGTACTTGAGGTGGAAAATGGTGACCTGAAGTTAAACCTTGATACATTAAGAATGACCTCCAAGAACAAAAAAAAGAGTCTCTGTGACCTGTTGGATGTACATTTGAATTGACGTCAATAACAGAAAATAACATCTTCTCAGATTTGATCTGATTGTAATTCAGGCAATCATAGAAAACATTTTTTCATCTTTTAAAAACTGTAGTCAAAAACCTTTTTTTATGTTATTTATTATTTGGAAAAGGAAACAGTGAGCTCTTGGTTCATACACAGGATGAGTATTTCCTATGCAATTAAAAGAGTTCCCCAAATCCCTCACAGTATAATATGGGTTATAGTAAACCTAGGAGTTTAAGTGCAATCCCACATTGTGCCTCTTCTGTCTACCCCTAGTTCTGGTCTCATGGGATACTGACAAGCAGGTGGCAACCGGGAAACAATTCATTCATGGTGGAACCAAATGTAGATTAAAACATTTGGTTCCACCATGAATAAATTGTTTCCCGGTTGCCACCCACTTGTCAGTATCCCATGAGAGTTGATCACTGCCGTTCCAGACCGGCACTTTTTTCCGACAACCGGAAGTCACTTCTGCCTACCCGTAATGGCGTTCTGAACGATTGCTTTACCCCTAGTTCTGGCCCTGAGTGCAATTACACTATGGTAGAAATACAGTGTGTCTGGGGAAATTAATGAACTGGGGGGGTATGGCAGAGAATACTCACCAGTTTTTTCCCTCATTCTCTTTAATAAGTGAAGGCATCATGTTGCCCTCATTGTTCATTCTGCTTTGTGACCACTAGAGGGCTCTCTCCACATGCATAAAAGTTTGCAAAACCTAATGACATATTCAAACCTCTGTTCTGGAAGGCAGTAAGAGTTGGTTGAGAGGCCTAAATGCTTATGCCTATTCTTGGGCCCTTATTCTTTGCTTTACTGTATATAAGATGATATACTTCATTTTAACATTTGTTGGACAAGAAGAGACAGGAGAAGGCTTCATCCTCCTCCTGTATTTTCTATTAGGCTAATTTGTACTCAAATAAATGGGTGTCTGTCAGTGTTACTGTAAGTACTGAAGTAGCTTGCACACACTGCATGAGGCACCAAGCCTACAATGTCAGGGTGCCTGTGTTTGGGGAGCACTGTATGGGATCTGTAAATATTAGAAAAAGCTGTCCGATAGTCTGTTGAGGGAGCTGATGGTGATGGCAGTGCCAGGTGATATTGATTCTCATCTAGCTATAGATAATTACGGTAATTGTATCATATAGGTAATGTTGTTATACAGTGTCGGACTGGCCCGGCGGGACACTGGGAAAATACCCGGTGGGCCCCGACCTTCAAGGGGCCCCGCCGGGCCAGACCCCCAATTGTAATAATTTAAAAAAAAACGTAGCCGGCGCAATGCGCTGTCTGCACATTCTCGTCGGCACGGGTGCCGTCTGCGCATGTGTGCCGGCATGGGACAACACCAAGGGGGAGCGCGGCGCTGGCGCCACAGCAAGGGGAGGGGGGGGGCCGGGGGGGGCCCTTGACAGCAGTCCCGGTGGGCCCCAGGACCCCTAGTCTGGCCCTGTTGTTATCTGTTTGATAATGTTGAATGTGGCATTGTAAAGTGATCATGGAATCCACATAGTATGGGGACAAAGTGATAGAACTAAGAAAAAAGCAATCCCCCTAGTTTACAAAGGCTGTTTGCTTGTCTTAATTGCTTCTTAAAATTATGTTATCCTTATTGTCAGCAGACACCTAATTCCCCTTAGCTATGATAAAATGCATGGCACATTAAGTTCCAGGCTGTGTGCTGTTGTGATAAGATCTTTTTAGATGTGAATACTGATAATAATGTAAGCATGAGTAGTTTCAAATATATTTGTTGAGTCCCCCCTACTAAACCCCTATTCATTGCCCCGTGACAATGGATTTGGGCTTGGTCAAATCTTTTTGTCTCTCTTTCTATTTCCAAAATGTTGCGAGGTATGGAACAGCGTGCACAGTGTAATGGCATGGAGGATGTAGTATGCAAGCAGCCAGGGCCGCCATCAGAAATCACGGGCCCCACACAACAAAATATACTGGGCCCCCTTGCCATGCCTCCCTTAACCATGCCCCCCACCAGGTCATATGGACATTGATGGTTCAGGGGCCCTGCATTGATGGATTAGGGGCCCTTCCTTGGGAGGATCAGGAGCCCTGCATGGGGGGGATCAGGGGCCCTGCATTGATGGTTCAGGGGCCCTGCATTGATGGTTCAGGGGCCCTTCCTTGTGGGGATCTGGGGCCCTTCCTTGGGGGCTTCAGGGCCCGCATTGGGGCTTCAGGGGCCTGCATGGGGCTTCAGGGGCCCGCATGGGGCTTCAGGGGCCCGCATGGGGCTTTAGGGGCCCACACGGGGGTTCAGGGGCTCACATTGGTGGTCAGTGGCACTGCATGGTGGGATCAGGGGCTCACATTGGTGGTCACTGGCACTTACCTGCAACTGGGGGTCTCCAGTGACAACGTCTCCTTCTCTTATGCAGTCGTCTTCTCCTGTGCAGTCTTCTTCTTCCTCCAGTGCTGTCTGCCGCGACTTCGCCATCTCCAGGAAGCAGAGCAGTTCCGTCTCCAGGAAGAAGCTCCTTCTCCAGACGCGTCTTCAATCTTCTATGTGCAGGCGGCAGGCGGTTTAAATAGAGGTGCGTACTGACGTCATGCGTACGCACGGGACGCAACCAATTTAAATTTCGACGGTGAAATTTGGCAGTGAAAGATAAAAGATAAATTACTAAAGGTTGAACCATATATCAGACCCAAAAATGACATATTTTTCACACGTTTACCATTTGGAAAACTTAATTTTTAGACCTGTGCACTTACTGACACTTTTGTGAATTCTCCCCTTTTTGCTTGGGTGTCCCCATTGAATAATCAAATCCATCCCAATCTGTTTAGTGTGTGTGTTGGGTAAAGGTGCAGTGTGCATGTGCTTTTGGATGAGTGTGTGTATAGTGAGCTTGTGATTCATTCTTCAGGCTGTTGACCTCCTCTGCCAAACTGGAAAAAGCTGGCCAGGGGCCAATTAGCAAACTTGCTAGTTAGTCTTACTTGGCACAGGGGGTTTAAGCACAGTCCTCTCAGGCACGTGAGCTGCAGAAAGCTAAAGTTCATTGTGTGTACTGTCACTACAATATGAGTATAGGGCGCCAGCAGCTTATTCAACAGCACCTACAAGGGACAACGGAGAGTAATCAGGTAATAAAACATCAAACATCTTGGTTACCAAATGCTGGGGTTAACAGGGAAAGTAATTGCAAAGCTTACTGCTCAGGGGGACCAATTTGTGCCTGAGTACTCTGAAATGAGAGTCACATAACATATAGATGAATTAGTAGGTAGAGATAGTGTGACCGATAGAGAGATAGACGGATAGATGGATAGATAGAGAGATAGATAAATAGATAGATAGATAGATAGATAGATAGATAGATAGATAGATAGATAGATAGAGAGATGGATGGATAGATAGAGAGATAGATAGATAGATAGATAGATAGATAGAGAGATAGATAGATAGATAGATAGATAGATAGATAGATAGATAGATAGATAGATAGATAGATAGATAGATATGCATTAGCAGCGGAAGGGTGATTCTCTCCCCCTTGATGGCTGCAGCTGCAGTGTCGGACTGGGCCACTGGGATATCAGGAAAACTCCCGGTGGGCGCAGGTGACGGTGGGCCCTCCCTATTTCTATGAGAACAAAGAGGATATATGGATGGAATAATAGATTACAGTATGTAAAGAAAAGAGACTATGAGAATAGAGGTTGCATGAGGAGAGGCAGAGAGTGGCCCCTGGTCTATGGTTTTTAGGTGGGCCCCTGGTGTCACACTGTGCAGCGGCATCTATTATGCTGTCCCTCCGATTATATTTTTGGCTAACTAATGTAACACCTATTTGGGCCATACAGGGTTAATTCACCAGCTAGTGTAATAGAGCATGGGTTACATGTGACTCTAACACTTCAGGCTAGGGCCTTCGCTATATGGAAGCTTAAAGGTGTGGTGTAGTGTAACTACAACTCCCACAGGCTACTTTGCAATAACAAAAGACTTGGGCACCAGGAGGTTCTTAATAAAACAAGAACAAGGTTTATTACTATGCACAAGGCAAGTGAGATCAGGTTTGTACTCACACAGGAGTTGAGGCAACAGCATATAGAGAGGTCACACAGATCTGCAGGCAGGCTCATCTAGAGCAGACACAGGCATTTCTTACAGAGGAAAGGTCTCCATTAGGCATTTGCAGAATTCACACACATTCCCTCCTGGAAGTTGTCAGGAAGCAGCTTCTACCCTACAGTCCCTCTTCACTGAGGTCCCTGACTGGAGGCAACACACAGAGCCTCTGGGAAGCTACTCCCTTACTGCAAATCCTTGTTGGAGCTTCAGCTGCTCTTTCTCTCTCACCTCTCTGCTTTTCTCTCCTAGAGAGACTATGACAAGTCTGCCCTAGTGTAATTATTCCTCATTCACGGGGTTTCCTGGTCCCCGACTTGGACACATGACTTCTTCTGGGCCTATTGCACTCAGTCCCCCTGAGCACATCCAGCTGGATCAACATCCAGAGGAGAAAGAGGAAGAGGCCACTCCTTACACACACTATAGTGCAGTGTAGCAGGGGAGTTTCATTCTCTCCTGGCAGATCACTCTAAGAAAAAGGTGGGGGCCTTAAAGCTGCAGGGCAGATTAACCCATAGGGGCCCCTACACTAACTATATGAGAAACATTTTTTATTTTGCACAGCCTATCTATTTACCCAGTTTTTGTTTTTATACTGAACTGTTCCTTGAGAGGACAAGGAATGTCATATTCACTGAGATGTACCAATTTGTAAGGAACCCCTTCCCCAGTGAATATAATCACTAATCTTGGTGTGGTGATGCAAACAGCCTGTAGAAGTCACTGTGTACATTACTTACATACTGTATAGCACTTTCTGTACTGCTGTGTGTAAGTATTGATATGTAAAAGTTCCTGCTAGGAGTTGTAATAGTTATTTCAAGCTGTTAATAAAGCACTGTTCCACCCTATTAATTCCCGACTGCAAAACATAACACTTTGACCCCAGGCAGGTGACCATGAAGAGACAAGTGGAGAAATCTGCCTCAGTACCAAATTTTAGATTTTTTTAAATCAGAATCAGCTATGCTAGTCAAGAACGCACAACTGTGCTCATGAGGCTCAGAAAAGTTAAATGGCTAGTGCATGGGGGTGGTAGGGTTTCCCCCTTTTTAAAATAATCTTACCGGCCAGTGGGGGAGGTGACATACCAGGAGGCGGGGCGATGACATAAAGGGGTGGGATAATGGTGATGAGGGGCAGGGCGAGGACATCACCAGACATCCATGAGAGTTTTTGGGAAGCATGAAGAGTAAGAGACTGGTACGTTTTTACTGGATGAGGGGTTTAAGGGGGTGGATCAGGCGGCACTTTGGGGTATTATAAATTAACCGGCAACTACATTGCTGGTAACTTTGTAATACCGGCCCTGGCTGGTGTTTTGACGTCTAGGCCTGGTGGCAATCCTAGAGACAAACAACAGCGGGCCTAGGGGCACCAGCTATGTAAATGCGGCCCTGGCTAAACCCGAACAAAGGGGGCAGGACAGATTGCTCTGGGGTGGAGCAGTGATGACATAAGAGATAGGCACAATGAAGTAGGTGGAGTAATGATGTCAGGGCAGGGATATCGACACAACTGGCTGGATTTCCTGCTAGATTTCTCAATGTTGTGAACTGGACAGAAAGTTTTGATGTCCAGTTCAAAACCCCTATCTCTTACCTATATTCTACCCAATGAATAAGCTCAATCCTTTAATTATAGGTATGGGCTCTACCGAAATCAATTATCCAGAAAGCTCTGAAATACAGCAATGCTAATTTAAAAAAACAATGTCTTATTTTTTATTGATTTGCTTTTTTTTGTCTCTGTAATAAGAAATGAACCTCACGTGATATTTCCTTTATGGGCCCGATTATTGTTCAGTTTCCCCAAGGCTGAGAACTGAACAGAAACTTGAGACCCGAACAGGCCTTAGAAAAACGGAACTGTGTGAGTCAAAACCGAACAGGTACCACCCCTGAAAAGCTGCCTCAGGGTGGCTGGGACCCCATAAATGCCCATGGGCAGGTGCTCGTCCTCCTGCTAAAACTGCAACTGGCCTGGGTACATACTATGTGAGCACTGTACCACCATTTTTGTTTCTTGTGATGATCCAGGACCATACAATGAAGTCAGGCATTTTACTGCATTGCACAGACTTTGCCTGTCTCTGACCATCACAACAGAGGCACAGGAAGCAAGGTAGTGTGCATGTGCAGCCCATGGAACCCCTGCGAGAGTGATCAAAAGGATGGTGTGGGTGCTCACATTGAGGTCTTGTGGGGGCAAATGTGTTTTTCAGAGAAGAGTACTGGCTTAGGGTCTGGGGGTGTGGGGGTTGTGTGTGTAACTAATTGTCACACGGACTTTCCTAATGGATAATGAAGGGCTGTCACATACCAGACCACACTCCGTAAGCTGTAGTAAAAAAGTATTTATTTAGCAAAAAAACATCACAGCAAAGCCTTAAGCGTTCCATGCCTTAGGGCCACTTAGTCATAGGCCTATTATTAAGTTCCCTGTAAGGCACGAAAAGCGTAAAGTTTTGCTGTGATGTTTTTTTGCTAAATAAATACTTTTTTACTACATTTTAACGGAGTGTGGTCTGGTATGTGCCAGCCCTGTATTATCCATTTGCATCAATTGCCTCCCTGAGCTGAAGGTCTGGGGCTTTAGCACCTGGACCCCCTTTTTTCTGGGTAAGTTAACCCCTTTACCTACTGCACTCAACACTGAATGTTTTTTCATAAGTTAATGACTTTCCTCGTTCCTTAAATAAAAAGTGCATTATATGGCCTAAATTGACCTAACTGCACAACCAAATCAGGGCATATATGGTCAGTTTAAAGCCCTAACTGAATTCCATACAGTTGTATGTACTGTATCAATCCCAAGCTCCCAGGTGTGTATGGGTGCTGCACACCCCTCCCTATTATTTTGTTTTCGCAACAGCGCCATCTGAGGGTTGCTCAGTCATTACCAGGAAGTAAAGAAGGATTTATCCAAAGCTGAATGCGACAGTGTGTGGTGAGTCCTGAAAACATGGTTAGCAGAGGTTTGTGGAACTGGGGCAGTAGAGTAGTACATTATAATGATATAGGAGTAACTGTAGGATAGGAGGATTGTAGTTGCATGTACGTAAGTAATGTAGGAAGTGTTGGGCACACGTGTCTGTGCAGCACCCTGGGGGGAAGTCAAATTAAATCCCTCTAAAAGCTTGCAGCTGGTACACACAGCTCAGCAGGGTCCCTGCAGGAATGGTGGAGGGAAGGATGTTGTAGCCAAACTATAACTCTCACATGCAACTTCAGAAGAAAGTTGAAGGAATGGTCATTAACAGGAACAACAAATTTCTCAGCAGTAAGTAAAGACCGTCCAGAGTAAACCAAATAGCCATCTTGTACACAAAAGAGAATAATGACAGTTTTATAAAAGTTAATGCAGGTTTTTCATCCACACTGTACCAGATTCCTTCAGTGATAGCAATCCAAACAGTTGTAGATCTTTTCATTGGGCTCATATACTGTGTGGAGCACAGAAAGGGCATAACTACAGAAGAAGCAGACCCTGCGTTGCAGGGGGCCCATCAGGCCCTAATTAATGAGCAATTTCATAATTTGCTGTGGGGCCCAGTAACATCTAGTTGCACCAATGAGCATAAACATGTAAAGCTAGTCCTGGCTATTTCACAGTCCTTCATGCTACTACAGAAACTCAGTTATAGCTAACAACACTCTTAGTCGCTGGGTCCATCTAAAGAGTTGCCACTTGTCCAGTTTTTAAATAGACAGCCTGGTTTTTGCAGGGGCTGACCAGTTAAAAATTTTCTTCCCAGTTTTCAACATTCAACTGGACAGAAATCAACGCAGTTGCCTGCCTACCACCATCATTGATCAGTCACCATTGGCAAAGTTGGAAAACCTAGTGGAAGGAATCTCAACCTTTTTTACCTGTGATCTACACTCAAATGTAAAAAGAGTTGTGGAGCAATTCAAGCATTAAAACGTTGTCAATAAGGTGTCTAATAAGGGCTACGATTGGCTATGTGGACAGGCAGCCCATGGGAGGCTCTTTTTGGCAGTACATTTCTTTGGCAAGCCTGGAATTCAAAAATAAGCACCTACTTTTAGGTCACTGGGAGCAGAATCCAAGGGGTTGGTTCAGGAATAAGATTTTATATGGTAAAGTGAATTATTTGTAGTGTAATTTAGAAATAAAAATAACACCATAAAAATCCCGACAGTATCCCTTTAATTGAAAAGGTGCTCCCACTACCTCTCCACATGCACATGCATGCACATATCCACTGAATGTCCTGGCTGTGGGGTCTGGCTTACTTTGCACATATGCATGCCCCAGTCTGGCCTCCTGCACAAGGAGTAGGCACATTTAAAACTCATACAGTATATACAACATTTGTTGACACTGAATCTCCTCTGCCACTTAGATGCCCAGTTCCCACTACAATGGTGATACAGAGAATGTATTATTCTACAGTCTGGTGTCTCTTGTAAACACAGATATACTACACCTGTATGGGCATGGGGTTTATTAGCTGCAATGGCTGAAGCAGCACTTCTAAAGGCTAATAAACTCAACAGGACTGTTTTGCCACCAGTATAGATTTCTGCAGCTTAGTTATCAAATAAAAGCATAGCAGTGTATGTTTCTGCATAATGGATCCCCATAGCTCAGGGATCCCCAACCTTTTTTTACTAATGAGTTACATTCAGATGTAAAAAAAAGTAAAACAAGCATGCAATAAGTTCCCGGGTAGCCAAGTATGAGCTGTGATTGGATATTGGTAACTCCTATGTGCACTGGCAGCCTACAGGAGCATGCAACTGAAGCATACCTTCAAGGAGGGCATTCAAAAATAAGCACCTGCTTTGAGACCACTGGGAGCAACATCAAATGTGTTGGTGAGCAACATGTTGCTCACAAGCCACTGGTTGGGGTTCGTTGACATAACTGTACAAATTATCTGCAAGTAACCGCAAGGTTCATCCACAGGATTTCTGGTTATATCATGAATAACTACATTTTAGCAGTAATGATACTTTTTCTTTCAGGGAATGTCTGAAGGTAGTGTCAATCAGCTGACGACCCATGTCCTGAACATTGCAGAAGGGATCCCTGCTAAGGGGCTAACAATGACCCTGTTAAGGCATGATTCCACTCAAGGGAAATGGGTGCAAATGAGTAGAAGGTAAGCCCCCTTTTTTAAAAGGTTTTTATTCATTTAATACAACATTGGTTCAACAATGTATTGCGTTCTTATTTCCAATATATTTACGATACCTCTGAGTGGCACCTGGAAAGAAGCATCGAGTACAGTGAGGTGATCAACTTTTTAGAAGAGGGGTTTCGGAGAGTGGTTTCAATGTTAGTGAGTGTAAAGGGCACTATATTCCTCTGGAACTGCTGCTGAAAGGCCTGCCGAAGTTGTAGGTATGAGAACCAGGGAAGTAGTTCTCCAGTTCTGGTGTGCTTGATTTGGTCTCTGGGCAGCAGTGCCCCGGCATTGGTTACCTCTCCTAGTGTGCGTATATATCCCAATGGGGTAAGCCCCTTTTTAATGAGTAAATGTCTTATCTCTATTCTCCTACTAATCACATGCTCCTCCCACAGTGTCACCAATGAAGATGGTCGCTGCCCAGGCCTGTTGCGTGGGGAGGCCCTTTGTGCAGGCACTTACCAACTGCGTTTTGATACTGGGGACTACTGGAAGCAAATGCACAAGGAGACCTTTTACCCTTATGTTGAGGTACGTGTGGCAGAGTCTCAAAAACAAACCCCAAATTAATATGGAAATTACATTTTTGTAATTCAGAGCTTTCCTAATAATGGATTTCCAGATAAGGGACCCATAACTATTATCTCATTATACAAGCTGCTAATGTTGAGATATCCAAGCTGTTTTCTGTGGGTAAAAACTCATTTGGCACCAAATGTCAATGGACCTTAAGTACACAGAAGCAAACCTCAGAATTTGGATGGAAGCTGTACATTTTGTTTGACTGCAGGATAGTCCGGCACGCTGCTGAGAAATAGATCAATGCTATTTTGTCTGACATATCCAAGATTACACAGAGTCCAACTTTTTATTGAGCATTATAAATACAGCCACACAGTACTGGAGCTTGTTGGAACGTTGTCCACTATGATGGCAAACAAATAACCCTGTTTTATGCATACCTTATGAGCTGAGAATTATGCACACGCCTAAGATTGCCTTTTATACATTTAAATTGTGTTTCGATCTAATTGAGGATGCTGGGAGTTGTAGTTTGCATTTATAGTATTACCTCCTTTGAACCCAACACCCAGTATTCCTTAGTATTTATGCGGAATGGTTACGGGTGGATTATAACTTGGGTGACTGCTCTTAAATTATATTTAGAATTATGCACAAGGCCCTGGCTGCTACAGAATTTTATTTTATATTGTATTTCTCCCATATTGCTATTCTAAGAACTTATCTAATATACCCTATTTTGCTTTCAGCTCTCTACATACCAAACTCATCTTTATATTAATATCAGGCACAGATTAAGTCACTTTCAGGGCTGCATCAGAAAATGCATCAGTGCACAAATCATTTTGTAGTGTTTCCAGGGTCACCATTAAGGGAGAACACAGGGTCTGGGGACCCCAAATGTTGGTAATGTGTGATTGCAGGCCATGCAGTGGATGGGGCTTGTGGGGAGCAGGCAGAGTTTAGGTGGATTGTAGATGGGCTTTTGACATAATATATATATATGGATATGAGCTGGGTGGATCAGGGGCATGGTTGTGCATGCACAGGCCTTTAATTCATCATTGGGGCCCTATTTTACTTGTAACAGGGAACTGCCAACCAGGGGCCCAAGTGACCATGGAGACAGGGCCTCTGTAATTCCTGATGGCAGCTGAGTGTTTCATCCAATCATAGACCACGGTGCCTAGACCAATGTCACCAAACTAAGTAAACACCAAAAATGTCCCAAATGTATAAATATAACACATTGTATTTGTGTATTTTAATAGAATATGTAATGAAAAGAGATTAAAGATACAATGGCAAATAGAAATTCTAGAAAAAAGGGATCCCAAATTGTACCAATAATTGAAATATACCAGGGTTCGATTTAGAGAAAGGGGCCTTAAGGCAATAGAGGGTTAAAATGATGTATGAAATCAAGGTGAATTCATCTTCAGACTGAAGTTCTATTGTCATTTGTATTCTGTCTCCATACAGATCGTATTTACAATCACAGACCTGAAGCAGAAATACCACGTGCCTCTGCTGCTCAGTCCCTTTTCGTACACCACCTACAGGGGCAGTTAAGCAGCTACGTCTCCCATGATGCCTTGCACATATTTCAGTATTAACCCACATTAACTAAGCCAAAATAACTCCAAATATTTTTGAGCTATATTTCTTCGAATAAAATACAAGTTTTCTACTGCTTTGTGCATCCAACTCTGTCTGGGTCTCCTGTAATCTATTCTATTCTGAATATATGCTTGAACATTTTATATGCTACTTTTCCTCACATTTTGTACTTGGATAATGCTGAGGGTTATTTACTAAAATCTGAAAAATTCTCATTTTCTTAAAACCACTTTGACCAAGCTCCCATTTTTTTTAAATCATATTTATCACTAAGCGTAGGATATGGGATGACTTTGACGTAGTTGGCCAGCTTAAATATATTGCGATATATGGACAAACAATCCCTGTTTTGTTTAAAGGGTAAGGCATTTTTCAGTAGCAGTATGCACAAAATGTCTCTGTCTTAAATATATTGATAATGGGTTGAGTGCAGAGGACTCTTGTATTTGTCTATATTTATCACTAAATTTACTCCAAAAAAATCTGGTGCTGGAAAAGACAATAAAATCGTAAAAAAAACGGAATCGTATGATTTTTTTCAGATTTGATGCCACAAAACACAGACTTTTTTGTATTATCGCCCAAAAACCACAAATTTTTCAGATTCCTCAGATTATTGTACGAAACCCAGCGCAGATCATGATACCATCTAATTGTAATCGGGGCATCTGCCACTGACTTCTACATGAACTTGGCAGATTGGAGATGGAGTACTTTTTTATTCAGACTTTAAGCAGCCCGAAAAACTGGAGGTTTTTTTTCCTTCCAAAAAAATTGTCTTTTTCCCCTTTAAAACTCAGAACAGAAAAGAATCAGACTTTAGTAAATAAACCCCCAAGTGTTGCTGGTCACAGGATCCAGGTATTTTTTTTTCCAACACTGTTTTGTACACACTATTTTTAACCTGCACCCAGGCATTCAGCCTTTATTGTATGAGTGCTCCAGCCTGATGACTATATATATATACTGTATATTTGACCTAATTTGCATTGTAAATTAGTAACTGATTAACCATTATTCTTTACTTATTAAAGTTAAAATTAGATTCAGCAGTGAGATTCTATGCAACAGTTCAGAGTGTGCCAGGCAAAGGGAGAAACACATCTAAGAACAGAAAGGTCAATGTATTGCGATTCCGGTTAATTTCCCAGTCTGGAGTTCTGTCCCATAACTGGGTCCATGCCCAGTTTCCCCATGTCAGCTTGTTAGAAGTTGATATCTCTGCTGGTTTCGCCAGCGCTCCGCAAATTCACTAAAATCCGAAGTTGCACTCAGGGGTAGCGTAAGTTTGCGAAGTTGCGCTAACGTTGATTCGCTATATAAAGCGAAGTTACGCTAGCGAAGGCTAATTTGCATACGGCGCGAAATTCAAATTTCAATGGAGGAACACGTATCTGCACTACAAATGCCTAGAAAACCTTCGATTCTGCAAATACAATTTTTATTTTGCCCTACACATGTGCCCACTGTCTAGGTAAGTTGCCATGAGTCAGGAAATGTAGGGGGGAGGAAGGGGAGCCCCACAAAAATTTTCGATCTTTTTCAGCCTATCACCCATCATGTAAAAAACATGCCAGCGTTTTTTGGGACTTAGAAAAAATTTTGACTTTTTTGGAAACAATCCCTATCTACTCTATTGCGCTTCGCCAGGTCTGAGGTGGCGAAGGAAGTCTAGCGTAAAAGGTAGCGTTCAGTACACTGCGCAAGTTACGCCAGGCGAAAATTCGCCTGGCGTAAGGTTGCGAAGTAACACTAGCGAAACTACGCCAGCGTTCGTTCGTGAATTTGCGCAGTAGCGAAAATGCCAAACGCTAGCGAATTAACACTAGCGTTCGGCGCTTCGCGGCTTAGTGAATTTGCCCCTCCATATCTAGTCTAACTTACTGTTGAATGTTAGTTCTTTTTTTAAAGGAAACTATACCTTCACAATTATATAATATTGAGTGGCAAAGTGGAATATATATTTATATACATATATACACACATATACCACAGAAAGCTGGCACTCTCGAATAAAAAGTTCATATGCCTGGGTGCAGTATCAAATATATTATCCACCAGAAAGCCAAGAAGATCTGCACTCTCACGTCTTATTCGTAGAAATAAAAATGTTTTTACTATATTTTATTTATATCAAAGCTTACAGCCTTGAACTTGAACTCTTGATTTAGATATTGCTTTTACATATGAATTAATGCACGTATGTTTCTTTGTGGTATAAAAAGCTAATAAATTCATGTAAATTATATATGTATTTCAGATTCACGCAGTAGTGGGATTTATTTATGGAAATTTGTGGTTTATCACTTAGATGAATTTTATTAGCTCTTCCTTATATTTAAAATATCATCACGCAGTAGTGGGATTTATTTATGGGAATTTATACCCTATCATATCACTGGGAAGTATCACATGGGCCATTACTTGATTGGGTTAAATCCGTGGGAACATATAACAAACCGCTATATACATCTCCAATATACGTAGGAATGCTAATGTTTAAGTAAAAATTAGTGGTGAGCACAACTTTCCCTTGTATGTTATAGTTATACAGGAGCAGTGACCAGCTCCATGTTGTAGCTCCCACCCTTCCCAGCTATAGTCAGGTGATCCCACTGTGGCCAATAAAAGGGCAGCCAAGTTTGGGAGTTTTAACCTTGAAAACAGCAAGTAAATTGCAGGTAAAACTATGTTAAATGTATAATGAAGCAATAGAATTCTCAATGAATCAGATGCAATTTGAGTGTAGGACTGGCCAGATATGGGATCACTGATGTAGTTGGCCAACTGAAATATATTGCGATATATGGACAAACAATCCCTGTTTTTTTAAAGGGTAAGGCATTTTTAGTAGCCCTTCAGGATATTCTCTGTGCTGCCTCAGAGATCACCTGACCAGAAATGCTACAACTCTAACTGTAACAGAAAGAAGTGTGAGGGCAAAAGCCAGAATGTTGTCCATTACTTGGCTCATGTGACCTAACGTGTACTGTATGTGCCCTTGGTTTGTTTGTGTGCATTGTGAATTATATGGTCCCAGGGGGTGGCCCATAGTACTTAAAAATTACAATTTTCTATTCAGGATTACCCAATGGCACACACTACTAAAAAGTATATCTTTATGAATATGGTTGATTTATATGAAGAAGGCCTTTACATAAGAGTTGTTTTATGCATTATGTTTTTAAAGAGAACTGCATTGTTCTGGGGTATAGTTTTTCTTTAATTGGTTTGTTTCCTGATAATCAAAAAAGGGGTAGTTCAGGGTGGCAGAAATTATTATTCATAAAAGAGACCTTAAATAATGGCTTGTTTTGTTCATTTCAAATTTTTAACTATTTTTCTAATATTTACATTTTATAAAAAAAACCAATGTGTTCCCTCCATCTCCTGTTTCCCAGCAGCAACACTGTAAGCTTGGTCACCAACTTAACAGCAGCAGAAGCAGCTCCAACCCCTGATGAGTATGCTCCCCGTCCACTAATGTATCACACTGTAACAGTTTAGTGTAGCTGACCAAATTACTGATCTACTACAGGAAATAAGAGAGATGAATAAAACAAAATCATTTTTAAAACACAAATAAAGATGGTAAAACAAAACCCAGCAGGCAATTGGAGTCATTATTTTCTGTGCTCTTTGTGAACACTGTGTAGTGAAGGTGATGTGCAAAAAAGTTGTATATTCAGTTACAGAACAGCAGTTAAAGGAGAAGGAAAGGTTAAAACTAAGTAAGCCTTATCAGAAAGGCCAATCTAAATATACCAGTAAACCCCGAAAGTAATGTTGCTCTGAGTCCCCTGTCAAAAGAAACACAGCATTTCTTTCCTTCTATTGTGTACACATGGACTTCTGTATCAGACTTCCTGCCTTCAGCTTAAACCTCATTGCCCTGGGCAAGAGCATGCTCAGTTTGCTCCCCCCCCCCTTCTCTACTGTAATCTGAGCCCAGAGCAGGGAGAGACTCAGGCAGGAAGTGATGTAACACCACATTAATACTGCAGCTCCTATCCTAAACAAACAGAGAGTTTCTATAGCATTTTACTCAGGTATGGTAAAACATTCTACAGAATAAATATAGCAATCTAGCTTGCACTATTGCAGCTAATCTATTGGCAATAAAATGCCTCCGTAGCTTTCCTTCTCCTTTAAGTGCAGACACCAGTGGCCCAGTGCTGTTGGGATGCTGCAACCTGTGGATAACAGGTGACAATTAAATACAGTCCCTCATTTTAACTAGTGCAGGACTGTAAAAAATCTTTACAGGTTGCTACACTGTACTAACTTATTCACCGTAGGCTAATTTGCTCCTGGACAACAACACACAGCAACAAAACAGATATAGGAAGAACAATGAAAGCAAACATTTGATTGGTTGCACTGCACTTGCTGCCACAAATTACTACTTGATTTTCCCAATCCACGTTAGAGACTTCACAAGACCACAAGAAACAGATATTCTTTGTATTGTAAGTTATAGACAGAAGGAAACAAGGGACAGTTTCACAATGGAGATAGAACCCCTGCATTACGTAGGAGCAGACACCAGTCCTGCAGGGCCTTGCCCAAAATTCTGCCCAGGCACAAGGCTTTCTAATGGTCTAAAGCCCATCTCATCAGCTGGAATCCCAAAGGCTCTCATTTTTGCCTCATATGTTCGGAGAAGATCATTGTGTGCCTGGAAAAATAAGAGGAAAAGTATATCGTATAAATATACTGTAAGCTCTGATGTTCTTAACAGCAAAGCGGGGAGGAGGTAAGGCAGCCAGTTACTATTTCCTGTTAAAGGGGAACTATCGCGAAAATGAAAATGTATTATTAGCTTCAGCATACTGAAATAAGAAACTTTCTAAACACAATCAATTAAATATTCTGTACTGTTTCTGAAAAAATCAAGTTTATCTTCAATATCCTCTCTCAGCATCTGTTTCTCCTAATTCTGTCTTCATTCAGGAGTTGGGTGTCAGATGAATGATCCAATATATGGGGCTCCTTTTGCCTAGAAGATGTATTAGAGCTCACTCTATTAAAATCACCAGAAATCAAGTCTCTCTACATGCAGGATTTGTGCAAAAGGCAGTTGATTTTGTTTGAACTGGAATCAGTTATTTGAGTGAGCTCTAATACATCTGCTAGGAAAAGGGAGCCCCCTATAAGATATATTGGATCATTCACTTGACATCCAACTGCTGCATGAAGACGATGAGAGGGATAGTGAAGATAAACTTGATTATTTCAATGCAGAATTGTTAATTGATTGTATTTGGAAAGTTTCTTACTTCCATCTGAGGAAGCTTATATTGAATTTTCATTTTCACAATAGTTCCCCTGTAAGCACACATTAAAGTTTAAACAATCTAAAGCCTGCATGCTTCCCTAATAGAAAACATCAGCCATACCTAGTTACCACTGCTTGCTTATCATTGCTGCAATCCTCTATCACCATGATTAAATGATGTTGATATACAGTAGTTTATAGTAAAACTTAAGTTTATCCAGTCTGTGTTAGCTAGTCTAGGTAGGTTGCAGTGGTGTAATAATTGAAGTATATTATTATTAACTACTGAAGATTCCTGGAAAGTCAGCACCTTCAATATATGGCATTTTTAGAAAACCGAGATTTTTACCTTGCAAACTCTGGCCAGCTCATACTGCAAGTCCTTAATGGCACCATTTTTTGAATCCAAAACATCCTGTCGGAAATAAAAAATAAAGATTATATGGGAGATTATAAAGGATATGATTATGAGATACATCATGGAATACTTGAGGATGCCTAGTGCCTCAGCCCCATCTCTGTATATTGTTAGTTAGGCTGTATTGGCAAGTTTAATATGTTCGCTATCTCTGGTGATACTTTGCATTTCTTTCATTCACTGTACCTTGACAAACGTTTGTGTTGTTATAGCAATGGACGACTAAGTTCTTGTTGTCTAATCCCATTGCTTCCCACCCTTACCTTTCAATAAAGAAATACTTAAAAAAAATTTAAAAAAACACAACATATGATTAACATCCAGAAGACCTGAAAAGCTTCAGCCATGTTTCCTTAGTTATATAGTAGCTGAATATTTAACATAAAAATTATATTATTATTATTATTATTATTATTATTATTATTATTATTATTATTATTAGAAACTAAATGTGGACTTTTTCTTGTTTTTTTGTTGTGGATTTATTTATCTTATTAATCCTACCTACTACTCCACATATAAACAAAACTAAATGTATGACCGAATGGTAATACCTCCAGCTTGCGGGTGACAACTGCAAGTGCGGTGGGGTCTAGGTTGGAGGCAGCAAGCACTTCATTAAGTTGTGCCTCCTTCTTCTCTAGAGCATCGCCTAGAGCCTGCAGTTTGCGTTCCAATAAGAGGTTCTTAAAGCCACTTTTCTGCTGAACCTCATGAATGGCAGCTGTGAATTTCTTATAAAGCTCATCCCGCTCTGTCTGCACCTGTTAAAATGAGAAGCGTTATTATAGTATAAGCTTTATTACTTATCATGTATGTGTAAGTTATTAATAAAAGAGTGTGCGTATATTTTCTTTTATATCAATGATCACTTTTAGCACAGAGCAACCAGTCCAATCACATTTGGTGTGAAAAAAAAGAGCAAGTTTATATCAAGATGTTTTTGGTGACACTTTTATGAAGAAGAATTGTAACTGAGTGGGACAATTCTTTATTAAAGGTTTCATTTTCTTTCAAAAGAGCTAAACCCGGCATAAAGTGCACAACAGGCACAGCATCCTAAATAAGAGACCAAACATGTTCAAACCCTGCTCATTTGATTTGCACTAAATAAAGTTAATTATAAATATGCCAACATAATCACCTTTAGGAACCTCTGTTCTAGCACCTCATGCTCCCATTTCAGGTCATTTAGCTCCTTCTCTGTTGCTTTCAGTCGAGCCTTTGTATTCTGTAGTATTAAGGAGACAAGAATTATAAAACAATACTGTTATCATAAAAATTCGTTTTAATGTATATTTGCTATAACTAAAAAAAATGATATCCATGTTTCTGCTGGCATATATTCTTGTTCAGACAGGTCAATCGATATTCTTCTATTTTTTGGGTCTCTACTTCAGTCTCATCTAAAAACATTCAGTGCTTTGAAAGGCTAAATGGGCTGTGGTGAAAGCCACGGAGGGAAGGCACAACACATATTTCAAAATCCCTTCTCTTACTTGCAAATGGGTCTAGTAAACAATCTACAGAACAAAAAGATAGGGCTATCCGGCAATCAGAAGGATCCACAGGGCCAAAAGCATAAGTTAAAAAGCACCTTTATTGATGATAATTAAAAGTATCAATGCATCTCCATAGGCCCTGCACGTTTCTTACCTACATGATAATTAGTCATTGGCTCAAGTAAACAATCTGACATGGATGCTCTAACTCACTTATTACTTTTTTCTGTGCTGCTAGTCCTGCAATTCAATGACCATTTCTCCTGTGTTAGTTTATCTGGTTAGCTGGACATACCCCCAAGTACACTGCAATCATTGTATATTAAGAGGCCCTAATTGTAGTGTATGTACATTAAAAGCACACTGTGTACTTTCCTTTTACAAGTATTATACAAAAGATAATTAAGCACTAAATGGTGTATTCTAGTCATGCATTCACATGCATAAATCAAAATAAAAAAGCTTTCTACAGTAAAAGCATATAGAATCCTTTTGTTTTACAAGGCTATGCTTACATGAATCACTGCATCTGCTTCCTCCTGGGTTTTGTCATACACCAAAGAGATAATTAGTCTCTGGTGATTATTGGGAAGAGCTCTTCAGATGAAACAATTCAAGCAAAACACTAAACCTACAATACAATTGCTTTATACAAAATATCTATAGAGCTGTGGCTCTAAAGATGGTTTTCTCTTTCTATTAAATCCAGTGTAAATAATTGAAAATCAAGTCAATAAAACAATATGATGACAGTTACACAATCAATTGTCATCAGATCCTGCAGTGAATACTGCTTAAAGCATTTCCCTAGAGGCACTCTCTAATTACTTAGGAAACACGAATTTTCCAATTTCCATGAGCCATATCTGTCTTCTTACAAGAAAAGCAAATAATTAATGAAAGTAACTTTCTTATCCCTTGGCTACCCCCTGCTTGGCCCTAAAACCCACACTTGTCTTTTAGGAAAAAAATTAACTTGTTCTAACTTATTTTTCATAAATGCTAAGATAGGTTGCTACTTGCACTAAAATAGGGGGGGGGGTGCATTCTAGTGAAACTCGTGGATTTGGGTTAGGTCCATGCATTGCTGATAGGTACACAGCAATCAGTAGCCTGAGAGCCACATTAATATTTTAATGGCCTGCAATTACATAGACTGTAGTCACATTAATAAAAATGTTGGTAGTTGGTGCATACGTTGGTAGTCTGCCTTAAGGTGGCCATAGACGTGCAGATATAATCGTACAAATACTCGATTCGTATGATTTTCAGACTGTGTGTGGAGAGTCCCAACATTTTTTGTACCATGGAGATTGGTTGTTTGATCGATCGGACAGGTTAAAAGATTTCTGTCGGCTAACGATAATATCTCTTAATATCAAATGGGGATTTGTCCCTATAATTTGTCGGACATAACTTTGGTACGATTGCTGTCACGGGCAGGTTATTGTCTGATTTGTTCCCTTTGCTCCTTTCACTACTTTATTTGATCTGAATGGTTAGTGGCAGGTCAGAAGATGGCACCAAACGATCGTCCGATGCGAAGGCTATATCTGCAAGTCTATGGCCAGTTTTACGTTAGACAGGGAGTTAAAGAAATATATATATACTTGCATAAAGATTCCCCCCAGTAATAATACCGTGGACTCACTGCCAGTGCTGTCTTGTCCTTCTCATAGTTGGCCAGTTGCCTGTTGAGCTCAGTAACCTCTTCACGGGCCTTCTGCAGAGGTTCAGTCAGACGACGGTTTTGAAGCTGTAAGTCAGCCATCTCCTTTTCCATCCTATCTTCTTTCTTTTTCATCTCTTCCATCTGTTCCTGTGAGAGGGGACATAAACACCTGTTATCAAGGTCACACGAAAAAGCTGAGAAAGGCTCATACTAGCCTTCAATGGGAAACACTTGGCTGCAGCAATACCATGTTTATTTCAGCCTAAAAAAGTCTAAAAGAAAGGGAAGAAGCTCAGTAGTATAGACACTGGACTCAGGGGGTCAGAGGATCATTTCCTGGGTCAGCTACTTTGGCTATAACGTTTATGAAACACGGACTGTATCATTCAGTATAGAACAAACTGAACATACTAGAATTGTTGTCCCTGCTTACCTTAAGTGAATTGATAAGTGCTAAGTTATTGAGCGTGATGTCATTGTAGTAGTTCTTGATGTCACTGAATGCTTTTTCATGGTTACGCATGAGTGTGTTGATCTGTCCATTTTTTCTTTCCTCAATCTCATGGATTTCTGTCTTCCTGCGTAGCTCCAGCTCATCTCGCAATATGCGCATCTTCTTCTCATACTTAGCTTCAATTTCTGTGGGAAAGAAAAACAGAAAAGACCTGTATAAAAAGATTATGTGCACTTATTAAATATTATTGCCCCGCAGCACTTGATGACACTATATTAAAAAATGATGGACAGTAAACTTAGCAGACACAGAAATGCTATTAAATGCAGTGTTACTATTTTTAGAGTGTACATGTTTATAACACAAATGATGTGCACTTTTCACTGACATGAATGCTCACTGTAATAAACAAGCTAGTAGTCAGCTTGCTGGCAGTGCATTTTTGCATAAGTTATGGAGCTCAAAGGATGTATTCCAAGCAGGAAGTGAAAAGTCTGTTTTGCATGGAGTACAATTTTCCCATGGGGGCTGTGAGTATACATAGTGCTGTAAAGTGTTTCTGAGTGTGTCAGCCATATTTACAAAACAGGAAACCAAGCATGTTATGTGTCAATTTAATTGACAAAGATTGATGACATATGTTTTACCAGTACAATGTAAAATTATAAATAATTAACCTAAAATAATGATTTCCCTCAAATACAAGTCACTACTGCTTTATATATTTTCTCAGAAATAAATGCTTAAAACCCAAATCCACTTGGGTAAAATATCAACAACCACTGCACTAAAATATGAGAAATATGGGGTGCAGCTTACACCCATTTGTATACATTTCTATATGCTGTGTGCAAAATAACCTATACCATTATAAAGCATTTAAGGAGTAATAAATGGAAGAAATTAAGTATACAGATGCAAATTTCTAAATATACAAAAAAATGGCAGGTTCAAGTATTCGATATGTATCTGTATTATACACAAGAATAAGTTACTGTAAAACCCATATTTATCTTGTATCCCAGCTGACACCATACTGATAAAGTAACCACAGTTACATATGTACAACTGATCGCATTGTAAATTAATCCACATATGCTCATATTCCAAAAATGCCTAATAAATCAATAATTCCAATGCTAATTCTCCTCATAGGAAAGGAGGAAAAGTTGTACCAGGTAACATCTGATCTAAATCATACCTTCAACATTAGACACCCTCTTCTCCCTATTCACCAGCACTAATCTTTTTAAAATGCAAATATTTTTCTGTTTTAGTTCGATATTGTCTACTGGCTTTTAAAAAGATAAAGTGAAAAATCACTGACCTCGTACTTGTCTTTCAAAGTCATTTCTTAAACGAGTGATCTCTTCATCTTGTTTCTGTTGATGGAAAATGTGGTTAACAAAAAAAATTAGAAAGAGCAACAAAATCATTAATGTGCACAGAACATAATAAAGCTATGCTTTGGGAATTCAAATCTCACTTAAAGGAGTTACTTACAGCGATGAAAGCAGTGTCCTTTTCTTTGCTTTACTTTGAATGCTGCATTCTGTTCTATGCCTGTGTTTGGCAGCACCCTATTCAAGATGGTACATGGGGGGGTGTCCCCCTTCAGCCCCCTACCTAATGCATCGTTCAGATGTGCAAGTTAGGTTACAGGGAATAAGGCAGGCTGCTACTGGGGTCCTGTTTTAAAGCCTGTCCTATGGCAGGTGGTAAGGACAATGCTGGCAATCCACCAGGGCAGAAGTGCTGCCTGAATGAGCAATAAGAGGGTTGACCCCTTAGTATTCATGCATTTCTTCCAGAAATTAGTACATTAATCTTGAAAACTCAAGTGCAAAAATAGCTTGAATTTTACCAATACAACTCCTATTGACTTCTACGTGAACTCACTAGTGTTTAGATGTATTTTACATTCAGATTAATGTTTACAGTGGTGTGAAAAACTATTTGCCCCCTTCCTGATTTCTTATTCTTTTGCATGTTTGACACACAAAATGTTTCTGATCATCAAACACATTTAACTATTAGTCAAAGATAACACAAGTAAACACAAAATGCAGTTTTTAAATGAGGGCTTTTATTATTTAGGGAGAAAAGAAATCCAAACCTGTGTGAAAAAGTAATTGCCCCCTGAACCTAATAACTGGTTGGGCCACCCTTAGCAGCAATAACTGCAATCAAGCGTTTGCGATAACTTGCAACGAGTCTTTTACAGCACTCTGGAGGAATTTTGGCCCACTCATCTTTGCAGAATTGTTGTAATTCAGCTTTATTTGAGGGTTTTCTAGCATGAACCGCCTTTTTAAGGTCATGCCACAACATCTCAATAGGATTCAGGTCAGGACTAGACCACTCCAAAGTCTTCATTTTGTTTTTCTTCAGCCATTCAGAGGTGGATTTGCTGGTGTGTTTTGGGTCATTGTCCTGCTGCAGCACCCAAGATCGCTTCAGCTTGAGTTGACGAAGAGATGGCCGGACATTCTCCTTCAGGATTTTTTGGTAGACAGTAGAATTCATGGTTCCATCTATCACAGCAAGTCTTCCAGGTCCTGAAGCAGCAAAACAACCCCAGACCATCACACTACCACCACCATATTTTACTGTTGGTATGATGTTCTTTTTCTGAAATGCTGTGTTACTTTTACGCCAGACGGGACGCGCACCTTCCAAAAAGTTCAACTTTTGTCTCGTCGGTCCACAAGGTATTTTCCCAAAAGTCTTAGCAATCATTGAGATGTTTTTTAGCAAAATTGAGACAAGTCTTAATGTTCTTTTTGCTTAAAAGTGGTTTGCGCCTTGGAAATCTGCCATGCAGGCCGTTTTTGCCCAGTCTCTTTCTTATGGTGGAGTCGTGAACACTGACCTTAATTGAGGCAAGTGAGGCCTGCAGTTCTTTAGATGTTGTTCTGGGGTCTTTTGTGGCCTCTCGGATGAGTTGTCTCTGCGCTCTTGGGGTAATTTTGGTCGGCCAGCCACTCCTGGGAAGGTTCACCACTGTTCCATGTTTTTGCCATTTGTGGATAATGGCTCTCACTGTGGTTCGCTGGAGTCCCAAAGCTTTAGAAATGGCTTTATAACCTTTGAAATTGAACTCAGGTGTGATAAACCACAGTTAAGTTATTTTTTAACAAGGGGGGCAATCACTTTTTCACACAGGCCCATGTAGATTTGGAGTTTTTTTTCTCCCTTAATAACGTAAACCTTCATTTAAAAACTGCATTTTGTGTTCAATTATGTTATCTTTGACTAATAGTTAACGGTTTTTGATGAGCAGAAACATTTAAGTGTGACAAACATGCAAAAGAATAAGAAATCAGGAAGGGGGCAAATAGTTTTTCACACCACTGTATATTCAAGTTTTCAGGCTTTTTGAAGTAAATCTCTAAAATTCACATTTCAGGAAATCAAATTTGATTTTGTCATTTTTGGTGCAAAAAAAACAATAAATAGGAAAAATATACACCAGAATAATGAAAGTAGTAGGTATATATAAACAAGAGAATTTCAAACGATTAAACTGGTAAGAAGTTAATTTTCTTCACTTACCATTTTAAGGTTCTTGACCACCATTTCATTGGCCAACTCTTGCTCTTTGATTTCCACCTTTAGCCCACGCATATCCTTACGTAGCAAACTCTCCTGAGTATGGTGTTCTGTCTGAGCCAGCTTCATGGATACACTGCCCTCTGCCTTTAGCTCAGAAATGTTATTTTGATGTTCATACAGCAAATGCTTTACTTTCTGCTTGTACACCTAAAGAGGAAATGGGCATCATATTTTAATTCTGAAAATAAAATAGTCCATAAAACAGCTTGAACTTTAGAAACATATTCTGTTTCAATAGCAATTGGCTAGTGTAAGCAGATAAATAAAGGCTCAATTATAAATATGATGTGGTGCAAAATACTATTTTCAGAAATAACATGATGCCATGTTTTAAACCCACAATACACAGCTTTTTTTCAAGAATTCGAGAGCAAAACAGTTTGTGTGCCAAATACACATGCCATCTAGCTCACATGTTTTTGTGAATTATATGCAAGTTGCAAAGTACAAGGATCTTGTATGACATTAACAGTTGAGCAGTTCTGCATCGATTGTAGCACATAAAAGATAATAAATAAACTAAATTTCACTTTATTGCAATACTTGTATGTCCATGTACCATATTTGCAAAAAAATGCTAGTATTTTTTAAGTGATTCACAAAAATGATGTCCGTTCTGTCCAAAAAGTCGTAGGTTATGGGCACACAGGCTGCAGGCTCCGGCTTTTGTCATATTTTTGCATATTTTTTCAGTCTGAGAGAAGCAGAAATGCTCAGTGACCCTGCACCAGTGAGTTGAATCTAATCAGCCTCTGTGCGCTCACACACAGCAAAGCTAAAGCTGAACTCAGTCCAGAAAAGCTGCCTTTGGTGTATTTGGGCTGACCTCAGCTTCAGCTCCACTCTGTGTGAGCACACACAGGCTGATCAGATTCAAATCAACAGAGTAGGGGCACTGAGAAGATCTGTTTATCTCAGCCTGCAAAAATACACAGGCTTATGTGCCCATAACACAATCTAATCAAATGTCCTGCCAAAAGAGAAATCAGCGGTTGCTAAACCTCTTCACAGGACATTAAAAGTTCATTATCATCCTGTAGTGTGAGCCACTGTCCAGCATTAAGCAGAAAAACAAAGAAACAAAAATGTTTACTTTTTACTGCTGAGAAACATCAGCTTCTTTTCCTCATAAAACAATGAAGTTATTTATGGAAAAATAAAAAAATTAAATATGAGACATACCTAGCAATTATACTTTAAAGAGAAATTATATTGTACAAAGCTCAGGTACCGCTAAATAAATCCTCAGGAAAAAAATAAATGATAGTGAATGTAAGAGTACTAAAATTTCGATACACATTTTATTTGTTTTTCTTTCTATGCTAAGAAAAACAATATTCTTTCAATATCATAAGAACATTTGTCTAAAATAAAAAATGAATGCTGAATTTTCTGAACTGAATCACTGTCTTTTTTTTATAAGCACATTAATTGTTTCCATGTTCTTTATCTGAGAAGAGAAAACAACTAATAAAAAAATGGCACAGATCGTAAAAAAGGAAAAAACCCTCACCTTTATCTCCACCTGATGCCTCTCCTCAGCCTCTTCCATCTCACGGTCTTTGTTACGTAGTTCACATTTTTTCTCTTCCAGCTGACGTCTTGTGATCTCCCAGAAGGTGTGAATCTTATCACGTTCTAGCTGAAAGTAATTACGTTCCTCTCGTTCCCGATCTAGTTCTTCCCGCAGACGAACAATATGTTCCTCCAGCTACCAAAAAAATAACAGTAGGAAAGGGAAGACTTTAATAATCATGAACAGTACCCGCCTACTATAAGTAGAGTAAGACTCAATACCCATGTCATTCAATAAGAAACCATTAGCTGACTGATATGTAATATGGTAACACGAGAAAAGTGAATGCAAATAATGAATTGTTTTTAATTTAAAAGTTTCAAACCAATTTTTCTAAAGCATATGGAAACCTATGAAGCAGATATACCACTTTGCCGTAAGCCTTATCTATTTTTTTGACCTATGTAAATACATTTGTATTCTGGTATGCCTGCTTCAGGCGTTAATATATATTAATAATATTTGATTATATTACCTATGTAAATAGATTTTTTTCCATTTTGAATATAGAGTGGTGCTTTATAGGTTTCCATATGTTTATATTTATCATTGTTGAATCCATTCTAACATTGGTGTGGCACTCGCAGCACTTTATTTTTCTCACGAGGAAACTTCGGGTGACTTTGGAAAACGAAGCAATGTGAGTGCCATCCCGCTGGCGATTTCTCATTATAGCTGGCGGGAAGGCAGATCGGGGAGATTGTCGCCCAGAAGAAGAGGTGATTAGTCGCCGGGCGACTATATCTCCCTGAATCTCCCCATGTGCCCTTACCCGAAAGATATGTTTTCTGAGATTCTCTTTATTCTTTGTGGTTTCATACCACATTACAAAAAAATGCAGGCAGGTTAATGACTCCTAAAAAATATACCTAATTGTGAATGAAAATGAACTGCCAAGATCCACTTGAGGCAGGGATTGATACAAATAATGCCTGTAAAGTGCTGCATCCGTGTACCAATGCATATATAAACAGCAGATTTTAAATAATAATAAATCTTATAAACTATGGTAAGGTAAGTCAGGCTGATTGGTTGTCTGGGTGCACATGGAAACAGGGACTGCACAATAGCTCTACATACTGTATTACAGAAAATAGTAAACATGTTTGAGGGCTTGAGTGAAAGCTAAATTCATCAAGGAAATAGCATATGCAACAGTTTACAGACATAACTTACTAGTGCATTTTTAATGGTGACCAGATCATGTCTTTATATCAATCTTATGTATGCTACAGATGGGAATTTTCTAAGCACTATGTCTTAACTCATTGTAAGATTATAGCATTCCTATTCTGGCTCATTCCTGTCAGCAGCTGATAAATAGTGTACTTTTGTCAGGGTCATTAATCAAAAAACTGATTGACGGCAAGTCAAGTGTTATTTGTGTCTTTATTGCTTATTTTTCTTTTCAGGCCATTGAAGAGCAGGGGCAGAGTTATACAGAATTCTGTTTACACCATACCAAAAGTTACTTTAAGATGAACAACCCCCAGGGGCGCTTCGCCAATGAGGCGATTTGGGGCTGTCGCCTCAGGCGGCAGTGCCCCGCTAGGTATCAGCCGTTCCTGGTAACTTTCTAGCGCAGAGAGCGCAGTTAGGCTCTCTGCGCTAGTATACTTGTCCTCTCTGCTGCTGCCTCAGGCGGCCAGGATCGCCCCTGACAACCCTTTTGACTAATGGCAAATTAAAAAAAAAACCATGGCTGTATAGAATTTGCTCACAAATCAGGGCACGTGTGTTTAGCGACGTAATGCCAATACAGAACTTTCATTTTCTAAACAACTTCCATTACCTCTTCCTTGCTCATTTCTTCTGTGGAAATACCATCCACCACAGCTGGGCTTCTTTTCCCTTTTGCGGACTTCTTTTTCCCTCCTTCCTTCTTCTTTTTGGGTGGCTTAAAGAGAAATGTGCATTTCAGTTAAAGGCAAACAATAAGGCCGAGAGTTACACATTTCATTATTCGTTTATCTTATTCTTTTCTCTGACTTTCAAAGCAGGTATTTTAATCAGATGACTTCAACGGTGCTCCAGGAGTCAAACACCAGTGCAAAGTATGTAAACCACCAGACAGATGTTGCTTTAGATTGCAATTACTTTTACAATTCGCTTTCACACTACTGAACATGGTTAGATAAAGTATACTGGAAGGATGCTTGCAATTACATTTTATTTTATGGGAAGACCTTTAGTCACAATAGAAGCCTGTCCTTTAGCAAATGTCAAAATGTGTTTGAGGCACCTGGTTGGTGGGCAGCAGAAACCTTACTGGGGGGTCAGCAAGAAAGAATAGCAATAGGAGGTCTAATTGAGGAAATTTGAATAATTTTCCTTCCAAATCCATCACCTCCCCCTTAACTACTTTTGCCATTTGCTATCTCTATAATCTATAACTAGTTTTCTTTATTAAACGTCCCTCTCTGAGAAAAAGCTTGTACGCCACTTACCATCTTGGCTACTCTTTTCAGTGATAGAAAGCAACAATGTATCCTGGCAACAAATGTATCGAAATCTCACGAGAGTCTCCTTCAGCACTTCCGGGTTGAGCTGGAGACGGGAGGCGTAACCCGTGGCAACCGGCGCACACCTCCTAGAGCAACACAACCCATTCACGCGGGTGTTCTCAGAGAGCAGTGGCTTGACGTACTTGTTTAATAAAGTTGATAAAAACGTCAAATAAAGAAATAATTTGTGTTGGTTAATAAAGTATGTCTTCAACTTGTCTACATCGTGTAACATAAATATGGAGAGCATTGTGCAATAGTTTGTAATACGCACCTAGAGAGGAGCCAAGGGCAGACATTGATTTTGCAGACATTCACGAACTCTCAGTAGGGCCCTGTGCGTTGAAAAAAATGCACATTGATAAAAAGAAACGTATAACCAAAAAAAAGTGTCTGTATCATGCTATTTGCCATTACTAGATTTACTTCAGTTACAGTTTGCTTCTGAGTCCTCTTCAGGCCTGGACTGGCAATATGTGGATTCTGGCAAATGCCAGTGGGGCTGCCACAGACATTCACTAATACCAGCAGGTCTGGACTGAGAGTCAAAACAGGCCCTGGCATTTCAGGTACACAGAGGCCCAGTCAGACCCCACAGAGGCCCAAACAGCCCACCAGCCCACTAAACACTGACTTTCTATGGCACCTTTTAGAAGCCCCTCTGGCATTTGCCCGAACACACAGATTGACAGTCCGGGCCTGAATACCAAGGTATTGTGAATCCTATTCTGAGCCTGGTCCTTGAATATGTATAATTAGGGTTGCCACCTTTTCCGGAAAAAAATACCGGCCTTCCTGTTAGGGATGCACCGAATCCAGGATTCAGTTCGGTATCATTCTGCCAGGATTCTGACTTTTTCAGCAGGATTCGGATTCTGAGCCTGGCCGAACCAAATACGAATTTTAATTTACATATGTAAATTAGGGGCGGGTAGGGAAATAACGTGACAATAACTTCACAAAAGAAGATTTTTTTCCACTTTTTCCTTTCCTGAGCTAATTTGTATAAGCAAATATAAATATGGAGAACCAAATTCACCAAATAGTGTATTTGGTGCATCCCTACTTCCTATATATTTATCTTTTTTTCCCTATTTATAACATTTGGATCAACCATCATTTTTACCGGCCATGTGGCAGCCCTATGTATAACACTGTTTTAACATAGAATTACACATGTGTTTGGCATATTTTTGAATGTCTGAAACACAGGCCAAGTCTGACTTTACTATCTTGCCTCTTGTTCCATCACTCCCACAAGTTTGACAGATATCTGCAGAAGGATAATGGTCCCTCCCTTTTACTCCCCTTCCTTATGGTGTAGCTGCACAGGTGGCACACACCAGCCAATGCAGTCCTTGTTCTTCTGTGTTGTCCCACTTGCCACTCAAATGCTAATATTCCCCGTCTAACTTCTTTGAATGATATTCACCTCTTGCCAAGAATTCCAACCATTAACCCTGCATAGGCTTCAGCTTTTCCCAGACCATGGCTTGTATCACCTGACATATGTTGCTAAGCGTAACACTTTAGCAACATCAGAGAGTCACTGGATTTGGCACAATTGCCCTGATATGTTCATTCTGTGTTGCTATGAACTTTGAAAGTCAGAGCACATGCTCTGCCTCTCAGCCTCTCTCTCTCTCTCTGCAATCGGTCAACTGTGTTGTTCTGTAACTATGCAACCTGCACTTTTAGGTAGTTAAATACAGGTATGGGATCCGTTATCCAAAAACCCATCAATTAAAAAGCTCTGAATTATGGGTCCTCACCCATAGACTCAATTTTAATCAAATAATTCAAATTTCTAGATTGTATTCAAATTTATATATTCTCCAAAAGTATATATTATTTTTGTCTATAATAACAAAACAGTACCTTGCACTTGATCCCAACAAAAATATGTTACGTATTGCATGCAAGCAATCCTATTGGGTTTATTTAAATTTTAATGATTTTTAGTAGACTTATGGAGAACCAAATTTACAGATCCCTTAGCTTGAAAACCCCAGGTCCTGAACATTTTTTTAAACTGACATGTTTTATTGAGTTCCAGTATACAAGAAATGGGTAGTCTGCGTCTTACGGTACCCTGTTATCAATGGTTACATGTTAACACATGACTGATGAAGAACAATATATATATATAAAGAAAGGGGCAGAAAAGATAGGGAGGAGTAATAAAAAAAGGGGGGGGAGGAATGGTGGGGAGAAAGGAGGTAAGGGGGAAAAGAATATACTATTAGCATACAGTGCAAATAACAATGGTCATAAGGCGGTGGGGAATCATTATTATTACATTTATGTTGGTTTTAGATATATGAATTACAGGACAATCCCTTTATGAATGTAGGGCCTGGAAGAGCTGAGAGAGGTCCTGAACATTTTGAAAAAAATTAACAGATCTAATACCTTTATTTACAAAGGATGCTAAGTTTCTCATTGCTGAAAAACTTCTCAATGCTCCCCAAAATTTTTAAACATTAAAGGGGACCTGTCACCCTAAGAAATAATTTCAAATTCTTTTCTATCATGTTAGTTGAGCAAAATAAACTTTACTTACACTGTATTTATTATTTAAATTTTGTTTCCTTCTGTTTTGGAATTATACAATCACAGCAAGCAGGCAGCTGCCATTTTGTGGACACGGTTATTAAGGAAAATTGTGTATCACCCCAAAATCTTGTGTATGAACCAGAATGAGGGACCTAATGTCCATGTGCAGTGCCGTACACAATTATAGAGCCTGAGAAGGGAAGGGGGAATGGGAGGAGAGCAGTGACATGTAGGAAGTGCTGAATGGAAAGTGAAAGTAATTGACTGCCCCTCCTCTATGCCACGGGCATAGAGGCGGGGCAGGTAATATTTGATTGACAGTTTAGATATTTAAACACCTTTATAACAGGTATGGATGTTTTAATGAAAAAAAATTTTGGGGTTCCATATTTAATTTGGAAAGGACTTTCATTATGCAGTTTTTTTATGTGTAGGTGACAGGTCCACTTTAAGTATACCATTTCATGTACAGCATGTGGTCAGGGAACCCCTTAAGTTAAATTAAGGTTACAGAGATGTTGCTTTATCAGTCATTCAGAAATTATTCCAAAATTACCCTAAATCTCACTCTAACTGACAATCAACATGGTCTTCCATGAGTACCTATGATTGCAAATAGGTATTCTATTCACTGTTCTCCCCAGAAAGAAAAGTGGTGGGCGGCCAAAAGAATGAGCCATCAGAGATTTTAAAAAGTAGTTTTCTGGGACAGCTCATAGGACTGTGTGCATCGGCAAATAAAGTGGTCTTACACACAGACATAATAATAATAATATCTCTAGAAGACACTAACCAGGCATCTGTAACTCTTTTTCGTCATTTATTGCAGACAACTATATCATTGGACAAAGCACTGAGATCGTTTTTTGCAAGGAGGGTGGGTGACACAATACCCTTTTTATACCTTCTTACATACATATCCTACCATCATATAGAAAAGGAGAAGTGGTAATCTAGCTATTATTATTTTTAAACGAACTGTGAAAAAGTCCACCAATTATAAGACATACATTTTTGTGGTTTTCCTATTTTTCACTCCTTCTGCCTTTAGAGATGGTTTAATGATCCTGATTTAGCCTTGGTTTCCTTTGTCTTTAACACTTATGTGGTACTTGCACTTATGTTACAGTTCAAAGAAACAAGACAATTATTGCAGATAAAAGATACATCATATTCATAAAAAAATGGCAGCAATAGAAGCAAAGGTGTCAACCCTACTTGAAAGTGATAACAATTATAAGATGAAGAATAGAGATTTCTCTGTGTTTAACTGGTCCCTGCACTCATGAATAAATTATAAGCTTTTGGTGAGCTGTTATTCTTTTTTAATTAGCAAAAACACATGCTAGTACCTATTAGTTGACTTGTTTGAGTCTGGCGGGTTCCCAGATGCCTCTTATTTAGAACAGATTTCGGCAGTTACATTTTATTCCTTATGTTGTAATGCTACCTCTTTTCTCAACTAACCACCAATATGTTACATTAGAAGTGAGAGTGCTGGGTCTTGGAATAGTGAGATTGCTGCTTGTGTGATAAATGAGAGAGAAAATATGAACACACAATAAAAATTCAAAACTGGGATGATGAGGGGCCAGCAACTTTCCCAATATGGTAAAATTCAAAGCCAAACTTTGCCAGATATGGAAGTAGGTGGCATACTCTATACCCATTCCATTCTTCCTTTCCTGACCTGGATATGAAGCAAGGACAATTTAGTAAGTAAAAAGAGGAGATAGGAGTTTTAGACTGATCAGTCAGCATAAAGCTGCCATACTTGATTATTAACGAGTATTTATAAAGCACCTGCCAGATTTGGTTGTGCAGTTTAGTCAGTTTTGACTGTCTAGACATGTACTTTATACCATTATACCTTTAGGCCATGGACCTGATGAGTTGAAGCTCCCTAGTTCCAATTGTTATTGTCACACTGAAGAAACGAAACAATGGAAGATGACCATGCTTCCTTATGATTCCTTGTACAAGTTTGTCAGCCTGCAGAGTTTATCATATACTGTAGAGCAGTGATCACCAACTAGTGAAACCTGAGAAACATGTTGCTCACCAACTCCTGGGCGTTGCTCCAAGTGGCCTTAAAGCAGGTGCTTATTTTTGAATTCCTGGCTTGGAGACATATTTTGGTTTCATTAAACCAGGTGCACTCTCAAATAGAGCCTCCTGTATGCTGCCAATCTACATAGGGGTTACCAAATAGCCAATCACAGCACTTGTGCTGCAAGCCCTGGAACATTTTTGCTTGCATTGCTCCCCAACACTTTTAACATCTGGATGTAGCTTATGGGTAAAAAAGGATGGGAACCCTCACTGTAGATATTGGCCAACATATTATAGCATAGCACTCTTAAATCCAGGAAAATGCACTATCCAGCAAGCCATAGATCCTGAGAATTGTTTATAAGTGGTCCTATACCTGTATGTAAGTTTTACCTTTTTTTTCATGATAAATAGATAACATTGAGTGTGCTTTAGAGTTCTTTCGTGATCATCTACTGATAAACAAGGTGACGGAGGAACTGTAGTCTTTTTGTACCTGATATAATGTAGTGGTTAATCGTTTGGAAAGATTAATTAACAAACACTCGCATCTGGAGAAACAGACTAGATTATGGATTACAAACCTAAGGTTTGCTTCAGAACTGTAAAGCTTCCTATTCAAGTGTGTACTTTTATAAGTTCTCCAAATGTGTGTACATCTTGTAGGTCTGTGGCCCCCAAGGAATTGAAATTAAGCACTGTAGACAACCTTAAGCCTATAAGGTTCATTACTTTACAATTATTTTAATGGACAAGTCAGTCATTTGTCATATGGATGGAAATAATTCCTACTTATTTTCCTGTAGAGTGTAGATCATTTTGCTGCAATTTGGTAAAAGCCTCCAGAGAAGTTGATGATGATACATAGGCTGATCTCACAGCTCTTGTGTGCAGTCCTCATCACAACATGACTGTACATGGTCCTATGGTCCAGGAAAATGCCTTCATTGCTTCTGACATGCACTAACCACTGGCAAAACTCCATCGAAAATACAATACGGTGGTCAGAGCTTCACTAGGAAAGGCATCCATGCAAGTCGAAGAAGCAAAAATCAAATCCAGGAATTTAGAAGGGGCTGGTAAGAACAATACGTAGCCAGTATCTATGATGTGTTTTTCCTGTTCCCGTGGGAACATGAATATTGGAACCCATAAGAAACATTAGGAGAGCAATTTCAAATAATGTTCCTAAACATAATACTAATGTCCTCCACTAATATATAAATAAATATAACTGTAGCCTTAAAATATTTTCTGCGATACAGGTAAAAATCCTTGGTAACTGGACTACTATAAAAATCAAATAATTATTTGGTAAAAACACACACGGCAAAACTGCTGGGAATATGGAAATATTGTACAGCTGACTAAAGTTATGAAGTGTTATGAACTTGTTCCTCCCCATCTAGTATCAGATGCACTATGTGTCTCACTGTCCTACACTGCATTGTAGTCTACACGTATATAACACTCAACAGAAACAATGCCCAAGCTACTCCACCAGACAAAATACCAATTCAGTAAGCAGATCTCTTTTCTCCAGTGCTCTATTTGACTGCAAAAGTCATTACCAGCCAAGATGAGATAAATTAAATATCAACTCTGGTTATGATTTTATTCATAAAGGGAATGTAAAATGCATATAACAGTAGCATATATAAACACCTGTACCATATACATCATTGGTTCCCACAGAGGGGCTGGTCCCCCTGGGGGTGTTTAGAGCTGTTACAGGGCAGCCCAGAGGGAAGGTCAGTGAAGGGTGAGATTTGCAATAAATATGTATTTGTATTCGACCTGACCAAACCTTGGACCTTCAATGGAGACTTTGGCCAATGGCAGGACAATCAAGGTGAGCCCTAGCCAAAGAGTGGACCTTCAAGGAAGCTTTGGGCAAAGGTTGGACATTTAACCAATGATAGCACTTTCAAGGGGCCCCTAGCCGAAGTGTGAACCTTCAAGAAGATTTTGCTCCTCCTCAAACTACTTTTATTGTTTTTTAAAGGAAACTATGACTAATAAAAAGATACTTTTGAGATAGACAATAGATTTACTGCTACAATTAAATTATTGTTTTTTTAGGTTATCTCGTCTCTATCTTCCATCATGGGTGGTCATACCATTTAACCCAATTGGCACATAGAGTGCATGTTTATGAAAAATTATTTTGAGCACAGTATAGCATCACGTTGTAAATGTGTGCACAATCGTTTACACCATCCCAGGTGCAATACTTTTAAGTATTCCTCATGAGTTAATGTGGCCACCCCTATGGTTCACAGGGGCTTGGCCTAATACCAGGTATGATTAGCATATAAGTATATAAACCAATACTCGTTAATAGCACTGAGTGCTTTCTAGATGTTCAAAACACTGACTCTGATACAAATCTTACAAAGCATACAAAGATTGCTCTGTAATTACTTCATAATTAAGGATATTGTAACACCAGCAGCGCGCCAGCGCATAAACGCTGGAGCGCGTCAACTTAGGCGCCGGCGCATAAACACTGGTGCACACCAAAATGGATGCTCCCACCAAAACACTGAGGAGCTATGACATCTAAATTGGGCGCCTGGCTTCCTATTGGTCCCTGATCTGTCTGTCTTCCTCAGCCTGCTCCTGATTGGTTCCTGTCCCCTTAAATACCTTCCTCTTCCTCCTCACATTGCCCAAGCTGGCTTCTGTTTCCACAGTTCCTGCTCAAGCCCCGTTTGCCTGCTTTCCTGTTTATTCGACCCTTGGCCTGTTTATTCAACCTTGTACCTTCGCTGCCTGGACCGACCACTGCTTGAACTTGACGACGCTTTTGCCTTATCCCTTGGTACTTCGCTTCTCTGCTTCCTGAAACCGACCACTGCCTGTAATTGACTACGCCTTTGCCTGATCCCTGGATACTTCGCTTTTGGCTAACACGCTTGGCTCCTTTGCTGACTCCGCCGCAGAAAGTCCGGGGCCCCAAAAGGGCGTCGGTGAAGACCGGAGCTGTAGAGGAATTCCAGTTGCCATTTGTCTGCATAGGACCAGCTGCCCTCCTCCGGGATCCCAGGTAACAGATCGTTACAGTTAGCTTGGGCCATTTAAAATGGATCCTTCCCAAGCCGCTGGTCGACCTTCCTCTCTGGAGACTGTTTTGGAGGCTCTCATGAAGCGTCTTGAGGATTCTGAGACCCAGCAGTTGCATCTTGCTCAGAGTATTCAACATCTGTCCAGTCGCCTAGATGTCCTGCAGGCCTCCCAGACCCCATTGCCTCCTGTTTCTGTGGCACCGCCTGCTCCAGTTCTGGTCTCAGCTCATTTACCCAGTGGGGAGAGTTTTTACTGGAGACCCAAGATTTCTGCACCCCTTCGTTACTCCGGGGACCCCGAGACCTGTCGAGGTTTTTTGAACCAGTGCAAGATCCACTTCGAGCTTTCACAGTTTCCTAATGAAAAGTCCAAAGTGGCCTATGTCTTGACTTTGCTTTATGGAAAGGCCCTGGCCTGGGCTTCCCCTCTCTGGGAACGGGACGATCCTCTGGTTCACAACTCCACGGCCTTCCTATCCACTTTCCGTGAGATTTTTGATGCTCCTGGCAGGAAGGAGAATGCCTCGACTCGTCTCTTAAAGATCTCCCAGGGGTCACTCTCTGCAGCCGAGTACGCCATCGATTTCCTCCAAAACCATTCCTTGCCAGGCTTTCATCGACTCCGGTGCTGCTGGGAACTTCATTGACCTCTCTTTTGCCCGAGCCTCTTCCTTGCCCCTTGTTCCTCTTCAAGTGCCTCTGGCGGCTCAAGCAATTGATGGACATCCCGTCTCTCCTGGACTGATTACTCACTCCACTTGCCCTCTGCACTTGCAAGTTGGTTCTTTCCATAAAGAGAAGATTTCGTTTTTGGCCATCTCCTGTCCTTCCACTCCGGTCATCCTAGGGTTGCCTTGGCTGCAACTGCATAACCCTGCTATTGACTGGTCTGCTGGAGAACTGTCTGCTTGGAATTCCTGCTGTTCTTCCAATTGTTTGCTCTCTTCTTCTTCTTCTCCAGTCTCCGTTTGTTCCTTATCCACCCTTGAGTCTCTTCCTGCCTGTTATAGAGACTTTTCTGATGTCTTTGAGAAGAAAAGCGCTGAAGTCCTTCCCCCCCATAGACCCTATGACTGTCCCATTGACCTGATCCCTGGAACCGTCCCTCCTAGGGGAAGAACTTACCCTTTATCCATACCTGAAACTCAGGCTATGAAGGACTACATCCAGGACAATTTATCTAGGGGGTTCATCAGGAAGTCTAATTCACCTGCTGGTGCCGGATTTTTCTTCGTTCAGAAGAAGGATGGGGGTCTTCGGCCATGCATCGATTATCGTGGTCTCAACAAGATAACTATCAAAAACAGATATCCTCTCCCTCTCATTCCTGAACTATTTGATAAGCTCAAGGGCGCCAAAATTTTTTCTAAGTTAGACCTCAGGGGAGCCTACAATCTTATCCGTATAAGGCAAGGAGATGAGTGGAAGACAGCCTTCAACACACGAGACGGCCATTATGAGTACCTGGTCATGCCTTTCGGCCTCTGCAACGCCCCCGCTGTCTTTCAAGACTTCATGAACGATATTTTCCGAGACCTCCTCTACTCCTTTGTTGTCATCTATCTGGATGACATTTTGATTTTCTCCCCTTGTGAATCTCTTCATGTTTCTCATCTGAGACAGGTCCTTCAACGCCTCAGAGAGAATAATTTGTTTGCCAAGATTGACAAATGCGAATTTCATCAGCCCAAGATTTCCTTTCTTGGGTACATCATTTCTGCCTCTGGTTTTGAGATGGATCCAGCAAAAGTCTCTGCGGTCCACAAATGGGTCCCTCCTTCTAATCTGAAAGCAGTCCAACAGTTCCTGGGCTTCGCCAACTTCTATAGGAAGTTCATTAGAAATTTTTCCGGCATCGTCCTTCCCATCACTGCCCTTACTAGGAAGGGTACAAGTTTTGTCTGGACCCCTGAAGCACAGAGAGCTTTTGATGACCTGAAACAAGCCTTTTCTTGCTCCTGTTTTGATTCATCCAGATGTTTCTCGTCCTTTTGTTTTGGAGGTGGATGCTTCTGATTCCGGAGTTGGGGCCATCCTCTCACAACGGTCTGACTTTCATGGCCCGTTACATCCCTGTGCCTTCTTTTCACGGAAATTTTCCTCTGCTGAGAGAAACTATGACGTGGGCAACAGAGAACTTTTGGCAGTTAAATTGGCCCTAGAGGAATGGCGTCATTTACTGGAGGGTTCGGCTGAACCTATCACCATTCTTACGGATCATAAAAATCTTGAATACATCTCTTCTGCCAAGAGACTGAATCCCCGCCAAGCACGTTGGGCTCTCTTTTTCTCCAGATTTAATTTCATAATTTCTTTTCGGCCTGGTTCAAAAAACTCCAAGGCTGATGCCCTGTCCAGATCATTTTCGTCGGATGAAGCCCCTGTTCTCTCTCCTACTCCAATTATCCCTCCTGAATTCATTGTGGCTCCTGTTTCTGTCTCTCCTCCAGAATGTCCTCCTGGGAAGACATTTGTGCCTGCCTACTCTGTCCCTCAAGTCCTGTCCTGGGCTCATTCCTCCAAGTTGGCTGGGCATCCTGGTGTCAACAAGACCATCGATTTGTTATCCAGGTACTTTTGGTGGCCCTCCTTGAAACAAGATGTCTCTTTGTTTGTGTCTTCCTGTGTCACCTGTGCTCAACAGAAGACTCCTCGTTCCCTTCCTTGTGGCCTTCTTCAACCTTTACCCACTCCCTCCCAACCCTGGGTGGACATTGCAATGGACTTTGTGGTGGATTTACCCAAATCTTCGGGGATGACTACCATTTGGGTCGTCGTGGATAGATTCTCGAAGATGGCACACTTTGTTCCCCTCAAGAAGTTGCCCACAGCCTCCACTCTCGCTCAGCTTTTCGTCAAAGAGGTGTTTCGTCTGCATGGCATTCCTTCCTCCATTGTCTCTGATCGTGGCGTTCAGTTTGTTTCAAGATTCTGGAGGGCTTTTTGTAAACTTCTGAACATTCATCTGAACTTTTCCACGGCTTACCATCCTCAGAGTAATGGGCAGACTGAAAGGACGAACCAATCTTTGGAGCAGTTTCTCCGATGTTTCATCTCACAAAATCAGGATAACTGGTCTGATCTTCTTCCTTGGGCTGAGTTTGCACATAATAATCTCAAACATAGCTCTTTGAACTGCTCTCCCTTTTTCTGTGTCTATGGTCTCTCTCCCTCAGCTCTTCCTCCAACTGCTGTCAAAGTGGACGTTCCTGCAGCTGACTCCTTGTTTCGGAATTTTCAGAAGATCTGGACAGATGCTCATTCCGCCCTTGCCAAGGCTTCTTCGCGCCAGAAGGTGGCTGCCGATAAACATCGTCGCCCTGCTCCCGGGTTCAAGGTAGGGGACTCTGTCTGGCTCTCTTCTAGGAATATCAAGCTCAAGCAGTCCTGTCCTAAGCTGGGTCCCCGATTCATCGGTCCTTTTAAAGTAAAGGAAATCATTAATCCGGTGTCTGTGAGGTTGGACCTTCCTCCCAACATGAACATTTCCAGCTCTTTCCACGTTTCATTGCTCAAACCTGTTGTCCAGAATGCATTTTCTTCTCTGGAATCACCTCCTCCTCCTGTTTTCGTGAATGGCCATCAGGAATTTGAGGTACAAGATATTATTGACTCTCGTAGGTCCAGAAGAGGAGTCCAGTACCTGGTCCACTGGAGAGGCTTTGGTCCTGAGGAGAGATCGTGGGTGAGTGCTGCCAATGCCCATGCCCCCAGATTATTGAGGACCTTCCATAGGAGGTTTCCCGACAAGCCCTGGGAGCCCCCGGAGGGGTCTCCTGAAGGGGGGGGTACTGTAACACCAGCAGCGCGCCAGCGCATAAACGCTGGAGCGCGTCAACTTAGGTGCCGGCGCATAAACACTGGTGCACACCAAAATGGATGCTCCCACCAAAACACTGAGGAGCTATGACATCTAAATTGGGCGCCTGGCTTCCTATTGGTCCCTGATCTGTCTGTCTTCCTCAGCCTGCTCCTGATTGGTTCCTGTCCCCTTAAATACCTTCCTCTTCCTCCTCACATTGCCCAAGCTGGCTTCTGTTTCCACAGTTCCTGCTCAAGCCCCGTTTGCCTGCTTTCCTGTTTATTCGACCCTTGGCCTGTTTATTCAACCTTGTACCTTCGCTGCCTGGACCGACCACTGCTTGAACTTGACGACGCTTTTGCCTTATCCCTTGGTACTTCGCTTCTCTGCTTCCTGAAACCGACCACTGCCTGTAATTGACTACGCCTTTGCCTGATCCCTGGATACTTCGCTTTTGGCTAACACGCTTGGCTCCTTTGCTGACTCCGCCGCAGAAAGTCCGGGGCCCCAAAAGGGCGTCGGTGAAGACCGGAGCTGTAGAGGAATTCCAGTTGCCATTTGTCTGCATAGGACCAGCTGCCCTCCTCCGGGATCCCAGGTAACAGATCGTTACAGATATTCTCTTGCCATATGTATATATATATTGTGTTGTTCTTTTTTATATAAACACATTTCTTAAAATTACCATTCAGAACCTGCAAAAAGCTTACCTCTTGTGGTAAGCACCCCTTCAAATAATAGACCGTCCTAATGCCTTTTCTACTGCTCAGAGCTTCAGTTGAGAAGCTTCCTGCTCCTCAACTGTGTGAGCAATGAGATCTGTTGTGTTAAGCTTAGGGTGTGAATGACAGTGTATGTGTATGTCTGGGTGTGTCTGTGTGTAAAATTAACTGTTAGTGTTTATGTGTGTACGGGCAACTGTGTTTTAAGAAGGAATGACAAACTGTGTGCGTTATAAAGACTATAATGAACCTGTGTATAGCCAAAAAAAGATGGATTGGTTCTTAAAATGACTTTGTCTGTCGATAGAACCATATAAGGCAGTTGAATTGATAATGCCTTTAATACACTAACTCTATTTGCTGACGTTAGTGCAGTCAATAATACTGTTTTATATGTCAGTATTGTTTCTGACACCTCATCTAGAGGTTCAAAAGGCTGTTCTGTTAAAGCCTCCAATACTAAAGGTAAATTCCAAGACGGTGAAACATTTTTCCTTGGAGGCCTCACGGGTTAACGTGTGAACCTGTGGACGCTTAACCGGTCCCTCTGTCAACAACCAGGGAAGAAGAGGGAGTTTCATTGGACTGTCTATTGTCATTCTCCTCAACAGCGGATACCATGGTCTTCTTGGCCAATCCGGAATTATTGCTATTACATTCGCTTGGTCCTGTCGTATCTTCTTCAATACTCTGAACACCAAGGGAATTGGAGGAAATACATATAAGAGACTCTTCTCCCAGTTCTGTCTCAATGCATCTGTTGCCATTGCTGTCTTTTCTGACAACCTCGAATAGAACCTTTTCACCTTCTTGTTGTCTCTTGTTGCCATCAAGTCTACCTCTGGCAATCCCCACCTGTTGACAATTTCTTGAAATATCTCTGGATTTAACTCCCATTTGTGTCTCGTTACTAAGCTCCTGCTCAAAAAATCTGCCGTCTTGTTTTCTTTTCCTGGCAAATATACTGCTGATAAATCCCTCAGATTGTTCCGAGCCCATTCCATTATTGGTTCCAAGTCTTTCATTAATTGTTTGCTTTTTGTTCCCTTTTTGTTCCCCCTTGCTTTCGTATGTAGGACATTGCTGCCACATTGTCCATCTGAACTAGTAATGACTTATCCTTGAAAAAGTGTCCAAAATCTTTTAGCGCTAATGTTACTGCTCTTATATTCGCTGGTAACAGACTGTCCCTGAAGACCACACTCCCTGTGTTGTCTCCTCTTGCCAAATCGCTCCCCAACCTGTGGAACTGGCGTCTGTTGTCATCACCTCCCATCTCACATCTCCCAGCAGCCTTCCTCTTGACAGGTGGCTGACATCTAACCACCATTCTAAGGCTGCCATTAGCTTTCTTGAGACAAATATATCTTGATTCTAATCTTATTTTATATTGTCCCACTGGGAAAGAAATTCTCTTTGTGGAACTCTTATGTCCATTGAGTCATCGGTATGGCTGAAGTTAACAATCCTATTAGACTCATGAACTGCCTTGCCAAACAACTCCTTCTTCTTCTTATCCATTGAATCTTTTCTTTTATTTTCTGTTTCTTTTCTTCTGTCATAGCCACTATTCCCTTGTCTGTTTGAAATCTTGCTCCTAGATATATTAAATCTTGGGATGTGACAGCTGGCTCTTTTCTATATTTATGATCCATCCATGATCTTGAAGGAATGTAATTACCTGATCTCTGTGTCTCATCAAAATGTAAGGATCTTTGGCCAATACAATAATGTCGTCCAGATAATAAAAAATGTTGATACCTTTCTTCTCTCAATTCTGCTACAAGTGTGACTAGGATCTTTGAAAAGACCCTTGGTGATGTTGCCAGACCAAACGGCAGACAAGTGAACTGGTAATGATGCAGTTGTCCTACTGTGAATCGAAGAAATCTCTGATGAGCCTTTGCAATTGGTATATGTAAATATGTGTCCTTTAGATCTATCGACAGCATCCAGTCCTCTGGCATCACCTGTGGAATTATTGTATACAATGACTCCATCTTGAATCTCTTTATTATTAAATGTTGATTTAACTTTCTGAGATCTAGCACTGGCCTGTAATCTCCTGTCTTCTTCTTCAACATGAATATCGGTGAGTAGAACCCTGTTTCTTTTTGTGAATGTGGTACTTCGATCACTGCATTCTGTGCCCTTAATTGTTGCATATAATCTTGAAGAATCTGTCTCTTCTCCTTGTTCCGCAGAATCTGTGAAACAATGAAACGATTCTTCCTTGGTATCTCTATAAATTCCAAATAATATCCTCTTCTGACTATTTCTATCACCCAGACATCTGAAATTGACCTCGCCCAAACCTCTGAATATTCCTTTAATCTTCTGGGTATCTTTAAGGTCTGAGCTGCCTGCATCTCAGAAATATCTTCTAGTGCCTCTTGCAGACAAATTCCTGCCTCTGGTTGTTCTTGCAGTTGTATTCTGAACTCTTCTCCAATTCTGTGCCTGAGAGTATTCTCTGCCTGGTCTGTATGTCTTTTGTTCACGAAAGGATCTTCTGTCTTGATAGTACTGTCTTTGTCTATCTGTAGTTGGCTCTCCCAATAATTCTTGTCTACGTTCCTGAGGTAAAAACACACTTTTACCTGCTGTTACCTTCTTTATTATTTCTTCTAGTTTTGACCCAAATAGCATATCCCCTTCAAACGGTATATTGCACAAGTTCATCTTGGATGCTCTGTCTGCATTCCAGGACCTAAGCCACAATGCTCTCCTTGTTGAGACTGATAAGGCTAGCGCTCTGGATGATGTCTTCACTAGATCAATTGATGTGTCAGCCATAAAATCCGCTGCCATCTTTAATTCTGTTAATGACCTAATAATCCTTTCGCGGTCAACTCCCTGTTTAACTGACCTTTCTACATTATGTATCCACGACTGCATGGCACGTGTCACTGATGGTCACTGATGTTAAAGCTATGGCTGGCCTACATGAGGATTCTGTGGCCAAATAATTATTTTTTAGAATTGTTTCCATCTTCTTATCCATTGGATTAGCAAAAGATGATACATCATCCACTGGCAGCACTGTTCTCTTTGACAATCTGGCCACAGCTGCATCCACTTTCGGAGGTTTTTCCCAAATCTTTTCTTGTTCTGCAGTAAATGGATACAACCTTTGCATCTTAGTCTGTATCATGAATCTAGCATCCACCTTTTCCCACTCTGCTGTAATATTTTCTTAATAGCATCATGCATTGGAAAAGTGGCTTTTTCCCTATTGAGCATCTTAAAGGGATTGTTTGTGGCTGGTTGGCTATCCTGCATCTCTGGTAGCTTCAATTCTTCTCTTACTGCACCTATAAGTGGTTCTACAAAATCGCACTCCTATGCGCCAATGCAGAAGTAGCAGTCCTTTGCGCTTCGTCTAAAGAAAAAAAACTGCTATATCAGCGCATAAATGAAACTGCTATTTCAGCCAACAGGTCTGATACATGCAATCTCTCTGCTGCGTACCAAACCATCAGGTATAGGCCTCTTGCAGCTTCTATATTAACTTCTTTTAGAGTTTAGCCCATTGAAGGCCACCAGTCATTCTATTATTAGGCTGTTGATTATACAGGAGGGTAATATTATTTTGGTGGGCAGCTAAAAAAAAAAAAAAAATCTTGCTCCGCCAGTCATGAGTGACAGACAGAAAAAAGACAAGGAGGAAGGGGGAGGTGATCAGTTATATAACCTACACGTGAGTTTTTTTTAATTGCTGTGTTAGGTGCTCTGTCCAGTCAGATGTGGGGGCGGGAATTACCCTCTTGTAAAGGGATGCCATATTAACCGGGGAAAGCTCTATTGCTCAATAGTAGCTTCCTATCTGAAATGTATCTCTAAGGCTGTGATCTTGATTTTGAGACCCTCTGGCCCACTAGTTCTGATAACTATGTGATTAACACTGAAAAACAAATCAGTCATTTTCAGATTAGTCACCTCATCACATGTATAGCGCATGAAAATATTGAACAATGATTGCATTTGGGATTGGATATATAGATGGATTTATAGAGGAAGAGGAAAGGATGATCCATATGTGTAACAGGATAGAATCATCCCACATAAAGGCTCTTACCCAAAGGCTTTATTTTGTACTTCTGACACACATTTGAGGCACAGGTTTGAGTGTATCTAATTGTATCAGTCAAACTGATTCCATTATACAGAATGCTCGGGACCTGGGGTTTTCCGGATAATGGATCTTTCCGTAATTTGGGTCTTCATGCCTTAAGTCTACTTGAAATACATTTAAACATTAAATAAACCCAATAGGCTGGGGTTGCTTCCAATAAGGATTAATTATATCTTAGTTGGGCTCAAGTACAAGCTCGTGTTTTATTATTACAGAGAAAAAGGAAATCATTTTTAAAAATTTGGATTATTTAGATAAAATGGAGTCTATGAGAGACAGCCATTCCGTAATTCGGAGCTTTCTGGATATCGGGTTTCCGGATAAAGGATCCTATACCTGTACTCTGCCTGTTTGTAAAATAGAGAGGTGTGTATTTAACAGAAATGCAATTAGCTGCATGTAAGAAAAAACATATAAATAAAATTTATATGTCTTGACACACTCGACATACGTTTTTAGACACAAAAAATACTCATGCAAGAGCCCAAAGGCTCTATAGGCAGATGCACAACATAAGTTAATTAACCATTTCGTAGCTCCCATAAACTTATACAAAACCTCAGATCACACCAGTAAGTTGAATAAGCCCAACTCGGTTAGCATTCGTTTGATCAGACATGATCATCTGTTACACCTTTTATTATTGCCTATCATTTTAAAAAATAGTAAGCTTGGACCACAAACATGCTTTACTGAAGAGTCTGGTACTTTTATGAACATTAGAGCATTGCTATTTATTGCAGCAAGTGGGTTAATGGATCATAAGGCTGTAGTTCCCAGGAAAATGAGGTGCTATAATTAATTGTCACTTCACACTTTTCCCTGTGCTGGCTGCGCATGTGATACTGTGTAATCAGATTTATAATGATGCTTGCTTTAGGGTCTGAAGGAAATGCCTTAGTCATTGCAAAGGAAGGAATAATTCACATTTGCTTCTTAGAGGAACATTTGGAATCTCCAGACTTCTGGAAAGGCTTTCTTTCCAGAACAGATTTTACTTTAGTACATTTAGTAAAAAGAAATGAAATAGGCTTTTCTTTTATCAATTGTGGTCTTGTATTTTAAAATGGTACAATAGGCAGAGGTACTATAAATTGTCTGTTTGATACAATATTATAATATGGGAGATTTTATAATCTCTGGCAGAAAAGTGGTTAAACCATTGTGCAGTGATTATAGACAAATACTATACACGCAACAGGGACACAGCTCTACTGTAAGCTTGCAAAACTTGTCAGCAAAGGGGTTAATTCAATGTTATGTCAAATGTATGGCCAAAAAATTAAATGTATCAGTTATCATCTTGGCATATCTTTGGCTTGAATTTCCCTGGATAATTTTATAGAACAGTCTGTTCCAAAGCTCTGTTTCAGTACTCAAAACTGGTATGTATTTCAGTGCAGCCGATACACAGTGCTCAGTACCTTATTCCTGCACATTGCTGCATCATCCAAGCACCTTTCCCTGGATAAAGCGGAAACAATTGAATGTGACTGTGAGAAGTGCAAACTGCAGGAAACATTGTAAGAACCTTTGCGTATGGAAGGGTCCTAAGTTTGGTTCTATCCGAGGTTAATATTTGCAGTGAAGTTGTATGTATTGTTACCTTTTACACTCCAAAGCATACAGACAGGATAACTTATAAATGATAAAATTGATTCTAGGGCATGTAAATGGAGTGAATGATGTATAACTGCTGTAAAGCCCTGCTGAATATGTTTTTTCAAAAAAAAAGTAATATTAAAACATACCCTTAAATCCATACGCCTCCTCCACTGTGGATAACATAGCACCCCAGCACAAAATTAATAATAGCCCCTCTAACAACTAATTAATTCCTAATCCTAACAAAACCCCAGAACAAACCCCAGAAAGGTTCTCATCCCACAGGGAGCATAGGGCAGGCAGAGTATGGCACACACAGGGAGCGTAGGACAGGTAGGGTATGGCACACACAGGGAGCATAGGGCAGGCAGAGTATGGCGCACACACAGGGAGCGTAGGACAGGTAGGGTATGGCACACACAGGGAGCATAGGGCAGGCAGAGTATGGCACACACAAGGAGCATAGGGCAGGCAGAGTATGGCACACACAAAGAGCATAGGGCAGGCAGAGTATTGGGCACACAAATAGCATAAGGCAGGCAGAGTATGGCACACACAGGTAGCGAAGGACAGACAGAGTATGGCACACAGAGATCATAGGGAAGGCAGAGTATGGCACAGACAGGGAGCATAGGGCAGGCAGAATATGGCATACACAGGGAACATAGGGCAGGTAGAGTATGGCACACATATGGAACATAGGGCAGGCAGAGTATGGAAAACACAGGGAGCATAGGGCAGGCAGAGTATGGCACACTCAGGGGTCATAGGGCAGGCAGAGTATGGCACAAATAGGGGACATAGGGGAGGCAGAGTCTTGCACTCACAGGGGGCATAGGTCAGGCAAAGTATGGTGCACACAGGGAGCTTATTTAGCAGAGTATGGCACACACAAAGACCATAGGGAAGGCAGAATAGAGCAGGAGAGAATCAGGATTCTAAGTCTCCCCACATGTGTTTCATGGATGTCAGCGACATCCATGAAAGCTAGGAAGAGTTAGAAGAAAAAGGCACATAATTATGAAACTGTAAAAAATAAATAATGAAAACCAATGGAAAAGTTGCTTAGAATTGGCCTTTCTATAACATTCTAAAAGTTTACTTAGAGGTGAACCACCCCTTTAAGACAATGGTTTTACATTGATTTAGCAAACAAGGATTACAGAATAAAAATAGGACTTGAGGGTCCTGCTCTCAAGAGCTTACAACACAACAGGGGAGGCATTGACTTTTTTCGCACATTCTGTGTTTGCAGCTAATGTTACTTTCCATCAGCTTATAATAATCCTATAAATATACATGTAACACTAAACATTCACTTGTTCCATTACAAATTTAGACAGAGCTTTGCAAAACAGGTAGGGATTAGTTGCTTCCTATTGTAGATCCTGTATGAGCTGCTGTTCATCTTGATGTGCAGAGGGATATCTTTATGTATAAGTGTACTTGCTGGGAGCCCTGCAGATGTATATTGCTCCACACTGAGCTGCAGCACCCTCCCATCCCATCAAGCTGGGATTTGTGCCAGTTAGTCCTGTACACACACACACACACACACACACACACACGTCTCTGACACTCAGACACACATCTATTCCTCCCTCCCCTCACTCCCTTTCTGTCTGCTCATTTGCAATGCAAGGTTCACTTCCCACAGGGGCTCTCGGGCTGGGGATGTGAGTCTGTGCTGCAGATCTTTCAGCTTTCTGCTTGCTGCAGGGAGGAGGCTGTGGCTGATGCTGCCCACTACACTATCTCTTTTTGCTCAGCTGAAGGTGGGCGCAGCCCGTTGCTCATTGTCTGGATGGAGTCCCAGCAAGGGCCTACTTCACCAGGTGAGTGATGCCATTTGTATTAATGGGAGGGATGCTGAGGCAGATGCACCCCTATATCCTATAACCCCTAAAGTTTTCTGCCCCATCTTTGTTTTTTTATCCATATTAAGCTCTTTGTAGAAAGTAATAAGGTATGGGGGAGTGATGCTCTGCTTTGCTGTGTAGTATCAGCACAAATCGCAGGAAAGCTGTGCCGCATTGCACAGATGGTGTCAGCCCAGCTGGAGTAAAGGTTTTTTTTAATCTATTGTATATGGAACAGAGCAACTTGTACGGTGCTACACAAAAACTGGATTCACCACTCCCTACTTAGAAGGGGCACATACTCAGAACTTTTGTGGTCCAAAGCAACAGTTACACATGACCTTTCCAGAAATGAATATGCCAATTAGTTTCCTAAATGAAAGCAAAGTTTTACTGAATGGCATTCCTTTTCTGTTATTTCAGTCTATTTCTGGAGCTGAGAGGGGCCAGTAGGAAGAAAGGGGATGAGCAACTTAGGGAAGTGGGATAAAATAATCTTCAGCATTCCATTCCATTAGATATGGGGTTTAAAGATACAGTGTGGTTTATCTTTAGTAACATAATCATGTTTTTGGCCTAGGAGCTGAATACACGTGAACTGGCAATATGACTTTTTTCTTCTTACTCTGTAATTCAGGTAAAATAACCTTGTTGCTGCTATATGTTGAGACTATGCCCTTTCTATTTTTGATTTTCAACTTCCATCATCCTCAAGGGGCAGTTAGGAAGATGGAAATTCTGGGTCAGAGTTTGGCCCCCTTGCCCCATGGCCCTTGAAATCATGGGAAAATGCACAAAGATGTACTTATCACAGCATGTCTTTCCTCTATGATGTTTCTAAGAGACGGTTCGGCATTACTGCTGGTGTAGATATATCATATTCCTTTTCGGCTCCCATAGCCGTGCACTGTAGGGAAAATAGAACAAAGTATGTAGAGTAAAGTTCCCTGCTAAAATTTCACATAAAGTAATAATGATGCAAAAAAAAGTAGTGTTAGGACTTCTTTAGAAACGTGTAAGGCCACGTCCTGTGACTTTTAAGTGATGGCTCATAGCAACAAACACGGCTGTGATGGTGACAGCTGGATTTTGTGCTAAGTGACATTCAGACAGGAAAGTCCCCAGGCGCATACTGTTAGCTTGTTAAACTCTATAAGCCATCACATTAATCCCAGGAGCAGAGCCTGTCAGCCATCAACTGAGCCAGGGAAGAAGGGAAGGCAGGGGAGGTGATCTGGTCTATAATGTATATGCCAGACTACCCCCCCCCCCATTCGGATATAGTCTATAGGATGAAATCACAGATATTAGATTAAAAGATTAACAACAGAAGTCACATTCTACATATTAATCAGAGGCTGAGCCAGGCAATGCCCCTGAGAGTGACACACTCATTTATGCCTGGGAGACCTGTGCAGAGCAGAGCTGGAAATTATCATGAGAATAAAAGTGTGCAAGAAAACACCAACATGGCCTGGGTGATGACAGGAAATGGAGCATGTATATGTACTAGTAATGGGCATTGATACAGATAACAAGTCTAAAACTGTAGTGAACAATGCAGAAATCAAATTAAATCGCTAAAATGACAATTTGCAGCTTGTTGGCTTACAGTATGGACTGTAAACTGTTAAATGCCACTGGGAGTTAGTTCATCAGGTGGCAAAGTTTGGGGAAATGATGGTGATGGGAATAAGAAGAAGCCCAGTGTTGGATGTGCATTTTAAAGCTATATTTTTCTTTTTGGGGAAATAAATAACTGATTACCTTCAAAATGTTTGGTTCTCATGGGATTTTGAAAGTACTTTCTAGTGGGTTTTTTTGTTCCTCAAAACTTGTATACATAAATGCATTATAGGCAAGGCTATGCCAAGAGGCCTACAACTGTCTAACACTGAGAGACATCCAATCTAGAGCTCCTGTCATCCTCCAGAATTGCTTGTGAGAAGCACTTTGTCTAGCCCTAATTTAACCTTCCTGCTGTGACAAATTATGTATTTTATGCAGAGATACAATGAGGATAGTTGCCTTATTTAGGGTAGGACTGCATGGACGTTTTCAGCGTGATCCGACGCGCTGCGACAAAACACACGCTGCGTCTGCATCTGACATGTCGAATTTGATCAACGCTGCAACTTTATCCGACATTTCTATCTCTTACATTATTTCCGGCGCATGCAATTTGTCGCAGGGCGTCGGACCGCCCTGAAAACATCCGTGTAGTCCTACCCTAAAGAGAGTCAGGGATGTTCCAGATGCAGTATTTTGTCCGAATATCAAATCCTTTACAAATGATTTTTCCAGCTAATACTAAATCTTAATGTATTATAGAAAATCCTACTACTACTATCATCAAAAAAATGAGACTATCATAATGTGAGCTTCTGTGAGCAAAAGAGTTTCAGCTATCAATTGACAGTAGGGATGTAGCGAACTGTTCGCCGGCGAACTAGTTCGTGCGAACTTCGACTGTTCGCGTCCGCCGCAAGTTCGCGAACGTCGCGCGACGTTCGCCAATAGGCGTTTGCGTCAAAAATCGTTCGACCATTAGATTCCTTCGACCGCTAAAATCGAAGGATTTTCGTTCGAATCGAACGATTGAAGCCATTGGATTGAATGAAATCATTCGATCGAATGGCTTCGATCGTTAGATTCGAACGAAAATCCTTCGATCGAACGATTAAAATCCTTCGATCGTTCGAATCGAATGATTTTCGGATGTTCGAAGTTCGCGAACAGTTCGCGAACTGTTCGCCTTTTTTGCCGGTGTTCGCGAACGGCGTTCGCGAACACATACACGGCAGTTCGCTACATCCCTAATTGACAGACACAATAATACAGAAGCCAGCAATATCCTAACACACTGAACTTATAATAAGCACCTTTCTATTATGTCTGTAGTCCTTATGGAATCTCATGTCTTGCTTACGGATACCACTGGCCATTAAATAACATGCTCCTCTCTCCAGCATCCTCAGAAGAGCAGTGACTGGGGATATTCCTACTAATTGCTACAGTACTTAGGAGTAAAACCAGTTGGATCTTAGAAACTGTGCTATAGTTACAGATTAGCACTGCCCCCCAAAAAGATATAAAACTGCTACCAGGTTTTGTCTCTCATCTCTTCTCCTCACACCCAATATGTCTGCAGCTCTGCAATGCTCAGTCTTCTGAACTATCAGCTTATCCAGTAGCCTATGACTAAGAAGGGAAAAAAAGGGTAGGACCCTTAAAAGGATTCTGTCACGCTTTAAATGAGTGGTTCACCTTTAAGCAAACTCTTTATTGTTTATAATTTTTTTTTTGCCTTTTTCTTTTGACTCTTTCCAGCTTTCAAATGGGCATCACTGACCCCCATCTAAAAAGCAAATGCTCTTTAAGGCTACACATTTATTGTTATGGCTGATTTGTATTTCTTATCTTTCTAGTAAGGTCCTATCCTATTCATATTCCAGTTACTTATTCAAATCAATGCATGGTTGCTAGGGTGATATGGACCCTAGCAACCAGATTGCTGACATTGCAAACTTGGGAGCTGCTGAATAAAAAGCTAAATAACCCAAACCACAAATAATAAAAATATAAAAACCAATTGCACATTGTCTCGGAATATCACTCTCTATATCATACTAAAAGTTAACTCAAAGGTGAACAACCCATTTAATGGTATCATTTATAACACTAAATTAAACTGTGTACATTGCACGTAATTCATTCTACCTTTTTATTCTTTTTAGTTTTAATATTGGTGTGTAGGCAGCCATCTCCGGTCACATTGCCTAGTCATGTACTTTCAGAAAGAGCCAGCACTTCACTTTGAAACTGCTTTCAAATAAGCTATTGTTTCTCCAACACAATGCATCTAAAGGAGTCATGACTTGGATTAGCCGGATTTTTGCTATTGGGTGCTGTTCTCATATTTACCATGTGTAGCCCCATGTCAGATTTCAAAATTATATATATAAAATCAGTACGCACTTGAAAAAAATGGATTTCAGTGTAGGATTCTGCTGAAGGAGCCCTTTTAACTGGAGTATTTTGTTAAAATAGAATGTTTTCCCCTTGACAGTTCCCCTTTAAGTCTATAAAAACAGCTCATTATTTTTTAACAGAGTCAATTATGTATCGAAATTAAACAAGAATACTGTTGTACCTCACTGTCTAACCAAGCTGCTCACAGATTTCTATAACCAACAATGAATACACAGACTGAGAGAAAGAATGAAACAACTGGCTAAGGCAGGGTTATAAGAGGATATAATTCCAAGATTCAGTCTTCTGAAAATAATGCCTAGGGACCCATTGCTTTTGTACTGATGTGTTCGTTTTTACAATTACATTTTGTTTTAAAGGGGAACTCCATTATAGAAAAAAAAATCACTTGACTTTAGTGGATATTAAATAAATTTATTTCACAAACAGTCTTACTTATTTTAATTATTTACCGTATGTTCAGTATTTATCTGGAAATGTCTCAATCTAAAAATACTGGCTGCAACCAACACATTCATGTTGGGAGTCATTGATAGAATTCACATGGGCCATGATTTTTGCAAGATTCGGCAATTACACTGCACTAAAGACAACTATAGTAGAGTCCCCATTTTACGTTTTTCAGGGGACCAGGAAAAAAATTGTAAAATCAGAGAAACTTTTTTTTTCAAGTACTGAAAGGTAGTGATGGGTGAATTTATTCGCCAGGCGCGAATTCGCGGCGAATTCCCACAATTTGCCGCTAGCAAATTTTGCGAAACTGCTGTGAAAATTCACCGGTGTAATAAAAATGGACGCCAGTGTCAGTTTTTTTGGACGCTGGGCATTTTCGCCAGCGGACGCCGGCGTAAAAAACGAGATGCCGGTGCCGTTTCACAAATATTTTGCTGTTTCGGCAAAGCAAAATGACCCAAATTCGTCCATCACTACTGAAAGGATATTAGCGCAGGAGTCTGTTTTACTTTGAGATACAATATTTACTGTGTAAATAACAAGGGTTAAACATTGCAGTGTGAATGTTACACTATGGGGGTCATGTGAAAGTTCTCTCTGTCACATACACAACCTAAAGCAATAAGTGATTGGTGCAGGACTGTATAAAGTACAGACTAATTGAAATTGACCGTTTACAGACAGAACCATTGCAAAATATACATCTGGTTAGTAGTTTAAACCTCTTTATTTCACAAATAATTCATAGAGGAAAAAAGCAGTTTTTGTACATCATGACAAAATTTGAGGTAAAATCCGGTAAAATATTACTTAAATTTAGGGAAATGCGCCCATTATAAATTGGTGGGATATAAAAAATGTAAAATGAGGAAAAACTTAAAATCAGGTACTTATAATTTAGGTTTCAATTGAAGAAAATGATTGCTGACTTAACATATTATACCAAAAGGGCATTTAAAAAGGCCTTGTTGAAAAAAACATTAATATCCATTAAATTTCATTACACACAGTTACCAGAAATGTTTCTGTAACACATCAGTAACACTCCACAGTGACCAGAAACATTTCTGTATTAATAATGTAAAATATGTGTACAACAAATAATAATAGCCCCGCTACATGCTCCCTTTTTTGAAGACACGGCAGAGTAATAATGGGTCACCATCTTGGGACACACTCCTATTACCACATGTAGGTATTTAGGGGACTTGTCCCCTGAAAAAAATATTCCATGTCCTATTTTATTATGTTAGTCGAGCAAAATAAACTTTAATTACACAATATGAATTATTTAAATCTTGTTTCCTTCAGTCTGGGAATTCATAATTATAGCAAGCAGGCATGCGCCATTTTGTGGACACAGTTATTAAGACAAGCCTTGCATCATCTCAAAATCTAGTTTGTGCACCAGATTGGGGGACCTGATGTCCATCCCCGTGCACTGGTTACACAATTGGATGGTAAAGATAAAGGGGGAATGTGGGGAGAGCAGTGACATCTAGTACTGAATAGAAAGTGAAAGTAATTGCCTGCCCCTATGCCATAGAGGAGGGGCCAGCAATATTTGACTTTTAAACGAGTTTACAACAGCTATGAATGCCTTAATAAAAAATAATTTTGATTTCATGTTTAATTTGAAAAGGACTTTTATTATACAGCTTTTTGTGACTGGATGACAGGTCCGCTTTAAAATGGAAAATGCAATCCACTAAAACAAAATTTTTCACGTTAGATTAAGTTGGATTTTAGTGGTGGTCTATGGAGAGGCAGAGGGCATAATAAAAACTTAGGTCATTGAAGGCAGAGTGATACTACCCCTTTAAATTGGTTGCTTCTAAAGAAATAGAGTATCCAGTGCCTCTTAATCAGGAAATGCACACTCACAGATCAGGTAGTCCCTAATAGGATTATTTATTTATTGAGCACCAAACCGTTCTTGTAGTGATGCAACTGCATATACAAGTACAAGTTAGCACAATTGTTAAAGTTAGGGTTGCACTAGCGAAGGGTTAATCTAAACCAACAAATGAAATTATGTAACCATGCTCAGAGTGCTTTCAAATTTTACATTTATTTTTTATTGTTTACTGAGATATTAGCAATATAAGATTTAGTTTAGCCCTTTTAGTTCATAGTGTCAGCATCCTGACTATCTACATGCTTGCTGTATTCAGTTAACCCTAGATTTTCTGAAAGTCCAGCCAAAAGTCTAGTATTAACATTCTTTTTTTAAAAAATGCCATCTTTTACAAATGTAACCTTGACATTTTTCAAACAACAGTGGTTGTTTAACATGCATGCACACGCCTCCAAAAAATATAGCATTACAACCTGCTTTGAACTGCTGCTGTTAGAGGTACTTGCAGCAGCAAAGCAATAGGAAAGCAATGTCTCTCCCCCAGCTGCTTGCTTTACAAATAAAAATATTGTTCTTTGCAAGTTTGAAATGAATAGTCATCTCTATGTGTGTGATTTAAAATGCTAAGCACAGTGCACAGGAACTAGTAGTAATAGCACTAGGAACAATGTTACCATTTAAAAAACGAGTGGGTAGAGGGAAGATGCTGTGTCTCTTTGTCCTCTGTTTCAAGAATTAGTTATTAATCTTGTGGTGTTGAGCAAAATACTAAAGAACCAGGAGCGGAGCCACCTACAATGCAGGAAAATCTGGGTGGTGATGGTTTAAAATGAAGATGGACAGAAGGAAGGGTTAATGGAAAAAAATGTGAATGGAAATAATATGCTAGTGAGACACAATATGCATCGAAGAAGATATTACATAGACATAGTGCTGTAATCTTCAGAATATTAACTAGAGACTCGAGGAGTAGGAATCCAGGAATGGAAAATACATTTTTCATAGAATTCAAATGCAGCCTTGCCACTGTTCTTTGTGCTTTCACTGTTTCACCATTTTTATGTAGATAAGTAAAGCTGTGTGCATAGAATGTAATAAAATATAAAGGCAAGCGTAAAGGATGTGAGGAGAACTGGGTAGATATTAGCCTTTCATCATTTGCTGTGTTATCTTTATATTTTTATATTAACTATACAGCGCAGAGCAATGAAGCAAAGGGCAATGGTAACCCACATTCTACTGCCCCCACGGAGGTGACTGTGGAAGGGGCTCAACAAGCACAGGGTGCAGAAGAAGATTCTGGAGTCCTGGCACCCACTTCTGGTTTCCTGCAAGTCACAGAGAGAAGACGTAAGTTACTTAAAATAGCAAATGGAACAGGGGAATGTTCAACTTTAAATTTATGTTTTGTAAATTACAGGTAGGGCTATCATAAACCAGCATTTAGTTTGAGTTCATTCATGTGACTTGGTAATAGTGCATTAGGCAGCATCGGTACGTGTAACCTCTAGTAGGAAATAAACACTGCAGCAATATATATTGGCCTCTACTTCATTCCACTTGACCCCTTCATAGGAGCTTTCGTATTCCCATTTTGCATTGAACCTTAGCCTTTCATCTGAGAATTTTAATGACTTATGGTGACCTGATTAAAACATTTTTATGCTCTATTTATTAAGTGTGGGAGTAACGCTAGCGAAAATTTTCCAGCATGACGTAATTTCATAACTACGCGGATTCCCTAACGGGCGAAGGCGTCGCTTCGCTAGCGATGGAGATAGACGTTGCTTCGCACTCTTAGCGTTGCTTCGCACTCTAATACCAGGCGAATTTTCACTCTGGCTAATGGGCAAAACTCCGCAAATTCAGTAAGATGCAGATTTTACTAAACGTTACCTCTTGCGCCAGACTTGCCTTCGCCACCTCAGACCAGGTGAAGTGCAATGGAGTGGATAAGACTTCTTCAATTTTTTTTTTGAAAAATGTTCCAAGTCCCAAAAAACGCTGGCGTCTTTTCCTTTTTTCTGAGTGATAGCCTGCAAAAGACCATACATTTTTTTTATGGGTAACCTGGTTCCCCCCAACATATGGCACATAAACTATTCACTGGGCTCATGTGTAGGGCATTATAACAACTCTATTTTATTTTATTAAGGTTCACTGGACTTGTGTAGTGTAATGTATTTGCTGCAACATATACGTCCATTCAACTTTCACTTTCCGCCATATGCAAATTAGCCAACGCTAGCGAAACTTTGCTTTGCTTGACAAAGTAACGCTAGTGCAACTTTGTCAGTGTTTGGCACCCTGGACGCAACTTTGCATTTTAGAGAATTAGCGTTGTCCTGGCAAATTTACGCCTGCCAAAGTGTTGCGAAGTGGGCGGAGCAGTCATTAGCGAATTTGCGACCCCAACTCTTTAAAAATAAGCCACCTCACTAAGCCAAACTCACCTAAGAGCTATAATGCCCCATGTATATTATTTGCAGTTGTTGTGAAATAATAGAAAAATAATAGGAATTAATAGGAAACATGAACATACAGTATTACTGCTATGTAGGTGGCACTCCTGCAATGTTCCATAAAAAAACCATTTGAAAGATATGATGCAAGTTTGAGCTGAAGCTAAATTAGTTTTTGCTTAACAATAGAATATAGTCAGATTAAACACTTGACACTGCCTCCAGAACTCTACACCATGGTACATGAGCTGGTATCCACACGTCTGGATTACATGAATTGTGTGCATTTTTTTATGAGCAAGGGTTTGACAGATAAAGACATAGGCTAGTACAAAATCTGACAAACAGGCCATTAACAAACCCTATTCATGCCATATTAAACCTTTACTCTACTCACAGCAAAGGACCCTACTGAAAGACCTCCCAAAGATCATGATGTTGAGCATTAGGGTAAAACGTATAATATGAAACATAACAAAAGTGGTGTAAAGGTGATAACTTTATTGACTCACTAAGATGATAATCACAGCAACGTTTCAGAACATTTAATTTTTTTAAAGCAGCTTTAAGGAAAGGGAATACTCACTATTCCTAGAGTCTTGTGATCAATTAATATGGAACCTTCAGCTTTATCTTGTGTAGAACATCAGTGTAGACCAAGTATAGGGAGAAAGAGCTAACAAGGACTAAATGTTGAAACACTCACCAAGTAAAACATATGGTCCGGATACACCTGCCCCGAACCCTTGGCATTGGGTACGGTAAACCGTAACCAATAGCAGAATGGGGAACTGGGCACTCCAAAGAATTCCACAAAGGGTCACAAAAAATATAAATATTTTATTCAAAGTTGTATTAATAAAACGTAATCTCCATCCGCCCTAAGCGTTTCGTGGGACATGCAACTCATAGGGCAGATGGAGATGATGCTTTTTTTAATGCAACTTTTGAATAAAATACTGTACTTTTATTTTTTGTGACCCCTTGTGGAATCCTTTGGAGTGCTCAGTTGCCCATTCTGCTAATAGAATTAGAATATCAGTGACCCCCATATAGATGATAGATGACTTTTATATACAGTAGGCCCACAAGGGTTTAATGCACCTATGTTAATGCCCTGACACAAGAAATGTACACAGCACCATCGAATGTGACTATGCTGTTTACTACATCTAATCTAGTCCTCTTATATCTGCAGAGCCTCTTAGCAGTGTGTCATCTCTTGAAGTTCATTTTGACCTCCTGGACCTTACAGAACTCACAGATATGTCTGACCAGGAACTAGCTGAAGTTTTTGCAGATTCTGATGACGAAAACCCACAGAATGAGCCCCCGCCAGGTGAGATTGACCTTTAAAATCCAGGAGCACAGGCTGAGAAAAAAAAGCACATGCAACGTGGTAGCCGTTAACTGTAACTATGAAACCTAGATGACTCAGCAAATTGCTGATTACTAATATCCCCTTCATTTAATGAAGTAAGAGCGACATGGATGTGCGTTCTCAAATAAGCTCTCAAATTCATCCACTGACCTTGACTACTATTAAGGTGAAACTGAGAGAATTAAAGGAAATCTTTTCTCCCCATACTGTACATACAGATTTGACTTGACATGGTCAGCACACTGCAGAAGCTTGTGGCTCTAACTGAAACAAATTCCTCAAAGGACGAACAAGTCTGCCAATGTGAATCTGTGTCTAGTAATAGACACAGATAGCAATAATACATAATAGCAATATTCTACATCATAAAACAATATGGCAGATTTAGTGACAGTAACCTACAAAATAAGAATGTGTTAAATTAAGCCACCAACTGGAGAATAGGCTGGAAGAAGAAACGTCAGCCTCCAAAAGAGGATCATTTAAAACAGCAAGAAACTGTAATTTTCATTTTAGTTGAGTTTGGAGCATTGCTTCTGCAAACTGTGCTGATTTTGAAGGTAAGGAGTTCCAAACCAGACTAGCAGAGGTTATTCATGTTACATTACAATACACCTGGCTGTAGTTGAGAAAAAGACAATAACAATCTTTATCATGCTCCATTTTTTGTTCTTTTTCTTCCCAAGGTCTGCAACTGCCTCCCTTTCATCGAGCTGGTTATCTCCGTTCTCCATCTTGGACCCGAACAAGAGCAGAAAGAGAAAAGAAACATCTCAGTGACTCGGAGCTTCATGGAGGCATACTAGACACATTCCTTGCTGCAGAGAGATCCAAAGAAAACTAAACAGCCTTTACCTTCTCATCAACTGGCCCGTGCTGCCCCATCCCTATCAGTGGTGGGACTACAGATAACTCCAATAACTATAGCACTTACAACAAAGAAGTCAGAGAATATTTACTGCACACAAGTAGAAGAAACGTCCTTCTAAAAAGGAGAGAAGCCCTGATTTCTAAATGAGGTTGAATACAGCCTGCAAGACAAGAACAAGAGTACCTTTAATAGTCATTGAACCAACAATTCATTTGCTAAAACAGTTAAAAAGTTAAATTAAAAAGACCAGCATACATGTTATAACAGGAAGTGATTCATGAGTGCACAATGATATCAGCTTTGTATCAAGCAGAATGAAATGCATACCAAACGTCCTAGACTGGATGTAAACACAGAGACTGCAGTATCTCAGCGATTTCCACAGGTATTTCTAGTTAAGATCAGATTGTAAACAATTATTGTTCCGAGATATATATGTGCTGGTAAATCACCCGGTATGCTTATACAGGTTTACTGTCAGTGGGCGATTCAATATACATCCTATAAACGAGGGCAGGATCTGGGCTAACTATCTCTTTTTAACATAGATTTAAAAAAAGAAATGTGCAAGGACATACTAACTGTGGCAGATACAGAATGTATGGGAATGAATTGTACAAACATGACCTTTTCCATAAGCACAGAATGTTCCCACAGCCTTAATTATGCCCACTCTATCACTCACAGACCTGTCTGCAGCAGCAGCAAAATACATCTGATTGCAGACCACTTGCAAATGCACCTTGGCTACTATATGTAGCCCATGTATCCCATAGACTTCATGTGGCTGTCGTTGCATTTTAGCTTGAATGACACTTTTGCACTTTAAATTACATTATGTGGCTGCTTCCCAAAGAACAGGGATTTCTCCATGATTGTCTTGTAATAATCTGCGTGGACTGTATTCAGGATCACTGCCATCAGAGCCTACAGCATATTGCACTATGGGTGCATCCCCCCCCCCCAATACATTTGAAAATGGCCTTTAGCACAATAGCAAAATAACTTAGCTTAATGTCTGCCAGACTCTTAATGGGAACACTATCATTAACAATAATAATAATCAAGGCCAGATTCATCACCTCTTTGTAGGGAAGGATAAAACTATACAGATTACTCTTATATCTATCCATATTTAATATGTACATGGGTGCAGCAGGGTTACAGAGCAAGGATCGTTCCCAATTTTTAAAGTAGAATCAAAAACCATTTTACATTTGATGCAGTATAGGATACTATTTTAGCAAACATCATTTTTGCTGGAGTATTGGAACTGTACGGTTTCTAGATTTTAAGTGCACCCCTCCCCAAGTTGCATAACTTAATCCCTAAAGACCCCTAGTAACATCTTCACATCTTCACATAAAGAAGCATTTATAGAATGTCAATCAAGCCCCTATCAGGATCTCTGTACTTCTGAGCTCCCAAACAGCTACGGGTAGGGATGGGCGAATATTTTTGCCCTGTTTCGCCTCAAAAATGACGGGCATAAAACAATTTCGCACGCAACAAATTTTTTTTGCTGCCCATAGACTTTAATGGGCGTCAGCGACATTTCGGCGAAACGAAACAGGTCAAATTCACCCATCCCTAGCTACGGGGTCTGATGTCACTATAGTTACAGCAATAACTCTTCCCAACCTTTACAGGGATAAAGTCCAGCCATAACTTGAGTCTCAAACTGCATGGGATAAAATCTATGTAATAGAATTAAGTCCAAGTCCGAAACATTGCCACATCAAATTACTGAAAGAGAAGTTGGAATATATTCATTGGTAATAAATCAAAGAACAGCAGCAGTTATGAAAAAGAATGTTTATTGATACACTATTTTGCATCAAGTACGAACATTAAAAAAAGTGAGATCTACTGAAAATAATTGTTTAATTGAATTTATAATATAAATCACTGACTGTAGGATTTGATTGGATATAATTGTACAGAAATTCATGTGTTCTTTCCACTAAAAATGAACTTGAACTGTTGTAAAAAATAAAATAAAACAGTGCAGGAATAGTCAATGAACAGTTACATCAAGCCAGTCTTGGTGACTGATACTAATGTTTTCAAGTTTGGCACATTGGAAATATACGAAATGTAGGGCGATTGCAAAAATAAGAAAGAAGAAAAAGAGAACCAATAAGCTGATGAGTTACAGGAATTAAAAATGTAATCTTATTAAAAAGAAGAAGATAAATGCAAGAGTGATCTGCAACTGGGGCATGTGAACAACTGAAGAGAAAGAATACAAAGTAGTGATGTGCAGGTTGGGTTTTTCCCGAACTGCATCCGACCCTAGTCTGCCCTCCCTCAGCCCGCGCCCACCAACGTCACAAAAGGGGCAGGGCAAGCAGGCGCATCGTCTATAAAAGAAGAACCTGGAAGTCGGAAGCCTGCACTGCAACGTGGCGGGCGGGAAGAGCAGAAGAAGAGCTCAACCCGCACCTAGCCGACACCCGCACCCGTCCGAACTGCAGGTTTGATTTTGGTGTTTGGGGAAAAGGGAAAAAAAACATCAACCAACCCCATGTCATAATGACAATAATGATTCATTCCAGGCATTTTTGAGTACTTTCTTAATGTTATCGTTTAGTATGAAGAGGAATTTAGAAGTGTAAGATCCTTTAAAATGTTGTAATCTATAGTTCCCTTTACCACCCACTTTGCTTGTGCCTTTATCTAACATGTATGCTCAATCCATCAGTTGGGTCACTGTGTATTTTGCCTGCATTGCAGACTGCCTGGCACCTGGTTCTTTACTGCAGCTCTGTGGTGATTCGGTGACTCTCTGAAGTGACAGACGATAGATAATCCAGTGAGAATGTGTCACAGCATAGGCTGTGAGCATGGGCACTTTAAAATACAATGAAATACTAAGAACAGTGTCATACCTAGTTCTTACTGGGCCCCACATCAAATTTAATTTTAGGGTCCCCAACTTATCCAGAGGATGTCCTGTTTTACCAGTATATGTTGAGAATGCTCAATAATGAGGGCCTCATGGGGGCCCCCATACTTCCGGGGCCCCCTGTAGACGCAGAGTCTGCTTCCTCTGCAGTTATGCCCCTGACTCAGAATACTGTTTCTCTTTACAGTATATGATGTTATTTATAATATTTGTTCAGCTGACACATATGGATATTTGATTGTTAAAAATCACAGAATAAATCTGCATTAACTAGAAGTTTGAGAGCTGTCAGTCAAGGAGCAAAAGCTGCCTAATACAGGATTAGGTGTGTTATTTAATGTTCACTGTGTAGCCCAATAAGGTGGCCATAGCAGGATTGTTTAGTGTAATAATCAGAGCTGTCAGGGCAACCTCCTGCTGAGTTCAGTTCCCAGTGTCCACAACAGCCAAACTGTAGTTCAACAAAAGCTGCCATACAATACATTTAAGAAGCACATTGTAGCTAATGGACATACCACTGTGAGGGCAATGATTTAACAGGGATCCTGCCCCAGCACTAACTAGTACATCTCAGCTTTTAATATTAAAGTGTAAGTCAATGGCTGGGCCAGTACAATCTTTTGTGCCTGCTATGTATTATTGCTTAACAATTGCCAGTTTATATGTCTACCAGTATATTCCTTTGTGCCAAAAATGGCATTAGTAATGCAGCCACATTCTATTCTAACTGTATGATCATCCTGATTCCACCTGCAGGTTTCTCTCTGGATACCAGCTGTGCCACTGAGGGTTCAAACACGTCTTTTATAATCCTGCACAGCATAATGTGTTTAGTTTATGTGTCTCCTGTATGTTGTTTCAGATTTTTTTGCCAGATGTCTGTATGCCTACTCTGTCAATACAGCTCAAAGAATAGTACCAAACTGTGCGCCTGTTTTATTTATTTATTGTTTGAGATTTCCACCTACAGTGTGCCCAGCCTGTGTGTCTGTTTGGCCATTACACTTTATATCTAGGAGTCAGGTATTTCTGATATCAAGGTATTTTATAGTTAGAGAACAACTTTTATAATAGCAGTTTGTAGAAAAATTGTAGGCCTCCAAACATAAGAAAGAGAGTGAGGGAAGTTGCTAATATATAAAACTTGACAGGACAGTTCATGTTGCAGAGCCGGAACTAGAGGCAGGCAGAGTAGGCATCCGCCTAGGGCACAATCACTGGGGGGGGGGCGTGCACTTTTAAGGGGAATTTTTCTTTTTTTTGAACCCTAGTTTGCTTGGCCTTTAATATTTTTCAATTTTATAAACCGCCTGTTCCAACTACCTCTTGCCCGTGATTTGTACTGCAGGCATAAGCACTCCCCACCTCCCTCTTTCCAGCTGCTGGCAAAGGTACATATTTATGGCAATATCTTGGCTGCTGCTTGCACAGGTAAACAGACAGTAACGTAACGTAGCCTTCCCCTAAACCATGATACTGAACAATTTTTGTTATCAGATCTTTTGAGAGTTGCTTTGAGGATCCCATGCTGTCACTCTTCAGAGGAGAGTCAAACAGAAGCACAACTTGCAATTGGCCACATTAAATACTTTTCTCATGATTGGACACACCTGCCTGTGAAGTCCAAGGCTTAACAAGCTAATCCAACCAATTTTGTGTTGCCAGTAATCAGTATTGAGCAGTTTCATGCATTCAAATTAGCAAAATTACAATGGTATCCAAATTTTGCCAGTTTCAGCTAGTTTTTCACATTTGATTTAATCTCATACAACTGAATACTGCGTCATTAACTTTGTTCCGAAAACACCCCAGTACTCAGATGTTCCTGGGAAATGACATACCACTGTTATCTTTTTTGTTGAAGTAAGGAGTAAATTATTATGCAGCTGAGAGGGGTTCCCAAACTGAACCCGAATACCTGAATATATATCTGGTAGTCTTGTCCTATAGCTAAAAATTGTGTATAAAAACTATCGATCTATTGAAACAGCTCATTATAGTCATTATATTGCAAACTCACCACTCCATTTGGTCCTAGTTTAGCCATTAAAGGCTGGAATAAAGCTGGTAACATTCTTTGCAGACAAGCTTTTTTGTGCTGCCAAATGGACTCTTGCCTTGCACTAGGGGAAATCAATCCTTCTTTTTCAGCTTAGTTTAATTGAAAACCAATACATTGAAATGAAAAATCTTATGTTTCTCCTGGAGGATTGTCTTGGCCTGTGGCATAACTAGCGTTTGCCGGACCCCTCCAGCAGAAAAAACTTCAGAGGGCCCCCACCTGCACCCCATGTTTGCCTGACTGCTGCAGTGCACATGCACATTTTACCATGAGAACTCAGCTGGGGAGCAGAGATTTCAGTGCAGCAGACCCTGCAGTCAGGGCCCCCCTGTGACCCCACCCCCGGGATCTACTCCCTCTATAGCTGCATTATTTTACCCCTTTAAAGCTTATTTTACATAAATAATTCCGCTGTCGCAAATAAAAACAAACGAAAATTTGACCATGGAAAAAGTCTGTATAGAGACCAATGTGCTGGTTTAATACATATTTTTGTTAAATTTTCTGAAATGTTTTCTTTCATTTCTTTTTATTTCAGGTACAGTAAGGGACAAAACAATACAAAGAAGTGTAGGGACCCATAGGGTTAATGTTCCCATATAATCAGGGCTGCCATTAGAAATCACGGGGGCCCGTACAACAAAATTTTCCCTGGGCCCCGCCCACACTAGCACCCATGAACCACCCCAGATCCCGCCCACTCCACCCAAGACCCACTTCATCCCGCCCAAAGACCACACGGATATCCGCACTAAAAAAGTAACCCCCCCACACACGTTATAAAAAGCTATTGATGGTCAGGCCCCCTTATAAGTTAAAAAATACATTGGTGCCAAGGCCTCCCTTTCAAGTAAAAAAAAAATGAGGGCCCCAAAAAATATTTTATAATAAAACATTGGTGCCAGGCCCCCATTACAAATTAAAAATAATTGGGGCCCCAAAAATTATTTTTTAAAAAAAAACATTGGTGGCAGGGGCCTATAGAATATTAAAATATTACATTGGTGGACGGGATTAAAAAAACAAAAAAAACAACCTACATTGGTGTTCAGTAGAATTGAACTCGTGACTTTGGGTCTTTTCACAGCTTCAGGACTTCAATTTCCACTGTTTTCGTGACTTCGGGTCTTTTCGCTGCTTTGGGACTTTGGCTTCGGCTATTTTTGTGACTTCGGGTCTTTTCGCCTCTTCGGGAGTTCGGCTTCGGCTGTTTTCGTGGCTTTGGGTCCTTCGGCTGTTCTCGGCACTTCCGCATTTTGGCTGTTCGGGATGGCCGCAGGCTTTGGCGCTCTCAAGGGGGGCCTGGCTCTTTTCAAAACTGCAGCACTGATGGGCCTCCCTTCATACCCGGGCCACTTGTCCCCCCTGTTCCCCCCTGATGGCGGCCCTGCATATAATAATAAGGGCAAAGTACTGCATTCCCCCCTGCCTTCTTCTAGGGTTTTGGGGGAGTGATCTCACACCCATCCCCTAACATCTGGGGCACACTTCTCTAAAAACTGTTCAAGTAGGCATAGCTGATGTAACTCCTCAATAGTTTCAACTTGGCTGGCGGTAACCCATTGATAATGGCTCTCCTCAGCTTGTTCCCAAAATCCCAGTAGGTGTCTCCCCCCAACTTTGCTCATGTTTCAGGACTGGCTATAAGTCTCTGAGGATATGGCATAGTTATTTAGCAACACGTTCTTCACTTTCTCATAGTTGCCACATTGTGGGTATGGTATTTCCCGATAAGCATCATTGGCCATCCCTGTAAGTTGGCCAGCCAATATCTTGGCCCACTACGTTTTGGTAACTGCGTAGTCCTCATAGATAATCCCAAAAGTTTTCAAATACCCATCAATATTTTCTCTGCGATCATTAAAAGAGGGAAAGGAGGCATGTTTTACTACCGTTTGGGGTTTGCATAACTGGTCCCTTGAGGGGGGATACCATTGATCCGATGCTGAGTTTGGTGCTGCTGCCCTCTGGGCCTCTTGGACAGCTGATTCTAGCAGTTTTAGTCACTCAACCCCAGGGAGATCAGCACCCAAAGCAGCCTGCCCTGAACGATAACGGCCGTGTTAAAGTCTTCCTCAAATTGGTCTGGGCCAATACCTTGAGTTGCGGCTTCTGAATCCAGATCTTCAGTGCTGACCAGTTGTGGGTTTGATTCCTGTTTAGATTGGACTGTTGTTGAAGGGGAATTTCGAGACTCTCTTTCACGCTCCAACAATAAATCTGCCATATCTGTCTGGCCTGCACACCGAGTCCTGGTGCGTTATGCTATCAGTGCAGCCATTTGACCCTGTGTGATTCCATTGGGATCAAATTCTTGGCCTTGTAGGTTTGGCGAGCGCAGTTCAGTGAGTTCACGTTCCATGTCTACATGATGTATTCCGAGACAATCTTCCACTGTTGACACCTTTAAGAGTATCATCAGCAGATTATTCTCAAATACTTTATTGAAAAGAATAGAAGACATATGTGAAAACTAAGTGGAACACTTGGTGACTAGAGAACAGTGGCATCAATAGCGTATCCCATTTACTTAACGAAGAAACCAAAACAGCGGCAACAACAATTGACAACCCACACCTCAGTCTCTCCTGGAAGGTTATTAGGGAGGTGAAGCTGTTGGATTCACTGACAGTGGTGCAGAAAATAGTTTCCCTGGGTGTTAATTCATCTGCAGCTGGTAGTAATGGTGAATATAGGGCGTACTTCCAAACAACAGCCACAGGGGGCAGCAAGCAATTGCACACTGATGTAATACAGCACATGTACAGGCTGCACAGTATGGGCCCACAGGGTATGGCCGTCTCTCCCCAAGATGTGCTAGAACACCTTTCAGCTTGGTCTGGCCCTGGTGCTTATGATATTTTATATTTGTTGGCACCCAGGCAATGAGCCCTGCAAATGGAGTGCATACTGGCTAGTGTTTTTGTATATTTATTTACTTAGACAGTATGGGAGGCTGCATCTTGCCAGGCAACCTCAAAATGTAAATATTTTTAAATGAAGTGGGTTCATGTAAGGTTAATCCCAAAGCAATAGGATTATCAGGACTGCAAAGCAATGAATCATTTTGTAGTCAATGTTGGTTTCCCCATAATAGCATTTATTTGGCTCTTGTCAAGAACACGTTGGGGAAGTCAGTGCCTTTACCATCTGATAAAAGCCAAAATCGGAGGATCTAAACACAGAATAAAAGATGAAAACAAAAGTCTGACTTCCAGCTGGGTTGAGTGCCAGTAACAGGCAGTGCTCCGTTCACAAACAATTGCCTATTAACAGGGTCCAGTATTGCTGCAAGCCTCTTCTGCCCAAATTGCCAGTGAAACTCTGTAATATCCTTCATTGTACCCACAAATGAGCCTAATAAATAATTACCATCTCTGTCATTTTGAGGGGAAAAAATGCCGAAAGGAAAGAGGATTTATTCATGAAAAACAGGAGAGAAAAGAGATGTTTTCAGGCACAAAGTGCTTGGTTTCTGCTTGAGTAAAATAAAAGGTGCTTTCACTACAAAATGGAGCTTAACCAGTATCAAAGGCAGAGTTTGTACAAAGCAGTTTATCTATTATTTATATGAGGAATAAAAAGAGCACCGAGGTTCTTATGCAGAAGTCTTTGCTTCCGGCACATACAGTATGGTATGCTAGATCTACTGTGATGGTTTGCCTACAGCTGATGCCAGGAAAGCATCCTATAGTGCAGGCAACAGGCAGCAACCATTGTTTTTACCTCCCAGCATTGCAACTGTAACCCTTTCCTTACCACACTTCTTGTAGAATTGGATCACACGCTCTTAAACAGCAATTAAACCCTTTGCAATCCAGGACCCTGAGGTCTCTTTGCGGATGAAAGATACTGGGAACTGGGATTTACAGCACAGTGCCTCCACCTGTTCAACACTAAGAATTCCACTAGGAAAATAAAACACACAGTTTGCAGTAACCCAATTTAACTTTATATAAAATGGAATACAATAACTGTTAATACAAATCACACAATTAACTCTGCTCTGGGAAACCTGTGTGGACTATCAAACCCCTGGCACAGTCTTTCAATGCCACAGTCTCACGCTCCACTCCAGGTGGATAAATGCAGATTAACACAGTTCAGTTCTCTTTCCCAAGCGCTCTTATGTTCCCAGGTAGCGCTACCTGCCCCAAGGTACCTTTCCCTTTTGATTTGCAGGCCACTCCCACGTGGCAAGTACATGAGCAAGACCTGTCCTCACTAGAGTTGCCACCTTTTCAATTGGGGGAAACCGGGCTGGGGGTGGAGTCAGTGATCGGGGCAGGGTCAGTGATGTCAGGGCGGAGCTAGTAATGTTGGGGGCAGGGCTGATGACATCAGGGATGGGGCTAATGACTGATGGCTGATGTAATTAACTTCAATGCCCTTGTCTAGATTTCTTAATTTCACCCGGACCCTTTCCATAAACCGGGCTGTCTGGGTGAAATCCGGACAGGTAGCAACCCTAGTCCTCACACAGGGGACACACAAGGATTTTCACAGGCATTCAGCAGCTAAACTGGACACAGGGTAACCTCTCCATTTAGACTGAAAACTCAAAGCTATTCAGCAGAGTACACACCTACAGTCTCTCTGAAGGGAGAATGCAGAATGATTAGTCTCCCAACACTTGAAGAGCACACCCGAACCTTCAGCCTGCGACTTGGATTCGCTCCCTGACCCTGCCTGCAACCTGCCTTATCTGCAACCCGCCTACCACCATTAAACAAGTGTTGCCGCAAACCAGAAGTGACATCATCAGAAATCGGGGACTTTTTGCCAAAAACCCAACCACTTTGCGAGTATTCCACTGGTACCCAACCCAGTGCAGGACTCTATTCTACTCCTGGATTGTAATTTACCATTTATATCTATTTTCCTGATAGTGGTCAGTGTTCAAATCTCTTTTTACTTAGATAAAACTTCCAATAATTGATTGGGTCTTCCATCACTAAAGATGATGTTTTGATCATATCTTTGTGTATTTTAAAACACATGGTTTAAGAAACTGGACACGCACAGCCTGGGCATTGTGAAAACAAATAACTAATTAAGAATACGGATTGCCTGACTTAAAGGAGAACTAAAACCCCCCAGTAACAAAAGCCCTCCTTAACTGCCTGCCATCGGCCCGACCCTCTCCCTTCCATGTGCTGTTTGACATTAGTCAAAAAGAAGGGTTCGCTGTATGTAAAACTGCTTTTCAAATTTAAAATTTCCGTAATGTGAAATCTAATGATGATAATATATTTTATAGGTGGACCATTGTAGTCAGAATTGTTTGTGATTAACTCCCTTACTGCCTCTATCTCTGCATCATGCAGGTATATAGACTTTGTATATTGTAACCAATGGCATATCATTAACTGGCAGATTAATACTTTGTACAACATTCAAAAAAATCAGTGGTATCTTTCAGATTACTACTAATAGAGGTTATATATGGTTGTAATAGAAAATCCAAATATTGTGCCATTTTTTATTAAGTGACCTGTTAGATGCTAAAATAGGTCTCTCCAAATTCTTATGCATCTTTAGCAGTGTGTATATAACTGGGACAATGGGATTATCTGAAACAGCCGCTCACCCATTGCCATGAAAAGACAAACAAGAGACAGGGTTTCTTTGTATACACACTTTGTATTTATAAACAGCATTTAACTTATACATCTGCGTTTTCCTCTTGCAGTCCCCAAGGTCTTTAGTGTAACAGAGGAAGCAGAGTCACAGTCCTGACCTGTTCAGAACCCAGTATAACACATAACCTTTGTGGTCAGCTAGAAATGTTAAAATGCAGCACCATGGAACACCATGAACTATTACCTGCATCACCAGGAATCAGACAGCAGTAACTGCCCACTGTTCTGAACTCACATAACTACACAATACAATCCCTGAATTACTGCAGTTAGTGCACAAAGCACTAAATGAAGGATTTTTTTCCAGAAACAATAGTGAGGCACTGCTGGTAAGATCACTGATGGGCACAAAGGGAGGAACAAAGGTTGTCCCTTTAATGGCCATAGCCCTTTAAAAAGGGAAGGCAGTGTGCTTCAGGCCTGATTGCAGCTGAAAGATTAAGAGGTATTTTCCTGTTGCTTGAGTTCCTGCCCATTCTCCCTCTCTTGGTTCCACTCTTTTAGACCATCAGGGAGAGAGGTGTCCTCCTCAAAGCCTCCAGTACCCTCTACAAACTCTTCATATGATGATTTTTCAGGAAAAGGTCTTGCACCCAGTAGCTCAATCATGTCTGATTTCTCCAGGACTTCTTTTTCCAGCAAGCGCTGTGCCACCTGTAAGATATCAAAGATAAGTATAAGAAGTAGTAAAAGATACTACTAGTACATAGTAGTTTACAGTAATGCAGATACACAATAACATATTGTTAGCTTAATAAGGTTTCCACAAATTTCATGTTAAAGAAGAAGTCCAAATTATTTTAAACTTGGGTTTATTAGCATATGGCAGGTGGAGAACTCAACTTAAAGAAGAAGGAAAGCTACTTAGGTAGTTTATTGCCAATATATTAGCCACAATAATGCAAACTATATCTTTTTATTTATTTTGAAGAATGATTTACTATACCTGAGTAAACAGCTCTAGAAGCTCTCTCTGTTTGTTTAGGATAGCAGCCGCCATATCCGCTGGGTGTGATGTAACTTCCTGCCTGAGTCTCTCCCTGCTGACTGATAGCTCTGGGCTCAGAGTAGGAGGGGAGGGGGGAGGAAGAGGAGCAAACTGAGCATGCTCAAGCCCCAGCCCTGGAGGTTTAAGATGAAAACAGGAAGTCTAATACAGAAGCCCCCGTGTACACAAAAGAAGGGAAGAAATGTGGGGTTTCTTTTGACAGAGGACTCAGAGCAGCATTACTGGTGTTTTTATATAGACCTTTCTGATAAAACTTACTTAGTTTTAACCTTTCCTTCTCCTTTAAGTATATAAATATATGTTTTGTTTAAAACGTACTGATAGAGGACTTCTTCAGTGCCTGTGCTGCCCAGCTCCTAATGTTCAGGCAGGGACAGGGTTCATAAATTGAATTGATCAGTCTGGGCTTCTTCAGCGAGGCTAAGGCTAAGCAGAAAATATGATGGAGCAGAAGCTCCTTACACTAGGCAAACAAAAACTGCTGAAATGAGCTTACAAGCTCAGAGGTTGTGGGAATGAAATGATCAGGAATTAGTGGGACCTATGTAGTTTTATTACAGATTAAGTGTTCTTCATAGCTCACTGTTTAGCTTACCTTCTCTACTTGGTCTTTGCAACTTGTAAGAAGCTCCAGTGTTCTTTCATAGGCAGTATTGATAAGGTTTCTGGCTTCCTGATCAATCAGCTCTGCAGTTGCCTCACTATAAGGTTTCTCTGCAAGCATTTCTCCCTGACGTGGAAGGTCAAAGGACACTTGGCCCAGCTTTTCGCTCATACCAAACTGCACAATCTAGAGAAAATAAACAGTACATAAGATGCAGGCGATAGTTCCTTCACTGGGAAAGCTCCAGCTAAACAACCGGACAATGCTAGAATAAATATTGAGTACTAATGACCTCCGTAAATAGTAATCATTTACATACACAAACTATAGAGTGCTGCATAAACAGATATAACTAGGCGTAATACAGTATATACACTTGTACATTACATGTAAGGCTACTTTACAAGTTTAAGATTCCATACCTGGGCATAAGCACTCTGTGTGACCTTTTTTAAATCATCCTGTGCCCCAGTGGTAATACGACCAAAGAACAGGTGTTCTGATACACGTCCCCCTAGCGTCATGCACATGCGGTCAAACAACTGTTCTCGTGTATAAAGGTACTGCTCCTTTGGCAAATACTGGGCATACCCTAAGCCCTTCCCTCGAGGAATTATGGACACCTAGAAAAAGAGCAAATTAAGAAATAAAATAGAAAAGGATTATGGGATTGTTGTACATGACCCTGTTATTGTAATATGTGGTACAGAAGTTAACATCAACAGAACACATTTTTTAAGGAACCTAGCTGTGAGTGATCTCAACTTGATATCTAACACAAGGGGTATTCAGGACTGATTCACAATTCCTAACTGGTAGTCCAAGGGAATGAACTTTCAATACAGAGGTTATTTCTGTGTTGTAGGCAAAAGAGAAAGAATGGAGTATAGTTAAGCTGGCCACAGACGTGCAGGTTTTCTTCTTTGTGCGATGAAAGCATCTATGTTTCAGTCTACCATTAACCATTTAGATTATAATAAGTACCAGAATGCTCGGAACCTGCTATTTTTGGGATATCGGATCTTTCCGTAATTTGGATCTTCATACTTTAAGTCTACTAGAAAATCATTAAAAAAGAAACATTAAATAAACTTTTATTTACCCCTGAGCCAAATTCAAATGTGAAAAGAGTTGGGGAGCAACACAGGCATGCAAAAAGTTCCCAAATAAGGGCTATGAATGGATATTTGGTAGCCCCACGTGGACTGGCAGCTTACAGGAGGCTGTGCTTGGCTGTAAACCTGTTTTTATGCAACCAAAACTTGCTTCCAAGAAAGGAATTGGAAAAATAAGCACCTGCTTTGAGACCACTGGGAGCAACATCCATGGGGTTGGAGAGCAACATGTTGCTCCCATGACACTTGTTGGGGACCACTGCTATAAGGATTAATTATATCTTGGTTTGGATCAAATACAAAATACTGTTTTTATTACTAGGTTTTATTTTTACGTTTACAAATTATTTGATTATAATGTAGGCTATGGGAAACAGCCTTTCTGTAATTCTGAGCTTTCTGGATAACACATCCCATTACTGTGGTATAATTAAACCTTAGTGCCCCAAAACTGTATATGCTGACTTCCTATATACTTTATTCTAACAGAGTACTATACCCTAAATTGTTCAGATCTAGCTATCTTATGCCTCTCGGAGAGGCACAGGGAGATCATGCTTAGCCTCTATTTTAACAACAATTGGCTGGTATATAATGCCACTATTAAACACATCTGATTTTATGTTTACTGTAATACCTTGAGCAGAGGGTCAGCATGCTGCAGGAACCATCCAGCAACAGCATGTCCAGCTTCGTGATAAGCCACTGTCCTCTTCTCTTCAGGTTGTAGGACCTGAGTCTTTTTCTCTAGGCCTGTGAAAAGGTATTAATCACTATCTTACCACTATAAAAAGGTAAAACCCTTATTTGGCTACACGCATAGATAGCACTAGATCTCAAGTTTACACACTGTTTGAAAAGCCTAAAAAAAACGACATATGCTTTATTATGTTCTGTCTGCAACAATCGTGGGAGATTTACCAAATTATTTACAATTTGTGTGTTCCACACTTACCTCCGATAACACGTTCAATGGCTTGTTCGAAGTGCTTTTCCACCACATAATCTTTCAGGTATCGTGCAGCAATCAAGGCAGCCTCGTTGCAAACATTGGCAATATCAGCACCTAAATTGTGTGGCAAAAGTGGAAAGCAGCAACGTGACTAACAAGTTATAAGAAACAGCACTAGATTCTACAGGCTCATGGAGCAGATGTTCAACACATTACCAGTAAATCCAGGAGTCAAAGCTGCCAGTTTACGGGACAATGCCTCCTTACTGAGACTCTCGGACAACTTTATGGGACGTAGGTGAACTTTAAATATGGAAGCTCTCCCTTTGATATCCGGGGGGCCTGATATTAGAAAAATATGGATAACACTATCAGAAAAAGTTTACATTTTTTAAAATAAAAGTACTAGACATTAAAAGGGTTACTTTTGCTGTGGCACTGCTCAATAACATGTAACATCAAAGGAATACAAAATTAACCCCTGTGAACCCACACATTACATAGTTTTGTTGTTCTAGCAGGACATTGTTAGGTTAATGCAAGACAGGGCCAATTCTTGTCCTGTATTCAGCCCCTCTGCTAGAATCAGCCTTTCCCTGTTCCTGTTCCTGTCCCAAAGCCAGAGTGTGAGCTCAGGTGCTAGCACACAAAGCAGATTTAAAGGTAAAGAGTGATACCAGAGTAGGGGCTGATTCTCAGACTGCATTAACCTTATCTGGTTAAAAAAAAAAAAAGCAGCAGAAACCGCAAAATACAAGGATTTTTTAATTACTGAAAAATCCTTTTCTAGACGGCCTGGGGTTACGTATCCACCTCCGGAGGCAGGACAGAAGAAGAAGAAGAATCTCGGCTCCCCCCTTGATATAAGCTGCTTGCTCCTCCTGTTCCCCTCAGTTTGTGTATGTCAGCTTGGTTAGTAGGAGAACAGAGAGTAGAGTAGAGAGGAGCGACAAGATTCCTACAACTTAACATTCAACAACATTTAATAACATCCAACAATAACTGAACTTAAAGGGTGGGGCTTACTGCACTGACAATCCAGGATATCTAGAAAAGGATTTTTCGGTACGTAAAAAAAGGAGATTTTGTGTACTCACCGTTAAATCTCTTTCTCTCCAGTCGCTTGGGGGACACAGGAACTATGGGGTATAGCTAACACCACTAGGAGGCAGGACACAACAAAAAAGAAACTAATCCCTCCTCCTCCTGCTATACCCCAGCTCCCAGGCGGAGCCAGATCAGTTTGTACCAAAGTACGGAACAGGAGGTTACCAAACGAAAACATGAAGCCTGTAACTATATACATAAAAGAGTAACACTAGAGACTATGTCTGAAGGAACACGTGAAGGCCTCACCAGGGAGGGAAGTCCTGTGTCCCCCAAGTGACTGGAGAGAAAGAGATTTAACAGTGAGTACACAAAATCTCCTTTTCTCCTAATCCTAGCTGGGGGGCGTAGACCCTGAGCCGTGTAGGCCCTCTGTATGGCCTGCGTAATCCAGCGGGAAATGGTCGCCTTGGAGGCAGGAAGGCCCTGTCGCGTCCCAGAGGGAATGAGAAACAAGGAGTCCGACTTGCGGACATCCTCGACGCGATGAAGATAGTATTTGAGAGCCCGGACTGGATCCAGCGAATGGAGTGCCACTTCCTTAGGGTTAGCCGGAGAAGGGCAAAAGGTGGGGATGGTGATCTCCTGGTTGAGATGAAAGGAAGAAACCACCTTAGGAAGAAAGGAAGGAATGGTACGGAGAACCACCCTGTCCCCGTGAAAGATGAGGAAGGGAGATCTGCATGAAAGGGCAGACAGCTCGGATACTCGTCGAGCCGAAGCGATGGCCACGAGAAAAACTGTCTTCCACGCGAGCCATTGAAGAGAGATGGAAGACAAGGGCTCGAACGGAGGCCGTTGGAAAGAACGGAGAACCAGAGAGAGATCCCAGGGCGGAACGGGGGACCGAACGGGAGGCCGAACATGCGCAACTCCCTGCAGAAAGGTCTTGACGTCCGCATGGAGGGCAAGACGCCTCTGGAACAGGATAGACAAGGCCGAAACCTGGGATTTCAGAGAGCCCAAGGAGAGCCCCATGGAAAGCCCTTCTTGTAGGAAGGCCAACACGTTGGGGACGGAGAAGCGAAGGAGATCCGCTCCCTGAGCCAGGCAAATTAGGCAGAGTAAGGAGCAGCAGGGGCGCAAGCAGGCTGATCACTAGCATACCATAGATCAGGACACATGGCAAGGTAAAAAATCAAGTGATGCTTACCTGCCCAGTGCTGCGCAGTCTACCGGCCAGACGGTTCACCCCCACTGTAGCAGAAGGGGGGGATAAAAACCAAAGCCTGGGTGGTCAGTGCCAGAGCACAATAGACCCCGGAGACATCCAGTTGGAGGGGGTAATGAAGACAAAGCACGCAGTGTGGATGCCCATTCCAGCCTCATATTGAAGAGAATAATAAAAATAAGTAATAAAAGAAATAAATAAAGAAATAAATAAAAACTAACTCCTAATAGGAGTCCATGTCCTAACCTCCTGAGGACACAACTAAAACTAAAACTGATCTGGCTCCGCCTGGGAGCTGGGGTATAGCAGGAGGAGGAGGGATTAGTTTCTTTTTTGTTGTGTCCTGCCTCCTAGTGGTGTTAGCTATACCCCATAGTTCCTGTGTCCCCCAAGCAGACCTAGGAGAAATCCTTGTTCCTTTAGACCGGTCCTTCAGTGCAGACACCATGGGGACGTTCAAAAGCTGTCCCACTTCTAGGGCTGGGTTCAGATTAGAATTAGTGGTGCCCAACTGCAGCCTGAAGCACTTTTTTACCAAAAGCTGCAGGTGCTGAATGGAACGCATGTAATTTGTAAAATTTTGCAAAAGTAGACAATGAGGCCCAAGTGGCCGCTTTACAGATTTGTTCTGGGGTAGCTAAATTTTGTAGAGCCCAAGAGGTACTTAGTGCTCTGGTGGAATGTGCCCTGACCTTGAAGGGTCGGGTCTTCTTACTGAGATCATAAGCACAATTTATAGTGTCAACGAGCCATCTAGCTATGGTACGTTTAGATGCAGGAGACCCTTTATTAACACCATAAGTGACTAAAATGTCATCAGTCTTTCTAAAGGACTTGGATCTGTCAAGATAGTATCGTACTGCTCTGTCCACATCTAGTTTGTGTAATGACTTCTACTTGGCATTAGACGGCTTTGGGCATAAGGAAGGAAGATTGATCTCTTCATTGATATGAAAAGCCGAGACAACTTTGTGTGTAAAGGATGGAATTGTCCTGAAAACCGCCCTATCCTGGTGTAATATCAGCCATGGTTCTTTATGGGATAAGGCCGCTAAGTCCGAAACTCATTTAGCTGAGGTAATAGCCAAGAGAAAAGTCATCTTCCAGGTGAGGAACTTCAGTGCACATGACACTAAAGGTTCACAGGGAGGTTCTTGTAGAATGTTCAGCATTGTAGTGAGATCCCAGGGAGGTGTAGGGTCTCTGTAAGGTGGTCTGACTTTACCTACGCCCTGCACAAATTGCATAATATTTGGTTCCCGTTACCACGGATGCTGAAGAATATTGACAGAGTTGAGATCTGACCTTTCAATGTGGTCTTCAACAGCCCTAAGTGGAACCCTTGAGTGAGAAACTCAACAACCGTTTGCGTTGTTGCTCGCTTCCATGGTATAGTCATGGACTCGCAATAGTCTATGAATGCTCTCCATGTCCTATAATATACTTTAGTAGTGGATGGCTTTCTGGCATGCATTAAAATGTCGGTGGCCCTGGCTGAAAAACCTTTTGACCGCCAGATCTCAGCTTCAACAACCAGCATGTTAAATGGAGCCTTTGTAGATTGTCGTGCTTTATTGGACCCTGAGTGAGTAAATCCGGATGAAGCGGCAGACGACACGGTGAAGCTGCCGACATGTTGATGATTTCCGAGTACCATGCTCTCCTTGGCCAATCTGGAGCAATGAGGATGGTTGTTGTCCCCTCCTGCCGCACCTTGCGTATGACACGTGGTAGAATTAAGAGGGGTAGGAAAGCATAGACCTTGTTGAAAGTCCAAGGTATGACTAAGGCATCCACATACGGGTCACGTGACCTGGTGCAGTATGTAGGTTCCTTGCAATTGTGTCTTGACGCTAGCATGTCTACATCTGGAAACCCCCATTTGGACACCAGCTGTTGGAATATCTGTGGATGAAGTGACCAGTCTCCTGGATCGATCTATTGACGACTGAGATAATCTGCTTCCCAGTTCAGTACGCCTGGAATAAACACCGCTGATATAGCTGGAACATGGAGTACTGCCCAACTGAGTATCTGAGCTACTTCTCGCATAGCTCGGTTTCTGCGTGTTCCCCCTTGTTTGTTTATGTAAGCCACTGCTGTGGCATTGTCTGACTGTATGTGGAGTGGTTGATTTGACAACTCTCATGACCAATGCAGGATCGCATTTCATATTGCTCTGATCTCCAGCACATTTATAGGTATTCAAGACTCCTCTGGCGACCAGATTTCCTGGCACATGTGGGGTGGCCATGTTGCCCCCTACCCCGTGAGACTGGCGTCAGTGGTGACTACCGTCCATTTATGGAGAGTCCATCACTTGCCCTGTGCTAGGTTGTGTGGAAACGACCACCAATGGAGCGAATCCTTGACTAGTCTGCTGAGTGGCACCTGTTGGGATAGGTTGAAATGGTTCTTGTTCCAACAGTGTAGAAAATAGTTTTGGAACCATCACATGTGCAAACGGCCGTATGGTAGCACTTCCAAGGCCGCTACCATGTAGCCTAGAAGTTGCAAGCACTTCTCCGCTGATATCATGGTTTGGAGGCGGACATGTTGTGCCGATTGTGTCAGGGTCTGAATCTTTTGCATTGTCAAGGCAATGGTTTGTAAGGATGAGTCAAAAAACATTCCTAAGAATTGGATTTGTTGTGTCAGAATGAGCTGACTCTTGTTGTGATTCACAATCCAAACGAATTGTGTCAATGTTGTGACAAAGGTCTGGGTGTCCGTGAGACACTGTTCGTAAGATGGAGATCTGATGAGCAGGTTGTCCAGATACGGAGTGATGGAGATCCCTAGACATCTGAGGTGAGCAATAAGAGGGCTGAGTATTTTTGTGAACACCCTGGGCGCAGTGCAAAGGCCGAAAGGGAGCGCTCTGAACTGATAATGATCGTCTAGAATCATAAACCTCATATATTGTTGGGACTCCTGTCTGATAGGGACATGTAAGTAGGCATCCGGATGATCCACCTTGTCATGTAGCACCCGTGTCATTGACATTAGTACTGACCAGATTGATTCCATGCGGATTTTTTGTGTGGATACAAAGAGATTGAGGGACTTTAAGTTGAGTACTGGTTGGAAAGACCCGTCCTTCTTTGAAAGTAGGAATAGATTCAAATAGAATCCTCTGTAATGCTCTGAGGGGGGAACAATTCTAATTACATTGTTGTTGAGTAGGTCTGAAACTATGTTTAGTGGTTGCCTCATGGAGGATTGAATTGTGGATTTGATCCATTCGAATAACTCCTCCATCTGAGGAGGTTTTGCTGAAGTGGAAGGATCTTGTGCCTCAACATTCTGAGGAATACTATTAGATTGTTATAAATGTGGTGGATGTGGTGACAACGTTGGTGCAGAATCAGGTGGATCCGCACAATCTAAGCAAATGTCTTGTTCCCCTTTACGCAAAGTATGTTTGCAAATCTTGCATTTTTTAAATTGGTTGTGAGACTTTTTGCCTGTTGCCTTCCTTGTCTTAGGAGTATTGATAATGGTGGTCATATCCCTCCTAAGATCTTCCAGCTCTAGCTGTGGATCCATAGTGGAGTATCAGTATAGCAAAAACAAAACCGCCTTCAGTAACCAGAACTGTACTGTCTAGGTACCCCATTATCTGCGTGTTAGATGCCCTGTAGGCCTTGTTAATTAGTGGGGACCTGGCTGCTATTAATACTATGCCAGTTCTGAGGATGGCATGATAAGGTGCACCTTGCCCTGCAGGCATTAATGGGTTAATAATGCCCAACTGTTTCAATATGCTGTATAGGTATTCATATGATAATGCTACAGTACCCCCCAGAGCCTGCCGTGTAGGCATTTGTCTGGCAGTCTTGATGGGGATTAAGCAAGTCATGAGCCTAAAGGCTGTGCTTGCCCTTGCGCTGACTAGCGCATATAATTACCATGCTGTGGTTAGTGCCTGTTACCTGAAAAGCCCTGCGACGCAGAGTGTGCTGTAGCCGGGTCGCTGCATGCTGAACGCAGCGACCCGATGTACGTGGCACGTTGGATACGCGTGCACGTTGCGCCTCACTTTGGCACCTTTGCTACAACCCGGAAGCACACGCATACCTGAAGGGCTGCTGATAATGCGCTCACCTCACACTCCGGATTGACACAAGACCGTTCTCTGTGAGAAGGTATGCTGTGTGAAGCAGCTGCCCTTCCTCTATTAATGCCACCAATCCTGAGGATGGTCTGAGGCAGTTTGAGGGATGGAAGGGGCTGCCATGTCCTGAGCTAAGATGCCCTTCTGCTCATTCGATTGATCTTCTTTCTAGAAGCAATGCTAAAGTAGGATAAAAAATAAAGAACTTAAGAAAAAAATAAATAAAATATAATAAATACTGTCCTAACCGCCAGCAGGACAGAGGAAAAAAACTGAGGGGAACAGGAGGTGCATCAAATATACACTTTAGGGAAGGCACTCATCACAAGACATCTAAATTTCTTTGCAGGGTTTTCTATGGTTATGACATGACTGTAGCTCTTGCTAAAAATGGCTGCAGCTGCATTCCACTAGACACACTGAGGTAGTCATACACAGGCTGATAAAAGCTACTGATTATGTCCTGGACTGAGTTCACACCTCATGTGGGAATATCAGTGAAAAATCAGTTTGTTTGGTGATAAGTCGAGCAATCTTTACATGTATGACCATCTTTTGTAAGAGGAACCTACAAGGTACTGGATTACTGACATCAAGCAATTGAACATCATTTTATATCTGAATAGGTGGCATAATCTACCAATGGCAGCCTTCCAGTGATATTAACGTTCATTTTATGGGAACTGCCTACTCTGACCTCATCTTGACTACAGTAAATGAACAAAGCTATGTTTTGCACCAAACCTATTCACTTAATTATTTATATTTTTTCTTTAAACTTGGGATGAGGGAAAGAAAGACTATAAACTTTAAATGATTTTTACCTATATAAATCTGACGATCAAATCGACCAGGTCTCATCAGGGCTGGGTCCAAGATGTCCGGACGATTTGTGCCAGCAAGAATCACAACATTTGTGCTGGAGTTAAAGCCTAACCAACAAAAGAAAAATTATTATGTTTACATTCAGTTTCTGCTTACATAGTTATGAATAGATAATTCCGTCCAGTCATGACTTGCCAGTTTCATCATATAGTTAACAGACTGGATAAGGCATGACAAGTTTGGAAACAAGTTCTTGCCAGTGACATTTTAGCAGGACAGTCAATTCCCAGCTTTAGTGAATTTATTAAAGAAGCATTTCCAGACATCAGGCAAAAGTTTTACCCATGATTCCTTCAAGAAAACAATAATAATAATACTGCTTACCAACTAGGTACTGAATTAACCAGAACGAATGAATGATACCCACAAGTTATCATATACACAGTGCCTAAGGTTAACTGTATGTCTCCTTTGAAATTGCAGTACAAAGTGCTCAGATTTAAATTCCATGCTAAACATATTATGGTTACCCTGCTTAAAAGGCATTTTTTAAAATCAATGTATCTTGGCATAGTTATAAAAAGTGGCAAAGAGTTAGTGTCTGTTCAATGAAAGGCTCTTGAAAGGCAGTCTTTAGTTGCTGCCCATTAATGGCCAAACACATCTCTTTGTAGCCCCCAAAACAAACCACTTTTGTATCCATGCATAGTCAACATGACAATCAGATGCATTTGTTTTGATTCAGCCAGAGTGGCTAGCCTTATTCACAAACATATCTATGTAGGTTGTCTCACCTAACATGTGGCCTCCTCCTTTACTGAGGAAAAGTGCAAATTCATCAATAAAGAACACAGCAGTGTAACATGAAAATATTTATATATTGCAGTACATTCCCAAACGTGTTTATCTCCTTTCTCTTGCTACACGAGAAAGAGTAAACAGACTAAAGCCATTTACTCACTGGATATACAGTATGTCAATCTATAAGTGAACAATAAATAATCTCCATAAAAAAGACATTGTTCTGATTCTTTAGTAGCTGAAGTACTTTTTCTGACTGCACAAAATCACAAAGGAGCCAAAGCACCAGAACTATGAGAATTAATATTGTAAAGGTGACTATATATGGGCAGATCCACTCGACCAATTCGGTCCTCAATCCAACAGGATTTTTAAACTTTACCCATAAACATCTTGCCCCATACACTGCCCATTAAGCTGCCGACTTGGTCTGGGCACCCATTATGTCTTAGCCAGCAGACATCTCTTACCATCCATTTCCACCAAGAGTTGGTTTAGGGTATTTTCTTGCTCACTCTGGCCACCAAAGTTTCCTCTTCCCCGTTTTCTCCCGACTGCATCAATTTCATCAATAAACAAGATGCAAGGAGCATTTTTCCTAGCCATTGCAAACATGTCCCGTACCTGCATTAAGTCCAAGGTAACAAATGTAATAATCCACTCCTGAGTGAGTGCATAATATGAAAATATTAGAAATGTGTGCTTCCCATGTTGTTCTTACCCTTGCTGGACCAACTCCAACAAACATCTCCAAGAACTCGGATCCATTGACAGTGATGAATGGGACATTGGCTTCTCCAGCTGTAGCCTTTGCAAGAAGAGTCTTCCCAGTACCTGGAGGGCCTGTAAGCATTGCTCCCTAGAGAGAAGGAAGAGAGATAATAGCAAGTTAATTTATGTTAGATATTATTGGTATTGACACATGTTTTTAAATTGCCAACATATTTCACAGCCCTAAACAATAGATGGGTGCATACACCAAACACACAGATCACATACAAACACTGAATTACATTACAGAAATATAAAAGGAAAGAGGAACAGCTGAATTTTCCACTTAAAATTGTGCTGCTACCACAGCAACTTGAGTCTAATTACAACCAAAATATTCCCCCGATTCTTTAGTTCTCACCCTGGGGATCTTGGCCCCTAAATCCAGGTACTGCTTAGGATTTTTGAGGAAATTCACAAATTCCATGATCTCAAGCTTTGCTTCTTCACAACCAGCCACATCCTTGAACTTTACATCAATGTTTCCTTTCAACATTTTTGCAGTTGTCTCTCCAACACCAAACAATCCCCCACCTCTGCCTCCTCGGCCAGGTCCCATAGCACCTCTGCGCAGACTAAAGAGTAGGAAGCCGACCAGCAGAAGCGTTGGTATCAAGCTGATTAGGAAGGATCTGCAGAAAGCAGTCAGACACAAAAATACAACCCAATTATATATCATATTAAACAGAACATTATCAGGAACCTTTTCTTAGCTAAAGGAAAAATTGCTCATTAGTCAATATAACTCCAGCATCCACTGAAGATCACAGAGATAAACTGTAAATTCTGTAGAACAGAGATCGTCTATGTTGATTCCTAGATCTAAGATGTGATATTCTAGTTACTAGAAAGAGTCCTTATATTGTCTTGGACTAAGATTTCTCCAACCTTAATAAGGGTTTATTAAGGACTCCTGTCTAGTGGATAAAGGGATTTTGGGGGAAGTGTTTCTAGTGCCTTCCTTTTTTATCCACAATTGGACCTGTAAATTCATTACAAATGAATCCTTCTCAGGGAATGAGTTGTGAACTCCCCATTTATGATGAGCGGGTTGAGAAAACCTTGACCAGCACCCAACCCTTTCCCGATTTTCCCCTTCTATTTATAGACCTATGCCGCCCTGCCAATGACATCACAAAAGGGACGTGATAGGTGCACACCTATAAAAGCTTAAGTGTAAGGTCACAGGCGAGGAGAGCAGGCAGAAGAGCTCAAATCGAACCTTCCCGTGACTCGAAAAAGGTGCGCAGAGGTCGGCCTGAACCCTGCAGGTAAACCTGGGGTCCCGGGCCAGCCCTCACATCCCTACACCAGATCCTGCATCCCTACACCAGATCCTGGACTCAATAACAAAATACCCTCTACTAAGTGCACAAATAGCCTATAGGCAGGGAATATCAGGTCTGTATGATTTTCCCAGACAGCCAGGGGTCCGGGTAAGCTTTCTAATAATTACATTTATTACACAAAATTAAAGCTTTGGGGTTAGCTGCCATGTTTAACCGACCTAGCCATACAACAATATTACTAGGAAGGCTAATACTTACCCATCACTCTCAGAGGAGTAAATGACAGACGCACGGTTGGCTGCTTCTATCCCCAGCTCATCTTGTGCATTCTCCAGGTTGCGCTCAAAGCTGTCTACGCTGCCGATGTTAAACCACACATATTTCTATAAACGACATTAACAGTTATATGTACACTTATTACATTAGCTTCTTTTATACAATAAAGAGAATAAATGCATGAAAATAAATTAAAAAAATAGCTGGGTATGGTCTGGGATCTGAAAAGTTTAATCAATAATGCTAAAAGAAAAATGTATCCACAAACAATGGGTGAGTATATGAATGTATAGACATATACAGTTGAATGCAAAACAATCACTCTGCAATTGCAGAACTTAATAAAATCAACAACCAAGGTCTTCTCTAAGCCATGGAGCGATCGGAATATATGAAATTAATTATGCCTACAAAGCAGGGGAAAGCTACGAAAAGATTGCAAAACTCATCCAGCTCACAATTTCCAGTGTCCATAATTTCACCAGGAAAGTAAGAAACTGTGGAAGTCAAGGCAAGATCTGGATGACCAAGAAAACTATTAGCTGCCCATTTGCTGGCCAGAAGGGCAAAGGCAAACCACAGGGTGGTGCTTCACAAACATGATCTGCATGGAAAAGTCATCAGAGGAAACCTACAGAAATGATCTGCACGGAAGAGTGGTCAAAAACCCCTCCACCAAGAACTGGAAGAATATGATCAGGATACAAAGACATCTACAAGCTATGATATTTGCCAAAAGGAGTGTTACTAAATAGCAGCTTACTAGGGTGTCCACACTGAACACATGACACAATTCTATATTTTTTATTACTGTGTTCTAAAGTTTGCGAAATAAAATGCAACTGTGCATTACCAGTTGATATTTTCTCCTGTAGTAGTTGTTTCTACTTTTCATTTACAAAATTAACCGAATATGTAGTCTGACAACGGATGCCCTATATATATATATATATATGACCTTTTTAACCATAAAGAGGATCACTGCATCAGAGGTCACCCCTTCAGAATAGAAGAAAATAACTTTCATTTGAAGCAACGTAGGTGGTTCTTCACAGTGAGGTCAGTGAGGGTGTGGAATGCACTGCCGGGTTATGGCTGATTCTGTTAATGCCTTTAAGAGCTTGGATGATTTCTTGGACAAGCACACTGTAATATACAAAGCTATTGTAATACTAAAATCTACAATTAGTATAGATATTGGTAAGTGCAGTTTATGTGAGAGTATGGATGGTCGGTAACTATGGTGAAAATACATGTACATCTTTCATAGGCCAGGCTAATGAAAACATCTAGTGTTACCCATGGGTCAGAAGAGTTAAACAAGAAGTTTAGCTTAAAAAGTAGACATAGCATTTCAATGTACAGCTCACACCTCGGAGGTGGATCCTGCTGTAGGGATCACTCGCACAAACTGCTTGTTCACAACCTCAAGGCGATCAACCTTCAAAAGAGAAAGGATATAGTAAGATTCATAAAGAACTTCTATACACACACAAAAAAAGAGATCTATTTTTTTCTCCTATAGTTATTTAGTAAATCTTTTAACTATATATCTGGCAAGAGTGGAAGATTAATTTCTACTTCAGTTTTTGGCACTCAAATAGTTGTCTCTCTTAATCCAAACTTTTCTAATGCATCTATGCACAACATGTACCCAGGTAAAAAAATTTACTTTTTTACTTACCGTTAAATCCTTTTCTCTTGTCCTACATTGGGGAACACAAGCACCATGGGGATGAAGATCCTGTTGCTTGGAGAAAGGACACTAAAAGGTTAAAGTGGCTCCTTCTCCTCCGGGCTTCATCCCCGCCTACCTTCTCAATCCTCAGTTTTCTGACCGAAGAAGAGATGACGAACCCTACCAAATGCCCATGTGAAGAGAAGGAGCACCTCCCCAATGCAAGCTAAGCACGGTATGAACCACCAGCTGTTTGAGCTTGATGATATTTGAACAATAACATTTATATAATATATTAACTGATCAACGTTAACGTGAACTAATACAGGGAGGGAAGGCCTGTGTCCACCCAATGTAGGACAAGAGAAAAGGATTTAACGGTAAGTACAAAAATCTATTTTTCTCTTGCCTTGATTGGGGGCACAGGCACCATGGGGACGTCCCAAAGCTACCCATGAGAGCGGGACTTTTTACCCCTAGTGTTCAGGGAATAACCGCCTGCAACACTTTCCTCCCGAAGCTCGCGCCTTGTAGAATTTGGAAAAGGTGTGTGTGGATGACCACACTGCAGCCCTACAGACCTGTTCTGCTGAAGCCTGGTGGCGAACCGCCCAAGAAGTGCTGAGCGAACGAGTAGAATGAGCTGAACCTGAAGGGGTGGGCCTTACCTCGTACCTCATAGGCCTCAAGATTGCTGACCTAATCCATCTTGCAATGGTGGCCCTAGATGCCTTAAGGCTTTTCCGTGGTCCTTCTGGTAAGACAAAGAGGTTGTCCACCTTCCTTCTGCTCTTGGTAGCCCTGGTGTATGTTCTGAGAAAACCAACCACATCTAGGTTGTGTAACTTCTGTTCCAACTTTTGTCTTTGGTTCAGGACAAAATGAAGGAACCGCCAGGTCCTGGTTAAGATGGAATTCTGACACCAGTTTAGGAAGAAAATCCAGGGTAGGTCTCAACACCGGCTTGTCTTTGTGAAAAATCAAAAATGGTGGATGACAGGATAGAGCTGCTAGTTTTGAAACTCATCTAGCGGATGTGATGGCTGATAGAAAAACTACCTTAAGAGTCAGCAGAGGTAATGGAATTGAAGCCAATGGATCTAACGGTTGCTCCTGCAATATGGAGATCCCAGGAAGGGATTGGATGACGGTATGGAGGTATCATCCTCAATGCTCCCTGGAGGAAGGTCTTGGTGTTGGGCAGCATTGCAAGCTGCTGCTGAAAAAGGATAGATAAGGCTGATACCTGAACCTTCAGTGAGCTGAGCGCCAGCCCTTAGTCTAAACCCTCCTGAAGGAATAAAGTCTTTGGCTTTAGATTAACACCAGGATATGAATGTCCTCCAAACCCTGTAGTTGATGCGTGCCGAGACAGGCTTAGTAAGTTCGGTATGGCCTTTTTTGGAACTCCTGCCGTTAAGGCCAGCCGTGGTGAACTCAGGTGAAGGCTCAGTCCCTGAGATAACAGATACCTTCTGTCTGGAAGGTGGAATGTGCGTCCAAATCAATTTTGATTTTTGTTAATTTTTTGTGCCCCTGATGAAGACCCTTAAGGTCGAAACGCGTTGGGCTCATTATGATTTTGATTTTTGTTTTGCAATTTTTTGTATAGTTTTTTCTTTTGTCCAATAAATTAATTTTACTTTTTCAAATTAGGTGTGCAAATCATATAGGTACCTGATCCGCTTTCTGCAGTGCTGAAAGGAGCCGCTGCATTGAGGTGATTTTGGATTGGGGAAGGAAGGCTCTCCCCAATGAAGAATTTAGGCCAAGCCCTAAATACTCTGTACTCTGAGAAGGTATGAGTCGAGATTTTTGGAAGTTTATCTGCCAGCCTAATAGCATTAGTGTCTGCATCACTGTCTGGAGATGAGTTGCGGCCAGTGCCATGGAACGGGCCTTTACCAGTAGGTCGTCCAGGTATGGTATGACACTCACTTCGTACAGTCACAGGTCCTCTAGAGCTGCGGCCATGACCTTTGTGAACAACCTTGTTGCAGAGGATAATCCGAATGGGAGTGCCACAATTGCCAATGTTCTCCTGCCACTGAAAAGTGAAGGAACCGGTGGTGGTTGGGATGTATGGGGACATGCAGGTATGCATCTTTGATGTCGATCACCGCCATGAAATCCTCTAAGTCCAGGAACATTAGGACTGACTGGATGGAATCCATCTTGAAGTGGTGCTTCTTTAGATGGTCGTTTAGTGCCTTTAGGTCTAGCACCAGGCGCAAAGATCTATCATTTTTGGGTACTTTAAACAGGTTTAAGTAGAAACCGAAGCCCCTCTCCCTTTGAGGGACCACTTGTACTACCCCGTAGGCAGTCAGGGCTTGTAGAACCCCTTAGAACGCAGAGTGCCTGGGTTCTCCGGTAGGGAGCCTTGAGATGAAAAATCACCTCGGGGGTAGCTGAACGAATTCTACGAGATAGCCCTGGGATATGATCTGTAGGACCCAGGGGTCCAGTACTCTCTGCCGTCACACCTCCCGAAAGTGACTTAAGCGTCTGCGTAAGGGTAAGCTTTCTGGGTGGGCACCTCCTCATGCGGAGGCTGTTTTGTCCTGTGTGGGCTTAGGTGCAGCTCTGCTTCCTGACCAAGAAGTGCTCTGCCTTGACTGGAATCTGAGGTGCGTTGGAGCTTGTTGATTTTCATGTTGGAACCTTATGCCTCTGGCTCTGATTTTGGCGAAAGGGTCGAAAAAATGGTTGCCTTTTGAAGGTAGTCCTCTTGGGTCTGTTTTGCAGAAGTAAAGTGCTCTTGCCTCCTGTAGCTTGAGAAATTACCTTCTCTAGTTCAGCACCAAAAAAATTTTTTCCGAGAAATGGGAGACCAACCAGTGACCGATTTGAGGTAAGATCTGCTGACCAGTTCTTTAGCCAAAGGAAACGTCTGGCTGCAATGGATTGTGCCGAAGCCCTTGCAATGAGCTTAGCCACGTCCAAGTTCGCTTCACAAATATATGTTTGCATCTGAGCTACAAGGAGGTCTATGGAGGGGTCTTCTTAACCAATGAGTTGGGCCACCTTTTCCACCCAAACCTCCATTGCCCTGGATACCCATGCAGTGGCAAAAATAGGTCAGAGAGCTCCGCCTGCTGCTGTGAAAATCAGCTTGCGGAAACCCTCAAGACATTTGTCAATAGGATCCTTAAAGGAAGCCGCATCAGCTACTGGAATGGTGGTGGTCTTACAGTCTCGAGACCAGTGGGTCCACTGCTGGGGGTGAAGACCAAAGGTCTGTAGTCCTAAGAAAAGGATCCGGGTTGGATCTGTCCCTCTTCCCCTGATGCCTCTTCCTCTTCATCTGGAGATACAGGTGGGGCAACAGGAGGTCGCTTTGTGGCCGACTGCTGAGTGACCGGTCTGTGAGGCTGTGTAGATAGGTGCTGTAGGACCTTATCTAGAGTCTCTGGGATTCTGGCTAGGTTCTGTAGACCTGCTAGAATCCAAATTGGCTGCCAGAGAGGTTTCCAGGACTTTGGTATAGTACATTAGTAAGATGGTGCCCGTGAGGCGCGTGCGCAATGACATAGGTGCAGCGTCAGATAGTGGCACAAAAGGTCGCTGGGAAAATGTCGCGGAGAACCCGGGAAGGAAGGTAAAAATGTGGTTACAGGCACAAGAGGAAGAGAAGAAGCTGTGCCCTATGTCCCCCTGTAGGGAATTCTCTGTCAGAGAATAGCAGTGAAAGTGAAACTAAATGCCTAGGGAAATCTCTGTCAGAGAATAGCAGTGAAAGTGAAACTAAATGCCTTTCTGCAGAGCTGACAGGCAGCAAGAAATGTGGGGAGGGAGGAGGAAAATGAGAGCCGGGAATGCTCAATAAAAGGTGTACCCTCCGTTGTGGCTACTGGTGCAGCCTCCAGGGAGCGGGAACCAGTTGCCCAGGGTAGTGTGGGGGGGGGAGCCCCCAGCCTCCGTAGAGCGGGAAGGCTACAGAGCATCTTCAGATCAGAAGTCCTTGGCTGGAGGGGTTCTGGAAGAGAAACACTGACCCCCAGTAGTGGCATGATACTGAATAAATCTGTACAATTGCTCCCAGCCACGAAGTGTCGTCCTCCTTCTGAGGACACTAAGGGCTAGTCCACACGAGGAGATTCGGGGAGATTTTGACGCCTGGCGACTAATCGCCTTGTCTTCTGAGCGACAATCTCCCCGAACTGCCTCAGCGTGTTTTCCCATAGGCTACAATGAAAAGTGGCCTGCACTAAAGAACATGCGGCAATGTGTTTTCAATAGTCGCCCAAAGTTGCCTCTAAAAACGCATCGCCGCGTGGCTTTAGCGCAGGCGACTTTTCATTGTAGCCTATGGGAAAACACGCTGTGGCAGTTCAGGGAGATTGTTGCTCAGAAGACGAGGCGATTAGTCACCAGGCGACAAAATCTCCCCGAATCTCCTCGTGTGGACTAACCCTAAAAGAAAATTGAGGATAGAGAAAGTAGGCGGGGATGAAGCCCAGAGCAGGAGCCACTTTAACCTTTTAGTGTCCTTTCTCCAAGCAACAGGATCTTCATCCCCATCTAGGCAAGAGAAATATTCACCTCAAAATGTAACAATTTTCATTCTCAAAAGGAGAATAATTTACTTATATAAATGTTTAATCCAAAGACAACTTTATACACCAATGTATTAGGCCAAGAATTATAGAGCCATTCTATTTAAACAGTACTTTTCAGTGTTTTCCATGTGCATTACGATTAAAACTATTTGAATTGACCTTATGGGCAGGGTAATGGGGGGCATAAAAAAGCATTACAGGGTCACAAAGAATGCAACTTTTACACACTCAATGGAAGAAATTAGCAAAGGAATTAGGAATCCTCATTCTTAGGGGGGTTATTTATCAAAGGTAAAATTTTTGAATTAGGTGAATTTTTTTTTTAACTCTAATAAATTCGAATATACTAACAACTTGAATGGGAGGTTATTTATGAAAAAATGTCTAACATTCGATCGAATAGGAACAACCTGAAAATTTTTATAGAATTTGAATCGAGTTTTCCTCCGAAAAAAAAAAAAATGGAATGTCAGGAAGGCAATTAAAGGGGTGGTTCACCTTTAAGTTAACTTTTATTATGTAATAGAATTAACAATTCTAAGCAAATTTTCAATCGGCCTTCATTTTTCCAGTTTATGAATTCTTTCCTTTCTTCTCCTGACTCTTTCCAGCTTTCAAATGGGGATCACTGACCCCATCTAAAAACAAATGCTCTGTAATGCTACACACTGATTGTTATTGCTGCTTTTTATTTCTCATCTTTCTATGCAGACCTCTCCTATTCATATTCCAGTCTCTTATTCAAATGAATGCATGTTGCTAGGGTAATTTGGAACCTTAGCAACCAGATTGCTGAAATAGCAAACTGGAGAGCTGCTGAATAAAAAGCTAAATAATGCAAAAACCACAAATAATAAAAAATGAAAACCAATTGGAAATTATGCTCTACATCATACTAAAAGTTAATTTAAAGGTGAACAGCCCCTTTAACATCTTTAAATGGTTCAACAGACCTCTGCCATTGACTTCTACATGAATTCAGCAGGTTTTATGTGGCGAAGTATTGAATTAGAGCAGTTTTCAGGGTCAAGGTGTGATAAATCTCACACTATAATTCAAATTCGAGTTAGTGGTTTTAAATCCAAAATCGTGAGTTTTGACCCAAAAAAAAAAAAAAAAAACAATTTGAAAAATCGAATTTACCATCTGAAGCTTAGTAAATCTGGCCCTTGGTGTGACGTTTTCAGATGCCTACTTACCACTCCCCTTGCCAAGTACAGGTGTACAAAATCCTTCCAGTTGATTTCTCTGCCAGGGTCTCGCAGGTAAAAAAATAAAAATCCACTAGCAATTCCAGCAGCCAAGATTGCTAAATTACGGAAATCTTTATCATCCCACGGGAAGTCCCCCTGTAGAGCAGCATCAACATTATCAGGATTACAAATTCTGATCCCAGCAAAAGCCTTTCTTGGAAAGAGCTTCAGCTACACTGGTATAAATATTTATTTAAATATACACTAGTATAAATATATATTTACTAGTCTGTAAAGCTATCACTGGGAAGAAAATCTGCACATTCTAGAAAAACGTAAACAAATTAAAATGAGGGTGAATTGTCTAACAGCAGAATATACAGCTAAACAAGGCAGTACAACAGCATATGAGACGATGGGATGAATCAGTGCATTCAACAGTGTAGTCAAATGGAAGAAAAAGTGGATTAAAAATGAATGAGCCTTCATGCAAAGATTCTCTTATATGTTATGAAGTACACACCTTCTGAAGTCTCCGCCACCACGTAGACTCCTCTTGATTTCCATCTTTTCTGTTACTGGGGCCCCCACTAGTTCTTTTTGTCTCTTCTTCCTTTGCATTATCTACAGTACAAAAAAACCCCAAAACGCTCAAATCTTAAGTCTGCTTCCCTCTAGTGGTTGTACTATAGAAATACCAATCATTGTTTACCAGTTCCTTTTTCACTGGCATTCCTAGAACCTGAATCCTTCTCATTCTTCTGAAAGTATTTTTCAAAACCTGTATCATAACAAAAAACTGTGGCAGATAAAAAAAAGCAAAAAAAAAAAAAACTTTCCTATTTATGGTATCCTGATTCCAGATTGGGCACTATTTGCAAAGAGCTTGTATGTTGTCCCAGTGTCTAAGGCTATATAACACATACATTTTTCCGTGGCAGGTTCACATTGCGTTTTTTTAAAAAGGCGATCGCTACGTAAATACACTTAGCGGCTTCCAGTTTAGGCTATGGCATTTTTGCTAGCGTATTTACGCAGCGGTCGGCTTTTTAAAAAAAACGCGGCAGTATGTGTGTGTCCATAACCTAAGGGCAATGACACACAGAGCTACTAGTAGCCAGCTACTTGTTGTGGCTACAAAAGAGAATTGCCTCTGTTAAAATACACGTAATATCTTAGCAGAGACAATTGTTACTATTGTCTATTTTATAGCTGAGATTCACGCCGCGTCTTTTAAAAAAGGCGACCGCTACATAAATACGCTTAGCGGTTTCAAGTTTGGGCTATGGATTTACGCAGCAGTCGATTTTTTAAAAAAAACGCGGCGGTATGTTTGTGTCAATAGCCTAAGGGCAATGACACACAGGCCTACTAGTAGCCAGCTACTTATTGTGGCTACAAAAGAGAATTGCCTCTGTTAAAATACACGTAATATCTTAGCAGAGACAATTATTACTATTGTCTATTTTATAGTCGAGATAAGTAGCTGGCTAAAAGTAGCATCATGGGTCACTGCCCTTAGTGGGTATTCCACTGAGTACTCTGCTTTCCTCCCAGACTCCAAAAACATCCATGCAGGTTAATTGGCTCCTGATAAAACTGACAATAGTGTGAAAATGTGATAGTGACTGGGGCATTGATATGTGCTGTTCCGAACTTCCTAAGCAAGTCCAATATGTAGAATGCAGAATGGTAAATAACAATAAAACACTGTGTACTGCAGTTCCTGTTTTTATAAAGCTTTCCCTAATAGAATTATAATATTAATCAGAATGCATACATGACAACTTTCCTTCTTTGTATAGCAGGAGCAGTTAAGGAACACATACCTTTGGGTGGTTTACAAAAGACAGAAGATAGACATGGATTCCATCTCCAAGACTGGCAGATATTGGTAGTAATGCTCCTACTCGCAAACTGAAAGAAACACAAATACATAATATGCACGTTTATCTGCAACACTTTTGCTTTGTACTAACACAATTCTATAGTGGGGCATGTATCTGATGTAGAGATCAGATACATGATCACTTCAAAGCTTCATCTATTCTTTATGCAAATGATAACATCAAACTATTTTCCCTGCAGAAAAGTGGGTAGAAGTGTGTGCTCCAGATACATCTGGGCAAAATATGCAGATCATGTTGAGGTCCAATGAATCAGAACCAAGCAAGCGATACAGGGACATTAAAGATGCACTTATGATAATGTGTGGTCATAAAATTCACTCCTCGGGGGACCTACATACTCACAGCTAAAAAAGGTTATTTTTCTGGATTTAGAAGCACTGACTAGTGGGCAAAAGCCTCTACAAATATTGGGATCTTCGGGTATGGAACCTTATGTAACAATACACAACAGGTTTTACATATTTTGTGTTGAACCCAAGGTCTGCTAATGAGCCTCATTCTATGGAATGGCTGCCTGAAGCCAAACAGCCCTCTCCTCCTAATGACTTTGTCTCCCTTTACTTGCCTCTCGCAGAGCAGCTCTGCCGTACAAACTACGGAGTCGTAGTCTGCGAGACACTCCAAAAACTCCAGCAGAAACCAGGCGCCCGATCCCGGCACTCATTTCACTGTATGGGACTGAAGCAATGTCACTCCACCTGACAGCTTTGGCCACTCTCTCTTGTGCCTGTCGGTTTCCGCCCAATCAAAAAAGCGCATCCTTTACAGGCACGCAGAAAACACACTGCAGTGGTCCTTCCTTCAGGGTTCTTTTGCGTTCATCATCTATAGCTTTCCGGGTAGAAACTGCGAACTAGAACTTGTGTTCCTTACAGTTATGCAATGGCGCTTTGGGGTGCAGTAAAGTGCTTATAAGAATAGTTTTCTTATCGATACAAAGAAGATAAATATACTTTGAGGATTGACTGTGCGAGTGCGTGTAATATTGGATAAAATATAAACGAAGGAGTTTATTTACCTCCCAACATTTTGGAAATCAAAAGAGGGACAAAAAGTTGTGCAAAATGTTTTGGCCACGCCCATTTTTGTGGCCACACCCCCTAATTACCACGTTCATTTTACAAATTGTAAATAGGGTTGCCATCTTTTCAGAATTGTTTTACCGGCCTGGTGGTGGGGTGGGAACAAAAAGGCCATGACACCAACACTTCAAGACGGCCACAAAAGCTACGTTTTTACAGGGGATTGGGGGCAGGCTGAGGGGTCTTTTTAAGGGTATTACAAATTTACCGGCAGCTACATTGCCGGTAAATTTGTAATACCGGCCCCGGCCTTCGCAGGTGGCAAACCTAGTGGCAACCCATCACCAAAAATGGAAATCCGGGCCTGCTCCTGCTCACAAACAAGAAAAGGGTATCGGGTGCAGAACAGCAAATGGTCCTAGTTCTGACAAATCCATGAGAGCAGTGCATGCTTTCATTCCTAATATTCATGAGGAATTGTGGAAACTGTGGTCCAGAAACATCTGGGGTCCCAAGGTTAAGCCACAAGGACTTATAATACCACTAAAGTAAAGCTCTAACTTCAAATGGAAAGTATAACCTTAAAACAAGAAGTCTATTCAGGGCTGGATTTACATAGCGTGCGCCCCTAGGCCCACTGCTGTTAGTCACCCCTCCCCTTCATTTATGCACATGCACAAATTTTCATCATCAGGTTGGGAGCACTGGGGATTGGCACATTGGAATTTAAAAAAACATTGTATCTCATGATCAGTCCCAGATAGGGTTGCCACCTTTTCTGGGGAAAAATACCGGCCTTCCTATATATTTATCTTTTTCCCTATTAATAACATTGGGATCATCCATCATTTTTAACGGCCAGGTGGCAACCCTAGCTCCAGAGTTTCCGAACCAATGTGGATGTGGTTGGGTGACATGCCACTAGGTTTGCCACCTTTATTAAAAAATTTTACTGGCCAGTGGGGGGCGGGCACCAAAAGGGGGCGGTCCGTGATGTTAAAAGGGGGCGGATCTACGCGGCATTGCCGGTAAATTTGTAATACCGGCCCTGGCCTTGGCAGGTGTTTTACCGGCTAGGCCAGTAAAATACCGGCCGGGTGGCAACTCTACATTTTACCCTCTAAAATCCTGCTGCTCTAGGCCTGGGCCTTGGTGGCCTTTCCACAAATCTGGGCCTGTTCGGGAGGAGCCCTCCGCTACTCAGATGCCACCAGATCTTAAGGTGAGAAAACCAAGGCACAGGCTCTGGACAGGGAAGGGAACCAGAATGTACACAGCAGGAACAGGGAAGAAGCAAATTCAATAACTGAGAAACAGGCCAAATTCAATAACTGAGAAAGCAGGGTGGCACAAGAGCAGAGACAGATACACCTGGTTGTTGAATTGCGTCCAGCCTAGCAAACAGTGGAAAATCTGGTCATGAAACACAGAAAGAAATCTCCAGCGATGGATCTAACCCATGCTGTGGCATTGACCAGCTGCTAGAAGCACACTTGTGCCAGCGCTTGCTCTAGGGTTGCCACCTGGCCGGTAAAAATGAATGCTTGATGCCAATGTTATTAATAGGAGAAAAGGGCAAGAATATAGGAAGGCCGGTATTTTTTTCCAGAAAAGGTGGCAACCCTAGCTTGGTCTAACTCACAATCTGGAGTTGATCAGCTGCTATAAATGCTAAAAAGCCAATATTTGTACAGAAAGAGAAAAATTGCCAGTGTATGTTTTGCCTTTAAAAAAAAGTATTACAAAATGTGATGTGTTAGTACCACACTTAAAAAATAGGTCCCTCATGCCACATTAAGCCCCAGCCCATTAATATACACCTGTAAATCATTCCGTTTTAAAAGCTGAAGGGCAGCTATAGGCAATATTTGGCTACATTTTGTACACGAAACACGGAAGGAAATCGCCAGCACTAGGTCTAACCTTGGCTGTGGCTTAAAAGCTCCCTTCTTTCTCACTAGAGATTCCTAGATAAGGGTAAGTGTACTGTTGGTTTTACTTACTTAGTTAATTTAAATGCACTGCAAACTTAGAATGCTAATGGATAGTGTAGGACTCACGTACAATGAGGGGCATTGACGTGGCTCGTGTGCTTACATATTTTGACCAAAGTGTGGTACAAACACCTTATTTTTTTGTAATAATTATTTTTAAAGGCAAACTGTGCACTGTCAATTTTTCTCTTACTGGACAATCTGGTCTTGTTTTGCTTCTTGTTCCTCATGATGGTGAAGAAGGCTTGATAGGATTTTTTTTTCCACTGAACTGTTCCTTTATCAATTAAAGAAGGACCTTATTGGAGTAAATGGTTGAGGCCAACAGAACTGATATACTTCGGGCCTTTTATTTTCCAAAGTCCGAATTTATCTGACTTTTGTAATGAAAAAAGTCAGACCAAACTAGAATCCACTATTGTACATTATTTATTATTTTAAAAAATTACGATTTTATCGGATCAGGGACAAACACGGAAAAATCAAGCAAAATCTGAATTGTATGATTTTTTTTGTATTTTTTCCAGAATCGTTCGATTTTTTCCTGAAAAGTCCAAATTTTTCGGATCTTTATCCGAAAAGCCCTATATAGTCAGATTTTCAGATAATTCCAACGCAGACCACAGAAACTTCAAAATAGGATCGGGACCTCTCCCACTGACTTATATACCACCTTGGCAGGTCTGAGATGCCGGATTTGCCGGTCTCACTTTTTCCATCCTCTGGGTTTAATACATCTAAAAAAAATTCAAAGTTTTTTTTCTACTAAAAATTCGGATTTTATAATTAACAAAGCTTTTTTGGCATTCAGACTTTAATAAATAACCCCCATAAACATGATGCATAAAGTTTCAGTAAGGTAATGGATATTCTCATCAGTTAACACTAGATAGGATCCACTGAGCAAGACAATCCAGAAGTGACTAGTGCTAATTAGAGTATTATAAACAAGAGTGAGTCATTCAAATGTTGGCTTGATTACTCAGTTTGTAGTCTGTATTTTTTAGGGGCAACCCGACAGTTTTAGAATGAACACTCTAAGGAACAGGATTAATAGTGATCGAGAACAAGCTTTCAAGATTTTATTCAGCAGCTAGTGCTCTTCTTGCTTCTGCTCTGCTGGCATTAAATATATTAGCTGCAGAAAGCAAAGGTTCCCTATTTAGGGAATATTGTATCCGTTGTAAAATATAGGGACTGTAACGCTAAGGTGATGTTAATATTTTACAACAGGTGCTGCACTATTCTTTACAATACACAGGTTTCAATACAAGTGACATCAATTAGCACTTTATAAAGGTGTTTTTTACAGGTTATTCAAGGCTCTTAGACATTGTCTGTGTGCACCATGCTGAACATGAAGAAAAGAAAGAAAAGCAGAGAACTGTCGGAATAGGTAAGTCCATCACCAGATGATAATGTTCGTGTCCACTCTGTTATCAAAAAGTTTGGGGCCAATTGCAATGGGTTAACTTTCCTGGAATTGGATGTGCGATGAGCATGTACTGTACACTAATACACACCTAGGGGCCTAATTATCATTTAGTGTAAAAAATGGAGACTAACATCACTGTTGATATTGCCGATAGCAATTAGTATGTAGTAGTAGTGATATTCTGAGACAATTTGCAATTGGTTACCCAAGTAACCAGGTTTTAATGAGATATTGGGAAGTGAATAGGAGAGGGCCTTAAAAGAAGAGATGTATTTAAAAGTAGCAATGATAAAACTGTAGTCATGCAAAGCAACACTATTTTTATTTTACTTCGGGAACAGTGACCACCATATGAAAGCTAAAAATTGTCAAAAGAAGAAGGAAAATAATTGAAAAACTATAACAAATAAAAAAAATAAAGACCAATTGAGAAGTTGCTAAGAACTGGCCATTCTATAACATGCTGAAAGTTAACTAAAAGGTGAACTACCCCTTTAATAAGTTATTGTTTTAAGAAATAACAAAATCTTAACAAAAATTAGGCTAGAAATGTTGCATCTTATGTTTTGGGCTTCTATACCAGCCCAAGGCAACCACAGCCCTTTAGCAGGGAAGATATTTGTCTCCAAAGATGCTCCAGTAGTTTCCCTATCTACTTTTCTGCTGATTCACTGCACATGCTCTGGGCTGCTATTACATACCTGGGCTCACAATATACAGTTTATAAACAATACACAGTTTACAATACAAGGCTTTATTGGCAATTTGTGTTAATTCACACCACACAGCAGCTCAGAAACCAGTGCATTCTGCATCAGAATGTATTAATAATTGGCAGAAATGCATTGAATTTAGGATTATTTTTAAAGGAGAAGGAAAGTCAATTCACAACTGAGGGTGCCAAATGTTAGGCACCCCCAAGTGAATGTATTTACTTACCTGAAACACTGGGCCCGTGCTCCTATAAGCAGAAAACCGCACCAGCTTGGGGTTCTTCCAGTGAGCACCACGGAGTAATCCTCTTCCGGCTTCTTCTTCTTGCACCTGCGCATTAGAGTGAAAAACTTTAACTTTTCCATTCTACTGTGCATGCGTCTGCCCTGGAAAATTTGAAGAAAGAAGAAGCCGGAAGAGGAGCGATCCATGGTGCTTGCTGGAATAACACCGGGCCGGTACAGTTTTCTGCTGATTAGAGCACCAGCCCTAAAATTTGGCACCCCCAAGTGTGACTTTCCTTTTCCTTTGAGATTCCTAAGACTTTTTGCTGTATTCCGTCAGTCAAATAATAAGGGGTCTATTGTGAAAAATCATAGTAAACAAACCTTAATCTCAATCTTAATTTTTTCAAATTCAAGTTTTGCCAACTCCAATTTCCAAGATTCATCAGTCAAAAACAACCTTGAAAGCAAATGAAAAAATGCTGCAGCTTTTGCAGAAGTGGGGATAGAATATTTGGCATTCAAATTATTGTACTGGTGTTTTTTTTATTTTTTACAGTCACATTTGTTAAAATTAATGGGACAATGCAATTTTCATTGCATTAATTTATATCCTACAAATTGTTTTTTTTTTTTCAAAAAATCCGTTTTACCTTAAATATGATAGCAATCCAAAAAAAACGGATCTGGAAATAGGAGTTTCGAGAGTAAAATGTTTTGTTTTTTGTTTCAAGATAAAGATATAAAGAAACTTGAAAATGAACAAATCTCCCTCCCAAATGTTCTGAAGCAAATCCAAAGCAGTAGTTGTGAAGTTTACAATTCCATGCTTTCATTTTACAGGTCCAGGCATTTGCCTACCTGAGATATAAGAAATATAGGGGTTTCAGTCATTCAAGCATAGTTTCAAAAAATATGTAGTACAGCAAATACATATTCACCCCAAAACTCATCCTTGCTGGGCTTTTAGGTGTATCTAGGAGAGCGAATGATCATTCATTTCAGCTGTCATCCTAACTGGCCTTTAGGCTGAAAACCCCTGCCAATGCTCCATGGCCCACCAAAGGGACCAGCCTCAAAGCACTGCCTTAAAGTCATACGACTTTAAAGCTCTGGACAACTAAATGCAAGAATGTTATGTTCACAGTCAATATATATTTTTTCAAGATAAAGAATTCTCTCGTTTGAATATGCAAATTAGGTTTGGATTCGGTCAAATCCAAAAATGATGGATTAGTTGCATCCCGTATGCAGGGAATAACAAGAATTGCAGGAATAGCAAGAATTACTTCTACTGTTTTAATGATTTACAATGACCCCTAAACTTAGCTTTGCAACTGCTGCCCAGAGCACACTGAGCATGTGCAGTGCCACTGACACTTAAAAGTTGGCCTCCCATGATCAGAAAATGGAAAGCTGCTGTGGAAAACTGATTTGAGGCCACAGCCAAGATAAATGAATTGAATGAAACACTATAACTCTTACTTGAATACTTTATTGTTATGTTTTAGCATGTATAAGAAATTAATTTTATGAACAGAAGGCAAATGTTTCCATAAAGACAAGAATCCCTCTTCCTAAACCTAGGTGGATTATACTTTTCAGACAAATATCACAGACAAGAATAAAGTAAGATATCTTGCTCCATAGGAGAAAGCTAGTGTTTAAGACCTACAAGCTTACTGCTCAGGTGAGTTTCAGATTCAGATATCCATATTTTTGGAAAATGGCAACAGACAATATGCTTTACACACAGACTATGGGCAGGTACCTGGATGTTGAGACTTTTTAACATTAGTAAATTTCAACAAGGTCATACTGTGAAAATTCATTGGTGGTGCTGAGACCTCAAGCATTGGAATTTGTCTGAACCAGTAAGACCTTTTTTCATAGATAAATTCCACCAGTCAGTTTTATCAACTATATATATATTTAATCCTTATTTAGCCCAAACTATAGGTAGGGGTCTGACAAAGTCAGATGAAAAAGTGTTAATATTGTTTAAGAAAAAAGAAACCCCACCAAATAGAGGGTTACTATATCTATACCAAGTAGACTCAAACCATAAATTACAAAACCAAAATAATAAATGATGATAATAATTCATTCATAAAGGTGCTGACTAATAAATTAGGTAAAGTGCTAGTGCAATTAAATAAGGTGAAATCAATCAGTCCAAGGACTGATAAAAAAATTGATTATTCCTGAATCCAAAGGGTGTATTACCCCACCAATAGATTCCAATAACACCCCTTAATAAATAAGTTCATTCATTAATTAATATATAAAGTGTGGTTAATCAAAATAGATTTGGCAGACTGATATTGCCATAAATTACACCAATAAAGTGCAGTGCAATAAATAGGTTAAAAAATGAGGCTTGGTAAGTGATTAAATGGTTAAAAAGGATTTAGTAAAAAATGGCCAGAAGAAAAGGTTTTTTATGTATGGGTTAAAAGATTATTCTGTCATATTCCAAGAATAAGGTTAAAGGAAATTTGAAAAATATAGAGGGTGGAGTTGTCCCAAAAACTAACTGCCTATTTTGTTTCTAAGGCCTGGGACACCACAAAGTCAAGGCAGGACAGGGTAACCGGAGCTGTGGCCTTGTATTTTAAATTACCCTAACAGTTAAAAGAGGCTCAAATTTTCAAGAGGACGCCGACGCGCGTTTCGCTTAGAAGCTTTGTCAAGGCGAATGATAATAATGTATTGTTCTTCAAGCAACTGTGTATATTGAAGTCAAATTACACTGTCTTAAAGGGGGACCACAGGAAGCTACACACTTTACAGCATCGTGACCCATTTCGGGTCATCACACATACAGATTTTGTTTTTATTGATGGATTGGGACCTGCTATCCTAGAACATCCACTTGTATGGGTGACTTTTCAGTTCCTCTTTTTTTCAAAACACTATCCTGCACTCCCATAGAGATGGCCAAACTACTCAAATAAGCCTGCAAGCCAGTAGGTCAAATATTTTGACACTCAGCTCATGCAAGGTCAGATTCATCCATTGATCAGTAGTGGGGTTATATTCTGCAATGCTTCATAAGCAGTTCTGTTTCAGTTCCTGCTGTGCCAATCATTTGGCATGTCCTGAACAAATAGAGCAATGTAAGGTGGCTTTACATGCATGTGACCACTCACATGGTATCTCATGTTGGCCTGAAGAGTATCACCACCTTATATGTCAATATCTACACTGAATCTATGTTACAGCAGTAGGAAAAAAAATGACAAAGGAGACTTTCTTTTAACACATCTTATGGCCAAATTATTTAGCAATTCTATAAATGGGGCTTTTGAATTCAAAAGCGGTTAATGTTTCTAGTACTATACTAAGACTGACATAAAAGATACAAATACAAAAAATACTCAAGAATAAAGCTTGTTATGGATTACAAAACTGCCATGCAGAATTATCTGATAACAGTTATTATGACAAGACCTGAAATAGCTGTGAAATATGCTACACACAGTGGCCATTAATGGGGATCAAACCCCATTCTTATTAAATGCAATCTTACCCTAACTGGTCATCAGGCTGTATCCCAGCAGCCACTGCTCTAGAACCCCCTGGGCCATCCTCACAGTTTAGGAACCACTGGCATTGAATATATTTGGGTCAAAGTGTATTTCTGGTAGTCAGAAATCAATATGGGACATTCTGAATCAGATCACACGTCTGTGTGAAAGAGCCTTTAGGTGGAATGAAGCCTAAAAATAGCAAAAAAAAAACCCATCAGTTCTATGAAGGGACCAGGCTGTATATAAAAAGAAAAGTAATACCATAGAAATTGGCTTTTTTTCTCCTGTAATGAGGCTGATACTGGCACATTAACTTGCACTATATTGATAAACACATTACACTTTGTAATAATTGATACCTGCAAATCTTAGGTAAGTAAGAAGAATCACAGAGCACAAAATCTTTCCATTGGTTCAGGAGGAATTTAATACTTGTATTTAGCAGCAGAAATAGTTCAAAAGTGCAATGCCTTAACATTCTTTTTCATGGTTTCCCAATATCATTTCTTTTTCCACTCAGGGTAATACAGAAGCTTCATGGCCTCTGTCAATAAATACTGAGCAATTGTATTATAAAAGTAAAAGAAGAGTTCTCTGCAAAGTAGACACAATTCTGTAGCATACCGGTATAAATTATATTATACACCCTCTTTTTTCCAGCCGCTGCAGCTGTGCAGTGTTTGTGATCACAGTCGCATCACATGGTGCAACAGGCTCCAAACCTTCAAACGAGAGAGCAGGTCCAAGGGTAGAGTAACTGATAAAGGACAAGAACATCCAGGTGCTAAATGTTTCCCAGAAAGATAAGACATAATGCTCTCCATGTACTAATAAGGCACCATAGGAGATCCGTATAAGAATAATAACCAACTCCTCCTTTTCCTGGAATGCAACTAGAAATGTCCAAATGTTGCAGTAGGGTTAGGATCTGGTAACGGTGCTATTGGAATGTGAATGATATGACAGCTTACAGCTGCTGTATCACATCCACAGACAATGACTGTATTGGCACTGCTAAGCACAACAATTCAAAAGCACGATAAAACTGGCTTTAAAATACTGCTCTATCTATATTGGCTGCTGGGGATCATGACCCCCTTCTTAAAGCTAATAGGAAGTAGAAGTCCTTTGAGTTTGTGCACATACAACTAAAAAAAATCTTATATCAGTTCTTGATCCTTTATATCATGTTCTGCTTTGTGGCACCTTTCATAAGATTCAGCTATAGGCATAATAATGTAATGTTCTGCTTATCAAAATTTCAAAGATAAGACATAATGCTCTCCATGTACTAATAAGGCACCATAGGAGATCCGTATAAGAATAATCACCAACTCCTCCTTTTCCTGGAATGCAACTAGAAATGTCCAAATGTTGCAGTAGGGTTAGGATCTGGTAACGGTGCTAATGGAATGTGCTGTAGATCTCCCAGGTACAAGAAAATATATAAAATAAATTACAGTAAGTGGTAAATGTAGTGCATGCCTGACTGTTTAGTCAATGTATAGAGGCCGATTGTTCAAACTCAGGCTTAAATCATGTCCTAATGCAATACACAAGTTAATCTAGATGATGGTACTCAGCTATGGCTCCGCTCCAGGATTCTGCACCTGTTTCCTTAGGTTGAGTCTCATGCACCGTGGACAACTGGTGGAGTTTTCATAATAACAGTCCCTAAGAGGAAAACAAAAAAATATCTTCAACTGACTCAAACTATGTACTGAAAATAAATATGAAAAGTTCCAATAAGTAGAGTTGTGTTTTCATTTAGTGCAGGCATGTCCAAAGTGTGGCCCGGGGGCCAAATGTGGCCGGTCTTCATATTTACACCGGCCCTCAGCCTCCATCATGAAATTAATAATAGTGCAGCCCGCCAGCACAGTGTAATCAGGAATCGCCTCGCCTAGTCTATTGCTAACACCTTCAGCACACAGGCAGCAGTATAGACCAAGTGGCAGATCATTTCATTAATGTACCCAAATATTACTGCTACTGCTAGGCGATTCCTTGTTTAAATGAGTTAAATTATGTTAATGGTTCAAAGAATGTCAGGCTGAGTGGTCGGCCCCCACAATTTTTCAGCTCACCAAATCTCGCCCTCATTGCAAAAAGTTTGGACACCCCTGATTTAGTGATACCTGGTATATGAAGGCCTGTAGACACAAGTATATCTAAGTGTGCGTCTACAGCAAAGGAAGACTTACCCAAGTCACGAGGATCTACACTGCCTCTTTGTTAACTACTAATCCTGCTTCTTCCACAAATGAAACATATGTTGTATATTTACTAGAAGCCACAGTAACCTTTATATTGTTCTTGGTTGACGAAAACATGGGCAGTGGGACTTTTTTTTGGATACAGGCTACTGATATCAAATTAGAAGTTAATGATATGACTACTTGTGCCATCAATTTAAGACTATAGGGCTCATTTACATTGCCACACACAATCAACCATTTTTCTGCACTTTGCCCACTACATTAGTCAGACACAAGTGCCTACCCTCCCACCTCATAGCTTACGTTTAATTTAGAAGTGTTAACTAAGGAGCTGCAGGAGGCACAGCCCACATCAGGGTCCTTTCCAAACTGTGTTCTTGAAAATGCACCCCTGGGGTCATAAATAACACTAATATATTGCATGTCCCTTAAATCCTTCATCCTGGGAGTACACAAGTGCAAAAAACCTACACTTACTTTGCAGGTTCTACCCTCAGATCATTACTTTAGATTTCTTGGGGCTTACAGCTGCTGTATCACATCCACAGACAATGACTGTATTGGCACTGCTAAGCACAACAATTCAAAAGCACGATAAAACTGGCTTTAAAATACTGCTCTATCTATATTAAAGGGGTTGTTCACTTTTAAAGTAACTTTTATTATGATACAAGACATTGATATTCTGAGACAATTTGCAATTGGTTTTCATTAATGTTTTATCAGTTCAACAGCTCTACCAGTTTAGAATTTCAGCATCCAGGCAGTGGTTTGAATGAAAGACTGGCATATGAATAGCAGAAGGTACTAAATAGAAAATTAAGGAATAAAAAGTAACAATAATTAAAATTTAAGCTTACAGAGCAATAGTTTTTTGGCTGCTGGGGATCATGACCCTCTTCTTAAAGCTAATAGGAAGTAGAAGTAAGAGGAAGGCAAATAAACCAAACAACTATGACAAATAAACAATAAAGACCAGTTGCAAAGTTGCTAGGAATGTAGGTATGGAATTCAAACAGAATGCTTGGGACAGGGGATTGCTGGATAATGGCTCTTTCTGTAATTTGGACCGCCATACCTTAAGTCTACTAAAAAATAATTTAAACATTAAATAAACCCAGTAGGATTTTTTTGCCTGCTATACGGATTTATTATATCTGAATTGGGATTAAGTACAAAGAAAATTTATCATTACAAAGAAAAATGGAATACGTTTTAAAATTTCGAATTATTTGGTTAAACTGGAGTCTATAGGAGATGGCCATCTCATAATTCAGAGCTTTCTGGATAATGGGTTTCCAGATAACGAATCCTATACCTACCAAATCTTTATATACAGTAGAACCCCCATTTTAAGTTTTTCAGGGACCAGGGAAAAAATTATGTAAAATCCAGGAAAACTTAAATCTCAAGTAAGGTTTTTTTTTTAGGGTTAGTTCACATGAAGAGATTCAGGGAGATTTTGTCGCCTGGAGACTAATCGCCTCTTCTTCTGGGCGACAATCTCCGCGTGTCTTCCCATCCGCTATAATGAAAAGTCGCCTGCGCTAAAGCACACGTGGCGCTGCGTTTTCCAAAGTGCCCGAAGTTTCCTTGTGAGGCCGCTTCGGGCGACTTCTGAAAACACAGCGCTGCATGTGTTTTAGCGCAGGCGACTTTTCATTATAGCGGATGGGAAGACACGCGGAGGCAGTTCAGGGAGATTGTCGCCCAGAAGAATAGGTGATTAAGAAATATTTTTTTTTAGAAAATCACGTGCAAGTTGTGCAGCCTAATAGTGGTGCTTGCATTTCCATCATGCTTCATTAGTGCCCAATTCAGTCGGTGCCAGTCAATGGCATTCATGGATGCAACCTGTTATGGGCAGGCTTGATTATACTGCTCAATACAAGCTAGCGCTTGCAGTTATACTTGTGTTTGTACATGAGCCCCATTTTAAAGGAAAACTATACCCCCAAAATTCATACATAAGCAACAGATATTTTGATATAAACAAAGTGGCGTATTAAAGAATCTTACCAAACTGGTATATAAGATAAGTACACATTGCCCTTTTACTTATTTTGCCTTGAACTACTGTTTTGTAATGGTCTCTGTGCTGCCTCTCAGATCACCTGACCAGAAATACTACAGCTTTAACTGTAAAAGGAAGAAGAATGGAAGCAAAAGACAGAACTCTCATGGCTCATGTGAACTAATATGTATGGTGTGTTTGTGCGCACTATGAATCCTAGGATCCCAGGGAGAGACCCCTATTTTTTAAAATGGCAATTTTCTATTCAGAGTGACATATACTACTAAAAAAGTGTATTATTATGAAAATGTTTATTTACATGAAGCAGGGTTTTACACATGAGCTGTTTGATGCAATATATTTTTTATAGAGACCTACATTGTTCGGGGGGTATAGTTGTCATTTAAAGATGCCACATTTCAACATATGCCATTCTTGGAGTTGTATTCCTGCAGCAACTGACAAATTGTGCCTTTCCCCATTCTATTACATTCTTTTCTTTCTCACTATATGTAAGTCCTTTGAGTTTGTGCACATACAACTAAAAAAATCTTATATCAGTTCTTGATCCTTTATATAATGTTCTGCTTTGTGGCACCTTTCATAAGATTCAGCTATAGGCATAATAATGTAATGTTCTGCTTTCAAATTTCAAAACGCAGTGTGAGTTGACAGTGATGCAAGCTTACCTATGGAACACAGAAGCGCTGTCTTGGCACACAGATGTATGACTGTCAAATGGGAAGAGGATGTCTCCTTCCTTGCACAACTCACACACGAAACCCTTGGCCTGACATCGCTAGGACAAATAAAAATTAACTTGCAGTTACACCTCTTATTAATGCCAAGCCGATGCCACTCTGTGGTGTGTGTGGTGTGTTTTTTATGTATTTAAGACGCAAGTTTGAGCGCACCTAAACACATTCACTAATTGATTCTATTATATTCTGCCTGGATGTAATCATGAGCGTTCAGAGCGGAGTTTTACTCCATTTGCGTTTCATTGCATTTGTTTAGACGCAGCACACTGCATTTTCTTGAACTTAGCATTTTATAGGATGGAGGGTTGAGTTTGAAATGGACAAAAACGCAATATATGCGTGTTTTCATGGCTCAGCATGCTATTGAAAAACAAGAAAAAAATGCTGTGTGTAAGAGCCCTAAGCTCTTCATTAGTCTGGCTCATTGTTTTCTTCTGGATTTTTGAAGTAAGGTCACCTTGATGTTCCCAGCACCCCCTCACCTCACAGTCCAACTTTATGTGTTTGGCAAAGGTGGTATGGATTTCTGTAAGAGAACAACCCAAGCGCCCACTGCTGATGTCTAGCAAGTCTTGTAGCGAGTACATATCATCATTTTCCACAAAGTGCTGGCGATCCTGCAGCTGCAGAGAGAAATTGATTTTATGAAAACACTGCCCAGTACAGCGTAGTTCACAGTTAAAGGGGTTGTTATTTTGAGTTAGCTGTTAGTATAAATTAGAGAGTGGTAATTTGAGACTGTTCGGTTTTCATTATTTTTTATTTTATTTATTTGTAGTTTGAGCGTTATTTGGCTTTTAATTTAGCAGCTGTCCAGTTTGCAACTTCAGCAATCTGATACAATCCAAGTTACCCTAGCAACCATGCACTGATTTGAATAAGAAACTGGAATATGACTAGGAGAGAGCCTGAATAGAAAGACGAGTAATAAAAAGTGTCAGTAACAATAAATTTGCAGCCTTACATTTACTTTGTAGGTTGGGTCAGTAACACCCATTTGAAAGCTGGACAGGGGAAGAAGAAGGCAGCAAATAATTAAGAAAAAAAACTAAAATAAATACATAATATAGACCGATTGAAAAGTTGCTTAGAATTGGTCATTCTTTAACATACTGAATGTTAACTTACCCACCCCTTTTAATAACATTAGCTAACATTTTCTTTCTTATGTCCCTTGCGCCAAAGAGAAATATAATGTGTGGAAGGTCTATATTTTCTCTGACCTGGAGAAGAAGCCTATCTTCCATGGCTTCCTTGCATGTGATGAAATATGGCTTCATGAGAAGAATGTCCTGTCGCAGCTTCTGTAGTTGAGAAGAAAATTGTTACATGAGAAAAGACGGGAGAAGACATTGCAGCTAAGTTGAAGGGGCTCTATATTTTTGGATTCAGCCACATATTGAATCCTTCATAAGATTTGCATTTTACTATATATATATATATATATATATATATATATATATATATATATATATAGATATATATATATATAGATAGATATATATAGATAGATATATATATATATATAGATATATATATAGATATATATCTATATATATATATATATTTATTTCTTGAAGATATATCAAATATTATTCATACGGTTTCTGTAAAAAACTGTTCTCAGGAACTTTAAAGCCAAACAGCTGCAAAGGTTTAAATTTAGTTTGGTGAGATATGGCACATTTGTATATGCTACATTTGTACATCAAAAGAGCCAACCATCCCTCCGACTACATGGAACAAAACTCACAAGCCATGTCTTTTTCCCCCCATTTATTAACAATAAGTGAATTGATATTAATTTATTCATTAATTCCATCCAAATAACTGTCCATAATCCCTACTGCAGCCATCTTACATCCCACCCTATCTTCTTGCCATTCTTTTATTTGGGTTCCAATAATCTACATTATCAAACTATACAACAAAAACCTCAGAACACTATGGACCATGCTGGAAAAAAAACCAAACATTTAGCACTAACTGCTGTCTCTATTCAATTTTAGCTTGGTCTTCTCTGAAATCCACCTTACAATTCCTTGAGTTCAGCAACCAGCTTGATACCATGCCTGGATCAGCCCAACAACCCTGTCAGTTAATCCACTGAAGCATGGAATCAACCTCATAGTTATTTTCATGCAGTATTGTGACAGATGAACATGGCACAGAAAAAGACAAAGGGCCACATGAACATGTCAGGGCTGCCCATTACACAAGTGCTTCAGAGACAGAACAAAAGTGACCAATTCCAGGAATGAGAGTGGGCCTTTCCTCCCATGCCATCTGCCAAAATCCTTTCATACTCCTAAATTGTGTGTGGACACCTTACTTAGTAACAAATAACTTTTTATTTAACCCAATATTTGTTCAGCATTTGAATTATCCCTAAAATGTCACATTTTCATAAAAGGTTATTGCTTCTTACCTATTGTTACAAAGCCAACAATATATAGCTATGATGTCACTGTATATTTACAAATCATACTTGCACAATCCCCACCACAATTATACAGCACTAAAGAACAATTGCTGCCTTGTATATAAATTGGAATCATTACACAAAGGTTTGATGTTTTTGTTAGCCTAATATAAAACAAATTCATAGAGCGATGCATGCTCATATGGCAATATACATCAATCATTTACCACAATAATTAAAGGGATTCACTTGTTGGTTCAGGAATAAAATTGTATATGGTAGATTGAATTATTTCTAATGTAAACAATAAAACATGTAAAAAATACACCATAAAAATTGTGACAGAATCCCTTTAATGTGCATGGTATACAATTTATTTTACACTGCTTTTTGCATCATTTTTGTAGCATAAATCATTTTACACAGCAGGATAAATAGATCCCTTAGTGTTTATACTCCACACAATTAAGTTTTCTAGGAAGTGTCACATCTCCTCACCCGGATTTCTACCAGCTCCTCCACGTAGTTAAAAAGCAATGGATTAATCTCGCGTAACTTTAGCACAGGACGACCCAGCATCAGAGCAAGATATCGCATACTGTATCGAGACACCTGCAATGGGAGAAGGTTGACGAAACATGAGGTGGGGAGGGTAAAAAATTTCAGAGCCTGTGCAGCCTGGGCAAGGGCTGCATGGATTTGTGTAGTAACTCCCCTACTGACTGTGGTCTACACTGTATGCCTTGCCAGACAAAAGAAATTTGGCGCATGGTTAGCAAGCGCAGACCAGCCCTGTTCTTTCTACCTGCCCACAGAGCCTGCATCCCTAACTTGTGCTTTTGAATGATAAGATGTGCCCCATAGGAATACAGAATGCAGCAATTCAAGTAAAGAACAAGCCAGCACACTGCCTTCCCAGGTCATTGATAACCCTTTAGTCTTTACTTTGCCCCTGCTCCAAAGTATTACCTTGCAGGGTTCAAAGTCCCAGTTGTGAATGGCCCGTGCAGGGATGACAGCAAGGTCATTCCAATGACAACTGATGCAGTAATACTGCCCAGTGTAATCACATTGCCGTGCTTCACTGGGAACAGCTCCTGTACCCCAAAAGAAAACAAAAATACCATGGTATAATAAAAATTGCAAATCAAAACAAGAACATAACACAATTACAACAAAATAACAACACTATACACTGAAGTATCATTTATTTAAAATTTCCTGGAACATAAAGGGTAACACTGCATTAGAAAAGCTTCTTCAGCCAGCAGCAGACTAGTCATTAATTCCTCTACATACTCACAAAAAAATATGTTAAAGGAAAACTATACCCCCAAAATGAATACTTAAGCAACAGATAGTTTATATCAAATTGAATGACATATTAAAGAATCTTACCAAACTGGAATATATATTTACATAAATATTGCCCTTTTACATCTCTTACCTTGAACCACCATTTCACGACTCTATCTGTGCTGCCTCAGAGATCAGCTGACCAGAAATACTACAACACTTAACTGTAACAGGAAGAAGTGAGGAAGCAAAAGGCAGAACTCTGTCTGTTAATTGGCTCATGTGACCTTACATGTGGTTTGTATGTGTGCACAGTGAATCCTACGATCCCAGGGGGCGGCCCTTATTTTTTAAAATGGCAATTTTCTATCTATGATTACCCAATGGCACATACTACTAAAAAAGTATATTATTATGATAATGGTTCATTTGGGGTGATATCACTCCAACTTGCAGTACAGCAGTAAAGAATGACTGAAGTTTATCAGAGCACATGAATAGGGGCAGCTGGGAAACTGAAAATATGTCTAGCCTCATGTCAGATTTCAAAATTGAATATACAAAAAATCTGTTTGCTCTTTTGAAAAATTGATTTCAGTGCAGAATTCTACTGGAGCAGCACTATTTACTGATGGGTTTTGAAAAAAACATGTTTTCCAATGACAGTATCCCTTTAAAGGAGAAGGAAAGGTAAAATACAAATAAAGTTGTATAGATTGCCCACAAAATGAAGAAATACATACAGGATTCCTTGCTCTGTACTTGTTCCCCTCTTTCTGTAATCCAAGATCGTAGTAAAAATCTTTGTGGATATAAAATCAAATCCATCCCTCTCACTATCCAAATCTGTTTTAATAGGGCTTGCACATGTGCAGTAAAAATCTGGTAAGCCCTGCGCATGCGTACAATATCCTTTTCTTCCCTATGCGAGCGGCAATATTATGGTCAGGTGGTACAAGGCAAGAGGCAATGGCAGTGGGGGAGGACTAAATTTAGCGCATGTGCACTTCAGACAGGGACGTGACGCGCACTCGGACAACATGGCGGCCACAAAGTTTGGAAAGGGCTGAAAATTCAACGGGTTGGTGCGAGTGGAAGCAACATTTAAAGATAGGTTTAAAAAATTACATTTCCTTCTGCTTTAAAGAAGAACAAAATCCTCCCACAATCACCTGTAACCCTCACAAGTGTATCTGCCTGCTTTTAAAATGCAGAATTGCACAACTGGTTTGGCAGGTACCATCTCTCATTGGATTATCACTTCTGTGTGATTGCTGACACGCAGCACAAGCAGTTGATGCCAGTTCAGATCTGCTTTAACTCTTCCCTGCAAGCTTGCAAAAGACAAGGCCAAATAGCAGTTTAAGATGGTGCCTGCCAAACACACTGCAGAAAACCGCATATTTAAAGGAGGTCACTTGTGAGACAAACGGATGGTGCAGTGAAAGAGGGGGGCCTGGGTTTGGGAGGAGGGTTTTTTTCTGCCAGGAAACCAACTGAATGTCAGAGGGGTCACCTGTAAATGTTTGGAAAGAGTTGCTGTAAACACAAAATAGTTAAGCCAAATGTTTAACACTGTAGTTAATGGGCCAGTATTGTCTGAAAGGGAAACTTTATTTCTTACATTTAACCCTTTAAGTGCCACAGAACGTAGAATCTACGTTCTGTGGAAAAGTAACTTGAAATGCCACAGAACGTAGATTCTACGTTCTGCAGCACTTCCGGGTTCAGGAGCGGAGGAGCGGCTGTTAGAGCCGCTCGCTCCGTTCCTGCTCGATCCCCTGCCCCTAGGCAACGAGCAGAGCAGGGGATCGAGTGGCCCCTGGGGCGCGATCGCCCAGGGGCCCAAAAACAGCAGCAGGCACGTGCTACTTACGTGTCCTGCTGCTGCAGACTGCACGGCGCTGGAGATCTCCGCCCCCACAGCACAGGAACACAGAGGACGTCGCAGATTTCTTCCAGGGAGTCTTCCTGATCGTGTGCAACAGTCTACAGCGACTTTTTCAGGTTAGTGCAACAATTACACACACTAACACACCAACACACACTTATTACAGTAATACACACTTAGATTCACACTTACACACACTTACACATACATTTTTGGGGATTGGGGGGGTCACTTACACTCACTGCACTTACACACACGTGCACACGCACACACGCGCACATAACATGTAATTTACCATTTGTACACACGCACACGCACATACATGGCATTGTGGCTTTTTTTTTTTTTTCTTATCGCATCGTCTCTTTTTTTGGCTGAAAAAAATGTTTTATTGCCATTACGAATAGCGTATTCGCTAACCGTACTGTGCAATATCTTTTTTATGTTATTTCGGTGATTATATTGCAATTTTGGGTATTTTGGTACATTTTTAGCCATTTTATTGAATTTTTAGCCATTTTATTGCATTTTCAGCTCTGCGTATGTTGTGTTCACTTGTTTCTAGCCGTATAACCTGTTTGGCCCAGCTAAAATATTCAAACTGTGATTCTGACGGCCGATAACGCTAGTCTGGAAAAAAAACATTGATTTTTGTGGTTTTATTGGATTTTTTTGCATTTCACTCTTTACTGCCTTATTTTCTTTTGCCTTGTAAATTTTATCTACTATATATCCATTTGGGGGTCTCTGTGCGCCACATAGTTTGGTATATCTATGCATATTGGGCATCAAAGTGTTCAGTAGACCCCTGGCGTTCATATTTAGGATGTTTTATGCTGATACGTTACGAAATGTGGGGCATATAATGGGGTAAAATTCAAGCTTTGTGACGATTTTCAGAAATTTGATAAAAACCGTTATGATCAGCATTGCTTTGCAGTTTGGCAGTTTGCAGTAGAAACACTTATTTACCCATATTGGATTCGTCAGAATGTGTACTTTCTGAAAATATATGGTTTTCTGGGGTCTCTGTACTGTTAGGGGGGTCTAATGTCGCATAATACACACACCAGGTGCTCATATTGCAGCAGCCAGTGCGTCAGCCGTGAAAATGTATATACACTATTGTCATTTGGGGGTCTCTGTGCGCCACATAGTTTGGTATATCTATGCATATTGGGCATCAAAGTGTTCAGTAGACCCCTGGCGTTCATATTTAGGATGTTTTATGCTGATACGTTACGAAATGTGGGTCATATAATGGGGTAAAATTCAAGCTTTGTGACGATTTTCAGAAATTTGATAAAAAACGTTATGTTCAGCATTGCTTTGCAGTTTGGCAGTTTGCAGTAGAAACACTTATTTACCCATATTGGATTCGTCAGAATGTGTACTTTCTGAAAATATATGGTTTTCTGGGGTCTCTGTACTGTTAGGGGGGTCTAATGTCGCATAATACACACACCAGGTGCTCATATTGCAGCAGCCAGCGCGTCAGCCGTGAAAATGTATATACACTATTGTCATTTGGGGGTCTCTGTGCGCCACATAGTTTGGTATATATATGCATATTGGGCATCAAAGTGTTCAGTAGACCCCTGGCGTGCATATTTAGGATGTTTTATGCTGATACGTTACGAAATGTGGGGCATATAATGGGGTAAAATTCAAGCTTTGTGACGATTTTCAGAAATTTGATAAAAACCGTTATGTTCAGCATTGCTTTGCAGTTTGGCAGTTTGCAGTAGAAACACTTATTTACCCATATTGGATTCGTCAGAATGTGTACTTTCTGAAAATATATGGTTTTCTGGGGTCTCTGTACTGTTAGGGGGGTCTAATATCGCATAATACACACACCAGGTGCTCATATTGCAGCAGCCAGTGCGTCAGCCGTGAAAATGTATATACACTATTGTCATTTGGGGGTCTCTGTGCGCCACATAGTTTGGTATATCTATGCATATTGGGCATCAAAGTGTTCAGTAGACCCCTGGAGTTCATATTTAGGATGTTTTATGCTGATACGTTACGAAATGTGGGTCATATAATGGGGTAAAATTCAAGCTTTGTGACGATTTTCAGAAATTTGATAAAAAACGTTATGTTCAGCATTGCTTTGCAGTTTGGCAGTTTGCAGTAGAAACACTTATTTACCCATATTGGATTCGTCAGAATGTGTACTTTCTGAAAATATATGGTTTTCTGGGGTCTCTGTACTGTTAGGGGGGTCTAATGTCGCATAATACACACACCAGGTGCTCATATTGCAGCAGCCAGCGCATCAGCCGTGAAAATGTATATACACTATTGTCATTTGGGGGTCTCTGTGCGCCACATAGTTTGGTATATCTATGCATATTGGGCATCAAAGTGTTCAGTAGACCCCTGGCGTTCATATTTAGGATGTTTTATGCTGATACGTTACGAAATGTGGGGCATATAATGGGGTAAAATTCAAGCTTTGTGACGATTTTCAGAAATTTGATAAAAACCGTTATGTTCAGCATTGCTTTGCAGTTTGGCAGTTTGCAGTAGAAACACTTATTTACCCATATTGGATTCGTCAGAATGTGTACTTTCTGAAAATATATGGTTTTCTGGGGTCTCTGTACTGTTAGGGGGGTCTAATGTCGCATAATACACACACCAGGTGCTCATATTGCAGCAGCCAGCGCGTCCGCCGTGAAAATGTATATACACTATTGTCATTTGGGGGTCTCTGTACGCCACATAGTTTGGTATATCTATGCATACTGGGCATCAAAGTGTTCAGTAGACCCCTGGCGTTCATATTTAGGATGTTTTATGCTGATACGTTACGAAATGTGTGGCATATAATGGGGTAGAATTCAAGCTTTGTGACGATTTTCAGAAATTTGATAAAAACCGTTATGTTCAGCATTGCTTTGCAGTTTGGCAGTTTGCAGTAGAAACACTTATTTACCCATATTGGATTCGTCAGAATGTGTACTTTCTGAAAATATATGGTTTTCTGGGGTCTCTGTACTGTTAGGGGGGACTAATGTCGCATAATACACACTCCAGGTGCTCATATTGCAGCAGCCAGAGCGTCAGCCGTGAAAATTTATATACACTATTGTCATTTGGGGGTCTCTGTGCACCACATAGTTTGGTATATCTATGCATATTGGGCATCAAAGTGTTCAGTAGACCCCTGGCTTTCATATTTAGGATGTTTTATGCTGATAAGTTATGAAATGTGGGGCATATAATGGGGTAAAATTCAAGCTTTGTGACGATTTTCAGAAATCTGATAAAAACCGTTATGTTCAGCATTGCTTTGCAGTTTGGCAGTTTGCAGTAGAAACACTTATTTACCCATATAGGATTCGTCAGAATGTGTACTTTCTGAAAATATATGGTTTTCTGTGGTCTCTGTACTGTTAGGGGGTCTAATGTCATATAATACACACACCAGGTGCTCATATTGCAGCAGCCAGCGCGTCAGCCGTGAAAATGTATATACACTATTGTCATTTGGGGGTCTCTGTGCGCCACATAGTTTGGTATATCTATGCATACTGGGCATCAAAGTGTTCAGTAGACCCCTGGCGTTCATATTTAGGATGTTTTATGCTGATACGTTACGAAATGTGTGGCATATAATGGGGTAGAATTCAAGCTTTGTGACGATTTTCAGAAATTTGATAAAAACCGTTATGTTCAGCATTGCTTTGCAGTTTGGCAGTTTGCAGTAGAAACACTTATTTACCCATATTGGATTCGTCAGAATGTGTACTTTCTGAAAATATATGGTTTTCTGGGGTCTCTGTACTGTTAGGGGGGTCTAATGTCGCATAATACACACTCCAGGTGCTCATATTGCAGCAGCCAGAGCGTCAGCAGTGAAAATGTCTATACATATTGTCATTTGGGGGTCTCTGTGCGCCACATAGTTTGGTATATCTATGCACATTGGGCATCAAACTGTTTAGTAGACCCATATGTTTATATTTAGGATGCTTTATGCTGGTAATGATACATGGACAATACGATGCTGGAAAGTTGAAGCTTTGAGGCAGTTTCCAGATATTTCGCCAAAACCGCCAAATTTGGCAAAGCCTTGCGACTCAGTAGTTTGGAGCAGAAAGGCATGGGTACCCATTTTAGATTCTGTAGAATGTGTACTTTCCAAAAATATATGGGGTTGGGGGGTAAACATATATTTCTGTGTTTTTACCCCACAAAAATGCAGTCAATGTGTTGATTTTTCATTAGCTGAAGTTACCCACGGGACTGTTTGTATGCGCTAACTTCATTTTGGGGCCTCTAAATGCCAGATACTTTGGTAAACCTATGAACAATGGCCACCAAACTGTTCGGAGGAACCCTGGCAATCATATTTAGGGTGCTTTTTCTTAGTACGTAATGACACATGGGTGATATGGTGCTGGGAAGTTGAAGCTTTGAGGCAATTTTCAGATATTTCACCAAAACCGACAATTGTGGGAAAGCCTTGCGACTCAGTAGTTTGGAGCAGAAAGGCATGGGTACCCATTTTAGATTCGGTAGAATGTGTACTTTCCAAAAATATATGGGTTTTGGGGGGTAAACATATATTTCTGTGTTTTTACCCCACAAAAATGCAGTCAATGTGTTGATTTTTCATTAGCTGAAGTTACCCACGGGACTGTTTGTATGCGCTAACTTTATTTTGGGGCCTCTAAATGCCAGATACTTTGGTAAACTTATGAACAATGGCCACCAAACTGTTCGGAGGAACCCTGGCAATCATATTTAGGGTGCTTTTTCTTAGTACGTAATGACACATGGGTGATATGGTGCTGGGAAGTTGAAGCTTTGAGGCAATTTTCAGATATTTCACCAAGACCGACAACTTTGGGAAAGCCTTGCGACTCAGTAGTTTGGAGCAGAAAGGCATGGGTACCCATTTTAGATTCGGTAGAATGTGTACTTTCCAAAAATGTATGGGTTTGGGGGGTAAACATATATTTCTGTGTTTTTACCCCACAAAAATGCAGTCAATGTGTTGATTTTTCATTAGCTGAAGTTACCCACGGGACTGTTTGTATGCGCTAACTTCATTTTGGGGCCTCTAAATGCCAGATACTTTGGTAAACCTATGAACAATGGCCACCAAACTGTTTGGAGGAACCCTGGCAATCATATTTAGGGTGCTTTTTCTTAGTACGTAATGACACATGGGTCATATGGTGCTGGGAAGTTGAAGCTTTGAGGCAATTTTCAGATATTTCACCAAAACCGACAACTTTGGGAAAGCCTTGCGACTCAGTAGTTTGGAGCAATAAGGCATGGGTACCCATTTTAGATTCGGTAGAATGTGTACTTTCCAAAAATGTATGGGTTTGGGGGGTAAACATATATTTCTGTGTTTTTACCCCACAAAAATGCAGTCAATGTGTTGATTTTTCATTAGCTGAAGTTACCCACGGGACTGTTTGTATGTGCTAACTTCATTTTGGGGACACTAAATGCCAGATACTTTGGTAAACTTATGAACAATGGCCACCAAAATGTTCAGAGGAACCCTGGCAATCATATTTAGGGTGCTTTTTCTTAGTACGTAATGACACATGGGTGATATGGTGCTGGGAAGTTGAAGCTTTGAGGCAATTTTCAGATATTTCACCAAAACCGACAACTTTGGGAAAGCCTTGCGACTCAGTAGTTTGGAGCAGAAAGGCATGGGTACCCATTTTAGATTCAGTAGAATGTGTACTTTCCAAAACTGTATGGGTTTGGGGGGTAAACATATATTTCTGTGTTTTTACCCCACAAAAATGCAGTCAATGTGTTGATTTTTCATTAGATGAAGTTACCCACAGGACTATTTGTATGCGCTAACTTCATTTTGAGGCCTCTAAATGCCAGATACTTTGATAAACCTATGAACAATGGCCACCAAACTGTTTGGAGGAACCCTGGCAATCATATTTAGGGTGCTTTTTCTTGGTGCGTAACGATACATGGGTGATATGGTGCTGGGAAGTTGAAGCTTTGAGGCAATTTTCAGATATTTCACCAAAACCGACAATTGTGGGAAAGCCTTGCGACTCAGTAGTTTGGAGCAGAAAGGCATGGGTACCCATTTTAGATTCGGTAGAATGTGTACTTTCCAAAAATATATGGGTTTTGGGGGGTAAACATATATTTCTGTGTTTTTACCCCACAAAAATGCAGTCAATGTGTTGATTTTTCATTAGCTGAAGTTACCCACGGGACTGTTTGTATGCGCTAACTTCATTTTGGGGCCTCTAAATGCCAGATACTTTGGTAAACTTATGAACAATGGCCACCAAACTGTTCGGAGGAACCCTGGCAATCATATTTAGGGTGCTTTTTCTTAGTACGTAATGACACATGGGTGATATGGTGCTGGGAAGTTGAAGCTTTGAGGCAATTTTCAGATATTTCACCAAAACCGACAACTTTGGGAAAGCCTTGCGACTCAGTCGTTTGGAGCAGAAAGGCATGGGTACCCATTTTAGATTCAGTAGAATGTGTACTTTCCAAAAATATATGGGTTTGGGGGGTAAACATATATTTCTGTGTTTTTACCCCACAAAAATGCAGTCAATGTGTTGATTTTTCATTAGCTGAAGTTACCCACGGGACTGTTTGTATGCGCTAACTTCATTTTGGGGCCTCTAAATGCCAGATACTTTGGTAAACCTATGAACAATGGCCACCAAACTGTTCGGAGGAACCCTGGCAATCATATTTAGGGTGCTTTTTCTTGGTGCATAACGATACATGGGTGATATGGTGCTGAGAAGTTGAAGCTTTGAGGCAATTTTCAGATATTTCACCAAAACCGACAATTTTGGGAAAGCCTTGCGACTCAGTAGTTTGGAGCAGAAAGGCATGGGTACCCATTTTAGATTCTGTAGAATGTGTACATTCCAAAAATATATGGGTTTTGGGGGGTAAACATATATTTCTGTGTTTTTACCCCACAAAAATGCAGTCAATGTGTTGATTTTTCATTAGCTGAAGTTACCCACGGGACTGTTTGTATGCGCTAACTTCATTTTGGGGCCTCTAAATGCCAGATACTTTGGTAAACTTATGAACAATGACCACCAAAATGTTCAGAGGAACCCTGGCAATCATATTTAGGGTGCTTTTTCTTAATACGTAATGATACATGGGTGATATGGTGCTGGGAAGTTGAAGGTTTGAGGAAATTTTCAGATATTTCACCAAAACCGACAATTTTGGGAAAGCCTTGCGACTCAGTAGTTTGGAGCAGAAAGGCATGGGTACCCATTTTAGATTCAGTAGAATGTGTACTTTCCAAAAATATATGGGTTTGGGGGGTAAACATATATTTCTGTGTTTTTACCCCACAAAAAATGCAGTCAATGTGTTGATTTCTCAGTAGCTGAAGTAAAGTCCTGAACAATTTGGATGTGCTAACTACATATTGGTGTCTCTAAATGCCAGATACTTTGGTAAACCTATGCATAATGGGTATCAAATTGTTCAGTGGACCCCTGGCAATCATATTTCAGATGCTTTTTCTTGGTACCTAATATAGTTTGGGATATGCGGAGCAGCAAAATAAAACCTTTGAAATGATTTTTCAGAATTTTGAATTTTTTTGTTGAAAAACCGCTATGTTCAGACAAGCTTTTATGTTTGGTAGTTGGGAGTAGAGAGACATAGTTACCCATTTTGTAATCGGCAGAATGTGTACTTTTCAAAAATGTATGGTTTTCTGGGATAAACCTACGGTTTCAGGATTTTTTGCCTTGGAATCTAAAGCATGCCGTTTTCTGCCTTAGTGCTTTCAAAATTTGGTAATATACTGCCGGGAGTTTTTGCTGTACAGAAATCCTAAATCTCCCTAAAACTATACATATCTGGTATTGGCACGTTCGAGAGACATAAGGCTTTCCAAATCAGTTGGATTTTCATCCGTAAAATGAAATATTTTTCTGGTATAAATTGATATACGATGAAAAATGGTAATTTTTCTTTTTTTTTTGGTATTTAGCACTATAAATTTTTTTGCACATGTGTAAATACATGAAAACTCAGGCAGATTTAGAAAGCTCAGTTTCTACCGAAAAAAACAATGTATAGTTTTCCTAGGTAAACTATAGGTTTCCCCTCAGAAAATGCCCCTAAAGTGAGAGAGCACAAAATGTTTCAAAAACGGCTGGCATTTCGCGTAACCAAAATGTGAAATTCTGCTGGCACTTAAAGGGTTAAAGTTTGTTTTAATCGCTTGATCAAGCACCTACAAATAACCAATTTCTTGTCTGCAAATGTCCCGTTTTATATGAGAAAGATTTTCATTCTGTTGTCCTGTATGGAGTTGTGAATGGCAAACCCATTCAACAGAGATGTTATCAGTTGTAAACTCTTGTGGACAGGGCCCACTAATCCTATTTTTATTCTGTAACCCTTGTTTGTTAGCATATAAATAAGCAATGCAAGACCCCTGTTTATTATATCCTACAGGACACAGGTTATACTTACTTAAAGAAATGGGAGTTCGGCATTCAGCACAACGGTAGTCCTGACTGTCCAACCCAGCCTCTGGACAAATAGACAACTCATACTCTGCCTGATGACTGACTTTTGATCTCACACAGGGTTTGGTGATTAAGTTTAGACATTTGCTGTGACAGCTATAGCTACAACCTAAGACAAAACAAAAACAGAACATTCAAATTCAAATTATTTGGTCAATAATCTTTTTTTATTTTGCTTCAATATAAAATAGTAAATCAAACTCTTACAATCACTATATTTGAGAATATTGTGGTGAAACACAAATGTTTCAATTCTGGCCACTTTACAACCACCATTGAAATGCACAAAGGATGACACTGCAGGCCCATATGTATGCGCCTGCAAGCAAGACCTTATTTAGTGCATTCTGCCAAGCGCCCGAGATTGCAGATATGGACCTACCAATCTAGTTACAAAGTCAGCACCCTCACCAGTGCAGCTGTACCAAGTTTGGATCAGGCCCCAGATAAATGTGCTGCACTTGTCACAAACATGTTTCACACTTTTGCTCTTTTCCTTGTAGAATCGATGCTCCAACAAAATGCGCAGATTTGGTTCATCCTCAAGGGGGTCCTGAGAACAGAAAAGGTTTGTAGTGGAAGGGAGACAATTAGCTTAATGTTACATAAGTTTCACAATGTCTCTTTTGGTCAAGGATAAGCATGGTAAGAGGATCAGGGATTTTCTACCCAGAACCCCTCTAATTTGTGGGTATTCCGTGAGTTCCCGACCCGGTGCAGGACTCTAGTGAGTAGTGACAGCAATGAAAATTACCCAATTACCATTATAAAACGTACAAATACATAGAAGAAAAAAACCCAGCAGATCAGTACGAGAGAAAAGAAACAAAAGACAGCAGAAGTCTCAGACACCCCATGATCTTCATGTCACTCACATTCAGTTCTTGCAGCTTGAGCCGTAGGTGGATGAGTCTAACAACTGCATCCTTCTGCCTGTCAGAGTTCTCGGGCAGCTCTAGGATCTCCTGCTTACACTCCTCAATTGCCTGTCTCAGCTGCTGGATATCAGATGCTAGGAAAAGGCCCTTCATTTTGCACCACAAGGGACAGACAAACAAGAACACATTTCAGTCTGAGAAAAAAAAAAAAAAAAATATATATATATATATATATATATATATATATATATGTATAAATAGTTACAGATAAAATATAAATTATTGAAGATAAAAACCCAAGTCAGCAGTACAACAATGGGGTTTAAATATTGTTGAATGATGAGGCTACTTAGAGCCAACCATCTGGACAGTCTTGGCTACAAACCAGTCTTACTGCTGATTCACACAGGACACAGAGCAAAGTTAGTGCTACATTCTGGAACCCATATGCAATTATCTTGTCGCCTTTTATGATATATAATATGCACAAGTTAGATTATCTAGCACCATACAAGCAATGTTATCCCACAATGGACATGTAGAGGCACATTTATCAAGGGTCGAATTTCAAATTCATGTGAGTTTTTTAAAACTCCTATAAACTCGAAACTTGACCAATCGAATTTTCTCAGGTTGGACGAATTGAATCGACCCGAAAACTTGAATCCGATTTGAATTAGGGAAACTCGAATCAAATTAAAAAAACTTGAATGTCCTATAAGGAAGGCTGGGAGGAGAAATCAAGCACAGCACGATTGACTTTTCTGAAGAGGAGCACAAGTGGAGTTTCGGTAAGTTATTTATTAATAAAGATTTTTCGATTTTAAAGTTTAATATGTGTTGGTGGTTTTTTTCATAGTATAGAAGCAAAAAGGGCCAGAGTATGATAAATCTCAAAATTTGAATTCAAACTCGAATCAAGTTTGGATAATTCACAATTCGAATTTGAGCGTTTGACCAAAAAAAGAATTTGACCCTTAATAAATCTGCCCCATAATGAGTAGTCTCTTTTCTATATGTTCCTGACAAAATTGTAAGTACTGTAATTGCAATGTGACCCTGCACAGCCTTCTCACTGAATAGCCCTAGAGGGTATATTTAACTTTTGAAATTGATGTTATCATTTGGTAATAATTCTCCTAAAATTCCTGTATAAGTTAGGAGAAAGCTGTGGGTTGCCTTCTGGCTGTTTTATTATTTTTCTAATGTGATGCATCCTTATCAGCTTTAGAACAAATTAGAATGTGTGTCGTAACTGAAATGCTTGACTGTGTTTTTTATTCAAGGCAGCAGACCCAAATGCAATGTTTAGTTCTATTCTCAATGAATACTCACCACTGGCCGGGAGAAATGATCCTCTGATACTCCAAGGTCCATCACTCTGTCTGGGTAGTTGTATTCTGATATAGAGAGTGGAGAACTTGTAGAGGAATCTTAACAGAGGAAACAGCAATTAGTTTGTCTGCCAAAGCAAGTTGGATAAATAGGTGCTTAGGAGTTGAACATAGGAACATATATGTATTTTTGAAACAGGTACCTTGGAATGGCCAGCTGTTCTACACAACTTAACCTGGCACATGGAACCATACATTTGCACCCTGCCATCAGTCATACCAGAATTCTATTATTACAATGCACTGAGGGAAAATATAAGGGATAATCTATTTTTTATAGTTATGCATATAATGGGCCAAGCTAAGTTTTGTGGTCAGCACTCTTTGGTTCACTGGTCAACAAATCAATATCTAGTGGTTAGGTACAGACAGTCAAGAACTGTTTCTTTGACTGATTGGCAGTGAGGAAAAGCAGCATTGCCAAGAATAAGAAGAAGCGGACAGGCTTAATGAGTTGGTGTTACATGAAGTCTAGTGAGGAGGAGGGAGAGTGAAAAGAGGGAACATAAGAAGAAGCAATACGCTAAACCCATCATAGAACATTTGTTGGGAGACTATAGACCTAAGCATGTGGCATTTAACAATGAAATAAAGTGTATTGGTGAGCATTACACTATGAACAGCTGTCTGTCTATTTGGAAGGATTGTCATATAAAAAAATCACTATTTTTTAAAATCAATGGTTCAATACGAATTTCAACAAAGTTAATATTTAAATTTCATTCCGTTACTATGAAATGCCTGAAATCCAAATCAGATCTTCCAGTTTTCAGCATATTATTTCCCACGTATAATGATAATAAATGTGAATGCCAGGGGCCTTCTGAGCATTGGTGCATAATACACATACGATTACACAAGTATGTGGCATGTACACAACCCAAAAATACAGCTTGTGCATACATTTTTTGAATTATACTTCAATTTTAAAAAGTCTGTATTATGGGGGGCAAAAACCACAAAAAGTTAAATTCTGTAAAACCATATATTTCAGGAATAAACACTCTAACAAATGTAAAATGAGTAAATATATTTTTGTACTGCAAAAAAATCCAATCTGAAGTGCCACATTTAGCAGTTATTAAATTTTTTTAAACTTGCTTCAAACCATGGATTTTACAACATATTGTCTCCCACATCAGAAGGTACCAAGATAAAACATGCGGGGGGTAGACAAGAGGGCTGTAGGATCAGCCGGGAGCTAAAGATCAGAGGAGGGTGCCATTATTGTCTGGGGCCCTTGGTCCCCAACCCAGAATTGCTTTCTATTGTAGGACTGAACATCTACAGCAAGTTCCTTTATCCAAAGATAATATGATGGCACTTGGCTCATATTATGGGAACTTTTAGAGGTCTGTATGGGAATCCAAAACTTGTGTTTCAGACTGTCTGCTTCTATTTTGGCAAAAACAGCAGTCCAGTGGTGTTCTGTGCTTAGGTGATAGATATGTAACCAAATTAAAGGAACCCCTACACTACAGGGGTTTCATGCACAGGAGATTCCTATGACATGAATACAAATTTAGCTATGGTGACTACGGGTGGCCACTCTAGCCACATACTAATTCAGCAGGAGGAACAGTAAAAGAACCAATTATGGCAGGAAAGTCTGAATGAAAGCTATCAGTCTGATGTGACTGTGGGTAAAACCGAATACCAAATGGCTTAACTAACTGCAATTAGTAGCCCGGGGTGGCAAGCAAGAAATACTTTTTAGCACTGTCCCTTGAGAACTGTGAAAATGGATTGTTTTCCTAGAAAGCTAATTTGTATCAGCCACAGAAGTGCACTCCTGCAAGTAAAGTGGTACAAAGAACACAGGCAGTCACCAGGCCCGGGCTGATAATCTGTCTAAATGGGCAAATGCCCGTGGGGCCGCTCTGTTTTTTATTAAGTGGGCTGCTCCTGATCTTATTGTCGGGGATTTGTAACTTTCAGTACTCTTAGAAAGTGAAACCCGACCAAGTCCCCTTCCCCCAGCCCTTAGTACTGACTTTGTGGAGCAGTGACACGGATCTTTCTGCAGCCGTGCTGACTCCTGTACGGCTCCTAACAATCGGCTCTCGGCTAGAAGGCTGCAGTACAAACAGCAGACATGATCAGTGGATTGCAGAGTGAGCAACACATTGCACCGTATGCTGTTTGCAGCCTGTCAGCTGAGAGGTGATTTTTAGGAGACGTACAGGAGACCGCACAGCTGCAGAAATATGTTTTGTGAGTTGTGCTTTCATGAAATGCAAAGGCCCCTGCCATGTGGTGTTTGTCATTTGTCTGGATGTTGGTAATAGGGCAGTCTCTGGGCAGAAGGAATATGGGGGGGGGTCAGGGAATGAAGTGGGGGGACTGACCTCCTCATGAGAATTACAGGGATTTCAGCTGGAATGTATAATTTGTGTGTTATAGACTGGTCTGAGGATTATTAGTCTGCTTCCATGGCTGCCCTTTTCAGTTTCCTTACAACTGCCAGTTTACTGAGCTCTGTGTGTGTGTGTGTTTGGGGGGGTCGTCTGACCCCTTTTCCCCCCCAGCTGTCTTGGGATTGCTTGTCCTCCCGGGTCAGTCACTTGACCGTCACCTGTGCTGTCTAGAGTCACTTGAGATAGGGACAAGTTCATTATAATTGGTAATACCGGCACTCAGGACTCCATGCAAGCGGGCCAGGCACTGCGTGTTTATTAAACGTAACATTTCAGGGGCTTACCCATTTGTTAGACTGACATTACGTTTAATAAACACGCAGTGCCTGGCCCGCTTGCATGGAGTCCTGAGTGACGGTAATTTTCTTTTTATCACGTATTGCTGAGGGTGCCAATTCCCCTTTTTTTACTGAGCAATTTTGGCATGAGAGGGCTGGTGGGTTTTGGAATTGGGCAGAACTATAGGTTCCATGTAGGATGCTGCCACTTTGCAGAGTGATTTGTCCAAGTTGGAAAACTGGGCAGCAAACTGGAAAATGAGGTTCAATGTTGATAAATGCAGGTTATGCACTTTGGCAAAAATAATATAAATGCAAGTTATACACTAAATGGCAGTGTGTTGGGAGTTTCCTTAAATGAGAAGGATCTAGGGGTTTTTGTAGATAACAAGTTGTCTAATTCTGGGCAGTGTCATTCTGTGGCTATTAAAGCAAATAAAGTTCTGTCTTGTATAAAAAAGGTCATTAACTCAAGGGATAAAAACATAATTATGCCTCTTTATAGGTCCCTGGTAAGGCCTCATCTGGAGTATGGGGGCAGTTTTGGACTCCAGTCCTTAAGAGGGATATAAATGAGCTGGAGAGAGTGCAGAGACTAAGGCGCAAATCCACTAAGCGCCGAACGCTAGCGTCAATTCGCTAGCATTTGGCATTTTCGGTACTTCGCAAATTCACTAACGAACGCTGGCGTAAATTCGCTAGTGTTGCTTCGCACACTGACGCCAGGCGAATTTTCGCTAGCGATGTAACTACGTAAATTCACTAACTTGCGCAGTGTACTGAACGCTACCTTTTACGCTAGACTTCCTTCGCCACCTCAGACCAGGCGAAGCGCAATAGAGTAGATAGGGATTGTTTCCAAAAAAGTCAAATTTTTTTCTAAGTCCCAAAAAACGCTGGCATGTTTTCTACATGATGGGTGATAGGCTGAAAAAGATCGAAAAAATTTTTGGGGCTCCCCTCTTTCCCCCCTACATTTCCTGACTCATGGCAACTTACCTAGACAGTGGGCACATGTGTAGGGCAAAATAAAATTTATATTTGCTGATTTGAAGGTTTTCTAGGCATTTGTAGTGCAGATATGTATTCCTCCATTGAAATTTGAATTTTGCGCCGTATGCAAATTAACCATCGCTAGCGAAACTTCACTTCGCTTGGCGAATTAACGCTAGCGCAACTTCGCAAACTAATGCTGCCCCTGTGCGCAACTTCGGATTTTAGTGAATTTGCGGAGCGCTGGCGAAAATACGCCTGGTGAAGTGTGGCGAAGTTGCGCCTGGCGCAACTTCGCATCTTAGTGAATTTGCCCCTAAGTGCAACTAAACTGGTTAGAGGGAGGGAAGAGTTAAATTATGAGAGGAGACTGACAAGGTTGGGGTTGTTTTCTCTGGAAAAAAGGCGCTTGAGAGGGGACATGATAAGACTTTACAAGTACATTAGAGGACATTATAGACAAATAGCAGGGGACCTTTTTACCCATAAAGTGGATCACCGTACCAGAGGCCTCCCCTTTAGACTAGAAGAAAAGAGCTTTCATTTGAAGCAACGTATGGGGTTCTTCACAGTCAGGACAATGAGGTTGTGGAATGCACTGCCGGGTGATGTTGTGATGGCTGATACAGTTAATGACTATAAGAGGGACTTGGATGATTTTTTGGACAGACATAATATCAAAGGCTATTGTGATACTAAACTCTATAGTTAGTATAGATATGGGTATATATCATTTATGTGACAGTAGGGAGGGGTGTGTGTATGGGTTTTCATTTGGAGGGGTTGGACGTGATGGACTTTGTCTTTTTTCAACCTGATCTAACTGTGTAACAGACCAAAAGGCAGAATGGTACTTCCCTAATTTGCAGATTCCCTTTCTCCCACCCCAACAATCAGTGCAGATGAATGCTGGATACAAATCCCCCTTAATTTCTTCTGCCTTATGGTGTTTATTACTTTACTATGTTCAGTTCCCCAAAATTCCCTTATCAAAACTGTTGCAAGGATTTGGCTGGCTTTCCTCTGTTTTCCCACTGTGACACCATTCACCCTTTTCTTCCCTTAAATAGCCATTCTGATTTTTAACTATCAAAAAAATAGGACTGATATACACGGAATTGTTTTTGTGCCATCTTCCTATGAGTTCTGGGGTATTATACTCGGAAATGCCTTTGTGCCATCTGTTATGAGTTTTGGGGTACATTATACATTATATGTGTGGATGAGTACTAGGGATGCACCGAATCCAGGATTCGGTTCGGGATTCGGCCAGGATTCGGCCTTTTTCAGCAGGATTCGGATTCGGCCGAATCCTTCTGCCCGGCCGAACCGAATCCGAATCCTAATTTACATATGCAAATTAGGGGCAGGGAGGGGAATTGCGTAACTTTTTGTCAGAAAACAAGGAAGTAAAAAATGTTTTCCCCTTCCCACCCCTAATTTGCATATGCAAATTAGGGTTCGGATTCGGTTCGGTATTCGGCCGAATCCTTCGTGAAGGATTCGGGGGTTCGGCCGAATCCAAAAAAGTGGATTCGGTGCATCCCTAATGAGTACAAAACCATTGTGTGTTTACATGTGGGCTGCTTGGATTTTTTTGCCCGGGCTGCTTTTTACTCCCAGTCCGGCCCTGGCAGTCACCTCCCCAGCAGTGAGAAACCAGCTATATCCTGGTATGGGAACGGTTATCCAGAATGCTCGGGACCTGGGGTTTTCTGGATAGCGGATCTTTCCATAATTTGGGTCTTAGTGGCTTAAGTCTACTAGAAATTCATTTAAACATTAAATAAACCCAATAGGCTGGTTTTGCTTCCAATAAGGATTAATTATATCTTAGTTGGGATCCAGTACAAGCTACTGTTTTATGTAGGGATGCACCGAATCCAGGATTCGGTTCTGGATTCGGCCAGGATTACTGCCTTTTTAAGCAGGATTCGAATTCGGCCTAATTCTTTTGCCTGGCCGAACCGAATCCTAATTTGCATATGTAAATTAGGGGTGGGGAGGGAAATCACGTGACTTTTTGTCACAAAACAAGGAAGTAAAAAATGTTTTCCCCTTTCCACCCCTAATTTGCATATGCAAATTAGGGTTCGGTATTCCGCCGAATCTTTCGTAAAGGTTTCGGGGGTTCGGCAAAAAAGTGGATTCGGTGCATCCCTAGTTTTATTATTACAAAGAAAAAGGAAATCATTTTTAAAAATTTGGATTATTTGGATAAAATGGAGTCTATGGGAGACAGCCATTCCGTAATTCGGAGCTTTCTGGATATCAGGTTTTCCGGATAAGGGATCCTATTCCCACGTGGGAATAGGGTTGCCACCTGGCCGGTATTTTGCCGGCCTGGCCATTAAAATGATGGTTGATCCCAATGTTATTAATAGGGAAAAAGGATAAATATATAGGAAGGCGCAGGGGGAAGCATCAGTTCTATAACATATAAGAATGAATAGAAGGGAAACATTCTCCAGCTTTTTGCCAGTGTATAAGCAGATGTATGACCACGTTTAGCTGACACAGGACAAGCAAACAGACAGACCTTTATCATTGGGACAGAAGTGAATCTCTTATGAGATGAGAAAACAATAGCAGAGCCCTATGTCAGCTCATGTGATGTCATTATTAAATTAATCTGAGACACTGAATAGGGCCCTAGTTACTGGCACTTGCCTGAAGCTGCCGTGACTGCACTGCCATTACAAAATACAAGTATTATTACAAAATAAAAGTATCCTTTGAAGGCAAGGAAATCAGAGTCTAATTATCAGTGCTTTCTCCATCACCCTCTCACGTGTCATGCCCTGGCACTGCTATGCCACAACACTAACCTTTGCAAGGCTGCGTTTCAGAGTCTGCGGGGTGGCGCTCTGCTCCCCCTTTTTTTATCAAAGGGATTGAGATGACCCTGGCGGAAGCGGACCAGTTTATCATCGTATTCCATATCTAGCCACCATGCAAGGTGAAAACTGCCAGCGCCTCATGTAAAGAGATTATAGGCTTAAACAAAATGACTCCATCCCAGAAAATCCTTATAAATAGATGTGGTTGCGGCTACTGCTGCTATTTCCTAGTACAATTGGGCCTCTGACGTCGCTGTCACGTGACGCGCGATGTCATGGTCACATGATATATGTTTCTCTTAAATGCTGGCGCTCTGGTGTTATCAGGCCTTTTAGGAAGTGCTGTTTAGCGATACAGGGGATTCCTGCAGGTGTTCGCTATCTGCTGTGTGTTGAGCTCAGTGGGTTGTGGCATTGGGCACAGACTATAACTCTTGGTATCGCTTCCCCCACGAAAACGGTTGCGCAAAAAAGGTATATGAACTAGTGTCACCTGTTGTTGCTAGTTCCTTATTGCAATTTAGCCTCTTATTAGAATTTGCTTTACAGAGACCCCCCCCCATGCAATAGGCTTGAGCCGAGTTACCAGGTCTAATTTTCAGCTACAAAACCAGACTAAAACTATCTAATAGGCACTTCAAAAGTGAAGGCAAGAATGTGAGTTCCTCCAAAAAATGATCAAGCAGCAAGTAAAAAAAAATACAAAAAGTTTATTGGGACATATTAGGACATAGCCTAAATTTCGGTAGGGCTGGGGGGGGCTATGATGCGGCCGATCGCCGTGTCAATCAAGGGAATCCTGCCGGGCTGTCCAGGTCAAAACCGGATAGGTGGCAACCCTAGGCCTAACGCGTTTGTGCCTATTGGGGCACTTAGTCATAGGCTCATACCCTATGAGTAAGTGCCCCAATAGGCACGAACAGTGTCGGACTGGCATGCCAGGGGCCCACCAGAAAACCTTAGACAGTGGGCCCACTTTCAAAACTATTATTCCTCATCTCTCAACTTCTTATTCTTCTAGTCTTTTATAATTACTTACTATATTTTTGCATTATTAAGCATTTTGCCCATAAAGGAATAGGTAAGGACCATGAAATATGCTAAATGTATAGAAGCAAGAGGCCCACTGACACCTGGGCTCACCGGGAGTTTTCCTGGTATCCCTGTGGGCCAGTCCGACACTGGGCATGAAACGCATTAGGCCATGTCCCGATAAACTTATAGATTTTTGCTGCATGATCAATTTTTGGAGGAACTCACATTATTGGCTTTATTGTTATGTATATGTACCCTACAGTACATGGGGTGTACTGTGAGTATGTCCTCCCAATTTACATTCTATTATTGAAATTGCATTTACTATAGCAGTGCTTATTTAGGTTGGATGCACCATTTCTTTTTGAAGGCACTTCAAAAGTAGCCAAAAAATAGCACAATATGTGCAGAGAAACAACATCTAAAAAAATTAATGAATATATGTGAAAATTAGCAATTTTTCCATGAAGCAAAATGGGACAGATTCACCTGCTACCAGGAATGTAACTACATAGGGGGGGGGGCAGGAGGTATAGGGGTCCCATAGGACCCTAATACATATATAATTTCATTAAATATTGGTAAAACAGGTCAACTTCTAGACATTTTGGTGGTCAGCAGATTTTTGCCCCAAAACTGTCTGATATTGAGGAAAGTTACTGGAAAATGTGAGAATGCTTAGGGCAGAGACAAACATGGAGATTTGGGAGTTTAACAACACATCTCTTCTTCTTCTTAGTCTGCCCAAACTGCCTTCACACCAGCTAGAATCTAAATCGCCAGCAGAATGGTGACTTTGGAAAACGAAGGCAGTTCGGGGAGATAACTCGCCCAAAGAAGAGGCGATTTGTCGCCGGGCAACTAAATCTCCTTGAATCTCCACTTGTGTCTCTGCCATTAAGAGGGATGGGAGACTTCGGTAACACCTGACTTCTACATAAGTCAGTCCCATTGCCTGCTAGGTATTGTAGTCTTACATTATTAAACTTGTCAGTCGGGAAATTGTTAAACAAAAACTACATTACCCAACATGCACTGGGAGACCTAGGCTTGGCACATTAGGGCAAGAAAAAAACTTTGTCTGGTTTCCAAAGTACAAACCAGACAAAGGTACAAAAAGTAGCCCAAATCCATACCTTGGCTAGTTTGTACTTTCAAAACCAGCCTGGGCTTTAAATTATAGCCCAACTTGGCTGGAAAACCGCCAACCTGGCAACCCTGGGCTTGAGTATGCTATGTAGAGACCAGGTGCAATAGACAGATGCAGATGTAGATGTGCATGGTAGAGAGATACCTGTTTATTATAACACGCTGGGACTGACACGCAGTGCACTGGACCCCTTAACTCTGCAGGAACCAAATTTACTCTAAATAAAAAAAATGAAACATTTTTCCAATCGATTTTTCATGATGTTTTATTTTACTCACAAAAATGTAACTGATTTGGAAAGTCTCAAATGTCTTGTGCCTATACCAGATATTTATAGTTTTATGGAGATTTCTGACTTCTTTAAATTAAAAATTAAACCTCCTGCTGATATACAGCTTTCTTCTTATGCTGTCAGTAATTACTAAATTACCGTTTTGGAGGCAAAATTATAAACAATAAGAGTGAATCTAGCTACCCATTTTGTATGGACAGGACTGGTGTGTCACTTCAAATGTCTTTGAAACAGGAGAGTTAGTGTGGCCATAAACTGTAAGATTTGGCAACCTTGCCAATGTGTTCCTCGATCTGAAAAATCGAGCCTGAACAATTGAGATCTGGATGATTTTTGGCCAGATATCGATTGGTCTAAAGGACCTGAATCGGCAGCTTAAATCTGCCCGTTTTTGGCCACCTTAACAGGGAAACTACACAGCATTAGAGGGAGAGAAAGGCAATTTAAAAATGATGGTGAAAAGAAAGAAATTAATACATAAGCTTAGAGTGGAAAGTAGGAGACAAGAGGACTTGAAGAGGAGAGTGTATGGCAAGCAAAATTATATATATATATATATATATATATATATATATATATTATGAAGGGATCAGCACACTCATTTGTAGATGAATCAAACGTGCTTTTATTTAACACAGCATTGTGTCCAACGTTTCGGTCCCACCTGGGGACCTCTATCAATATATATATGTAGTGGAGCACTCGCAATGTAAGCAACCGCCTGGGTGCTGGTTATAGCATAGCATAACAATCAGAAATAAAAACCGCACTCCAAGGTCTTGAAATAATAAAAAAAGTGACAAAGTTTAATTCAACGTTTCGGCACGCCTAACTCGGGCCGTCTTCAGGAAGTGAAAACCATACAACACAGGTGACAAATTTATACGGCGCCAATATTATAATGGCGCCAATATTATAATGGCGCCAATATTGTGGGTGTGACGTCATCAGTGTGTGCCCAATGTGAATCTTAGGCTATATGCATTAAATTGTTAATCCTCAGTGACATATAGGTACATATGTGGACATAGTGACCAGTGGGCATAGTGATCAGTGAGCACTGTGAACAATTAAAAACACTCACTAGAGCAACACCTCGTTGTCTTCTACCTGCATATTACACTACATTTAGACTTACCCCAGTTGGAGACAGAGGAGGGCACGCCCTTCAAACTATCGCCCTGATTGTGCTGTGCGCATGTCAGGTAAAATAACCGGTCTGTATCGCATATCTCCCTTCCGGTAATTCTCTTCTTCACAGCTGTTTCACTATAGTCGCGCCGGTTGCCATGGTGACCACTCGGATCGCAGATCCCAGTCCCTCACTCCATTATCTTAGGAGTGTGTAAAGTGTTGCCTCATGATCCCTCGAGATGTGTATGCCCCGTCAGGGCTCCGTGTACCTTGGATCAACTATTGTATAGCTTCCGGTGGATCTCTCTGGAGTTGGTCACGCCCCTTTGCGCAAGGTGTCAATCTCTTCGCTCTCCTGTCCCCTGTAGACGGCATCCATCCCTGGGTTTCAAAGGGCATGGGTTTTTCTTTCGTACCACGTGATTGTGCACCACATCGGTAGATTCCTCCGATGTTGGCCACATTCACATGGATCACGCAGGCTCATTTAGTCAGAGGATTGGGATTAGTATTCAACAGGTCATCTGTAATTCGTTACCTTGACTGTATTGAGTCCTGGGAGGTGCCATGACTAAGTTGCCTGACATGCCCTGCAGCGCAGGGACCAATACCTTTCTGCTGCCCACCTCCATCTCCTCCCGAAGCAGCTGCCAACAGACAATTGCATAATCATTAACATTGAAGGGTTCTGTAATTATATAGCCACATAGTCGCCAGTATGGAAATAAGAGATAAAACAAAAAATAAGAGAGAGCAAAATATAAATACAGCACATATAGCACATTCAACAATATTATTATATACACCCCCCAATATTAATGGTACCTCCCCTTCTTGTTTATAATGCTAGCAAGCATAAAGTTAGTAAAAGGGGGACATTGGGAGGGTTTCATTTAACCCTTTGGGTGTCAAAGTCTCCAACTTATAGATCCACCGTGATTCCCTTTGTAGTAACCAAAGTCCTCTATATATATATATATATATATATATATATATATATATATATATATATATATATATATATGAAAGCGACAGCTGAAAGGGAGAGAGAAAAATAGGGTTGTAGAAAATATAATGAAGTATGCATTACATTCCAAGTGTAGCAATAAAAGCATGCTTACTTATCTAATTAGTGTTGTCTCTAGTTAAAGGTAACTCATTTAATCCAGAATACATATTTGTGAGAAATCTCTATTTAAATAAGGGTAGTGTATGCACAGTATGTTTGTATTGGTGTTTGCTTCCTGTTGTCTATGAATACCTTTGAATATGTGTGTACAGGTGCCTGCATGTGACTTGTGTCTCACTTGTACTTGTGCACAGGCCCAGATTTGCAATCTGTGAGTTCTGGCAAATGCCAGAGTGGCTGCTGTAACATACCATAGACACTCACTGTTTAGTGGGCTGGTGGGGGACTGTTTGGGCCTCTGTGTGCTTGAATTGCCTGCGCCTATTTTCAGTCCAGAGCTGTTTCTGTACATGGGTGTCTGTGCTAGTGTGTGTAGTTAAGCTGTGTATATTTGTGTAGGAGGGTAAAGGTTTTGCTAACCTTTATGTTCTTTGGTTTCATTATTCCATGAACGTATTCTGTTGGCAGTTCAGTGAATGGCCAGTAGATGTCACTATAGAAAAGGGTAAAGTTTTTTCATGCCCAGTGAAAGTGTTAGCCAGCTAGGCTGGGTCCTTAGCAAGCTAGGTTGGGTCCTTTTTCCCATAGGGGAGGGGGAGTAGTTCCCAAGAGGTTATAAAAAGGGATGTTGCCATGTGTTCTGTCTCTGTCCAGTGCACCCATTGGAAGTGAGGTGTTGCTGCTAAGGCCCGAGGTGAGGTAGGCCTCAGTATAGGTGCAGCCAGTGTCAGGTCAGAAACTGTAATAGGTCACTATAGGAGTGACTGATCAGTTCAGGAAAGTTAGTGAGCAGCCAAGGCTCAATTCACAAAGCTGACTAACAAAGGATCAGACAGTATCTGTGAGTAACACAATTGTGTAAATGACCTGCTGCCACTACTTGCTTCATGAAGTGTTGCATCAGTTTAATAAATGTTCTGCTGTTTTATAGAACCACTGGCGCCAAAAGTTTATTTGATCAAGAGTGAATACGGTGTGTGCTGATACCAAGTGATAATCCCTTCCTCCATACCATAAGCGAGGGCCCCACCTGAGGATAAAGAGTCGAATTATATTGTGCCTACCGGGAGTTGCTGGGAGTTGGACCCCTTGCCCTGGTACTGAAACCAAGGTATAGTAACCCAAGGGAAAGTTTAGGAAGACCCTGACCCCATCCACCTGCTACATTTCTATCTCCTCTGTGTTGTTTCTGTGCAAAGAGGGGGAGGAGTCCCCAGTCCTGTGAGCTGACGGGAAGGAAGGCCTGTGCTGTGAGAGAGAAGCAGCAGAGTGAAAGCAAGGTGCTGAACGATCCCAGGGATTTCTGTGTGGGAAAGGTCAGAAGGGAACCCAAAGTGGCAGAAAAGTGCGCTCTATTTAGAGTGCGGAAGGAAAGGGGGTCCTTGTCAGGGCTCTGAAGAACAAAGCGTGCTCTTCTCAGGGCACGGAAAGCCAAAGGGAGTCCTTCTCAGGACTCTGAAGAAACTGCCACATAAGTGGGGGTTCAACCCAACAGCTCAGAGATCATTATTCTATGAAGTTGCTCCTGGCTGACTGCAATTTAAAGGTACAGTGTCCTGCCAATAAATCCATCAACATTTCCTGTATGTTTGTGTGATTGCGGATCAGAGAAGTTCCTAGGGAGGGGAATTACAGCCCAGTCTGTCCTGATCCTGGGTGGAGGCATGCCAAATCATGGTGGACCTGCTCTCCCCTGTAGCAGAGACACAGGACTCCTTTAGCAACACAAAGAAGGAAAATAAGTGCTAGATTTCTTGCAGTGGCTGAAAAGTTATTTATTTATTTATGGTGCAGAAGGAAAGGGGGTCCTTGTCAGGGCTCTGAAGAGCAAAGCTTGCTCTTCTCAGGGCATGGAACTACTTCTCAGGACTCTGAAGAAACTGCCACAGAAGTGGGGATTTAACCCAACAGCTCAGATCTCTGTCTGCATTATTCTATGAAGTTGCTCCTGGCTAGCAACAGGGCCGCCATCTGGGGGGCACAAGTGCACCGGGCCTGAAGGGGGGCCCGGCAGTGCTGAACCTTTGAAAGAGCTGGGCCCCCCTTGACAGCGCCAAAGCCGTGCCACCTCCTTCCGAAGTCCTAAATGCGGAAGTGCTGAAAAGCCGAAGTCTTGAATGGGGATGTGCTGAAAAGCTGAACAGCAGAAGTCTCGAAGCGGCGAAAAGACCCAAAGTTACGGGGTTTAAAAAATATTCTGTGGGGCCCCAATTTTTTTTTTAACTTGTATGGGGGGCCCTGGCACCAATTTGTTTAAAAAAATATTCTTTGGGGCCAATTTTTTTTAACATTAAGGGGGGCCCTGGTGCCAATGTTTATTTTTAAAAAATATTCTTTGGGGCCTCAATTTTTTTTAACTTGTAAGGGGGCCCTGGCACCAGTGTTTTTTTAAAAAAATATTCTTTGGGGACCCAATTTTTTTAACTTGTAAGGGGGGCACTGGCACCAATTTTTTTTAAAAAAATATTCTTTGGGGGCTCCAATTTTTTTTAACTTGTAAGGGGGGCCCTGGCGCCAATGTTTTTTTAAAAAAAATATTCTTTGGGGACCCAATTTTTTTTTACTTGTAAGGGGAACCCTGGCACCAATGTTGTTTTTTTTTATAGGGGGGCCCTGGTAACCAATAGCTTTTTATAAATTGTGTGTGTGGGGGGGTATCTTTTTTAGCGCTGTCTGTGTGGACTTTTAACTGTGATGTAGAGTGGGCATGATCTGGGGTGGGGCTTGAGGGCCAGGGTGGGTGGTCCCAGGGGGCCCTGGCACCAACGCTGTTTTTTTTTATAGGGGGGCCCTGGTAACCAATAGCTTTTTATAAATTGTGTGTGTGGGGGGGTATCTTTTTTAGCGCTGTCTGTGTGGACTTTTAACTGTGATGTAGAGTGGGCATGATCTGGGGTGGGGCTTGGGGGCCAGGGTGGGCGTTCCCAGGGGGCCCTGAAAATTTTGTTGTACGGGGCCCCTGATTTCTAATGGTGGCCCTGGCTGACAGGCTGTATGTATCACTGTAATTTAAAGGTACAGTGTCCTGCCAATAAATCCATCAACATTTCCTGTATGTATGTGTGATTGCAGATCAGAGAAGTTCCTAGGGAGGGGAATTACAGCCCAGTCTGTCCTGATCCTGGGTGGAGGCATGCCAAATCATGGTGTACCTGCTCTCCCCTGTAGCGAAGACACAGGACTCCTGTAGCGCCACAAAGAAGGAAATCAGTGCTAGATTACTTACAGTAGCAGAATAGGTCTATATGTATGTATGTATATGTAAGGCTCTTGGGATCTGTGTTATGTTAATATCCATATGTCCATAAGTTACCATATAGAATCACTGAACTTGTCTGTTTAGTCAGGGCATTAATAAATGTACTGTATGTGTGTCTTGTGTCATTGCCACATGGTTCTCTAGTGGGCGCAAGCTGACCTAAAACTTTGTACATCTTTTATATTAAAAGAGCTAGTATATTCTGAATTGTAAATTATAAGGATATTAAAGGTCACTGAAGAGTTTTGTGACCAAAGAAAGGCTCAAGGCTGAGTTAAACAGGGAACTCTGAGTATCTCTCATATATTATAAGGGATCATGTATCCCATATTTAAAGTCACTAAAGAGTTATGTGACCATTAAAAAGTACAAGACTCAAGGCCAAATTATTGTAATAGCCTGCCTGGAGTTCAAGCGGGGGCCTGGTGTTTCTATTCTGTCTGCATTACCACTGCTCTATGTGAACAGACAGCTAAGACCTTGGTTCACTCCAATGGCTATTCTTGTAACTACAAATAGGCCTGGCTTGTTTCACCCGTTGCCAATTTGGCCACAGGTAATCAGTGTAAGCCACTAGTCTGCTCTGACTGATTGCCCAGTACAGGTTTATGTTACATAGTTCCTGGGTGTGTTATATTGTCTGACCATGTTTATTGGCCTGACCCTTGCTGTTCTGCTGCCTGTACTGACCTCTGTCTGTTCTATTAGATCTCATTACTGTACAGCAAGTCTGTATAGTTTAACCCTGCCTGTCCCTTGACCATGTACCTTGTTCCCGTGCTTTCCGTATACGTTATGGTTCCCTCGACTGCCCAGAGCTTCGCCCTTAGTCCTCTCATGTTAAGTCCTGGTGGCATCTGAGTAGCGGAGGACTTTTGGGTTTTAGGATACCATACATATTTATATAGGAACTCTGAGTATCAGAGAATGTATCACCTACTGTTAATTATAAGGATATTAGATGCCACTGAGGAGTACGTGTACTATGACATTTCAATATATTTAGGTTGAAAAACCACGAAGTGACTTAATATTCTTGTATTATATAATATGGGTACATATTTTTTTGGATTTCAAAAGAAAGAATGGGTTTTGTGGTCCAAGTCACGTAACATCTACTCATAAAAAGCAAATATTGAGTGATTTGAAGTTCTGCTTGATTGATACGTGACTCAAAATCATGCAGCTATCTATGTGCTCATATACAGTACATGCACACTAATTTTAAGGACAGGGCAGAAAATAAATTGACCCAAAGAATTTTGTTTTTTAAAAAAAACTCGTACTCATACTTTTTTTTACCTCTCCACTTAAGTAATTGTTTTTGTGCATACATACAAAAAGAAATTCGAGGGAACATTGTGCCAATATATTATGATTTGGTCCTCTTCCTACGTGTCTGCATAGCTCCCTACTATGGTATGATTGGTGGTCAGAGGACCAAATGATAGGATCATCTTGTGCACCACCACTTGTGTGCTAAAATTAATGTCTATACAACGCATATTATTTTTGATAATTCTGGAGCATCTTCTATGCAGAGAAAAACTTGATTCTGGATGATAAAAGGGTATGTCTGTTTTAATATTACATAAATACTGCAGTTTTTTTTCCCACAACTTGTATATAATAAAATTGCTTATCAGCTGATTACTAGCTGGGCCTTTTATAACTCCTGAGCCCCATGGCAGATGCAGTATGTTTTCTCACAATGTACACCCTTGCTAGTGTTTATAACAATTATGATATGGGTTATTATTATAGCACCCGTTTATCCTATACCAATTCCCTATTTCCATTTTTAAGAGCCAACTTATTGGATATGCAGGAAGTAACACCTTTCCATAGATGAACAATAAATTGTTTAAGCACCCTTACGCTATTTAGTGTGTCCTGTTTCTATTTTCAGGTGCTTACCCAGACTGCAAAGATGCCACAGGAAAACTGAGTTAACCTGGTAGCATCATGTAAGGCAGTTCAGTAAATGGCAGGTTGCTGGCTGTCTTAAAGGAATAGTTCAGTGTGAAAATAAAAATTGGGTAAATAGGCTGTGCAAAATAAAAAATGTTTCTAATATAGTAAGTCAGCCAAAAATGTAATATATAAAGGCTGGAGTGAACAGATGTCTAATAAAACAGCCAGAATCCAACTTCCTGCTTTTCAGCTCTATAACTCTGAGTTAGTCAGCGACTTGAAGGGGGGGCCACATGGTACATTTCTGTTCAGTGAGTTTGCAATTGATCCTCAGCATTCAGCTCAGATTCAAAAGCAACAGATATGACCCATGTGGCCCCCCCTCAAGTCTCTGATTGGTTACTGCCTGGTAACCAGGGGAACCAGTCAGTGTAAACCAAGAGAGCTGAAAAAGCAGGAAGTAGTGTTCAGACTGACATGTTATACGTCAAATCACTCCAGCCTTTATACATTACATTTTTGGCTAACTAACTATATTAGAAACATTTTTTATTTTGCACAGCCTATCTATTTACCCAGTTTTTATTTTTACACTGAAAATTCCTTTAAGCTAATATTTTAGAAAGAAAATCCATACATTTTAAAAAATTAAGTAATCGATTATAATTAATTAGTTTAAAAAAGTCAACACTTGTGTTATATTCTGAACTACAACTACTCTGAACTACTACCGGTACTTTGAACTCCTAAATATGTCTATGCCCATACAGAGACAAATATATTGATATATAATAGTTATACATAATAGGATAGTGTCACATGTAGCACCTTCTCACTCCTATTAAAAAATGACAGGAGAAACAAGACTGCACTTTAGAGACTTAAAGAATATTGTTTTTTTTTTTTCATTTGATAATTTTTTGTACCCACACTGTTGGAGGATAAATTTAGTTTCTGCTGTATGTAATTCTATGCTTTTAAAAAGATGCGGTACTGGGTAATTTACGGAGATTATTTACCATGTTTCCTTAGGTTTAACGGCCCGCTTGTGGGAAATATTGATTGGTACAATGCCTCACAGGCACACTCAACCACAATTAAAAGGATATGCAGTGGAGCTCAGTAACGAGGGGGGATTTGGTACCCACCTATTATACAGATCAAATAAACAGACCAGCACACACAGTTGCTCTTCCACTGGGGTTATCCCCTGTGTTTATATTTTGACAGAATCTGTAATTTGCAAAGATAATTTTATGGTGATATAGATTGCATAACACAGACATAACAGATTTCCATCCTTTAGATCGTGGACAGATCACTACCATAGGAAATATATAATATATTATTATTTTTTATTTTAAAAAAACCCATTAGAATAGCATTTTTCACTAGAATAGCATCTTTGAAGTATTGAAATTATTTAGGGGCAAATTTACTTAAGGTCAAATATCGAGGGTTAATTAACCCTCGATATTCGACTGTCGAAGTTAAAGTCGAAGGATTTAGCGCTATTCGTTCGTTAGGATGATCAAACGAAAAATCGTTCGATCGATTTTAATCCATCGTTCGAACAATTTTGTTCGACCAAAAAAAAGATAGCTAAGCCTATGGGGACATTGACTTCGGTAGCTTTTAGGTGGCGAACTAGGGGGTCGAAGTTTTTTTTTATTAAAGAGACAGTACTTCGACTATCGAATGATCGAATAGTCGAACGATTTTTAGTTCGAATCATTCGATTCGAAGTGGTAGCCGGAAGGTCGAAGTAGCCCATTTGATGGTCGAAGTAGCCAAAAAAACCATTCGAAATTCAAAGTTTTTTTCCTCTATTCCTTCACTCGAGCTAAGTAAATGGGCCCCTTACTGTGCACCTGAGGCAAATATTGTAGCAGTGTGCTGCCCTTATATTTTAGTGAATCAAGTCACCTTTATTTGCATGAATCTTTGTGTCCCAAAGATTCATGCAAATAAAGGTGACTTGATTCACTAAAATTTGGAGTGCGGTTCTTTGTGATTGAATATATATATATATATATATATATATATATATATATATATATATATATATTGTATTTTTATATATATATACTGTATATTATTGATGCAATACATTAAATAAAACACTACTTTAACATGTGAATGATATATGAAGTTCTTTTTTAGTTTATTTATTTTTTTAAACTGCATTATATCAGAAACACTGGTATTTTTTTGATGATTGAAATTACCATAATATTATTTAATGATGATAATACTACTGTAACGGTTAAACAACTTTTCTTGAAATACGGTAATTTTCTTAACATCCCTTTCTTGTATATATTTGTTTTTTTCTTTTACTTTCAGGTTAACCATAATCAGTTTACTCCCTGTCTGAAGTGGCATATAAGTTGTCCTAAAAGCACACTTTTATCATTTATGGCCAAGAAAAGGTATGTCTAGCTCTGTATTTGGAGTTGGAATGTCTTGTTCTGTCCAGTGACAGATATTACTGTAAAATGCACATCTGCATTTTTAAATGGTATACTCCTGTTACTAGACAAGACAATGTGCATTACAGTGATTCCCATTAAAGGGGTGGTTTTCCATTAAGATAAGTTTTATCGTGTTATAGAATGGCCAATTTTAAGCAGCTTTTCAGTTGGTGTTCACTTTTAATTTTTTATAACTTTTTTCGTTAAAATGTGTTTAAATACAATGGAAGTGCTACTGATTGGGCCAATTAATCTATTTCTAATTTATGGGAGTTTTAAAAAACTCCATGAATTCGAAATTCAACCCTTGATAAATGTGTCTCCTTGTTTAAAAAACATAAAAACCTCTAAGGCAGAACTTAGCCAAGTAAAAGTTGTTGTTTGCTGGAATTTGTACGAAAAAACTTGTATTTTTAGAGATTTTTCGAGGTATTTGTATATTTTACTGTATTGTTCAGCGCTTTTTTCATTCATAATTTTTAAATTCTTAACTTTTATTAAATTCAATGACAATTTGTCCCTTTATGAGAGAAATGCTTTTTGGCAGGCTGCTGTTTTTCCTTCTCAATGTAACTGAATGTGTCTCAGTGGGACACGGGTTTTTACTATTGAGTGTTGTTCTTAGATCTTACAGGCAGCTGTTATCTTGTGTTAGGGAGCTGCTATCTGGTTACCTTCCCATTGTTTTGTTGTTTGGCTTCTGGGGGGGAGGGGGTGATATCACTCCAACTTGCAGTACAGCAGTAAAGAGTGATTGAAGTTTATCAGAGCAGAAGTTACATGACTTGGGGCAAACTTTCATGGTCACGGAGCACCAGTCAGTATAAAACATCTGTTTATTGAAAATTGTTAAAAATGACAATAGAGCGTAATGAGCCAAACAGCTCCATGGCTTTGACTTACATGACTTGGGGCAGCTGGGAAATTGACAATATGTCTAGCCCCATGTCAGATTTCAAAATGGAATATAAAAAAATCAGTTTTTTTGGATGTTACTGGTCCTTTAATGTCTGAATTTGAGAGTAAACAATGCAGGGGCAAGTTATTCTGAGTACTGGTACCTTTTAAAGCTTAAACAAGGTAAGCAGTCACAGCAGGCAGACATTCATGTGGGGGCCATACAAAGGGGGGTCGCCAGTTGGACAGCCCTGTTCTACAGCGATTTTACTTGCATATCTGGGGTTATTTCAGTGCTTATTTTCTGCAATGATATTACTGGAATGTTTTAGGCGAATGCAATTCTCTAAAACGGCTTACTGCTGTGATGTTACTGGCATATCTTGGGTTGATATAGAGTTATTCATCTATTTTTAGTTATGCTGTGCTCATAATTGCTAAAGGGAGTGCTGTATATTGTAATAAAGATGTTGCCTCATTTTTGTAGTCCCAAATCTTCACATTTACCTTAGTGCTGCATTTCTGCGCAATAACCCTTTGTGGTGGTGACACGTTCGGCACCCTAAATCCAGAACCAGTGCTAGGTTCCCTGGTCTTGGCTCTTGCTTCTGCCTTTAACAGCCGTCTTTGACCTCGGGAGGAGCCCTCAGCTAATTGGATGCCGCCAGGTCTTACTAAGAGAGGAGCAAAGCAAAAGGTTCTGGACAAGCAAAGGGGCACGATCGTTTCACCACGGATACTGAAATGGAAGCGAACACAGCATGGAAGCAGGCAGGACGGACCAGCACAAGCAGAATACAAGAATAGTCAGGCAGGGCGGGCCAGCAAAAGCAGAATACAAGGAATGGTCAGACAGGCCAGGATCAGGATTTGAGAGCGTAGAATAGTCAGCCGGCAGGCAAGGGTCCGATTATAGAGTTCAGAATAATCAGTAAACAGGCAATGGTCATGATACAAAGTTCAGAATAGTCAGGCAAAAAGGTAAGGGTCAAAACCAATATAACAGCAGGATTCACAAAGAATATACACCCAGGAACTAACTAAGTAGACCTAACAATGGGCCATGTCTACAACGCTGAAATCCCCTTAAATACTATTTGAATTTCTTCATCACGCCGGCGCATAAACCTGGAAGCACGCAGCCGCGCACACCATAGGGGAACCGGCACTCAGAGGAACAATGTATGTGGCGGGCGTCCCTGCCGCCCACAGAGTAAGCCACTAGACCACCAGGGTAACGTATTGTTACAGGAGGGTTCTGATGTGCATCATCAGAAATGCACTGCAGAGTAGATGTAGATATGCAAATTAGGCAAAAACATCATATCTCATGTATAACATGCTGAGGGAAGCTGAAGTAGCCACAGTTATCTAGCCTGATGCTAACAGACCCAATATTGTAAATACAGTATATTGTAAAAATGGTAATTGTAAAAATGGTAATTGTGCTCAAAATTACAACTAGCCCAGTGCACTTGCAGTTGTAAATGACCCCAGAGAAAGCCTCACACAATTGCATTCTTGAAATAGTTCAATATAAATACAATATTCAATATATCAAATACTGTTACATGTTTTAAAAATATAATTTTTATTGAACATTTTTTGTTGTTAAACAAGTTAATCAAAGAATAATTCTGTAGGGGTTTGGGGGGTTCTGTAGGGGTTTGTTCCCTTCCTCACTTCTTTCTTAGTGCAATGGAATATTCTGCATCTTGATCACCATTTCTAGTGGTGGCAATCAATGAGCCACTACCTGCCCCAGAAACCCTAGTTAGCACCCACCCCCTGCATCCTATTAAACTGAAGTTAGTTAGCGCCCATCCCCTGCATCCAATTAAACTGAATAGGAAAAATTCTGAAGCAGGTAGTGGCTTTCGGATCACAGACACATATAGAGTTTGTGTCTTATTTATATGCTTCCGAAGTATTGTTTAAGGAAGTATCGTTGCAATTCCCGTCTTCTCTTCCTTTCTTTCCTCTTTTTATTTTGTCTTTCCTTTGCTTGCTTTTTTTCTTCAAGAAAAAAAATTTCCATTTCTTTTTTTTCTTTTGTTCCTTTAACTCAGCTTCCTGTTCTGGTTTCTGTTGAAGCTCCTCATTTGGCTCAGTTATCTTGTCCTTTGGCTCTTCAGTGGCCACAGGATTCACTTTATTTTCTTCAACTTCTTCTGTGTTTATATCAGTAGCCACGCTGTTAGTTAAGTCACATGCTCCTAAAACATAAAATTGCACTGGTTCAATAAACTGTTCATAACTCAATAATCAGCAATGTTGGCCAATCAATGAATATATTTGTGTACAGTCCTTATAAATGATTAATTATCACTTATAAAATGCCTGGAATAGCTGGGGCAGATTATGCATCTTAATATATAATGTATGAATTTAAAGGCACAGTAATATGTATGATTTTAAGAAAATATTTACCAGGTATAAGGATCACAGTCTGCTTTTCACCAGGAGCTTCCACTGCAATTAAAAAGAATAGTTTTACTAATTTGCTATACTGATACCTACACAGTAATATGGAAAGTATATACACTAAAGTATATACAGGGAACATTATGGCCTTAGGGCTGAAACCTGTCAGTTTTAACTTACATAAAACATCTGGGTTATTTTGCATCTCCACATCTTCTTCTTCTTTTTCCTTATATCTTAACATTGACCTGTTAAGTGGAATAAAATAGATATAAGACAAATAAAACCCTATGCTCACAGAGAACTGCTGATGTCTGTACCATAAAACACACACATATATGCCACCAAGATACTTGGCTGTACAGCTAATTGTTCATTGTTATTTTCTGACAGGGAGGCCTATTTATCAAACACAACTAAATTCCTATTTTTAAAAAGCACAAATGTCTCTATTTATTAAAAGATCCAAATATAAAAAGCACAGGACCTGGGGTTAACTGGATAACGGGGCAGACTTCTCAAAAGTCGAGGTGAATTTTCATATTAAAAAAAATGGAATTTCAAGCTATTTTTAGTGTACTTCGACTAGGGAAGTCAAAATTCAATTTGCATTTGAAAAAATTTAAAAAATTTGAATATCGAAATTTATCATGTACTGTCTCTTTAAAAATTAGACTTCAACCATTCGCCATTTAAAACCTGCCGAATTGCTGTTTTAGCCTATGGGGGACCTCCTATATGGAGTTAATTGGTGGACTATGAAAAATCAAAGTTTTTTTTGGGAAAAGATTTTAATCGAATTCGATCGAATGCACTATTCCTTTGATTCGAATTCGACCGAATAAGGACCTATTCGATCTTCACATGCAAGATTTTTAGTTATAAAACATTTCAATTGTTAAAAAATACAAATGTTCATAAATTGCCCCAATAGTGTCTTATAGGTGTAGGAAAACATTGCCTCAGTTACTGTATAAAACCCAATAAAGTAGAAATAACAATTATCTTTATTGCATAACAGCTTGTTCTTTGGACCTCTCTGAGAAAGCTGTTCTGAGGTGCACTGACAGATTGCACTATAAACAGATCATTTGTGTAAATCCCAATGAAGCCTGAATAAAAAATTATACTCAAGATAATATTGTATATCGTTAAAGTCTTATAACATCCGTTCAGTTCATAAGACACAATATATTAACATGTACCAATATGATGTATATGGAGAGATATATATATAGGATGTGACATGTTTATGTTAAGAACTCACCAGACATATGTAGATAGGAAGGCAATAGATATTACACCCAGGAGTCCACATATTAAGTCGAGGATCCTCAATGGATAGTGACTTATATTGGTGTTTTCGGCTGCAGAAAGACAGAGAACATTAGTCAATAAAACTAACATAAGTATATTTGTCCAGAATGACAACCTTGAACATTGATATTGTAAATAACACAAGGCACAACGCTTGGTCCAAAGCAAATAATATATAAATATCTGACTTACAAGTCTCGAGATTAAATGTCTTGAACTCTGCATTCCCATTGATTTCAGGTTCTAAATAAAAAAAGAAAAGTTAAAAATAAGGTTCCCTGATATAAATAAAAATCTTTATATATAATACATTTTTGGGAGGAATAATAATCACACACAGGACTTCTTACTGCACTTATTAGTCATATACAAAATTATATCTGGGTAACAGTTATGATGTTATCAATAAAACCACTAAAGCTCCCCCTACCTGGTTTTGGTGTTGTGATAGGATATCCATTTGATAGTATAAATACAAAAAATAAAGTAAAAGTTGTTAAAGAGCTTAGCAACATCTTGCCTCGCTCACTGTCAACTGACAAATGAACTAGACTACTGTTGCTGAAGAGTAACTGACTCAGTAACAGGCATTGTGACATCATCAGTAGCTGATGCAGTGACATTACCAACCATTATGATGTCACCACTAAGTTTCAAAGAGGAAAACTATAGTCTTTTTTGAGCTCACAGTGAATGCAAATATTATTTAACTGTTTGTATTGGATAATGATTCAAATGAATTATTTGTTGGTAAAAAAAAAGCTTTATAGCAGTTCATTTATGATCAATTGTTTGTGTATCAGTAAATGATGAACCTGTAGCCCACCCCTTTACTGCGTCTGGTATTTGGTTGTTGGAGCTTTATTACCTTAGACACCAGGCAGCATTTTAGAAGTCAGAATGGAAAATAAATACAAGAGGGCTTGATAAAAAAGATTAGGATAAGGATAGCAATATAACAAAGCTATCACAATCAATCAGTATAAAGTTGTTTGGGTCAGAGAACCCTGAAACTCATATAGCATTTGTTAAAAATAAGGTTCCTTGATATAAATAAAAATCTTTAGATATAATACATTTTTGGGAGGAATAATAATCACACACAGGACTTCTTACTGCACTTATTGTCATATACAAAATTATATCTGGGTAACAGTTATGATGTTATCAATAAAACCACTAAAGCTCCCCCTACCTGGTTTTGGTGTTGTGATAGGATATCCATTTGATAGTATAAATACAAAAAATAAAGTAAAAGTTGTTAAAGAGCTTAGCAACATCTTGCCTCCCTCACTGTCAACTGACAAATGAACGACTACTGTTGCTGAAGAGTAACTGACTCAGTAACAGGCATTGTGACATCATCAGTAGCTGATGCAGTGACATTACCAACCATTATGATGTCACCACTAAGTTTCAAAGAGGAAAACTATAGTCTTTTTTGAGCTCACAGTGAATGCAAATATTATTTAACTGTTTGTATTGGATAATGATTCAAATTAATTATTTGTTGGTAAAAAAAAAAGCTTTATAGCAGTTCATTTATGATCAATTGTTTGTGTATCAGTAAATGATGAACCTGTAGCCCACCCCTTTACTGCGTCTGGTATTTGGTTGTTGGAGCTTTATTACCTTAGACACCAGGCAGCATTTTAGAAGTCAGAATGGAAAATAAATACAAGAGGGCTTGATAAAAAAGATTAGGATAAGTATAGCAATATAACAAAGCTATCACAATCAATCAGTATAAAGTTGTTTGGGTCAGAGAACCCTGAAAATCATATAGCATTTGTTAAAAATAAGGTTCCCTGATATAAATAAAAATCTTTAGATATAATACATTTTTGGGAGGAATAATAATCACACACAGGACTTCTTACTGCACTTATTAGTCATATACAAAATTATATCTGGGTAACAGTTATGATTTTATCAATAAAACCATTAAAGCTCCCCCTACCTGGTTTTGGTGTTGTGATAGGATATCCATTTGATAGTATAAATACAAAAAATAAAGTAAAAGTTGTTAAAGAGCTTAGCAACATCTTGCCTCGCTCACTGTCAACTGACAAATGAACTAGACTACTGTTGCTGAAGAGTAACTGACTCAGTAACAGGCATTGTGACATTATCAGTAGCTGATGCAGTGACATTACCAACCATTATGATGTCACCACTAAGTTTCAAAGAGGAAAACTATAGTCTTTTTTGAGCTCACAGTGAATGCAAATATTATTTAACTGTTTGTATTGGATAATGATTCAAATGAATTATTTGTTGGTAAAAAAAAAGCTTTATAGCAGTTCATTTATGATCAATGGTTTGTGTATCAGTAAATGATGAACCTGTAGCCCACCCCTTTACTGCGTCTGGTATTTGGTTGTTGGAGCTTTATTACCTTAGACACCAGGCAGCATTTTAGAAGTCAGAATGGAAAATAAATACAAGAGGGCTTGATAAAAAAGATTAGGATAAGTATAGCAATATAACAAAGCTATCACAATCAATCAGTATAAAGTTGTTTGGGTCAGAGAACCCTGAAAATCATATAGCATTTGTTAAAAATAAGGTTCCCTGATATAAATAAAAATCTTTAGATATAATACATTTTTGGGAGGAATAATAATCACACACAGGACTTCTTACTGCACTTATTAGTCATATACAAAATTATATCTGGGTAACAGTTATGATTTTATCAATAAAACCATTAAAGCTCCCCCTACCTGGTTTTGGTGTTGTGATAGGATATCCATTTGATAGTATAAATACAAAAAATAAAGTAAAAGTTGTTAAAGAGCTTAGCAACATCTTGCCTCGCTCACTGTCAACTGACAAATGAACTAGACTACTGTTGCTGAAGAGTAACTGACTCAGTAACAGGCATTGTGACATCATCAGTAGCTGATGCAGTGACATTACCAACCATTATGATGTCACCACTAAGTTTCAAAGAGGAAAACTATAGTCTTTTTTGAGCTCACAGTGAATGCAAATATTATTTAACTGTTTGTATTGGATAATGATTCAAATGAATTATTTGTTGGTAAAAAAAAAGCTTTATAGCAGTTCATTTATGATCAATTGTTTGTGTATCAGTAAATGATGAACCTGTAGCCCACCCCTTTACTGCGTCTGGTATTTGGTTGTTGGAGCTTTATTACCTTAGACACCAGGCAGCATTTTAGAAGTCAGAATGGAAAATAAATACAAGAGGGCTTGATAAAAAAGATTAGGATAAGTATAGCAATATAACAAAGTTATCACAATCAATCAGTATAAAGTTGTTTGGGTCAGAGAACCCTGAAACTCATATAGCATTTGTTAAAAATAAGGTTCCTTGATATAAATAAAAATCTTTAGATATAATACATTTTTGGGAGGAATAATAATCACACACAGGACTTCTTACTGCACTTATTAGTCATATACAAAATTATATCTGAGTAACAGTTATGATGTTATCAATAAAACCACTAAAGCTCCCCCTACCTGGTTTTGGTGTTGTGATAGGATATCCATTTGATGGTATAAATACAAAAAATAAAGTAAAAGTTGTTAAAGAGCTTAGCAACATCTTGCCTCGCTCACTGTCAACTGACAAATGAACTAGACTACTGTTGCTGAAGAGTAACTGACTCAGTAACAGGCATTGTGACATCATCAGTAGCTGATGCAGTGACATTACCAACCATTATGATGTCACCACTAAGTTTCAAAGAGGAAAACTATAGTCTTTTTTGAGCTCACAGTGAATGCAAATATTATTTAACTGTTTGTATTGGATAATGATTCAAATGAATTATTTGTTGGTAAAAAAAAAGCTTTATAGCAGTTCATTTATGATCAATGGTTTGTGTATCAGTAAATGATGAACCTGTAGCCCACCCCTTTACTGCGTCTGGTATTTGGTTGTTGGAGCTTTATTACCTTAGACACCAGGCAGCATTTTAGAAGTCAGAATGGAAAATAAATACAAGAGGGCTTGATAAAAAAGATTAGGATAAGTATAGCAATATAACAAAGCTATCACAATCAATCAGTATAAAGTTGTTTGGGTCAGAGAACCCTGAAAATCATATAGCATTTGTTAAAAATAAGGTTCCCTGATATAAATAAAAATCTTTAGATATAATACATTTTTGGGAGGAATAATAATCACACACAGGACTTCTTACTGCACTTATTAGTCATATACAAAATTATATCTGGGTAACAGTTATGATTTTATCAATAAAACCATTAAAGCTCCCCCTACCTGGTTTTGGTGTTGTGATAGGATATCCATTTGATAGTATAAATACAAAAAATAAAGTAAAAGTTGTTAAAGAGCTTAGCAACATCTTGCCTCGCTCACTGTCAACTGACAAATGAACTAGACTACTGTTGCTGAAGAGTAACTGACTCAGTAACAGGCATTGTGACATCATCAGTAGCTGATGCAGTGATATTACCAACCATTATGATGTCACCACTAAGTTTCAAAGAGGAAAACTATAGTCTTTTTTGAGCTCACAGTGAATGCAAATATTATTTAACTGTTTGTATTGGATAATGATTCAAATGAATTATTTGTTGGTAAAAAAAAAGCTTTATAGCAGTTCATTTATGATCAATGGTTTGTGTATCAGTAAATGATGAACCTGTAGCCCACCCCTTTACTGCGTCTGGTATTTGGTTGTTGGAGCTTTATTACCTTAGACACCAGGCAGCATTTTAGAAGTCAGAATGGAAAATAAATACAAGAGGGCTTGATAAAAAAGATTAGGATAAGTATAGCAATATAACAAAGCTATCACAATCAATCAGTATAAAGTTGTTTGGGTCAGAGAACCCTGAAAATCATATAGCATTTGTTTTTTAAAGCAGAAATAGAAAAGCTAATGAAATAAACTCCACAGAAAAATAAATAATTATTGACCAAATATGTGTCAGTCTAAGACCAAAATTCACTAAAGGACGAAGCACCTAACGCTAGCGTGAATTCGCCAGCGTAGCGCAATTTCGTTAATTCCCCGATTCACTAACGGACACTGGCGTAAATTCGCTAGTGTTACTTCGCACCCTTATGCCTGGCGAATTTGCGCAACGGACGTAACTACACAAATTCACTGACGTGCGCATTTTTCTGAACGCTACCTTTTACGCCAGACTTCCTTCGCCACCTCAGACCAGGCGAAGTGCAATAGAGTAGATTGGGATTGCTTCCAAAAAAGTTACAAATTTTTCTAAGTCCCAAAATTTCTTTTTTTATGGGTGATGGGCTGAAAAAGATCGAAATTTTTTTTGGGGCTACCCTCCTTCCCCCCTACATTTCCTAACTCATGGCACCTTAACTATACAGTGGGCACATGTGTAGGGAAAAATAAAAATTTTATTTGCTGTTTTGAAGGTTTCCCAGGCTTGTGTAGTGATGCTACATATACCTCCATTGTAACTTCAATTTGGCGCCGTATGCAAATTAAGCATCGCTAGTGTAACTTCGCTTTGCTTGACGAATTTACGCTAGCGCAACTTCGCAACCTTACACTTCCCCTGAGCGCAACTTCGGATTTTATTGAATTTGCGTAGCGCTGGCGAAAATGCGCCTGGCGAAGTGCGGCGTAGTGGACGCTGGCGAATTTGCGCAGGTTAGTTAATTTGGGCTTAAATGTGATGCACAGTATTAATGAATAAAAAACTCATCTACATATAACAAAACTTAATTTGTTATACGGTACAATTTGTGTTATGGTAGAACACCCAGTTTATGTTCAGAAGACCAAGAAAAAAGTGTGTCAAATCTGGCAAAATGTAAAATCAAGGAAATGTGCTGACTCAACTTATTTTCCAAGTACAGAAAGGATATAAGCACAGGGCTCAGTTTTACAATATTTTGTGTTAATAACAAGGATTAGGCATTGCAGCATTAATGTTACACTATGAAGGGCATGCGTAAGGCCTCTCACACAGTCACATGCACAGATTAAAACAATAACTGATTTGTGCATGACTGTATAAGGTACAGACTAATTGGATCTGACAATATATAGACAGAACCATGGCAAATTATGAATCTGGTTAATATTTAAACCTCGTAATTTCACAAATAATAACACAGAGGACAAAACATTGGTGTTAAATCAGGCAAAAGCACCAGTTGAAATGCAGTATATATTGGTGGCACCACAAAAATCAGTATTAAATGTGAGGAAATTTCAATTCAGGGCAGGAAAAATTGAGGTTTCATTGTATTTATGATGCTATCAATTATAATCGCTAAAGTGCTCTTTATCAGTGTTGATGATGATGGGAAATCTAGTTTTTACCTGCTCTCAGGAAAGTGGCGCCCCACACGAGACTTTTGCCCTGGGCCCACTGGTATCTTAAAGCAGCCCTGCTTCCAAGCCACTTCGGTGTTTGATTGGCTGTCACAGTGAGAGAGAAGATCTTTCCTTGTTGTAAATCCAGCTTAATATCATCTAAATATCTGGCTCTTTATATTGTCAACTCAGGGGCCTTTTCCCTAACTTCGAGTGAAGGATTCGAAGGTAAAAAAACTTCGAAATTCTAAGGTTTTTTTGGGCTACTTCGACCATCGAATGGGCTACTTCGAGCTTCGACTACGAATAGAAGGATTCGAAGTAAAAATTGTTCGACTATTCGACCATTCGATAGTCGAAGTACTGTCTCTTAAAAAAAAAACTTCGACCCCCTAGTTCGCCATCTAAAAGCTACCGAAGTCAATGTTAGCCTATGGGGAAGGTCCCCATAGGCTTGGCTAACTTTTTTTGATTGAAGGATATTCCTTCGATCGTTGGATTAAAATCCTTCGAATCGTTCGATCTAATTATCTGCGCTAAATCCTTCGACTTCGATATTCGAAGTCGAAAGATTTTAATTCCTAGTCGAATATCGAGGGTTAATTAAAGCTTAGTGAATCGGCCCCTCATTCTCAGCCAAAAAAATCTAAGTGACAACCTAAAAAGTTCCCTTTCCCTGAATTTTGGAAAAACAAAAACAATTGTAAACTTTCCAGCTTATGCTCATTCTCTGTGTATGTAATTACTTAAAGGAATTGTTCAGTGTAAAAATAAAAACTGGGTAAATAGATAGGCTGTGCAATATAAAAAATGTTTCTAATATAGTTAGTTAGCCAAAAATGTAATGTATAAAGGCTGGAGTGATTTCATGTATAACAAGTCAGTCAGATCACTACTTCCTGCTTTTCAACTCTCTTTGTTTACACTGACTGATTGCCCTGGCTACCAGACAGTAACCAATCAGAGACTTGAGGGGGGGCCACATGGGTAATTTCTGTTGCTTTTGAATCTGAGCTGAATGCTGAGGATCAATTACAAACTCACTGAACAGAAATGTACCATGTGGCCCCCCTTCAAGTCGCTGACTAGCTCAGAGTTATAGAGCTGAAAAGCAGGAAGTTGGATTCTGGCTGTTTTATTAGACATCTGTTCACCCCAGCCTTTATATATTACATTTTTGGCGAACTATCTATATTAGAAACATTTATTATTTTGCACAGCCTATCTATTTACACAGTTTTTATTTGCACACTGAACTATTCCTTTAAGGCGTGGTTGACCTTTATAACAAAGCTTGTAAAGTCATTTCTAGGCACATATCAAGCGGTTTACTAATATATATATTCATTACCTAAAATCATCGCTTGCAGAGAAAACAGACCCGCAAGCTGGCTCATTCAGGCGGGATCAGCTAAACCATTTAACAGCCCACCGCCTCCTCTTCAGTGCTTAAGGATCATCATAAATTATCAATACAGTCAAATAATATCTGCCATAAAAGCAGATACAGCAAGACAGATTAATAATCAGAATATGCAGACTGCACATGGTCCTGTCTAATAAAATGTGGATTTTATAGTGTTTCTATTGTTTACAGGGCCAGGCTGGTTGGGCACCCTAGGCAACCTGGCGCCCCCCCCAGATGTGCGCATGCCCGCGATGAAGGGGAGAGTAAAGGAGGAGAGGGGAAAGGTGAGCAAAAGAGGGGGGGGGTGAGCGACAGAGGGGAGGGTGACAGTAGGGAGGAGAGAACGACGGAGGGGTGGGTGACAGAGGCAAGGAAGGGGAGTAAGACTGAGGGGTGAGAACATGGACTGGGGGTAGGCAGAAGACAATTTTAGAGGTAGCTGCCCTGCGCCCCCCTATCATTACCTATGATTGGTTTTGACCCTTGCCTTTTTGCCTGACTATTCTGAACTTTGTATCATGACCATTGCCTGTTTACTGATTATTCTGAACTCTATAATTGGGAACCTAGCACTGGTTCTGGATTTAGGGTGCCGAACGTGACACCACCAAGAAATAACTTACCAAAACTCCATTTCCGCTCCTCTTCAGAAAAAGAGACGGCAACGATCCATTGTTATCTCCTATAAGGAAGGCAGGGAGGAGAAATCGAGCACAAGTGGAGTTTCCGTAAGTTATTTCTTAATAAAGGCTTTGCGATTTTAAAGTTTAATTTGTCTTGGTGTTTTTCAATGTATACTAATTAAATGTTACTGATCCTTTAAGCTCTTACATTGTTCACACCAGTAACAACTCTATTGTTCACACCTGCAAAGCTCTGTAGTTTTCAAGTCTCAGGCCCAGATTGAAACTGTCCACTGTCACCTACATTGTCTCACTGTATGTAGCACAGTATGAACTGTCCATTAAAGTATCCTGATAGGTTTCCCTGTTTCCTGCTCTATTCTGCCTGCCCTATGCTCCCTATGTGTGCCATACTCTGCCTGCCATATGCCCCCTGTATGTGCCATACTCTGCCTGTGCTGTGTGTGTGCCATACTCTGCTTGCCCAATGTGTGTGCCATACTATGCCTGCCCTATGCCCCCTGTGTGTGCCATACTTTGCTTGCCCTGTGCTCCCTTGGTGTGCCATATTCTGTCTGCCTACTCTTTACCCTGTGGGACATGAGCCTGGTAGGGTTTGTTAGCATGTGGAAATTGTTGTTGGAGCCTCTAAGGTGTTTAATAATGTGTTGGGGTACTGTATTAGCCACAGGGGAGGAGGCGGCGTATGGATTTAAGGGTATGGTATATTCAAGGGTATGACTTATATTTTTCACATATGACTGATGTCTCTGCAGGAAGCACCAACTACTTGGTATTTTTGGGTGTTTTACCACAATTAATATGGCCACGGTCTAAAAGGCTTTTGTGATAATGTGGGTGTGGTTTAAAAGGATCTTGGTCAACACTGTCTTCCATAAACATCCATCCAACGCATAGAGCATAAAAATACCGGCTCTTTGTACCACAGAAGATGGACAGCACTGATCTAGGCAAACACTCTTAAGTGCAGTCTGGCACATCCTGACATAGTGGTATTGTCATACTGTTAAATCTAAAAATACTGTATACATGCTTGTTTTGACAACCGACAGTTCTCTAGTTATCTGATAAAAAAAATCTATAGGCCCAATTTCTTTTTATCTGATGTATTAATATCTGGAAATATGCAAAAAAATTTTTGCTTTTTCTCATAGTAAAACCGAAATCCTTGGTTGACTGGATCAAAGCGGAACTTAGTTACTCAGTAAAAATTAAAAAGATATGGTTTTCTTTCTGTATTCCCAAAATGAAACAGAATCATGCTTAAAGGAACAGTTCAGTGTAAAAATAAAAACTGGGTAAATAGCCTGTGCAAAATACAAAATGTTTCAAATATAGTTGGTTAGCCAAAATTTAATGTATTAAGGTTTTCAAATCGGGGGTCACTGACCCCATCTAAAAACAAATTCTCTGTAAGGCTTCAATTTATGTATTGCTATTGCTACTTTGTATTAACTGAAAGGTGAACAACCCCTTTAAGCTACTCTGTGTTATAACAGTAAGATTCAGTCCTGTGCAAGTTGTTGACACTCTAGAAAGATCATATTACAGGGTCCCCCAGTAATCCTCAATTATGTTCATTAAAATGTACAGGAAAAAAAATAACTATTATTACAGTGGTATGGTAATAAATTGTAAGTTTACATGTTTTAGGAAACTTAATCAACAATAAACTTGACTGAGTACATTTGAGATATGGTTTGTCGTGTTCATTTATTTATTACAAATGTATTTTCTTTAATCATTTACATTGCAACTATGTAAACGATGTGGAATCACATACCATGCATCCAGGGGAGGCCAGCTGTGTATACCAGTAGTGGCCTAGGGGGGAGTTGCGAATGGGAGTTGGTTTCCAGGCTATTGATTTGAGAAGATCGGGGTATGGGGCTTTGCTCCCTTAGGTGGATTGTCCCCATTTGCCGTTTACACTGTGCTATGCAATCAGAAATGACACTTGGGGGGGCCTATTTATAAGACTGTGTAAAAAGTGGAGTGAAGCAATACCGGTGATGTTGCCCATAACAACCAATCAGCAATTAGATTTCAACAGCTAGAAAATAAAAGCAAATTCTGGTTGGTTTATATGAGCAACATCACCGGTAATGTTTTACTCCACTTTTTACACAGCATGATAAATAGATGGCTGAGGATGATGGGAGCTGTAATAAAATAATAATTGGTATTACATTCTTTTTTTTTTTTCCAAATTCTGTTTATTTCCAACAAACAAGCACATGAAATTTATTCACATACAAAAAAGAAAGTACTCAAATAAAATAAAATTGCCATGTTTACGCTTCCACAGTTCAACTAGATAGGATCACTCACAGACGGTGTCCGTCAGTGGTAGAGAGGAGGTAGGATCCACAATTGCATTGAGACAATGCCATCATCCCTTTAGAACTCACAACGTAACTTCAAACAGCATAATTAGACTATCAGTCTTGCCTCGAACCCCCTATTCACAGCTATCTAGCTCAAGTAAGTACCATGTTATCTAGCGCCAACCATGTGCCCCAGGTCAAATTTAGTCGGGCAGTTTCTAGAGACATATACTGCTTTTATATGTGGCAAATTAGAATTAACAAGCTGCTTCCATTCTCCGATCCGGGGGGCCTGAGTGTCCTTCCAGTGAAGGAGAATGAGTTTCTTGGCAAAGAATAAGAGTTGGAGGAGCAAAAGTCTGTTCCTGGTGTTTAAGGGTAGGTCCTCTGTAAGACCCAAGAGACTTAGTGTCGGCGTGGCAACATGTGGAAGGCCCAAGTGGTTATGCAAAAAGTCCCAGACATCCTTCCAGTAATTCCGTATTAGAGAGCATTGCCAAAACATGTGATAGTAAGTACCCTCCTCCGAACAGCCTCTGAAGCAGGTGTCAGTTGCATTTGGAAAGATTTTCGCCAATCTCACAGGAGTGTAGTAGATTCGGTTAAGAAATTTTATTTGAATAAGCCGGTCTCCCAGGTCCTGCGCCCATTGAGATTTAGCTCTGGCCAGTGGATCAGGCATTAAGTCCATAAGCCCTCCATAAAGGTTATAGGTCAGATGACGGAGGCCTTCCATTTTGAGAAGTTTCTCTATTCGAGGCTCTCTAAGGTGCACTGTGTTGCCAGGGAATTGTGCGAGAATGCGTGCTTAAGTTGCAAATACCGAAATAAATAGTGATTCGGCAAGTCAAAGTCACTCTTGAGTTGGTCAAATGTTTTAAGTGCCTCCCCAATAAGAATTTGGCAAAGTTCTGTAACTCCTTTATTCGCCCAAATGTTCGGATCAGGAATCAGGCGGAATTGGCCTAGTAGACTGTTGTGCCTCAGTGGCAGTGCTGGAGACCATTTATTGGTATGTAGCTAAGCCTTTTTCGACACAATCTGCCAGCATTTGAAAGTGGATAGGGTCGTATCAGGTAATCCATGACCTGACCTGGGACCGGAAAAAGGAAGAGTTTGCAAGCCATCCTCGGAGCCCATAATGTGCATTTCAAGGGTCAACGCACGATTGTCCAGACTGGGGTGCCACCATTGATGCAAATTGGATAGCTGAGCCGCTAGATAATAGTTCCGAAAATTAGGTAATGCCAAACCACCTTGGTTCCACGGTGCCTGCATAATTGCCCGTGCCAGTCTCGGTTTAGAGTTGGGCCACAGTAGTTTTTGAAGCAGCTTGTCAATGTCATTGAACCAGCAGAGAGGTACATAGGTTGGGGCATTAGCTAACACATAAAGCAATTTAGGCAGACATAACATTTTAATGAGGTTCACCCGGCCCACCAAGGACAGGGGCAATTTCGCCCATATAGGGATTTTGGCTTTGAGAGTCACTAAGATAGGTTGCAAGTTTAATCTAGTATAGCTAGACATGTCACGGGAGACAGTTACACCAAGATACTTCATTTCAGTAACCCATTTCAGGGGCAAGTCAATTCGGGGGCATGGGTTAGGGTCTATAGGAAAGATGCTGGACTTATTCCAGTTAACTCGTAAACCGGAGTACTCCCCAAATTGCTTCACCAATTGTAAGACATTGTCAAGGGAGTGATTGGTATCTGCTAGATAGATCAAGGTGTCGTCTGCATAAAGGAATATCTTCTCTTCTCTATTGCCCACTCGGAGCCCCATTACCTGGGGGTCGTCCCTAATCATGGCAGCAAGGGGTTCAACTGCGATTGCGAATAATAAGGGGGAAAGGGGGCACCCCTGTCTAGTGCCTCGGGATAGACGAAAGGGTTTGGATAGTAGCCCGTTAGTCAGCACCGAGGCCTGTGGAGAATCATAAATAATTTTCACCCAGGAGATAAAGTTAGCACCCAAGCCAAATTTAGATAACACCTCTAAGAGATATGCCCATTCCACAGTACCGAAAGCCTTTTCTGTGTCCAGAGAGGCTATCGCCCGCATGTTGGAGTTGTCATGTGCAATGGACAGATTGTGGTAGAGGCGTCTAACATTAGTATAGGTGGATCTATTGGGGATGAATCCCGCCTGGTCTGGGTGTATAAGGTGATTGATTACCCGCTGAAGGCGGTTAGCTCGCAATTTAGTGAGTATTTTCGCATCCACATGAAGAAGTGATATGGGCCTATAGGAGCTACATTGTGATGAGTCCTTATCCTGTTTAAGAATCAGCAATATTGTTGCCTGGTAGAAGGAGGGTGGGAGAGTTTTGGATCGTGAATCTGATTGGAATAGGCCCAGTAGTTTAGGAGCTAACAGTTTAACATGGGTTTTGTACCATTCTGCGGGCAGTCCATCAGGGCCAGGGGCTTTCATATTTGGAAATGAGATGATGACCTCCTCAATTTCCTCCAGGGTAAAGTCAGCATTAAGGGCCATACGTTGGTCATTATCTAAAGTGGGTAGAGTAACTGGGTGTAAGTATCGTCTGATCTCAGTCTCCGATTTATTGAGTTTGGAGGAGTACAGGTGAGTATAGTATTCTGCAAGGAGAGCCGTTATCGCAGACGGATCAGTAATATCCGAGCCATCCGCCTTGGTTAAGTGTGGTATATAGGTAGACGGGCGCAGCTCTTTGGTTAGGAAGGCTATGTGTCGTGCATTGGCATCTCTATGTTCATACATCTGGTGTGCTCTGTTAGTGAGGTATCTTTTGGTGGCATCCACAAGGAGAAGTTTAAGGTTACGTTGGGTCGAGTCTAGGCGAGTTTGTGTATATGGTGTGGGAGTGTTTGCATGAGCATGTTCCGCCTGGGCTAAATCCGTCTCCGCTACTCCTATATTATGCCTATTCCTAGTCCGGTATGTCTTGATCATAGATATGTATGCACCTCTAGTGTATGCTTTGTATGCATCCCATGTTATGTTCGAGTCACATTCAGTCGTGTTATGATGCCAAATGTCAGCGTGGTGTATGGGGAATTCTGTCTGTAGGTCTGGAGTTGTCACCCAGCGCCCTCCCAATCTCCATTGGCTCTGTGAGGGGTGGCGGCCCAGCTGAAGCGTAAGCTGTATGGGCGAGTGGTCTGAGCAGGGTCCTGGGAGGAACTCTGCCCCCACGACCCTACCCAGGAGATCAGCAGAGGAGTAAATGAGATCAATCCGGGACATAGCCGATTTAGCTGGGGTATAACAAGAGTATTGTATGTCTCTAGGGTGCTTCCACCTCCATAGGTCTGTCAGACCCAGAGCATCAGACCACGCCTGTAGCCCAGAGGCCCGTCTCTTTTCAGGGGGGTGGCAATCCAGCCGGGTGTCAGGGACTGCGTTAAAGTCACCCGCAAGAATGATAGGTCTGGGGTCAGGGCTCTGTATCTTGGCCGCAATTTGATTGAGGAGATCTATGTCAAATGGAGGTGGGTTATAAACACAGACAATAGTAATTGGGCAGTATGCCAAGATACAATGTAGAATAAGATAGCGACCCTTCCGGTCGGACTGCACTGCCTCGAATGTGAACAGGATGCCCTTTCGTATCAGAATTGCCACGCCGGACGAATAGGAGGACAAGTGAGCATGATAGTGATGAGCTACCCATGGTTTCCTAAGGGACATAATTTTGCTACCTGTGAGGTGGGTCTCTTGCAAGAGGGCTACGTCAGTGTTGTGATCTTTCAGATATTTGAGTATAACTGTCCTCTTTATTCTGTCATTGAGACCCCTCACATTCCATGAAGTTAACGTAAGTCGCCCTTCCATGCTAAATTGGGGGAGAAGTCAAGTAAATTCAAAGATGATGTTATGACAGATATAAAAATGTTATTTTCTGATGTCAGTATCTCTTTAAGTTAGAGCAGTGCAGCTGTGCACAAGCAAAAAAATAAAGGAAAATATAGGGTGTGCAACTGCCACTGCTCAGATTAGAGTAAACTACACAACATTTCTAAAGCTTTTAAACGTTTATTAACCCTAGGCATTTGCTCCTTGTAGCTCTCCAAAGTAGGCGTTCTAATCCTAATTTCTTTCAGAAGCAATATGAATCTTTAATGAGAAATAGCCCTACTAGTGCAAATTCAGTCATCTTGCTCCTATCTCGTCTATTAAAGGGGTGGTTAACCTTTAAGGTTACTTGTAGTATGTTATAGAGGCCCATTCCAAGCAACTTTTTCTCCATTCTTTATTTTCTATAGTTATTTGCCTTTTTCTTCTGACTCTTTGCAGCTTCCAAACTGGCGTCGCTGACCCCTTCTAAAAAGCAAATGTTCTGTAAGGCTACATATATATTGTTATTGCTACTTTGTATTCCCCATCTTTCTATTCATGCCCCCCCCTATTCATATTCCAGTGTCTTATTCAAATCAGTGCATAGTTGCTAGGGGGATTTGCACCCTAGCAACTAGATTGCTTACAATGCAAATTGAAGAGCTGCTGAATAAAAAACTAAATAACTCAAAACTCTTAAATAATAAAAAAATGAAAACCAATTGCAAATTTTCTCAGAATATCACTCTCTACATCATACTAAAAGTTATCTCAAAGGTGAACCACCCTTTTAATATTACTGTGCCTTTTAATTGCCAGTATCCCCTACCCACTGCCTGACTGCAACTCTGCTGCCTGCTCACTTGTGCCATGGTAAGTAACAACTATAGAGGAGGCAGACCCTCGTATCCAGGTTTCCCGTTCCTCAGTGACTGTGGGATCTGCTTTCTTTATAATTACACCAGTGAAACGCATTCACTGGTGGATCATCGTGTCAAAGGGACTGCTGGCTCTGGGGCATCTGGAAAAAGCTCAAGAGAAGATGGTCTGGAACACCCAGGATGCTAAAACCTTTCATAATATGAATTGAGAATGGTGGGAGTTGTAGCCTAGCAAATTTTGGGTGAAGCAGTATTGCCAGGGAAGACCCATGACCCATTTAAATGTAATGACAATAATTTAACATCGATGTGGATTTCAACTTAATGGAAATAAATAGACTTTCTACTCTGCCAGGCAACACACAGGGATATATACAGTATATATAATATTATTACTGTGGATAGAATGAGAGAGAGTGCACGGGGAGCTTAGCATTGTCTATCTTGCACAGTAACATGACTCAGTACTACAAGCCTGACATTCAGCCTTCGACCCCCTTTCTGCTCCCCGCCCCATACATCTGCTTTCTCCAGTTCCTAAATGTGTGACTCATCAGCCAGCTCCTGCCCTTCCCTTGGGATGTCCCAGAGAGTCTGTGTCATAATTAAGCAGCATCTTCTGCTTAATAACACCCCCCCCCCAGAGCAGCCGCTTGTCTTCCCAAGAATAAAAGGTGCTTTGTTCTACAGGGATGTGTCTGGTGGGTGAGAAGATGTGCAGGATCCAATGAGGATTTGTGTTAGGCCCATTAAATGACTTTGAAATATTTGATCATAAGGCTGACAGGCTGATTATAAGGATGCATTGAGTCACACTCACGTCATAATTAGCCTTTCCTTGGTGTTCCAGTATAAGCAAAGTACAGAACTCCATTTCTCTGTATAACAGAAGATTTAATAAATTAGAGAACAGTTTATAATGATATTGCCAATCAGTATCATTGATTCCATTCAACAGCCTATGCCACCTGCCTGCCTTAGGTACAGGCACAGCACCGAATAACTGACTAATTCTAAGTATTATGATACAGCTGCATTATACAGATTTTAGAGGGTCTATCAAGATGCTCAAGCTTAAGGTCTCCAGATATTGTTGGACTACAACTCCCAAAATCCCCTGAGCATCTTTAGCTGTTGGTGGATGCTGGCAATTTCAGTTCATGTACAGGCTGGACAGCTGAAGGAAGCAATTAGGTAAAGCACATTCACCTCACAACACAAATCCACATGAGACACATCAGTAAGTACCATAAGTGCCTTGCAGTTTTGTTCTATTCTCCCCATGTCTGTCTTGGCTTCCCCTCACCCCAAATAATTATCTCCTTATCAAACTGATCCTAGTGTACTTGAGAAAAATTAGATGTAAGGTGTTAGCAATAGACAGTAGAGATGCGCTGTTTTCGCATACTTCTTTAGGGCTGAAGGTGTCAATAGACATAATGACGTGCAGTACAGTAAACGAAAGAAGTATGGTGTCACTACGTGCCAGTATGTGTCTATTGCTAACACCTTCAGCACACAGGTAGCAGTATAGACCAAGCGGCAGATCATTTCACTAATGTGCCCAAATATTACTGCTACGATTACTCGATTCCTGTAATTTAATGTTAATGCTTCAAAGAATGTCAGGCTGAAATGGTCGGCCCCCACACATTTTGACCTCACCAAATCTGGCCCTCGTTGCAAAAAGTTTGGCCACCCCTGGTTTACATAAGGATAAATATTTTTAAACTTTCATAACCTGCCAAATTTTGTAAAATGAACATGGTAATTAGGGGGTGTGGTCACAGAAAGGGGCGTGGTCAAAATGTTGCTGCACTACATGCAAAAACATTTTTTGTCCCTCTTTTTACTTCCAAAATTTTGGGAGGTATGCTTTTACAAAATGCACGGCGATCCTGCCCAATTTGCCTTAGTTTTTGACACCCCCCCCGCCTCCCCATGGCACTCACTTTCAGCGCAGTCAGGGGTGGGTCCTCGTCGCTAGTGCAGAGAGCCCCTGGCAACCAGGGGGGTGCTGCCGCCTGAGGCAAGTGCCTCAACTCGCCTCATTGGCGGTGCGCCCCTGACAAGTTGGCCATACCTCCCAACATTTTGGAAGTAAAAAGAGGGACAAAATTTTTTTTCCGCATGTAGCACAGCAATTTTTTGACCACACCCCCTAATTACCATGTTTGTTTTACAAAATTTGGCAGGTTATGAAAGTTTGAAAATATTTCTCCTTATCTAAACTGAGTTTTTGTGTCTCAAAATTGTTACACAGTATTTTATTTGCACCTGTTAGCTGTTCTGGGCTCTCTGCTAAAAGCCAATTAAAGGAAAACTATACCCCCAAAATGAATACTTAAGCAACAGATAGTTTATATCAAATTGAATGACATATTAAAGAATCTTACCAAACTGGAATATATATTTACATAAATATTGCCCTTTTACATCTCTTGCCTTGAACCACCATTTCGTGACTCTATCTGTGCTGCCTCAGAGATCACCTGACCAGAAATACTACAACACTAACTGTAAGAGGAAGAAGTGTGGAAGCAAAAGGCAGAACTCTGTCTGTTAATTGGCTCATGTGACCTTACATGTGGTTTGTATGTGTGCACAGTGAATCTTACGATCCCAGGGGGCGGCCCTTATTTTTTAAAATGGCAATTTTCTATTTATAATTACCCAATGGCACATACTACTAAAAAAGTATATTATTAGGATAATGGTTCATTTACATGAAGCAGGGTTTTACACATGAGCTGTTTTACTCAGTATCTTTTAAGAGAGACCTACATTGTTTGGGGGGTATAGTTTTCCTTTAAGTGAGAAACATTGTTTCTTTTTCTGGCTGTTCAGTGCAGAGAAAAGAGGGACTTTCCAGTACAAATGAGGGACTGCGGGTTGAGCTGTCAAAAGAGGAACTGTCCCTCCGAAAAAGGGACAGTCGGAAGGTATGATGATGGCATAGGCTGTCACTGCTGGGGGCATTTTGGGCCTTTGTGTATTTTGCCTATTCTGAACAGGGCCGGATTTACATAGTGGGTGCCCCTAGGCCCACTGCCGTTCGTCGCCCCTGTCCCCTCCCCTTTATTCGTGCACATTTTTATCATCTGGACTGGAGCAATGGGGATTGGTGCACAGGAAATTAAAAAAAATTATTGTATCTCCAGCGCATCCCCAGTGTTTTTGAATCAATGCAGGTGTGGTTGGGCGGAATGCCCACTAAAATCCTGCCACCCTAGGCCCAGGCCTAGGTGGCCTTTCCACAAATCCGGGCCTGATTCTGAATCTCAGTATTGACCTGGTCCTAGACCCTGGATTTATGAACAACCCACAGAATATATGGTGATTTTGAGCCAGCAGCCCTCGTGTTCCAAGGCAGCAGACTCATTTCTCCAAAGTTAAAAATTGCATGTCCACAGGTATAAGTATTCACAAGCTATAGCTCCATTGCCGTTCCTAAACTTCAAATCCCAGCACTCCCAACAGAGCCGAGAGTAAAATAACTGTCCAGTTCAAAAGTTTAGGACTACGCACGTTCTGCGTGTTTTTAACTGCAAAGGTGAATGCGCCACAGTCACACCATGTTCAGTATAACCCCCCCCCCCTCACGCCCGAGTGGTACTTTCTGATGTGCGCGCGCAGCCTCGCTCACGCACTCGCTCTTCGTTCCAGCCGCTCCCGTTTTGTAATCAGAATCGCATTGTCATTTGGCCTCTCTTTCTCTCCCGGGGGGCGCGCACTGGGCGTGTTGGGCGCGTTCTCGTGATGGGTGCTGATGCTGCAGCAATGTCGCAGTGTTTCGCAGACGGCCTGTGATTGGCCGAACGGGGCGGTGACATGACGCGGCTGGGTATATAATGCTGACGCTTCTCCAGCACTTCCCGTGTCCGTATCCCGAGCAGATCCAACTCACAATGAGGGAGATAGTGCACATCCAGGCCGGCCAGTGCGGCAACCAGATCGGGGCCAAGGTAGGAACCCACTCATTTAATACCACTGTGCTCCCCATTCCTCTTCTCCCTTTAATTCACCCAACTGGTTATATACAGTGTATAACCAATAGTTACACTGTTGTGTCAGCTAAACACTGATCCTTGCCTAAATCAGATGCAGATTTCCCAAGCATTATATAGAATATCTGAAACTCCCTGTTCCCTTGTAAAAAAAATAAATAAATAAAAAAAAGGGGGTTGGGAGCCAACCTGTAGCTCCAACCTGCGCTACAGCGCGTTATTTATGAGAGTTGCAGTTCAGCAATAAGGGAAGGTAACAAGTTTCCCATAATAACATCTTTGTGTCTCCCTATTAGTGTCGCTGGGGAGTGGTTTGCTGTAAGCTGCTGCTGCCCATTGTCTGTCTGGAGGGATTGATTCATTTCAGTGGTGATGCCCCATCAGTTTCCGTGAGAAAAAGAAGCTCAGAGGGTGCCTAAATGTCAGTTCAGTACCGCAGAGCCACACCCATCACTGCAGCGCATGAACAAAGGGTGGACTTAACATTGCTGCAGAACAGCGGCACACAAAGGGACCAGGGACACACACCAGGAAGTGCTGATGTATTACCCAAGGACAGACAAACACACATATCCTTACACTATGCTTGTAATGGAGGCATGACGCAAAAAGGAAATTACAAGGATATGCCAGGCTCATTGCCAGACACTAAGCACAGTACCAACATCACTGCACACCATAGTAACAGTGTATAATTACATTTAAGTGCATTATATTATAGAATGCTTTATCTTTATAGATGCATGAGGCTGGGCTGTATGGTGCCTAGACTACACAGTATACTGTATATGTAAAGGTGAATGGATTCAACAAGTTCAATCACAATGCTTACGTCCAATAAAGCAGATAATGCAAAAAACGAGAGGTGTGATGAACTTCAGTCAGACGCAGTGGATTGCTGCAAAAAATTAGTTGTGTTTTATTTAGCACTACATGTTTCAAGACTAGCTCTTTATCAAGTGTATACTGTATATGTATTGCCCTATGCAATATCATATTTATTAAATGTAAAACAGTTGATTAAAGGACAAGTTTTATCAATAGCTTTTGAAAGAGCTAAATAATGCAGTAATTTGCAATGTCACTGTTTTTTTGGTTTAGCTTGCAACTAACCGTAATCAATTTTTCCGGCACAACTGTCTTATTTCCATGTCATTCCTGGTCTTGATACCAAAAGTCTTGTTTCTTTTAGTGGGAAAAAGAGCTGAGAGAAAGAAATCCTATTTAATTAAAGGGATCGAGCAGCAGAGACAGTACAATGAGATATCATTTGTGTCATTGAGAGAGGAGGGGGAGAGGCTCAGGAAATCTTTTACAAGGTTATATTGATTAGTACATTAGCATAGAGGTAATAGAGAGGAACCAAACATACCTCAGGGGGTTGTACTGTAATGTACTTTTACCCAGAGACAAGCAATCTGTTCTTGATAAAAGAATAAAGCCAATATATATATAGACAGAAGAATGGTTGCCATAAGATTGTGGTATTTACACAGTGCTAGAGAAAGCAGGTCTGCATTGTTCATTTATGCTGCCCTTCTCCCTCCCTGCAGTTGCATATACCCATCCTAACATGAAGCACTTCTCAGACATGACATCATCATCACCACTAATTTTATTATAGGGCTAGACAAAGAGAGCCTGCCAGTCACTTGTTGGGGGGGGGGGGAGCACTGCCACTCCCAAAATGAGTGAACCCAAATGACAAAATACAAGTAAAAACTTCTAATCTCAATGGTGGCTAAGACTAGCAGAATATTAAGATCACAGTGATTTATGTAGGCTTCTTAAAGTGAACTGAAATTTCCCAACCTTTGTGACAGACGTTGCTCAGTGGGAACACTGACAGATGCTGGTAATGATTATACAGACAGCAGCAGGTCCCATAAGCCAGGAAAAGAGAATGTAAGTGGCCACAGCAGGCCTTGTTGTGCCCCAGGGGCTTCAATAATGCAGGCGCTGTAGCCACGTGCTGCAGCTCCTAAACCCAGTGTCTGTCTGTGCCTTACAACGTGCCTAATCCAAAGCTCTACCCTGTGTCCATGGAAACAGGCCATTTAGTACGAGAATAGACTCCGCCACACCCTCCTGACATCAAATAGACTGAATGCAAACATTCTTACAGCATTTTGATTTCAGAGTCATCGGGAGTGATGCGTTTCTTTCCATAAGTGGCATTGAAACTACATTTTAGAGAGGCAGATTTATCAAAGTTCAATAGGAACTGTGAAGGAAATGTGTTGATTTTCCCACTTTGTTAGCAGATAATTTTTTTTTTTTTCTACAGTCATCAAAGGCCATTGCCTGGTTGCTAATCTAGGTGGAAACCTAGCAACCAGATAGCTAATAATTTGAGAACCACAAAAGTTAAGACGCATTCAGATCTATAAGATTATAATACCTCTGTCTACCCCTTTGATGCATTTTCCATGACATTTTGTCAACCAAATGAATGGAATATATTGATCACTTGAATTTGGAGAGTTGAATTTAAAGGGTTAGTTCACCTGATTTGCACCTTGTTGCAATGCATTTTTGAATGTTGTGCTTTAAGGTGTAATATTTAACTTCTAGAATGAATTACAAAGGCTCAAGGCTCACTCTTGTGCACTGAATACACAAGGGTAGCAGGTGGTGTGGCACATGGGTGCACAAACCCAGTACAAATCTTTATTCTTATGACATTGGGCACAAAAGATTTGAAATTGTGCATTGTGGATTTGTTTGACGCCATTTGTTGGCTCTTATTTATTAAACAAGCCATAATGATGTATAATGATATTCCTATATCTCTGCTCAAATGAAAATTCAACCCCACAGACAGTTCCAGTGCAAGTGCTTCCTGGGTAAAGTTTGCGTAAGTTAAAGGAGAGAACCTAACCTTAGAAAAGGAGCCAAAAATCCCTTCACAATGCAAGACATACAGTATGCCTCATGATATACACATAGCATTGCCGTAATACTCAAAATGAGATTTTAACTCTTACATAAGGCATTATGGGTAGAGACATGCAAATCACTCCTTTATGTCCCTTTGGTCAACTGTGCATCCAGAACCGCTGGTTTTCTAGCACAGATACAGCCTTGTGGTTCAGCACCATATATCCAAACTTGCAGACAGCCTATTCCGATCTTGTTAGATCTCATCAGCGCAAGATATTGGAACATGGCTTCTGAGTGGGTAGGAAAAGTATACCTTTTGACATGAGCTCTTTCTGTTGGAATGATGCAAAGCTGCATAAATATTATCTGAATTTCCAAAACTACATTTATATATAAATGTATTTTTTATTACACAAACATACATCCACAGACTGTAAGGAAACCATGACACTTAACTAACCATTTCCCCACCCCTCACACTATATGCAGCCCCGCCCTCACCTTGTTCGGTTGTGAAGTGATGGATTCTGAGAATTCATCTGTTCTCAAGTATCAGGCAGTAATAAAGTATGAGACAGGTGGCAACGTCAAATGAATATGCAATTATCATTCAAATTGCTGAAGTTTATATGTGTTATATGTGTTAAAGGTGAAATAGGTCTAAGTGTCTTTATAAGATTGAATTAATCTTTTTTTTTAGCATTTACAAAACAATGTATAGTTCTTATTGGGGTCTCCCACTGATTTCATTGCAATAACTGCAATTACTTATTTATAGCTATATTGTGTGATTATTCATTTCCATCCAACATTGCAATGTTGGATGGAAATGAATAATCACACAATATAGCTATAAATAAGTAATATTGTGCTAATTTGGATTAATTTAGAATTAATATTTTTAATTACTGTTTAGGTTCTCTGACGTGTTATTTTTATCTGCTGCTTTAATTTCCACAGTTCTGGGAAGTCATAAGTGATGAACATGGTATTGACCCATGCGGAAACTATATTGGGGATTCTGACCTGCAGTTGGAGAGAATCAGTGTCTACTTCAATGAAGCTTCCTGTAAGTTTCAGCACCCATTCACTCTCCCTACAGAACTGGAAAAGGGCAGTTTTCTCTAAGCTAGCAATAGATTGGCTGTAAAGCAGAACCATAGAACAGATCCCAACACTCCTAGTTCACAACTCAAGACAATCACACCTGTCAACTCATGTTTAAAGGACCCATTGAATTTTAAAATTATAAATTTTCAACCATTTTCTGGCAATCTTATGTTGAAAGTTCTTTTGATGTCCCCGAAGGTTGCCCATACCTAAAACTGAGGCCCAGTTATATCCTTGCACTGCTGCCTTTTCTGTTATGTTCCATCCCTGGGCAACGGGGAAGTAATGTAAACTACTGACACATTTGTTCAGATAGTGAATAAGGCATAAAGATTCTTTGTGTGTTGCCACTTACCACTTACTCATATATCACCCATCATTAAGGCTACGTTGGTGCTTACTGGGCAAAAGCAATGCATTGAGGAAACTGCTCTTCTGATACCTGTGGACAATAAATAGTGCAGTCAACTTGTCCTAGAATTGTCCTTGATGTGTAATAAAATAATAGTGCTAGTAATTCCTTGAATATATTGTACCCAGTGCAGTCTTGGCAGTCTAATTCATAGTTTTAAAGCTTACAGACCATGTGCTATTGGGAACTAAAGAAATAATGTTCTAAAAGTTGCAAGTATGCACATGTAGGGGATTAAGCAGCATTTACTGGTCATCTACTTGAAAAGCACACATCTGACTGACCTGATTACTTTAGGTTAGTAGTGCAAAATATGTGACTTTTATTACATCACCCAATAAAACTTCCAGCAACCTGCTAGAATATCTATTCTAGAAGTGGAGATTGTTAAACAATGCTTTCCACTTTATTCATTTACTATATCCCCAGTGTACATGTCACATAAAGCAGCAGTTACGTGTTCATAAGGCAGCAGATTGGCCTAAACCACTTTTATCAACAATTTAGGTTAAGAGACAGGGAAACGGCCAGGTAATATGAATGTGTATTTCAAAACAGATCAGTTCTGATTTGCCATAAAAGGTACAAGTTCACTAATGCAATTTTCTGCAGCAAATATAAATATATGTTACATTTATATCACTAGGACTGCAGGATTATCAGTCCGAACAATGTCTTAACTGGCCATATATGCCCAATGATTAGAGAGTGGCAGAATATCGGTTAGCTGGTAGCAAGCCCTAATTTTACTCATTGATAAATATACCCAGATATCTGAGAATGTGTGTTCAACTTTTCCTCAGTGCTTGGGGCTGATGCCAGAAAGCTGTATAAATTCCATGGTGGAGAGAGTTAGAATTGAAATCACTACATATTTAAAATATAAATAGTTGCAATGTTGCTTTGCTGAATTTTGCTTAGATCAGAAATGGATGCATAAAGTAGTTGTAGAGGGTTGGGTACACTACTAGTCTTAGCAGCTGCAATATATTCAATAACCTGTGGTTGGCCAAACATGAATTATACTGTACAAGGGTATAAAGCATATCTATGCTTACTTTAGTTACTATAGCAATAAGAGTTTTTTCACTGCTGTTTTTCCATTGCTTTTGCAGCACTCAAATATGTTCCCAGGGCAATCCTAGTAGATTTAGAACCAGGAACTATGGACAGTGTCCGCTCTGGAGCTTTCGGACATCTTTTTCGACCAGACAACTTCATATTTGGTATGTAGGATTGTATAGAACATGCTCTTACCACAACTAATTTTCCTTTTTATTTGATTTTTTTATAGTGTAAAGGGACAAATATAAGCTTCTATGAGTGTAGCAGCACTGTCCAGCTTTGCTTTTATACAGTGACAATGCAATTTCATATACATTGCTTGAAGAAAACAGATATATATGTATAAATAGTCTGAGAAAATGATGCACACATTTCACAATTTTTCCTGATAAAAATACCACAGAGGGAAAATTTGTTTTCCAAATATTAACAATTTTTATTGTTTCAACAAAACAGATTAGAATGCTGTAACAAAACAAATTAGAAATTGTATTGTAATGTATTCAGGACCGATCTGAGGCAGGTGGTAGAACTACTGTAGATAGATCTCTCTTTAGTACATAAATAGTTGCATTGTTAGATTAATAATATAGTTCTTACTTGAATTGAAGAACTGACTCTTTCTCTCCATTCAGGACAGAGCGGTGCTGGTAACAACTGGGCAAAGGGTCACTACACCGAAGGAGCTGAATTGGTGGACTCTGTGTTGGATGTAGTTCGCAAGGAGTGTGAGAACTGTGATTGTCTTCAAGGCTTCCAACTCACTCATTCTCTAGGTGGGGGCACAGGCTCTGGAATGGGCACTCTCCTAATAAGTAAGGTCAGAGAGGAGTACCCGGACCGCATCATGAACACTTTTAGCGTTGTCCCTTCGCCAAAAGTATCTGACACAGTAGTTGAACCATACAATGCAACACTTTCCATCCATCAGCTGGTGGAAAATACAGATGAGACCTACTGCATTGACAATGAGGCTTTATATGACATCTGTTTCCGTACTCTCAAATTGGCTACTCCAACCTATGGTGACCTTAATCATCTGGTCAGTGCCACAATGAGTGGAGTGACCACTTCTCTCAGATTCCCTGGCCAACTCAATGCAGACTTGCGTAAGCTAGCAGTCAATATGGTACCTTTCCCTCGTCTACACTTCTTCATGCCAGGCTTTGCACCACTGACTGCCCGTGGCAGCCAGCAGTATAGGGCATTGACTGTCCCTGAGCTCACCCAACAGATGTTTGATGCCAAGAACATGATGGCTGCTTGTGATCCTCGCCACGGGCGTTACCTGACTGTAGCCACTGTCTTCCGAGGACCCATGTCTATGAAGGAAGTGGATGAACAAATGCTTTCTATCCAAAATAAGAATAGCAGCTATTTTGTGGAATGGATCCCCAATAATGTCAAAGTTGCTGTCTGTGATATTCCACCCCGTGGCCTCAAGATGTCTTCCACATTCATTGGCAACAGCACTGCCATTCAGGAGTTATTCAAGCGTATCTCTGAGCAGTTCACTGCCATGTTCAGGCGCAAAGCTTTCTTGCACTGGTACACCGGAGAAGGCATGGATGAGATGGAATTCACAGAGGCTGAAAGCAATATGAATGACCTGGTGTCAGAATACCAGCAGTACCAAGACGCCACTGCAGAGGAAGAGGGGGAAATGTATGAAGATGATGAGGAGGAGTCTGAAGCTCAGGGGAAATAAGGGAACCACTGCAAAGCCAGATAACATCATAAATAGCTCCCTACAGGTTTAGGAAGTCCACTCATGTTACATGTGTTGCTTCTAAGTTAGGATTATAGAACCTTCCAGTTTCAGATCATGTGTCTTATGCCATCATTCCCTTAAATTTTCTTTTTGCTGCCAAAGAGCAGTGCAGTATGTACTATGCTCATAGCAGGTATGAAAGTGAAGATGCTTATTTACAAAAAGTTGTATCTTGCTGAGAAAATTGGGGTACAATTGTTACTAAAAGGCTCTGCTTAAAAAGTGCTGCACCTTAAATAACCTTATAACTCTTGGCAGTTTCAACAGCAGAGCATTGTTCGGCATTCAACAACGTATAATTGCAGGCTCCAGATTTGAATCTTCTAATTGATTGGCACTTTAATAAATGCTCCTGTTGTATGTTGACCTTTGTAGGTGTTTGCAACTGAAGAAGTGTTGTTGTAATAGTGATTGAGGTTAACAAAGGATAAAGCTTTTAAAGGTAAGAGTGGAAAATAACAGTAGGTTTGCATTGACTAGTGATATAAGCTTATGATCCTCCTTGTGTGTGTGTTAGAGGAGGTTTCCTCCCCTGAAGAGCTTCAAGTTTAGGCAAAGCAGTAGGAAATATGAAGGTAGCTGTAGGATGTAAGCATACTGTAGTCTTGGGATCTGAGGTGGTAATTTATGCTAATAGGAAGAAATGTGCAGTTATGGCATCGATTGATGCTAAAATGCTAAAGCAGCAGAAAGATCTCACCATGGTACATACACATTTGTTTGTCTCTTACCATTTTTATCTGTCCAATATGTTTTTACGTGTTTTTTTTGTATGTTTTACTGGATTATTTATTTTTAAATAAATAAACTTCCTGCTGTGTAACATGTGACCAAGAGATGCTTCTTCTAATTATGGAACAGGCAGCTATGTGTTTTACTTTCTTAATTACTTCTTCACAGCAAAACATCAGATGATCAGCATTTAGGCTGCACTTCAATATCCGAAATTAATATAAGACCACAGACACCAGTAACCATTCAAAAGCTGGGCAGAATTCCTCAAGGGCCCCATCCTCTTATCAGTCAGCCACCAAACAGTGAGGCCTTTGTTTTGCATACATATGTTTTTAAGTCTGTGTTTATATCAATGTATACATAAATATAATATTTTGCATCTATTCGACTATAAATTAGTGCTGTCTTTGTGATCTATTTAACAATTAGCTCTATATCTGTGCTGAGACATTACAGCAGGACTTTGCACAGGTTCTGGTGACTAATGGGGAAATGTAAAACGTTTCTTTAGCACAAAAGACATTTGCAAAGACCATTGCAAAAGTTAGTGTTAGTATTTTCAACCTTTTCGACCAATTACAGATCTCAACTATTCCTCGGCAAATGGCTTTTGCGAACGTCCTCAGTGTGTGTAATCAAATTTCACAATTGCGAAGCGTATTTTGAGACAAAACTCCAGGGCAGCTTGCTTAGTGATGTAATATTTGTCATCGAATGATCTTACATTGCGAGCAGTGCTGAACATTTGCAAAAATGCTTGTGATTTTTAATTAGATTGCCCCTATAGAGGCTTATTTATTAAAGATTGGATTTTAGTTGTTTTAGAGGATTTTGAAACCACAACTAAACTCAAACCATGACTTTATTAAAAGTTTCGAAAGTAAGAACGAAAAAATGTGCTGAATGACCCAAAAACAATCCGAATACCACGGAAACCTCTAAAAATGTAAGTTTTTTTGGACAATTTGTAGCAAAATGAAATCCAAAAACCTCTTACATTCTGATGTCCAAAGCCTCTAACATTCTGAGGTGCAATAGGATCAGCGCTCCTCCCATTCCCCCATATGTAATATAAGGCACTAAGTTTGCCCAGGAGCAGTAGCAACCAATAAGATGTTTGCATTTAAACAGGTGACCAGTAAATGCTACCTGCTGATTGGTTGCTATGGGTTACTGCCCCTGGGCAAACTTAGTGCCTTTTATTACATAACCTCCATTGACTTTTATAGCACCTTGACAACTTTTAGTTGTTGAATTTTGGCATGAAAGGCTTTCACTTGATAAATCTTAAATTTTTAGTGCTTTTTTAAAAAAAAAAATAGAAAACCACAAATTTTTCGAGATTGATGGAAAAGAATGAAATTTAGTTCTTAATAAATGAATCCCTAGAGTATTGTAATGTATTTTTACAGAAGTTAAATAAAAATAAATATAGAGGTTTCTTAAGATGTGCAAAATTACCTGTTTTAGTAAAAATAAAGCATAACAGAGAATTATAATAAAACAGACTTAGGGGTCTATGCATTCAAGGTCGAGTTTTAAAGGACAAAAAAAATCTGAATGTTTAGACAAAAAAAAAACTAAAATTTTTCTAAATTTATTCTGCTCTGAAGCTGCTAGCAATTCAAATCCGAAAATACTCCAGCAAAAACCTGTCTAAATCATGTACAAGTCAATGGCAAATAGTCCCTTGAACCTTTGGAACATGTTTTTTACCTTCAGGATTCTCGAGGCTTGTTTTATTATTCTTTTGTTCTAGAACTTGCACAGTTATAAAGATTAGCCATAATAATTAGGCAATTTATACATTCTGGCTCAAAGGAATGGGTTGATGGGTGTGGGTGGGATAGACCTGGGTGTTTGTCTCACCTTGTGCTATTAGGGAGCAAAATAGGCCAAGGGCCACTGGTTGATATAAAGTACCATAGCACTGGTTACAGCTAAATATACAATGCTCTGTGTCATAACACAGTATATAAAATAGTGAAACCTTAATTTTTCAACAGCTGACTAAATTTTCCCGCATGTTACACTGATTTTAGATGCAACAATATATAATGCATTTCCCTAATTTTACATCATTTTTTAACCTTAAAAAACTTAAAATGGGTGTTTTACTGTAGCTTGAAAATACACACTCTGCTGAATGGAAGAAAAGCCTCAGTGAGTCGAAAGCTAAACTTATGAGTAAATCACAGACAGTAGACGAGTCAGGTAAAGGAGAATTTACTTCATAAACCTGCAGAGAGCCAAATCATGGTACATGTGAGTTTGCTTTACATACAGAAGATATGCACAGTTTCGTATTGTATCATATTGGAAGGTCTGAAAGACAAATGCTGATTGTAAAAAAGATAAAATATTAATAATCTGCTTATAGTAAAACTTCCTATAAACCATACCATGATAGCTTTTAAGTTAATAAAAGTCCGAATAAAGTTCAAGGAAATTATGCTCTCCCCCAAATTCCAGCAATAATTCAGGTTCTCCTCTACCTGTTAAAACATTCTTCAAAGTATGGAGTTGCTGTATTCCTCAAAGAACAAGTTTTTTGAGGAAGGGGAATAACAGAAAAATTATATAGTATGCAGGGGACAGTGCACTTGCTGGATGTTTATTACCTAAAACACCTAAAGAAAAAAGGAAATATCCCAATAGTGTATTAACATTATAATATGGGTAATTTGTGCTTCAAGAACTACTCACAGGTAATGGTCGGGTTTTTCACACTTAATTACTAGCGGTTGTGTCCTCGTCCTGTTCAGTTGAATTTCAGTAGCGATGTGTCTAACGGGAGAAAATCTGAAATAGTGCAGAATTGCCGGTGTATGGATGAGGGACGGTGATAGGTTCTGCTTACCGGAAGATTTAATTTGCAAGCGTCTTAAAACCAGGTAAGTGCAGTTCGGTAATATACTGCATACCGGTACTATTTATTCATACATCAGTGGGCCCGTGGATCCACTAATTCTATCGGTGCAGCTCGAACCCCCTGTCACTCACAAGCTCGGCCCTTCACCTTTTCATCCTATTAGAAAACTTGTATAGCGTATTATTTTCAACACTTCAAATATTTTCACCCTTAGTGATTTTTTAAAAAAAAATTAGTGCCGTGTCTATTAATACTTTGCAATTGACATTTGATTCTTACATGTAAGCTCCCGTGAATAGTGAATCTCACATACACCAGTGTTGGTTATTATCCTTATAATGTAATCAATCACTACATAAAATCTTCACTATTTTTGTGACCCCAAAAATACGTAACTTATCGATAGAGAAGGGTATGTCTGCTTTAACAAACAGAGTAACACAAAACCACTTGGGTCCTAGAACCTCCGGTGGCACATTACACTCACCAGACGTGAGTTGAAAAAAAGCAGAGTTAGGGTTAACCGGGTCCGTGCTCACAGCTTCCTCAACCGGGACTTGTATAGAGAGAGAAAAACAGCATGTGCAGAATCGCTTAAATACAGTTATAAATATTGTGAAAACACACTCACAAACAATCTCTTGATAAAACTGCATAAAAGGATTCCTGTGTGCATCCCAAAAATCGCTATGGCTCCTCGGCATCCCTCAGAGTTCCACGTGCATTTGAAAAGGGAGCTTCTGCAACTGTTGAGCGAGTCACCCAGGTGTAGTGCAACGATACTTTAGCTGGTGTGTCCATGTGCAAGGGGAATGAATAGGATATACTAACATGTGGCTCTCACAAATGGTTTAAGTTTATGGTTAATGTACTTGGTGGTTAGATCTCATTTGTGTGAGCCACGTTATTATATCCTATTCATTCCCCTTGCACATGGACACACCAGCTAAAGTATCGTTGCACTACACTTGGGTGATCCTTTGATAAAATATTCAATCTAAATGTCATCTGGTAAAATATAGGGATAATACCTCACCAGTTAACATATATAATGGTTTCTTGACCTGGGCTGAGGACCGCACTTACTATACCTAATTTTATTATTGATTTTAATGGTAAAACAAAAGAGGGTTCGTTCAATAAAAATTTTTTGTTTAAGCCCTGAGAGTGTGGACCTTCTCTGTGTGATAGATATTCTACATTTTGGACACTGCACCCTGGCACATTTTGAATTTGAAGTATCGAGAGTGCCAACTCCTCTATATATATATAATCCAAAGGGCACCAGCACTCTCGACAAAATCAGTTTGTATGCCTGGGTGCAGAAACATCAATATTTACATTATACTTCACGAAGAATCCGCACTTATTTATTTATTTTTATTAACAGAACTTCAATCTGACGTTTCAGATAGGGCCGAAACGTCAGATTGAAGTTCTGTTAATAAATGATTATTTTATTTTATAAGTCCCAAGAGTGTGAATTCTTTGTGAAGTATGACATATATATATATATATATATATATATTGATAGAGAGAGAACTAAAACATTAGCACATAATGTACATTTATAGCAAGAGGGTCCTATTTGGATGCCAAAGACATCAGGAGAGGCTTAAATTAATAAAGCCAATGGTCCTGAGGCTGGAAGGAAGAGAATCGGAGTTAACGGTTGGCTCTGATGAGTGCCTCTATGAATATGTAGTGGTTCCTAAAGAAGATAGTTAGTGAAAACTGGAAGTAGCTGTTGAGCTAAAATGTCTTTAAAGGAGGACAGGTCCAATCAATGGACCCCAGGCCGATGCTCCTGTTAGCAGAAAACTGCACTGACCTGGAGTACAAAGCAAGCAAACTCTCCTCTTCCTCCCTTCTTTTTTCTTCAAAATCCAGAAGTTTGGCACATGTGCAGTAGAGTGAAAGAGCTGCTTTTTTTTGTTAAAGTCCAGCTTTTAATTCTACTGCGCATGCAGGCCTGCAAGAAGAAAGAAAGAAGAGGATTTCTATCAAGTTTCTGCTAACAGGAACAAGAGCCCGGGTATCAGGTAAGCTGTTGGAGGTCACCCTAACATTTGGCACCCCCATGTTTTGTACAGTTGCTTCTCCTTTAAATTTTTTATAGTATAGGCTCATCTGGCCTGGGAGCTTTAGCCGACCAGAGATTTAATAACATCTAAAATTTTGTGAGTGATGGGGTTGGCTAGCATTGATTATTATCCAATTGTTAACTTGAGGAATGTAATGGTAAAAAAACAGTAATAATAGGCAAAGGTGTTTGTCACCTGTAAAGGGACATAAAACATTACAAACTCCAAAACAATTGTGCAGAGGCTTCCCATAAGGACACCTTTGCTGGTCCGTATAGATTAGATGAATCTGCGCTCAGCCAATTCCAAACAATAAATGAGTGCTTCTATCCTCTAGAAGTAGATGTACCGACCATCTGTTATATCTGTAATTGATTATAGAAGAGAGCACTACAGACGCAGATTAACTGCTAGTGGTTGATGTTTATTATAAAGCTGCTGTACACGACATGTTTCGGGCTATTAATTGCCCTTTCTCAAGTCCAACAAACACAGATACACAGAAACGTTTTATACACACCCCCTCCACCCCTTTCTTTGACTACGTCCAATCAGGGATGGAATACAAATTGCAACAGTGTTCAGCTTAAGTGTCCACATGTGATTGAAGTGACATCAAAGACCCTTGCTGGTCCCAATTTTAGTATAAAATGCCTTTAAGACATGTTATTTAGCAGAAAGTGCATCAGCTGTATTACCTTTATGATAAAACTTCAGGCCAGACCATATGAGGGACCATTTGGTCTTTTATTGGAACAGAGCATGTCAATTTTCTGTTGTCGTTTGCACTAAAAAATTTATTTTGCACCCAAAAGTAATCTTAATTTGGCAAATTCTGTCCTGGTTTTCCTTTTGTGTGAAGTGGTTTGAATAAGAATTCCTCTGATGTAAGTCTTATGATTACCCCAAATTGGAACTGTTTAGGATTATGGAAAGACAATTGTAGCTGTGTGATCACCATGGAATGGTCTGACCATGAGGTAGATCAAATCCTAGATGACACCAGGGCAATGTTCCCTCTAATTCTTTCTAGGCTATGTATGCAAAAAAAATGCGCGCGCACATTTTAAACTTATAGCCTGGCGAAGTAGCACGAAATGTAATTCGCCCTTTAGTGAATTTGCCCCCCTTGTGTGACTTGCTGTGGACTTTTGCATGCTTGTGGACTTTTTGCATTATTTGCCAGTGCTCCACTAAAGCTTGCTTCTTTTCAGTTATCTGCCTACCTGTGTCCTTATCTTCTTACTTGAGCCACACTGGAACTTTTACGGACCGGGGCTCCGTGAAGGTTAAACTAGGTCTAGTATGAACTGTACACTAATTTGTGTCGCCATAACTGTCAATCATCCACCATCCAGTAGCATATGTTTTGTCCAGAGTGTAATTACCATAGAAGGCACATACCTACCCCTCATATGGCCAAAATCCACTCCTTCAGCAGGAAGCTCTGACCCCTCCAATGGTGATCCTGTTTGAGTACATAAACAGATATAGCCCCATCAAAGGGGTGATCTACCTTTAAGTTAACCGTTAGTATGTTATAGAATGGCCCATTCTAAGCAACTTTTCAATTGGTCTTCATTATTTATCTTTTATAGTTTTTAATTATTTGCCATCTTCTTCTGACTCTTTCCAGCTTTCAAATGGGGTCACTGACCCCACATAAAAGCAAAAGCTCTGTAAGGCTACAAATGTAATGTTATTGCTACTTTGTATTACTCATCTTTCTATTCAGGCCATCTCTGATTCATATTTGAGTCTCTTATTCAAATCAATGCATGGTTGCTAGGGTAATTTGGATCATAGCAACCAGTCTGCTAAAACTGCAAACTGGAGAGCTGCTGAATAAAAAGCTAAATAACTAAAAAACTATTAATAATAAAAAATGAAACCAAGTGCAAATCGTCTCAGAATATCACACTCTAGCTCATGATTAAAATTAAAAGATGTAGATAAGAGAAAGGGGCGCTAACTGGTTAAAGGCAGATACGTGTAGAACCAAATAATGTAAAGGAATAACAAAGTCCAAATACTTCAAAGGTCAAAAACAAATGTTCGATACTCCAAGGATTAAATGCAAATGACCTAAAAACTCCATCAAATGTTCCATGTGGGGTGCTGCCTTCTTAATCTGCTGGTATCAAGCAGGCAAAGTCTACAAATAAACAGAAAAGAAAGAGCGCGCTCCCATCATGTAAAATTGTATCGGCACCTTTAATCAAAGAAAGATATACTGCACTCAAAGCAGGAGCTTATTTTTGAATTCCAGGCAAGTTTTGGTTGTATAAAACCAGATGTACTGCCCAACAGAGCCACAATGTATGTTGACAATCCACATAGGGGCTACCAAATGGCCAATCACAGCACTTATTTGGCACCCCAAGAACATTTTTCATGCTTGTGTTGCTCCCCAACTCCTTTTACTTCTGAATGTTGCTCAAGGGTTCAAAAGGTTGGGGATCCCTGCTCTAGATCATGCTAAAAGTTAACTCAGAGGGGAACATTAATTTAATTTGTGGGTGACTTATCTTATTAGTGTGATGTCTCTGTTCTCTGTAGAGCAGTGTTTTTTAAACTAAAAATTACTACATGTTGGAGCTCTGTGACCCTATAATTGGCTTAGAGACAGTAATGCACTTTGTTTTTAGTGATAATTTCTACTGTAGGAAGAAAGTTCTTTCCTAAGGGCAGGGGCACATGGGCAGATTCGGGGAGATTTAGTCGCCTGGCGACTAATCGCCTCTTTTTCGGGGCGACAATTTTACCAGAACTGCCTTCCGTCTGCTAAAATGAAAAATCGCATGTGGCAATGCAATCGCGGCGCTTCGATTTCCGAAGTCGCCTGAAGTTTCCTCGTGAGGCAATATGAAAAAGGGCTGCAAGTGAGCCCGAAACGTCATGTTGTTGCAGATATAAAAGCCACATGCTAATATATTGGAGTATTCATGAAACCGGTTGGACTGTGGGCCACTGGACATGTGCACCGCCTGAACAATTGACGAGTGCTGACTACAAAATCAATAAGTGGTAGTAGACATACGTTTGGGTAAATATTTCAGAGGTTAATTTAGTTCTGTTAAATGTGTGTATTTAGTTAAATCCTTGAGAGTTGAGACGTTTGATGGCTCGTAGGAAAAAAATGATTGCATATTCAGGCTGGATGGTAAGTTTAGGTATATTTAACACAATTCCCTATCGCCCGATATGTATCAGAGTCTTCAACGTCACCCTTCCTCGTCTCCCGTTAACACGGAACAATGGAAGCAATGCACCGTTTATGCTGAAGATTTCTTTATTTGGAAAGTTAGAAACAATTATCTAAAAAATACAGAAAAACAGATATGCATGTCGTATAATAATAATATGATGGAAACTGCTAATGGTTACTAACTTTGATATGAAAACTGATATTTGCAATAAACAAACACACCTATGATAACCATGTCTGTACTCTGTCACTTGAGTTTTGGTTAAAAAAAAGAACATTTAATGCAAGAAGGTTAGAGGACTGCTTTGTACATCTTGTTATTCATCTTGTTATTAGGCCCATTAATACTATTGGTAGAAAGGTATTTTACATTTCTATGTATAGCACCATCTATTGGTATACACTGATATGTAAAAGACTCACAAATACACTTATTATTAATATCGCACCATATTCTGATTTAGGAGCATATTTATTATGTGGTGTAAAAAACAGCGGAATAATTCACCACATATCGCCTGTGAAAAAACAACGTATAAATGGAGTAATTGTTGTATGTGCTTTTTCTTTGAACAAATTTCACTGGAACTTACTTACAAAGGTCTGCAGCAGTGTAAAATAATGGGGCAAATCTGGCATATGCATGGCATAAAACAAAATCCACTATTTATTTTTCCCAGCTTTTTACCTCATTTTTCAGCGAATTTCATTTTACACAGCAGAATAAATAGGCCTCTTAGTGTACTTTCATTGGTATATCACCAATAATTTGTAGACATTAACCCCATCTGTTTGAAAATGTCTTTCTATTTTGTCTATTTTGGTACAACACTGTATTTTTTCACTTATTGTTTTTTGGTACAGTCCCACCTATATATAGCTAAAAATGTAATTGCTACAGTCACATCTATTGTTTACAACATACATTCCTTCAAGTCAGACTGGCCCGTGGGGATACCAGGAAAACTCCCGGTGGGCCCAGGTGTCAGTGGGCCCTCCTGCTTCAAAACATTTGGCATAGTTCATGGTCATTACCTATTTCTATGAGAACAAAAAGACTAAATAGATTGAATAATAGATTATAGCATGTAAAGAAAATAGACTAGCAGAATAGAGGTTGCGTGAGGAGTGGAATTATAATAGTACTGAAAGTGGGCCCCTGATCGAAGGTCTTTTGGTGGGCCCCTGGTCTAAGATTTTTGGGTGGGCCCCTGGTGTTCCAGTCTGACACTGCATTCCTTGGTACCATCCCATCTATCAGTGGAGACTTCTACACTGCACTAGTATAGCACCCTCTATTGGTAAACACTTGCACTTTTTTTGGTATAGTCCCATCTGTTGTTAAGGGATTAAACATTCTATCTGTGGGTGCACTTATTAGTATAGCCCATATTTTAGAAAAGACTTTTACATTGATTAGAACAGCCCAGTATTAGTATGGGTTGCTTAGGATTACTGGGGGACCCTGCCCCATATACCATCTAATATGATCTTTCTAGAGTGTCAACAACTTGCACAGGGCTGAATCTTACTGTTATAACACAGAATAGCTTAACAGCAAATTTACAAAAGAGTATCCCGGTGAAATGGGTGGAGCATAGGGACCTGATCACAAGAGGATCCATTCTAGGGAGTCTGGGATAGTTGACAGACTGTCCAACCTGCAAACCTTCCATGCAAGTGAAAAGTGAAAGTGCTCCTAAAAAGGGCTTCTTTGATACCAGGGACCCAGGAAAATGAGCCAGTTTATACTTGTTGTAAGATGAAATACCCAGGGACAGGTTTGTCTTTTGGATCTTTGTGCAGTTGATTGGATGGTTGTTCTTCTTGCTGCTCCTTTTGCTGAGCTCTTGATTAAGCATGATTCTGTTTCATTTTGGAAATGCAGAAAGAAAACCATATCATTTATTATTTTCTGACTTATGTGTGCAGGGTGTAACCAAGTTCCGCTTTGATCCAGTCAACCAAGGATTTTGGTTTTACTATGAGAAATATCCTAAAAATTTTAATATTTCCAGATATTAATACTTCAGATAAAATAAATTGGGTCTAGAGATCTCTTATCAGATAACTAGAGAACTGGCAGTTTGGCAAAAGCAAGGGACATTGATGGTGGCAGCAGTAGCGCCAATATATTTATGTATGCCTGGAACAGAAATATTTTTTATCACATAGACATAAGAAGCATATTATCAAATATATGCTCTATGTCAGGCATGTCTAAAGTGCGGCCCGGGGGCCAAATGTGGCCGTCTTCATATTTACACCGGCTCTCAGCCTCCATCATGAAATTAATAATAGTGTGGCCGGCCAACACAGTGTGATCAGGAATCGCCTCGCCTAGTCTATTGCTAACACCTTCAGCACACAGGCAGCAGCATAGACCACTAATGTACCCAAATATTACTGCTACGGCTAGGCGATTCCTTGTTTAAATGAGTTAAATTATGTTAATGGTTCAAAGAATGTCAGGCTGAGTGGTCGGCCCCCACACTTTTTTAGCTCACCAAATCTGGCCCTCATTGCAAAAAGTTTGGACACCCCTGCTCTATGTGGATGATATATTGATCATTTGGGATGAAACATCGGACATCTTCATCAAAATGGTTAATGATGTTAATAAATGGCACCCCACAGTCAAATTTACCTATGAAATTGAGGGTAATAAACTTTTTAGATATCAAGTTAGACATTGTGGGAGAAGGAATAGCTACAGGACTATATAGGAAGCCCACTGATAGTAATAATATCTTGGATGCACGTAGCTTCCACAATCCGGGGATGGTTTAAGCAATCCCAAAAGGTCAGTTCTTGTGGGCTCGCAGGATAGCCTCGGATATAGAAACTTATAACAGGGCAGCTGAGTCATTGGAAAATATATAGATTTTTATCTATAAAAGAGGTAGAACATTAAGGGGCAGATTTATCAAGGATCAAAGTGAATTCGAGGGAATTTTCGAAGTAAAAAAAAATCAAAATTCAAAGTAATTTTTTGGATACTTCGACCATCTAATAGGATACTACGACTTCGAATTCGATTAGAAGTAAAATAGTTTGAATATTCGACCATTCGATAATCGAAGTACTGTCTCTTTAAAAAAACTTCGACTTCAATACTTCTAAGTCGAAGTAATTCAATTTTGATGGCCGAATTACGAAGTATTTTCAACTTCCAAATACGACCCTTGATAAATCTGCCCCTAAGAGATGAGTTATGCCCTGCAGAAAGATGTAAGAGAGAGGGGTTACAAACATTCCTTGGGAAACCTAAGTATGGTACAGCACCATGTCTGAATTGTGTGTGCTGTTCAGGGGTAATAAAAGGAGACAGTATAAGTCACCCCACCAAAGGGCATAAAATGGGCATAAAATGCCCCTAAAATTACTTTTTTTTTTCTAACACAGCAATGGCTGGGTACCTATAGTAGTAGTGGTGCAATGTCCCCTCCAAACACCTGGAATTTCTTTACTCACCCAAATAGCTGGAACCAAATACTCAAGCCAATATTATTAACAAAAACAATTTTGTGTCCTTTAGGGCACCGTGTATCTACCCCTGGTAAAGTGCAACAGTACACTTCACCCTACATCACACTTACCTTAGCTAGGGTACTCTTCAGAAATCCAGATAATCCAGCTCAGTCTTATTACTCTCTCACAATCAAACGCTCACAGTCACGCTGTGAAACCCTCACACCACTCACACACATCAGAAACAAAATTAGAAGAACATTTAAATTCATGTGAACTTATCACAATATATATATTTATTTATTTATATATATATATATATATATATATATATATATATATATATATATATATATATAAACAGTATTCATACATATATACATTATGGGTCAGAATTTATATTGGCAAAGTTTGCTAGAATTTTATATATATTTTCAGAACATTTAATTTAACACACACACACACACAACAATGCGGTGTTTGTTATAACGTGTTCTAGATGTATAGAATTTGATCACTTGTGTGCACAAGAAGATACAAACTTTGAACTTTCACAGGCCCTTTCACATGATGTGATGCATATTAGTAATTATCCATGAACCCTTTCATTGTGGACTAGGCACAATGAGGGTTAATAAACTGTTTATATTCAATGCAAGCGTAGAAATATTAAACACAGATTTCTCTGCTGGGTAAAAATGAGTTTAGCCATTCTTTAAAAGGAGTATCACATAAAATAATTTTGACTTTAATGGACTAAAATCCCTAAAGAAATGGGAGAGATTTAGGGGCAATAAAATATGCCTTGGCATTTTGAAGATGGCTAAACCAGCAAATAAATTCTAGCCCCTAAACCAAAAGGGTCATGGCAACATAGAAGGCTGTGTTTAGTGCAATGTGTTGTCCATTTTTCTATACTCAAAAATACTTCTCCCTGTGATGTCCATATAAAGCATCATAGCAGAATTATTAAAAGTAGTAATTTCCCTTTAGGAGAAGCAGGAAAATGTAGTTCTTGGAAAATTTACTTTTTGGAATGTCTTGAGGACAGTTGCTGTATCCATACGTCCTGGGGACAAGATCTCTTTCTTGTTGCATAAGCGGATGGTGATGCAGAGCTATTCATTTATATAACAAAGCACATGATAGCCGAACACTTATACAACATTCAGTGGAATGCAGAAAATGGAGATTCCTGTAAATGCTTTAAGGACATGTGACATCTAAGCGAAAAGAGGGAAACGCCATATTTTATCCACTAAACACACAAACACATCTGTTAATTGATTTCCGTTCTGAATGACTATAGTGCTTCATTGCTCATCATTATTACAAGAGTTACTATCAAAGCCGTCATATGCAGGAATCCATCTCTATGCTCCTGTTTGTTATTAAGTGAATATAATGTCCCTTTTATCACTCATGTATGAGTCTTCCCTGCAATGTCGTACCTGCATAATATGGTACCACATCTTGCTGCTCAGACTATGTTGATGGTATTACAAGTATTCTCCTGTTATCAGATAAGGTACATTTTGCTCTGTTACACATCTGTGTAAACATTCTGTAGAAGCAATAACTCCATAAGCATTATGGAGGGTTTTTTTTTTGTCTAAACTAAACATTTCCTTGGATATGCTTTATTAAGCACAAATAGCGTATGTGTCACGAAAGTGTGTCATGAAAAGAAATAGTTATGGGGAGTGGAGATGAAGAAAAGTGTTCTTATTAAACCTCAGCTGCCTTTAGTTCTCTGCCAGCACCCCCCAATCTGAGTTGTCACCAAGAGCACCAAATTATTTCCTTAAGGGTCTTTCGTAGCTCCTGACTCCTGAAGGCATAGATTAAAGGGTCAATAACAGAATTGCAGATGACGAGAAGGAGGTAGATGTTGAAATAGTAAAAATAGCTGTTGCAAATATGATGATTGGGGCAGGACACAAACAAAGTAAGGTGGAGGAAAAGGGGCCCCCAGCAGAGAAAGAAGATGCCAAGCAACAATGTTAGTGTTATGGCTCCTTTCATGTTTGCCCTAGCTTGATGTTGAGTGATCCTTCTTCTCTTCCCTTTCTGCAGGGCAGAAATGCTACGTGCATGCCGGCGTGCCAGAGCAAACATGTGGATATATAAGGCCACCATCAAGGCCAACATGAAGAGGAAAAAGACAATTAGACATAAGATGACAGCACCACTCTCATGATAGACAATGAAGATGGCAGCACAAACTAAACTGACCGACCAGATCACAGCTATGGCAATAACTACTCTGCGCAGCGTCATAATGCTGTGATAGCGCAGGGCGTAGAAGATGGTGATGTAACGATCAATTGCAATCGCCCCAAGAAAGGAGAGAGAGGTTACTAAAGAGCAGCAGATCATCGTGTCAAAAATGTAATCCATCTTTTTGATAAGCATTGGCTCAAATTTTATAATCCCTTTCTTTAGCATAAAAATGATGAGGGTCTCACCTAAATTGCTAGAACTAACAAGCATATCAGATGCTGCCAGGCAACAGATGAAATAATACATGGGAGAGTGCAGGTTGTGGTTCTTGAAAATGGCAATGACCACAAGTATGTTCTCTAGCAAACTAAACACACACAGAAACAGAAAGAGCTCTTCTGGAATGTCCATAGCAATATTGGATGTGTTGGTTGGCTTAAACTCAGTCCCAATATTGATGGTGGCATTGGTGGAATTGACTGTTGAATGAAGCATTCTCAGTGTAGGCATGATGAGCCGTGTCTCTGGAATAAAAATAAAAAACGTAGAAACCATGAACCATAGCAAAACCTCATAACATTTCATTTCTTTTCATTTTATAAGGAATTTGGCCTTAAAGAGTAAAATAAGAAATAATAGTACAATTGTATATTTAGCAAATAGAGTACATCATGCACATGAGTTTCCAATAAACATATTCCATATAAGTTGGAGGCCTAAATATTCCTACAACATATATGAATGGTAATGCTGGTAAACAAATTCTAATTTAATTTACAGCCAGTTGCAGCTGGAATCTATAAGTGCTATGTAATCAATAGCTTTTTAACAGTGTCAGTTAATTAGCTATGGAGCAGCCCTAATATTGACTCTTTTTGGCAGTTTATCAATACAAAGTTAGCCTAGTGTTCCTGTATTATCCAAGTTAGAGATGTAGTCGGTGGTATTGTTTCTCTGAAGCTTGCAAATCTTTCCACGGAATAATGTGCATTAAATAACATTTGAATGATAACAAATAGAAACTTAAATAACATACATTTATCTTTGTTGTTGATACTGCTTTTTTTTTTCTTCCTGGGGCTAAGTTAGATTGTGCTGTCTGACCCCTGGAATGATATGATGATGATTCTGTGCCAGGCAAATGATTTGTGTAAAGTTCAATGTAACCATTGAGCCTACCCCCAGACTCAACTCTGAGTCTGAGGATTCATGTCGGCTGAGCTTTGTTAATTATCATGATAACTGCAAATGCTGTTTCTGCTTCAGCTGTTGACAGAAGGGAAAATACTACAAGGAGTTCAGAAATCCCTGTCTGGTGCATGGGCTAGGTGCCAAGGGGACATGTGGAAATATGCTTGTTCCTTGTAGTCATTAGAAAAAAGGAAAAGAAAATGCATGAGCCATGGTTTTTCAAACCTCACTGTAGACCTCACTTTCTCCCGATATGCCCCCCAAAGGCAGGGCAATATTGGACTAATCCGATTGTTTGGCCCATCGGATTACAATGATGGGAATGGGTGCCGACAGGTAATCAACCAGCCGCTGCGGTCCTCGATAGAGGGGAAAATCAAACCTGCCTGATCAATATCTGTCTTATTTTTGCCCAGATACTGGTTAGGGATACCCTTCGGAAGGCCCCATACAAGGGCAGATAAGCTGCCGAATCAGTCTAAAGGACCCGAATTGCCAACTATTATTGCCAATTAGAACTCCCTCCCTCCTCCCCCCTGGCTAACTGCCCCCCCCCCGGGGAAATGCCCCATACTTAATACTTACCTCTCGGCACAGATTCTGCCAGCGGAGTTCCACACATCCATCTTCCGGGTCCTCGTTAAGCTGACTGGGAGATTGCCAATTTCTGTGTAATTCCGCACATGAGTAGTTGTGGCAAACCAGCAAACTGCTCCAACTGTGTATGCGCAGAAATACCGATCTCCCAGTCAACTTACCGAGGACCCGGAAGATGGATGCGTGGAACTCCGCTGGCAGAATCTGTGCCGAGGGGTAAGTATAAAGTATGGGGCATTTCCCCGGGGGGCAGTTAGCCTGGGGGGAGGAGGGAGGGAGGTCTACCTGGGGTAAGGGGTACTCGCTTTTTTACAAATGGGTTGAATTCTCCTTTAAATCTGCCAATGTATGGCCACCTTTACACTACACACATAACAATCTAAAGGTTGCCATACACGATTAAATCTTTCCTCAATATGCCTACCAATGGCAGGGTTATATCGGGTTAATCTGTATGTATGGCCCTAGGGCCAAGCAACCAGAATTTACGAAGGAAATGTTATAAAACGTGTCAATTATTTTCCTGAACATTTTTAACAATGTGCACATCTACACATCGGTGGGAGAGAGATACTGTAGCACATTCAATTTCATATAAATCACATATGTGAGATAGCTTTCAAATCAATGATCTACTAGGCAAATAAGCATGAATTCTTGAAAAATGCATTACCAATTTGCACATGAAATATTATTTGACATGGTGCTTCATGCCTGTTTGATATTCAACCACTATCGTGATACAGTGCATCTATGATTTGTAATATCAAATGTGTGTAATGAGCATGAGTGGATCTCTGCATATAAAGTCTAATGGGGAAGAGTTATAAGGGGTTGGGTTTTATTCCCAGGGTATGGAATAAGCTGTTCTTCAGGTTCATAAAATCTTATAACTGCCCTTGCTGGATGTGCTATTCAATCTGCCTTGAAGGTATGCTAAATGCATTCATCTTCCTATGCCTCATACACCCTCAGCAGGCCTGGGGAGTATTAGGTTGCATTCTATTCTTGATGGCTAATGGGAAACTGTATTGTACGTTTTTCTTGTGCCAAAGGTTCTTAGATAGCTTCATCTGTTAGGAACCTGTCTAAATGGTCATTAGATTGGGGGCTGAGATGGAACATATTTAACATGACAACTTCTTCCTCATGTGAAGATATTGAGCCCCTACTCTGAGCCAAGCTGAGGAGTTATTGTACTCCTAACTACCTTGTTCAGGCTTGATTTCACTAAATGTAGCCAGTGACTATTAGTCCAAGGCAGTGTTGGACTGGGACACCAGGGGTCCACCAAAAAACCTTAGACCAGCGGCCCAGTGAAAGTTTTTAGACCAGGGGCCTACCCTCAGTACTATTTATTCCCTCTCCTCACTCAACCTCTATTCTCCTAGTCTCTTTTCGTTACATACTATAATCTATTATTCCACCTATTTTGCCACTTTGTTTTCATAGAAATAGGGAATGATCATAAAATAGGCCAAAAGTTTAGCAGAGGGCCCACTGACACCTGGGCCCACCAGGAGTTTTTCTGGTATCCCGGTGGGCCAGTCCGACACTGGTCCAAGGGCTTGGTTATTTTAATGGGGATATCAGTCTTAGTTCTATATGAACTGCCAATGAGCCCAGGTATCAGAGGTCCTTAGCTGCACCAAGCTATAAGATCTTCTTTTAAGATTCTTTCATTAGTTCTCCCTTTCCCAAAGTGAATGCCATCTCTGTGCAGGTTCCAAAAAGAAATGTGCAGGATGAGGGTCACAATGTGGAGAGAGGTTCACAGGGTAGGAAATACATATGGGCAGATACTGTATATACAGCAGATGATAGTGCCTGTGAGGGGATCTTACACTGTTTCTGCACAGGGAGCCTCTGCTGAATAGAAATACGAAAATGGAATCAGATATATGAAGCAAGAGAAGAAAAAGAAGAAGAAGAAGAAGAGGAAGAGAGACAAAAAATAACAGTAGCTGCCTGTTATTTTGAGTAGACGGGAGAATCAGCAATCCCCTTTTATAGAAATATGTGATAGCCCACATTTTGATTTTAGATTAGAAATCTGGCTTTATAATTTCTACCATGCGTGTCCAATATATCTTTTATTACTTATTACTGTTCTTTCCTATTAGTGAAGGACACCATTAGGAAGTTGTTCATGCAGTGCGACAGATTTACAAAAACAGTTAAAAAAAATCTGTAAAACTTGGTGAACTACACGTATATATTTTTCCACCTTAAAATGTATTGATATGTATTTATCACCATTATTACTAAATTGAAAAAAAAAACATTTATACCAATGCATTTCTTGACAAAATTGTATAATGTCAAAAGTGGGTGTATAGCATTTTAATGTGTGTGTGTTTGAGTAAAGCTGGGGCTATATGTTGTTGTGTGGCAGTGTGTCACATGGGCAGATCTGAGTTCAGCGTTGTGATGGCTGCATCAGATGTTTGCCTTTGTACTGGCCTTTGGACATTTTGGTGCAAATGTGCCACTAGATTGACAAACCTGCCTACTGGCTTTTGGAGGCAGGTTACTAAAGGAGCTCCTATGTTTCAGTGTGATTAACATGTTAATTGGCAGGTTTGTAGGAAGAATCTTATTGAAGTGTTAACATGTGTTATAATATGAGGCAATCTGTCTACACTTCTTGGTGTCATGAGTGAAAAGTATTGCACATATATCATAAATTAGGTGTGCACTAAATAAATCATTTTTTGATTCAGTCTAATACAACTCCCACTCCCCCTCCACTATTTGTCACAGCAGCCTTTCTCCCAGTAACTCCCTTGTAGAACTATCATCTTTTTTCCCAAAACATTTCTATTATCATTTTGAAGCATTAGACTACAAAAAAAACTTTTCCATAGGCTATGCATGGACACTAATGTCTCATGGGATAAACCCAAGTAATACCTAATTACAAGTAGTAGCATAGAAGCAGTTTCTACATATGGACGCGTTATATGCTCGTCTCAAGTTCTTAAGGGTCCATCTATAGATTATGAGACAGTGGGTAACAGTGGATTTCACTATATGCTACAGAAGAGAAGTTGCAGCACTTTCATAACTAATTTATTGCCCTATTGCCCAGAGTGATCCCCTTCCTTGTAGAAGGAGGGTACTGCACCCTCCTGCCGTTTGTCAGAACTCTTTTATAATACTAATTGGATATTTAGGGTTCATGACAAATGGAGACAGTAAAATAAGGTACAAAGTTAAAAAGATTTAGACTGCTCCAAACTTACCCTACGTGTGTACTCCTTAATAAAGCTCCATTTGTTATCACAGGTGCTCTGCCACCAGTGTTCCCACTGTTGATCACCGTGCCTCAAATGTGTCAGGTGATGTTGGTCCTTGACCTGTTGCAATAAACCTCCTTTTTTTTATCCGAGTGCCTTCTATCTGTATTTTGTCAAGCACATAGATAAATAACTGCTACCCATTCCCTCTTACTTGCAGTGCAAATACAGTAATCCTTAGATTATCAGCACACATTAAAAACAGTGCAAAACATCAATCAGGAGTATAAATTAAAGATGTAAAACAAAAGAGATTGGCAAAAGAGATGAGCTGATCTTTTATTTTTATCTACTACTATGAGATTCAGAATGAGTTTGGGGACAATGGGCTTATTCTATAGTGATACAGAAAAGTGAGCATAAATATAGCTGGAGCAGCAGCTAAACCTATGATCATTTACCTTGTAGTTTGGATCACGTTGTCTATGCTTTGAAGTACGCACACCGGCTGTCCTTCCGCTGCCCTAGACGTTCACACATTTGGAAGCAAAGAGTACAGGTATCTCAAATCTGCAAATCTGATGTTGTATTGTGGCTATAGTTTTTTTTAAATCTCCTTCCAGCAACTTTGTTCTCCAGGCTGGAAAAAGTTTTTATAGTTCTGTTCCCTGAGTGACTTCTGGAGATTTTGGCGGTTTCCAAGAATGATTTGGACATACCAGTATACTGTGTTTCTCTTCTTTGGCTCTAAATATTTGTCCCTGGCTGCACAATCAGTTCAGAATACAACAACTGAAGAAGCTTATGGGTGGGATGCTGTGTGGTACTCTTAGGTGAAAAACCCTTTGCCTTGCTGCCTCTGTCCACTCTGTCATTCCAGTCTGTATCTTCTCTGTTCAGCTAGATGCACTGTGATGGTTCTGCCTGGGACAAAACAAAGAATGCATCTTTTCTCGGCATAGTCCTTAAAGGCATCTCCTCAGCCCCTCCTAGAAAACAGATAGACACACATGACTGGGGCAGCCAGAGGCTGCAGAATGTTATGAAACATCAGAAAGGATGCAATGTGCACCCTCCACCCTTCAGTAAAAATAAAAAAATAAAAACAAGATGCCGCTCCCTTCAAATGTCAGAAAAATTCAATAAAGATTTGTAAATACACCAGTAGAGATATTTATTGATTATGGAATCAATTAACATAACACTACATGATATACTTATGCCTTTCCAGCTTCTCATAAAGCACGTCTTGCACTTAAAAATTATACATAAATAAATAATATATTAAAATAAAAATTGTCAAATCAATATTACTTTTTTAAAACTGCCCTTAATGGGGCTGGGGGTCAGAATAAAGGCCCATTGGGATAATTTGGCTAAGAATGTCTATTTTCTTTCTTAGATAGACCCAAAAGCCCAGTTTAATTAGTGTGGCATTTGGGAATGAACAGTTGTTTGCTGTCCTAGATATTCTTGGAACTATGACTACATGGCTGAAATAGTGACGGCATGTGACTGTAATGTTGTTATGAGGTAAGAGGGTCTGGCCAAATGTTAGGTTTTAGAAGGGACGTGAACGAAAGGTCTGGAATCCACCGCACTTAGTTTGCACATTTTACGGCAAAAAATACATTTTTCTATGCTGCTTTTTGCATGGCCCATTGCAGTGTAAAAATGAAGTGTATTGAAGAACAAAGCAGCAACTGGTTTACTTAGCAATTAGTGTCAGCTTTGTATGTTTTTACTTGATTTTAAAACTACACTGGTTTCTACAAGATTGTACCGGTCAAAATCTTATAACACTATTATTATTATTATTATTATTATTATTAACATGTATTTTTAGAGCGCAGTGCTGTGACTATATAAATGATTTACAGTGGTGTGCAAAACTATTTGCCCCCTTCCTGATTTCTTATTCTTTTGCATGTTTGTCACACAAAATGTTTCTGATCATCAAACACATTTAACTATTAGTCAAAGATAACACAAGTAAACACAATGCAGTTTTTAAATGAGGGTTTTTATTATTTAGGGAGAAAAGAAATCCAAATCTACATGTTCATGTGTGAAAAAGTAATTGCCCCCTGAACCTAATAACTGGTTGGGCCACCCTTAGCAGCAATAACTGCAATCAAGCGTTTGCGATAACTTGCAACGAGTCTTTTACAGCGCTCTGGAGGAATTTTGGCCCACTCATCTTTGCAGAATTGTTGTAATTCAGCTTTATTTGAGGGTTTTCTAGCATGAACCGCCTTTTTAAGGTCATGCCACAACATCTCAATAGGATTCAGGTCAGGACTTTGACTAGGCCACTCCAAAGTCTTCATTTTGTTTTTCTTCAGCCATTCAGAGGTGGATTTGCTGGTGTGTTTTGGGTCATTGTCCTGCTGCAGCACCCAAGATCGCTTCAGCTTGAGTTGACGAACAGATGGCCGGACATTCTCCTTCAGGATTTTTTGGTAGACAGTAGAATTCATGGTTCCATCTATCACAGCAAGTCTTCCAGGTCCTGAAGCAGCAAAACAACCCCAGACCATCACACTACCACCACCATATTTTACTGTTGGTATGATGTTCTTTTTCTGAAATGCTGTGTTACTTTTACGCCAGATGTAACGGGACGCGCACCTTCTAAAAAGTTCAACTTTTGTCTCGTCGGTCCACAAGGTATTTTCCCAAAAGTCTTGGCAATCATTGAGATGTTTTTTAGCAAAATTGAGACGAGCCTTAATGTTCTTTTTGCTTAAAAGTGGTTTGCGCCTTGGAAATCTGCCATGCAGGCCGTTTTTGCCCAGTCTCTTTCTTATGGTGGAGTCGTGAACACTGACCTTAATTGAGGCAAGTGAGGCCTGCAGTTCTTTAGATGTTGTCCTGGGTCTTTTGTGGCCTCTCGGATGAGTTGTCTCTGAGCTCTTGGGGTAATTTTGGTCGGCTGGCCACTCCTGGGAAGGTTCACCACTGTTCCATGTTTTTGCCATTTGTGGATAATGGCTTTCACTGTGGTTCGCTGGAGTCCCAAAGCTTTAGAAATGGCTTTATAACCTTTGAAATTGAACTCAGGTGTGATAAACCACAGTTATTTTTTAACAAGGGGGGCAATCACTTTTTCACACAGGCCCATGTAGATTTGGAGTTTTTTTTCTCCCTTAATAACGTGAACCTTCATTTAAAAACTGCATTTTGTGTTCAATTATGTTATCTTTGACTAATAGTTAACGGTTTTTGATGAGCAGAAACATTTAAGTGTGACAAACATGCAAAAGAATAAGAAATCAGGAAGGGGGCAAATAGTTTTGCACACCACTGTATATCATGTTTCTTTTAGTCTTGGAATTCACAATCACATCAAGGCACCATTTTGTGGGTACTGTTATTAAGGCTATCATGCCAAAATCTTGTTTATGCACCAGAATGGGGCACATGATGTCCGTGCTCATGCACTGACTACACAATTAGATGGTCTGGAGGAAGGGGGAATATGGCTCAGTGGCATCAAGGAAGAATGGATTGAAAGTAATTGCCTGCAGGGTCGCTCCTGCCATGAGGCAAGGTGGTAACCTCACTTCAGATGACAGTGGCTAGTTACAAGGGACGTCAAAAAAACACCTACTGTAACTTTAAGAGCCGAATTTCCATTTTTTAAACCAAAGATTCAGCTCTGCTAGTGCAGAAAGCACTATAGCAATGCAGTCCCTCTGTCTCTTTCTCTGAATGTGTGACTTTGAAACCTGACTTTTTTTTGTCTTCCTATGTACTGACAACCCTGCAATCATACAAAGTCATTTGAAATGCCCCACTGATGATCCCTTGTATCCTTCTTGTTCTCTCCTTTAAACTCAGACACATCAGCTCATAAGGATGGCCACTTTGGGGAATATAGGGAATAGATGCAAGTGAATGGACTGTAACTTCACTCAGCCCGTTTTGAGTTCTAGTTTCACTCTCTGATAAATATGCACCTTATTCTTTGCTAAAAAATCTCATGTCATCTTTATGCTTGTAACTGTGATTTCTTCCCTCTTTTAGATTATCACCTTATTACATCTTTGGTCTTGTGCTTGCTTTTTTATAGTTTATATCTTTATTTGAAATGACGGCAATACCTGTTACTTCTTTCTGATTCCTTCAAGACCAGTCTCTTTTCCATTAGGTATGCATCTGATCCTGATAAAATGCTAGTAACAGTAACTTTCCACAACATTTCTGGAAATAAATACCAGCCTTCCTATATATTAATCTTTTTTCCCTATTAATAACATTGGGATCAACCATAATTCCGGCCAGGTGGCAACCCTACATGTGCCCTTAAAAGTACATGCAGTCAAAATCCCGACCCCTGACTTAATCCACAAACAAGATTCTTGCATTTCCATACATGACCCATAGAGGTTATAGAATTGCTAATTCTAAGCAACTTTTCAGTTGGCCTTTATATTTTAATTTTTCTTATAATTTTGTAATTACTTGCATTCTTCTGACTCTTTCCAGCTTTCAAAAGGGGTCAGAGACCCCCATCTAAAAAACAAATGCTCTGTAAGGTTACAAATGTATTGTTATTGCTTTTTTTTAGTACTCATCTTTCTGTTCAGGTCCTCCCCTATTCATAAGCCAGTCTCTTGTTCAAATCAGTACATGGTTGCTAGGGTAATTAGGGCCCTAGCTACCAGGTTGCTGAAATTACAGACTGGAGAGCTGCTGAATAAAACTCTAAATAACTAAACAAAAACACAGATAAAAAAATTTGAATTGAATTGCCTCAGAATATCACTCACTACATCATACTATATGAGTTAACTTAAAGTTAAACAACCATTTAATGCTGCCCACACTGGCACACTCATAAACAATAAAAAATCTAGTTCGCAATGCCTTCCATATTTAAAACCCTTTCACATCCTTCATTAGCCGAATCACTATACGTTTGCTGCAAAAACACAGTCCTATTACTAACTCTGAAGTCCCCCAGCTTCTCTTGTCATCTCAAGTCACTACTTGTGCCCTTCATCAACCCCTTGTGCTCTTTTAAAATACTGTGTGCTTTGCCTACCCCAGCTTATCAAGCCAATTATCTACAATGCACTCACCGCATGTAAGAAAAAAATGATTTATTACCAAGGACATCCACGTGTTTCAATCCACCTGGAATGTGGATCGAAATAGAAATATTCATTTTTACTTCTTTATAGGATAATAACCAATATGCACAAATTATCCTAGAAAAATCAATGCTATTTAAAGCAGAATGAAATCCTAAATATTAATATGGCTAGAAATGCCAAACTTTATATACTTAAAGTGGTGGCTTACTTTTAAGTTAACATTTAGTATATTATAGAATGGCCAATTCTAAGCAACTTTTCCCTTGGTCTGTATTATTTATTTCCTATAGTTTTTTTAAATATTTGCTTTCTTCTTCTGACTCTTTCCAGCTTTCAGGTGGGGGCCGCTGACCCCACCTCAAACCAAATGCTCTGTAAGGCTACAAATGTATTGTTATTGCTACTTTTAATTACTTGTCTTTCTATATTCAGCCCTCTCCTATTCATATTCTAGTCTTTGATTCAATTCAGTTCATGGTTGCTAGGGTAATTTGGACCCTAGCAACTGGATTGCTGAAATTGCAAACTGTAGAGCTGCTGAATGAAAAACGAAATAACTCGAAAACCACAGATAATAAAAAATGAAAACCAATTGCAAATTGTCTCAGAATATAACTCTCCACATCATACTAAAAGTTAACTCAAAGGTGAACAACCCCTTTAAGTTATTGAAACAGCCAAAACGTTCAGCATCAGTATAGTAGTAATGATCGAGGGGGCTCTAGGGTCATCTTCAGAGGCACAGAAAGCTTTGGTTACATTTTCTGCCCTACTTCTTTAGTTAAGCTTTGGTTCTCCTTAAAATGAACCTAACAAAGGAATCATTTTCCATATAAACCTCAACCTACACCCCTCTTGTAAAAGTACTGACCCCATGCCCTGTGGTGATTAATACCATCCCATATATACAGTATCATGTATATCATGTGGGTCATAAAAAAGAAGAGGATTTTGAGCTGGTTTAGGTTGAAAACTTGTTTGACCTACTCATTGCTATTACAACAGCCTAAAAATATAGAACTGCCTAAGCAGCACTAAGGGGATTATTTACTAAACTCTGAATGCAAAAATCACGAAAAATTTGTGATTTTTTTATTAAAAAGTCAGATTTTTTTAAAAGTCACAACTTTTTCGGAATTTATTAAACCCAGAGGATGGAAAAGTCCGAATCTGAAAATCCGGCATCTCAGACCTGTCCAGGTTACATATAAGTCAATGGGAGAAGTCCCAATGATTTTTTGATGTGCGCTGGATTTCGTGCAATACCCCAAAGGTTTTGGAGTTTTCGGGGGGAAATTCTGAATAAATCGAGAAAATCAAATAAAAAAATCCGAAAAAATCGTGAAAATCTGTTTTTTTTTCCTGGAAAGCAAATTATCTGGAAAATATAATAATAAATAAGCATAAAAAACCCAAGCAGATTTGATCTGAGTTTGTAGCAGAAATTATTGAGATAAATTCGGACGTTGATAAATAACCCCCTAAGAGTCAGGTTCCTGCTTATTATTTACTATGTGAGTGCTCAGCAACCTGATCTAACTGTGACTTTGTGTATTTGGGCTGTTGTAGCCCAGAAAATACAAGGTCAAGGTTCCAACCCCTGGACATTCTGGTCCTAGGGATGACACTACTGCATTATTAAGAAACTTGATTTTCAGTGCCAGTACTGATTTAATGTAGATGGACAAGTCAGACACACTCATAAAGCCTTTGGCCACTCTAACAATACAAAAGAACCTTTTGAAATATATGCCTCCGAAACATTGTGACAGCAGTGTCACCTAGAATATAGTCACATATATTTCACATATATAATTACTATCACTTAGTAATTTTAGGGAATACACTGCTATTGTTAATGAAATTCCAAATATAATAAACCCCCTCCCCACCTGGGCCTTACAATGAAGTGCAATGGTATGTCAAAAGAACTGGAAACTTAAGAAATATAGCTTTTATATGTGAGTGTATAGATAGGCCCATATATACAGTATATACATATATGCACTGGGGTCCATTTGGAGGGGTTAAACTTTAGTACGGGTCATATATAATTGATGTATGTGTTCAAATTGTATACCAAATGGATACTCAAATGGAAATACTGCTATGACATTTTTAGACTATTACAGGTATGGCAAATGTTATCCAGAATGCTCGGGACTTGGAGCTTGCTGGATAAGGGGTCTTTCTGTAATTTGGATCTCCATGCTTTGTATGCTAAAAAGGATTTACACATTGTTATGTTTTGGGTAGCCGTGGATGACTAGAGTATAACAGTGCTTTATTAGCAGAGTCAGGCAGGCATTACACAACAGTCTGCTTTCACTTTCACTTTTAAGCTACCAGGAAGTATGCACAGTATAAGTATGAGCACAGTTACATCTACAGGCCATTTGCATAAACACCACATATTTCCCTTATAGTAGGAAAGTATTTGGACAATTATAATAAACAGTAAAAATTAAACAGTATGCATTTTAAAATAATATTATACATTCTTCACGTAACAAAGTCCTTGGTCCATGCAGGTAGTTTTCTGATTCTCTCAGTATGCCTCACAGGTTCACTTTCTTTAGGCCTATTGCAGTTGACATCAGGAGTAGAAAAATGTCCTTCATCAAATGTAGCTTGTCCAAAGTCATATCTAACAGGAGCAAGACGACTTGCATTCCATATGCGTCCATCAGACAGTTCATATGTGTGTGGTCCTCGCTGGCTTCTCAATTCAAGTGGTGTAGTAAATTTAGATTCTCCTTGTTTCAGTATTCCTGGTTTCTTAATTCTGATTAAAGATCCAGGTTGTAAGTGTACTTCTCTTGCACCACGTTTTCTGTCAGTATAAGCCTTGCATTTGGCTTGTTGACGTTTCACAATGTCAGCAGTAGATGATTTTGTAGGCACAGTATTTTGTGGAAGTTTGATGTCTGCAACATGTAACTTAGTGCGCATCTGTCTGCCATGTAATAATTCAGCTGGAGATGATTGGGTTGTTGCATGGCACGTTGCTCTGTAGTTATGTAGGAACTCTGTTGTAAATACTTTCCAAGATTTCCCAGTAACATTTGCTGTCTGTAGTGCTTCTTTCAGACTACTGTTTAATCTCTTGATTTCTCCATTTGCTTGTGGGTAATACACTGAAGATTTCCTATGCACAATATTCCTCTCTCTCAGAAAGGATTCAAACTCATATGAGACAAACTGTGGTCTGTTGTCTGATATTAACTCCTTTGGATTACCTTCTCTGCTGAAGACTGTAGACAGAAATGTTATTACTATAGCTGATGTTATATGAGAAACAAATGCAATTTCATGCCATTTACTGTAATAGTCTATCAAGGTTATAGCAAATCTACAGTCTATAGGAGCATCTGTAAATGGACCAACAATATCAATAGCAAGTTTTTTCCATGCTGAATCAGGGAATGGTACTGGCTGAAGTGGTGGTGTATGTGTAATAGCTGTTTTGTCATGATTCTGATAAGTAACACAAGAATGAATAGCAATTACCACATCAGCATCCATTGCTGGCCACCAGTATAATTCTCGTAGTCTTTGTTTTGTATGTACAATTCCTTGATGACTCTCATGTGCAAGTTGTATGAGCTTTTCTCATAAGGTCTCTGGTACCAGTAAACGATGAGCTCCACAGACAACATAGCCATCTACTAAGGACAGTTTGTGTCTAATCCTGTAGTAAGCTTGAAGATCAGGACTCTGTTTCTTCTCAGCATTTGGCCATTTGCTTTGTAAGATGTCCCGTAGTTTTACTTGAATTGGACATGTGAGGCAAGCTTGCTTAAAATCAGCAGCTGTAACTGTAGATGATAGTAAATAAGTCAATGCTACAACTTCTATGTCCTCATCCTGTGTATAAGAAGCTGCAGGTAAAGGTAAACGTGACAAACAATCAGCAGTAGCATTTTTCCAACCTGGTTTGTATTGCATTTTGAAGTTGAAATTCAGTAGCCTTGCTGACCATCTAGCTATACGCATTCCAGCTCTTCCTAGTCCCGTTGTTGTAAGCAGTGTAGTTAAAGGGCTATGATCAGTGCATACAGTAAATTCTCTACCCCATAGGTAGGTTCTCCATTTTTCTGTTGCCCAAACACATGCTAGAGCTTCTTTTATGCTCTGTAAGTGTTCTGGATGCAAATGCAACAGTTTTCTCTGTATGATCAGCATGGATCTGTGTGAGAACTGCACCAATGCCATAGTCTGAAGCATCTATAGTAACCATAGTGGGTAGTGCAGGATCAAATAAAGCTAGTGCTGGACTGTTCACAATCAGCTGTTTCACTATTTCAAAGCTATGTTGAGCAGACTCTGACCACACCAGACTTAAAGTTCCACGTAGTAGTGCTCTAAGTGGCTCCACAACTGAAGCATAGTTGGGAATAAACTTAGAATACCATGAAGTAAGACCTAAGAAAGCTCATAAGGTCTGGAAATCAGATGGAGGAGGTGCTTGTGTAACAGCGTTAACATGGTCAGGGTAAGGCAGTAATCCATCTTGTGAGAAACACGCTTTCTAGCAGCAGAAATCTCCCCTTGGTCAGCAGCAATACTGTAATTTTCAAATATACGGATCCAAGCAGTAAAAGGTATGGTAGGCTCACCAGGGTTTGGAAGAAAAGATGCAGGCTGTTGCAGAGGTAGAAGAGCCATCCTTGTCGCCATTTGTTATGTTTTGGGTAGCCGAGGATGAGTAGAGTATAAAAGTGCTTTATTAGCAGAGTCATGCAGGCATTACACAACAGTAAGCTTTCACTTTTAAGCTACCAGGAAGTATGCACAGTATAAGTATGAGCACAGTGACATCTACAGGCCATTTGCATAAACACCACGCACATAGACTAAACCCAATAGGATTGTTTATATATATATATATATATATATATATATATATATATATATATATATATATATATATATATATATATATCCTTCACAATTATACAAGGCTTCCCCTTTTACTTGTGACCTTCGCCCCATGATAAAATCTATGGGTGGAACTCACAGGAGACATTGCTATCTAAACATAGAAGTGCCTCCTGCCTGTCAGAGGTCAGCCCTGTGCTAAACCCTGCCCTCTAACAATGAGTATAGAATGGTTAGAACCTTACTACCAGAAGCACTTTCTCAATTTAATTCAAGATTTAATGCTGACATTAAATTAATCCAGATCAAGGATTTTAAGACTATGGTGTAACTATGGTGCTGCCAGAAAGATGGTAGTTGGGGATTTTGATTATACCACAACACAAAACTTTTATTTAAGATTTATGGCAAAAATCTAGAAATGTTAAAAATCTAGAAATGCTATTTTACATAATTATTCTGTCTAAATGGCAGCCTTGCATGATACCTCCTTGGTTTGAACACACAAACAGATTCAACAGATGAGTCATAGGTGCTGATTGGAGGGAGGCTCTAAAGGGTACAGTTACTATGTTGGAGTTGTTTGATTTATACCTGCTGAGTATTGATGGACAATGCTCTCTGCTACCCCACCTGCTGGTTTGGACCAAACTGAGCATAACAAACCTAAGAACTCAGCTGGATCTGTACAATTTACATGTTGAGTATTTCCTGTTTAAAGATTATTCCTGCTGAGATGATTACAGGTACGCTAGAGAGGTCAAGAATAAATGTGTTCAAGGAATTATTGCAAGATTACTTTAGGCATAGCAACAGCATTTTAACCGCTAACATAAGCTGATGAAACTAACACTGTTTCAACCAATCCCAGACACCCCCAATTACAGGGTTTGAGGTACATGGTTTCCAATTGGTTTTACATTACTTGAGAGCAGGAGGTCCCCTTTGACTGAAAGCAATTTTAAGATTTTTTATTGCTCAAAAAAAGAAAAAGAAACTCCCTTTGAAAATGATGTACAACACCGACCTCATGTATAGGCATCATGTCTAAAATTGGAAAATGTTTAGTAATGACTTTATGTAACGTCAGCCATGAACTCTTGTGCAACTGTCCTCCCCCCTCTCTTTCTGTGACGGTGAAAGTAATTCCTTATTAATGTCTGACCACCTCAAATCAGTAGTCTGTTAAACAGAATACAAACAGAATTACACTTATTCCTACAATGTCACCGAATAATAGCCCCTAGTCAACCTTACTGCCTGAGAATGTCCACTGGAGTTTGGCTGCACTCAGTTTTTCCTTTCATGAATGTAAGACATATTAAAAACAAAATATATATCTAGTGGAGAAGCTTGAACAACATGTTAATTCAAATGTGATCTATAATTTTTAGGAATTCAAATAAAGGCGAATCTGTTGTAGCTATGAATAGTAAGGGTTATCATAAGTTATGTGTTAGACAATTGGGTGACCTAAACACGTATGAACCCTAGAGCCATGATAATACATTGACATTTACTACTCTGTTAAAGACACTAGTTCTGCTTGGAGTGTCTTCTGGAGTTTTAAGCAAAGAGAAAACTGAAGGTATGACAACTGATAATTCAGTTTTCATGTTCTACCCATGGTTCACTTGTGTTTATTGCCCAAAATCTGCCTGTCATTGTGACAGGTGGATTCCATGAAGTGAAACAACAGGCCAAACAGCTACAGTTGGGCACATCTCCGACAGCTTAATATGCTCCACATGCCTAAAATCTGTGATGTTAAAGGTCATGTCACTGTGCATTACCTGCATAGAATGCACAAATGGCTTGGGGACAGTTTATATCGGTCAGAATATAAAGCTCTTTATCAGATGACCTTTCACTAGAGGCACAGGACCAATGGTTTTCAAGGACTTGTGAAGAAGAGAAGCTTTTGAAAATCTTACCTGGACTCCAGCGGCTCACAGTGACTCATAGCTGAATACGATGGAACTGGTACAGCAGAATGAAGTATTTTTGGTTTGGAATTAGTTACTGTCTGCATTTCCCTTTTTTTAAAGCAAGATGAAGGAGAACAGGCACTGAATAGATTTCACTGCCTCATTGGTTGTTGACAATGCAGCTAAAAAACCCGCTTTCTATGCAAGTCTTCCCCTGAGTTGGATTCAATAAGATGAACAGATGCTGAACAACAGGTACTGTAAGTTCTAATACACTTGAATGGGAATCATGCTTAAACAGTTCTCTTTTCTCTGCAGGTTCCCTGGGAATGATTAGGGAGAACAGAAGTTATACAACTGGTCATTTCAGAGTACATTAATAAGCAAGTAAATAATAAATAGTTTTTTTTTCTATGCCGGTGCCCAGAATTCACAAGCAGAGGTAAGGTAAGTAACCTTTAGTACATCTGATCTGGAGCCATCAAAAAGCAGACTTTTAGCAAGACCAGAGTCTAGACAGTTATAATTCAACTACAGCTAACCCGAGGAATTCAGATACAGTCTTTAGCCAGACCAAAGCTATAGTAAACAACAGCTACCAGCCAGGTTAAACCCAGATAATCTGTCAGCAGAATACAAGGATTTAAACACATGCAGACTTAGAATACAGGCCAGGGTCAGAAACTAGGTAAGTGGTAAATAGAGACAGAGAGCTGGGGAATTGCAGAGAGATGGCAGCATTGACTGGAGACTAGCAGTGAAAGGTAATAGGTAAGGAAAGTGTAAAACTACTGAATTTAGCTGAGGTGTGATTTTCTTAAAGCTATGGATTAGCAGGGTAAATAGTGAAGCGGAACTTGCTGGCTCAGTGGAGTTGAATGAAGGGGGATAACAGGAAGAAATGTGATCTGGTGTTGAATTTGAAGTGACAGGTAAATGGAAACTCATACAATGAATGCTATATGGAGAATAACAGGAGAAACTTGCTAGCAGAATTCCACAGGACCCTGATGTTAGACACTGAAACACTATAAGTTTGCTCAGGCCTGAGATTCAAAGACTGTGGATTCCAATAAGATATATTCTTATGGATGATGTAATCCTTTTCGTTATTGTGTCTGGTTCCACTTCAGAGTCAGGGCCCCGCCAGACCTGCAGACTTACTCAATTAGAACATAGAACTCCGGAGATAGTAGTTCAGTGATTCTTTTTATTCATACAGTGCACGACATGTTTCGAGCCAACTAGCTCTTCCTCAGGTGCTTATACATATAAGCACCTGAGGAAGAGATAGTTGGCTCGAAACATGTCGTTCACTGTATGAATAAAAAGAATCACTGAACTACTATCTTGGTTCTACGGAGTTCTATGTTCTAATTGAGGATTCCAATAAGACCTAGATCACCCCACATCCTAACACAAGCCTCCTGCTAAGGTGCTTCTGTGGGGAACCCTACAATACAGTGTCTCCATATTCTAGGGCTCTGCTTCACTACTTATTGAAATAAATCATGTAGTTGTGGGATTATTTTTATTAAAAAGGACACTTATCTGCAAAATAACCATTCACCAGGATATACCACACTTGTTTACAAAAAAAAACTTAAATCAGGGATCCCCAACCTTTTTTACTCATGAGCCAAACACAGATGTAAAAAGTGTTGGTAAGTCACACAAGCATGAAACACGTTCCTCTGGGATGCAAAATAAGGGCTGTAATTTGCTCTTTGGTAGCCACTAGTGGACTGCCAAACTGCAGGAGGCTCTGCTTGTAGTAAAACTGTGGCTTTATGCTTCTAAAATGTGTCTCCATTGCAAAAATGTAAAAATGGGCACTGGGTCACTGGCAGCAACATCAAAAGGGGTGGTGAGCAACATGCCCTCATAAGTTAGGGATCAACTGGTTAGGGATCAATGACTTCAATTTAAACATTTCGGTCATCAGCTCCTAAAACTTTCCGAAAGCCTTTTCGCAGAGCTCAGTAGTCAAAGTCGTGGAGTCAGTCAGAAGCAATTTTGGGTAAAAAAATGTACAGACTCCAACTGAAAATAATCAAATCATATTTAAGAGCTTCTATGAATGAGACTATGGCAGAAGCAATTCTTTTTATTCATACAGTGCACGACATGTTTCGAGCCAACTAGCTCTTCCTCAGGTGCTTATACGTATAAGCACCTGAGGAAGAGATAGTTGGCTCGAAACATGTCGTTCACTGTATGAATAAAAAGAATCACTGAACTACTATCTTGGTTCTACGGAGTTCTATGTTCTAATTGAGGATTCCAATAAGACCTAGATCACCCCACATCCTAACACAAGCCTCCTGCTAAGGTGCTTCTGTGGGGAACCCTACAATACAGTGTCTCCATATTCTAGTGCTCTGCTTCACTACTTATTGAAATAAATCATGTAGTTGTGGGATTATTTTTATTAAAAAGGACACTTATCTGCAAAATAACCATTCACCAGGATATACCACACTTGTTTACAAAAAAAAACTTAAATCAGGGATCCCCAACCTTTTTTACTCATGAGCCAAACACAGATGTAAAAAGTGTTGGTAAGTCACACAAGCATGAAACACGTTCCTCTGGGATGCAAAATAAGTGCTGTAATTTGCTCTTTGGTAGCCACTAGTGGACTGCCAAACTGTAGGAGGCTCTGCTTGTAGTAAAACTGTGGCTTTATGCTTCTAAAATGTGTCTCCATTGCAAAAATGTAAAAATGGGCACTGGGTCACTGGCAGCAACATCAAAAGGGGTGGTGAGCAACATGCCCTCATAAGTTAGGGATCAACTGGTTAGGGATCAATGACTTCAATTTAAACATTTCGGTCATCAGCTCCTAAAACTTTCCCAAAGCCTTTTCGCAGAGCTCAGTAGTCAAAGTCGTGGAGTCAGTCAGAAGCAATTTTGGGTAAAAAAATGTACTCCAACTGAAAATAATCAAATCATATTTAAGAGCTTCTATGAATGAGACTATGGCAGAAGCAATTCTGTTGTATTTAACAAGTATACTTTATGCCAGGTTCAGTTTAATATATAAGGTGTTTTAGGTTTTCCAATTGGTTTAGAATGACCAAAGGACCTGGTTTACATTTTTGAGCTTTGGAAGTGATAAAATGCCTTGTGTGTTCAATCAACTTCTTTCAATCAACATGGAAACTACATTGGTATACTAAAGGAAAAGTAACACCAGAAAATGAAAGAGTTTTTTTTGAAACACTTTATTTTCAGTATTTTGAACAACAAATATCAGTAAGCATCAGTGACAGCATTTCACATAGATAAAATGACAATCCATAAAAGTCACACGGAATAGGCATGAGAGTACTGCACACATTGCAGATTTATCTATGTTGGATATTGCATACATACTGAGAGACACAAAAAAGAAAAAGCAGAAAAAGAGACAAAAATAAAAACGAAAACAAAATTAAAACCATAAATGCAGGCATAGGACACTATTCCAGTATCATATTTAAGAGGAAGGGCAGGTGGGAAACGGCCGGACAATTACAAATTGTGTCAATTTACAGGGAAGCAGGCGACCCAAGAACTCCATGTCTCGGCATAGATGGGCATCTAAATATTGCTAAGCGCTGAGAGGTATTCCATACGTTTTATTTCCACAATCTTATTCTGCAACTCCTCTATAGTGGGTTTGTTGGGTTGTTTCCATTTCTGGCAGAGCAATCTCCTAGCTGCAGACAGAATGTGATTCATCAACCGTCTAACTGGCTTAACAAAGGTAGTAACGGGTTTCCCTAGAAGAAATGTCCAAGGATCCTTGTCAACAGTCACCTGAAGGACCTTACTGAGAAGCTCCCGCACCTCCTCCCAATAGGGGGCAATTACGGGGCAATCCCAAAGTAAGTGTGGCAGAGAACCTAATTGCCCACAATTCCGCCAGCATCTATCTGATGTAGTGGGATAGATTTTATGGAGCCTCTCTGGAGTGTAATACCACTTAAATAAAATTTTATATATGTTTTCCTTGTATTGAACACAAATAGAAGACTTTTTCGCATTGTCCCAAATAGCTTCCCACGTGGTGAGACTCACATCAGCAGGGAACACATGTTCCCAGTATGTCATGTAATCATGTTTGGGGAAATCTGTCGTAGGGAGACTTACCAACAATCCATAAATACTAGAAATAGCTTTCTTTTGTCCCGGACCGTTCCGACAGATTTGTTCAAATGGTGTCAAACCCCCTGCAGAGATCATTTTCATTTGAGACCTCAAGTAATGGGAAACCTGTAAGTACTGGTAAAGTGGAATAGTTATGCCATCCGCTTTAGTTTGTAAAGTCACTAGGTCAAGGGGTCTGTGCTTGGCAACATCCCAGAGACGTTGTAAATGAAAAATTTTTGGATGGCCCCAAATATCCTTAAAATCTGAGTTCAGGCCAGGCAAGAATCCCGGGTTCCCAAGTACACTACGCAGTGGGGAGGACATAGATTGCAAAGCATGTTGTGTTTGGGCCACTTTCCATATCTTTCTCGTGAAATCGATTGTGTGTAGTGTGCGCGACACTCTATGAAGTGTCTGGTTGGTACCCCATATGAGGTTAGTTAAATGAAGGGGACGCACCGCTAAGCCTTCTAATTCTGTCCATTTGTTTGGAGGGTTCAGAGCCGTCCAATGAACTATCTGCCTAAGTTGACAGGCCCTGTAGTAATTCCTAACATCCGGGACTGAGAGACCCCCCTGTGCTGTATGCTTCAATAATACCCCCTTAGCTATACGAGGCTTACGAGAGGCCCAAATAAATTTAGTGAACATAGATTGGATACGATTCAACACAGCAGTGGGTACTGGAATGGGAAGTGTCTCAAATAAATATAACAATCGCGGCATCACATTCATCTTTATCGTGGCCAGCCGTCCAAACCAAGACAATGTACCCTGGTTCCATTTGTCAAGATCGTTTCTGAGTTGTTGCAATAAAGGGGGAAAATTGCTAGCATATAGACCCTCATATGTTGTAGTGATATTGATGCCCAAGTATTTAATAGAGTCTAGTTTCCAAGAATAATTAAAATTTAACTGGAGTGTTTTTAACATAAGGGGAGGGAAATGGAGCGTAGAGCTTCCGTTTTATGTGAATTTATCTGATATCCGGAGAGAATACCATATTCCTGAAGTGTTTTATGAAGGTTTGGGAGTGACGTATAGGGCTGTGTCAACGTTAAAAGGACATCATCCGCAAATAGGGACAGTTTGTACGTTTTTTGGTGAAATTGAATTCCCCTAATATCAGGATTAGACCTTATGGCCAAAGCCAAGGGCTCTATGCATAAGGCATAGAGAAGGGGTGAAAGAGGGCAACCCTGTCGGGTCCCATTGGTAATCTGAAATTCCCTAGATAAGGAGCCATTCACTTTCACCGCAGCTGTGGGAACACTATATAAGGCCTCGACCGCCCTGAGGAAACTCCCCCCAAAGCCCATAAGTTCCAATAGAGAAATCATATAGTTCCAATCAAGATGGTCGAAGGCCTTTTCGGCATCTAGACTTAAAAGTAGGGTTGGTTGGGGTGCTGTATTAACAATATCTACTAGATCAATAGTCCTCCTGGTATCTCCCGCCTGTCGTGCCAGTATGAAGCCCACCTGATCATCATCTATAAGTCGGGGCATAAGGGGGGCCAATCTATTGGCCAGTATTTTGCTAAAGATTTTTAAATCTACATTAATTAAGGATATCGGCCTATAGTTGGAACATTCAAGGGGATCCTTCCCCGGTTTGGGAATCAAAGTAATATGAGAAAGAGCCATAGATTTGGGAATACTGTCACCAGCCAGAAAATCGTTGTACAAGTTTTGCAAGTGAGGGAGAAAAATGAAAGAGTTTTAAAGGAATTAACATATGACATTATTAGCAAGCACTGGTAAAAGCTGTGTGTTTGCTTCAGAAAGACTACTGCAGCAGCTTATTTATATAAACTATAGCAGTCTTTTTGAAACAAACATGCCAGTTTTACCAGTGTAGAGCAACAGTACATTATATTTATTTATTTTAATACACTTTCAGTTTTTGTTCCTTTAAAAACAGAGGAGTCAGAGTTGGAGTCAGAGCTGGAGTTGAAGACTTTATGTACCAACTCCACAGCCCTGTTCTTGCCTTCCTGTCTGCCTTTCTTACAATAAATAAATTAAACTCTCTTTCAAAGGGCTTAATGTGGGGTTTACTCATCACAGAATAACAGCTTTTTGTTAATTTTGGGCAAGATGCACTGGTGTAACTATAGCAGAGGCAGAGGGTGGAGAGTGGGAAGTTGAGTAGTTCCAGGTAGGCATCGCAGTGTGCTGGGAAGGTTTTTACGGAGGGCAGGGAGTAGTAGAGCCGGCACGTAATGCCACTGGCAATATGTCTCTGTAATCTTCAACACCTTTAACAGATATGCCACTTTTACATGTTTTAATATTAACTATGACAAATCGGAAGTCCTGACACACAGGTCCGGATTTGTGCCTAGGGCAGCAACTTATTAGGGGCACATGCCACCCAGCCGCTCTATGGGGACGCGCTGCTCCCCAGTGCTCCTGTGCTTGCGGGCATGCGCTCGTGCACCTGCTGGGGGTAGCTACGACCGCTGGCAAATCCGACGCTGCTGACACATATTTTTACAACTGATTGGACACTGTATGTCCCCTTTAAAAAAAGCTCAACATCACATCACAAACCTGGGAATCAAATATGCAAACCACTCTATGGAAAACTACAGGCTGAACATCAGTCAAATCATTCTAGATCTTAAACATGATCTGGCCAACTGGAAAGCAGCACATTTAACATTTAGGGAAAGAGTTGATCTTTAAATATACACTTTCCCAAATTTTTTTTATTAATGTTAGATGTTGCCTTATGAATTGAGAATTATTTAAAAAGCTAACACATGATTTACACACGCCTATAAAGTCATACTCAAAAACGTTTTTTTTAAACCTTGCCAGTATAAGTAACAGAGACTTCCCTAAAGGGCACAGTGACTAATGTCTTTGCAAAATGGAGACAGAGCAGAATTGTATTAGCGAGTTAATAGGGCACTTAAAGGGGTTTCAGATAGTTCTCCAGAAATAAAGACTTTTGTCCAATTAGTTTTTATTTTCTATTTGTGAACGTTTTTCTAATATTGAAGTGTAAAGTGTCATTTTTCACCTTCTAAAGCAGCTCTGGGAGGGGGGTCACTGACTCTTTAACTGTTCTAAATTGATATATTTAGTTGATACATTTGAATCCGAATCCAAACTGATTCATATGCCATCCCACAGTGATTTGTATTCTTGCTGCGGGAAGGCATTTGGGGAGATTAGTCACTCTCAGTAGAGAAGATTTGTCGCTGGGCGACTAATCTCCCCGTGTGCCACTACCCTTAGGGTCACAAGGAAACTTCTGAAAACAAATCCATCTGAGTGCCATCCCACTGGCGACAACATGTACAACATGTATAGCTTCTTTAGTTAAGCTTTAGTCCTCCATGAAAGGAAACTGAATAAATAAATAAATAAATTGCAATAGCACCCCAAGCAATTTTCCATAAAAATAAGGTTTACGTATCCTTTAAAAGGCACCTGTCTCCCTAAGAAATAATTCCAAATCCTATTTTATGATGTTAGTCAAGCAAAATAAACTTCACTTAAACTATATAAATTATTTTAAGGAACAGTAACACCAAAAAATTAAAGTGTTTTTCAGCAATGATAATATAATGTACTGTTGCCCTGCACTGGTAAAACTGTAGTAGATGTGCTTTAGAAAAACAACTATAGTTTATATAAACAAGCTGCTGTTTAGGGTGGTGGAATCCATCTGAAGTTGCCTCACGAAGAAATCCGAAGTGATCCGTATACCATCCTGCCGGTGATTTGTATTCTTGCTGGCGGGAAGGCATTTGGGCAGATTAGTCATTTGCAGTAGAGAAGATTTGTCGCTGGGCGACAAATTAGGGTGAGGGCACACAGGCAGATTCACGAGGAAACTTCGCAAAATTAATCGATCCGAGTGCCATGCCACTGGCGATTTACATTTTAGCAAGCGGGAAGGCAGGGGAGGCAGTTTGAGGAGATTAGTCGCCCAGAAGAAGAGGAGGTTTGTTGACGGGGACTAATCTCTCCGAATCTGCCTGTGTGCCCTGACCCTAAGCCATGGGGGCAGTCATTCAAGCACAGGATACACAAAAGATTACAGAAAAGCTTTAAAGAACCATGTTGTATGCTATAGAGCTTATCTGTTATCTGCTGTGTATCCTGTGCCTTTTCTCCTTTTTCATATCAAGCAGGAAAGTGCCATTATGTGGACACTATTAGTAAGGCAAGCTTTGCATCAAGCCAAACTCTAATTTATACTCCAGAATTGGGCACCTGATACCGATGCCCATGCACTGGCTTCACAATTAGATGGTGAGGCTGGAGTGCAGTGACATTTAGGAAGTGCAGAATGGAAAGCGAAAGTAATTGCCTGCTCCACCTCCATGCCTAAGGCATAGAGGAGGAACAGGCGAGGCAATATATGATTGACAGATTAGATCTTTAAACATGCTTATAACAGATAAGGTTGTTTTAATCAAAAAAATATTTGGGGTTCATGTTTAATTTGAAAAGGACTTTTATTATACAGCTTTTATGTCTGGATGACAGGTCCCCTTTAAATATGTTCACCATCCAACACTTTTTTCAGTTCAGTTGTGTTGAGCAAATTGTATCAGTTCAGAATGATCCTGAATCACTGAGCTGCCAGACTGAAACACCAGAGACGGGAACATTCAACTTTGAAACCTCAATTTTGGGTAAATGGTACAAAATAAAAGATGGAAAGCAATTAAAAAAAAAAAACTTGTTTATGTTGTTTATGGCAAACAATCAGAAAACATTTGAAATTAAAAAAAAGGTTGAAAAAGGACTAAAGTCCATCAAGTTTAACCCCTCCAAATGAAACCTAGCATCAACACTGACCCCTCCATATACTCACATAAACTATATATACTCATACATCAACTATAGAGTTTAGTATCACAATAGCCTTGGATATGATGCATGTCCAAGAAAATCATCCGAGCCACTCTTAAAGGAAAACTATAACCCCCAAACAATGTAGGTCTCTATAAAAAGATATTGCATAAAACAGCTCATATGTAAAAACCCTGCTTCATGTAAACAAACCATTTTCATAATAATATACTTTTTTAGAAGTTTGTGCCATTGGGTAATCCTAAATAGAAATCTGCTATTTTAAAAAATAATTGCCACCCACTGGGATCGTAGGATTTACGGTGCACACAAACATACCAAACATGTTAGGTCACATGAGCCAATTAAAAAGACAGAGTTCTGTCTTTTGCTTCCACACTTCTTCCTGTTACAGTTAGAGTTGTAGTATTTCTGGTCAGATGATCTCTGAGGCAGGACACAGACCATCACAAAATGGTGGTTCAAGGCAAGGGATTTAAAAGGCCAATATTTACTTTTTTTTCACAACCTCACTGTCCTGACTGTGAAGAACCACCTACGTTGCTTCAAATGAAAGTTATTTTCTTCTAGTCTAAAGGGGTGGCCTCTGGTACGGTGATCCACCGGGTAAAAAGGTCCCCTGCTATTTGTCTATAATGTCCTCTAATGTACTTGTAAAGTGTAATCATGTCCCCTCGCAAGCGCCTTTTTTCCAGAGAAAACAACCCCAACCTTGACAGTCTACCCTCATAATTTAAGTCTTCCATCCCTCTAACCAATTTAGTTGCACATCTCTGCACTCTCTCCAGCTCATCTATATCCCTCTTAAGGAGTCCAAAACTGCACTGCATAATCCAGATGAGGCCTTACCAGGGACCTATAAAGAGGCATAATTGTGTTTTCATCTCTTGAGTTAATGCCCTTTTTTATGCAAGACAGAACTTTATTTGCTTTAGTAGCCACAGAATGACACTGCCCAGAATTAGACAACTTGTTATCTACAAAAACCCCTAGATCCTTCTCATTTAAGGAAACTCCCAACACACTGCCATTTAGTGTATAACTTGCATTTATATTATTTTCGCCAAAGTGCATAACCTTGCATTTATCAACATTGAACCTCATTTTCTAGTTTGCTGCCCAGTTTTCCAATTCAGTCAAATCACTCTGCAAAGTGGCAAAAGTACAAGAGCACTAAGAGGGACTGACTGCTCTCTGCACCTCAGGATGGATGTTGAAAAAATCCAGCGCAAGATGCAAAGCACAGAGTCGACGGGAGCAGGCCAACCCTGTGCTTAGTGTCTGCATTGCAGCCTGTATCCTCCACCACACCTTAATTTGCACATTCAGAGATCAGCTGTGGCAATTCTTTAAATTGCACAGTGCAACAAATGATGGATTGCAACCATTTTTTTGCACTTTGCGTACTGCTTTCCCTTTGCTAAATTAACCTTCAATATGTGTTTCAGATGTAAACTGAATAGTTATAAGATTTATAATCCGGAATGTATTAAATATGTAAAGCACGGAGAACAAGTCTATATTTTACTTATTTTACATAAAGCTCTTTGATTTCACCCAAGGGCCATAAAATCCTCTTGGGTGTTACAGCAAAATATCGACACATTTCATGTTTCATAGTTATGCCCCTTGGTTTAATGCAATGAAAATTATCTTACATATTAGTAAAGATCAATTCTCCAGTCTATTAAAAATGATAAATGAATCCTATATGCCTGCTAGGTGACTTCTTCAGCTATCTTTATTTAAAGGGGACCCGTCACCCAAATAAAATTATCCAAATCCTATTTTATCATGTTAGTCAATTCCAATATATATATATATATATATATATATATATATATATATATATATATATATATATATATATATATATATATATATATATATATATATTGTATATCAAAGTCAATGTCCTGCACTCGTCTCCAAACAATTTGCTGAGGTTTACAGTCAGTTAAAAATGCATATGGTTAAACCTTGAACCACTGGTCCAAACTTCCTTTATCCCTTTGGGGTAGGGTCAATATCATTAAAATTATTTATCTCCCCAAAATTCTCTATCTGCTCCACAATGCACCCTTATATATCCCTAAAAAATACTTCAAACGCCTAAATCAAATTCTAATTCCTTTCCTTTGGAATAATAAAACACCCAGAATAGTGTGGACAAAGCTGTGTGCCCCATGCAAAGAGGGAGGGTTGGCTCTCCCCAACTTCCATCTGCACTATCTAGCTTCACAACTATACGACCTTCATTGGTGCTTTAACCCCCGACCCATATAACCCAAACTCACAATTGCAAGCTCTTCTACTATCCTCATGGGAAAGCCTTTACAATTTCCCCTATCGTACCCTCAAAGACTCCAGCCCTTTACCACTACATTAACTACCCCTCACAAGTCCTGGCTAGCAGCTCTTAAGACCTTTGGGTATACACCACCATTGCTGTCCCCTCATCTCCCTCTGTGGGGAAACTCATACTTACCCCACTTCAGGACCTTACAAGACCCTGCCTTCTGGCCGAGCCAGGGTATAAAATGCTTGAAAGACCTTCTTGAGAATAATACATTTCCTACATATTCTACACTTCAACACAAGTGCCAGCCAACGAAATTCTACTTTTTAAGTTCTTTCAATTACAACATAACTTCTATTCCCAATTCACCACCCTTACCCCCCAACTGTCCTGTCTCACCATAGAAGACATTCTTCATGACCCCAGCCCCTCAAAACTAGTGTCCCGGCTCTATCAGCAACTTCTTTGGTCCGGCCCTAAACCCTTTCAGATAGCTCAGGAATGGAGGACCAGCAAAATTACAGGCTTTGCACAAGCTGATTGGGAGGAAGCAATAGACAATGTAAATACCGGCCTTATCTCGCTGAAAGATAAGCTAATACAGTATAAAATTATGTATCATGTGTATGTAACCTCCATACGCCTCAAACAAATGGGCCGAATCCCTCTCAACTCCTGCCCCAGGTGTCAGCAACTGGCCACAGACTTCTTCCACTTGAACTTCTGGACGCAAGTTGTAAATTACTTAGCAGACAACCTTGACTTCCCGAAGGTAAAATCTCCAACTATTTGCCTTTTAGGAGTCGTGGAAGAGATAATTTCAGCCAAACATGCTCTCATTTGTTACTGCATCTTACTCTTTTATGCAAAAAAAACTGGAGCACTCCACTGGATGGGTAACCTCCCACCCTCTCTTAAAGCTTGGGTGCAACTGGTTAAAAGTGTAGTACCCCTCTATAAACTCACATATGAGGCTAGGGGAGCACCAACGAAATTTGACAAAATCTGGGGGCCATGGAGTGACATTGACCCAAACCCCCCGTAGAGAGACTCTGATGGAGGACTAACCTTAGCCCTTAAGCTAAACTTTACAATTATGTTTTGGGGTGTCCATCTATACTCACTAGCAACCTGTGCTGTAATATGCCTTGGGTCAACTTGTGACGCTATACCTTCCTTTTGGACCTTATGTGGATTAGTCTGCTCAACTGTCTGTCATGTATGTAATTGATGTGTGTTTAAAAATAAATAAAATTTACCTTTAACAAAAAAGGAATATGGTTGGTAATGACCAGCACTCTTGTATTTGATTGAAAACAAAAAAAACTATTTACTTCACATGCAACTTGTGTTCACATGCAACTTGTGTTCACATTTCAATCCACATTAGAACCTTTAGTTGGAAACAAGTGGTAAATGAAATAAAGTGTTTTTTGTTTTAAATCAAATAAAATAGAGTGCTGGTCATTACCAAACACACACTGTGCAACGTAATGCAGAATATAACAGGACCGTCAGCACTTTGTGCATAATTAAATTCACTCTAGTAAAGGGCATTTGTGCTGGGCTCTAATAAAGGACCATGTGATTGTCATGTGATGGAGCGAACAGTGCACAGTGCAGATGCATCATGTACTTCTTATAGCCACACAGAACCAATGGAGTCCCTGTCTTTAAATCATGACTACTAAACCAGCACATATTTAAAACATAACATTGAAAATACAAAACTTTACACAAAGCTTAGCCTGCTAATTTAGAAAGGGAATCAAGTACCCTATGTTGTAAAATAATTAAAATATTAAAAGTTGGTATTTCATGACCATATACTGTAAAGCAAACTCAGATCTGATTTGATCTGTATTTTACAACTAGGGCAGGTCAACATCCATTTATTATTATTTTTTGTTTAACGATGTGGTCTTGTTCAAATAAATGGCATAGTGGTACATTCAGGATAAAATTCAATAACAATATTATTTTATAGAAGTGTCTGTTTTACAAGGGAGCAATGCAAGAATTAAAGTTCTTACATTAAATAAAACTCTGTATACAACAAAACATGCAATTTATGTGAAATATGGAATAAAGTATGCCAATATCCAGGGTCAGACTGGGGGGTCCATGGCCCACCGGGACTACTGTCCAGGGCCCCCCTCCGGACCCCCTGGCCCCACCACTGTGACGCCGTACAGCGCGTATGCATGAATGGACCCGCGCGGTACGCATGCGCAAACGGTGTTGTGCAGCGCTGCAATTTTTTTTGTATGCCCAGGAAATTGGGAGAGGGGTCTGGGTTTTTTCCTGGTGTCCGGCCGGACCAGTCCGACCCTGCCAATATCCGTGTCATTATTATATGAGCTTGGTACTAGGGGTGCATTCATTGGGAGAGAGGTCCTCCATTGTACATACTTGGGGAAGGTTGTGATAGATTGAACTGGGGGGTCAGTTCAACCCGACTTTTAGACAATTGTTTGGGAAACCCCGTCTGATGTAGATCAGTTTATAAAGAGGTAGGGCTTGGTCAGCTAAGGTCTTCAAAAAGGACCTCTTAAGAGGGTTTGTGTCTTTTCACTTAATGGTAATGTATCTCTTAGCATAAGCTTGCAGTATGAATATTAAAGTTTTCTCTGCTTTAGTTGGGGTTAGATCATGTACTGGTTGAGCAAAGTTACCCTAGGGTGTAATGGAATTGGCAGGTCCAAAATTTGAGCTATAAATTCTGTTACAGAGGACCAAAAGTGCTTTAATTTACTGCAAGCCCAGTCCATGTGAAAAAAAAAAAGTGTGCGGGGGGATTGTTTTTTTTACAGTGAGAGCTGTGAAGATTTGGAATTTTCTCCCTGAATCAGTTTTACAGGCTGATACATTAGATAGCTCATAGTACAAGTAGATCCAGGGACTGGTCCGATTTCCATCTTGAATCCCCCTCTGTGAAATATTGGAGAGACTTCAAATGGGTTTTTTTGCCTTCCTCTGGATCCACTAGCAGTTATATATAGACTTAAATGGTTAAACGTGAGGGACGTGTGTCTTTTTTCAACCTAACTTACTATGTTACCTGAAACACTCATCTACATATACAGTAAAGGGGAGATCTTATGGAGCCTATCCATTCATTATTTATACACAAGTGACATCACTAGGTACTATTTAAAAGGCTTTTTTTGACTGTTTGTTCTTGGCTCTTGTATGTTATACATCGCTCTGCAACTATAAAGCTAACAGCCTAGGTATTAAAATATGGAGGATGCTTTTTCCAGCATAAAATTATTCTACACATGGAATGTGCCCGCCTGCATTTTTGCACTGTCCTAATAGATGGGGGAATGGAGCCACATTCCTCCTGCCAGACTCATCATAGGTCTCAATGCCATCTCTCGTGGTAGTGGTTGTCTATGTTCAGAAAGACACTATTGGTAGAAGGATTTTTCTTATTTTCCATAAGATACCTACGTGTCAAATTTACCCTAAGGCTGCTGGTAGCAAAACTTATTGTTCCTGCCAAATAGTTACTATATACTAAAAATGCATGCATACATCATAGAAATGCTCAGAGTTACACTTTTGAGCAGAAATGAGAATGGCAATTTAGCTGCTAGCAATAAAAATATAAATCAACAGCAACAAATGGGCTTGTAATCCGTCTGAACTTTGCCCAAGAACAAAACAGTGCTACACATAAAACTCTCCCTCTCCTTGGGACTTTTTCTTAACAAGTGCAGGGATGCCATTCACCACCCCTTTATTTACTTTGGTGTGAGTTTGGTCATGTTATTGAAACCTGGGGAACTATCGCAAAAATGAAAATTTGACACAAGCTTCCTCATACTGAAATAAGAAACGTTCTTAATACAAGCAATTAAATATTCTGTATCGTTTCTGAAATAATCACATTCACTATTCCTCTCTCAGCATCTGTTTCTCTTCATTCTGTCTTCATGCAGCAGTTTGGTGTCAGATAATCATTGACAGTTAGATCCAATATATCTAATAGGGGGGCTTCCTTTCCTAGCAGATGTATTAGAGCTCACTCAAATACCAGTTTCTAGTACAAACAAAATCTAACAAAATAACTGCCTTTTGCACAAATTCTGCATGTAGAGAGACAGGATTTCTGGTGATTTTAATAGAGTGAGCTCTAATACATCTTCTAGGCAAAAGGAGACCCCCCCCTATAAGATATATTGGATCATTCATTTGACACCCAACTCCTGCATAAAAACAGAATGAAGAGAAACATGCTGAGAGAGGGGTAGTGAACATAAACTTGATTATTTCAGAAATGACGCCGAAATTTAAATTATTTGTATTTAGAAAGTTTCTTATTTCAGTATGCCGAAGCTTATATTCAATTTTCATTTTCGCGATAGTTCCCCATAGTCAGGCTGAGAAACAATATACACACTATGCTATGAAAAACAATAGTACTAATGTATGTTTAACAGAACATTCATTCAAAATGATGTTTCACCTGAATGCATGTATGAGATTGAAACAGGCAGAAAACCACAAGCATTCGGATAAATACGGCAACATAACATGTAAAAAGGCTTTTCTGAACTTTTACATGTGGCAATGTAAATAAAGGATTTTTTCATTATTTGCTCATGTAGGTGTCTGTACCTTTACTACATCAATAGTAGGAAGCATAACTAAGAAGCCTGGGGGTTATTAATTAAATCTCCTGTACATATTGCCTTTATTTTATGAAAGCAAAGGTAAGGGGTTCCCCTTGCCATTTCCCCACCACACTTACCTTAAGGATACCATTGTTAGCTCAGCAATGTCTTACATTGGTTCATAGTTGGACTTGCATAAAGGCACATTCCTGGGGTATCACCCTGATCAAATGCTGGAAGTGCATGTAGTTGCTGTTTTTTGGTACTACGTGTACATGTCTTCACACAAATAAAACTTTAGTTGCCCTTTAAGTAATGCAGTATACATTGCCTCTACACTGCTGTTCATTGATATGAATCAGACTCTCTAGTAACTAGAGAACAACACCATTATAGTTTGTGTATGAGAACAGGGAACAGCCTCCTCTACAGCAGGAGAAGATTGTTGAGTCCCTATGCGACATCCAATGCTTGAGATTAAGTGAAAGGTCCAATTTCCAGTCCACTAGTAAAAAAAAAAAAGTGTATGACCAGGGTCTCTCCCAGAGCTACAATTCAAGTGCAGAATCCAAGGAAGTTCAAGCAGTATTTCATGCTATTCCAATTTCTCCTGTGTTCAAACTGTGCCTGTATCCCCAGTTATAGCTCCAGAAAAAATCTCGGTGTTTTCCATAAGAAAAGAAAAGCTAGAGTCCGCAGGCCCAGCATGATAAAACTGCAAGTGCTAAACTGGAGATGTGTACTAAGAGAAGGTAAATACACCTATGCTAGTGGCATCTAGCTATAAACAGTTAACAATTTACTTTGCTGCTGCCACTTTATAGGAAAAACAGCTTGGAGTAATAAACTAGCTGTGCATTGTATTAACCTGCATGAAAATGCATATTGTTTTTCCAACGCGCATGCACGCACATGTATGTAATTGTTAAGCTAATATTAACTTTTAGTATGATGTATAAATTGATATATAGTGAATAAAGTACCTCCTCTTGTAAATTATAAGGATATTATGGGTTACTGAGGAGTTTCATGAACATATAAAAACACGAGGCCGAAAATATCTTCATATTTTACAACTGGGGGTACTTTATTTATTATAATACACAAGTTTCAGTGAGTCATGTGACAGAAATGACATCAGAACTCACCGTTTATAACTTATGACATCAGAACTCAACGTCTATAAGGATATAATTTACAAGATATTCATGGCTTTTGTGTATTATATTGATATATATGATATATATTGATATTGTTTTACATTTTTTATGGTTTTTATGGTTTTCAGTTATTTATCTCCTGCTATCTCCCGTTTGGATTTTTAACAGGTTGCTAGAGTCTTGTTTACCTTAGCAACCAGTATTTTAAATGGGAGACTAGAATATGAACAGGAGAAGGACTGAATAGAAAGGTAAGAAAAAATAACAACAATAATAAAATTATCACAGTAGAGCAATTGTTTTTGGCGGTCAGGGTCAGCCCTGACATTTGAAAACTTGAAAGATGTAAAAGTGGAAGGCAAATAATTTGAAAACCAGTCGCAAAGTTGCTAGGAACAGAATATTCTATAATAAACGTTAATGTAAAGGTGAGCAAACCATTAAATATTTAATGGTGGGCTCCACTTTCCCTTGTTTGTTATAGTTTATAGAGGAGCATTGGCCAGCTCCATGTTGTAGCCTCCACCCTTTCCAGCTACATTTGGGTGATTTCAGTGGTGGCCAATAAAAGGCAACCCATGGTTGGGAGTTTTAAAGTAAGAAAAAGATGCGAACCGCATCAGAGCTCACCTAGCAATGTTGTCCGTGTAGACGCTGCCTCATGCAGGACGCCAGCAGCTCCTTGCCGGTACAGTCTATCTAAGAATAAGAAATCCCGCTCTCTCAGCACTGTGCTGCAAATCCACTTGGGGACACAAACTACATTTTTCTTTTCAGAACTTCTGCTTTATTGTGTGCATTCAAGTGGTACATTGTAAAAAGCGGTGAGTGTCTGGGACTTAAACGTTTCTTGCCGCACTCTGGAGTTTTAAAGCTTGAACACAAGTGAGTTGCAGACTTAGTCCCAGTGTAAAATGAATCAGATGCAAGTTGAGTGTAGGACTGGCCAGACCAGGGATGACTTTGATGTAGTTGGCCAACTATAAAATATTTAAATATAGAAACAAACAATCCCTGTTTAAAGCGGAGCCCATTTTAAGCAGCAAATGTCTCAACGACACACACACACACACACACACACACACACACACACACACACACACACACACACACACACACACACACACACACACACACACACACACACACACACACACACACACACACACACACATCCCATAGACTCTATTTTATCCAAACAATACAATTTTTAAAAAATTATTTCCTTTTTCTTTGAAATAATAAAACAGTACCTTGTACATGAATTAAACTAAGATATAATTAATCCTTATTGAAAGCACAAGCAGCCTATTAGGTTCATTAAAGAATTACATGATTTTCCAGCAGACTTAATCTATGAAGATTCAAATTATGGAAAGATCTGTTATCTAGAAAGCCTCAGGTCCAGAGCATTCTCGGTAATAGGTCCCATACCTGTAGTATGCACATGAGCTCATTATCAAAGCAGATCATAGTCAGAAAAGCTTTTTCTCTTCTCGCCCTCCTCAGCTGACTTGTATCTACCACTAACTCTTCTTGGCTGGGGTTATGATGTGACAGGTCTGCGATGGATTCTGACTCTTTCTCAGAAACCAGATTTATTTGGCCTGCCCAGTGCAAAAGGCAAGCACCAGCATAGGATTTGTGAGTTTTGGACCCATTCTACCAGGAACTTTTGCTTTGGGTTGATTAAATGTGCCGGATAACACATGTGCAGCTCTGTAGTGTCACAAACACTCAGCTAGACTGAGGATCAGGACTATGGCAAGGCCATGGTAGCACATTCACCTTTTATTTATGGTGAATACACATAGAGCTACTAGTAACAGCTACTTGTCATGACTACAAAATAGACAATAGTGATAGTTGTCTATTGCAGTGCAGTGTCTTCACCCTTTCTCCTTCATTGTTAAAGGGATTCTGTCATGATTTTTATGATGTTTTTATTATTTCTAAATTACACTGCAAATAATTCACTCTACAAGATAACATTTAATTCCTGAACCAACAAGTGTATTTTTTTTAGTTGTAATATTGATGTGTAGGCAGCCATCTCGGGTTATTTTACCTGGTCATGTGCTTTCGGAAAGAGCCAGCCCTTGGAATTGCTTTCTAGCAGGCTGTTTCTCGTGCTGAATGTAACCAAATGTGTTGCAGTGGGACCTGGATTTTACAACTGAGTGATGCTCTTATATCTACCAGGGAGCTGGTATCTTGTGTCAGGGAGCTGCTATCTGGTTACCTTCCCATTGTTCTGCTGATGGGCTGCTGGTGGGGGAGGGGGGGAGATGACTCCAACTCGCAGCACAGCACTGCTTTATCAGAGCACAAGTCACATGACTGGGATCAACTGGGAAACTGACAATATGTCTAGCCCCATGTCAGATTTCAAAATTGAATATAAAAAAATCTGTTTGCTCTTGAGAAATGGATTTCAGTGCAGAAATCTGCTGGAGCAACACTATGACAGTATTCCTATAAAGGAGACCCGTCACCCAAAAAAATAACTCCAAATCCTATTTTATCATGCTAGTCAAGCAAAATTAACTTTACTTACACTGTAAAAATTATTTGAATCTTGTTCCCTTCCAACTGGGAATAAATAATTATAGCAGACAGACAGGAGCCATATTGTGGACATTGTTATTAAGACAAGCCTTGTATCATCTCAGAATCTTGTTTGTGCACCAGAATGGGGGACCTGATGTCCAACCCCATGCCCTGATTACACAATTAAATGGTGGAGAACGCGGGGAATGTGGGGGAAACAGTTACACCAAGGAAGTGCTGAATGGAAAGTGAAAGTAATTGCCTGCCCCGCCTCTATGCCGAAGGCATAGAGGAGGGGCAGGCAATATTTGATTGACAGCTGAGAATTTTAATCAAGTTTAATCCACTATGAATGCTTAAATAAAAAAAATAATTTGGGTTTCATGTTTAATTTGAAAAGGACATTTATTATACAGTTTTTTATGTCTGGGTGACGGGTCCACTTTAATGTGGCCTAGTGTTTGGGATCAGTGTTTAGCAGGTTTAGACAAGTTCTCTTGCAGAAGCTACCTAGCAGCCACCCAGCATGATACTGCCACCCCCATACTTCACTATAGGAATCAGTCAACCATACCATGTGCTTTGCTGAATGTTCAGTCAGCAACAGTTTAGTAGACAAACTTCTATTTTTTCATTTAAAGGCTTTTTTGTTAAGTGTGTACATGTCTCTCTCCTCTCCCCCCTTTAGATAACAGCAATTTATATTTAGATCATGCTGCTACCTCCCCCCCTTATCCACAATACATTGCATGAAATCAATGACGGCAGATAGAAAAGTTTTATACAACAGAGATTGTGACTCTATAGAGGGCAGCTGAAGAAGTGTTTGTTCAAAAGCCGCTCTATGTTTGGCTCCAGGGGAGGAACAAGCAATGACACAGGGAAGCTATATTTTCCAGGGGAATAAAGGAACTATTTGAGACAGACTAAAAATACTCAGTCTGATGCTTCACATGAGTGCAAACATTTTAATGGAGCAGCATTTTGAGACTACAACAAAGGCTATGAAGCAAATAAACATGGGGATTTAGTAATACTGTGAGACAAATCAGCCTGAATTCTACTGAACGCTATAATTAGAAATGAACTCTTTTGGACCAAGGACGATCACCCAAAAAGTTTTTTGCATAATGAAATGAAATATAATGCAACTTTCCAATATACATTAAAAATGTTCAGCTATTTGAAGGTTGATGCAAATGGTAATGCAACTGAAAGAAATGTCTATGTATGTCGTTTGATGCCCTCCTCTGCTTTCCCTGACTACACATACCATTGCAACCCTGTATCAGTAGTCTCCCACATGTTCCCACAGTGCCGAGTGTTTTTGGACAGACAAGCAAAAACTAGAATAAGAGCTGTGCAAGGCATTGTGGGAGTTGGAACGCAGGCTGAAGGAAAGTATATACTTATACAATGTTTAAATATAAACTAGGGATGCACCGAGTCCAGTATTTGGAATTCAGCAGAATGCCAGAATCCTTGGTGAAAGATTCGGGCGTATACCGAACTGATTCCCAATTTGCATTGGCAAATTCTTCTTTTGTCATGAAAAGTCATGTGATTTCCCTACCCACCCCTAATTTGCATATGTAAATATGGTTCGGCCAGGCACAAGGATTCGGCAGAATCCTGAACCGAATCCTGGATTCGGTGCATCCCTAATATAAACAGCTATAGGTTTATTAGTGATACAGTGAGCAAAATGCAGCAGGCAGACACTCAAAAAGTTATGGCAGCTTGATATAAAAGCAATGATCATGAGGACACAGAAGGCCTCTGGAGTAGAAAGAAGCAGGGAGCAGTGGTGATTTCTGCATTTATACATTTTGCACAGACCTATGGCTTTTGCATTGACTTTCAAATGTGAAAATGCCGATTACTTGGTGCACTGTCTCACTGCACATTAGAGCATTGGTCTGGCCATAACATAGACCCACACAATCCAGCCAGATGCAGAGGAGAGATGCAGCATGTTGCAACTTTTACTTTATCTAATTAGGGTTGTCACCTTTGTGTGGCTCACGATCTGGGCAGGGGGCAGGACCATGACATCACCAGGGCGTGCTAAAGTACATGGGCGGGCTATGACATGTCAATCAGCGATTGGCTGATCGCTATGTCAATCAGGGGGATTCCTGTCTTGACCCCTGGCAACCCATTTGAAAACCGGACTCTCCGGGTCAAATCTGGACAGATGGCAACCCTACTAGCTAGTTCGTCCAAGAATACCATCCCCATTCATCACACTGAAAACAACATAATGCCCTGAAACTAGTTTCATTAGGAGCAGCATATTTCTTTTAAAAACTGGATACAATGTTATTGTTGAATTTAACTAGGTAATAAAACATTGATATAAGATAAAGAACCTTAATCCTTCAATGATTATTAGCAATGTGCTTATTGTGTATCAGGCATAAGTGCTGCACCTCAGGCAGGGCCGGATTTACATAGCGGGCGCCCCTAGGCCTGCTGCTGTTCATCACCCCTGTCCCCTCCCCTTTATTCTCACAAATTATCATCGGGATCAGAGCAATGGGGATTGGCGCATGGGGAATTTAAAAAACTATTGTATCTCCCAGTATTTATAAACCAATGTAGGTGTGGTTGGGCAGCATGCAGCTCCCCAAAAATCCTGCTGCCCTAAGCCTGGGCCTTGGTTGCCTTTTCACAAATCCTGGCCTGCTGATTTATGAAGTGCAACTGCAGTTTTGGCAGAAAAAAAGCAATGTGCCCTGTCAGTCTGTTCAGATGTTTTTTAAAGGAGAATTCAACCCCTTATTAAAAAAAAAAAACCCTACCCACTACCCTGCATAACCCGGGTAGATGCCCCTAACTCTTTACTTACCCCTCGGTGTAGATTTAGGGCAATCGAGTTCACGGCAGCCATCTTCTGCTTCTTCTATGGTAATCTTTGGGTCTTCTTCTGTCCGTGACTTTCGGCGCATGCACAGTTGTTCGTGACCGACAGACTGCTCCAACTGCGCATGCGCTGATACGGCACTTACTTCCCAAAGATAAGAAGATGGCGTCTGTGAACTCTGCTGGACAGAATCTGCACTGAGGGGTAAGTAAAAAGTTAGTGGCATCTACCCAGAGTAGCAGCTAGGCTGGGGCTGAGGGGGGGGGTCTATGTAGGATTGAACTCTCCTTTAACACCTCATAATGCACTATAAATAAATGCCTGCCAACCACCTACCTGCCTTCTTCAGCCTGTTCCATAGGAAGCTGACTAGCTGGAACCACATTTTTTTATTTAAATGTAATGGCCCCTGATTATTTAAGACACTAGTGAACGCAATATAGTGCAAGTTAAAGATTTAAAACTCTTATGAGGGTATTTGTATTTGCCTTAATACCAGACAGTCCCTTTTCACCTGTAAAGTATCTGATAGATACATACAAATGTTCTTTCACTTTTGCTTTTCACTGAGCATTATAATGAGTTGGAATCTTAACAGGAAATCTCAATCTTAGACACTTACTATAATGTCTTACAATTACAGGGCCCCCACAATTCAATGAGACAGAATTCAAGAAAATTAATTTAAATCCCAGGATGTTTGCTTTATAGTCCGGCACCTTCCCCAAAAATTGAGACTTTTTTGATTGGTTTGCAGCCAGGCCCAGATTTCTAAATGGGCTGGCCCTACGCACCTATGCACGCAAGCCCCACCTTTGCAAGCGCATGCTCCAGTACGCGATGGAGCAGCAGGGTTAAAGGACTCCGTGTCCCCAGTGCTCCTGGAAAAATTAGATTGTGGCTGGGCGGCATACCACCCCTAAAATTATGCTGCCCAAGGCCTGGGCCTTTGTGGCCTTGCCAAGATCCGGGCCTGACCTCAGGGTTCCTTTAGCATGTCATAAACCCATGCTCTTGCACATACTGAATGCGAACAACTACAGATCTTTGCATCAAATGAAAGCATTTTCACAGCAGTATGTATGATAATTGTGTATTGATGCTATGAGATATCATTTGGATGAATTTAGTTAAAGGGGAACTCCACAAAAACATAACTTGAGCTTTTTGAAAAGTAAATATAATTTCAAGCAACTTTGCTATATACATCAATTAAAAAATATGCAGACTTTTCATGGTTTTTAATGGTTTCTGACAGTTCCCTAAGCCTAGCCCCCTGCTCTCCTGCTGATCTGTCTGACTACTTTGCTGAACTTTGTATCAACAGCCAGATGTCCTTAGCCTGTATTCTCCAAACCCCACAATTCCCTGCACATGTGATTTCAATAAGGAAAGGAACATCACAGTGCAATGCATTGTGGGTTATGTAGTTCCTGCATGCTGTCTGTAAGCTGTGGAGAAGTTGTTACAATTTGTAACATCAGTGTTTAGTCCCGCCTTCCCTGCTAGAATTTCAAATGATGCAGAAAGAGATGAACTGTTAAACAGCTGGATTGCAGCATAGAAAATGGCATTTATTAATACATTTTGAAAAAACAGGTAACTGTGATGGGTATATTAGGGCTTTCTGTGTTATATGGGCTTCTTTATCAAATTTTAGTTTGGAAGCCGGAGTTTCCCTTTAAATTAACAGCATTTCAGATAAGTGCATATCTATCTATCTATCTATCTATCTATCTATCTATCTATCTATCTATCTATCTATCTATCTACAGTATATCTATCTATCTATCTATCTATCTATCTATCTATCTATCTATCTATCTATCTATCTATCTATCTATCTATCTATCTATCTGTATGTCTGAGGTGATTGATATCCCACTATCTGGATTACAGTTTTCTGATGCTGAAGCAGCCAATATTCTATTTACAGATACTGCTGATGATATTAGTCCTTCTGCTACCACTCAGGATCTATACCATTCCCTATGCATCTCTGCAACATATTAAGTGGGAAATGCTTTTCACAGGGTTAAACACAGAACAAAAATGGGAAGTCTTTAAAATGCTGCTTAATAAATATACTTGTCAGTATATTCCACTTGTAAGCAAGGAACGTCGTTGCAAAGCAAAACCTTTTTGGTTCAATAGAAGCGTTGGTGTTGAGGTGGGTAAGAAAAGACGTGCTTTTAAGGTTTTCAAGTTAGCTGGTACAGCCGAAACATTTATAAGGTACAAGGAGGCCAATAAATCATGCAAAGAAGCTATAAGGCAAGCTAAAATTGCTATAGAAAAAGATATTGCAGCAAGCAGTAAAAAAAATCCAAAATTATTTTTTAAATATGTCAATAGTAAAAAAATGAAGCAGGAAGGGGTGGGACCCTTACTATCAGAGGGGGGTCAGCTGGTTGATGAAAACAAAATAAAAGCGCAGATTCTGAACTCGTATTTTTCATCTGTGTACACAAATGAAGAACCAGTAAGTGAAGGTTTCCTTCTTAACACTCCCAATTCTAGTAATACAACTAATGATGCATGGTTCACACATGAAGAAATTCAAAAGAGACTTGAACATGTTAAGATTAACAAAGGTCCAGGGCCAGATGGTATTCATCCCAGGGTAATTAGCGAGCTTAGCTCTGTGATTGCCAAACCTCTTTACTTAATTTTTCAGGATTCATTGAGATCTGGCATTGTGCCGAGAGACTGGCGTATTGCTAATGTGGTGCCTCTATTCAAAAAAGGATCCCGTTCTCAGCCTCAAAACTATAGGCCAGTTAGTCTGACGTCAGTATTAGGAAAGCTTTTCGAAGGGTTAATAAAGAATAAGATACTGGACTTCATAGCAAATCATAATACTATGAGTTTGTGCCAGCATGGTTTTATGCGTAATAGATCTTGCCAGACTAACTTAATTTCTTTTTACGAGAATGTAAGTAGAGACCTCGATTCTGGGATGGCAGTGGATGTGATTTACTTAGACTTTGCTAAAGCATTTGATACAGTGCCACACAAAAGGTTACTGGTTAAATTAAGGAATGTTGGCCTGGAACATAGTATTTGTACCTGGATAGAGAACTGGCTAAAAGATAGACTACAAAGAGTGGTGGTAAATGGAACATTTTCTAATTGGACCAGTGTTGTTAGTGGAGTACCGCAGGGCTCTGTACTAGGTCCCTTGCTTTTCAACTTGTTTATTAATGACCTGGAGGTGGGCATTGAAAGTACTGTTTCTATTTTTGCAGATGATACTAAATTGTGCAGAACTATAGGTTCCATGCAGGATGCTGCCACTTTGCAAAGTGATCTGTCTAAACTGGAAAACTGGGCAGCAAACTGGAAAATGAGGTTCAACGTTGATAAATGCAAGGTTATGCACTTTGGCAAAAATAATATAAATGCAAGTTATACACTAAATGGCAGTGTGTTGGGAGTTTCCTTAAATGAAAAGGATCTAGGGGTCTTTGTAGATAACACGTTGTCTAATTCTGGGCAGTGTCATTCTGTGGCTACTAAAGCAAATAAAGTTCTGTCTTGCATAAAAAAGGGCATTAACTCAAGGGATGAAAACATAATTATGCCTCTTTATAGGTCCTTGGTGAGGCCTCATCTGGAGTATGCAGTTCAGTTTTGGACTCCAGTCCTTAAGAGGGATATAAATCAGCTGGAGAGAGTGCAGAGACGTGCAAATAAATTGGTTAGAGGGACGGAAGACTTAAATTATGAGGGTAGACTGTCAAGGTTGGGGTTGTTTTCTCTGGAAAAAAGGCGCTTGCGAGGGGACATGATTACACTTTACAAGTACATTAGAGGACATTATAGACAAATGGCAGGGGACCTTTTTACCCATAAAGTGGATCACCGTACCAGAGGCCACCCCTTTAGACTAGAAGAAAAGAACTTTCATTTGAAGCAACGTAGAGGGTTCTTCACAGTCAGGACAGTGAGGTTGTGGAATGCACTGCCGGGTGATGTTGTGATGGCTGATTCAGTTAATGCCTTTAAGAATGGCTTGGATGATTTTTTGGACAGACATAATATCCAAGGCTATTGTGATACTAAACTCTATAGTTAGTATAGGTATGGGTATAAAGAATTTTAATTAAAAGTAGGGAGGGGTGTGTGTATGGATGATGGGTTTTCATTTGGAGGGGTTGAACTTGATGGACTTTGTCTTTTTTCAACCCAATTTAACTATGTAACTAACTATGTAACTATGGTAGTAAAAAGGAGAGAAAAATAGATTGAAAGCTGCAAGGTATGTATTTATTTATCTGATTTCTATAAGAAGCAACACATTCCCAGGGGTTTTGGGATTAGAAACATCCCCACAATTGGGCGAAATAATATAGTATTTTGCAAAAGGTGGGGTCAGATTCTTAATAAATGTTCGCTGGATTTGATTGAAGAAGTTTCCAGGAATCTCACTACAACACGCACAGAAATCTTGGTTTCTGAACACGCTCATGTATTCACTTTAAGCTCTGATAGGGACACCAAGTGGACAAATTAGAGCAACAACTTAAGCACTACATGGCTGAACTACATACATTTAAAAGATAGAAGGTTCAAACAGTTTCCTCTGACTACCAAAACCGCAAAGTCTTTAGGTGGCTGACTGGGGGAGACTCTTCTCCGTTTTCTAGGGCCAACAACACAGAACATATGTATGTTAAACTTAACTGCCTCGGCTGATCTCCTTATACATCATCCCCCTCAAACTCTGATACAACAATCAGGGGTAGGGGTAGAGCTAGAAGATGATCCTATTTTACAGGTGACCACATAACCAATAACCAGACACCCCTGATTCCCAACATTTTTTAGGGTCTAAGGGACATCCTTGTAAAAACAGATACACAACTCTGTTATATGCCATCACAAACTCATATATAATGGGAAAGCTTGTACTAACTTCAGAGAAAGAATGGCCAACCACGATCATCCATATGAACAGCATTGGTCTCAGAAGTGGGCACTACTCCAGTTTCCTCACATTTTTTGCAGTTATTGACATTGACCATGTACCAGTTCCACCTCGGGTGGGGATCGTGAAAGGCTAGTCTTGCAACAGGAACTCAAATAAATTCACAGACTTAAAACCAAGAATCCAACTCTCCATTTTTTTAAAATTTTTTATTTTTTTCAGTGACTTCTACCTGATGCAGCTCTATTTTTGTCTTCATTTATGGATAACTATTTATTGTTCATCTTCTTAAGATAAACACACCATGCTTGCTTGATTCTATATCCTGAGTGTCATAATATCAGCATGTAGCCAACATAAATATAAAAACCATTTACATTTTTTATTCTTAAATGAACTGTACTTGAACGTTTAAATAAGAGGACATTATTATGCTTAGCCGCATAAATAATGGTGTGTAGCTCAGTTTCTTGACAAAAGCTAAAAATTAAAAATAAACAAAGAATAAGAAAAGAAGGAAAAATAAACTTCTACAAGGGTCTCTTACCTAGGTAACCCCCAGTCCGAAGGTGTGCCAATCATTTTTGCAATATGTAGAAAATTTGAGTGTAGGAAGAGAGCAACCACTAGTTAAGTAGTAGTGTTTTATAAAATTAAAAAAGTCTTTATTAGGACATATGCAAGTGCCCACTTCAGCCATGAAACATGATAAGCTTGCATATGTCCTAATAAAGACTTAATTTTATAAAACACTTTGGCTACTGCTTTACTAGTGGATGGTCTCTTTCTACACTCAAATTTTCTAAACATTGTCTTACCTCTCATTTCAGATATTAGTTTTCAGTCCTCCTATTGGTCAGTTTGAGACTTAATAGATCTTATCTCTGGCATCTCAACATGGACCGGTTGTGTCTAACTATGAATTGATGTTTATGTTCTGGATTTATTTAATTTACTGGATTTGATTCAGTTTCATTGTTTTTATTCTACTTTTGTGCTTGTATTTGCTTCATTAAGCCTATGTTTACTTGTCTCACTTCAGCCTCCACAAATAATTTCTCACCTTGATTCATCCAAGACCTGTGAGTGCTATATATCCCAGGAGCAGCTCCCGGGCAGAACATACAAGGGTTAACAGTGGGAGTGCGGATCTGTTTGGTTGACATATAATATATATATCAACCAAACAGATCTGCACTGTTAACCCTTGTATGGTCTGCCCGGGTGCTGCTCCTGTGATTAAATGTACATAGAAAAAGGATGGTAGCGCACTCGTGGGACTTGAATAATGTTATATTTTATTTTGTCATGGCATAAAGATCGACATTTCCACTCCCCTCTAGAGCCATCTTTATAAAGGCTCTAGAGGGGAGCTGAAAAGTTGATCTTTATGCCATGATGAAATAAAATATAACATTATTCAAGTCCCATCCTTTTTCAATATATATATTATATTACAGGGACAAAAAACGAGCACTAGGGGTCTTGTAGTGAAAAAACGCTTACATTGTTACATTGTTTTGCATACAATGTACTTTTACTCCGGGCACAGGGGCAGCTACTAGGTAGCTCTTTTGGAGAAGAGATGCTGTCCATCTATGCATTTATATTATATATATTCACTTGGGTGCACTGGCCACTTCAGCCATGGGGGTAAATTTATCAAAGAGTGAAGTTCTGCCACTAGAGTGAAATTCCGGATGTATACGCCTATAAAAATCCCATAGAAATGAATGGAGAGTGGCGGAATTTCACTCTAGTGGCGGAACTTCACTATTAACTTCACTCTTTGATAAATATACCCCATGGTATTTATGATTTTTGCTACAGAGACAGCATTTCTAACTTATCACACTAAAAAAACAAAAAAAAAAATGTGCAACAAACTCAATATTTAGGGACTTTGCAAACATATTTTTTTAGAACCTGTGGTTGATATCTCCTTAGAAAGAGTGAATCCAGAAGGCAGGCCAGCACATATGTCTTCTGATAAGCAGAAGCTCAGGCTTGGCTATGGAGAGGCAACTCTCCCCCCTGCAGGGAACAGAAGACAGGGATCATGACACCAATTTGTGTCCCAGACTAAGAGCTGCAGTAACATACAAATATGCAGTTAGTGCAGCTCATCACAAACAAAGATTCTGTTTCATCTGCAGAAAATAACAATTTCCCATATGACCAAATCTAATTTTAAAAGAATTACTGTGCCTCACATGAGCTTTATTAACAAAAAAAAAGGTTATTCCTCTCCCTCCTTTGCATTCATGGATGCATACTTACAATAATCATCATGGGACATGGCTTCAAAGCAGTAAAGCAACATGTGTCTAACGTATTCACAAATATTTTACAAGGTTTCAGGAACTTCATAAGGTTTCAGACAGCTTAATAAAGAAAACCTTAATCCATTGCAAGGGCTCAATTCAGTTATTGATTAGTCTATAAGCACAAGAAAACCGTGCTGCTGGATTTGTTGATATGGAGGCCTTAATCCCATTCTGCATCGGCCTCTTCATCTGGATTGTCCTCACGTGGTGGCTCTTGGAACTGGATGTTAGCCAACATGTCTCTCATTGCTGCCATGAGTCTGTTCACTCCTTGATTTAAGTCCCTGGCAGCTCCAGCCTCATCACCTTCTTGAAGGTCTTCTACCTGTAATTAAAAAAAATGTATGCCATCTGCAGAATTATATTTTTGACTGAGTAAAGAACTCAATGACATTCTCGCAAAGTTTGCAACCAAATTGCTTTTGTGAATGTTTGCAGTGCATGTAATTCATTTTTGGAATCGCAAACCACTTTTTGCGACAAAACATTTAACAAAACTGCAGAGCAGGTGTTAAAAGGTTTGTAATGCGCAAGTAAGATTTGCAATGCAATAAAAACCTATGAACAATATGACATTGTTAATTTTTATTCTCAAAGTTTTACTCTTTGCACATTTTGTTACATTTCCCCCTATGTGTTATAAGAATATAAACCATTCTTGTACTTAGCAGTTTGTTTTCATTAAGACTGAGTGTACTTCAAAAGCAGAATGTGGAGAAACCGAATGTGAGAATGGACCAGGGGATAAGAAGAGAATTGGGCAAGGCAAAAAGTGGGGACATGATAAATAAATGTAAGCTAATCACAGAAAATTGCTATCAAACAGTTCTGTGGACACAGTGTCGTGAGATGCAGGCAATAATCCTTTTAACCATGCACACAGATTTTGAGGGCAGCACACACACACAATTCTTATATACAGAAACAATATGTGAAAATACACAATTTTGTAGAGACTTTGAGACACTCAATTTTAAACCTGTCCATGGAATATGTTTCTTGCACGTGGTTTTGTGTGCACATGAAACATGTAAGGCTATGCTGTAAATACCGAATAAACAACATAATTCTTTTACACGTCCTTTGAGTGCCTGCCTGCTTGCATTACGATTTGGATCCGCTTCCTTAGCTGAAGGTTCGGGGCAGTGCACCTGAACCTCCTCCTATACTGGATGAGTCTACACAATGACCATTGTTCTCTTTTGATACTTTGTGTGCACATGGCCAAGTAGAAATTAGAGGGAAACGGTTTCAGAAACGATATGCAAAGAGATAAAGGCAATCAGAAGGCACAGATAGATGAAAGGATAAAAAGGGTTATAAAAAAGGGATCAAGTCAAGGAGGGATATTAGGTATCAGTTGGAAACAATACAGAAAGAAGATGCATGAAAGATGTTAACAATGGAAAGATGAATTGAAGGCAGGAGCACAGAGAAATAGATGATGATGATACAGTGAAGATGCAAACAGTGGAGAAAGGGAAAGGATGCCGTGAAGAAGATAATTGTTTAAGTACTTCTCTAGTTCTTAAAACACTTTCCATGCAAGTAAAAAGAGTGTTTAGATGTTTACATTCAATTGTGCAATTGGCTGGTGGTGTTATAATCCTTATTTGTCAAATCTCTCACTGTGCTTTAACCTCATTGAGGGGTTGTGTAAATATACAGTATGTGAGTATTGGCTTTATTTAATGCTGAAAAACTGAGAATGTCTAAATATATAAAACATTCTTTATTATGTGAAAGATGTGTATGTGTCCATTGTCATGTGTCTCTGTGAACTTACCTGAAGGTTGAAGTTTGGCAAAAGTGATCTGAAGAACAGATTTCCCTCATTTGATGGCCGGTGAGTCCTACAAAAAATAAGGTAGAGAAAATTAAAACCATCATGTGTGAAGTTTATTGAGACATTTAAGGCTGTTTTCTTTACATGGTACTGTAAAAGTAATTTTGTTGCTTTTCACTACTAAAACGATCAGTTCCCCCATCTTAATTTATATTCTGTCCAAATCCTCTCATTTGTATTCTTACACGTCAATCAATCACTGCATAATTTTCTCTTGGTCAGTCAAGCAACACTCTAATATGAAGAACCTACTGATTTAAAGGTATAAATAAAGTTTAAAAGAGGAAACTTGGGCCCATCTCCTGAAGCCTTCCCAGCAATCAAAACGCACCACTGCCCCCCCCCCCAATCATGCTCCTTTTGCCTTATTTTTAACAAAAAGCTGAAGCTCCCTGAGGTGATGCTGGGCGAAGGGAACTGCTTCTATCTTCAAAACTATGACTCCCAACACCTTCATGTAGGGTCCGTAGATGCTGGACCTTGTCGCTAGGACAGGTTGTGTCTGGGTGTTGAACTGCATCCCGAGGAAGACCATGGATTGGCTCGGGGTTAATGAGGACTTGTCCAGGTTGATGAACCAACCCAACTCCGAACCATAGTGAAGTGAAACGCCTGCTGGGCCTCTGTGAAGGATAGGGCCGTGAATTGGAAGTGGTGATTTTGGAGGCAAATCGCAAGAATCTCTGATTGGGATGGAAAATTGGGAAATGAAGGTAGGCGTCCTTATGTCCAGAGAAACCAGGAATTGGCCTGGGGACATGGCCGCGATGACAGACCTGAGGGATTCCATCTTGAAGCTTCGCAGTCGAATGAATGTATTGAGTTCCTTGAGGTCCAGGATTGGCCGAACAGATCCATCCTTCTTGGGAACTACAAACAAGTTCGAGTAATAGCCTTGGAATCTCTCCTCGGTCAGAACAGGGATGATGACCTCTGAATGGATAAGCTTGTTGATCGTGCCGTGCAGCGCCTGAGCCCTTTGATGCCCCTGAGGATATCTGGACATGAAGAACCGGCGGGGCGGGAGAGAAGTGAATTTTAAGTGGTAGCCCTGACTCACGACATTGTGTACCCAGGCGTCTTGAGTCAGATTCTTCCAGGATTCTTCCAAACCTGCGAAGTCTCCCCCTACAGCTGAGTCGCCAGAGGGTAGAAGGGGCGAGTCATGCAGACGTGCACTTGCTGGGCGGCTTGCGGGACTGCCAGGATGGCCCGGACTTTCCACTGAAGCATCCTCTGCCGGTGGTGGAGTGTCGGGGAGGAGATGATCGCGCACCCTTGTGCTGGGAGCCGTGGAAAAAACGGTTCAGACGAAAGGAGGGGCGAGATTTTGGTTGTGGGAGTAGAATACTCATACCCCCGGTGGCCTGGCTGATGATCTTGTCCAGGTCCGGACCGAAGAGGAGTTTTCCCGGACCACAGCTTCATCCAAGAGAAGTCGGCTGAAGTTCTGCTAATCCCTGTAGCTCATTGAGGGAGGCTTCACATAGGTAGCCTCCTTGATGTGCGAGGCCAAATGAGCGAGTTTTTCATGGGGGACCCCTGTGGCAATTGCTTGGCATAAGGAGTCCGACCAAGATTGGACAGCTCTACTTACCCAAGCTGAGGCTAGAACCGGCTGGAGGGAGGTACCTGAAGCAGAGAAGAGGGAACATAGAATGCCCTCAAGCTTCTTGTCCATGGAGTCCTTGAAGGAGGCTGCATCAGGAACTGGTAAGGCAGTGTCCTTGGATAGTCGAGGGACAGGCACGTCCACTGAAGGTGGGGAGGTCCACTTTTTCACGATTCTATGAAAAAGGCTATAGCTTGAGAAAACTGTGGTTAGCCTGGAAACGTCTCTCTCGCTTGTCCTATTCCTGTTGGATAATTTGCTCGAGTTGAGCATGAGAGGGAAAGGAAGGTGAGGACCTGCTGTGGCACTTAATCAAGGAGGTGGAAGTACTGGAACTAGGTTCAGGCTCCTGTAAGTGAAGGGTCTCTAATACTGAGGAGATGAGGGAATCAATGGCCTCGGAGGAGAGTTTGGGGGAGTCCTCTTGGTCGGAACTGTTGATAGTTCACCATCAGACAGGGCCGGATCAGGCATCGGAGTCAGGTGGCAGGGGAGAAGTAGTGATGGACTCCACCTCACACTCAACCTCGGAAGGAGAGGGGGCTCTACATTTTGGAGGCTTAGGCCGAGGATTATCTAGTCGCGCTAGCAGTTTATCAAGGGAGAGAGCCAATTTAGGAATGCTGGCGGCAAGCTGAGATGCCTATTCTGGGGGAGGCTGGGGGTCCAGGGGGTGGAGTCCCGGGGCTGGCCTGATGGTCCCCATGGGAGGCTTGGCTTACCTGAGGATGGAGTTCTGAAGTTTCCGAAGCGGCCTCAGGTGGCTTGCACATGGAACACAGAGGGTCCTTATGACCAGATGGCAGGTGTTTTCGGCATTTGGCACAAGCTAAATACTTAACCAATGCAGAAGTAGCTGGCATGGAAAAAGGAGATTTTGTGTACTCACCATTAAATCTCTTTCTCTTCAGTCTCTTGGGGGACACAGGAACAGTGGGTATAGCTGGTACCACTGGGGCAGGACACAACAATATAAAAAATAGAAACTAGCTCCTCCCCTGCCAGCTATACCCCCCAGCAGGAGAAGTAGCCATTCAGTTTGTACCAAAGTCATCATGGTTTACCATTGAACCTTTTAACTTAACTGAAGGAGTATCTTCCATACCGTGTCTGAATTAGGAATGACAGCTCCTATCCAGGGAGGGACGTCCTGTGTCCCCCAAGCGACTGAAGAGAAGTGGTCTTGGGGGCCTGTGTGCCCCTCCACGGCCCAGAGGGTAGTACGAACAAGGAGTACTCTCTTTAGGTAAAATTTGAGAGCCCTGACTGGATCGAGGTTGTGAAGCGCCGCCTCCTTTGGATTGGATGGAGATGGGCAGAAAGTAGGAATGGTGATCTCCTGGTTTGGAAGGATGAGACTACCTTCGGAAGGAAGGAGGGTACTGTATGAAGAACTGCCCTGTCTTGGTGAAAAATGAGAAAGGGATCTCTACATGAGAGAGCACTTAGTTCCGAAACCCTCCTTGCAGAGGCAATGGCCATAAGAAAAGTTGTCTTCCAGGTTAGCCACTGTGTAGAAATGGATGCTAACGGTTCGAACGGAGGTTCTTGTAATGCCCGTAGTACCAAGGAGAGGTCCCATGAGGGTGTAGGTGCTCGAATAGGAGGAGCGAGATGAGCAACCCCTTGGAGAAAAGTCCTAACGTCTGGCAAAAGGGCCAATCACTTTTGGAATAAAACTGAGAGCGCTGAGACTTGTGATTTGAGTGAGCCCAGAGAGAGACCCATAGAGAGGCTGTCTTGCAGAAATTCTAGGAGAGACTGAATGGAGAATAGATCTGCATTTCTCTTGTTTTGGGAGCACCATTGTCGGTAGGTCTTCCAGACTCTATGGTATGTTCTGGCAGACACTGGTTTGTGAGCTGCTCTCATAGTTCTAATCACTGCGTCAGAAAACTCGTTGCGCTCTAGGATCCTGGTCTCAAGAGCCACGCCGTCAAATTGAGGCTCGGTGGCTTTGGGTGGAGAATTGGAACTTGTGAGAGGAGATCTGGAAGAGGTGGCAGAACCCATGGCTTGTCTATTGACATGTTTATTAGATCTGAAAACCACGTTCTTCGTGGACATCTGGAAGCTATGAGGATGAGGGTAGTCCTTTCCCCTCATAGTTTTCTGATCATGCGTGGGATTAGAGGAATAAATGACTGGTTGGTTGAAGGCAATATGCACACTCTCAGAAAACCCCGAAGACTATCCCACGTTGGGAGATGACCCACAGAGACCACAGAGACTGCTGTGCTATAAAGGCAGATGGATTGTGAACAGGTGGAGGGTGCTCAAAGAGTGAATAGGCTGGCTATTAAGGATATATGCTTATCTTAAATGAGCCATGGCAGGAGTTCCCGGAGTGCTAGTGTAGGGATCCTTGGGGCATATAAGGAGGAATCAGCCACAGGATGAAACTGGCTATACCTCAGTCCTGTGTCCAGGCTAGCGCATCCTCACTCTGTACGACAGAGGGAAGGAATCAATGCTGGATGGTCACTCTGGTGACATCCTGAAGTAATGGATCAGACTACTCAGTGTAGCGGTCCAGCTCCATATAATGTGAAGGAATTGTAATGAAATAAAAAGAAGAGCAAACTAAATACTAAAATACTGTTGAATGCAGGAAACAGAGTGTCTCTGCCTACAGAGGAGGGGTATAGCAGGAGGAGGAGGGATCAAGTTTCTATTTTTTTATTGTGTACTGCCTCCTAGTGGTGCCAGCTATACCCACTGTCCCTGTGTCCCCCAAGCAGACCTGGAGAAAAAAAATCTAAAGTATTCAACCCCCATTAATATTTTGGAAATGTACTGTATATTTTGCAGCAATAAGAGCTTTGAAACTTTTGGAGTAAATATGCAGAAGTTTTTCAGATTGTCGAGGAGTGATTTTTAGCCTATTCTTTCAGTCAGATGCTCAGGTTATTCAGATCATGTTGCTGGCCTTGGCGTCCACAAAATTGTGAGTCACTTAGATGCTTTCTGGCAAACTCCAGACACCCTTATATATGGTTCATTTTGAGAAATGGCTACGTTTGTGCCACACTCCCCACACAGGCTAGTGTTATGCAGAGCTTTTGTGGCAGACCCATTCACAATGAGGTTTGGTAGTGGCTGCAAGGGAATACTTTTACCTGGCATAATGTATACAAATCTTTATACTGTAGGTGTTATAGCTGAGCTAACTCCCTTAATCTCTGACAGAATGACATGACGATGGATGTTCATAATCCGTCTTGAAATAGAAAATGAAAAAAATCCGTAAAACTCAAATTCTATATCAACAATTAGTGCATATCAAAACAGGAATTTAAAGCCAATAATAGAATCCTGCATGATATAAGGTTGTTCTAAAACGCAGCATTCCAATACAAATTAATGGGGATGTTCACCTTTTGCAAAGTTTCAAAAGAAACACCTTTCCTACTAAAATAGTTAAAAAACAATACATTGCTCCCATGATATAAAACCTGAACTTGCTCAATGCCAATCGATTGGCAGCAAATAAAAAGTTTCACAAAGGACAGCTGTGACTTTAAGCATTAAAGTGCATGCCCAGACTACACACAGTCTCTGGTATAGGGTTGATCTGATTGGGTTGATCTGAGGTTGCTGGGCTTCATAACATTTTTCACCTGCAGTTGATCTCTGCTCTGATCTTATGGTTCCTCTAACCTGGGATCCATATTCATATGGCTTGGCAATACAAAATCTGTGAATGAAAATAATTCATTGAGAGGGTAGGCAATTCAAGTGGTATGTTTTTTTTCCTATGTTTTCATTAAAAAATGCCCTGACAAAGGAACTTTGTAGAATTTCAACCTCTTTTCAACAGGTTGAAATTGAAAACGGATGTAAAAACTGCACTCACCTCATCTCATACTCCTGAACAATTGTTTCTTTATTGTCCACCAGATGCAGTACTGCTCTCATATTTTGCTCCAGCCAAGACATAACCATTGGCTCCTTCCATAGGCTACAGCATCTTCCCACATATAGAGTGTTATCAACAAGGTCAAGGCAGAGGGCTGGCTGTTCACAAACAGACATTATCAAAAAACGCAATTGTTTAAAAACAATACTAACATGCAGATAATCAAATCTCACACACGACCTAAAGGGGAACTAAATCCACTGTAAAAATTTTCCACTGCTCCCTAAAGAGAGTCAAACTTAAGAATATTAAGAATATTTATCAATGAGAAACCTGCAACCAGTGCACTTCCATTTATTTTGCTGCTAAATAACATACAGAGACTGCACACATTTTCGCTTCCTGATATTACATAGCTATCAAACAGGTGGAGGGAGGACACACTGCTGTTAATAGTTCGGCCCTAGAAAAATGGTGAAATTGTAGTCCAGCAAAATGTAAAGGGGAAGTTCACAATGTAATGTAGATAAGAATAACCTAAGAAATTGTTTTAATCTTTATTTTTTTGTTTTGTTGTGAAATCTTTGACTTTTGCAATGCTCAGGTTTGGTATTCCAACTAATAAATAGTCGCATAGGGCTGTTACCGTAGCAGGCAGGCAACCTGTATATTCAGGGACAAATTGGATAACAGGTGTAGGGTTATCTAGTATATGGCATTGGGGAAGTACCTTATGTGCAGGCGTTAAGCATTGTAAGAAATGATTACATCCCTAGGTTGAACATATTCAATTTCAATAATGTGTCTGAAAAGTACTGCTGTGCTTTTATGCTCAATAACTATACCATTTGTTATAATTTTACTCCTTTCCCCAGATAGCTATTTATCCAGGGTATACCCATGAGACTCTAAACTTCCTCACTGCGAGTGTGGAGCTCCCCATTCATCCAGACTACTCACGTGACCTCCAGTCCCACATCCTGGCATTGGATTCCTTCAACTCTCTCACTACAACAGACTTGATTCAAGGACACATTCTGGATATGTTAAAAATCTTCACATCCTTTATTTAATCATATGTAAAAAGTTGTCAGCATTGGCACAGTGCATATAACACACCACTAATGTGTTATATGCACTGTGCCAATGCTGACAACTTTTTACATATACCCATATACCCATGAGACCCTTTTCCGAGATAATCATGGCGTTCCTTCGTTCTGGAGTTATTAGTCCTTTTCCATCAGATCACTTATTTGAAGGGTTCTATTCAAATGAAGGATGAGTCTTTTCGTTCAGTATCAGACCTGAAGTGTCTGAACATATTCATTTGATAGAATTGGTTCTGCATGGAAATTGCTTGTTCTGTTAACAGGTCCATTGGCATCCTTGAAAATCAAGGAAGAGTACCTGTTGGACATCACAGGTATCTGTGGTTAAGTTTTCTCTAGAAACATTACCAAGTGGTTGCACTACCACTCAGACTCTGGAATTGATGGCATCAACCATTGAATCAGTACCCTTTGGGCAGTTCCATCTATGACAACAACAACAACTGTGAGTTCTATGAAATGAAGGAAGGTCAATGAGTCAATCAATGATCAGAGGACCTCAATCACATTTCCTGACAGCTACCGTACTATAACCACAGCATCTGTGCAGGGGGGAACCAGTGGACAATAATCTTCACTACACCCCAGGGGAGGGGGGTGCACAATTTGATCAGAATACATCTCAGTTTGATAATCCAGTGCAGTGCCATGGGTACTGTTACTATCGGGCCTTTTATGGGGTCTGTTAATTCAGCGTGCCATTCACCTGTCCCGTCCCTAGTTTGCATATGCAAATTCAGTTCAACTGAATCTTTCACAAAGGATTTGGAGGTTCTACCAAATCCCAAATAGTGTACTGAGTGCATCCCTACTGTCAACGAACACAAAAAAATTGTGCCTGAAGAATAGGATGCAGACGTCATTTAACAGATTTAACCTCTTTCCTATTAATTGTTTATTGACCAAATGGAATCGGATACTTCCCCAAATCATGGATTTTTGAAAATGCAAACACTTGACTTTAAAGCTTTGTTGGACTGATTAGGAGCTTTACCTCCGGGGAACATAATAAGTGCCTGCTGAATTAGGTTTTATGCTTTTTCATGAGCATTTTTCTCTTCTTCAGCAGAGAGATCATCCTGCTGGCTGTGCTGAAAGAGTGCCAGAGGCACAGAAAATGCACAGTTTGGGAGCTGTGATAAATTCTGGTGAGCCTGCAAAAAAAGCATTTTATTTTTCTTTATATTTAGATATTAATGTTATGATTAAAAAAAAGCCTTTATAATAGCCAACTTAAAAGCTATAAACCTCTTTTGACCAACCATTAAACCAATATTGGATAGAAAAACACAAGATTAACTCAGCAATGCTAATGTTATTCTAGAACAGTGCTGTGAAGATGGGAGGGCCAAAATCTAGAAGCAGCTTTGTAAGGTATTTTAAGGCCCCTTGCAACCAGGCAAGGTCTTTATAGATTCACATTTACAGAGCACTATTTTCTTAATTGGTTCTTAACTGCATTTATGGATAACAAACGCAAAACCAAGGAAAAGGTTGATTTACAAAAGCAAGGTAGTCTTGCATAGCCGTTGATTCTATAGTATAGCCAAATGAAAGGGTCTGCTTAAAGACAGCTAAGGTTATGTATAGGACCGCACAGATATGCTGACATGTTGTTGTATTCAGGTTAAAAGTCATATAAAATAAGTGGACCCCACCTAATATTTTAGGCAATAATGAATAATATAGAGTGCTGGTTTAACTTTGGGTTAAAAATTAATATAATAACGAACAGTTCCTGCCAGAAACAAAGTAGGAGAGGAATAGACAATCACAGCCCTGCAGTCACACAAAGACTAACTTCAGTTCCCTATCAGTTCAGTCTAGCTCCCGATCGGTTTCTTTCCTACAGTGCAGTGTCCTGTGTGCTACTGGCTCCCCAGCACAGCCTGCAAAAGGAGGCAGTGGAAAGTGAAAATGTTTCAATTAATCAGCCAGAAAAATTACTTTTTATGCACTTTTTTTTTAATTACTTGTATTAGATATACATTTTAAGCACTTTCTTACACTACTATACACTAGCATATTCTTGTTTTTCACACAATTTGTCTACTTTGATAATACAGCAGTGAGGATGTCAACCCAAGTAATCCACACATACAAAGAACTCAAAACAAACAAGGTTTCTCATTACCAAGGTATCATACAAGAAGCATCTCATGATGGGTAAAAGCAAAGAGCTTTCTTAAGATGTTTGCAACCTTATTGTTGCAAAACATACTGATGGCATTGGCTACAGACATATTTCTAAGCTTCTGAATGTTCCAGTGAGCACCATTGGGGCCATAATCCAGAAGTGGAAAGAACATCATTTCACCCTAAACTGGCCACGATTTCTGCAAGATTTCTGACAGAGGGGTCAAAAGAATAATCAGAAGAGTTGTTCAAGAGCCAGGGATCACTCACCGAGACCTTGAATTAGCAGGTTCAGTTGTTTCAAAGAAAACAATAAGTAATGCACTCAACCAACACAGCTTCTATGCATGATCACTGCATAAGGCTCCACTGCTGAAAAAAAGCATGCTGAAGCTCGTTTAAAGTTTGGTTTGCTGCACAACATTTGGACAAGCCAATGAATTTCTGGGACAATATAGTCTGGTCAGATGAGACCAAAATGTAACTCTTTGGATGTCATTACACACACCATGTTTGGAAGAAAAATGGCACTGCACCTTACCCCAAAAACACCATACCAACAGTGAAGTTTAGAGGTGGGAACATCATGGTGTGGGGATGTTTTTCAGCATATGGTAAGGACAGACTTAATATAATTAAATGAAGAATGAATGGAGAAATGTACTGGGATATTCTTGATAAGAATCTGCTGCGATCTACCAGGATGCTGAAGATGAAACGAGGGTGGACATTTCAGCAAGACACTGATCCCAAACACACAGCCAAGAAAACTCTCAAATGGTTTCAGAGAAAGAAAATAAAGCTGCTAGAATGGCCCAGTCAATCACATGACTTGAATCCAATTGAAAATGTATGGAAATAACTGATGATCAGAGTTCATAGAAGAGGCCCCTGGAACCTGTAAGACTTGAAGACAGTTTGTGTGAAGGATTGGGCCAAACATCACACCTGAGCAATGCATGCGACTAGTTTCTCCATACAGGAGGCTTCTTGAAGCGGTCATTCCCAACAAAGGCTTTTTTACTACGTATTAAATACATTTTAGTAAGTTTATTCCATACTTATTCCATGTGTCATTCCTCTTTACTACACATCACTTAATTTATGGACTTATTTGTTTTAAGTTCTTTGTATATGTGGGTTGTTTCCAACATTTGGTGTAAATTTCATGTCAATAGCCCCATTGGAAAACATTATTCTGAGAAAAATGTCGACATGTTCAATACTTATTTTCCCTGCTGTAGAATACACATTTTAAGGAGAGTTTATTGTGAAGTTTATTGTCAAGAGTTTTGCTCAGCAGGGCCAAAGATGATAAATCAATAATAATAATAATGATGATAAATGTATCAATTTGGAACAGTTTAAAGAGTCAGTAACCCCCTCCCAAAGCTGCTTCCAAAAGACATAAGAATGTGAAAAATTACAAATGTTAAACTTCAACATTAGAAAAATGGTCAAAGATAAAAGGAACACTGAAAAAGCGAATTTCTGGTGAAATAGCTGAAAACAACAGGAAAAAAAAGTGTTGGAAGGCCATTATCGAGGGTCTAGTCTGAAACACCAGTTTAAACTTTGGTTTCAGAAAAATATAAATTAAAATTAGAAAGCACTGAAAAATGTATTTTTTCTGATGTTCTAAAAACAACTGCATTAAAAAGGCATTTTGAACAAGCCCTTTAATTAATTAATACTAGCTTAATTCCCTAATTATGGAGGTGTTAAGTTATAAATTGAATGATTGCAAAGAACCTTGTCATTTTATGCTGATGACACATATGGTGCTTTTTGGCTTGCTGAAAAAGTAAACAAAATAAGTAGCCCCTGCGACTACCACTGACTATAATAGGCCATGTGTACAACTAGCACTAATTGCTGCTCTAACAGGGATTTGGATAAATGCTAAGGATCTGTAGAAAACCAGGCGCCTATTATTAAAATCATTGTTTGGCTTTTGCGGACAAGGGGGCATGTTTACTAACATTGGAGATAAATATCGGGAGAGATTTCTGGAGATGTTGCCCATAGCAACCAATCAGATCTTTGCTTTTGTTTTCTAACTTGGCTGTGGCTGTTTAAATCTAATTGCTGATTGGTTGCCATGGGCAACATCTCCAGAAATCTCTCCAGATATTTATCTCCGATATTAGTAAACATGCCCCAAGGTTTATTCACAAATCCACATTTTTACCGAGAACCCAGCAATCCTATGCATTATGAGTTAATGCAGAAAAGGGATTCATTTTAAGAATGTTTTTAGCAATATTCAAGCTAATTTTGTTAGAAGCAAATAGTGACAAGCTTCTCAGCATGCTGCCTACTTCACCATCAGTACAACACATGCTTCCTGCTTACCTCCCACTCTTGAAACATGCGGCTAAGGAAGGTGTATTCACGGGCACGTAGAGACAGGAAATCGATTACAAGCAGCATACCCAGTGGGTCATTTTCTGGATCAAGGCTATATTAAGTGTATAAAAAAGTTGAAATTACATCAGCCCAACTATGCACTATGCGTTAACATTATAATCAGTTGCATTTGATTTAACTTGTAGCACACCCAGCACTGGATTTATATTCAGCACATCCCTATGCACTCCTCCCCTTGCAGGCCCCCCCTCTGATGTGTACTGCATATTCACTGATCACATAGTGTGATCCTCCCTTCCCCTCAGCAACACTGGTATTTTGCAGCAGCTGCCTCCTTAGGGTCAGGCCACACGAGCAGATTCGGGGAGATTAATCGCCCCAGCGACAAATATCCTCTTGGGGTGACAAACTCCACAAAATGCCTTTCCCCACCCTCCGCCGGCTAAAACGAAAATCATCTGGGGGAAGGCACAGGCGGCGCTTCGTTTTCCGAAGATGCCCGAAGTTGCCTCACGAGGAAACTTCGGGGGAAGGCAGTTTGGGGAGATTGTTGCCCCGAAGAAAAGGAGATTTGTCACTGGGGCGACTAATCTCCCCGAATCTGCTTGTGTGGCCAGACCCTTAAGAATGTGTCTGTACAGAAAAAAGGGCCTTGAGTAGTGACGGGCAAATTTATTCGCCAGGCGCGAATACGCAGTGAATTTGCACGATTCGCCGCCGGCAAAAAAAAAGTCGCCGCATCCAAAAAAACGAGACGCCGTCGCCGTTCGTGGGAAATTCGCAAATTTATGGGCAAAATGGAGCAATTTCGCCCATCACTATCCTTGAGTATATCTGAGCAATATTTTGGATTAACAGTTTTTAGAAATAAATTTTTGTTTTTGGTATACTTGGGGCCATACCCCACAACCAACACATGGTATGTATTGGAGGATGGGAAAAAGGTTATTATCTACCAAAACCACAAAAGGGCTTTGGCTATATACATATACTGTACAGCAGTCAATGTGGGACAATTTGCTTTAAATCTATGCATCTGTTTCCGATGCTGGTAGGGTCAAGCGAACAAAGTTGCTTCTGCAAAGTCCATTTTTCTTTGCTGTACCTGTGTTCATTAGCTGCTGATGTTCTTTTGACATAAATCAAATACACACCTGAGAATAAGTTTACAAAATTCAAGGGCTGTGCATGGGCAGCCTCTCTTTTCTAGGAAAAACATGTGCTTGTAAAGTGCCAGAAAGAATCGTCTGTAGAGAGAAACAAAAAATGCATGAGATACAATTATTTGAGCTCAAGCACAAAATTTGCAACATGCCAGGTTAATTTACCCTAAAAAGTAATTTATTGATATAAGTGCTGCAATGATGCACTGCACAATGATGCACTGCACAAAGAAAATGCCATGGGTATAACAAATTTAAAGGACAAGGAAAGTCACCTTCAATAGCTAAATAGCACAGAGTACTCTACTGTGCATGATTGAGTCTAGGTCAGCACTAGAGATGCCTTGGACAGGTAAGTATGATGAAGGTGTGGTACTATTTATCTACTACATAGGAGTACATTATAAAAATAAAGGGGTGTAGAGAAATGTGTAATGCATAAAAAGTATTTGTAGCCTATGAGAGGTCAAATTTATTACATTTAGGGGCAGATTTATCAAGGGTCAAATTTCGAAGTACAAAAAACGTCGAAATTTGTCCATCGAATTAAGAAACTCGAATTTGAATATCCAATTCAAAGTTTTTTCAACAAATTTGGCAATCCTGCGGTCGAATAAAAATCGATTAAATCGTTAGAATCGAACGATTCGAACGATTTTAAGCGATCGATCGAAGGATTTCTATTCGACCAAAAAAAAACTTAGAAAAGTGCTCTGGAAGGTCCCCATAGGCTAACATTGCACTTCGGTAGCTTTAATTTGGCAAAGTTTTTTCAAAGAGACAGTACTTCGATTATCGAATGGTCGAATAGTGAAACGATTGTTACTTCAAAACGTTTGAATCGAAGTCGAATATAGCCTATTCGATGGCCAAAGTACCCAAAAATTGACTTTGAAATTCAAACTTTTTGAAATTCAAACCATTCACTTGAGCTTAGTAAATCTGCCCCTTACTGTAGTCATACACAAAAAAAACCCTCTCTATATTATGAATATAACAGTTTAACATATTTGTCTGTTGCAGCTTCAATCAGAAAATTACATTGCATTTGTTTCTTTGACTAGCCAATATGTGGGAACACAGGTCATTGTCAATTTACCTATTTTCAGGGCGATGGTAATCCAATCTGCAGGTTCCGCTGGTAAGACACAGGATGAAAAGCACACTCAAGGCTGTACAGAGCTCTGTCTACAGAATAAGGTAATAAAACAATAAGGAATGAGAACAACAAAAGTTGTTCAGTTCAAATTATCTTCAAGTAGCTGGATGGTCAGAGATCTGGGCTGTAGTACACAATATTATTATATTAAACCCCCATCCAAGAATAGCCAGCATTTTCTATTGTTAAAATGAACCTATCAAATCACGTGACATTTTCTGATCTTCTTAAAGGCGACACACATCGCTTAGCCGAAGCAAAGAATCAATATGGTAGGGATTCATCTGAAGTAGCAGCTATGTAAAAACACAAGGAAACATAAGACCAGAGTAATAAAAATAGAAAGCAGCAATGTAAGCACATCCAAATCAACCTTATAATTAACTTTATGCATTTTTAAGACTAAGTATCATAAAATAGTGGGTGTTTTATTTTTTCTATAATTCTGCAGTTTGGAATTTCAATGCTTATCTGGTTGCCAGGGCTAACATTACATTCATCGGCATCCAAACCATACATAAAAAAATAAATAGTGAAGACCTGAAGAGACCCATATCGCCCATCTCAAGGCATATTAGGGAATGGTTTTTAAATGTATGGTCAGCTTGAGTTGAAAGTAAAACCAGAAAGCTGAGCAACCCCCCCCTAAAAGTGAAGTGAGTATAGGAGTGACTTAAGCAAGCATTTGAGTGTCTTTTGCTGGTAGGCCACAAGGTACCCACCCAGTGTAGAGAGGGAGCTTAACAAATGTATGTAGCGCCCAGAGTGCAGGAGTTATTTTTATGATTTCTGTTTAGTGTGCTGAAATGGGTACCATTATTTATCAATAAACTGCCTGAAAATGTAATAAAGTGTCTGTTGTTGAATCTGCAAACTTACAACACCATATTAAAGCTTTACTTCCCCTTTAACGATTCAAAATTCTCTCAGCCTACCTCTGATCTCCCACGAGAGCCAAAATATTCTTCAGTTCCGTCTCAAGATTTAAATTCCTACAATAGAGAATTGTACTTAGCATCAACTACATTTATCATTATAAAACTGTGCTCATTTAAGAAATGTAGGTGCATTTGACTAAACATTGTTAAGGGCTGGAAATCGCATAAGTCACTGTAGTAGCAGAGGCTTAATATTACAAAGTCAGTAACTTTTTGCCATTGTGAACAACCTCAATCAACTTCACATGTAAAAATTTCTAATTACAGAGTATTTAAAACTATATACAGGTATGGGGCCCGTTATCCAGAATGCAAGGGGTTTCAGGATGAAGGATTTTTCCATCATTTGAATTTTCAAACCTTAACTCTACTAGAAAATCATGTAAACATTTAATAAACCCAATAAGGATTCATTATATCTTAGTTTGGATCAAGTACAAGGTACTGAATTATTATTATTGAGAAAAAGGAGATCATTTTTAAAAATGTGTACTATTTGGGTAAAATGGAGTTTATGGGAGACAGCCTTTGTCCCTGGTGGAAAATCCTTTCCCCAGCTAGGTGAGTGCCATGCCCATGGTGTATCGCAATAATAAAACAAGAATACTGAAAGTAGTGAACAATGCAAATGCAGAGCAATAATAGGAAGGCAGCCATACCAGGAGGAGTGTACCTAGTTGGCCTGGTTACATATCTTTTCTCTCCCTATTAATTTACCTTACCTGTGCTCAATATATAACAGTGGGCGACTTTTAGTACTCCCACTGCTAATAGTTGTGAGCCCACTGGAAGTTTCTATCTTTTGTAGGATACAGTCTATGTCACCCAGCTGATCAGCATTTTCTGTGTCACCATCAGCCTATGAAAAAGAAAAGCAGAAAACATACCAGGATATGAACACAGGAGGTTAATGTAGATGCTATGCTCAGTATGAAGATTTTGAATATGAATCAGAAGAATTGCATCTGCACGAAGCCTATAATTAAATTATTCAACATGATTTTTGACCACAGAAAAACTCCTAGCAATGCTAATAGACAGATGTTCTATTTCTGAAAACGTTATTAAAGTGACATGCACATTGCTTCAGCAATCCTTAATCTACAGACAAACATTAAAGGAGAATTAAAGCCTAAAACAAATGTGCCCAGGTCTCACAAGTAGGAGAGGTGAGGAGATGGGGAGGCAGCATTAGACTTTTCATCTGGCCTTTAAACAAAAGCATTCCTTAGAAAAGGTAGACCCCTCATTTTAATCAAGTGGAAAACTCTACAGCATGATCATTTCAATTTCTTTGCATATTTTCTTGGTGTCCCAATTTTGTCATGTATCCCATGGCTGTTGGTAAAGGGTGGCACACCTGGGCATCATTTCTACTTCAGTAAGCGCAGGCCATGTCTTCACTGCATGCCATATTATATGGAAGTTCATCTGCCTGAGCGTACAGCTATCACACATTTCTTGGATTAGCAGGGGCAAATGCTTACCCTAAATGGCCATGAGCAAGATATGCTGCTGATGTTTATCAGAAAATTAATAGTAACAGGAGATACCAGGAAATACATACCCCCATGCAAGACCAAGAGATGACAATCTTTTTTTTTTAAACCAAACTTATTTTTGGCCAAACCCCCCCCCCCACAGTATATTTTTAAATGTAAACAAATGCAAAGCAAGCAATATCATATAACAATGTCCCTTTTTTTTTAGAGCTAGCTACAGCTTATGGCAAACCAAGAATTTTGACCGATAAGACGCTCTCTATATGTATAAATAGATATATCTAGATAGATAGAAAAACTAGTTTGTGCAACCATTCAGAAAAAAACCCTGACATTCAGGAGAGTTCACATCATTTCCCAACTCCTTTATTTCTGACTGTATCACCGTGTAGTCAACAAACAATTTATTGCTATTTTAATAATCTACTCCCATTGTCGTACTGGGCGGCGGGACACCCAGGAAAAAACCCAGTGGACCACAGCCCTCGTGGGCTCCTCCGGCCCAGATCCATTAGACATATACGGCACTCCTGACCCCCCTGTCAGTGTAAGGAAGGTGAAATACACTAAGTAGGTGGGGGTGGGGGAGAGGGACAGAGGGAGCCTGGCGACTGGGATTGATCCAGAGGAAGGCAACAATTTTATTTGAAGGCTCGCTTTCGTAACTGAGAAAATCAGAAATAAGGGCTGGTCTAAAACTGAACTAAGCTCCATTAGAACCCTGGGGGTGTATGCCATCTGCTAACTGCTTTTCCAAATGTTCGATCTTATTTTGGACAAAACATCCTGCTCATGAGAATGTGTGTTACCTGGTTCTCTGAAACAGGGCATTTCTTTGATTTCTTCTTTTTCTTTGGTTTGTTACTTGGAACAGCCTATTTAGGCACATAAATGTCAGATAACGATGGTGCTACAGAAAACACATTATCCAGTTCGCTGCTAAATACTTGAGTATTCTAAAAACTTGCCATACAAGTCCTGTACATTTATTCCCTCACCTGTTGCAAAGCAGGATCTTCAGTGCCCTCTTGGTCAGTCTTGTCAGTGTTTGCCTCTTTCTCTTCTTTATGCCTAGAATGTGTGGCATGCTTGATGTTGGAATCGCTCTGAGCATCACAATCAGGGTCAATTATCTACAGACATAAGTCAGATATGATAAGTGATTCAACACTGCTAAATTATTAAATACTTTAAATAACACAACATACAGGTAGTGCTGGGCAAATCTGAACTGTTTTGCTTCGGCAAAAATTCAACAAAATGCATTGAAGTCTATGGGTGACAATGGGTGAACGCAAGGAGGCACAACAGGTTTTTTCACCGATTGGAGTCTATGGGAGTCATTTACGCTGTGAAAAATTTCGCTCATCACTATTAATAGATCCTGCAACACTGGCAGTTCCATAGGCTGGTACCAAAGTCTCCAATGAAAGCAGACAACCCTACAGAAAATTCACAGTGTGACAACTGGATGTACACAGGTCAGATATTCTTTTGCAGAATGCGGCTTTGAGAGTTCCTCTAGTGCTGCTTTGGTAAAGTATTTATGAATATCCCAACCTACAGCCAAACAAATAGGCCATAAGCACAGTGGACTGAGCAGGGGTGGAAGCATTCTTCACTTTCATGTTAACTTTAAAGTGATACTGACATTAAAACTTTTCTGTTATGAGAGATAATAAAAAATTGTTATTTTCTGATGTCAGTATGTCTTAAAGTACTATATAGCATTATTCTATGGTATATATTATTCTAGGGCAATCAGTTCAGTTTTCAAAAAATAGTGGTGAGCACAACTTTCCCTTGTTTGTTACTTCTCACAGGTAACCCCAAACTTGGGGCAGATTTGTTAATCAACCCTCGGTATTCGACTGGCGAATGTAAATCCTTCGAATATCGAAGTCGAAGGATTTACCGCAAATAGTACGTTCTAACGATCGAACGAAAAATTGTTTGATCGAACAATTAAATGCTTCGAATCGTTCGATTCGAAGGAATTTAATCCATCAATCGAACGATTTTTCTTCAACGTAAAAACATGGCACTTCGGTAGGTTTTAGGTGGCGAACTAGGGGGTCGAACTTTTTTTTAAAGAGACAGTACTTCGATTATCGAATGGTCGAATATTCGAACGATTTTTAGTTCGAATCGTTTGAATCGAAGTCAAAGTCGTAGTCAAAGGTTGAAGTAGCCAATTCGATGGTCGAAGTAGCCAAAAAAATCATTCGAAATTTGAAGTTTTTTTATTCTATTCCTTTACTCGAGCTAAGTAAATGTGCCCCTTATTGTTGCCCCTTTACCACCCTCTATCCCATGTGTCACTCCGTGCCAATGTCTATGGCCCTTAGCTGCCATTATACTTTCTGGGCTTCTCTGATGGGCGAATATGTCCCGTTTTGCTGGAAAAAAATAGCAACAAAGCGAAAAATTTGCAAAACACGTCAATTTTGACACGATCGACAATTTTTAAACGCGCTGCTATTTTGTCCAATTTCATTAAAGTCAATGGGCGTCTGAATAATTTTAAAGCACAACAATTGTTTGTCGCGCTGGATTTTTCGTCTGAACATTTTCACTGCAGTTTCCTGAATTTTTGAAACACAGAAATTCACCACAAATCCATGCCTGCTGAATTTATTATTATTTAATTATTAATCAATTTAATTTGTGTGTTTATAGGTTATATTACAACACATAAACAGTGAAGCCAGTGCTCAGACCATAATTATGTGCACACATAAGAAGTAAAAAAAATAATGATAAAAAAATACAAAAGCTCGAAGCCACACTCTCTGTTCGTCTGTAACATGGATTCTCTGCTAGAAGCTGCTGGGAGTTGCAGTCCATAGTGAGAGTGTGCTGACTAGCAGTGAAAGGGTAAAGTAACACTTGTATCTTTTTTTTTTACATTGTATTTCTGATATCTGGTACAGGTATGGGACCTGTTATCCAGAATGCTCGGGACCTGGGGTTTTCCGGATAAGGGATTTTTCTATAATTTTGATCTCCATACCGTAAGTCTACTAGAAAATCATGTAAACATTAAATAAACCCAATAGGCTGGTTTTGCTTCCAATAAAGATTAATTATATCTTAGTTGGGATCAAGTACAAGATACTGATTTATTATTACAGAAAAAAGGAAATCCTTTTTAAAAATGTGATTATTTGGATAAAATGGAGTCTATGGGAGCCAGCCTTTCGATAATTCGGAGCTTTCTGCTTAATGGGTTTCCGGATAATGGATCCCATACCTGTACGACTATTAGCTCAATTGCTTCAAATTACTATATTGTAAACACTGCCCAGTAGATGGCAGCATAAAAGCACAATACTGCCCTAAACCTTCATAACCATTCATCCTAAGAGCATGAAAATGCTAAACAGAAAGTCACTGATTCCAATAGGCATCTCTGTGAAATCTTTGTCTTTTCCTGAGGTTTGGAAATGCTTAACAAACCCAGCTGACTGCAGTACTGTTGAGTCTTTAGATATATTATTTAATTGCTAAATGTTCTCTCATGGACTCCAATGGTGATGAAGGTGATATAGTAATTTTATGGACCTGGTTCAGCAGCACACCATAAAATAGTTGAATGTAACCCAGAGAAAATGGTTATAAAACAGGATTTTGACAAATGTGAAGTGTTCAATCCACTCTGAACCCTTAGGGGCCTATTTTTTAAACCTTACATTTTTCTGGTCACGTTTTTAAAGGGGAAAACTCAATTTTTTTGTGAATTTTTCCAGATTTATTATGTTCTGAAGCTGCTAAAAATTTGAATCTAAAAATACTCCTTTTAAAACGTGTCGAAATCATGTAAAGTCAATGGCAAATTGTCACTTTGTCAATTGGAACACATTTTTTACCTTCAGGATATTCGCAATAGTTTCGGGTTATTTGACCTGGTTTTCGTTTGATAACCCGTTAAATTCGTGTTTTCGGGGCAACAATTTAGAAAAAGTTGCACAATTCAAATTGATGCTTGATTTTTTTGGAGAATAATTATTGGTAAATTAAGAGTATTTGGGTTTTGGAGTTTGGTCGAATTTTTTTTTTTTTAAGTTTTAGTAAATTATTGGCCTCCCCAAGTCATACATAGTAACATAGTAAGGTTGAAAAAAAACCACACGTCCATCAAGTTCAACCTTTTAAGTCTTTATATAATTAACTGCTGGTTAATCCAGTGGAAGGCAAACAAGAAAAAAAATTGAAGCCTCTCCAATGTGCCTCAGACGGGGGGGGGTTCCTTCCTGACTCCTGGATGGAAATCGGACTAGTCCCTGGATCAACACATACTATGAGCTATCTTCCATTAACCTGTATTCCCTCACTTGCTAAAAAAGTCATATGTAATGTATAACCCTGTAAGAATTCCACATCTTCACAGCTCTCATTGTAAAAAAACCCTTTCCGATAATTTAGCCGGAACCTCCTTTCTTCTAATCGTAATGGTTGAACATGTGTCAGCTGGAAAGACCTACTGGTAAATAAAGCATTAGAGAGATTATTATATGATCCCTTTATTTATACAGTTATCATATTTATGCTCCTCTTCTCCAGCGTGAACATCCCCAACTTGGCCAGTCTTTCCTCATAGCTAAGATTTTCAATACCTTTTACCAGCTTAGTTGCCCTTCTCTGTACCCTCTCTAATACAATAGAGTCCTGTTTGAGTGATGGAGCGCAAAACTGTACAGCATATTCTAGATGGGGCCTTACCAGTGCTCTATACAGTGGAAATCTTCCTGCAAATCTATGCCCCTTTAATACAGATCAAGACCTTATTTGCCCTTGATGCTTCTGACTGGCATTGCTTGCTACAGCCAAGTGTATTATCTACAAGAATTTCAAGATCCTTTTACATTATGGATTTGCCTAGTGCAGCCCCATTAAGGGTATTAGTAGGTTGCATATTTTTACATCCCAGGTGCATGACTTTACATTAATCAACATTGAATCTCATTTGCCACTTAGCTGCCCAGATTGCCAGTTTGTCAAGATCGTGTTGCAAGGATGCCACATCCTGGATGGAATTAATTGGGCTGGATAGTTTTGTGTCATCTGCAAACACTGATACATTACTTACCATACCCTCCCCTAAGTCATTAATGAACAAGTAAATAAAAGTGGACCCGATACCAAGCCCTGAGGAACTCCACTCCAAGTAGAGAATGTCCCATTAACAACCACCCTCTGTACTCGATCCTGTAACCAGTTTACTATCCATGTGCAAATGACTTCAATAAGCCCAACAGACTTTTTAGAAAGCAGTCGTTGTGGGGCACAGTATCAAACGATTTGGCAAAATCCAAATAGATCACATCAGTGATGTGATTCAGTGAATTCCTAATAAAATGGCATATCAAATCTCTATTTAAGGGGATGGGCCACATTGCTAAAAATGGAAAATTGTCTCTTAAATTAAGAGGCAGCTTTTTGCCTTACATGCCTAATGCCAGGAGCAGCCCTGGGTGAACCGATGCCTTGTACCTTGGACAGTCTTAGAATTACATAATTCACCATTATTTTTTACACAGTTTTGTAGCTATATATAGGTTATACCTTATATACCTATGAGATATTTGGTAACATAAATGTAGGAACAGAAAATACTGGCACACAAAGCGTTTGCAGCAGGTGACTCTTGCTTTAATTCAAAAAGTGCGGAATGTGCAATGTTTCGGGCCACGCCCTTTCTCAAGATTGAGAAAGGGGCGTGGCCCCGAAACATTGCACATTCCGCACTTTTTAATTAAAGCAAGAGTCACCTGCTGCAAACGCTTTGTGTGCCAGTATTTTCTGTTCCTGGATGTACTTGGGAGGCTGCCGTGTCCTCTCATACTGAGCACCAAGCTATAATCGTTAAGGACTGCAGTGGGTGTGCGATTGCTCTATCTTGTTTCAGTGGTAACATAAATGTAACATTATCTAGTGTTGGTGTACATGCTTTAGTACGGCACCATTTAGGCCCACGTATAGGTAAAACAGCATGAAACCCACAGTAATTTGTCAGGGCTCCAAAATAAGTGACCCTCTTGTTTTTGTTTATATCTTTCAAAGCTGCTAAAGATGTTTTCTAACGTAGAGCCAACAACGAGCACAAAGCTCATGATAAACATCAAAAGAACCATGGACTGTGGGAGATGAGAAACAGTATCTTCTTTTACCATCACAGCATGAGAATGAACAGAATTCTGTTTAGCCAAAACAAACCTTGATGGAGTCCAAGGCCTCCGTACCACCCTTTGCTGATTCTAAATCTTTTTGGAATGAAGCCATAGATATTGGCAACTGGGATATTGGAAATACAGCTAAACATACTATAGTGTATTACTTCTTTACCTCTTTATTTGACATTTGGATCTAGATTTGACAATGGTAATAGTAATGAAATCTTTTTTGCATTATACCCTTGCTAGTCTCATAAAAGTACATGTCATGTTGGAAGAATAGGCCAAATTCACAGGGGATAAAATACACTGAGCCGTGTTTCTTCATGCATTCCCCTGTGCATCAATGCCACTGCAGGCATTCTTATGGAGATTCCCATATGCATACAATATAATAAGTTCAACCTCATCTTCGGTAATATTATATAGCAAATTAAACTGTCTGTATGATACTGTATTTGTGTAGAAAGCACAACATAGGGCAGGGATGTAACTAGAGGCTCACGGGTCCTCAAAATCAATTACCATATATTGCCTGTGAGATTGTATATGCACTATTTTGGAGAATTTTTTCATTTCCACATTTTTATTTGAAATAGACCTTATTGGATTTTGGAACAAAACAAAGCATAGAATTAAAACAAACAGTCCAGATTCAGTCATATCTTGCTGCCAAAGAGATGAGAAGGGGGAAAGACTGGTGTTCGTACAGGAAAGGGAAAGATGGCAAAGGAACGAGGATGACACTACCAACTGACGCCTTAGTGGTGGGTTAAGACCATATGATGGCAAAAAAAATCACGGCAGAGAGGTTTCACTTCAAGGCTTAAAAAGTTGAACACACACGCGTCCTTAGTTGCGCACAGCCCCGCAGGGGGCGAGGTGCAATGTGACCTGCTGGGTTGCCGCCTGGGGCTCCCGGCCGGCATTTCCAGGCACTGTGAAGGAGTGTAGAGGTAGAAGCAGATTTCCATATACAAGCTGTCAAGGCAGCAAGGCAAATGGTGGGTGAGAAAGGCTTTACCCACTTCTATGTCTGGTGGCAATATATGAAAAAGTACTAAGGCTGGAGAAAATGTCAGAAAAAAATCTAGTTTGGCTTCCTTACAAAGACTGAGATCCTGCCATAAAACTTGGAGTTTGGGATACTACTAAAAATGTGGACCAAACTGCCAACACACTGCCTGCAACACAGACGAAACCTACGGGTAGACAAAAACCATTCAATGAAATACCAGCACAATAGCAGAGTAGCCTTGAACATTTTTATGGATGATAGTTACATGTCCATAACCTGTGTTGGTGTTTTCAAACAATTCCCATAGTAAGCAATGAAAAGTACATTTCCAGCATTTTGACATTGTTAAAAAAAAATCTTGGCTACATTGCTTTGTTTATTCAGCTTTACCTCTGTGTTTAACATGAACAAATGGAAACCATTTTCAATTTCCTTCTTTTGAAGGTTACTTGTAGGAACATATTAGCAAAATATTTTTCAGATTTTGTGTTTGACTCTTTATAAACAAGACAATCATCACATCAGAGTTGCATAATTCGAGAAGAAATGTTCAGCTTCTTCTTTTACTGTCATACTTTTTCTGTGTAACAGTTGGTTGGTGTCATATGTACTGAGCAAAATGTAAACAGGTGGATTGTTACAGATTTCTAGAACAAAGAGAACACCACCTGTGAGTGGTATTTGTATTTACATTTGTAATCAACAATATCATTATTGTGGAATTCCTCCAGTCAGGGTTTGAGTTAGACCTCAGTCTCTCTACATTTAGAGGACAAGTTTCAGCTCTTTCCTTAATGTTTGAAGAAAATGGGCGCAACCTTACCCAATAAAAAGGAGTACCATTGCTAAAATCCAAAGTTGACCATAAGACTTACCTTCGGTCCTACAGGCTCTAGTGTCCCAACCTTTTGAGCATTCTTTTTATTCACAACAAAGTGATATTATTATTAGCAAAGTGGTATTATGCAGAAAAATTCGTCACAGATTTCCACAAATCTCATTACATTATCCTACCTTATCTTAACTCTTTAGATGCTCAAGAAGGTCTCAGAATATTGGAAGAAGGAAGATGACTTAAAATATACTTGGAAAGAGTAGAAGACTTCAGGATTTCTAATGCATTGTTCATTAACTCTCACGGCAAGAGAAAAAGTTGCAAAGATAACTGTGGCAACTTGGATAAAATTGTGCAACCAGGAAACTGGTAGTACCAGTACCAAAAATATGAAATGCTCTCTCTATTAGGGCCATTGCAGCATCCTGGGCCTTCCATGCTCATCCTTTAACAAAGGCTCAGTGTTGGGTGGCTTTGTGGTCCTTTCTCCATACTTTTGGGAGATCAGTTCTTGGTGTGGGTTCTAAGTAAATTGTTGCTGGTGTCTTGTGTTCTTGGATAATTCCATTTTGTTGCCCTCTGCCATAGGAGGTACAGGAAACCAGAAAATCTTATCGTACTTACCAAGATTTTATTTTCCTGGACCTGAACAAGGCAGTAGGCAAGATTCCCACCCTTATCTCTTAGGTAGGGGGACAGTCAATAAAGATAGAGGTGAGGGAAGGGGAATCTCTCGTTATGGTTTTAACCCTTTTGTTGCCGACTGCCATGTTCTGGTCCAGGAAAAGAAAATCCCGGTAAGTATGGTAAGATTTTCTGGTACTTGTTCCTGGGCTGCCTTGTGCTTTACATCTCTATGCTTTGCACCTTGTGCTGGATGTTTAATATGGAGAAATGTGTAGAGTGAATAGCCATTGCTCCAGATGAACGTGCTCTATTTGAATTTTGCCAAAGCGTTTGACACCGTGGCCCACAAATGACTGCTTTCTAAACTACAGTCTGTTGGGCTTAATAAAGCCATTTGCACATAGTAACATAGTAAGTAAGGTTGAAAAAAGACACATGTCCATCGAGTTCAACCTTTTTTTTTTTTTAACTACCTATCTGCAAGTTGATCCAGAGGAAGGCAAAAAAACCCATCTGAAGCCTCTCCAATTTGCCTTAGAGGGGGAAAAATTCCTTCCTGACTCCAAAATGGCAATCGGACTAGTCCCTGGATCAACTTGGACTATGAGCTATTTCCCATAACCCTGTATTCCCTTACTTGCTAAAAAGCCATCCAACCCCTTCTTAAAGCTATCTAATGTATCAGCCTGTACAACTGATTCAGGGAGAGAATTCCACATCTTCACAGCTCTCACTGTAAAAAACCCCTTCCGAATATTTAGGCGGAACCTCTTTTCTTCTAATCGGAATGGGTGACCTCGTGTCAGCTGGAAAGACCTACTGGTAAATAAAGCATTAGAGAGATTATTATATGATCCCCTTATATATTTATACATAGTCATCATATCACCCCTTAAGCGCCTCTTCTCCAGCGTGAACATCCCCAATTTGGCCAGTCTTTCCTCATAGCTAAGATTTTCAATACCTTTTACCAGCTTAGTTGCCCTTCTCTGTACCCTCTCTAATACAATAATGTCCTGTTTGAGTGATGGAGACCAAAACTGTACGGCATATTCTAGATGGGGCCTTACAAGTGCTCTATACAGTGGAAGAATGACCCCCTCCTCCCTTGACTCTATGCCCCTTTTAATACAGCTCAAGACCTTATTTGCCCTTGATGCTGCTGACTGGCATTGCTTGCTACAGCCAAGTTTATCATCTACAAGGACTCCAAGGTCCTTTTCCATAATGGATTTGCCTAGTGCAGTCCCATTAAGGGTATAAGTGGCTTGGATATTTTTACATCCCAGGTGCATGACTTTACATTTATCAACATTGAATCTCATTTGCCACTTAGCTGCCCAGATTGCCAGTTTGTCAAGATCATGTTGCAAGGATGCCACATCCTGGATGGAATTAATTGGGCTGGATAATTTTGTGTCATCTGCAAACACTGATACATTACTTACAACACCCTCCCCTAAGTCATTAATGAACAAATTAAATAAAAGTGGACCCAATACTGAGCCCTGGGGGACCCCACTAAGAACCTTACTCCAAGTAGAGAATGTCCCATTAACAACCACCCTCTGTACCCGATCCTGTAGCCAGTTTCCTATCCATGTGCAAACGACTTCATTAAGCCCAACAGACCTTAGTTTAGAAAGCAGCCGTTTGTGGGGCACAGTATCAAACGCTTTGGCGAAATCCAAATAGATCACATCTACTGCCCCCCCAGTATCCAGAATCTTACTTACCACATCATAAAATGCAATCAAATTCGTCTGACATGACCTATCCTTCATAAAGCCATGCTGATTGTTGCTCATAATGCCATTCATTAGGACAAAATTTTGAATGTGGTCCCTTAACAAGCCTTCAAATAATTTGCCCACCACAGATGTCAAGCTTACTGGCCTATAATTGCCAGGCTGAGATCGTAATCCCTTTTTAAATATTGGAATAACATCAGCTTTTCTCCAATCCATAGGCACCATACCAGATGACAGTGAATCTGAGAAAATCAGAAATAAGGGCTGGTCTAAAACTGAACTAAGCTCTCTTAGAACCCGGGGGTGTATGCCATCAGGCCCTGGAGCCTTGTTTACATTAATTTGTATTAAAGCTTTTTGAATCATATCCTGAGTCAGCCACTGACTAGATTGAGCTGAACCATTCGTGCAGTTATTAAGTGAGCCTGTGAACCCAGACTCCTCTATTGTATACACTGAAGAAAAGAACTGATTTAACACATTTGCCTTATCTGTATCTGTTACAACCATACTGGTACCATTATTTAATGGAGCAACACTCTCAACCTGCATCTTTTTACTATTAATATATTTAAAAAACTTTTTAGGGTTAGTTTTCACCTCCACCGCAATTAACTCTTCATTTATTTTCTTAGCCTTCCGGATTGCTGATTTACAACATTTATTACAGTGTTTATATTCATTAAATGCAGCTTCTGTCCCTACAGATTTGTAGTTTTTAAATGCCTTTCTCTTCTTTCCCATTAACTTCTTTACTTCTGTATTAAGCCACACAGGATGATTCTTAGAGCTTCTACATTTAGTCCTTAAGGGATGGTTAAGAAACTGGCTACAGGATTTGGTACAGAGGGTGGTTTTTAACGGTACATTCTCTAATTGAATCACTTTTACATTTACCATAACATGTGGTCACAGAACAAGCACTTTTATAAATGTTACAGAACATCAAGGGGATTTCTAATGGCCTTGTAAATTTATATATAAATGATATATTGTCCTTTTTAATCTACAGTTGTTATTTTATTACAATTTGGGATTCATTTACTAGGCACAAGAGCATCTTACAGGTTATTCTACCCTTATCTTCCCTTATGTTCAGGTACCTTGGTACCTTGTTAGTTGCCTATTATATAACAATTTGTTTACATTCAAGAAATACTTAAAACTCTGTGTCTCCCATTATCCCTAAATTTATCAGAAGACCTAGTGATGGATTTGATTCTAATAGAAATTGCATATAAGCAGGGGAATGTTGTAAGCTCAGGGTGAAAATTGTGCAATATATTATTTTCTTACAGCAGGATGCAGGACGCTTTGTCCTAATGATTGTTTGCACTGACCACAGAATTAATCTCAAGTGCTATGCACGCACACTTGTACCTACAAGGGAGAAGGCTCCTGTTAGAGGTCGGCCTGACTTGTACAGGAAGATCCAATACCCTTAAAGGGATACTGTCATCGGAAAACATGTTTTTTTTCAAAATGCACCAGTTAATAGTGCTACTCCAGCAGACTTCTGCACTGAAATCCATTTCTCAAAAGAGCAAACAGATTTTTTTATATTCAATTTTGAAATCTGACATAGGGCTAGACATTTTGTCAATTTCCCAGCTGCCCCTGGTCATGTGACTTGTGCCCGCACTTTAGGAGAGAAATGCTTTCTGGCAGGCTTCAATGTAGCTGAAGGAGTCTCAGTGGGAGTGTTGTTCTTAGATCTACCAGGCAGCTATTATCTTGTGTTAGGGAGCTGCTATCTGGTTACCTTCCCATTGTTCTGTTGTTAGGCTGCTGGGGGGGGGGGGTGATATCACTCCAACTTCCAGTACAGCAGTAAAGAGGGACTGAAGTTTATCAGAGCACAAGTCTGGGCAGCTGGGAAATTGACAATATGTCTAGCCCCATGTCAGATTTCAAAATGAAATATACAAAAATCAGTTTGTTCTTTTGAGAAATGGATTTCAGATCAGAATTCTGCTGGAGCAGCACTATTAACTGATTCATTTTGAAGTAGCCCCTAGTATTTACACAAAAAACTTTTTTAGCCAGCACAAAGTATTTATACAAAACAATTTTTAGCCAGTGCATTGTACTAAGCAGCCACTCACCAATAAAAACCATTTAGCTAAAAATGGAATGAAAACTGAGACTAAAATTTCCATTTCTTAATATAATAATGTTCCCTACACATCTGATTGCATTCCTAATTCTAACGGAGGATTGCACATATCTCATATCGCATTTTGAATACCTGTTTGAAAGCAGCGTGATTTTTCAGGGGGGAAAATAACTTTTTCATCAGTAAGATGTTTTATTACATTCACGGAACACTAGCTTAAATAACAATATCGGCAATATGGTTCAGCCCCCTGGCATTTGATATATAATTACAATTATATAATTATAACACAAAGTCTTTTGACTATCCCCTTGAATATAGTGCTGGCTCCACCCTTCAATATACTTCTATGATACCTAAAAACTAGATGAATGTTTTTTTTGTGAGCCACACTGCTACAAGATTTAGCCAAGGACTGACAGTGCTTTTACTGCACAGTGACAACGTTGGATGCAGGATGGGGACCCAACTTCTTCTTTGCTTCTATGCTCCATCTGCTTTTTGTATGCTTCAGCTCTAAATCCACTTAGAAGGAAAATAAAACTAAGTCTATTGTTTGAAGACCATTTTCAAGGATGTTATGCTACCTGGGTAAAAATATTCCAATCTATTTTTACAGTCACTGTTGAAAAACAAAATCACTGGAGTGATTCAGAAAAAATTACTAGAGCTCAAAGAGAGTTTAAATACTAATTTTCCAAAGCTTTCCACTAAGATTAAGATAGATCGACAGCCAAACAGAGCAAAACAAGTGGTATGGATTACAAATTCAACTTCATTTTTGAATGACTTAATCATTTTTGAATTTTAAATAGTCGAAACTTGGTCATGCCCTGTTAGTGTTCTACTACTCTGATTGGCTATGTGTTGTATTTCTGCTGATCCCTCATCATCCAGTGGATGCACTAGAAAAACTATTTTTAATACCCAAAATATTGCTCTAAAGGACACATTTATTAACAGTTGAGGTCTTAGATAAGTGGATTCTGTTGTCTACTGCAAGCTAAACGAGGTTCTGTTTTACAGTGAAACTTCAATTTTACGCACCCTGCAGCAGCGTAACAACTGTGCACCCTTACTCCCCTACAAAAAAAATCATTTGAGGGGCCCAGGCATGCAGCAACTCCTACCAGGCCACCCACACGCACACAACCGCACTCCCCTGCTGTTTCCAGCTGGGGATAGCTTAAAACTAGAGACGAAGCAGACCCCTCTTCCCTGGGCCCTCCGTTACCAGGGTCTGCTTCCTCTATAGTCAAATCAAATTAAACTGAACCTTAAAAAAGTCATTCACAAATCAGCTATTGTTTAAGGGTGTACATGTGACTGCCAGAGAGGTCTTGCACATGCCCCCTTTATAGTTTAACATTAATGCTGCAAGTGGTAGTTGATATTCTGAATTTTGGCATGTCTTTCTCTTTCAAAACTTTTTTTTATTTTTATTATCCACACACTATTGACATACTGTTTTGATTTTTCCTTAGAACATTCAACTGTTCTCCTGCGCAGAGGAGAATTATTACATTGGGGGGCACATTTACTTAGCTCGAGTGAAGGATTAGAATAAATAATACTTCGAATTTTGAAGGTTTTTTTTGGCTACTTCGACCATCGAAGTGGCTACTTCGACTGTGACTTCGAATCGAACGTTTCGAACTAAAAATAGTCAAAGCACTGTCTCTTTAAAAAAAACTTCCACCACCTACTTCGCCACCTAAAACCTACCGAGCACCTATGTTAGCCTATGGGGAAGGTCCCCACAGGCTTTCCAAGCTTTTTTTGATCGAAGGAAAATCGTTCGATCGATGGATTAAAATAGCTTGAATCGTTTGAAGGATTTAATCATTCGATCGAACGATTTTTCCTTCGATCGTTCGATCAAAGAAAATGCGGTAAGTCGAAGGTTAATTAACCCTCGATATTCGACCAATAGTAAATGTGCCCCTATATGTAAATACAATGCATACAGTTATATTGCCACATTATCATGTAAATAAACATTACGCAATATTCATAAAAATAAACTGATTAACGTGTAGAACAATGAGTAGTATCAGTTATTACGTTGTATCCGTCTCCGTTTTTTATTTTATCCTTTATTATTTAGTGTCTCCACTCCATTTATTTATTCCTTTTTTCCCGGGTTTCATTGTTATTCTGACTAAGGGCTCTCCCATTCTCCGTGATTATCAGACACATCTATTAATGCCTTGCATACCTGATCCAGTGGGTCCAGATTTTTATATAAGTACTATATTTATCTGAAATAATACTTTACCCTCCACTACTTTCATTCACCATTATCCAGTTCATTTTATTTTGGCATGTTTTTCTTTCCTTGAGGATTTCTCTTAAATTAGCATGACGACACAAATTTTAACATGCCCCTAACCGACCTTCATTTGTACCACTGATCCTCAGTGGGTTTGGTTACGTAAATCATGTTACAATCTATAAAATGACCAGAGCACACTGTGTCTGCATTCAGCCAATTGAAGTCCTGTGCAAAAACAGTTATTTGGAAGATAGTGGCACTTGATCATTTGCCAAGTGTCATAGAGACTTCAAACAAATTATTTACTTTCTCTCAAGGCCGAGCAGCAAACAAATTAGTTAACATTACATTAGAATCTGAAAAAACATGGTTCCATAGGTTAATAATATATTTGTTATTTTAGTTGATAATTTAGTCATGGTGTTCAAGGTAAGGCTCCAGTTTAAGCATATAGGTTTGTAAGGGGGAATAACCAACTGGCGATCCCCTCACATTAAAGACAATCCAGACTTTTCTTGGTTCAAACACTGCAACTTTTATTTCTTCAATTTCTCACACCCAGGCAAATTTACATACAAACAGGCATTCACTCTATCACAGGATAATCCCATTTACGTCATGGGTTTCCTTCTACCCAAAGGGATCCACCCGGAAAACTGGAGAAGGGCATTCACAAACAGCTCCAGCCTACCTGCTTCGACAATCCGGTGCTCGCACAGCACCCCTTTGCCACTCTCACAGACTCACCTACTTCAGCAATCCGGTGCTCCTTCAGCACCCCTTTGCTATTCCAGTCGGGTTCCTTTGCTGGCAGCTTCCCGACCCAAGGCCCTCATACCCTCTCTTCCCCTATTCTAACTTCTAGGGTTCCTAACTCGTGGGGTATCCACAGGGGCACTATCCCCTTTAACCTCCTTGTTGGGGCATTGATCAGCCCTTACTAAATTTCCAGTCTCGTGCACCTTGTGCTTGCTCAACTTAAATCTTACTACCTTAGCCTATGACTACCATCTGTCTTTTGTTCTTACCGGGCCTCTTCTATCCGTAACTTTTTCCCTTGACAATTTTTTCCCATCATCAGACCCTTAACCCTGGGTGTGGCTCCCTTTTATACCCCTAGGAAGAAACCAACTCCCTCTAGTGGCAGGGGAAATAACTACTACTTTTGTTACACTTATCATTCTGTACACACATATTGTTCACCTCCTTACAGGTTGCTATTAAATAATGGTTAAGATTAAATTTTATAAAAAAAAAAATGCTTCTCTTCTAATGCAATTCCATTTTTTCTCATAGACCTCATTTAGTTTTCATGAGATAAACCAAGATATAAGTTTTTCTCATGGAATTAAGTCTGGCCCAATATGTTAAAAGAGAAGAAAAGGTATAATCACAGGGGGTGGCAGTTTGTTAAGAACCCCTCAATCTCTTAACTGAGACCCTGGCCAGTGTTCCTGTTCACTGAAAACTAGGGATGCACTGAATCCACTATTTTGGATTAGACCAAACCCCAGAATCCTTTGCGAAAGATTCGGCCGAATACGGAACCTTTTTTTCTCTGTGATAATAAAATAGAACTTTGTACTTGATCCTAACTAAGCTGACTGAATCCATCTTGGAGGTAAAACAATCCTTTTGGGTTTATTTAATGTTTAAATTGTTTTTAGTACATTCCATTGAAATTACAGAAAGGCAAAGTGCATCTCTTTTTAAGCTGTTGTATAAAGTAATTTACAGAATGTAAAGAAGTGAATACAGTAGGACAATGTAGGAGTTTGGAAGTACTATCCCAAATTTCTAAAACAGGACTGCATTAGATGAGCCTAAGATAAATAAACTGTATAAAATATGTCTACTCAGCAATATCCTGATATTTATTAAGTTAAGGTTACATAAGATATAGTTGTTTGCTTAATAAAGCAATAAACATTTTCTCAAAAATCAATATTTAAATAATATTTTCCATGGAACAGAATTCTAACAATGCTTTAATGTAGATCATAATGGGACATCATCACTAAAAGTAGACCTTGCATTAGTAAAGTATGGGCGGTTCTGCATTAGGCTCAAGAAAAAGACCAATATAATCTAGCGATTAGTTGAGGTTACTTGGTATCCAGGGATCCAATGTGAAAGCAAGAACCTTGAGTCCAATATAGTTTTAACTTTGAATTCTTCATGATTATTGACAGTGACACATGGAATAGAAGGACGATTTTTTTCCAGGAAAGGCATTACAAACCTGCAGATTTTACAATGATTAGTGAAATATAGGGTGATTACGTTGGGTGATTGGTAGCTTTAACTGAAAACAAACAGTATTAATTTGCCGGATAACTGCAAAATTTCTTAAAAAGCATTGCCCCAAATTTCTTGCTTGTACAAGCATATCTGAGGTTACTACAGGCGGACCACACCCTGTTGCCCACTTTAAATTCTGGATCTGCAGGTACTTTATCTTTTGATCAGCATAAAATTTTTAATTTTTTTGAGTCTCTGCAGCTTCCAGTAAGGTCTTGTAGTTATTTAAGAAAAATAGAAAGTCAATCCTAATTGGAAAGAATTATTGTTGGGTGTCCATAGTTAGTAAAAAAATGGAGACTGACTCACAGTAGCATATTGAAATTTTTTTTTCCATTGTAATTGTAATCTTGTGCCTTATTTTCAACAAACAGACACTTAGGGGGTTGTTTATCAAAATCTGAAAAGTTCTCACAGTTTTACGGAAAACTATTTATAAATACGTTTTTCAAATAATTTCCTGTGCGGGAAAAACTTGATACAATTGTGAAAAAAATGCAAATCGTACACATTTTTTGGATTTGTTCCCAAAAACAACAACTTTTTTGGAATTTAACGCCCGAAAACCCTGACTTTTTCAGATTTGACGCCCAAAAACCACTACATCTTTGGATTATTGCACAGAACAGGATATCAACAGGACATCTGCCATTGACTTCTACATGAACTCTGCAGGTCTGAGTTGAAGTACTTTTTTATTCTGACTTTTTACACCATCTGGGTTTAATAAATCATGAAAAATCTGAGGGGTTTTGTCACGGATACGGTACTTCCAACCGCACGTGACTTAGGTGTGGCTATCAGGGGTCACTCACTCAGTCTCTCACCCACCTGGCACACAGGTTAGACTAACACAAAAGCACCCCAAACACCAACCAACACCCACAAAACTCATTCGCTCCCACCATCTATCATTCACAGGAGATAGAAACCTAATATGACTATTTCCCCGTTCTCTCTAACAGGTAATAATTCACAATACACCAATGCCTTAAACACTCTCTCACTATAGTCAGTTAGTTCCTACTAATTCAACAAGTACTTCAGCATGCAGAGGCATGGGCGGATTTTCATTAAGGCTTGGGGAGGCTAAGCCTCCCCAAACCTGCCTGACAACAAATAAAAATTTGCTTGTAGAAAGCCTGTCTCCAGCTAGGGGTGAGGGATGCTTCTTGCAGACGTTTAGTGTGACTGTTAATGCGGCGCCTGGGTACTTTAAAAATCCGTGAACACAGCTCAAGCATTATCTAACATTAGCTGCAGTCTCAGTGCAGGTACCTTTAAAGCTAAATCCCGGTACAGCTTTGTGCAATCCGATTGGTTGGAGGTGAATACATGTGACCCTTCTTCCAGCCAATCCCATTTCTCCTTCCTTGACTCGGACTTTGGGGCAAAATGAGCTGGATTGAAGTACAGAAGTAACTGTCCCTCCCGCCCCCAATGGTTCTTACAACTATGACTGTTGCAGCAGCAGGTCAGTAAGGGAGCAAGGTTGTTTTTTATGTGTGGGAATAGATCAAATGGGAGAGAAGAGAGGTGCAATGGTGGGACATAGTAGAGAAGTGAATGATGAAAAAAACAATGTTAAACAGAAGTAGAATCATAGAAAGTTGTGCAGATTGGGATAAGAAACTGGAAGACTGTATAATCAGAAAAGGGACACATATATTGTATTTGTAGAGAACATGTAAGTGAGGAGTGTGAATTGATGAAAGGTGGCTGATAGATAGATAAGCAGATGTGAGAAGAGAGAGAGAGAAAGATTGAAATGTGAAGAAAAAGTATAAGCTGGAAGAGAAGGAAAGCTGGAGAGAAGACATGGAAATAATAGGGAAATACATGTGTAGCCTTACAGGGTATTTGTTTTTGGGATCACTGACCCCCGTTTGAAAGCTGGAAAGAGTCGAAGGTAAATAATTTGAAAACTATAAAAAATAAATAATGAAGAGCAAATGAAAAGTTGCTTAGATTTGGCTATTCTATAACATGCTAAAAATTAACTTAAATTTGAACCACAAGTGAGCTTGTGAGTGCAGCTTCATTTAGCCTCCCCAAACAAAAAGATCACCCTCCGCCCATGTGCAGAGGGTTAAGGCTCACAGTACACTCTTTCAGGCTGGCTTCGTTTAGAGCACCAAAGACAATCTTATTAAATTCTCTTTAATATTATAAAAGGTATAACAGTGCAATATACAAAAAGATGTTACAAAAGGAGACATACATTCAATAATACAATTACAAATAGTTGTAAAATAAAAGGGAAAACATGGAAAGCCTATACTTAACTCAAAAAATATAGAATTCCTGGTCCTGGAGGCAGGGGAAAACAAATGGTATAACTTCCAATCCCAATTGGTCCTCCAACGTAAATCCAAAGTTTAGCCAGAAGAGCTGACTATTTATTAGTGATTTCAGGGGATCAGGTAACTGCACATTCCCCCCTCCTTCAGGAATGCAAGGGGCGTGGCCTAGCAGGACACAGATTGAGTTTTTATGAGCTCCTGTGAGTAGGAACTGGACCAAGAATATAATGACCATAACTCTCTATGGGAACATAGGAGTGAGATGATAATATATTCATTGGTTATAAATTCTCTCATGGATTCCATAGATACTAAACATTAATACTGTGTGACCTGCCCCAGCCCAGATATTCACATCTGATATACAGAGTACCAAACCTAGTCATGTTTGGACTCGTTGGAAAGATGAAATTGCCTTGAACCAGTTTTTTATACTGTTGGTACAACAGGTATGGGTTCTGTAAGGATAAATATATTTGAGTATACATTATATGTGACCTTCACTTCACCTTTGAGGGTCTTGCTGGGAACTTTAAGTTCTCACTCCTTGGGCTTCCCCCTCCCCATGGAATGGCTCTTACAGAAGGGCATTACAGCTCTGACCCCTCTGACCATAGTGAAAAGAGGCCTGTTATGTGTCTGATTTAGATGTTGGCAGAAATATTTCTCATAATACCTTGGCCTATTAACATTACAGGCCTATATCATGACAGGTTTGTTTCTACAAAAAAAATTGTGTTTTTCCTCTTTAAAAGTCAGACCAGTAAAACTGTAATAAATAACCCCTTTAGTGAAAGGAAGCATGTTTTTTTTGTGTAATGACATACCTCCCAACATTCAAAAAATGGAAAGAGGGACAAAAATATGTTGACCACCCCATTTTATGGCCCCCTAATTACCATGACCATTTTACAAAATTTGGCAGGTTATAAAAGTTTAACACATAGGGCAATGTTTTATGTGTTATAACAGTTTTGCTAATTAAGGTGAAATTGGGCACCTATTGTCAAAATATATTATCCCCAACCAAAAGTGTGGGCTAATAGAGCCCTCAGTACAGTTGGGGGTAACAGTAGTTTTTTTAATTGCCCTCATCCAGCCGTAGGTCACTTGCACGGCAATGTCTGTCAGAGTGTATGCGCATTTTGTGCTTCTGACGTAAAATGAGCAAGTTGTAGCATTCACTCATTATGTGCATGCGTGTGCCCCAACATAGCCCATCGAACTGGGAGCTCTCTCTCAGTGTGTTATCCCCAGCCAGAGTACAGGTTTTATTAGCCTGCACTGTTGGTTGGGGGTTATATATTTTAGCAACAGGTTCCCTTTAAGCTATGAGTCTCAGTTTCCTCAAGAGACTTGCATATCTTAAATAGTTACAATTATATAATGTGCAGGTGCTGTGTGTTCTTGGCTCTCTGCCAAAAAGCCTCTTATTTTAAGTTTTCTTTTTCTGGTGTCAGTGCAGGAGATCAAAGAGAAATGCAGGACTGTCTAATAAAAATCTAGGACTAGGGGCTGAGCTGTCAAAATCCGGACTGTCCTCCAGAAAATGTGACAGTTGGGAGGTATGCATATACAATGACTAGCAAAGTTGGAGCATGGGCAATTACACCGCAGTCATAAATGAGCCTTGGAATCATTGCCTTTTTCTGGATGTATGAGTGGACTATTTAAACTTTGCAATGCTTCAGCAAAAGTGGGAGTAGAGCATATTAGGTCATTGCCCTCGTTCTGTTTTCTAAACCAGAATAACAGATTTCAGTTCTGCTTAGGCTGCAAAGACTGAGACTGATTAACTGGGCGAATATTTAGAGAGAACTGGCAATGGGATAGCTGATGTTCTTGCGAAAGTGCAGTTTGTAGCTGCTCTGTGAATGCAGAAGGGGGAGCTTAACTAAAGTACAGTGGAAATACCCATGGTCCCTACTGCAGAGCTGCTCCAAAGCAATGCACTAACATTCCTACAAGGGATGCACCGAATCCACTATTTTGGATTTGGCCGAACCTCTGAATCTTTAGCGAAAGATTCAGCCGAATACCGAATCTGAATTTGCATATGCAAATTAGGAGTGGTAAGGGGGAAACATTTTTTACTTCCTTGTTTTGTGACAAAACGTCACGCACATTCCATCCCGCCCCTAATTTGCATATCCAAATTAGGTTCGACCGGGCAGAAGAATTCGTCGAATCCGAATCCTGCTGAAAAAGGCCAAATTCCTAATTCAGAAATGTCTAGAGGTTGACTTGTTTTACCAATATTTATTCAAAATGTATATGAATTAGGGCCTCATGGGGCACTTTTACCTCCTTGGCCCCCCTCCAGCCGCAGGGTCAGCTTCCTCTATAGTTACTCCCATGCTTTTGTGCCATACAGACCTAAGTAGGCACAGATGTTTGCTAAATGAAGTATGAAGAAAACTAACTGCTCGTAATAATTATTTTTAAAATAATCTGAAACTCTTTGCAGCATGTTCATAGGAATGTTTAGTAAGAAGCATTGCGTGTCTCTTTCTGTACCATATGTTTGTTCAATAGTATAGCATTGTCTGGCAGGGCAATGACCTTATTTATATTGAAAACACACCTTATTTGTCCTTGGTCCTCTATAAAGTTTTTTAGTTAGTTAGTCGTTACAAGTAGTGTGATGGACCATAAGGGTAGGACTACACGGACGTTTTCGGCGCGATCCGACGCGATGTGACAAAACCCGGTGTCAAATCGCATGCTGCGGAAATAAGGTAAGAGATAGAAATGACGGATGAAGTCGCAGCATTGATCCGGCACGACAAGACTGTCGGATGCAGAGTGCATCGTCTGAATCCGACAGTCGCGTTGTGTTTGATCAGCGCTGCGGGTCGGATCGCGCTGAAAACGTCCGTGTAGTCCAGTCCTACCCTTAGAGATGAAAAATGTATTTTATTCCAGAATGTTGTAGATGATATTAATCTATCTATTCAAATAGCTTTGCAGTTAGTGTTTAATGTCTGTTCACTTTTGTTCTAGCCCAGTATTTTCACTGTTATTAAATTGCACCAGTGCAGTTCCCAGTAGCAACTAATCGACAATTAATTCTGATCTGCCTATTACAACTTAAACAATTAAAGCCAAGATCTGTTGGTTAAAGGAACAGTAACACCAAAAAAAGTGTTTTAAAAGAATGACAATATAATGTACTGTTGTATTACCCGAATTACACTAGAGCAACTTCGCTACCGTTCACCTCCCTGAGCGCAACTTCGCATTTTAGTGAATTTCTGTAGCCCTGGCGAAACTACGCCTGGCGAAGTGCGGCGGAGTGTGGCAAAGCTGTCGCCGGCGCAACTTCGGATCTTAGTGAATTTGCCCCGTAGTGTCTACACTGCTAATAAAAGAACACTTGCAGTTTGATAACTACTGCCTGGAAGCAGGCCCGGATTTGTGGAAAGGCCACCTAGGCCTGGGCCTAGGGTGGCAGGATTTTAGGGGGGCGGCATGCTGCCCAACCACACCCATATTGGTTCAAAAACACTGGGGATGCGCTGGAGATACAATCATTTTTTAAATTTCCTGTGCGCCAATCCCCATTGCTCCTGTCCCCCTTGAGGGGACAGGGGCGACAAACGGTAGTGGGCCTAGGGGCGCCTACTATGCAAATCCGGCCCTGCCTGGAAGCTGTCTATTCCTTTATATAATTTATTTTGATCATTTTGGGAGTGTGACACAGACTCCTTGGAATTTACAGCAGTACCCCTATGTGACAAGACACGCTGGAACCAAAAACCTCTTTACTCTAAGCTGTGATGAGGAATTCAGGAAAGTAATCATAGTACAACCGACAATAGTCTTCAGATGGCCTAATAATTTAAGACAAAAAACAAAAAATCATGTAGAAACAAATAAAACAAAAAATAAACAGGATAAAGGTTTCTACCCATGTGCTCTATGTAAGGCCGGTAAAAATGGACAAAAAAAAAAAGAAAAACTTCATATCCACTGTAACACAAAATGAATATAAAATGCATCAATGCATTAAATGCACTACAAAAAAAACATATAGTATACAGTGCCCATGTGGCCAACAATACTGTATATTGGCAAAACGAACAGAACATTGCAAGATCAGAGAACTCATAAGCAATATTGAAAAGGGAAAAGAGTCGCATAATGTTTCAAAGCAATTTAAATTAGCTCACGAAAAAACCTCTAAAGGTATGATTTATTGAAGAATAGAGAAAATAAATATAAAAATGGAGAGGAGGTGATATAGTGAAAGGTACATTGCGATGTGAAAGCAAGTGGATCTACATATTGAAGACTATGGAACCAGTGGGTCTAAACATAGATTTTAACCTTAGGGCTTTCCTATAGGGGCAGAATCAATATAGAGTATTAAATACAATACAAATGAGATTATTATTTTACTGCATAGTTTAGGAGAGGTATTTTTTCAAATCCTGGTATTTAATGAATTTCTGTATTATGCCTATACCTTGATATATTCATGTAATTAATTATTTATTGTGGGTATATATTTTATCTATTTAATCTATGTATTTATTGTATATTTTAATATATATATAGTTGTGCCATCAAGTGATACCATTCTAAATAATACATTGTTCCAATACTGGTAATTAATTGAATATTGAGAGTGAGTTGATTAGAGGCTGGGTCATTAATTGATAACATTCTAATATAATTGATGCGTTCATTTATTTATTAATCCGTTTATTAATGAATTTAATTTAGTTGGGTCAACCTGCCTCACCTGTATAGAAGTTTATATTTGGACATGTAGTAATTTGTATTTATAAAGTATACTATTGTAACTTATGGAATTGTTCTTGAACCAGAAGTAAGAACCAGAAGAGTGGATTAGTGAGAAATGGGAGAAGGTTGCCATGATGACGTATTCGATCTGTTGGAGTGGAAGTAAAGTACAGACAAATCATCATGGCAGCCAAGCCTAACGAGGATTGAGGCATGCACACTGTGTTATTGAAGCCTCTGAGGAAGAAGGGGATCGGCGAAACACATTAGACGAAAGTGTCCAATGTCATCCCAAAGTGCCCCTAAGGAGACACGCGATAGGAGACAACGCTGGCTGGAGTCAAACACTTAAAGGGTATATTTATCAAAGAGTGAAGTTAATAGTGAAGTTCCGCCACTAGAGTGAAATTCCGCCACTCCCCATTAATTTCTATTGGATTTTGAACGGCGTATTTATCAAAGGGTGAAATTTCACTTTCACCCATTGATGAATACGCTTTTCAAAATCCCATAGAAATGAATTGAGAGCTGCGGAATTTTCACTCTAGTGGCGGAACTTCACTCTTTGATGAATTTACCCCTTAGTCTGGGACTCTGAAACACCATGGGTAGACTAAAAGGGGGACTCGATATGCATTTTCAAACATCACAATTGCGAGTGTAATTTTAAACAGTTTTTTTAATTTAATAAAGGTTTTCACACCATTTCTGCTCTCTGTATGTGTTGCAGCTTCTGGAAAATTGACTTTGGTCTTTTGTGAGTACCCACCTCACGTGGTGAATTTAAATGGTGTGTTCAGAGAATATATACCCCATGGTGTTTAGAAACTAAACCTTTGACTCTAGGAGAAGGACTAGTTTTATTACTTTATCACCTGGTTGTGTGGTCCAAATAATAGCAGTCATCCTTAATTTGGAAAACAAAGGTACTGGCCTGGGAGCTGCCTTGACACACCCAAGCCCTGATTAACATTAACAAAGGGTCAAGCTCATCGGAGTCAGCATTGAACAGATCTCTGTAAATATGCATAATCAGTCAGAACAGAGACATGGCATGGAGACTTGAATACCCCCAATGTTGAATGGCTAACTTGTAACTAACTGGTATATGCTAGTATCCCACAGTTACGGTTGCCACCTTTTCTTGGTAAAAAAATACCATCTTTCCTATATTTTTATGCATTTTCCCTATTAATAATATTGGGATCAAGCTAAAATACTGGGCAGGTGGCAGTCCATGTATAGGCAAGGGACTTCCAGAAAGCTCAGGACTTAGGGCTTTCCAGATAAGGGATCTTTCTGTAATTTAAATCTCCATACCTTACGCTGTATCTACTATTTTTTTTTTAATATATATCTTAGTTGGGGTCAAGTACAATGTTCTGTTTTATTATTACAGAGAAAAAGGTAATATTTTTTTAAAAATCTAATTATTTGATTACAATTGAGTCTATGGGAGAAAACTTTTCTAAAATGATGAGCTTTTTATATATGGGGGTTTCTAGAGAGTGGGTCCTATACAGCATCAGGCCTCCCTCTGTCACCTCCACGGCCCCCCACCTGAGTGGCAAGCCCTCTCCGTCCACCTCCCCCCCCCACCCGGCACATACCTTCTTAGCTCTTCTTCCAGACGTGTTGTGGTTCCACTCAGAATTGGAGTGCTCTACCTTCTCCGATACCTGTTGGGTTCAAGGTGCTATTGCAGTATAGAGACCCAAGCCTGCATAGGGTCAAAAATTAGATCCAAGCACTGTACTCACTGCAGCACACTCGAGTTTGGACATTTGTGCAAAAGTAGTGTTTTATTAGCTCAAAGTAGACATAAAAAGCAGGCAATGTTTCAGATCCCACTGGGTCCTTTATAAAGCCCCCAGTGGGGTCCGAAACATTGCCTGCTTTTCATGCACGCATTTCCAACCTCCAGTGTGCTGCAGTGAATACGATGATCAGGGTGAGGGGAAGTCAAGGAGCAGCACACAGTTTGGGGCAGCCGTGGGGAGTGGGTCTGGCCAGGGCAACCCACCAGGTTTTTGGCCAGTGTTTTGCCTGCCCAGCCTGACCCTGGTCCTATACCTGTATTGGTCAAACACCAAAAAATGAAAGCATGTTATAGTAATTAAAACAATGTGTACTGTTGCATTGCACTGGTAAAACTGGTGTGTTTGCTTCTGAAACGCTTGTTAGCTTGTTATATAAGAATCTGAAAAAGAAAAAAGAACCCCGCATATATCTAAAACATTACATAGTAATCCCTAAATTCAGGTGTATTTCCTTATCGGTAATGGACAATAAATGAATTAAAGAGGAGTGAGTGCCAATTAGGGCGTGTATCAATTTCTTATCCTAACAAACATATATTTAAATAAATGAATCAGCTAAAGAGTCAATTGATTTAAAATGTGTGCTAATCAATAAACAAAGTAGGATCCAATAAGTTAGTTAAAAAAATGAATGCTCCAAGCATTTAATAGTGGATTTATACTTTATCACTCCAATTAATCACAATAAATTATTATGGTGCAGTTCATAAGTGAATAAAGTGCTAGTGCGATAAATAGGAAGGATTACTTAAAAGTTCATTCAATATCTAAAAACATAATTATCAGGGCCAGAACTAGGGGTAGGCAGAGTAGGCGCCCGCCTCTTTAAATTTTAAACTCCTTGTTTCCCAATGTGGCTGCCCCAGGCCCCCAGCAGAGTTCCGCTCTGCTTTCCACCCTCTCCGAGACCCAGCCAGTCTCTTACTTGCCCTGCTGGCTGGATCCGTCGGATCTGGATTCTTTAGAGGCAGCAGCGCACGTAATGCGCAATTGTTCATCCAACCAATGATGCGCCTGCAGCAAGAGAGGCGTGCCGGCGTGTGCAGTGACGTTAGGAGGGAGCTGTGCACCTGTGTGGTGATCAGGTGACCTAGCCTGGCGCGTTGTGTGGGTGCGGCGTTCTTTGCTCTCTCCTCTGAGGCTCTGACTCCTCCTGACTGAAACTGTGGGTGGCTGCCTGCAGTGCCTGGTGACTGATCTGCTGCTGCTGGTATTGGAGTTGGAGCTGTTTGGCACACAACAGGTACAGACTTGGGGGGGCTGGGGGGGGCAATGCATTTTTTGGCGCAACAGGTACAGACTTCGGGGGGCAATATTTTGGGTGCTGTTGGTTGGCACAGGTACACATTGGGGGCAATATGTTGGGTGCTGCTGGCTGACACAGGTACAGATTGGGGCAATATTTTGGGTGCTGCTGGTTGGTACAGGTACATATTGGGGCAATATTTTAGGTGCTGCTGGCTGGCACAGGTACATATTGGGGCAATATTTTGGGTGCTGCTGGCTGGCACAGGTATATATTGGGGCAATATTTTGGGTGCTGCTGGCTGGCACAGGTACACATTGGGGCAATATTTTAGGTGTTGCTGGCTGGCACAGGTAAGAAGGAAGGCTAAGAAAAGAAATGAAGAGTTAATTGCGGTGGAGGTGAAAACTAACCCTAAAAAGTTTTTTAAATATATTAATAGTAAAAAGATGCAGGTTGAGAGTGTTGCTCCATTAAATAATGGTACCAGTATGGTTGTAACAGATACAGATAAGGCAAATGTGTTAAATCAGTTCTTTTCTTCAGTGTATACAATAGAGGAGTCTGGGTTCACAGGCTCACTTAATAACTGCACGAATGGTTCAGCTCAATCTAGTCAGTGGCTGACTCAGGATATGATTCAAAAAGCTTTAATACAAATTAATGTAAACAAGGCTCCAGGGCCTGATGGCATACACCCCCGGGTTCTAAGAGAGCTTAGTTCAGTTTTAGACCAGCCCTTATTTCTGATTTTCTCAGATTCACTGTCATCTGGTATGGTGCCTATGGATTGGAGAAAAGCTGATGTTATTCCAATATTTAAAAAGGGATTACGATCTCAGCCTGGCAATTATAGGCCAGTAAGCTTGACATCTGTGGTGGGCAAATTATTTGAAGGCTTGTTAAGGGATCACATTCAAAATTTTGTCCTAACGAATGGCATTATGAGCAACAATCAGCATGGCTTTATGAAGGATAGGTCATGTCAGACGAATTTGATTGCATTTTATGATGTGGTAAGTAAGATTCTGGATAGTGGGGGGGCAGTAGATGTGATCTATTTGGATTTCGCCAAAGCGTTTGATACTGTGCCCCACAAACGACTGCTTTCTAAACTAAGGTCTGTTGGGCTTAATGAAGTCATTTGCACATGGATAGGAAACTGGCTACAGGATCGGGTACAGAGGGTAGTTGTAAATGGGACATTCTCTACTTGGAGTAAGGTTCTTAGTGGGGTCCCCCAGGGCTCAGTATTGGGTCCACTTTTATTTAACTTGTTCATTAATGACTTAGGGGAGGGTGTTGTAAGTAATGTATCAGTGTTTGCAGATGACACAAAATTATCCAGCCCAATTAATTCCATCCAGGATGTGGAATCCTTGCAACATGATCTTGACAAACTGGCAATGTGGGCAGCTAAGTGGCAAATGAGATTCAATGTTGATAAATGTAAAGTCATGCACCTGGGATGTAAAAATATCCAAGCCACTTATACCCTTAATGGGACTGCACTAGGCAAATCCATTATGGAAAAGGACCTTGGAGTCCTTGTAGATGATAAATTTGGCTGTAGCAAGCAATGCCAGTCAGCAGCATCAAGGGCAAATAAGGTCTTGAGCTGTATTAAAAGGGGCATAGAGTCAAGGGAGGAGGGGGTCATTCTTCCACTGTATAGAGCACTTGTAAGGCCCCATCTAGAATATGCCGTACAGTTTTGGTCTCCATCACTCAAACAGGACATTATTGTATTAGAGAGGGTACAGAGAAGGGCAACTAAGCTGGTAAAAGGTATTGAAAATCTTAGCTATGAGGAAAGACTGGCCAAATTGTGGATGTTCACACTGGAGAAGAGGCGCTTAAGGGGTGATATGATGACTATGTATAAATATATAAGGGGATCATATAATAATCTCTCTAATGCTTTATTTACCAGTAGGTCTTTCCAGCTGACACGAGGTCACCCATTCCGATTAGAAGAAAAGAGGTTCCGCCTAAATATTCGGAAGGGGTTTTTTACTGTGAGAGCTGTGAAGATGTGGAATTCTCTCCCTGAATCAGTTGTACAGGCTGATACATTAGATAGCTTTAAGAAGGGGTTGGATGGCTTTTTAGCAAGTAAGGGAATACAGGGTTATGGGAAATAGCTCATAGTCCAAGTTGATCCAGGGACTAGTCCGATTGCCATTTTGGAGTCAGGAAGGAATTTTTCCCCCTCTAAGGCAAATTGGAGAGGCTTCAGATGGGTTTTTTGCCTTCCTCTGGATCAACTGGCAGATAGGTAGTTAATAAAAAAAAAAAAAAAAAAAAAGGTTGAACTCGATGGACATGTGTCTTTTTTCAACCTTACTTACTATGTTACTATGTTACTATGTTACATTGGGGGCAATATTTTAGGTGCTGCTGGCTGGCACAGGTACATATTGGGGCAATATTTTGGGTGCTGCTGGCTGGCACAGGTACATATTGGGGCAATATTTTAGGTGTTGCTGGCTGACACAGGTACACATTGGGGGCAATATTTTAGGTGCTGCTGGCTGGCACAGTTGTGTTTAAAGTAAAATGTGGATATTCTAGTATTTACACTTTGTTTAACAGGATAAAATTATCTTACTGTTTTGGTTTTTATGATTTTTTTTAGTGTACTTAATTTTTGTTTGTTAACAAATGTAATTCATTAATGTTTTGTAAGGTTTCTTTATTAAAAAAAACTGTAAGTGATTAGGTGGTAAATGGTCCTACAGAACGGGGGGGGGGCGCTGATTGAAGTACTTGCCTAGGGTGCCAAACTACCTTGGCTCGGCTCTGATAATTATATTTATAATGACCAAAAGTGAGGGCGAGTTGTTAAACACAAAACATGGCTCAAATCCATAAAAAAGAATTAATAGGAAAATTGGAAAAATTGGATAGAGGGTGGAGTTGTCCCAAAAGCTAACTGCCTGATTGTTTTCTAAGGCCTGGGACACCACAAAGTAGGAGGCAGGACAGGGTAACCGGGACTGTGGCCTTGTTGTATTTGCTTGCCCTAAACATGCATGCACATTTGTTTAACTAAGATGGCACCCGTGATGGACATTTTCAAGCAATTAGAAGAAGGGGCCATCCAAGAAATAACGTAGGAATTAAAAAAAAAAGTTTAAATGGTACTTTAACATAATGAAGATTTAAATTATAGCCTTTCCAAGTCCTTTAAAGTTTTATATAAATAAAGAATAATAGTAATAATAATAATGGCCAAATTACACTAACATATGGTCAGCTGTCCTGCAGGACCCCATTGGACCCTCTACATTCTTGCCCCTTTTGCTGTCTTATACATTACATTTCTTGTATTAGTAAACATCCCTTTTAACAGTACAATGACTAAGCATCACTTTGTTGCCTAGGATTAAAGACATCATCCCTTAACAACGTTAAAGGGAACAGCCCTTACTCACCACTGCCTGGTGTTCAGTAAACATCATAAAAGGTCAGTGACTTTAAAATATGTTTGTCTAGCAAGAGATTCCTGGAAATATAGTACAGTAGGAGGAACACTACACACTGTATGGAATAATGGCTATTTTTATTTGAAACCGATATAATATTATAATATATCATGTTCATAACCTTATATAACAAGCTTATGAAGAAAAATGAAGAATACGGAACCTCTTAATTAGTAAGTGATTAAATTGATAGTTATATGCAGAGGTCTGACAGTTGTCAGAATAGATAATTGTAAAAAACTGAAAATGAATTTCAGGTGTATAATTACCTTATCGGTAATGGATAATAAATTAATTAAAAAAGAGTGAGTGCCAATTAGGGCGTGTATCAATTCCTTATCCTAACAAATGTATTATATTTAAATAAATGAATCAATAATGAGTCAATTCATTTAAAATGTGTGCTAATCAATAAATACAGTAGGATCCAATAAGTTAGTTAAAAAAATAGCACTTTATTCACTTATGAACTGCACCATAATAATTTATTGTGATTAATTGGAGTGATAAAGTATAGATCCACTATTAAATGCTTGGAGCATTCATTTTTTAACTAATTTATCGGATCCTACTTTATTTATTTTTAAATCAATTGACTTTAGCTGATTCATTTCTTTAAATATATGTTTGTTAGGATAAGGAATTGATACACGCCCTAATTGGCACTCACTCCTCTTTAAATCATTTATTGTCCATTACCGATAAGGTAATACACCTGAATTTAGGGATTACTACGTAATCTTTTTGGTTATATGCAGGGCTCTTTTTTCTTTTTCAGTTTTTTTACAATTATCTATTCTGACAACTGTCAGACCTCTATATATAACTATCAATTTAATCATTTATTAATTAAGAGGTTCCGTATTCTTCTTTTTTCTTCATAAGATTGTTATATAAGGCTATGAACATAATATATTATAATATTATATAGTTTTCAAATAAAAATAGCAAATCCTATATAGTGTCTTTTAACACAGATGCAGGTTATTATCTTTTGCTTTATACTTCTCTCCTTTATTATGTTACTTTAGTATTACTCCTTTAAAATATTTATGTTGTGTTTTTATTCCAGACAGTGCGTAGTGTTCCTCCTACTGTACTATATTTCCAGGAATCTCTTGCTAGACAAACATATTTTAAAGTCACTGACCTTTTATGATGTTTACTGAACACCAGGCAGTGGGAGTAAGGGCTGTTCCCTTTAAAGTTGTTAAGGGATGATGTCTTTAATCCCAGTCAACAAAGTGATGCTTAGTCATTGTACTGTTAAAAGGGATGTTTACTAATACAAGAAAAGTAATGTATAAGACAGCAAATGGGGCAAGAATGTAGAGGGTTCAATGGGGGTCCTGCAGGACAGCTGACCATATATTAGTGTAAATTGGCCATTATTATTATTACTATTATTCTTTATTTATATAAAACTTTAAAGGACATGGAAAGGCTATAATTTAAATCTTCTTTAAGTTAAAGTACCATTTAAACTTTTTTTTTTAATTCCTACGTTATTTCTTGAATGGCCCCTTCTTCTAATTGCTTGAAAATGTCCATCACGGGTGCCATCTTATTTAAACAAATGTGCATGCAAGGATATTTGGCACTTAGGCTGGAGTGTGTCGCACAATCTCGTGCACACAGATAATTATATGCAGAGTCACAAGTTGTAAGATGAAGGGGGCAGCAATGTAGGAAAAAACGCAAACGGATCAGGTCAATGTAGTACAGATAATAAATTATTGCTGATTAGTCCATTCATCTTTTTACCAGTTTTGCACCTGCCCATAGCAACTGTTATAGTTGGTTGCCGGCACAGTGTATGGGAACATGGCTACACAAAGCAATTAATTATGTGTCCTTTAATGTTCCACTGCACATTACAGAAATTGCACATCATTTACATACCGTGCCCCTAGTGGATCTTACATGTCCCTGTAAAATCCACTTCTACACTATGGTCAATTTTATCAGGAACCAATTAACAGAAACTGGAGCACTTATATTAAGCCAGTGGGGAACCCAGAAGTTGGGCTCGGGCGGGCACGGGTGGAGGGGGGCTGGTGACTGTGGGCCGGGGCACACATCACTAAAAGGGACTACTGGGCAGATAACTCTTGGAGAGTGCAAGCAACAGTCATCATCATCACCATCATTTATTTATAAGGCTTCATCAAGTTACAGTACGGATTGATTACATTCATTTATAACAAATATAGGGATGTTACAATAATTTAATAAACAAGAATTACAGAGTAGATATAGGATCAGAGGACCCTACTTGCTAGAGATTACAATCATTCTAAAGGGTCATGGTACTGTATGTAATAATAGTCATTAATGGGAAAAAACAAAATATGTTCATGTCACAGTGTAACATTCTTCATTAGACACTTTTTGCATTGCAAACTTTAAGGGGCAGATTTATCAAGGGTCGAAGTGAATTTGAGGGAATTTTCGAAATTCAAAGTAATTTTTCGGATACTTCAGCCATCGAATGGAATACTACGACTTCAAATTTACTTTGAATTTGATTTGAAGTAAAATAGTTTGAATATTGGATAATCAAAGTAATGTCTCTTTAAAAAAACTTCGACTTCAATAATTTGCCAAATTAAACCTGCCAAAGTGCTATGTTAGCCTTCGGGACCTTCTAATGCATTTTTCTATGTTTTTTGAAGTCGAAGAAAATTCGTTCGATCGATCGATGAAATCCTTCGAATCGAACTCTAACAATTTAATCATTCGATCGAACGTTTTTACTTTGACCGCAAAACGGTCAAATTCGGTAAAAAAACTTCGAATTCGATATTCAAATTCGAAGTATTTAAATCCAATATTTTTTACTTCGAAATTCAACCCTTGATAAATCTGTCCCTAAATGTGCATGGTACATGTTTAAGGCCTGTTTAAGTGTGAGCTATACTTTTGGCACTAAAAGAACGACTTTTTCAGTAGGAAGCTTTATTAAAAGGAAAATTGTTGACGCAGACCAATCATTTTTCACATGTAAAGTATATAAAGTAACTTTTATTACATTCTCTTGAATGCATGGGTCTCAAAAACCATTAGTCATGTCACTTTAAAGCTCCGGACAACTGAATTTGACAATTGTTTTGTTCACAATTGAAGCATTTTTTTATTTTTCTGAAATTGGAATACTCAAATTAGGTTTTGGATTGGTTTTGGCTTAAAAACAGTAGTCCCACCCTATTTTACAACTGGCTTTCTAGATACAGACTTAGAAACACAGCATGGGTCTCAAAAACAGGATATTTGAAATATAATACACTATTCTACAGATTCCTGTAACGTATATAGAAATAAATATATGCCACAAAACTGTGTTAATAAATCATAAATGCATATACAGACCTGCCAGGGTATGTAAAAACTTAAAAATATAGATTGATGCAGCAGTCCTATTTGCAAACACAGATGAAAAAATTGTGTTTTTTTAGAAATCAAAACCTGATATGATGTCTGCTCGTTTGATCTAATAAAACACCAGGGGGCTTATTCGGAATTCAGAGGGATTTCTCTCCTGACTGTCACTGTCACTTTTGGATGAATGCATGGAACAGTTTTGAGCTTCAAATGCCATCTCTATGGGAGAGTTGAACTCTGTGACAGTGATAACACCCATTCCAATCATTTTAACAAACTGCAATTGCGGATTGATGATTCAGATAGATAAGAAATTAAATCAATTCTTTGTTTTTTGTTGTTTTTTTTAAACAGTACCAGGTTTTCCATGTTTGCAAATATAAGTATTGAATCAATTCCTTTCTGGAAATGCCTGTGGCTGATTTATCTAAAAGAGTGGGAGAGATGGGAATGATTAGATGAGACGTTACACTTTTAACACATAATTATACTGTATTAATTCTAACCCATAAATGGACTACTTACTGAATAGCTCATGCCAATGCGTTAAAGCAATTGGGCATTTGGTTTGACTGCATGTGTTATAATGGTGTATACATGTAATATACATTTAAACTACAATATTTGCAATACGAAGAAAATGTGATTCTTTGCTTTTGACTTCAGTATTTACACGTTACAAACCGGGAATGCAAAGGTTAAATCAAATGCTTTCCAAATCAGTTCAATATGGTGCAAAACTAAAAGGAGGGGTGTTAGAGTCACAGAACACTGCCTTTCTTTTCAACCAATAGATTCCCTGCTTTAGGTCCAACTCCCATTTTTGGAACTATTTTATTGACAGGCAATGTCTGACTTGTCAATGCTTTTGGTCAGCTGCATAGAGGAATCCAAGAAAGATAACAGAAATCCTGCGCTTCAAGCAAAATTATCCCTGCTAAATAACAAAAAACATGTAAGTGATGCATCTGTCTGTGACCATCTTGTTAAACTAAGGAAAATTGCAGAGATATTTTTTGTACAATATGTTTATCCTTAATATGTGAGTTGTGATTGTGGATTTTGTAAGCGTGAGAAAAACAAGTTAGATCTTTTTCTGGGGTTTTCTGGAGAAAGGGGTCTTTCTGTAATTTGGATCTCCATACTATAAAGCCACTAAAAATCCTTTAAACATGAATTAAACCCAATAGGATTACTTTGCCTCAAGTAAGGATTAATTATATTTTAATTGGGATCAACTACAAAGTTACTGTTTTATAATTAAAGAGAAAAAGGAAATTATTACAAAAATATATACATAATTCGGAGCTTTCTAGATTAACGGGTTTCCTAATAACGGATTCCATACTTGCACGTGTGTGATCTATATACAGTATATGATACAGTATGTCAATATACAGTACAAGGTATACATATGCCATTTAAATGCCAGTAAACTTTATGCAAAGCAGATAGGGAATAAGATAAAAATGACACATCTGTAGCTGTCAGTTCTGCAGCTATTTACAAAACCTTTTAAAGAGAACAGGTGCATTTATTTGAGATCATTAAGGGGCAGATTTATCAAGGGTCGAGTGTAAAATACTTAGAAATTCGACCATCGAATTAAAATACTCGGGGTTGAAGTATTTTTCACTGAATTTGGCCATCGAACGATCAAAGTAAAAACGGTCGATGTGTAAAGACTTTACACAGCTTTAATTTGGCGAAGTATTGAAGTCGTACTTCGATTATCGAATGATCGAATATTCGAACGATTTTTACTTCGAATCTGAAGTAAATTTGAAGTCGTAGTATCCTATTCGATGGTCGAAGTATCCAACAAATTACTGTGAATTTTGAATTTTTATACTTCGAAAATTCCCTCTAATTCACTTCGACCCTTCATAAATCTGCCCCTAAGCCAATTTAGCCTCTGCCCACCGGATTGTACTCATACAATATGGAAACTTATATAAAATCATAATCTTGTTATTATTAATATTATTATTAATTATATTATTAATTGTGACTGTGGCTACCAACTTACAAGACTTTTGTTCATGTTGTCCTTACACTTGTTTCTCTGTGTTGTTTTGTTGATTCCAGTTGAAAATGCAGACAAACGCTTACCTAATCCAGGTGAATGGATCTGTAACTCATCCGAAGGTCCTCGATGTTCATGTGAATATCCAGAGGCCCAATACTGTTGAGAGAATTAAAAGCCAAAAGCCGAGATGGGCAGTACGTGCATCAGAGATGTCAAAGAAAACTTTTAATCCCATCAGAGCCATTGTGGATAACATGACAGCCATACCCAACCCTGACAAACCAATGATTGCTTTGTCTATAGGTCAGTAGCACTCAGTTATGCCTATTGTAACATATATGCTTGACATTTAATCTATAGTTCACTAGGCAGTGTACTGAGGTTTTTTTGCTCCATAATAGGATGCCAGCAGGCATTAACACACTATTGGAAATATTACTTGTTTTGCTGATAATACAAACTTGATGTCCACATTTATGGATCACTGCAATCTGTATATACTCTAGATTCTGTGTTATATTTGTTATAAAATGTATGAACAGGTGAACCTGAAGAAATGTTTACCCTTCTAGGAGACCCCACAGTATTTGGGAACCTTCCTACCGATGATGCAGTAAACAAGGCCATGAAAGAAGCTATTGACTCAAAGAAATACAATGGTTACGCTCCAAGTATAGGTAAATATATTGCTGCCTTGCATCTGTCTCTGTTTGGCAAACTTTGACTCATATACAGTATCAGTAAACATATATACAATGGAAAAGCAATGCTTTTTAACTATTAGCTCCTTACAGACTTCAAATGTGTGATTAACTCTCTAAACTCCATGGTAATAGACAAGATTCACAAGTGCAAAGATCACCTGGTACACTAACCTTTAGAAATAATTAAGGGGGAAAATGGTCACAATTGAACCATAAATATTATTGCTCAGCTCATACAACAACGTCTATAAATTGAAACGTAATAGTAATGTCATATAAGACATTATCGCCCATTTCAACATCCACATTTTGAGTTGCAGAAGGTGGGCAAGGGGCAGGATGTAAACCCCGGATTCACTTTAATTATTTTGAATCTATTCCCAGCAAAATATTTGTTTCTGTACCATAACCACAGCCCCATAAGTCAACCCAAACTGTGTTACCTTATGTTGTGACTAAGTCTTGTGCCAATGCTTTCCCAGACACAGGAGGAAAGATTTACCTGTTGTAAGTTGTTTCTGTACAAGAAATAATGTGCACAAGAATGTGTACGAATGGGCTGTTTTTATTATGGATAACAGAGCAGGTATCTAGAAACCGAATTTTACACATTTTACAAATTTATTAATGTTACTTCTACTCACTACCACTATTCTAAGTACATTGGCCAACAACATCTTCTCTATTATTTCTGTAGGTTACTTGTCAAGCCGTGAAGTGGTTGCAAAATATTATACATGCCCAGAAGCACCTCTGGAAGCCAAGGTGGGGTTGTCAAAGATGAATATTAAACAAATGTGATAATTGCAATCATTATATTTTGTATGATTATCTAATCATAATAATGAAAAAATTAAGTTTTGTTGAGTGTGTCTACCAATACATTTACTTGGCTGATGTCCAGCTGCTCAAAGCAGTTAAATCAATTCTCATGAACTAGCATAATAAAAGAGGGTTCATTAAATATGCCAATTTTATTTAAAAAAAACACTTTCCTAAGATTCTAACTGCTGGGAATTCATCAGGTTTGTCAAGCTCAAATTTGAATAAACCTGTCTCTGAGCATTTGCATGTGCAAGAAATGCATAGAATAGATTCAACAGGAGATTTGATTCCAAATAATGTGATAAAGGATGAGGATGAGGATATGTTAGTTTTGGGGACATTAATATATTAAAGTAAACATATTAAATTGTGCTTTTTTTATGTTGTACTATTTCTAAATATCCTTAATCATTTCCATTTTAGGATGTCATTCTTACCAGTGGATGCAGTCAAGCTATTGAGCTTGCGCTAGCAGTGCTTGCCAATCCAGGCCAGAACATACTGGTTCCACGTCCAGGATTTTCTCTTTACAAAACCTTGGCTCTTTCTTTGGGAATAGAAGTCAAACTATACAATTTGTTAGTGAGTATTATAACATGGGCTATGACATGTCTATAACCTGGCATCATTTTTTTTTTTCTAGAACCTGATGGAATGTGCTAGATCATGAATTACTTTTTATTTATAGAACTATCTCAATAAGAGATAATAACCCAAATGAATATTCTAATTAAGTGCCCTTACAGCAAATTAAAGAGACGTGAAGGTCTTTGAGACACTACACACTAGGGGTGCACCAAATCCACTATTTTGGATTCAGCCAAACCCCCAAATCCTTTTTGAAAGATTTGCATATGCAAATAAGGCGAGAAAAGGGAAAAAGTAGAAAAAAATTACTTCCTTGTTTTGTGACGAAAGTCACCTGATTTTAAGGATTCAGATTCTGCTGAATCCAAATCCTGTTAAAAAAAGGCTGAATCCCAAACCGAATCCTAGATTTGGTGCATCCCTAGAACAAACTAAACTAGATCCACCTTATGAATAGGTGTATAGACTCCTATATCAAATTTAAAAGTCATTGACTGAATTACACAAATATTTGCTGTCTCTTGTGTGCACAGAAAATCCATTTATGCAAATTCAGATGTATTCCTATGAACTAGCTACCATATTGTTTGTCTTGACATAGACATCAGTAAAGCAGTATAATCTACATATAAAGACAGAAAAATAAATGAAGCAAATAAGCACTGCCCCTAATTAAAGCATACTTTTAGAGTTAAAGGGCATCTCCACTACTACTTTTGCATAATGAAATAAAATGCCATTCTAAGAAACATTCCAAACAAAGAAAGGAAGATTTTCAACAGTTTTACAGTTATTTGTAAATGTAATTGCTCAGGACCAGATTTGACAAAGCGGCACCCCAAAGCCCGCGTGGTCTTAGTGCCTGCCGCTTCTGCTCGCCTCCGCCCCCTCCGGTGGCCACAGGGTCCTAGCGCCAGCGCTTTCATGCATAGAAGCACTGGGGAGCTTTGAGATCCAGTGCGCCTAAGGATATGCGTCCCTAAAATTTCACACCCTATCCCCGGGCCTTTGTGGCCTTGCCACAAATCTGGGCCTGTAATTTCTGCTTTGAGCAGCATTTGTTTTTCCTCTTTTTGTTGTCTAAAGCTGCTTTCAATAGTAATTACAACAAATAACTTTAAAACCATAGTAAATTTTTAATTTATGTCTTTTGGAAATTTGCTATTGTTGGCACATTCTATATTTAGGCATCAAACATATTCATTTTCTCTTTCTGAAACCAATGCTACTTTTCCAGCCTGAAAAATCCTGGGAAATTGATCTGAAGCATATGGAGTCATTGGTGGATGATAAAACTGCGTGCATTATCATCAATAACCCATCAAACCCCTGCGGCTCTGTTTTCAACAGGAAACACTTGCAAAAAATCTTATCAGGTGAGTTTACCACATTGGCTGTAATTTGTTATAATTGCAATGTTGGAAGTGATGTGGGATGCAATCTCACTATTGGTTTTTCACTGTGAGTTCCATCCTATTCCATTCTGTACCTATTTTGTCTGTGCTGGGGCCTGACCTAATCCCAGCATATATGGATTATTATGGCCAACAATAGAAATTATTAAGCAGATGGCCCATTCACTGGAGAAGAAGGCCAACGTAGCAAAAAAATAAAATATTGCAACTGCTAAGGTATAATATGGTGAGGCTTCTGATGTTACTGTCTCATGTTATAATTTTCACTGATGTTTCAGCAAAAAAACGCTTAAAGGTTAGTCTTTGCTGGTATTTGTAATTCCAGTTTTAATGTGGGACTACAGTATAAGGTTGCCTCAAAAATATCATTAGAAAACATGTGCTTAACTTTCTCCACAGTGGCTTCCAGGCAGTGTGTACCTATTCTAGCAGATGAGATCTATGGTGATATGGTAAGTAGTCATCTTGTTCATATTTAAATATATATAGCCTGTTAGTTTGACTGTTTTATAATCACACCTCTGAGCCATCGGAATGAAATCAACCATCATTCAAATGAAGTCTTTTCTCCACTATATTCTAGAATGCTGTTCCTAGGCTTCATTAATTATTAAACTGCCAACAAATATGAAAGTGCATCCAGGAATATCTTTAGAAATTTCAGTTATAGTACCTTTATTTCATCTTTATAAACCATGGTGATTAACCCTGGCATAGCTGAAACTGCCAACTACTGGGCAGAAATGAGAAGTGAATTAGGAATGATCTGGGATGCCTGCAAAGCTAACAGTAAAGAGTGAAGAGTGCAACAATAGCCAATGAATGAGGAGAGACCTTGACCTAAAATACCAAATGAAACAGGCTGAAGAGATTTATAGTTATCGGCCTACTGTACAAACACATGCTACAGATGTAAAAGCACTGCATGATATGGAACTGTAGTAAATGAAAGCCACTAAGTAGCAAATAAATAGCTCCACCATTACCTATACCACATCCAGTTTCCTGTACCAGAGTGCAACTAAATTAAGTTCCTTGAGTTAGTTCCTTGAGCTAGGTAAGAAACCACTAAAATCTGATTTCTACCACCCTACTTCACTGTTAAACACTGAAATTAAAATACTAGTCTTGTTGCCTCTGGTTAACGTGGAACAATCGGCATTCATGCCGTCCAATACAATAGATTGAAATGACCGACTTCAGATAACTGCAAAATTTGTGGGAAATCTCAGATTCCCTTATTGGATGAGTTCATACCCATCTCACTGCCAGCAAAGTTAACATATTTTACATAATCATAACCAAAGCCCCCACATTGTTTATTTGTAGCCAAATTTACATATGCCCTACTTATCACATGTGTAGATATTCTCAAGCCCCTATTTAAGAGCTAAATAAAATTATATTTAATTTTATCTGGGCCAATAAAAACTCCACGCTCTCCTGTAATATTCTTTCTGCCCTTATCACTCAACTGAATAGAACTAGGGAGTTTATAAAACTTTATGGGGTATATTTATCCAAGAGTGAAGTTAATAGTGAAGTTCCGCCACTAGAATGAAATTCCGCTACTCTCCATTCATTTCTATGGGATTTTTATAGGCGTATTTATCAAAGGGTGAACTTTCACTTCACCCATTAATAAATACGCCTTTCAAAATCCCATAGAAATGAATTGAGAGCTGCGGAATTTCACTCTAGTGGCGGAACTTCACTCTTTGATAAATTTACCCCTATGTGTAGTGGCAGGGTTTGTGCCAGTGCCATACAAAAGCATATATATGGTACTACTCAAAAATAAATCATGAATCAAAAAAGATTGAAAATCAAATATTAAATAAACCTAAGAGGTTTTACTCACAGTTCACCCCGGTCCCAGGGTGCAAGTCCAAAACAATATATCAAAAAAGAGATGTGAGGACCTCCAGTAGTAAATCAGTTAAAAAATGGAAAACATTTATTAGGACATGATAAAACCTAACACGTTTCGTGCCTGTTAGGGCACTTATTCACAGGCTCATAGAGCCTATGAGTAAGTGCCCCAACAGGCACAAAACATGTTAGGTTTTATCATGTCCTAATACATTTTTTCAATTTTTTTACTGATTGTTTCTTTACTACTGGAGGTCCTCAAATCTCTTTTTTGATATATTAGTTTATAAGACTTCCTATGTTCTGTATAGGAAAAAAGCAATAGCAATGCACTGGATGAACTTACCTCTTCTCTCCGTTATTGGAAAAAAATTGATTAACACTCCCCTGGAACTTTACAAATAGACATACTTTAAATTCAGTAAAAAGAAAACTTTAAAAATCAAAGAATAAACCTTAGCTATCATTTGGTGCCATATTTGGCACTAGTTCCCAATATAGGAAAGGCTCTGGGCAGACATGCATACTAGCAGCCCACCATAGGAACTTGTGACACAGCTGCAGGTAGAAATAATGCATTGTTCTGCCCTGAACTGTGCCACTTTAGAAATTTGGTTCATTTGCTTCCTGTAGATCTTATTATTGCTATGATAGATATTATTCCTACCATTATTCTTAGTCTTTTTATTATCCAGAATTTATCTGTAAATTATCTGAACCTTCAGGTTCTACTTAGATTACAGATAACAAATGTTCTTAGTTACGAGCAGCAAATTATAATGGCCATATAAGTTTGTAGTTTTTACTGTGTCCCACTGGACTCCTGCTGTGTTTACGGACATGTTTGTGCACTGTATGTGATGAGGTCAGTCTTGTGTTTGTGCAGAAGTCACTATGACTTTGCAGTTTGCACTTGCCTTTGAAATTACCCCTTCTCTGCCAAGACTTTCCATGTAAATGCTTACAGATGTTGCTGTATATTTTCTTCACTATGTAGCAGGAAGATCCACACGCATATGCCTTCTAAAAAAAAACTGGAAACTTTTTTAAAGGATGCCTGCGGGTTTTAAATCTGTTTTAAATACACATTATATAATAAGTATTTTGCATCATATTATTTATAAAACAGTATAAAAAGTTGTACTGTTTAGAAATGTATATGGATGATTTTAACAGTAACGTTCAGTTATTTTCCATATAGGGTGTTTATCTTCATTGGTGTCTTTTAGCCACATGCTAGGGGCACATTAGTGTTTTGAACTTGACATATGGGTTAATGTCAGAATTAGAACCTATTATGGGGCTAACTAACCCGAAATCCATACAAAGACTATCACTAAATAATTCATTGCAGTGATGGCAATGAACTTGAATTAAACTGTGCGGTTAGTTCACAAATGTATTGTCATCATTGTAAGGTCACCAAACCTTTTGCTTAAATTTTAAGAAATATAAATTAGAATTTCCATCTTCAAGTCCATGTACGTCACAAAATATCTGTGATGATCAGTGCTTTATGTGATCCTCCCAATACAACTGGGAATCTGTAAAAATTATTCAAATAATAATGGTCAAATAATAAAAGAACAAAACAATACAAGGAAGCACATGAATAAATAAATATATATAGTGTAGTTTGTATAAAACACCCTAGTGTGAAGGTGTTACATAAATGAATACTATATGTCTCAAATGTAACTATAAAAAAAGCCATTCGTGTTTTGCCAAGGGGAATAATTAATTAATAAGAAAAACCCAATGTAAGGCTTAATACAAATCTTCTTTAATGCAATGTCTGTACACATTATTTTGGCTGAATGTTGGAAATAAATAAACATTAAAAAAAAAAAAAAAATGTCAGTGACAATGCAATATTTTTCAACTAGGTCACACAGGGAGTCTAACTACTTACCAGATCATCTGCTGGTTATGGTCAAACATCAAACTCAAAATTGCAGGACGTTACAGCTTGATAGTTATCATAAAGGAAAAAGAATTGTATAAAGTGTAATAAATGTATTTAATAACATTCCTCTGCTGAGTCATCTTAATTGGTAATTTGATAACCTAACTGCTGTTATCTCAACTGTCACATAAAGAAGAAATATTACCTCTATATAACAGTGCCTTCATACACATCACTAAAACAAAGCTTAACCTCTGTACTGTACATGGGGACTGCAGCCTCCATATCACAAATAAATGTACAGTAAAATGGATACAATGACAAAACACCTCTATTATGTGTTTATTAAATCACTATTTTTTTTTAGGTTTTTGAGGAAGGGGCGTTTCAGGCTTTAGCGCCCCTAAGCAACAATATTCCAATCCTGTCGTGCGGTGGGCTTGCCAAGAGGTGGCTTGTGCCTGGCTGGAGGTTGGGATGGATTCTAATCCATGACCGGAAAGAGATTTTTGGAAAAGAGGTAAAGACCCCATTATATTTAATGCTTTTGGGTTCCAAGCCATGGAATTAATCAGTTAGTTTAACAACAGTTTCATTTTAATGGTTTTAGAGGTTTTTGAAACCATGACTAAACTCACTTTCTTTAAAAGAACGAATGCCCCAAAAAAATCCAAACTAAAAAAGCATGAATGGGAAAACTCGCAGAAAATTCATGAAAACTGTGACTTTTTCAACTTGTCGTGCAATAACTAAGACTTTTTCATATTGTCGTGCAAAAGCCAGCGTTAAAGACACCCAAAAACCTCTAAAACCACGAATCAGAGAAAAATCAGTTGTTAAAGGGAAATATGCCATTGACCTCTACATGATTACAACAGGTTTGAGCTGGAGTAAATTTGGATTTGGAATTGTCATAGTTTTATCACAAAATAATCCCGAAAAAGGTGTGTTTTTTTCCCTGCAAGTTTTTCGACTTTTTGGTGTCAATAAGCCCGATTTGAAAAAGTTGCAGTGTAATAAATCAGCCCAATTGTCTTGCCTTTAATCTTGCTTGTTAAGTCCTTCCTTGTTTCTTTATTCAAATGTCTAATTGGGATGTCACTCAGTACACTGATATCATTGTCAAATTGTAAATTAAAGTATATTGGTGACTCTGCGTCAGTAACAATAGACTAGCAGGTTTTGTACCTGTTATATTTTATTAGTGCCATGGAGTTCCGTGGTATCCTCCAAATATGTGCACAGGATCTGGAACAAATAGTAGCATGTAAAACATGCTGGGCAGTTCCCCCTGCATTACTAGTCTGTACCTATTTATACCTTGATCACATTATGATCTGGTTATTTTAAGGAAGAGAGACACCCAAACTAATGGGCTACATGCTGCTGTAAATAAAGAAACTTGATATTACGTGATAACCCTGATATTAGTGTGGAACCTGGGCCAGCAGGGATGGCCAGCAATCAGAAGCGAATATAAAGCTAAAGCTATTAAGCTGGAGGGGCCGATGGAGCAGCAGTATTCTTAAAATGGTCATAATCCTCCAGATCTACCTGTTTGGCCATGTGTTGGCCAAATTGGACTGATCTGACCAATGGTCTATCATACAGTGAGGCTTACGGAGACCCATGGGACAAGGGCTGCTTCAAAGAGATGATGTGCTTCTCGTCCAATGGGATTTTCAAACCTGCTTGATTGATATCTGGCGGATATCAGTTGTAATCTGCTCGTGCAGCAAGGAGCAATTGTAATCCATTAAAGAGCCCTTTGGCAAACAGGGGGTCAAGAATGGGAAGAATATTGCATACATATGGAAGCTGTTATCTGATTGAATTAAAACTGAAAAACAGTTGGAACTATAAATGGAAACTCTAACAACTTTATAAAATGTGGTCTGCATGTGGTGTTGACTTGGCAAAGGCATTGAGACAGCTGTGAAAACGCAAAAAAAATAATGTTTTGTTTCAGATCAGAGAAGGCCTTATACGACTAAGCCAGCGCATCCTTGGCCCTTGCACTATTGTTCAGGGAGCCCTAGAGCACATCATGAACAAAACACCACAGGAGTTCTATGACAACACCATCAATTTTACTAAGGTAACTTTACTATTACTGTTTGTTATCCATGCCCATAGGTGGGTTCTGACCATAAAAGTAAGCCAGTCACAGAAGCAGCAAAGAACCATGTGTATTTTAATACAAGTTATTCCTTTTTATTCATTGAACGACAGATTACTTGATTGGCTGAAGTGCCCAGCTTGAACTTTCATGTAACCGTTCTTTACATTACATTATAATAGTGCCCACCCCACATGTAACAACCTCTTAACTCTTCCTGACTCCAAAATGGCAATCGGACTTTTAAAGTATGGGCCTTTCCAGCAAGTACCTCAGAGTCCCTGAACTTTTAACTGTATTTCTCAGCAAAACTTTAAAAGTAAACTGAACTGAGGTAAATCCCTCTAGGTAAATACGGTATATAAGAGTTTCTACACTCCTCAAATAATTTTAGAGGTTATTAGTTCAGGGCTGTTGGCACCAATACTATTTAACATCCTCCATCTGACCGTACTGTTGGCTTTGACTTATTAATTTTGGACCATCCTCAAAAATCTGTACTTTTTTGTGTGTTTCTTGCAGTGTAATGCTGACCTGTGCTACACTACCCTCAGCTCTGTCCCTGGACTCTGCCCAGTACGACCAGCCGGAGCTATGTACTTAATGGTAAGAGAACTTTTGGTGTTGGTACATGGTTGTTAATGTGCTATCAACCATATGGAAAGAAATACTTCAAATTCATGCTTATAGCAATTTTTAAAACCACTCACATTTTATAAAAGCTAGGAGGACCTAATTCAAAATAGATATAAAAAAGAATGGATTTTCAGTGTTGAGGACTGATGCATGATTTTACTCCATGTTAAAATACTGTGAATCCTCAATTTTACACCCCCTCATTTTACATAGTTTTTTGTTTGGTCCCATCTATATATTATGCAGAATACATATCCCTGATTTTACATGTTTCCATTTTTTCTGGACCCCTGAAAAAAAGTGAAATAGGGGGTTTGATTGTATTTAATTATTCATCTAATTTTCTGTGCAGGTTGGAATTGAGATGGAGCATTTCCCAGAATTTGAGAGTGATGTGGATTTCACGGAAAGAATGATCTCAGAACAATCAGTTTTCTGCCTTCCAGCCACTGTAAGTGTTTAGGATTATTACATATCAGCTATTGTAAAATGTAATAATAGACTCCACACACTTTCTTTACTAATAATATGCTTACTATGGGGGTATTGATAGCAGCGCCCCACAAGTTACCATGGCCAGCAAAAATTTGTTTCTGGTAACTTTAAGAGCTGATTTTCTGTTTTTTAAATTGGAAATTTGGAGTGCAAGAGAGCGTAATTTCGCACTGGGTGAGGAGGGGTCACGGGGGGGAGGGGGTCCAAGATGTGCTAAACTAATAAGCAGCTACCATTTCTGTCCCCTGGGTAGAAAGGTCTGATTGGTCACTGGGGTTACTAGACATGGAGAAAACTTTGCACTTTTTAAATGTAACCCTCTGTTTTCTGTGATTTTCACATTCACATTTGTGGAATTATTACTTCTTTCCACCATTCTTTTGTAAACTCCTTAAAATGTTTGTTTCCTGTAGTGTTTTGAATATCCCAACTATTTCCGAATAGTCCTGACCGTTCCAGAAGAAATGATGATTGAGGCTTGCAGGCGTATCCGGGAGTACTGTGAAACTCACTATCAGGGCTCTGAGAGCACCCAAGACCTAGAGTGTGATAAATGAGCAGTTTGCTTAAACCCCTATGATGTCTAACTCTGTTTTTAGTGACTCCACAACCACCTTTAAAATGCCATTGTTTTAAATCAAAGTTATATTTAAATTGCCATTTTTGACAACCGGAAAAAAATGCATCAGAAAAATGAAAACTGCAGTCCCGCACTACAACTATAGATTCTGTTATTACCAGCTGACGTCAGCTTGTTAATGTCTCTGCTTGAAATCAAATGGACCACCAATATTTATGAATATAATGGTGGATGTTGGGTTTGAATAGTAGAACACAAGTCACATAGGGATCAGGACCTCTGGTGGCTACAGCTACCTCTAGTGGCACAACTGTAACAAGTGCAAAACACTTTTAAAAGAATGGCAGCAGTTGGGAGTTCCAAACTGTAAAAAATAAAGGAACAATCAAATAGTTTGAATGTTAATATTCTGTAAGATGTGCCACTGTCTAGCACTTATATGTTGATGTCTCTCTGCGTCACATTGTACCCTATAATGGGGCTAGACTAAGTTTAGCTTTAAAGGAAAAAAAAGAAAAGTATGAGATCAGTTAAATGATGACTCCATTGAAACAAGAGAAAATATGTTGTGTCACATTCCATTTTAGTAAAATGTACATTTGTGTTAATACTCCATAACATCAGTTTGTTATTTCATCAATTGTCCTTATATTTTTTGTATTATGGTATCAATGACTGGCAGACTGGTATTTTGATGTGTATATATATATATATATATATATATATATATATATATATATATATATATATATATACAGTATATATATATATATATATATATATATATATATATATGCAGCCATCATGCTTGCATTCTGTATAACCCATAACTCAAGGTATCTACTATCCAGTAGAGACCTGCCACATAATATTATTTCTATGTACCTTATTTGTCACACATGTTTTATATATTATATATATCTTACCTGCATGTTATTTCCATACTCTATATATTTCTACTGTAAAGTTATTGTGTTTTTTTATGAATAAAGTTTGTAAATTGAATTTGGTTGACTGGCATTCATTGAAAGTCGTTTCTATGAAAAAATAGCATAGGAATCATGCCAACTAATGTGCAAGGGAACATATATATTTAAAAAGATCAAACATATTCTGTAAAGTACATTAACCAATTCAGTGAATCATTTTCGAAATGATGTAGTTTGAAAGCCAGTGGGGGATCTGATGCTCATATACCTACAAGGTTACTAAAAAAGGGTTTCACTAACTTTCTTTATTAAATTGTTTCGTAAAACTACAGTGCACACCAGGGTAAAATTAATCGTAGAAGGAAGAAGAGAGGAGAGAACCTTGCTTTGTGACTGCAAAATGCCTTCAACGGTTAAAACCAACCCTCACCTCTGTATACCATATATTGATTCTTTCAGCGACCAACTTTTTCATTCACCATTCAGTTAGTGGAAGTATCTAAAATTCCTCAACTTATACCAAAAACGTAAAGTGCAGTGCTTAAATAAATACGACCAAAAGTATTGATTGTCGCTACACCGACTCTGTGTATATTTTAACAATTGTTGATTCTAAAAAACGCTAGTATTGATTAATTTAACAATTCCTAGTATTTATGTTAAAAATGAGAGAATTATAATTCATTGATATACTTTATAAAGTGCCTGTGCTCCACTAGTTGTTCTTTATCAACTAGTGGTACACAGGCACTTTATAAAGTACAGTATATCAATGAATTATAATTCTCTCATTTTTAACATTAATACTAGGAATTGTTAAATTAATCAATACTAGCGTTTTTTAGAATCAACAATTGTTAAAATATACACAGAGTCGGTGTAGCGACAATCAATACTTTTGGTCGTATTTATTTAAGCACTGCACTTTACGTTTTTGGTATAAGTTGAGGAATTTTAGATACTTCCACTAACTGAATGGTGAATGAAAAAGTTGGTCGCTGAAAGAATCAATATATGATATACAGAGGTGAGGGTTGGTTTTAACCGTTGAAGGCATTTTGCAGTCACAAAGCAAGGTTCTCTCCTCTCTTCTTCATACCTACAAGGTTGTGTATTATGGATTACTAACATAGCAATAAGGAAACACAGGCTCCTGCCAAGCAATAATGAAAGTGGGGCTGACTGGCTCTTTCTGTCTATGTGACCTCAGATGAGGGGCTTCTTATAAACTAGTGGTGAAAGAATTAAATAAAAAATATATCCCATCCTCTTTTGCAGCAGGTAAGGAATGCATATAGTTGCTGCGTGGGAAGATGCCTACAAGCTACTATTGTGTGTTATGTGAGCATGGTTAGCTGCCCTTAATCCTCAGATTTTCTCTTTAAATAGTTGTATATATACAGTACATAGGATATCAATGAGGACAGATACAGATGGAACGCAGGGATAGCAGCAATGGGAGAAGCAAATACAGGATAAACTCATCAATCAATAAGAGTTATTTAAACACAGCATTAATATTATCACATTGTTGCATCAGTACACGTGGCAAAGCTAACATGAAGCAAAACAATTCCCAACATTAGCTGGTGTGGCAACTGTTTTTTTTTACTCTCACAACATAATTTAGCCATGGTTGTCCAACATCCAAAAATAAGAATCATTTAGACAACATTGCTTGTGCAAGAGAACATAGAGATTTCAATAATTTTTGGCAACTAAACATGAGTAATGTAGCACTTGTGACTATATATCACCCTATTAGACTAAGCTCTGCTGCTAGAATCCTTCTTATTTTTTTTCACTTGTGCCTCCATACTTTCCTTGCTGTATCCTTTGTTCCTCCCAAAGCCACGCCTTGTCACTCCATACACCTTTCTCTCTTGCTGCTCTTTACCCTCTTCCAAAGAGGATACCACTTCAATCTCTTCAAAAGTAAGTGTACCTCTTGGAGCACTGGCATAACATCTCACTCTCTTACCCGTCCCTTCCAATCCACTTTGTGCAGCTCCACCCTGTGTTTCTCTTTGTCCTCTCTCCCTCCTTGGCAACAGAGTAACTTCTGAGAACCACTGCTGTTGCGCCGCACACACTTCCTGACTCCGGCCGTCATGGCTGTGTGACATCACGTCGGGTACACGTCACGTGGAAGTATGCAGAAGCAGTAGATGTGTATCGGCGGGCTCAATATGCAGTGATTTTGGTCCCCTCAAAGCATTGTGCAGGGAGTCCCTAAATTCTGAAGGGCCCAAAGCCACTGAGGTCTAAGGAGACCAGTGTTGCCAGGTCTAATTTTCAAAACAGCCAAAGTCACCTACAAAACCAGCCCAAAACTAGCCAAGATGCACTTCAAAAGTAGCCCAAAAATAGCACATGACAATGGGACTCCTCAATTGACCTTTCGCCTTCAGCTATCCCATTGAACCCCTTAGTTACACACAGTAATGAAACACAAGGAGTCAGAAATGGTGAAAATGGCCACAGCATTTATTAACATTTTATCAAATAAATAAGACCATGCCAGCCTCACCTCAAAGCAATAGTCAAAGCCAGAATTCCATAAGGGGTCGCTACTATGCTCTGCCACTCCTCACTTGAGATCAGCACTATATCATTATATCCACCACTGAGTATTAGGCTGCTTCTACCTACAGAGAGGATGGCAGTGACAATGCCAATTATTGCCAAAAATCCCTTCCTGACCCCAATGGCAATCAGAAATATTCCCTGGATCAAGCACTTGACATTCATTTAACATGAAAAATAACATGCAAACACTCTCATGTTTATACTGTATAAACCACAATATAACAGTACATGCAGTAATACCTCCACATTTGCTTATTAATAGATAATATGGGAACATAAAGAGAAACTCCTGACATTTCACCTGCTCCTGGAATGTTTCTACCTGCTCAGAAGATAAGGAAGTGAACAGCTTCTTCCCCTGACATCACATCCCTCTCTTTCTCCACCCCCAGCCCAGCTTTCCCCTGCCTTAACTCATTGCTTCTCACCCAGTCACAACTGCATCTGATTCTGCCAATCTTTAAATATAAACCAGTGTAATCTGGCTGCTGGTCATTCAGATCCCTTGTCATGCAGCCCCTGCGTTTATAGCTCCAGGGCTTTCCTATATGTGCAGTGAAAAAGTCTAAAAAAAGAAATGAATATATATGAAAATATGCCTTTTCAAACTTTTCCATGTAGCAAAATGGGACAGATTCACCTGTCATCGGGGGGGCAGGAGGTATAGGGGCCCCATAAGTAAGGGAGGGGTGAGAGTTATTTGCACTCTTGATCTGGTGTAGCAGCAGTGAAAGACGTTCATAGTGTGCAGGTTGCTGCGGATCTTACTCAACTCTCTAAGGGGCATATTTATTATGCCGTGTAAAAAACAGCAGGACAATATGATTCGTCATGTAAAAAACGGCGTAAAAGTCGGTGTAAAATGTTTATGTGTTTTTTCTTAGAGTGACTTCCACCAGAAGCAATGTAAAATAACAGCAGCAAGTCTGGCTTTCACATGGAGTAAAATTATGCACACATCATGTGATATTTTACACAGCTGCTAACACCTTTTTTTGGCAAATTTTGATTTACACATATTCAAGAGAACTTACATGAAGTGCCAGAACGAAGCATTAAATGTTTTAGGTGACTATAGATGTCATAGAATGGGAATATGTTTCACGATGATGCCTGTTCAGTTCATTGTTTTAAACATAACTGTAGCCTGAAATAAAGCTTTTTGCATTTTAACTGCTGTTTGTGGGACACTTACCTCAACCTTCCTTGGCCCTTCAAATTTTGTTTTACGCAGCACAATATATATGCCCCTAGGAGTAGGCGTAGTGCAAACCTGGCCATGTGACTGCAGCAGGGCAATTTTTCTTAGTGAAAATGGTGGTGAACACTAGTATGACCTGTAACTTGATTTTTTTTTTAATGGTCTGAGACCATGGCAATTTTAGGGGAGGGGTACTATGGTTTATATTGCTGTGTTTAGGCCAACGATCCATGGCATAAGACTGGACATACTGTTAGTAGGGCTAGTTTTATAAAATTTAAATATATATATATATATATATATATATATATTTATTATCGACTATGTATATTTAATATGTATGTTTAAAATTGACTTATATAAATAGAGGGGGCACAGAAAGTTCCTTACTGGGGGCCCTGAAAGTATCCATATGGGGCCAAACGTATATATACATACTAAAAGCTATATGTGAATGGTCATATTCTATTGTTCAATATGTTTAGGCCAATATCCTGCACAGCAGATTATCTGCAATTGACAATAGGGCTCATTTATATCTGGAAGTACAGCTGTGCTCTCAGAGCCAGGCCAACCCGGCCAGGCGCCGTAGGCAACCTAGCTGGCCACGGCGCCGGCTGAGTGCGCATGCACGAAACTACACTCGGTTGCGAAACTGTGCTTGAGCACGCATGTGCAGAAGTGCAATTATGGAGAAAGTATCAGCACTAGTCGGGGAGAGATGGGACCAGACAATGTAGGCGACAGAGCAGGTACATGACTGGTGCCCCCCCAGTTTTGCGCCCTAGGCCCGTGCCTACTCTGCCTACCCCTAGTTCCGGCCCTGTGTGCTCTCCTACTTTGAACCCCTTTCTTTAAAATGTACCTGTGTCAAGATGTACCCTTTGCCGTTGTGCTTGGAGATGCTCAGTCTGTCCTGCCTTCTGATCTGAATCGGGTGCTGCTTCACCTATTGATGCAGAAGAACCTGAACAGGCAGTAGCTCAAGAGTTCCCACCAAGCATCAATAGGCATAGTGCACATGCACCTAGAGAATCGGGCACAGACATCATTTGTATCCTGAACACCAGAAATTATGCCAGACTTCTGTGTAATTGTATCTGATTTGTGGTTAAATGTGAATGCAATTTCATTCATTTTGACAAGCTGCATGCTATTGTATCAGCAGCACACAACCCCCACGACTGCAATGACGCTGGGATTTTGGTGCATTTGGGAAAAAAGGCTGATTGTGCCCAAAATTGCATTTTGCTAACTGCACTTGCAGAATAAATTAGCCCTAAATGCTGCAGAGATGGCCCTATACTACCAAAATTTAAAATGTAGTGTATTCCTCACTTCCTTATACAGTTGCATTGCTCCATGTATTTGCAAGCAGACAACCCAGGCACTGGAAGAAAATCCAGTGAGTCCTAGTCTTTTGAGAGTTATGGGGAAGGGAGACAATCATATGCAAAGACTAAAACTGAAGGCATTACTTCTACTTTTATCATAGGTTTAACCCATTTACATTTGCATTATTTATATGGATATATTAGCAAACCATAACTCCCCCATGGATCTGTCTAGCTGATGTCTGGCCCTCACCTGGGTGGCTAAATTGGTTTGGCAGAGATCTGGCAGCGTATAGCCACTTTTATATATTAAAAACAAAATCATTCAAGGATTATGTCAATTACCAAGCCAGCGATTTGTTGCCTGCATAAAACATTGATAAAACATCAATACCATACAAAAATGTCTTGCCCTTTGCTAATGTTGTAATTGCTAAGGTAAATGACATTGCTTGCAGCAATTTGGCTTAATCATGGGAAAATGTGAAAGTAAGCATTTCCCCACACATTTTTAACAAGGCCGACAAATTATACTGTGTGTCATTTGCCTTAGCTTTCCTCTGCATAAACCCTGTATCTGTATACATTCAAATGAAAAGATTAACAAGTTATATTGTAACATATTACATATCTATTTCAGATACCCAGGAAGTTACTAATCTTATCTAGGCCCTATAGCAGGAGTGCCCATACTTTACTAGTGTAGGGTCTACTTTTAGTGATGTTGTCCCATTATGATCTACATCCATCATAGCATTGTTAGCATTTTGTATTGCTTAAATATTATATTGATTTATGGGTAAAGTTATATTACTACATTTAAGAATTGTATTATTATATACTATTATTGTATTTTTATTATTTATTATAATAACTATTATATGTAACCTTAACAGAATAAATACTGTATCTGAATTAAACAGAAGGGTGATTTAGACAAGCTGTAGATCTCAAGACTAGACAGTGTCTTTAGATCTACTGATCACCAGCTAAAGGTCTACTTGTAGACCCCGATCTACCTTTTGGACACCCCTGCCCTATAGCTTATCTATTCACAGTTACCATTTCTTTCATTGCAGCTGACAGAGAAATGTCACAGTTATTGCAGAATATAGCATAAAAGGATTCATGGAAATCAAATCCAAAGAATTGCTTAGAATTGCATCCGATCTACTTGTACAATTAAAACAATCCAGGGTAATTCCATTTTGAATAAGATAGACACATAACCTGTAGAGGCCTCGTTAGAGCTGACCCTAGAAATCACCCCTACTACAGGAATCAAAATGTTTACCCACAGGTGTATTTTCCTTGACACTATGCTAAATGCTCTGTTATCATCACTTTCAGTGAGTGTGTTGTGTAAGCTGCATTCTGAATGGTACATTTATAGAACACATTTTGATTTTCAGTTTATAAAATGTTTGATAAAACATGATAATTCTGTTCATAGCAAAAAGTTTAAAAAAATTACATTTATTTTTGTAAGGTTAGAGTGTGTTTATGTACTGCTTACATGAATCTAGCTGAATGAAATCATGTCCAAAACGATCTATATTTTCCCTTAACATAGATGCTTTTATAGGAATCACATTAACCGTACCTTATTCTAAGTCAACAATAATACAGAGACTTTCTTTTTAATTATCTTTTCAATGGACAAGTAAACCTTAATAATAATAATAATAATAATAATAAGTATATTCATATTAAATAGTTGATATAATTCCAACCATATGCCACTGACAGCAGTGATGGAACTACTTGAGGTGCAGGGGGTTCCTGCCAGAGCCACCTGAATGAGGGTGCATGAGGGTGGAGCTTGTGTATCTCTAGTTATGAACAGAATGGCAAAACATGCTCCATATTGTAAGAGCTACCATAACTTACTGAACATTTCGGAAGCTTCTTTGTTTCTTTGCTTCTTTGTTCCCATCCACCTACCTGGTTTGTTCCACTAACTATACTTTCACTGAACATCTCCTTTTGCCTGCATGACTTTAAGCTTTGTACATGTGCAGTTGTTCCAGCCAGGGGCTTCTGACTGCCCTTGACAATGAGCAGGCCTTTTACACTATTCCTATCTTGCCAGGGGCCCTAAAGGTCTCCACAGGCAAACATCCATTTCCTAATTTAGCATCAAAGGGCATCCGAAAATTGGGGGTATTAGGAACTTCACTTGCCTCGCTGGATAAACTGATCTCTCGATATATCATTTTTTTTCTTTTTCTTCTTAACTGCAAATCTGCATCACTGGGAAACCCATACAAATATGATCATATCATCCTGCATTTAGTACAGAGCTTCCTGGCTAGTTTTATATAGTGAATAAAGTACCCCCTCTTGTAAATTATAAGGATATTATAAGATAGTGAGGAGTTTCATGACCATATAAAAACACGAGGCCGAACTCCAAGGTAACTTCTAATATTCTCTTATTTTGCAACAGGGGGCATGGGTGCACTTGCCCCCACCCTCCGACACCCCTTCATTGTGTGAAGCAGAGAGAGGAAGGAGGAGGAGTGAGCAGGGGAGACCCTGGGATCGCATATTAGGACATCCTGAGGCAAAATCGCTGTCCTGTACGCGATCTCCTATGCTAGAGGAATGCAACGTCGCAAACCTCCGTCCTGGGTCCTCGCTCCTCAGCCGTCAGCTCTTACTCCTCCCTCCTCAACCATCAGCTCTTACTCCTCACTCCTCTCTACTCAGCCATCCGTCCTGGGCAGGCCCGGACTGGCAATCTGTGGGTACTGGCAAATGCCAGAGGTGCTGCTGTTAGGTGGAAAGTCAGTATTTAGTGGGCTGGTGGGGGCTGTTTGGGCCTCTTTGTGGGTTGATTGGGCCTCTGTGTACCTGAAATGCCAGGGCCTATTTTAACTCTGGTCCTGGGTCCTTGCTTCTCCCCCCTCAGTCATTGGCTCTTGCTCCTCACTCCTCAGGAACACCTATTGGCTAAAAGAAATGGCATCATATAAATAAAACGGAAGGTTAAAGAAATAACTAAATAAAAATGCTCCAAGAACAAGTAACTATAATCAGGACGCAGGGCTAAATATGTGCACCCTGAGGAGTGAGGAGCAAGAGCTGAGGAGGGAGAAGCAAGGACTCAGGACGGATGGCTGAGGAGTGAGGAGCGAGGACCAAGGATGGATGGCTGAGGAGGGAGGAGTGAGGAGCAAGAGCTGACGGCTGAGGAGGGCGGAGGGAGGAGCGAGGCATGACGTCTGCCTTTGAGGATGGGTGAGTAAAAAAGCTTGCTATGTCGCATTCCTCTGGTTTAGGACAGCGCATGCAGGATAATGATTTCCTGACGATGTCCTAAAAATCATTCCCTCAATAAACAAGTTTCAGTGAGTCATGTGACAGAAATGACATTACTACTTACCGTTTATAACTGATGACATCAGTACTCACCATTTATATGGATATAATTTACAAGATATTCATGCCTTTTGTGTATTATATTAACATATTACACACACATCACATTCACTGTGAAGCAGCCATAATATTAATTATGTGTCTGAAAATTGGTACCTTCATCCAAAGATGGGAAGGTTCCCCCACCTACCTTAAAAGTGGTTTGAAAAAGTAGATGCAATGCCCCCATGGATATTCCACAATTCCAAAGGGAAAAATAGCAAATGTAAAGTAGTTGTGGATGATAAAATATAAGATTGCTTTGGGAATAAAGTTACTTTCGCCATCAGTATAAATACTATACACATCTACATGATAAAAAATAGCCTGTATATCCTTCTAATATAAAAACGCAGACAAAACCTTACAAGGATCTCAAAAGATAAAACCTGTAATAGGTAGGCATCAATAAGTTCTGAACTAAATTGTATAACATTTATGAAACCAATTAAGCCGTGCCCTTGGTAGTTATAAGGCCACTATCAAACATTGCATGAGAAAATCCAGTTCATAAAACCACATATCATGTTTTATTTAAACATCTTTAAAAAGCACTTCCATTTCCCATAAAAACATGAACAGGAGGATACAGGGAGGGGCCACTACTCACTGTTAACAATGTACTACTGATTAATAATGATAAATAAGTAATAAGATATAACCTAGGCACAATTTTTAACCACAGTACGGAATTCAAACATTCCAAAGGATAAGAAGGCAGGATTTGAATCAATCATGGTGCTCCATTATCAAATGATTTTAAAATAGGCAGTAGTGATGAGCACATTTTTTCACAGTTTTGTGAAATTTTTAGCAGTTTTGCAGCTGTTTTAATAGTTTCATAAATTTTCCAGTGAAGCGAAAGGAGGCAGACTCGCTCTTCACTAATCAGCATTTCTTTACCACAGTGCTGGACTGTGCAGCCTCCAAGTAACCTTATAGTTGAACAATGCATACACAGGGAGTGCAGCCTGGAATTCAAATGCCCCTAAATATACAGTCACCAATGCCCAATGACCAGTATAACTCCTGTAAAGGAAGTTTATTTAATCATATTCATAACAGAGTTGTTCACATTATGCTTTCATTAGGAAATTGTATAAATAGCTCCCAATTTTCCACTGTGTGACCAATACATAAAGTTATACTTATCCTGTTCTGTTCGGCTGCCAAACCTTCCAGAACATCAATTATAGTTCGCTGGAATACTGTCTATCACTGTGTATGTTATATTATACTCCTTCTATACACAAACTATGTTGTGGCCCAAAGATTATTAGATAACAGAGTTCAAAATCATCGTTAAGGTGGTCATACACTATAAGATCCGCTCGTTTGGCGATATCACCAAACAAACTGATCTTTTCCCGATATGCCACTAACGGCAGGGCTATATCGGGGGTAATCTGAACGTTCGGCCCTATTAATAAATCATTAAATCACAACAATGTGCTATCCCAACTGTTTGTTCAGCCAAGCAAGCAAGCTGCCACTTAGGTAATGTTTTTTTTATACACTCATAACCAGTAACGTAACTAGAGGAGGATGGGCCCTGGCGCGGGACGTGCAGCCGGGCCCCCGCCCCCCTCCGTACATAATTTTCTGCTGCCGGAGTCAGTGGCACGCGAACTAGCGGGGGGCCCGGGCCCTGGCCCAATCTCACCCCCTGCTCGACCGGTAGTTACGCCACTGCTCATAACCTGTTATAACCTGACTCAAGGAAAGAGTGAAAATGTAAGCTTTCATTCAAGCCTCAAACTCCTTCCTGTGGGTCCCCAGTGTATCAATCCATTACGTTTCCCTTTGAAGCAACTGTTTGTCTAAATTACCAATCTATCCACTTCCATGAAAACAATTTATACCTTGAGATTTAATGCCATCCATTTTGTCCATAGTAACACAATAAATGTATAGAGTAATATTTACAAGTAAATTCCCCTTCGAAATGTCTGCTATGTGTTTTGATATACATCTTTTTTAAGGGCCTTTTGGCCTTCTCTATGTATTTCATTCCACAAAAATATATGAATACATAAACAACAAAAATTATGTTGCAGCTTATGGGATGTTTGATTTCCCAGGTTTTATAATTAGCCCCAAAAGTTATGGAATCCTAAATATACTTGCATTGCTCACACTCTCTGCACTTATATGAACCTGGATATTTACAGCAGGGCTCTACTCCCTGTGCATGCATGCATGAATTATAAGATTACTTGGAGGCTGCACAGTCCAGCACAGAGGTTGAGTAATGCTGCTTATTTTAAAATCATTTGATATTGTTATAATGGAGCACCATGATTGATTCAAATCCTGCCTTATTATCCTTTAGAATGTTTCAATTCAGTACTGTGTTTAAAACTGTGCTTAGGTTATATCTTATTACTTATTTATCACTACTAATCAGTAGCACATTGTTAACAGTGGGGATTAGGGCTCCTCCCTGTATCCTCCTGTTTTCATGGGAAAGGGAAGTGCTTTTTAAAGATGTTGAAATAAAACTTGATACATGGTTTTATCTCCTGGAGTTCTCATGCAATGTTTGTTAGTAGCCTTATAACTACCAGGGGAATGACTTAATTTGTCTTATAAATGTTATACAATTTGGTTTATTATTGATTGGGAAACCAACGTTCCCTGGCAGTCAGGGAATTGTTTTCACTTTCTGCAGTGTGTTTAAGTAATCAATAAGTTCTGACAAATTATCCTTAATGAACCAAGTTCTGCACAGTGGCGTAACTAGACCCTTTAGGGCCCTGGTACAGAAATTTACAACTGGGCCCACCTAATGACATTTAAAGGAGAACTAAACCCTAAAAATGGATATGGCTAAAACTGACATGTTTTACATAGTGAACTTATTGCACCAGCCTAAAGTTTCAGCTTGTCAATAGCAGCAATGATCCAGGACTTCAAACTTGTCACAGGGGGTCACCATCTTGGAAAGTGTCTGTGACACTCACATGCTCAGTGGGCTCTGAGCAGCTGTTGAGAAGCTAAGCTTATGGGTCGTCACTAATTATCCAGCAGAAAATGAGGTTGGTCTGTAATATAAGCTGATGTTACAGGTTTGCTGATTATTAAATTCTGATGCTAACTGCACTGATTTCTGTGCTGCCATGTAGTAATTATCTGTATTATCTGTATTAATTACTAATCAGCCTTTTATTGTGACATTTCTATTCTATGTGTACTGTATAGTGTGAGTGGGTCCCTAAGCTCAGTAACTGACAGCAGCACAGAGCATGTGCAGTGAATCAGCAGAAAAGAAGATTGGGAGCTACAGGGGCATTTTGGAGACACAGATCTTTACTGCTAAAGGGCTGTGGTTGCCTTGGGCTGGTACAGAAGCCCAAAACCTCATGTACAACATTTCTAGCTACTACTTTAATTTAACATTTCTTGTCCTTTAATACAATGATGCAGAAACTGATATTAATGTGTTAGGAATCTTAGATAGGGGTAGGGACTGATGGTTATGTGATAGGGCCCTTGAGTGTAAGCTAAATGCGCAGGGATTGATGTGGATGTGAATGTGATAGGGACCTTAGCTTGTAGATTGTTGGAGAGAGAGAAATTTATTTGCACACATTTTATACACACACTGGTACTTAATCAGCTTTAAGAATTGCATTCCATTTAATCAACTTGTAATACATTAATTGGTTAAAAATTCATGTTACACTTCATTAAAAATAAAAAACATAAACAAAAAAACAATTCAGCGAGCATTTAATTTATTTAATCAATTTTTAATTCATTCATTGTAAGCACTCCACCACCCCCGTCACAGTAAAATAATTCATAGCTTAACTAGGGGTAGAGAGATAGAGATGGGCATTAAGATTTAGAAAAAGTAGGGCAGCAAACTTAGTGGGGAAGTTAAGAGACCATAGGGGTTAAATGTAAAATGAAATGAAAGAAGTTGTTGGAGGACACCCAGGGTTACACAATACATGTGGGTTATGCGGGGGTCGTTCACCTTTACATTAAAGTATGATTTAGAGAGGGATATTCTGAGACAATTTGCAGTTGGTTTAAATGTTTTAATATTTGTGATTTTTGACTTTTTTTTTTATTCAGCAGCTCTGCAATTTGTAATGTCAGAAGTCTGGTTGCCTAGCAACAATGCTATCATTGATTTGAATAAGAGACTGGACTATGAAAAGGAGAGGCCTGAATAGAAAGATGAGTAATAAAAAGTAGCAATAACAATACATTTGTAGCCTTACAGAGCATTTGTTTTTTAGATGGGGTCAGTGACCCCCATTTGAAAGGTGGAAACAGTCAGAAGGAGAAGGCAAATAATTCAAAGTCTATAAAAAATAAATAATGAATGCCAATTGAAAAGTTGGTATGAATTAGCCATGCTATAATATACTAAATGTTAACCACCGCTTTAAGGCCCACATATTCCATGAAACCCCCCCCCCCCCAAATGTTTGCTCACCAGCACTGTTGTAGGAGTCAGGCAGATCAAATCTTCCATGGATAGAACTGTCAGAGGAGAAAATAAGAAGGCAGCAATATCAGGCCCAGTGGCCAAACTTGACCAGCGGATCGGATTTATAACAGGCAGACACAGCCCAGATTCACCCACCGCACCAGTAATCCACAGCATGCTTCCTCCATGACGCTGATCTCTGATTCCCCAACGTGAAGGAGTCGGACGCCGGCCAGTCATTGACATCAGGTGGAGTAGTGTAGCAGCAGCACAGCAGCATGGGGCCCACTAAGTACAGCGGGGGCCCATAACTGTGGGAGCGCACAATGCGCGCAAAAACCAGACCGCAGCCGCAGCTCAAAAAGTGCTGACAGTATCTGGTCATGGGGGCTCACAAGGACACTGCAGGGAGGGCAGGACAGGGCCAGAGCAGGAAAATCGGCGCCAAATTAGAACTGACGTCGCAGCACGCAGCGCTCCACGGACCTCACGGGGCGGGTTGCGGGCCCCATCCGGGAGTGCAGGACAAGCGCCCTGGAGCGGCTGCACCGCTTCTACCCGCGGTAGTTCCGCCACTGCGGGCCCCCGCCCCCCTCCATAAACCCGGAACTGGCTGGCGAACATGCGGCGGGCGGGCAAGACTGCCGGGGGGCCCTGAGGGGGTGCGGGCCCTGGCCCGCTCGCACCCCCTGCTCCCCCGGTAGTTCCGCCCCTGGTTCTGCAACTACTGTTATTGCTGCAGGGGAATCTTAGGTGGTGGAAAATAGTAGTATTTCTCAAGCTCATATAATACACATTGTCATTCAAAATGTCAATTTCTACAAATTACAACACATTACTAAATATTTACACATTTATGAGCCAAAGTGCAACTAACTGTTCATAAATCACGGGTAAGCTTCCATAACCTCAGAATTCAAGAGGTGGTGCTCGGGTAATGCTATAAAAAATAGCAATATGAACTGGTTTAAATAAAACACATTCTTTATTCATATATTTAATATGAATAAAGAATGTGTTTAAAGAATGTGCATTTAGTAAACTCCTTTTATCCAAAGATAGCTGTCCCAAGGCTTTCTTTTCCATAAAAAATTTCCTTTATTTAAATTAGCATTAAAAATTCAATTACAAACAGACCCCACCAGGCCCTGGTGGGCGCCCCTATGTCGCACGGTTCCGATCAGGCGTGCGGCACTAGCGATGTTACGATCAGCGGTTCGAAGTTATGCTAGCGAAGGCAAATTTGCATACGCCGTGCAGTTAAAGTACAATGGCCGTATATGCAGCAGCAAACACATTACACTACACAAGGCCAGGGAACCTTAATAAATGTGTTCTAATGCCCTACACATGTGCCCACAGTATAGCTTAGGTGCATATGTTATCAAATGTAGGGGGAAGTAGGGTACCCTAAAAAAAAATTTCAGTTTGGAATTTAGAAAAAATTTCATCTTTTTTTGGACCATACCTATCTACTCTATTGCACTTCGCCTGGTCTGTCCAGGCGAAGTAAAGTCTGGCAACGAAGAGGTAACGTTCGCGAAAATCCGCAACTTAGTGAATTAGCGTAGTTACGTCCATTCGCCAGAGTGCAACTTCGTCTGGTGTAAGGGTGCAAAGTAACGCTAGAGTAGGTCCACTTCACTAGCGAGTTTACACCAGCACCCGTTAGTAAATCGACGAAGTGCCAAAATTATGTCATGCTGGCGAATTTTCGCTAGCGTTAGCCGCTTTGCTCTTTATATTTGCCCGTAAATCTTTCTGTAGCATATAAATTAAATAACTGCTATTTAAAGAAAGTTCATGTTGTAATTTAAAATGTGATATTTTGTAACAAAAGTAACCTGTTGACCTTCATGTTTATAGATATTTTTGAGCAGAGAAATGGTAAATCTGCATTTTTAAAATGGTGTGGTTCCCCTAGTATTGGACTGCACTTTTTGTACTTTTTGTACTTCAAGGTTGGGGTTGTTTTCTCTGGAAAAAAGGCGCTTGCGAGAGGACATGATTACACTTTATACAATACATTAGAGGACATCATAGACAAATAGCAATGGACCTTTTTACCCATAAAGAGGATCACCGTACCAGAGGCCTCCCCTTTAGACTAGAAGAAAAGAGCTTTCATTTGAAGCAACGTAGGGGGTTCTTCACAGTCAGGACAGTGAGGTTGTGGAATGCACTGCCGGGTGATGTTGTGATGGCTGATTCAGTTAATGCCTTTAAGAATGGCTTGGATGATTTTTTGGACAGACATATCAAAGGCTATTGTGATACTAAACTCTATAGTTAGTATAGGTATGGGTATATAGAATTTGTGTGAGGGTATGGAGAGGTGTGTGTATGGATGCTGGTTTTTCATTTGGAGGGTTTGAACTTGATGGACTTTTCAACCCAATTTAACGATGTAACTATGTAACTATGCATGCGTGCAGCTGAACAGGAAGGATGTGCCTAAAAGAGCTCCACGCCCAACCTGCTGAATTAAGCAATATTTAGCACAAAGGGACCATACAAATCCGAGAGCACCTTCTGACCGGTAGCATGGGCCTACCATCTGCGAAAAAGAAGCAGCAGCTACAAACACCGCCGAGGTTCCAACGAAGCACAACGGAGCATGCACAGCTGCCATCTTTGTCACCATGCACAGAACACAGCTCTGACTTTGAGCCATAACTATTGCAGACGCACAAGCCACGCTGCAATCGGTACAAAAGTTATTTAAAACTGAACTCACTGCAGCAGTAACGAAGTTCTCGGGTCAAATCAGAGAGTTAGGCGACAGGGTTGACCGGTTGGAATACACTGCAGACAGCCATGCGGCAACACTCCTGGCACCTGGAACCCCAACCTCCCCAGAGACATTGTTCTCAAGCAACAACATGTTGAGGTCAGTGACCTGGCTTTACAAGCAGCACGTACAGCTGGAAATGACACCTTACCACACCAAATGCAACTTCATGCAGACCTAGCACCTGCCCCCCTCCAAAAGAGGAGGCTGATGAAACCAGTAACAGCGCTGCTAAGGGAAAGCAGCAGATAATCACCACCCCAGAAACAGGAATGGCAATATTAAAACCTGCAGGGTCACCCTCAGTGAGAGATAGCCAGTCACCATCCACCTCACCCAGACCAGATCCCGAGTGGACAACCATAACTTCAACTAGACACGAGAAAACAACACACTCGATACATAAATAGACTGGATTTGAGTGACACACAAAGCCTTTATTAGAGGGTGTCCGATAAAATATGCCTCAAAAAACAAGAAAGAGAGAATGCAATTACAACGTCTCCTAGAATCTGAACTAGCCACATTAGAGCATACCAATAGATTACGGCCTTTTCCACGTAATAGAAAGCTAGTAGAGGAGACAAGACAAAAACTAAATTCTACAGGTTCGCAAATAAACCTGACAATATGCTGCAACTAGCTAATTTACGTCAAGGCCAGATCTACAAAATCAGATTAGCCAACGTACAAATCTCATCCAATCCAGACAAAATAGCTGAGACATTTATAAACTTCTACAGCACCTATATACCTCTAACTCCCCTGGAAAAAATTTAAAAAAATGTAAAAAAAAAATATGCTCCAAGACTCCTTACAGAGGAAATGAAGCAGATTATGAATAAGGATATATGAGGATATAGAGTATACTATCAAACACTTGAAATTAGGTAAACCACCTGGACCTGATGGGTTCTCCTCACTATACTATAAAAAAACTAGCTCATCCCACAACTCTAAAAAAAATTTCAACACATCACTAGCGGGAAACCCCTCAGAAACTAATGAAGCCAGAATAACAGATATTTTAAACCCCAAAAACTATATCACTACTCAACCTAGATATTAAAATCCTAGCTACCATACTGGCAAATCGGCTAAACAGAATTTTAACGGCAATAATACACAAAGACCAGATTGGATTTATCCCCTACCCGCCAAGCACCAGGCATCATCAGGAAAACTTTAAATATCATAGCATATGCCGATAAATATAAAATTCCAACATGCTTACTGGCGCTAGACATCACTTAACTGGACGTATTTATTGTCCATTATAGAAACAGTGGGATTAGGCTCTAACCTTTCCAACACACTAAAAGCTTACTACCAGAGCCCACAAGCTCGACTGAACCTCCCCTCAACCAAACTCTCTGGCACTATTAGGATACAAAGGGGTACATGACAAGGATGCCCCCTCTCTCCAGCCCTGTTTGCCTTGGCCATGGCGCCCCTGGTACGAGCGGTTAGTGACAATACTGACATTAAGGGCTTAATTATTAGAGGTAAAGAATACAAACTTTCATTATTTGCAGATGATTTACTTATGCATGTAACTAACTCCCTTACGTCCTTACCTAACCTCGTAAATATACTGTCATAATTTGCTAATTTTCAGGCTTGAAAATTAGTCTGAGATGTCTGAAATGCTACCTTTAAACATCCCCAAACCACAGATCAAATTGATAGAGCTGAACTTTGGATTCCGCATAAGGAACGAATACTTGCAATACCTGGGAGTCAAAATTACTACCTCACTTTCCACTCTATACAAGACAAATTACCCTCTGTTAATACAACTTTTAACTCAAAAACTCTTACTCTGGGATAAACACTGGATCTCTTGGATTGGCAGGATACATTGCATTAAAATGGTGTTACTACCACAGATATTGTATTTGTTTCGGACTTTGCCCACCTCAATACCACTACCAGAACTACATAAACTGCAATCAGCCATCAGCAAATTCATCTGGCAAAACAAAAACCCACGGATCCCGAAACATGTAATGTATCTTCACAAAGCAAACGGGGGTCTGTCAGTACCCAACTTTGTTAACTTCTACAGAGCGACTAGAATAGCCCAATGGGCCCCAGCCCATGCAGACTCACAGGCCCCACTATGGGTCCAAATTGAGAATGACCTAATATACCCCTATCTAACCAACCAAGTCCTGTGGCTACCAAAGATTTCTCTAAAGATTTCAAGGACCCATCTCCCATCACAACTGACATGCTACATCTATGGCAAAGAAACCACAAGAAACATCATCTGGCCTCCTTTCCCTCCCTCTTAAGCCCAGTGATAAATAATCCTGACTTTACGCAGGGAACCTCAAGGGAGGCATTTGCCTGGTGGCTAAGTAATGGGGTGAGCACAATGGATTCATTGACTCGGCAGAGCAAGCCATTAACCCTACAGCAACCTGTTTAAAAATATGACCCCCTACAACAGGAAATGTTCAGAGCCACACAACTTATTCATTATGTGAACAAAAAAGCCAAAAAATATCCTAACAACACATTCATAAAGTCAAGCTTTGAATCTGTCTGTCGACAGGCACCATTGGCCGCTGGAATTTTAAGTCTGACCTAGAAAACTCCTGAACCGAATGCCCACGGAGAACTTTAAATATAAATACATGTTCAATTGGGAACAGGACTTACAGACCACAATTTCAACCAAGCAATGGTCACAATGTAGCCTGACAGCAAATCAAGGCAGCACATGTGTATCAAACAGAGAAACGTCAATAAAGCTCCTACACAGAACTTATCTGGTACCAACTCGACTACATAAGATTTATCCATCCTGTGACCCACATTGCTTCAGAGGGTGTTAAGAAGAAGAGTCTATACTCCATATATAGTGAGACTGTACAGTGTTGGGATTCGGTAAAACATCTATTATCCAAAATACTGCACAATGACTTCCAAAAGGATCCATTTGTCATGCTCCTAGGAAAGAAACCTAACAGGTTTAGTAACCCTGCCCACAGATTATCTCAGCATAATTTCACAGCAGCACGACTTGGAGGAGGAAAGCCATCTTAACCTCTGACTATGCTCAAAACAAAAATCATAGATATATGAAAAAATTACATATATGTTAGAAAACGATATGGAAGCTTACGACAGAATATGGCTCCCTTGGTTAGCATGTGAAACGATCCCTTACTCTTCGCAGCATTGCATGTAAGAACCCTTTATTATTGATACCTCTAGAGCAAGAAAACCTGACAATATATTATAACAATATTATGGCTATCGATATAATATTGAGTGAAACCCAACCACCTAATTTATTTATTTATTTATATATATATTTAGTTATTTACTTATTTATTGAAAATTTTCCTTTTTTTCCCCCCTTTTTCTTTTCTGATGTGCTTATGTAAGTATATCTTATATGTTTGTAAAACCAATAAAACATTTCACGAATGTTTTCTATATGATTACTGTGAATGTTTGTTTGCTTAAAACTAGAATTAAAGGGCAATATACACCTCTATACACCTTTGCTAAACAGCACAATATACAGAACTTCCATTGAAAATGTATTCTTGCTTTTGTTTTAATCAAGAAAATAGACACATCTTCTTATTTTGTCTATTATAAAGAGCTAATGGATAATGGATGGGGACTTTGCGTTTACCAGCAGGATTGCTGTAAAATGATGAATATTAAAGCTAATATTTCAAATAGCCAGTATTTTCTCTTTTTATATTTACCACGGTAATTGGGTTATGGGCCATGCTGATGCATCCATTACTGGTGAAAACTTTTATGGCTTTGTGTTGTTTTGGCATCAGTGATTCTTTATAAACAACAGTGTATATGTGGGTGTGTGTATTATGTGTCCTGCATGAAAGGAAGGTCACCTTAGCCAATCTATTGAATTATATATTACATTTAACAAGGTTATGCTTCATTGATAATTATTTTTAAAAAGCCACGTAAAGATGTGTATATAATGTATGACAAGAATAGGATTTATTAGGGCAACATCAATAAACATAAAGCATCTAGTTTCACAGGATTCAAAATTCAATGAAGTCACCTTAACTAAAGTTTAACTAACCCATTTCATAGATCCAGTCGTATTACATCACTTTATTGTGTCATACGATTTTTAGAAGTTTTGTTATGAGGCGATTATTGTAACACAACCGAGCATTCCATAGAGATAGATAGTAGTGCCTTGGGCTGCACCCAAACACTAATTATGCATAATGAAAGAGAATGCGATTTTAAGCAACTTTCCAATATACAATAATAAAATATTTTTAGTGGTTAAAGCCATTTGAACACTTAAGGAAGAGAACAGACTTTTGCTGCATTAAGAGATATAATCAGAGAACAGAAACAGATAAATTCCTGCTTACAATCACATTTACAAATAACTTTAACACGGATTAAAACATTTCATTAATGTATGTTGGAAAATTATTTACAAAAATATTTACAGTTATGTTTTCTTTTATTATACAAAACTAGTGTTTGAGTGAAGAATGCCTTTAAGTTTTGGATTTCCTTCAAAACTAGTTAATGCTAGGACTCAGAAATCTACCAAATTAAGGGCAAGGGTGTAGGGCATTACTTTGTGTGTTTTGCCCACTATTTTATTCACAATACTGCCACCTATGCCACCTATGGAATTCACCAGAAGAGAAAAATCTAAATTAAGTTGGTCATACATGCCCAGAACAATTTTGTCCATTCTGCCCAATATAACGCTCACATATACCAGTTCAGGTTTAACAGATCATCTTTGCAGAAGCTTTATCCTATATGAAAATGTCCATATTCTGATAAACCATGTCAGCACAAACCTGATAAATTGGCAGATGAGGATGTGAAAAGTTGCTACAGCTATCGGCCTGAATGAATGGAAAAATGGAAGGGGACTATGTGTGGATATGGGCATTTAAAGGAAAAAGAAAGTTATACTCACTGGTGTACCAGGACATATAGCGGCCCAATGAGGCCCCAATTTGTATAACATTTCAATAAATACTGGTAAAACAGGTAAAGCTGTAGACGTTTTGGGGGCCTGAAAAATAATTTGCTGTTGGGCCCAATAATATCTAGTTACACCACTACATAGAATATAAATGTGATTAGTAATTAATACAGATAATTACTACATGGCAGCACAGAAACCAGTGCAATTATCATCAGAATTTAACAATCAGCCCTGTAGCATCAACTTATATTACAGTCCAACCTCATTTTCTGCTTGATAATTTGTGACAACTCCTAAGCTTAGCTTCTCAACAGCTGCTCATGGTGACCCCCTGAAGGTGCCTGTACCTAATTTCAGTTGCCCAATGTGTCTCTATCTAGTATAGTTCCTGGGTGCTTTTTATTACTGTTCCTGTGTATTTCACCTTGACCACTGCTGTTTGCTGTCTGAACTGACCATTTTTGGCTGCCTTCAGACTACGACTCTGGATACTGATTCCAGTGTCGGACTGGCCCATCGGGATACCAGGAAAACTCCCGGTGGGCCCAGGTGTCAGAGGGCCCTCCTGCTTCTAAGCATTTGGCTTATTTCATGGCCATTCCCTATTTCTATAAAGAATATAAAGGGGCGAAATAGATGGAATAATAAGTTATAGTATGTAAAGAAAAGAGAATAGTAGATTAGAGAGTGAGGAGAGGAGGAAAATAATACTTGGGCCCCCGGCCTAATGGTTTTTGGGTGGGCCCCTGGTCTAAGGGTTTTTGGTGGGCCCCTGGTGTCTCAGTCCGACACTGACTGATTCTGTACTTCACTGTTCATTTGCTTATGACTTTGGCCTGAATTTCCTAACACCGCTTTGCTTAACATAAGTTTCCCTTGTTTTCTCAGAAGTTTGCTTAGATTCTCTCATTTTAAGACCTGGCAGCATCCGAGTAGTGGAGGGCTCTTCCCGAAGCGAAAGGCAGCGGTTATAGGCAGAAGAGTGGGCTGAGACCAGAATCTCAGCATTGTTTCTGGGTTTTCAGGTGTCTGTGTGTGACACCACCACAGCTACGACAGGCAGTAAAAACAGGGCTGTCCTATGCTCGCCAATACAGTGTTCTGCCCCTTGCAGTTTTGTAACAAGAGTTGCAGAGTGCCGCCAGACCCTAGGCAGAAGTATTCTGTTCATGAGCACTAAGGGACAAACCTTTGCGTCACTTACTGTTTTTGCACTTCTGCTAAGCATCTACATAAATGAGCCCTTATTGTATAAACATAATAAGGCCTCACCATTCTACAGTAGTGCAGGGAACAGATACTTAAACTAGCCACACAAAGGCCTACCATTAGGCAGTCTGGTCATTATATGAGAACTAAATCCTAAAAAAATTTGGGTAAAATTCAGAATTTACTGTACCAGCCTAAAGTTTCAGAATCTCCATAACAGTAATGATTAAGGCCTTCAAAGTTGTGCACATGGGTAATGTTAGGACATTACAATGTCAGTGACATGCACATGCCGAGAGCACACTGAGCATGTGCATGTCACTGACATTGTAATGTCCTAACATTACCCATGTGCACAACTTTGAAGGCCTTAATCATTACTGTTATGGAGATTCTGAAACTTTAGGCTGGTACAGTAAATTCTGAATTTTACCCAAATTTTTGAGAAGAGAAGATTAGAGAAGATTAGGATTCATTGCAAATGATTAAGCAGTAAACGAGTTCCACTTGTTATATAAGAGGATGTTGACTTTTAAATTCTGGTGCAAATTGCACTGTTTTCTAAGCTGCCATTGTAACTTTGTATATTATATATTGTGAGTGTGTTCCTATGTCCAGGTAACTGACAGTAGTACAGGGCACTTGATGTGGATTAGCAGAAGAAAAGATAGGGAGCTGCTAGTAGCATCATCAGCGGCACAAAGCTTCACTGAAAAAGGGCTGTGGTTGTTTTGGGCTGGTACAGAACCCTAAAATATAATATGCAATACTTCTATGTTAAACTTTAGTTCTCAGTTAAGCTCTCAGGCACATTTACCTCATCATCTATCAGCCTCCACAATCTACTCCACAATCCACTAAGGCTTAATTTCACTTAACACTGCAGAACACTTTTAATCTTAGAACATTTTCTCACAAACAGCATCCTCAATCTGACAGATGTATTTTCCAGGATACAGACATAACTAAGCTCCTCTCCCAAGCTTAAATTGAACAACTCTATTTCCTCCTCAGGCGCTGCAAAAAGCTCTGAGATTTGTCCCATGTAGACCAGCTACTGTAGCCTTTTCACTCTCCACTGGCTCAATTGTTAACATAACACCAATCTCTCTCTCAATGGGAACCCACTTACTCCCAGTGACATCCAGGGCACTCGATGCCGAGGTTTTATGTCTATACTAAAAATAAATTCAGACTTGAAGTGCCACATAATTTACAGTAAAGAATAGGTACACTTAGGCAACAGCCACTCATCACACTAATATTTGCACAAAAAGCTAGATCCCTATACTAAGAAAAAATCCAAATATGGGCAATGGTCAAAGTCAATTAAACCAAGTAATTGTGGTTGCCCAGAATTGCAAGAGATACGTATATATATATATATATATATATATATATATATATATATATAGTAACTAGAGGGGGGCGGCCCTGGTGCGGGATGTGTAGCCGGGCTCCCTGCCCCCCTCCGTACACCAGGAACCACCTGGAAAAGCCCGGAATTACGAAGAAGTCAGTGGCGCGTGAGCTGCCGGGGGGGCCCTGGCCCAATCGCACCCCTTGCTCCCCTGGTAGTTACGCCACTGTATATATATATGTGTATATATATATCCTTCAGAATGGACCAGCACACCAAATTTCCAAGTGTTCAAATTTTCTTTATTGCTATAACACTCCTGCATCCAACGTTTCGGCCCGCATTGGGGCCTTTATCAAGATCCTTGATAAGGGCCCCAATGCGGGCCGAAACGTTGGATGCACGAGTGTTATGGCAATAAAGAAAATTTGAACACTTGGAAATTTGGTGTGCTGGTCCATTCTGAAGGATACACATTATTTTGACCAAAGCACCCACAAAGAAAAACAAAGGCAAGAGTGCAGGTACTATCTGGACATATATATATATATATATATATATATATATATATATATATATATATATATATATATATATATATATATATATATATATATATATATATATATATATATATATATATATATATACACACATATATATATATATATATATATATATATATATATATATATATATATATATATATATATGTCTAACCTATATAAGCTAAGTGTAATCATAGACAAGGAAACATTTTTAGCTTTTTAACACTATTGAAATAACAGTTTACTTTAGTAGAACTATATAAACAGAGAAACAGTAGGATAAAATGGGGAAAACGCCTTACAATAACTGCTTAGTCAGCCAAGGTACCAGAAAAAGCCTTTGAAATTTGGAAAGAAACACATTAGCAAGTCTTAACCACTTAAAGTCTAAAGACCATTCAGGAAGTCAAGTGTATGTAAGCGCTATAGATATATATCCTCTAATATACTAGTTCCAAGAACTGATAATCTGTAAGAAAAAAAAAATGAAAAAAGGCCTCAGTCTGGACCTTCCAGAACTCAAGTTTTTATTGGTCAAAATGTGTAATCAACAACCATAGAACTACAGCAATACAATTACCAAAAACACATTAAAATGACTTAAATCATGAAAAATCAAATATAAGTGATCCAGTGCACTTAGTGGTAACAGATATCAGATGGTATTAATAAAGAAAAAAAAAGGTTAAAAAATGCATGTGTATGTTTGCGTGTGTATGTGCTTGGGAAAGTTGTGTGTGTGTGAGGAACAGAATAAGTTACAGAAAGTCACTTTAGCGATTCTGGCAGACAGAGCAGTACTCCAGTTAAGCAGGGAGGTAGCACTGGGTGGCCCAAAGAGCAGTCACATGGCTGAAACCTGTTTATAATAAACTGTCTTTGCCAACAAGTAAGTTCGCCAACTACTATTTTTAGCATATTATAGAAAGGCCAACTCTTTTTTCAATTAGTCTTCATTTTATATTTCATATAGTATCTATATATTTGCCTCCTTCTTCTGACTCTTTTCAGCTTTTAATCTAATTGCAGATTGTCTCTGAATATCAATCTCTACATCATACTAAACGTTACTTTGAAGGTGAACAACCCCTTTACTATATTAGACAATTAAGGTTATATTGGTACTTCAGTGGAGACTTATTGAAATATATTTATATATAAGGTATAGTTTTCTTGTTGGGATCCATATCCATAATCTGTTTGTTCACTTGACTCCCCAGCTTTGCTGTTTTATTCTGTCAGTGGGGGATTATTTCACAAATTTGCCTTCCTGCTGACTGGCAAAACCGGTGACAAACTTTTCTGTCATCTGCACTACAATAAATATGCATTGCTGCTGATTTCTATAGGTGGAATTTTCTGACTCAGTGATTGCACAGTGCTAAGTGCTGGTGCCATAAGTACAGGGACATTCAATAACTTCCCATGAGACTGATTCAAACTGAGTTCCCTTAATAACAGGACAATGCCATATTATTGTGTTGAGTACAGCACAATGCTTTCTTATTATTTATACACTTTTCAAGTTTAAGATTTATGGAAATGATTGCTGGTTGGCAGGATCTGACATCTTGTAATGGAGATGAGTGGCTTGACTGGCTACTTTTGACTACACTATCCATTATAAACCCGGCAAGTCCCACTAGAATTCAAATCCATTGATCCGAAACCCCACAGAGGTGCTCTTTTGGTAGTGGGATAAGGAGCAAGAGGGAATCAAGAGATCTGAGAGTACAAGCAGGGCAGGGGTCCACAAGAACATAGACAGCTGCCATTGAGGAACCCTTCAGGGGTTTAAGAAGTTCCCTTGATGAGTGGAGAGAAGCATAACTAGATAATCCAGCTGTACAGCAGGCGCTTGATTGGATAAGACAAGGGCACCTTCAGGCCAGATGACTCTGAGTGCTGCTGCAGTAATGGGACCAGATTAGCAAAATTGACAGACTGCTGTACTGCTAAAGCATATAGTGGTCCTCCCATTCTAGCTGGGGAGGTGTGCTGTATTATGCATGAGACTAGTGGCTGCTTTATGGCAGTCAAGACTGAATAACTGGTCTGACAGTATATATTTGCTCTATGTTATGGCTGCAGTTTGGGCAATGCGCCAACAGTGCCCCCAATGTCACATGTCACATCATATTCACAAGTTTTGTGGTGTTTTATGCTGGTTTTCGATTGAAATCTTTTAAAAATTTGAGTTTTTCTAGTGGCAATTCAATAAAATTGTATTATTTTGTTTCAAGATAACCTCAAGAAATTAGAGGGTTTTTTTACCTGATTTTTTCCAACCTGAAATATTAGTAAATAAGCCAAATTTGGGAATGGGAGTTAGGACAAGTTTGGTTCTGGTAAATTATGGGAAAACTAGTTTTAACAAATAACCCCCTTAGCCTCAGTTAGTGAGAGTGCAAAAGTCCCTTACTATCCCCTACCAACCTCAGGGTATAGGGTATAAGAGGAATTTACAACATTTGTACCTGATGTGACATGGACTTCCAACAACACAGTCCAGGCTACTATGGAGTACACTCCATTTTTGCTGACAAACTTGTCTTGACAGTTACCTATCCAACCATTTAGTTGGCCTCAAGCAGTGGGTTTGGCTGCTAAGTAAGAGACTGTTAGAGATCTAGTGTTGCAAGAGGCATGGAAAGGAAAGCCAGGTGTGCAACCTCAAGACACAGAGGGGTTCAAAATTGTGGCCATATTGGGAACTGGATTTTTATGTTTTAGTAGGACAACCACAATGAAATGTGGTAGTCTACTTAGTGGAGTCAGGGAGGGATTGTGCTAAGTGCAAGTGTTTGCTTCCAGAACAACTGAAATTGAGGTTATTTTTATCTGTTCAGAAGAGTGAGCCAACTAAACATAGAGTAGTGTCACCTTTGGCTCCTATTACTACTGATCATACTTTGGTGAGTCTTACCTCTTGTGATGTAGAGGTCCTGACAATGGAAGCTGGGGGCACTGATTGGACTGGTGCATCTGTTCTGGAAGGAACAGGAGAAACATTAGATGCAGTCCCAAGAGACTCCTGAGTAGGAAATAATAATAGAGAGAACGTCCTCCAGCTGTAGAGTAGGGTGGGCCTTCTGAACCCATAGAAGGACCCATATTCAGTGATGTCTACCCATAACCAGCTTCCTGCCCAGCTGTTGGATTATGAACTGTGTGACTAAGGACTACCTCAGTTTATCTAGGAGGAATGTAAGGGAGCATGTCTATAGATATATTGTTTTAGTTTACTGTGCAAGCTAAGAGATAGGATAATTTATGTTATTATTGATGTCTTTTGCCTGTTTGTTTGTGTGATAAAGTTTGTTTCAAGAGGAGATATCTTCAGGAGAAAGTAGTTCATCCTTCCTGTCAGTGGAGTGTTAGGGAGAACAGCTGCATGAGGGATAGTCTAAGTGCAAGGTGCTGTAAGATCAGAGATTGTTAATGATAAATGATGACAAAAAGTCAAGATCCTGTTTATGGATCTTGGATTATGGATATGGATTAGTCTTCCATATTCTACTTATGACCTTTACATGCAGGTTATAAAGCACCCTAAAATACCTTTTGATCTGAAAGAATGGAGTTTGCTGCATGTGAAACACATAAGAAGAAGGCAAAGTCTCCCGTCTGCCATTGCCATTAGACTAATGCTCACACCACTGAAAAGTGTCTGAAGACCACCTGCTATTACAGGCAGTTTTCAGACTGAAAACATGCACCAGAGCATGAAAGCTGAAATCCATCCATGCTAGCAGTGTTATGCAGTTGCCCATTAAAATCAAGGTTCCTGTTAAAAGGTATGTTTGGTTGTGGATGCTTCCCCCGCCATGGAGAAAATACAGTTTATTTGAAATGTTATTCTACATAAATAACATATACTTAAGCAGGTATATATTAGCATTAGCATAGGTTACTATGAAGGAAAGACACAGGATTAAATGATAATATTAAGAATTAAAAAATACATTATATATTATAGAATATATGAAAAAAAATATTTATATATCCACTAATCACTTAAATACTCTGATGAAGCAAGAAATTGTATTCAACCGAACATATACTATTTGCATTGTTGTCACAACTGTTCCTAGTTTTAGTCATCAAGGTTCAATACATTTTAATATTAGAGGTATGCAGAACAAGTAGAAGAAGCAAACACAAGCCATAGAGAGGGTGGGACTTGGGATACAGGTACTGGAGAGTCAGCACACAAAAGGCGAGTGAAGAGAGAGAAGCAAAGGCATAAAGCAACAGTGCAAGAAAATCTAGAAACGAAGAGGAAAAAAGAGTTGGAAGGCGAATGAAAGCAAATAAACTCTAAATTTGTTTCTGTGAATACTGTAACAAGGAGCAAAACAGGTATGACTATTCATTTAATTAGTATATTGATCTAATAAAATTCTGCTTTTGTTTGCTTTATGTAAAACTGATGTCTAACATTTTACATCCATAACCTAAACCTCCAAATGTTTGACAGTCCCCTTAATTCTGCAAATTATTTACTGAATCCAACATAGGAACATTTCACATGCACATTAAAATGCCCTGAAAAACAAAATACTGAGTGAAACATAATTGCAAGATTCTCCAAGAATCACTGGCTTTATATTTAATTAGATTTTTTTATCCAGCATGTACTTGTTTTAGTGGTTTAAGTTCGTTACTGCATGAATGTATTTTTCACCATTCTATTTAATGACATGGGATTTACAACCCAATTATTTAGCATTGTATAAAAATATATAGTTCTAAGCAACTTTCCAATATGCATTATTCAAAATGTATAAAGGTTTTAAAGTTAATTGAAATGTAGATGAAACCAGTATTTGTTTGAGCCTTTCTGCATTGCTGATTCTTAAAATTGTTGCGGAAGCTAACTCTCCTCCACTCTATTCCCTCGGTTTAAAAAATCACAGTGTGTGCGTACGACAGTTCTCCTCCTTCCCAAATCCCATGTCAACGTATTGTTTTTACTTGAAGCTGGATCTCTATGTGATAATGTGATGATAGTCTAGCACATAATGGTCAAAGAGGTTTAACAATGATATATTTAGATAGAGATACATAGATAGATAGATTATAGATAGATAGATCACATCCATCAATATCCCCCAGCACCCAAAAGAAACAAGGGTTTCCTTGTTAGTCAAATAATCACTAGCACCGGGAAGGCAAGCTTGAATGTTAAATCTTTAGAGCTGCTCACCATTTACGCTTGGTGGTTCAGGTGCACTCCCCCGGAACCCTGCGCTTAAGATCCAGAGCAGTCCCCTTTCAAAAAAAAACCTCATGTAGTAGACAGTAAATACACAGCTTACCAGATCGGTGTTCTGACCGGGTGCAGCCGCCCGAGTCCATCACTAAGAAGAACGTTATTGCCAAAAAGCACCAATTGTAGCAGCACACTCCAGATCTTCACAGAAACCGCCAACTTCGGTATTCAAGTTAAAAGGTATATGTTTTTTTAATGCATTCAAATTACAAACAAGTGTCCGAGGTCTAACCTCAGCTGAAGTTGGCGGTTTCTGTTAAGATCCGGAGTGCGCTTCTACAATTGGTGGTTTCAGATAAATAACTAGATAGATAAGAGAGAGACAGATACTATAGATATATAGATGATAGATAGATAGATAGATAGATAGATAGATAGATAGATAGATAGATAGATAGATAGATAGACAATAAGTAAACCAACTAGGATGGTTTCCAATCAGGATTAGTTGCAGTATATCTTAGTTTGGATCAAGTACAAGGTACTATTTTATCATTACAGAGAAAAAGGAAATCCTTATTAAAGAATTTGGATTATTTGGATAAAATCGAGTCTATGGGAGGTGGCCTTTCTGTAATTCAGAGCTTTCTGGATAACGGGTTTCTGGATAACGGATCCCATACCGTACTATATAGATAAATAGATAGTGATTGATAGATAGTGATTGATAGATAGTGATTGATGATAGATAAATAGATAGATAGATAATAGAGATACAGATACTATATAGATAAATAAATAGTGATTGATGATGATAGATAAATAAATAGATAGAAAGATAATAGAGAGACAGATACTATATATATTTCGATAGATAGATGACAGATGAGAGATAGATGATAGATAATAGGGAGACATAAACTATATATATAGATACTGTAAATAGATAGTGATTGATGGGTTCTATGTATACCGAATTTGTCCTTTACTGTGGCTGCTGCCCATCTGCCCTTTACGTTATTTGTGAATAAATGTTTGGGAATTTAATTGGGGTGTGCCCTGAATAGTTAACTTTTATAGTACAACGGCCTTTACTATCAGGTTACATTGTAGGTTTAGCTTTACTTTAGTGGATTCTTACTGTTATTATTTCTGCTGAATGCGTGCAGACTTTGGCTGAATCCTAAAATCGTTTCTTTGGTGCATCCCTAACAGCAACACAAAAGGTATTTCATCAGAACTTCCTCTATGGGTTCAGTATCCCCTAGGTTGAGACTCACACCTGGTTTGCCACTATGTTGTAAAGCATCACAGTACAGCATGTAGCTAAGCAATGCAACAGGACATTTGACATCACGTGGCATTTTATGGTGATTTGCTACATATACTGGTGCTGTTAATAGAAGATTAACATATGTGATACCACTCAAAACCTCAAACAATATAAAGATGAAGGGATTTATTACTCCGGCCATCAATAATTTTTTTGGGGTTTTTTTTGCCCAATTTTTTCCTCGCAATCTACAAAAGTATTTAAAGTGTATCCAACACTTGTTTGTCTCTACCAATACATTTTAGAACAATATTGTATTCAAAAGTAAAGCCTGCACTTGTTTAAAAATGGAACTCCCAGTTGCTCACTCCATCTACTGTACTATAATAAACTGGAATTCAAACGAAATATAAAGTTTTTAATTCATTTATAGTATACATTTTCAGCTTTAATTATAATAATTAAATTGCAGTGTGGAATGGAGCAGGGTACCCCCAAACATTTCATGAGCACAATTTTGGGCTGAACTGCAGAATCCACAATGATTCCCAGAAGGTTGATATGTTTTATGATTTGGCAACATTTCTATAACTGTCAGGAAAATTCTCACAATGGTCAAGAAAATGTTAACAAATGTATTTAGGCTATAGATGTGTCAAACCTTCTGGATGTGTCTGATTGTTTTAAGCAGTGGAACACTTTAATTTCATATGGGTGACAGTATGCAGCACTTTTATGGGTTGTACAGCAAGTATAGCACTGGAATGAAATAAATAGTTTAATGGGTTATGTATCAGGATCCAAGCTTGCTACAATTCTTATGACCTATAGCAACCAATCAGTAGGTAGCATTTACTGGTCGGTGCTTTATAAGCAAACCTTTTTTCTTGGTCGCTAATGGTTAATGCTCCTGGCCAAACTATGTGCCTTTTTATGGGGTATAGTCTAATCATTAACTTGTTTATGAGCAGTAAATGCCAGTATTGCTTGTAAGATGTTAACGATGGATGGCAAACTTAGAGAATGTTAATGTATAAATATTCATTTTCTTTAGGATAATGGATTGGTGTAAATCTGGGTCTATAAAATATTGTATGCCTATCAAGCAACAGGTGATTTGAAATTTGAAATTATGGTGCAGTAAGAACATATCTCTAGGTATAATTCACATCATACTGAAATGTCAGGGTTCCCTTTATATAATGTAAAGCCAAGCAGATCTTTGGAATAATTGAAAAGCTCAGAATTATTTTCTGTTACAATAGAAAGTACCTTCTACTTGACGGTATCTAAGATGCATAAATCCATATTGGTTTTATTTACGGTTTCAATGTTCAATTACTTACTAAACATGACCTATAGGTAACTATTAATATTTTGATTAGAAAATGTTAGTGTCAGTATTACTTTAAGGCAACCTTTTTTTTACCCATGAGCCAGATTTAAATGTTAAAAAATTGGAGAGCAACATAAGCATGCAAAAAGTTCATAGAGGTGCAAAATATGGGATGCAATTGCCTATTTTGTAGCCCCTATGTGGACTGGCAGCCTACAGGAGGTTCTGCTTGGCAGTACGCATGGTTTTTATGCAATTAAATCATGTCTCCAAGCCTAGAATTCATAAATAAGAACCTGCTTTGGGGCCGCTAAAAGTATGTGCCTGATGCTTTTACATTACCTTTCTTACCCCAATGTTCCTCTATGAGGGGGCTGCCATGTTTGTGCAGTAGGAGTCCGTTAGCAATAGAAATGACAGGTTAAGAAGGTTGGCAAAACAGTCAGGTTTAGGAACTTCAAGTGACAATTACTTACAAAAGCAGAACGATCAGCGAAAAGTGATCAACATGACCTATAAGTAACTTTTAATGTAGATTAATATTTTGAAAAGAACATTTTTAGTATCAGTATTACTTATAAGGTATGGTGATCCAATATACAGAAAACCCCCAAGTCCCAAGCATTTTGGATAAAAGATCCTGCACCTGTATTACATAACTGCATTATCATGAAGCCAATTTTATTATACAGTACAAGCTTGTGAGTGCTTTTTCCTATTTCCCTTAACTTTACTTCTGAGCCATAAGGGCTTATCTACAAGTAATTTGAAGTGCAGAGTGCAAAGTGCAATTTTGCCATGTTCTATCCATATTTTAGCATTTTCCCCATAATTACAGCACAGGGGGGGATTCACCTAAAGCAACTGAGACTGGTGCGTTAAAAGCATGCAATTGTGCTTGATATAAAAGGTTTAAGGTTAGTGTCACAAGTGGCTGTTTATTGGCAAGTGTATAAATGCAGGCCAAGAAACAGCTGATCCACATACACTTGCTCAAATAGGATTCAGTTCGGTATTTGGCAGAATCTTTCACGAAAGATTCGGGGGTTCAGCCAAATCTTAAATAGTGGATTCGGTGCATCCCTAGCACTTACAGACACTACGTCAGCCTGCTTTCAGACACACCGCATAGATTTCCACAACGTGTGGCATTGACCTAAGACAAGTTCCTGCAGTGGGTGTGGATGGTGTGAAAAGACTGTTCCTGAGAGGAACAGATAAGACAGCCAGGAATATATTGAGACACATATTAAGATATGTAGCAAGGAACAGATGAGTGAAGGGCTTTGATTGTTAGCAGAAAGATATTGTTTGCTATCCATTGTCTAACCGGAAATAATGATAAAGATTTCTGCATGAGATGTGAAGTCCTATTTAGGAGAGAGCATGAAGATTTTAGCAGCTTTTTTCTTCGTTCATGTGGAATTGCTTTTAAAGATTGTGTTTTTCAAAAACAATAGAAACCTCTCTAGATTGTAGGAAGCAAGCACTTGAACAAAAAGAAAAAAAACAATGTATGCCAGAAAATATAAGCAAGATTAAAATCTTCTTACATTTTCTGACAGTTTATTATAAAGTCCATCTTCATTATGGGGTAAATGGATCAACACTTGAAATCGAGTTTTAACTACAATTTACAATTTGAGTTTTTTTGTGGCAAAATTCCAAAACTCGACTTTTCCAAATTCATTAAACACAAACAAGTAAAAAAAACTTGAATATAACAATTTGCTATCAAAAGCTGGCAAGTTCATGTACAAGCCAATGGGAGGTGTATTAGCACAGCACAATTCAAGCTACTGTTCAATGCAGCATTTTAAGATTAATTTGAAACCTGGCAGACTCATTGAAAATGCAGGGTAGATGGGATTTCACTGTGTACAAGTTGCCTCTTTATGGTTGTGCTTTAAAATTCAAGTTTTTTAATAAATAAGCACACACAATGTTTTTTGCATTTTCTAGTTTTTATGACTTATGAAATTTTGACCCAATAGCCTTCCCATTTTATTATGCTGTGTAAAAAATGAAATTCACAGGAAAAACGGTAAAAACTGTAAAAATCTGTGTAAAATAAACTGCAACTTTATCAAGCTATGTATATTTTACGCCATGCGAACGCCAGATTTGCTGCCATTATTTTATATTGCTTCCAGAGGAAATCACTGTAAGAAGAAAATGCAAAAAAAAATGTAAGTTTTTTACATAGCATAATAAATATGTTCCTTAGGTATTTGTTTTTTTAAATCTTATTGGCAAGTTTTTATAAAAACTTAAAATCAGATGTGTGCTTATTTATTTTGAATCTCAAAAACCAATTGTGGAAATAAACGCAGCAAAATTATATCCTATCCATCACTTTCAATAAGTCTGCCAAATCTCAAATAAGACTCGCAAAATCAAACTGAAAAAAAGCTTGAATTCTGCTACTACAACTCCCATTGAGCTTGTCAGCTTTTATAAACAAGGTTTGGTTTTTTTTAGTTTTTATTTGCTTCATTATCATTTTTTTTGCAAATCACTTGAATGTCAGAAAAGACTTGAATTTGAATGTTAATAAATCTATCCCTTGCTCTTACTAGCTAAAATGGATTATCATGTTTATTTTCTTTGTGAATATATGTTTTGGAATTGAATTGGGGTGTGCCCTGAATAGTTAATTTTTATAGCACAAAGGTCTTTACAATTTTCTGTAATTACCATATTTTAAAAATAGTTGGAAGGGCACAAAATACAAAGTTGTTGCCCTGATACTGTGCTCTTCTGTATTCTTGCTTCTAGAAGCATGGTTACTGGCTTGCTTTCAGCAATTTTTTTTCTTAGAATTAGCTCTCCCCCCACGTGGCTTGAACGTCAAGAAGGCAAATTTGGTTTGTGGAACAGTTGTGTAGATACCTTGTATGTTTCCATGTGCCTTGAACCCCAAAGTCCAAACATTTCTGATTTAGCAGTTGCTGCAGTTATGTCTTCAGATTCCTGATGGTTTGGCTTGATCAGCTTTGAAGTTCTTTTGCTATTAAAATAATTAAAATAATTTTGGTTATGTTTTAGGTAACCCACCAACTAAAACGTGCTCATACATGGGTAGATAGCAGCCACAAACTTGGCTATTAGAGCCAAAATAACTGTCTTACATTTTGGCTTCTTCAGGTTGGACAGACAATTCAACTGGGACTGATGATGATGTGGTTCATGGCTGTTGGCTCTACTTGTAATGGTCACATTTCAATACCTGTAGTCAAAGTCCAGTTTGACATGCAATCTTTTGACTTCCTTGTCAATGGTACTGAACTGCAAAATCCAAGTATCAACTTATTTGTTTGCTGACAGTTTCTAGGCATTATTTTTATGGTGAATTTATTTCTTCAATGGAATGCTGTGCATGCCCAAACTTGTTGGAAGGCCACAAAGGCCTAGGGTGGCAAAACTTAAAGGGATACCGTCATGGGAAAAACATTTTTTTTTCAAAATGAATCAGTTAATAGTGCTGGTCCAGCAGAATCCATTTCTCAAAAGAGCAAACAGATTTTTTTATATTCAATTTTGAAATCTGACATGGGGCTAGACATATTGTCAATTTCCCAGAGAGAAATGCTTTCTGGCAGGCTGCTGTTTTTCCTTCTCAATGTAACTGAATTTGCTCCACAGTCTGCCCATTGATGTCAACGATTGACCCATCAAAGTCATTGTCCTGCCCTTTGCCCACCCCTCTACATCACTGATCTGCCACCCAGCATACCTGGCCGGTATTCTCCTACACTAAATATGGCAACTCTACTTTAAAACCCAATGATAATATTTAATGCATATATATCGGAAACTTGCTTAGAATTATATTTTCCTTCATTACGCAAAAAAACTTTTTTGGGCGAAGGATCCATTTAACTTACAAACAATGGTCAATCCTTACATATCTGATATCTAAATACAATATGAAGCCATGGCTTTCAAAATACAAAAAATAGCATTGCCAAGACTATTAACGTCTTAATGTGTTCTAAATAAGTCGGTGTAATGTATAATTTAACTGTTACTGTAGCCAGGTCACCTTGCCTCCTGGGTTTTATTGTTCATATGAGATCTAAGAAAGGAGCCACTGCATGAAAACATGGCTTTCAAAAAAACAAGAAATAGCATGGCCAAGATTATTAACATCTTAATGTGTTCTAAATAATTCAGTATAATGTGTAATTTGACTGTTACTGTAGCCAGGTCACCTTGCCCCTTGGATTATATTGATTATATGTGATCTATGAAAGGAGCCACTGCATGTCTGCCAGCTCAATGCCTTTAGATTTTCCTCCACCCAAATCTAAATATTAAACTGTCACTCCATTGGGGTTCCAAAGTAGTGGGTGAAATGGCCCATCTGAAGGACAATTTTGGAGCGTTACCTTCTGTACTGTAAACTCTTGGAATTGAAGTAGAGAGGACTATTATAGTAACATCTATATCTAAAAGCTTCATAAGCTAAGGGGTGAACTCTACTAATGTGAAACCCAAAAGTGTGGGCTTAAACCAATAAAGTCTGTAATACTTACAGGTGTATATAATAAAGTTTGCCCACATTTAGTAGTAAGACACAACAACGGACAGCTGACAAGTGACTGCAACCTGCAGATTGGGTGATGCTTTACTAGACAAGTAGCAAACTTAAAAGAAAACTTTACCCCCAAAAAGTAATACTTAAGCAATACTTTAAGCAACAAATAGTTTAAATGATATTAAGTGGCATGTTAAATAATTTTACCAAACTAAAATATACATTTAAGTAAATATTGCCCTTTCATATCTTGTACTTTGAGCTATAATTTGTTGATGGTCTGTGTGCTCCCACAGTGAGCAGTGGACCAGAAATAAAACAGCACTAATTGTAACAGGAAGAAGTGTGGAGACAAAACACAGAACTTTGTTAATTGGCTCATGTGACCTAACATGTATGGTTTGTTTGTGTGCACTGTGAATCCTAGGATCCCAGGGGGTGGCCCTTATTTTTTAAAATGGTAACTTTCTATTTATGATTACCTAGGGGAAGATTTATCAAGGGAGTCATTATTCATGAACTCCAAAATTCATCAACTCGATCGACTAGCAAACCCCATAGGCTAAAATAGCAATTCGGCAGGTTTAAGGTGGTACAAAAAAAATCAAATTCATATTTTTTTAAAGAACTCGAATTGAATTTAAACTATTACCTAGTCGAATCCCACTAAAAAAACACTTGAAAATTCGAATATTGAATTTTTACTTCGGCCCTTGATAAATCTGCCCTCTATTGTCACATACTACTAAACAGTATATTATTATGAAAATAGTTTATTTACTTGAAGTAGGTTTTTAACATATTAACTGTTTTATGCTATA